>CM022301.1:211561389-213961389 GCA_011799875.1 Thinopyrum elongatum | reverse complement strand
AGTTTCCTAACCATAGACATGTGTTGTCATTTGATGAACGGGATCACATCATTAGGAGAATGATGTGATGGACATGACCCATCCGTTAGCTTAGCATATTGATCGTTCAGTTTTATTGCTATAGCTTTCTTCATGACATATACATATTCCTTTGACTATGAGATTATGCAACTCCCGGATACCGGAGGAATACCTTGTGTGCTATCAAACATCACAACGTAACTGGGTGATCATAAAGATGCTCTACAGGTATCTCCGAAGGTGTTTGTTGGGTTGGCATAGATCGAGATTAGGATTTGTCACTCCGAGTATCGGAGAGGTATCTCTGGGCCCTCTCGGTAATGCATATCATAAGAAGCCTTGCAAGCAATGTGACTAATGAGTTAGTTGCGGGATGATGCATTACGGAACAAGTAAAGAGACTTGCCGGTAACGAGATTGAACTAGGTATGAAGATACCTACGATCGAATCTCGGGCAAGTAACATACCGATGACAAAGGGAACAACGTATGTTGTCATTGCGGTACGACCGATATAGATCTTCGTAGAATATGTGGGAACCAATATGAGCATCCAGGTTCCGCTATTTGTTATTGACCGGAGAGGTGTCTCGGTCATGTCTACATAGTTCTCGAACCCGTAGGGTCCGCACGCTTAACGTTCAATGACGATTTTGTATTATATGAGTTATGTGATTGGTGACCGAATGTTGTTCCGAGTCCCGGATGAGATCACGGACATGACGAGGAGTCTCGAAATGGTCGAGAGGTAAAGATTCATATATAGGACGATGATATTCGGACACTGGAAGTGTTCCGGGGGGTACCGGGTACATATCGGGTCACCGGAAGGGGTTCCGGGCACCCCCCGGCAAAGATATGGGCCTATTGGGCCAAGAGGGAAAACGCAGCAGCCAGCATGGGCTTCTGCGTGCCCCTTGTTGGCTGAATAGGAAGGGGAAGGGAAAAGGGGAAGAGAGAAGGAAGGGGAGGCAATTCGGCCTCCCCCTTCCTTCCCTCCTTTCTCCCCTTCCTTCCCCCTCCGGATGAATATGGAAGGAGGGAGGACGAATTGGGAGGCGCCCAAGTAGGATTCCTCCTACTTGGGGCGCCCCCTTGGCTGCCTCTCCTCCCCTCCAACCTATATATATGAGGGAAGGGCACCGCTAGAACACACACCAACTATTGTTAGCCGTGTGCGGCGTCCCCTCCACGGTTTACACCTCCGGTCATATTCACGTAGTGCTTAGGCGAAGCCCTGCGCGGATCACTTCACCATCACCATCACCACGCCGTCGTGCTGACGGAACTCTCCCTCGACACTTTGCTGGATCAAGAGTTCGAGGGACGTCATCGAGCTGAACGTGTGCAGAACTCGGAGGTGTCGTACGTTCGGTGCTTGATCGGTCGGAATGAGCAGAAGTTCGACTACATCAACCGCGTTAACAAACGCTTCCGCTTTCGGTCTACGAGAGTACGTGGACACACTTTCCCCCTCTCATTGCTATGCATCTCCTAGATAGATCTTGCATGAGCGTAGGAATTTTTTTGAAATTGCATGCTACGTTCCCCAACAATTGGACCATGTTTTTTGATGGCTCTAAGATTCTCAATGGCTCGGAGGCTGGAGTGGTCCTAGTTTCCCCAGGGGAGACTGACTCAGCTACATGCTGCAGATCCACTTCAATTCCTCCAACAACAAAGCAGAGTATGAAGCTATTTTGTATGGGTTGTGTATGGCCATCTCACTAGGAATCCACCGTCTGATGGTATACGTTGACACGGACTTAGTTGTCAACCAAGTGATGAAAGAGTGGGACATCCAAAGTCCGGCGATGACAAGTTACTACAATGCAATCAGGAAGCTGGAAAAGAACTTTGAAGGGTTGGAACTGGATCACATTCCCCGAATCAAGAATCAAGCTGCTGATGGCTTAACCAAGATTGGTTCCACCTGGAAAGAAGTACCGAAGGATGTGTTCCTTGAGTACTTACACTCCCCAACGATCAAAGAAGAACCCTTCATGGAGGATCCCCCACAACTAGTTAGACCATCAAATCCAACTGAAGTTGAAGTATCGGCAGCAATCGACCTGGTCTATGAAGTATTGGCAATCATTCCCGAGTGGACAACTCCTTACATAACATACTTGCTCAGGCAAGAGCTCCCCGAAGATGAAGTTGAAATACGAAAGATCGTCCGTCGATCGAAGGCTTACATTGTCATGGGAGATCAGCTTTATAAGAAAAGTACCTCTGGCGTAACATAGCGCTACATTTCACCAGAGGAAGGGTGACAAATCCTGCAAGAGATTCACTTGGGAACATGCGGGCACCACGCATCCTCTCGGACGCTGGTCGTCAAAGCATTTCGTGCGGGCTTTTATTGGCCCCGGGCTAACGAAGATGCTAGAGATTTAGTGGAGCAATGTGTGGGCTATCAGTTCTATGCAAACCAGTCGCACAAACCAGCGTTCACGCTAAAGACGACCTCCCTCACACGGCCCTTTACTGTTTGGGGTATTGACATGATCAGACCTCTTCGGACTGGGACCAATGGGTTCACCCACTTATTGGTAGCAGTCGACAAGTTCACCAAGTGGATTGAAGCGAAACTCATAAACAAGTTGACTCGGCAACGACAATCAAGTTCATCATGGAGATAATCTTAGATTTGGAGTTCCCCATAGTATCATCACCTACAACAGGTCAAACTTTTACTCGAACGAATTCCAAGAATTCTTCTATACTCAGGGCACTCAGATCGTTACGCCTCTGTGGCTCACCCGCAGTCGAATGGTCAAGCAGAACATCCGAATGGAATGATCCTCCAAGCACTGAAGCCACGCCTCATGCATGATCTGGAGCACGCCGCAGGAGCGTGGGTCACGGAGTTAGCATCGGTCCTCTGGGGCTTGCGGACAACTCCAAACCGATCTACAAATCACACTCCATTATTTATGGTGTATGGCGTAGAAGTTGTTCTTCCAAGTGACTTACTTCATAATTCACCCCGAGTGGAATTGTACTCGGAGACAAAAGCCGAAGCGGCATGTCAAGACGGCCTCAACCTCCTTGAGGAAGAATGTGAGTTGGCACTCATCAGATCTACTGCTTACCAGCAAGACTTGCGGCGATACAACGACAGACAAGTCAGAGAATGTGCCTTTCAGGAAGGCGACCTGGTCCTCCGACTGGATCCTCACAAGCTGGCCCCTCCGTGGGAAGGACCCTTGGCAATCTCAAAGGTGTTAAATAATGGAGCCTATTGGCTCTACAATTTCGAGAAAAGTGTAGAAGAGCCCCGCACTTGGGACACTGACCTCCTTCGTATTTTTTTCACTTAGAACAGTCTTTTGATATGGTAATAGGTTACAGAATGATATTCGATGAATAAAAGTACTACTTTCCCAGTACGTCATCGAATTTTGCTAAGCATTATGACTCACTCAGGTGAGGTAAATCATTCGGGAACTACCTTACAAAACTCATCCGAGTGAGAACATCTTTCTCACTCGGGGGCTTAGCCACGAACTAGAATTCGCCTAAGTCTAAAAGATCATCGGAGTGAGAACATCTTTCTCACTTAGGGGCTTAGCTGTGAACCAGAATTCTCCTAAGTCTAAAAACCCATCCGAGTGGGAACATCTTTCTCACTCAGAGGCTTAGCTACGAACCAGAATTTGCCTAAGTCTAAAAATTCATCCGAGTGAGAACATCTTTCTCTCACTCGGGGGCTTAGTTGCGAACCAGAATTCGCCTAAGTCTAAAAACTCATCCGAGTGAGAACATCTTTCTCACTCGGGGGCTAGCTGCAAACCAGAATTTGCCTAAGTCTAAAAAATCATCCGAGTGAAAACATGTTTCTCACTCTAGGGCTTAGTTGCGAACCAGAATTCACCTAAGTCTAAAACCGTTTCTGAGTGAGAACATTCTTCCCACTCAGGGACTTAGCTACGAACCAAAATTTGCCTAAGTTCAAAACTCAACCAAAACACAAAGAAACCAAGGACTAATAAACTTCCAAGTACCTTCGACCAGTTTGAACTGTTAAAACAAAACGCAAGTGCATGAGCTCTAAGCTCGATCAATTTTAATGATTAGACAACCACTCGGCATACCGAGGCAAATTCATTTGGACTTAAAGTTTTCTTTTAGGCATCTGCTGCAGAACTGGCCGGATCAACAAACGAGTCTAAGTCAATGCCGTCAGCGATCCGAGTGGAGGCTTCTATGAACGTCTCCATGAAGTTCTCAAACTTCAGCTTTTTCTTGTTGGCGACCTTGAGAGACTTCAGTTTCTCCTCATCGACGTCCTTGCAATGGACCCAGATGAGAGAGAGCGCCACGTCAGCCCACATCGAGCTGCAGACTTCCTCCATGAATGCACTCGGCTGGGCACTGCCTTCAGTCGATCCGTCAGAGACTCCAGGTCCTTTGGAATATTTTCACCCGAGAGCAATTCTGTGTCAATCTTCTCTGCGGCAACTTCAGGCGCTCCATGTACAGCATTGCGTTCTCAATCTGCTGGTCCAACCGGAGGAGTGACAAGGCAGTGGTGTACCTGAAGAGCAGCCTCTTGGGATCTAACTCCTTCTCAATCCTTTCGGTCTTCAATTGGACGTCAGCACAAAAACCTAAATACGAGGGAGAAGCGAAGGTCAGCTCCAGCGAAAATATTTTGAAGTAAGTGAAACCACTCAATTCAAAGTGCCATACCTTCAAGCTTTTTGTTCATCTCCTCACTTAGCTCCTCAACATACTGCTCAAGTTCACCTTTCTTCTGGAGGAGCTCAGCGACCTGATCGCTTAGTTTTTTCTTCTCCCCTTCAAAAACACTCGCCTGGTTCTTGAACTTCATGTACCACTCTACATAGCTATTCGTCGGCTTTGAGATCTCCCCTTTCATTGCCTCAGCCGCGATCTTTAGGGTCTTGTTCTCCTCCTTGAACTTCTCGACGGTCTTCACAGAGTCTTCAGCTGCTTTGGTCTTCGCCTTGGCACTCTTCTAGGCTTTGGCGAGCTTGGTGTCCTTGTCCTCAAGAGCCTACTTCATAGTTTCTACAGAAATATAGGTCCTGAGCCTCGTTTGAGGACGAGTGTTATCGCTACGAACATATGCTAGAGCGAGTTCATTCGGATCAAAGGAAAAAGAAGCTGCAAGAAGTACTCGGATGTCAAAACTAACCTCCTAGGAGACATTTCTCTTGGTCAAAGCGAGCACTCTTGTGCCTCTCCACGTCCAAATCCCGATGAAGCTGCAGCACCTCCTTCTCCATGGTAGCTTAATGAGTCCCGAGCTCATAAGTTCTCTGTTGCAAAGACAGAGAGAAAATCAGTCGGCAACAAGACAAAGATCCTTCTAAGGGAGGAACAAGCTCGATCAGTACCAGATACTAAAATATTCCTTCTAAGGAAGAAACAAGCTACCAAATACTGAAGTATACCTTCGAAGGAAGGAACAAGCTCAACCAATTCAAGAACCTCAAACAAACTAGCTCTACTAGGGTTCCAGAAACCCCGGCATCCACTTGGCTAGCCGAGTGGAGGGTTGTACTCCGAGTGCAAGAATCAACAAAATTTCAGTTATAAAGACTCCTGCCGATTGCCTGCAATCAACAACACTCTCGGGGATTACACCCAGTGGGTGCACTCAGCGTGCCCCCATTGGAGGACTTCCACCCAGACAATCCACAAAAAAAATCAATTGACGATCGTACTCAAAGAAAAGATGCTAAGTTCTATAGACGCCCGCCGACTACACCTAGTGGGTGCACTTAGTGTGCCCCCACCGAGAAAATCTGGCTCGGATAAACTCTAAGAAATCCGAGTGAGCTTCACAATCAAACAAAAACCTAAGTTCTAAGACTCCCGCTGACTGCAAACGGTCGATAGCAGTCTCAGAGATTACACCCAGTGGGTGCACTCAGCGTGCCCCTACCGGAAGAAAAACACCCAGTGGGTGTACTCCGTGCAAACCCACTGGTGGAAATACAATCATCCACTCGGAAGACAAAGGAAAACCAAAAGCCTGAAGATATCAACTGGAAAATGTACTTACAATAGTACTTACTCGAACATTGGTCTTCGGAGCCTCGCTGGCGTCATACGCCTCTTTCAAGTGCTTGTTCATCACTTCGACTTGGATCATGGCCTCTTTGCTTGCCCCCACTTGGTCCTTCGAGACTCTTTGCAGAGTGAACATGGTGATTCGGGCAGACGGTGGAGTTGGCCCTGGTTGAGGAGTTGGAGCAGTAGCCACGAGCTCAGTACTAGCCCAAACCAAAGCATTCGGACCCGCAGGCACTACGCCAGCTTTGGCCGAAGAGACCTGACTCACTCAGCTTGGAGGGGCTTCTTAGATGACGCTCTCAATAGCAGTCGACACCTTTTCACCAGCCTCTGGGTTTGGCGGATCGGCCTTGTCGTTGTCCTCAAGATGAATTACGTCCACCGGCGCTGCAATCACGCATTAATATTAAGCGTCAGCTTGCAAGTCACTCGAGAATGAATTAGAAACAAATCAGTCAGCACCTTTGGAAGTTGCCGCATTCACAACATCAGCATCAGCCTGGCCCTTCCTAGTAGCATTCAGATCAGGCGAGGTCCTCGATGTCTCAGCGTTGTGTTTATAAGATCACTCCATCACAAAACCATCCAAATTTACACAACAAAGGACTCGGTCTCGTTACTTACGTTGATGCCACCGGTACAATCATCTTGATCTTAGGCAGGGCCACAACCTTCTGAGGTTTGCTTGATGCTTGCTTGGCCTGCTTAGGCATCCTCTCCATAGTCTCCGAACATCCAGCTCGACCGCGCTTCGGGTTCCACGCACTTGGAACAGGAGCACTCGGCACCTGAGCGCCGGGCGCACAGACACTCGGGTCATTTTTCCTCTAGGACTGATGCTCTCTGGGCACATTTTCGGACAGAGAAGATTCTGCCTCTTCGCTGTCCTCTTTTTCTTCTTCGCTATCCTCTGCATAGCTGTCTTCGTCAAAGTGTTACTTGGTGTCACTGTCCACATCTCCAGGGTGCGGTCGACATTCGGCACCAGGGAAATCATGTTCTGGAAGCTCTGCTGGAAAAATAGTTGCAAAGTCAGAATGAGTCACATGAATTTATCACCAGAATCATTTGGACAAACATAAGCAGATTTACCACAACAGGCGGGCGGTCCCGGTCATAAGCCACCACTCTCCTCGCCCCTTGCAGATTGTCGCGCATAGAGGTGATGGCTTTGATCTTGTCCTCCACTTCCTTCTCAATCAGATCCTTGGGATGCACTCGGGTGGGGTCACTCAGACCTTCGTACATCCACATGGGATGTGCCCTCTCTTGCAATGGCTGGATCCGCCGACTGAGGAAGACCTCGAGCAGGTCCATCCCGCCAACTCCATCTCTCACGATGCCCACCAAGGCATCGACTAAGATTCCTACTTCTACCTTCTCCTCCTTCGTCATCTTGAGGGACGACGGAGCAACTACTCTCTCTCTCCCGAGTACGGCAGAAGACCAATCGTCGAACCGACTCTCGGAACATTCTTGCAGCAGAACCAAGTGTTCTGCCAGCCCTTGACAGAATCAGGAAAGCTCATGGAAGGGAAGGCACTCTTCCCCCGGAGCTGTATTGCTAACTCACCACACTGTTGGGTAACATTGGTTTTGGCCCCATCAGGGAAAACCTTCTTCACGGTCATCGACCGACAGGTGAAAATGTGCTTGAACAAGCCCCAATGGGGATGACAGCCAATGAAGTTCTGCAGAGTGAAACAAATGCGGAAAGATACACTACAACGTTTGGTGGGAGATGATGGAACTGTGCTCTGAAAAAATTCAGAAAACCCTGAAAGAAAGGGTGAGGTGGCATGGAGAAACCTCGCTTGATGTGCATGAGGAGGAGGAGGCACTCATCGTGTTGTGACACTGGCTCCACTTCATCTGCCTCCGGCAACCTCCATCCATGCTCCGAAATCAGCCCGTCGGTGACGAGCTCCAACACTTCCACCTTGGAGACCCGCGACGGGAGCAAATCCCCCTGGATTTGACCAGGAGGAGGGCCGGTGCTCGACAACGAGCCCTTCTGTGATTTCTTCACCCACTCAAGCTTCGCTGTTGTATGCTTCCCATGGGCTCCGAGCACTCTAGCGTGGAGTGGAAGGGCAGGGTCATGAGTTCACCGAAGCGAGTGAGGATAGAAAGGGGATTTGGTAAATTTTGACCCTAGCCCAACTCTATTTTATACCATAGGTAAATCCGCTTCGCGAATCGATGATCGTCGATCTTCAAATCTGATGGCGCCAGGGATGCGCGCTGTGCAGAGGAAATGGGGCATGTGATGGATTTTTGGGGCGAAAATCGAGGGCACATGCTCCCACTTTACCCAGTAGCTGCGGCGTAACCGCTTCCATATGCGCGCAAGTTTTCAAATCTCGGAATTTCAGCCGGATATCGATTCGATTGATCACCCCTGATTTCTTTCCTAAACAGTCACTTTCGGTCTACCGAGCACCCTCCAAGGGTCATCGTTCACTCATACACATAATCCAAACCAAGTGAAGTAAACTTCAGGACTGCAATGGGATGAGCTCAACGCTCCTATATGGATTAACTTGGCCCTTCTTGTAGGCTCCAAGGCATGAGTCTCATTAACTTGGACTCGGAGATGGCCTGGGCTGGCGTTCCCCCAGGATAATGAGTGGCATCTCTTCGTAGAGTCAGCCCACGCGCCGACATCATCACTCAAATTTCATGGCACATCCACACACGGACCACTAGTCTATCTCTTCAAGAGACATACGAGTGCCACCAAGTTTTACCCAACAATCAACATAACCCGATCAGTCAGGAAACTCCTAGTCTAGAATCCATTATTGTTTCGCTTAGGTCACGATAGGTTATCACTTGGTGATGGATTCTGAGTGCTTCCGCAGCACTCGGTCCGAGTCAAGGGTTCAGCCAATTCATCCTATGAAACCTCAACCCATTTGGGGGTAATGACGGGGTCAGCTACTAAGGGTAGTGTCAAGGACCTGACACCCTAGGCCCACCTAGGGCATCGCACCATCATTATAAGGTTCCAGGACCATATGTACATTCAGATGCCCACTTCTGAATATCCACTCGGATAAAATCCATCCACTCAGATGGAGATAGCGCACTTAGATGCCTCACCGCCAGTCAGCCGCATACGCCAGCATTCGGACATGGAAGGCAAAAGGGTCGCGCGGGAGCTCCAATGTTCGAGGAGCATAATGATGGGGAACGTTGCATGAAAATCAAAAAAATTCCTACGAACAGCCAAGATCTTTCTAGGAGAAGCATAACAACGAGAGGGAGAATGTGTCTACGTACCCTCGTAGACTATTAAGCGGAAGCGTATATCACGTGGTTGATGTAGTCGTACTCATCATGATCCAATCGCGATCCAAACCGATGAAGTACCGAACAGACGGCACCTCCGCGTTCAGCACATGTACGGCTCGATGACATATCCTCCTCCTTGATCTAGCAAGCGAGGGAGGAGAAGTAGATGGGATCGCCGGCAGCACGAAGGCGTGACCGTGATGATGGTGGAGTGATTCCGGCAGGGCTACGCCGAGCGCTACTGAAATAACAAAGACGGAGGAGTTACGAAGTAATGGGAGAGAGAGGGGGCCAAGGGGTTGTGTGTCCTCTTGGGGGCTCCCCTCCCCTCTATATATAGGTGGAGGGGCGTGGTGGCCAACCCTTGAAGCCCTAGGGGCGTACCAAGGGGGAGGAGTTGGACTCCTAGTCCAACTCCCTCATTTTCCATACACAGGTGGACTTTCCACCTCTCCCAAGCCACATCGGCCTTGAGGGACTTGTGCGCCTGGCCCAATAAGGCCAGGGCACCCCCCTCAGCCCATGCTGACCCTTGGGACGTGGTGGAACCCTTGGTGGACTTCTGGACTCCTCCGGAAGTTTCCAGAACCTTCTGGAAGCTTCCCGGTATAATATCGAAAAAACTGAAACTTTTTTCGGAACCCTGAAAACAACTTTCCATATATAAATATTTACCTCCGGACCATTCCGGAGCTCCTCGTGATGTCCCGGATCCCATCTGGGACTCTGAACATTCGGTCACCAACATGCATATCCCAATATTACTCTAGTGTCACCGAACATTAAGCGTGTGGACCCTACGGGTTCGAGAATCATGTAGACATGACCGAGACACCTCTTCGGTCAATAACCAATAGCGGAACCTGGATGTCCATATTGGTTCCTACATATTCCACGAAGATCTTTTATCAGTTGAACCACGATGTCAAGGATTCGGTTAATCCCGTATGCAATTCCCTTTGTCCGGCGATATGTTACTTGCCCGAGATTCGATCGTCGATATCTCCATACCTAGTTCAATCTCGTTACCGGGAAGTCTCTTTACTCGTTTCCGTAATACAAGATCCCATGACTAAAATCATTAGTCACATGCTTGCAAGCTTCTTGTGATGTTGTATTACAGAGAGGGCCTAGAGATATCTCTCCGTCATACAGAGTGACAAATCCTAGTATCGATCCGTGCCAACCCAACAAACACCTTTGGATATACCTGTGGAGCACCTTTATGATCACCCAGTTACGAAGTGATGTTTGGATACACACTAAGTATTCCTCCAGTGTTAGGAAGTTGCATGATCTCATGGTTTAAGGAACAGATACTTGACATGAAGAAAGCTATAGCAAATAACTAAACGATCTGATGCTAAGCTTATGGTTGGGTCTGTCCATCACATCATTCTCCTAATGATGTGATCCCGTTATCGAATGACAACTCATGTCCATGGTCAGGAAACCTTAACCATCTTTGATCAACGAGCTAGTCTAGTAGAGGCATACTAGGGACACGGTGTTGTTTATGTATCCACACATGTATTTAAGTTTCCGGTCAATACAATTCTAGCATGAATAATAAACATTTATCATGAACGAGAAATATGATAATAACCATTTTATTATTGCCTATAGGATATATTTCCAACAGTCTCCCACTTGCACTAGAGTCAATAATCTAGTTGACATCGCCACGTGATTAACGCTCAATGAGTTCTGGGGTTTGATCATGTTTTGCTTGTGAGAGAGGTTTTAGTCAACGGGCCTGCAACATTCAGATCCGTGTGTACTTTGCAAATCTTTATGTCATACTATAGATGCTGCTACCATGCTCCAACTGACTGCTCCACCATTCAATATAAATATGTATCTGGTTTGAGACTTAGAGTCATCCAGATCCGTGTCGAAGCTAGCATTGACATAACCCTTTACGACGAGCTCTTCGTCACCTCCATAAATGAGAAACATGTCCTTAGTCCTTTTTCAGGTACTTCAGGATGTTCTTGACTGCTGTCTAGTGATCTACTCCTGAATTAGTTTGGTACCTCCCTGCCAGACTTATGGCAAGGCATAGATCAGGTCTGGTACACAACATGGCATACATTATAGAGCCTATGGTTGAGGCATAGGAAATGAACTTCATCCTTTCTCTTTCTTCTGCTGTGGTGGGGCTTTGAGTCTTACTCAACTTCACACCTTGCAATACAGGCAAGAACCCTTTCTTTGATTGATCCATTTTGAACTTCTTCAAAACTTTGTCAAGGTATGTGTTTTGTGAAAGTTCTATTAAGCATCTTGATCTATCTCTATAGATTTTGATGCCCAATATGTAAGCAATCCATATCCGTAAGTTTGCCTATTAAGCGTCTCGAGGTCTTTCATTGAAAAACTCTTGTTCAAATATCCTTTTATTTCTAGAAATTCTATATCATTTCCAATCAACAATATGTCATCCAAATATAATATTACAAATGCTACAACGCTCCCACTCACTTTCTTGTAAATACAAGCTTCTCCGTAAGTTTGTATAAAACCAAAAGCTTTGATCACCTCATCAAAGTGAATATTCCAACTCCGAGATGCTTGCACCAGTCCATAGATGGATCACTAGAGCTTGCATACTTTGTTAGCATCCTTAGGATCGACTAAACCTTCTGGTTGCATCATATACAACTCTTCCTAAAGAAACCTGTTAAGGAATGCTGTTTTGACGTCCATTTACCAGATCTCATAATCATAAAATGCGGCAATAGCTAACATAATTGTAATAGACTTAAGCATCGCTACGGGTGAGAAAGTCTCATTGTAGTCAACCCCTTGAACTTGTCGGAAACCCTTTACGACAAGTCGAGCTTTATAGATGGTGACATTACCATCAGCGTCTGTCTTCTTAAAGATCCATTTATTCTATATGGCTTGCCGATCATCGGGCAAGTCCACCAAAGTCCATACTTTGTTCTCATACATGGATCCTATCTCGGATTTCATGGCCAGAAGCCATTTGTCAGAATCCGGGCTCATCATAGCTTCTTCATAGTTCGTAGGTTCGCCATTGTTTAACAACATGATTTCTAGGACTGGATTACCGTACCATTATGCTGCGGAACGTACCCTGGTCGACCTATGAAGTTCAGTAGTAACTTGATCCAAAGTTTCATGATTATCATCATTAGCTTCCTCTTCGGTTGGTGTAAGCATCACGGGAACTGCTTTATGTGATGTGCTACCTTCCAATTTGAGAGAAGGTACAATTACCTCATCAAGTTCTACTACTCCCACTCACTTCTTTCGAGAGAAACTCCTTCTCTAGAAAGGACCCATTCTTGGCAACAAAGGTCTTGCCCCCAGATCTGTGGTAGAAGGTATACCCATTGGTCTCTTTAGGGTATCCTATGAAGACGCACTTCTTCGATTTGGGTTCGAGCTTATCAGGCTGAGCCTCTTGACATAAGCATCACATCCCCAAACTTTAAGAAACGACAGCTTAGGTTTCTTGCCAAACCACAACTCATACGGTGTCGTCTCAATGGATTTAGACGGTGTGCTATTGTAACGCCCAAGATGCAATTCTATCCCAATCACGTGATGAACTCATGTTTGGGGCACAATCGCATTTCGGACGCGTAGCAAGGTGGCATACAAATTCATACAACCAAGTGAATAGATAGAATACGAGATCCAGGCAACACTTGCCCCAGAATAGCATAAATATGACAATCATCATACAATCATCCATACATATAGTAGAGTCTGACTACTGACTAGATAAAAAGAAAACACCACCCTGCTACTATCCCCGGATACTCCGACTAGGTCCTCTACTGATCGTCCGGATAGGTAACATAGAAACGACCACGATCCTCGTCAAACTCCCACTGGAGCTCACTGGCATCTCCTGCATCAGACTCAACGGTACCTGCAACTGTGGTTGTAGTATTTTGTGAGCCATGGGGACTCAGCAATCATATCACCCACGGTATCAAGACTAACAAAGCTTAAATGGGAAAGGCATGGATAAGTGGTGGAGTTGCAGCAAGCACTAAGCATAAGTATGGTGGCTATCTTACGAATACAAGAACAAGGTGAGAAGCTACGCAAACGGTCGCAAACTGCTAATGATCAAGAAGTGATCCTGAACTACTTACATTCAAACACAACCCCACCATGTTCTCTTCCCGAACCCCGTCGAAAAGAGACCATCACGGTAATACACGCTGTTGGTGTATTTTAAAGAGTTTGGTTTCAAGTTCACTACAACCGGATATTAAAAACTCCCATCTTGTAACACCCCATGTCATTAGCCATAGTAATCACTTTTGATAATGACAAGTCAGCATGTTTAACAGTGCCAAATCATCAATAGCATCATATTGCATTTCAACTCCTAACTCAAATTCAAATTTAAATGTAAGTGGAAAATAAGAGTTGTTCAACATAGAAACTAAAATGTTCAATAACTAACAAATATTACAGAGACCATTCTAAAATTGTAACCAACATTTAATAAATTAATTAGGTGACCCATACCTCTTTTAACAGTGGCTGGAAATAATATTTAATAGCCTTTTAATTAATCTAGATCAAATATGAAATGATGTTTTGCCCAAACTAGTTTTTGGTGTTAGGGTATAGTGCACTGATATTTAAGGACTAGCTCACACTTTTTACAAAATCCATTTGGGGCCCAAATAATTAACAAAACAGAAAAGAAAGAAACAGAAAAAGAGCAAAGGAAAAAGGCCTAAAGAAGCTACTGTGCACTAGGCCTGCTCGCTACAGCCGCGGCCCAGCCCATCCCGCGCCTCCTTCCACCTCTCACTGCTCACCGCCGCCCCGCTGTCGAACGCGCACGCGCGCGCTCCCCAGGCCCCCCCTCTCCCTCGCACGACAGCGCGCGCCGCACCCTCTCGCCATGGATAAGAGTCCCCTCGACCCCTCTGGCGAACCCTAGCAGCCCCGTTCGCCCTCCTCCTCGTTCCCCTCACCTCTCCCGACGTCGCCATGGCTGCGCCTTCCTAGATCGCGCGACCACCAAGCCCTCCTCGTCGCTCCGACGTGTCTAGCAGCCTCCTCGACGTTGGCTACGCCGGCTAGAACAAGCCGGGAGGCCCTCCTCCATCACCATCGCTACCATCTCTGCCGCCTCTGCCCGGTGGTCGCTGACGTTGATCTGCCGCCCCAAGTCTTCCCCGAGCCCACGCTAGCACATCTGCAGGTTCAATGTGAGCCCCGCCTCCTCCTCTCTCTCTCTGGCCTCGCGCGAGTCCTGTAGCGAGCCGCCTCCGACGCCGTGCTCGGTCCGCCGCCGTCGCTGCCATTTTCGTGCTCCCGAGCCGCTGCGGGCTCGCCCGACTGCTCTGGCGTGCACCTTGTGCGCCGTATACCTCGCCTAGCTAGTTAGAACGGCCGCTCGCGCGCTCCAAAGCCAAGCCCGACTAGCTCCCATTTCGGTCTCCGCCACAGCTCGTCGCCGGCACCGATTCCGGCGGTCCCAGGTCGCGAAACTACCACCGTTTGATGTGGGGCGCTCTTCTCGTTCGAACGCAAGTGACCGCGCGCAAAATGACCCATCGTAGCGCATTTCCGGGCTCGCCGGAGTTCTCTGCCGCGTCCGGCGCTCGCCGGCGTGTCTCCGGCGGCCGGCGCCGACGTGGCCAGCTGGGGCCCGCCCCCAGTGCCACTGCCACTGGGCCCCGTGGGGTCCGTTGACCAGTCAGGGCTGCTGACTGGGCAACCCGTTTCACTGACACGCGGGCCCCACCGCTAAACGTTTATTAAAAATAAATAAAACTGTTAATTAATTAATTAGCTAATTAGTAATCTAATCTCTCACTGACCAGTAGGGCCCACCGTCTAATTAAGTTAATTAGATTAAACTAACTCTGTTTAGTTAACACTGTCACTGACATGTGGGTCCCACAGGACCCACCTGTCAGGTTTGACTCTAGTCAGCCAGAGTTGACCTGCTGACGGCACCCTGACCTCATGCTGACGTCATCATTCACTATTCTGGATAATTCGAATTTAAATTAATAATTAAATTCAGAAAATGTTTAAAACTTTAGAAAATCATATTAAATAATCCGTAACTCCGATGAAAATAATTTATATATGAAACTTGCTCAGAATTCTGATACGAACCCGAATACGCCCTCCGTATTCCTGTTAGATGCCCCTAGCTATATAAACATTGAACTTTTAGACCGAATTCGATAAATGAATAGTGCCCATTGTTGATTAAATAAATTCGAATAAATTCCTAAATTAACTAAATCATTTAGTTAGGCAGTAGAACACCCAGGCATATCGTTTAGGCATGTCATACATATTGTTTGCATTATTGCTGTGAATTTATTGTTTCTCTCCCCCTCCTTCTCTCTTGATAGACGCCGAGACCGACGACGCTGCACCTGGGTACGACTACACTACCGACGAGCAGCCCGTTAACGACCCCTCTCTCTTGCCAGAGCAACCAGACAAGCCCCCCCTTTGAGCATCCAGATATCACCCATTCCATTTCTCCTGCTTGCATTAGATTTTGCTACTGTTAAATGTTTGCTCCTATTCTGATGCATAGCCTACTTTTGTAACCTGTTTAATGTTACCTTACCTGCCTATGTTAAACTTCTAGTATATGTTGGTAGTGAACCATCAGTGACCCCCACCACCTTATCCTTGTTGCCCCTGCTTGATCATCGATGACTCGATCAACGTGATCGTCGACCAGAGACCGACACCTCACTTCACACCCCCTTTAGTTGTACGACTCTGCATAGTAACTATCGAGTGCCGAGGGTGATACCTCGTAACGCACTCCTGGTGAATACTCTGCAGTGTAGCTGTTCGGTCGTGGTCATCGAGGGTGATTCCTCCTTCTCCACTTCCGATACGGCTCTGTCGTGCGACCCCTCAGTGTGAACCTCGAGGGTGATGCCTCATACGTTCACCCTGATGATTTCGTCGAGTGGAATCCGCCGAGGGTGATTCCTCGGGTTTTCCCCTTTGATGTTATGACCACACGGCTACCTTGACCTTTGTTACAGGCGGGACCACCCTGGTGGGTACCCGCTGGGGATCTATGATGTCGAGTGTGCCGGAAGGGCACTCGAGTGTGATATTGTGGCGGAGCATCAGAGACTCTGATTGTCTCCGCGTGATACTAATTGAGCCTATTGAATTTGGGTGTGTGATCTGAGTGGGTCGACGTGCCCTATACGCACTACCACCACGCGGGATAATGGTTATGGGGCCCTCTGCGATGTACGTTTCTCCCGAAAGCTCGTCAGACGTCATGATTCACCGTGCGGGCTGATTGCCGGGATTGGGCTGGATACTTCACTGACGAGTTCAGTGTCGCGCCTGCACCCCGTCCAGTCTCGCAACGCGCAGGGTGCCCAGGGCGATGGCCCAAGACCTCTGGGTGCATAGGTTAGTCCGGCGTGCTGACCTCTCTGCCGAGCCTAGGTAGGGCGTTGCTTCGTGTTGATCTTCCGAGGACGGGCATTACCCAGCAAGTGTGTCCGTCCAGAGTTGATTGAGCGTGTTGGGTAACAGTAGTGCACCCCTGCAGGGATGAATCATCTATCGATAGCCGGTCCTACGGTAAAGGATGCTCAGTTTGTGTATCCCAATCTACTACTTGAACTGGATACTTGTTACATAATTGAAGCTTCGGGATCGCTTTCTCGCTGGGAGTCGAGGAAGGATCTCTAGGCTTTGCTTCAACATGTTTGCTAAATAAAATGCTATTCTACTCTCTTCTACTGCTGCAAGATGATGGCTTCGTGAAGATGCTAGTCTTCAATAGGACTAGGCCTTCTCTCTATTCTGGCATTTCTGCAGCCCAGTCCACATATACAGCCTTTTTCCATTGATAATGTTGCATATGTAGTATAGATCCTTGCTTGCTGAGTACTTCGGATGAGTACTCACGGTTGCTTTATTTTCTCTTTTTCCCCATACCCCACCTTGATGATACACCAGACGATGGAGCCCCGGAGCCAGATGCCACCTTAGGAGCTTACTACCAGGAGGGTCCAGAGGGTACGTACTACTGGATCGAGCCAGCAGACCAGGAGTAGGATCGGAGGCTCCCAGGCAGGAGGCCAACGCCTTTCGATCTAGTGTCATTGTTTGTGCTAACCTTCTTAAGGCAAAACTTGTCTAACTATGTCTGTAATCAGATAATATTTGTATGATTGACTTATGTATTCGGATCTGCGGGTCCCCGGTCTGTAATATTTAGGATCTCCGTTTAGATTGTGTTAGAGTTGTGTTGTGATATCTTCCCGTGAGTCCCTGTGCTTGACCGTACACGTTTGCGTGTATGATTAGTGTACGATTGAGTCGGGGGCTCCACAATTTGGTATCAGAGCCCACTGCCTGTAGGAAGCCCCCTTCCAATTCCTTGGCCGAAGTTGAGTCTAGAAACCGAAAAAAAAACTAATTTACTAACTTGGCTGTGTGGCTTACGGGCCCATGTCGCCAACTGGGTGGTATTAGGATCTTTTATTCCTCGTCTATACTCTGGGACTCTGATCTCTCTTCTATTCAGGTTAAATAAATCTTACTAACGCCGACACTAAGGATCTCGTAAATCCTGTCTACCCAGAGAGCTGGATATCTGTGCGATTTCCCTGTCATTGATCTGATTAGTCTGATAATCATTTTCCTTTCCATTGTTTTGTTTAACCTTTCTCTTCGAGTTGTGTTAAACTTCTCATTGTCATTTGACAAATCTGAATTTCCTCTGTTTCAGATGGACCATTTGTTTCCACCGCGTCCTATGACACAGCTTGTGCTTCGCACTTGGGCTCGTGATGTCCCTGGGTTTCCAGCTGTTCTGATCGCCCTCCTGATCAGACTTGGCTACCGTTGGTACCCCGAGTACATGGTCTACGAGGATTACCGCGAGTTCAACCAGGAGCAGTACCATGCTGATGTTCGTATCTATGATCAGCAAAATGACTCAGACACCGAGCTACACCTTTACCATGGTATCGGCGTGACGATTGAGATGGCAGTCCATGATGCCGCCTACTCTGCTGTCGCACGTCTCTGAGGACAGTTCAGCGATATCTTGGATGACTCTGAGTTTCGATACATTTCGTATGCCCCTGCTGGAGATGCTACTGGATACTACACAGCTATCTGTGCCCCGTACGAGCCTCGTCGCTATGACCTGCGTGTTCTGATTCAGTGCACTCAGGCTCTGGATCGCACTGTTCGGGCTCTTGCCTTCGAGTTGGTTGCCACTCGAGCACGTCTCTATGATGCTATGACGCAGTTGCTACCCGCTGTTCACGCAGGGATACATTCGGAGGACATCCTTTACCCGCGCAGGACTCAGATGTATGCTGGTATTGATTGGCCTGCTGTTGGAGGTCATACACCTGCACGTGGACCTCTTCTTACAGCTCGAGACCGGATTCTGCATCAGAGTGCACATGGAGCGCAGGATCCTTCCGCGATGAACATTCGTCGTCCACACTTGCAGTTACCCCGTTTCAGTGGTTTTCTCCGATGTTGATGTAGCCTTTGCTATGTCTCGTTGTGTACTTCCTTACCGCGTGCCTGCGCGCCACCTAGTATGTCTAGCTTTTAAATTTGCGCCGTTATGCTGTCCGCATGTACCCGACTCTGTGTATGGATCTGTATGTCTTAATCGACTACTGTTATGTATTTGTTACACTACTTAAATTGTTGTCGAGTTACATCATGCTTGTCACTAAACACTCGCAATTGCTTTTACTAAACTACCCCCTATTGATACTTAGCAGGATGGTTAGACCGGGTGGTCGTGGTCGTGGTACCCCTGAACGCCCACCACCGCCAGATTATATGGCAACTATGATGCAACAGTTTGAGCTTAACCGCCAGTTCATGACTGGAATTATGGCTCAGTTTCCGCATCAGAACAACCAGAACCAGAACCCAACTTCAATAACTTTGACAGAGTTTATGCGACTTAACCCAACTCAGTTCCGCAACTCTGACAAGCCACTGGATGCTGATGACTGGCTCCGCGACATCACTCACGAGATGGAGTCTGCTAATGTCGCCCCTGCCAACTTCGTCAACTTTGCGGCCTTTTTCTTAAAGGGCCCCGCCGCTCAATGGTGGGACACACACAAGCGTACACTACCTGTTGGAACAGTCATCACCTGGTATGAGTTCCAGGCTGCTTTCCGTACACGTTACATCCCTCAGGCAATTATGGAACGCATGAAGACCCAGTTTCACAACCTCATTCAAGGCAACAAGACTGTCGAAGCTTATCAGCGGGAATTTCTTGATCTCTCCCGCTATGCTGAAGAAGACATCGCCACAGATGCACGCAGACAAGAGAAGTTCCGTAATGGACTCCACCCAGACCTCAAGCTTGCACTTGCTGCTCAAGACTTCAACGACTTTTCAACTCTAATGAACAAGGATATTCTTGTTGAGACCGCTCAGATGGAACACAAGGACTCGCAGGAGCGCTATCGTGATGCTGGCTCATCTTCGGGCTCAGCACAGAAGCGTCGAGTTTGGATTCCCAACAATGCGTTCCGTCCCAATACATCTGCGCCAAAGAACAACTATGCTGCACCACGTCTGCCTCCTCCACCACCGAGGCAGCCAAAAGCTCAAGCTATTGAAAACAATGCTCCTCTTCGTCCTAAAGATGGTCTGTGCTTCAAGTGCTGCAAACCAGGTCACCAGGCTAAAGACTGCCGCCAGACTCAGAATCAGTTAGCTTTTCCTCGTGCTGGCCGTGACAATAGTCGTGGCAACAATCAGACCCGCAACTATAATACTGGGTCTGCTGCACATGGTCGTGGACACGCTTACAACATTGACATTGAAGAAGTCCAGGATCAACCTGCTACTGTGATGGGTACCCTTCTCGTTAACTCAGTACCCACTTCTGTTTTATTTGATTCAGGAGCATCACATTCATTCATCTCTGGAAAATTTGCATTCATGCATGGCATTCGATATGAGAAAATGCATACTCCGTTAGTCGTTAAAACTCCCGGAGGTCATTGTCATGCTGACGTGATAGCACCTGACGTTGCAGTCGAAATTAAAGGGTTGGAATTCCTTGCCTCGCCCATCGTCTTGAAGTCTTCCACCATAGACCTCATACACTACTAGAAAAAGGGTTATAGCTAATATAGACATTAGTGGCGCACTATGTATGTGGTGCGCCACTGCCAAATAGCAGTGGCGCACCACACATGGGTGCGCCACTAATGTTTATATTACTAATGGCGCACCTTGTGTGTGGTGCGCCACCGCTAAGTTTCTCCTGGGCACACCCCCTCCCCAGACTTACCAGTGGCGCACCGTGGTTTGGTGCGCCATTACTAGTTTTAACTAGTAATGGCGCATCACACCCACGGTGCGCCACTACTAACAATTTTTTTTTCAATTTTTTTTTTCAAAACTAGTAATGGCGCACCACACACCAGGTGCGCCATTAGTAACCCTGGTTACCAATGGCGCATTCTTAGGAGGTGCGCCATTGGTAACCTGAGAGCAGCTAGATATTTTTGACAGCCACCTACCACACTCACTTTCCCCACTTCATTCTCTCCACCTCTACCAAGCTTGGTCTCGGCTGCCTCCTCCTCCTCACCTCATTTGCACCATAGATTCACCCAAATTAAGTGGTTAAATTTCCTTTTTTTGATAGGTAAGTAAGGGGAAAGCTTTCTTTATGTTCTAGATCTACGTAGTGCGCCACTAATGTCTATATTATGCGCTATTTGGCAGTGGCGCACCACATACATAGTGCGCCACTAATGTCTATATTAGCTATAGCCCTTTTTCTAGTAGTGATCTACTTTTTTCTCCCTCCAACAACGTACACACTTTTTATGGCGTAGATCTACGTATGTTTGTGGTGTTGCATATGTTTGTGTTTGTAGGTACCGGTATTTGAAATGCGATAGTTGCCAATATTTTGCCGAAATATTGATTCATTTCCGTTTCAGCGAGAATTTGGCACTATGCATTCTTTTTGGTCCTATTTTTAGGCAATGTCATGCCAAATTTTTTTTTGGTTCTAAAATATCGTTTTGCTCTACCCCGCAGGCGACCATGGTCCGCACGATGACCGAAGGCATCGTGAATAGGTTTTTGAGCTCCGCGAAGGCCTAGATGCTTCAAAAGAACGAGACGGAGATAAGATGTTCGTGTCGAAGATGCAAGCTGAAGAGCCTTATGGACCCGGATTCCAGACAGGTGCGGGACCACCTGCTCTTGCGTGGTTTCATGGATGGCTATCGGTGGCAAGGTGATGAAGATGATTATGAAGTCGTCCATGGGGGCCGGGCAAGATATAAGGAAGGGCACCAAGACAATAGCGGCGAGGGCGGGCGAGAAGACGAAGAATCTCCAGGACATGATCACGAAGTAGATGCAGGACACAGTCATCATGTGGAAGATGCCGGACATGATGATGAGGAAGATCAAGACGAAGGGCATGATCATGAAGATGAAGATGCCGGAGCAGATGACGATGGACCATCGATGGGCTGGGTGCAGGACCCTCATATTCAAGAGCTGCTTCTCAAGCAGACGGGTAACGCAAGAGCTGCCGCCCGAGAGAAAGCCAAGCTGGATCAACTGGAGATAGACGCGGTTACTCCATTGTATGAAGGATGCAGGCCCAAGGATACCCGCCTGAAAGTAACGCTCATGGCTCTGGAGATGAAGGTAAAACACAAAATGACCGACGCATGCTTCGACGAGAACATGTCATTCTGGCACGAACGTCTTCCCAAGGGGAACAAGTGCCCGACCAGTTTCGAGGAGGCGAAGAAAATCGTGTGTCCTCTGGATTTACCGCACGTGAAATACCATGTGTGCATGAACGATTGCATCATTTATCGGGACGAGCACGCGGAGTCTACCATATGTCCGGTGTGCGGCGTCACTCGATACAAGAAGAGGAAGAAAGCTCCTCGAAAAGTGGTGTGGTACTTTCTGATCACTCCTCGTCTGTAGCGGTATTTCGCGGACCCTAAGCTAGCAAAGCTCCTGTGTTGGCACGCGGATAGGGAGGAGAAGAAGCGAGAAGATGACGGAAATGATCCGGAGATAAATAAAAAAGACAAGATGCTGAGTCACCCTAAGGATGCGAGCCAGTGGCAAGCGTTGAACTTCGAACACCCAGAACTTGGGGACGATCCAAGGAACATTGTGCTGGGCACGAACACCGATGGAGTCAATCCATTTGGCAGCCAGAGAAGCAAACATAGCACCTGGCCTGTGTTTGTGTGGATGTACAACCTTCCCCCTGGATGTGCATGAAGAGGAAGTACATTCACATGAGTATGCTAATTGAAGGGCCGAAACAACCAGGGAACGACATCAATCTGTATCTGGGGCTGCTGAAAGAGGAGCTAGACACGCTGTGGAAAATGCCAGCAAATACGTGGGACGCTGCAGCGAAAGAATATTTCCCTATGAGAGCCGCACTGCTCACGACGGTGCACGACTATCTCGGTTATGGATATGTCGCGGGGCAGGTGGTCCACGGATTTTGTGCATGCGTCAGGTGCATGGATGACACAACGTATCGCCAGCTAGATAGAGATCCCGGGTCTTTGAAAACCGTGTTCATGGGACATCGATGGTGGCTTCGCGACGATGACGCATGGAGAAAATGCAAGGATCTGTTCGATGGTGAAATCGAACCCCGAAGACGCCTGCGTACGAGGAGCGGCGAGGAAATAGACGAGCTGTTGAAAAATTGGAAAGAGTGCCCACAGCCGGGAAAGAAGCGAAAGGCGCCAGAGCCGCTGCTGAAGGTATGGAAAACGAGGTCTGTTTTCTGGGACTTGCCGTACTGGAAGATCCTCTGTGTGCCTCACAACCTTGATGTCATGCATATGGCGAAGAACGTGTGCGAGAGTCTGCTTGGTACCCTGCTCAACATGCCAGAGAGGACCAAAGATGGGCCGAAAGCAAGGGCAGACTTGCAATCAATGGGCATCAGGGAGGAGCTTCAAGCAAAACGCCCTAATGATGATGATGATGATGATGATGAGGCGAAGGACACGGAAAGTCGTCGCAAAGGTAAAAAGGCCAAGAAGATCGAATATGACTGCCCTCCCGCGTGCTTCACTCTAAGTCAGGAGGAGATCGAGCAGTTTTTCACCTGCCTCGTAGGAGTAAAACTTCCTTACGGTTACGCCGGGAAGATAAGCAGATACCTAGACTCAGCGAAGTAGAAGTTCAGCGGGATGAAGTCTCACGATTGTCACGTGCTGATGATGCAGATACTTCCAATTGCAATCCGTGGGATCATGGACGCGCACGTCCGTGAAACGCTATTTGGCCTATGCAACTTTTTCGACGTCATCTCTCGAAAGTCGGTTGGCATGAGGCAACTCAGAAGGCTACAGGAAGAGATCGTGGTGATACTATGCGAGCTTGAGATCTACTTTCTGCCCGCATTCTTCGATGTTATGGTGCATCTGCTGGTCCATATCGTGGAGGATATCATCCAACTCGGGCCGACGTTCCTGCACAGCATGATGCCGTTCGAAAGGATGAATGGTGTCATCAAAGGATACGTTCACAACAGGTCACGTCCAGATGGAAGCATAGCCAAGGGCTTTCTGACCGAAGAGTGCATCTCCTATTGCATGAATTATCTAGGCATCGAGAACCCCGTTGGTCTGCCCGTCAATAGGCACCTCGGCAGGCTCGCTGGATGGGGTCACCGCGAGGGTCGCCGCGAAATGCATGTCGACTTCAAGGGTTGACTCGCCGACTTTGAAAGAGCAAACCTAGTCGCGCTACAACACATAGACGTGGTCGATCCTTGGGTGGTAGAGCACAAAACCTTTATTGAGAAGACGTACAATGACCGAGGCCAACAGAGGATGGACAGAGATATAATCAAAGAGCACAACTCATGTTTCACGCGTTGGTTCAAGGAGAAGCTTCTGTCGTACCCTTTACATGAGGATTCTTCCGCGGAAGAAAAACTCATATTCGCCTTGTCACAGGGCGCCGAGCACAACCTGATGACCTATGAGGCGTACGATATCAACGGCTACACATTCTACACCGAGGAAAAGGACATGAAGAGCGATTATCAGAACTCCGGGGTAACGATGGAATCCTACACCAGTAACGACAAGGACAGATACTACGGAAGGATCGAGGAGATCTGGGAGCTGAGCTACGCTGGAGAGAAGGTCCCGATGTTCCGTGTCAGATGGGCCAAGAGCGTCCTAAAAGAAGACTGGTATTTCACCACCATGGTTATACCCGAAGCCAAATCCAAGACCGCGGGCGCAAACGTCACCGCGAAAAATGAGCCATGGGTACTGGCTTCCCAAGTGGACCAATGCTTCTTCATTACCGACCCGTCAAAGCCCAGTCGTGTTGTCGTGAGGAGAGGCAAAAGGAACATCATCAGAATGGATGGAGTCGCCAATGAGCAAGACTTCGACAAGAACGGTGACCCGAAGATGGAAGATGACGACGACGATGAAGTACCATACACCACAAGAAGAAGCAGGACCACCCTACCTAAAGGACGTCCGTTCAAGAGAAGAACTCCATTTGCGAAAAAGAAGGGCAAGAAGATTGTGAAAAGATAGCTAAGATCGAATCACGACGTGTCGGCCGCGTGTGTGTGTGTCAGTGGCAAGCTCAATTATTACATGCAACTAAATTATTACATGTATCACTTGATTTCAACCATGTCATCTAATTCTAAATCTTTGCACAATGGTTTTATCACTCCATTTGCATTTTCCTTTTCTTTTATCTCAAATCTTAAATTATTACATGCAACTAAAAATCCAAAAAAAGAAAAAAAAGTTAGTAATGGCGCACCAGGAGAAGGTACGCCATTGCTATCACGGTGTTCACGACGCACCCCTAAAAGGTGCGCCATTGATATACCCCTTTTTATGGCGCACCCCTAAAAGGTGCGCCATTGCTAACCCTCCCCCAGTAATATCCAAGACCCAGCCGCCCCCTCACCCTCATTTCCATTCTTCCTCTCCCTCCCCCACCGCCGCCACCCCCACCCACCGGCGACCTTGCTCCCGGCCGGGCTCTGCCGCCCCCACCCACCCCCTCCCTCACCTATTTTTATCTCCTCCCCTTCCCAGATTGCTCGCTCGCTCGCTCCTACATATCCCAGAAGAAGAAGAGACAGACCCCCCTGCAGGGCACGGCAGGGCAGGCAGATTCATCCCCTTCCTTGCCTCCATCCCTCCCTGGTACGTACCACCCCCTCCTCCTGTATTGCATCCCTTATCCTCGCCGGAATCGGCCGAATCTCCTCCATCCCGGCGTTTTCCATGGTTTCGATTTGGTTTCCGGCGCCGCCCCTTCCCCAATCTCCCTGCTCAAATCCACCGCTGCCCGGAAGAAATTTGGCTTCTTCTTCTTCCTCCAGCTTTCCTGGAATCCTCTTCTTTCCAGCTTGTCCAGCAATGGCGGAGCAAGCGAAAGCGTGTTTCTTTCTTTTCCCCTTTCCCCCCAATCCCTCGAAGCAACGTTGACGCTAGCGAAAATCTATAAATGAAGCAAGGAAGCAGGCGAGCAATAGCTGCCGTCCATGGGGCTCGGCTGTCAACCCACCTTGGCAGCCACCCCACAGCTTCTCATTTTGCAAAGCAGCAAAACTGTTCCCATTATCTGTAAATGATGAATTCTGTCATGCTTTAACCTTTTAGCTATGCATAACACTTGGATATCTCATTTGGCAAAGTAGATGAACGGAACAGTTTCACTGCAACTAATTTGGGGAGCCCATGCAGAATTGACAATCGGATGTGCTGTTGACAGTAGATCAAAGATAAATAGTTACCCCTTTCTCCTGAAATGTTGATTAATTTCCGTTTCGGTTGAGAATGGGGCACTCCTAGGTCAAGAAAATTAGCAAAGGTCATGCCCAATTTTCTTGACCTAGAAGGTGCCCGATTCATGTCGACGTCTGAATACAAACACAGTTTTTGCTTAGTTTAACTAGTACATGGCCCCTGGTTTCGACCTTGTTATTACCCAGCCGCTGCTAGCTCAGCAATGTGACGAACACCTAGGCGTCCTCACTTGCGTACGTGGCAAAATGCTTTCGCCACCGTCTTACAATTAATCATTCTAGCCTTTTTTCCTATTTAGAGTGAACATGGCCGACAACGATGAGGCCGGCGGTTCGGGCAAGTCATTCTGGGAGCTGTCCTAGGAGATGGAGGAAGAACCTCACCGCTATGAGGACGCCGCAGAAGACACCGATCCCGACTACACAACCCCTAGTGGCGTCAGGGATGACACCACTGATGGTGCCGCCGGGGATGCCACCACTGATGATGGCAGGGCACGCACAGATGGCAGCCAACCGAAGAGGCAACGGAAGGACCGGCGCCCGAACGTGCTCGGCACCGTCACGGAGGAATTTACTGAAGTGTCCTCCAGTGGGCATCCAACGACGCCCAAAGAATTAGTCAGTGGGTACGTGGGACAACTCGGGTGCATTCTCCGGAGCACCGTCTCGATCAACACCGAGAACCTAAGGCATCGTGACCGAGGGAATTTGCGCAACCTCCTCTTCACGAAGCTGCACGAACGATACAAGTTCCCCGGTGACTTCGCAAACACACGCCTCTCAGGGAATAAAGTGAACAGTGCCGCCCTCACGAAGATGAGCACGGCCCTGGCTACTTGGAGAGCCGCGGTGAAGAGAAGGATTCTAAGTGGTGATAGTTATGAGAAGATCAAGGAGACAAATCCTTCGATCAGCGAAGCTGACTACCTGGAGTTCAAGATCAAGTGCGAGAGCAACGCATCCGTGGAATCAAGTCAGTGGGGGAAAGATATGCGGGACTTGAACTTAGGGGTCCACAAACTCGGTCCCGGCGGTTATAGAGTGGCGGAACCTATATGGGACAAGGAGGACGCGGAGCGTGCCGAGCAAGGCCTACCGCCCCTCTTCGATAAATACCATGAAAAGCAGACCAGGAACTATGTCAGGGCCCGGTACAAGGTGGACCCGGTAACAAAGGAGCTTACCACGGATCCGAAGGTGAAGGCGCTTGAGCTTGTTCTGGTAAGGAATACACCCCCGCGTAATTAGCTCCATATGGTTGCATTCTAATTAATGAAGCCAAATTTCTAAATGGTTCATGTTCCTTACGCAGGAAACTGAAAGCAGTAGCGCGGGGTCTCAGAGCTCCCCGTCTGCCCCTTGGGACACCACTTTAAATAGGGCGTTGAACGTAATGAAACACAAGGATAAGTTCAGTAAGCCGTCGTCAGCTGGTCGTGTGGCCGGCAAAGGCTTGTCCACGAAATGGTCAGAATACTATAAGGCTGGGCGAAAGGAAAGAAAGACCAGCTCGGAAAGCCAGGAGCGCGAGGTTAAAGAACTCAAGGCACAAGTGGCGCGGATTCCGGAGATAGTCCAAGAGCAAGTGCGAGACCAACTGGGAGAGACGATCACCGCCATTATGCCTACCTTGCTTGAGGGGT
The DNA here is from genome assembly GCA_011799875.1 of Thinopyrum elongatum. Taxonomy (NCBI): domain Eukaryota; kingdom Viridiplantae; phylum Streptophyta; class Magnoliopsida; order Poales; family Poaceae; genus Thinopyrum; species Thinopyrum elongatum. Next base: position 213,933,540 of record CM022301.1, on the reverse strand, counting down.
TGCAGGCGTGGATTGCGGGCGGCCAACAGGGGCCACCCCCGATTCCCAGCTTCACGGGCAGCAACTCGCACAACGCGCCAGCATTGGTGTCTCCGGCGGAGGCGGCATTGGTGTCTCCGGCATCGGCGCCGGCATTGGAGCTTAATGCACCCGGGTGTGGGAAGAATACGCCGGCCGGCACCTCGGCAGCAAGTGGCCCCTCCGTCACTTGCAAGCCCGCCGTTGGCGGTGCCTCGACATTAGCCGAGCTTGACACCATCACGGTAACTAAGCCTCGGCCGATGACTTCATCTCCTTGCCTTTGACTGGGCATCCCTGACGCCCTACATGTTTTTGCAGGGCGCCGCCGACGTTCCATGCACTCTCCTGCACTTCATGGACAGCGAGTTGATCGATGTCGCCAAGGCCAAAATCGTTCAAACGGGCAACCGCGTGTTCCACGGTAATCCGATGCCACCCACCGTGTATAGTGTTCAACTGGTTCGGGTGCTGCGGGGCTGCGACGACTTGTTACCTCCGTTTCGACCCCCTGGGGCCGACGAAGATGATGTGATGACCCTCAGCGCCTGCTTAAGCTGGTCCATGCTTTGGTCGAAGAGCCAGATTCGTTTGGGGGCGGGGGACACCACCCCACAGACAGCACCGCCAGTCGTGCCGGCGCCAAGCCATGGCAAGACAGTCACAACGCTACCGCCGTCAGCTGATCCGGACATGCATATGGCACAGGATCCGGACGACGACGATGGTACATTTTCCAATGTCGATAAGTACTTCAACGAACATGGGTACGGTGATGAATTCTTGGGGCCTCCTTCTCAAGAACCCAACCCTGCAAAAGACGATCGCGATCTAGCTGGTACCGCGGAGAAACCCAATTGCAACAGGCGTCGTCTGGCGTTCAGTTCTCAGGAGACGCCTCCAGCTGCCGCCTTCACCGAGACTCAAATAGCCGAGGTGCAAAATATTATCAGCCCCAACACACTCAAGAAGGTGGTCTCTGAGCAGAACTCGATCCCATTACAGCAGAAGAAGCAGAAGGGACAGAAAAGAAAAAATAACAAGGGTGCGAGCCAGCCGGCACCGAGTACAATCCGTGCTCAGGATGGGCCACCAATACCTAAGGATATCTCGAGGAGGGTGCATGTGGCGGGTAGGCCGATGCTACCGACTAATCTGCTCAATGCTGCAACCGGTGCTATGCGGAGTCTGCATGACAGTGTTCTTTCTATGGAGAAGCGGCGTCTCTCCGAGAATGATGTGGCATACCCAGTTTTTGTGGCCAAGGTGCCAGAGGGCAAGGGCTTTGTCGATAGCACCATCGGGCGTATGATCGTCCTGCGGTTTGATGACATCTTCGCTATGTTTAACCTTCATCCGCTGCACTACACCTTCATTCGGCTATTTTCGCTCAGTATGGAGATGCGGATCATTAGAGACAAGACCCCGGACATCATGATAGTCGACCCCTTCTACATGCGTGCCAAGATCTTGGGCAGCACTGGGGACTGGCAAGTCACGAGTTCATACCTCGAAGGTGTCATTCTGGCGAACCCAGATAAGGATAACTTCCTCGTGCCTTACTTTTCTGAGTAAGTCATCCCCTCACCGCCCCGTAACATATGATTTCTTAGATTTTGATCGTTCTTTTTTTTTCTAACATTCCGTGTTTTGTGCAGTGACACACATTGCACACTCATCCTCTTAAGCCCGAAATATTCCATGGCCACGTATTTCGACTCGGACCGTCAGTCGAAGAAAGACTACACAAATATGGAGAAAGTTCTTGATGATGCTCTCCCCGGCTACGCCAAATCTGGAGGCACCTTCAGGAGGCCAATTTGTAGGTACGACAAGCACGTGTTCACCCACGTAACGACGTTCCCCTGCGTCAAGCAGCCGCCTGGCAGTCAGAAGGATGCCTACTACGCCCTCCATCACATGCGGGCGATCGTACGGGACCATAATCACCTTATGCTACCAAATAATCTCAAAGATTGGGCCGCACGCTTGTCGGCAATCCAGGACGAGGACATCAGACAAGAATTCTTTCGCATCCAGTCGGAGTTTGCGGAAATCATCTATCAAGATGTCCTTCGTACCTCGGGGCAGTTCTACCTCAAATATCAATTGTCCAACAGTGAAATAGAAACAACGCTACAAATGCAGGCTGACAACGATTGCACATTCATGACCATCACGAAAGACGGCGGCTTCATCCACGCTCCGGTCCCTTAGTCGAGTCGAAAGTATTGATGCTACGTAGTTCTGAAATATCGATTAGCTCATGTTGTAATTAAACTTTAATGAACTTGTATGTCTCTTTAGTTTGGACAGTCTTTCAACTTATATGTAATCGATGCTATTTATTAGTAGGACCATGAATCGTGCTATTAATGTGTTGCTTTTCTCTTCCGATCCTTTTGTTGCATACTTATATATTGCTTATATATTATCTGTGAATTGCTACTAACGTTTTGTTTGTCTAGTGCATAGAGATGCCGTCGTATGTCGTGTACAAGGGTAAGGTTCCCGGAGTCTACGACGACTGGGAGGAGTGTCAGAGACAGGTTCACCGTTTCAGCGGTAACAGTTACAAAGGGTACACCACTAGGGCGGAGGCGGAAGCTAGATACGCGCGCTATCTAGCGGGAGAGAGGAGGGAGCGGAGGAGGAACCGGATGAAGACCAGTTTCATCGCGATGATGCTCATCGTGACCGCAGCTCTCTTCTATGTGATGGTAGTTTAGATGATCGATATCAACTTTGTAATGTGACAACAAACTCGCTAATATGATGAACTTTGCTAATGTCTCGAGACCTAAACTTGGCTAATGTTTGAACTTTGTTCGCTATTTCGAATTTGGAGACTAATATGATGAATTCTATTTTGTGATGTTTATATTCTGTGCTGTAACGTATTTTGTAACCTGTGCAAATACCAGAAAAGCAAAAAATAATAATTCCTAATATTCATAGTAGTGGCGCACCAAATTTAGAATTAGTGGCGCACCAAGATAAATACCAGTGGCGCATTATCGGGCATAGTAATGGCGCACTTGGGGCATAGGTGAAAGCAAATATGGCCCCTAGTTGTGGCGCACCATATTAAGCATTAGTGGCGCACCAAGGCTAAATACTAGTGGCGCATTATGGGGCATAGTAATGCCGCACTTGGGGGCATACGTGAAGGTAAATATGGCCCCCTAGGAGGCATAGTAATGGCGCACTATGTGGTGCGCCACTATTATCTGGGATACTAATGGCGCACCAGAGGTGCGCCATTACTATTTGTTACTAGTGGCGTGTTAATAGTGGCGCACCTATAGTGCGCCATTAATAGCAAAAACTGGTGCGCCACTAACAGCCTTTTTTCTAGTAGTGATACTCGGAATGGATTGGTTGAAAGCTCACACTGCTTCGATCAATTGTGCCACTAAAGTCGTCCAACTTCTTCACCCCTCCGATGAGATAGTGAACTATACCGCCCGCATTACACGGGACGCTGAAGCTCAGATATATGTTCTGAATGCTTTGAACGCCTCACCTCTGGGAGGGATCGAGAACGTTCCTGTCATTCGAGATTTTACAGACGTCTTTCCAGAAGAACTTCTAGGAATACCCCTGGCTAGAGCTGTCGAGTTTGTCATTGACTTGAAGCCTGGCACTGTCCCTATTGCCAATCGACCTTATAAGATGCCTCCGCATCACCTACTCGAGCTTAAGGAAGAAATCGACAAGTCACTTAAGAGTGGTTTCATCCGCCCCAGTTCCTCTGCTTGGGGAGCACCTTCACTCTTTGTTAAGAAGAAGGATGGAACTAACCGATTGGTTCAGGATTATCGGCCCATTAACCAAGCCACAATCCAGAATAAATACCCACTGCCCCGGATCAATGATCTTTATGATCAACTTGCTGGATCGTCGGTGTTCTCTAAACTCGACTTGAGGTTGGGTTATCACCAGATCCGTGTCCGTGAAGAGGATATTCCCAAGACTGCATTCGTCACTCGTTATGGCTCCTATGAATACACCGTTATGTCATCTGGCCTAACGAATGCTCCAGCAACTTTCCCTCGTCTGATGAATTATATATTCATGGATTACCTCGACAAATTCATCGTGGTTTATTTGGATGATATCCTTATCTATTCAAAGAATAAAGAAGAACATGCTGAACACCTCCGTCTGGTACTGGAAAGGCTCCGAGAACACCAGTTGTATGCCAAGTATTCCAAATGTGAATTTTGGCTTTCTGAAGTAACTTACCTTGGTCATGTGATTGCCAAGGATGGAATTGGTGTTAACCCCGAACGAGTTCAGGCTATTCTTGACTGGACTCCCCCGAAGAATGTTAAGCAAGTCAAAAGTTTTCTCGGACTTGCTAGTTATTGCCGTCGATTCGTTGAGAACTTTTCCAAGATTGCAAAACCATTGACAAATCTGCTTCACAAAGGTGTTAAATTTGAGTGGACAGAAAAATGTCAAGAAAGCTTTCAGACACTAAAAGATAAATTGACATCTGCCCCAGTCTTAGCACCCCCGAATTCCCAAAAGGATTTTGTGATATACTGTGATGCCTCGTGTCAAGGATTAGGCTGTGTCCTAATGCAAGAATGCAAAGTGATTGCTTATGCCTCCCGACAATTGCGTCCTCACGAAGAAAATTACCCAGTGCACGATCTTGAACTTTCTGCGGTTATTTATGCCCTGAAGCTATGGCGACATTACCTTCTCGGTAATCATTGTGAGATATACACGGATCACCAAAGTTTGAAGTATTTATATACTCAACCAGATCTGAACCTTCGTCAATAAAGATGGCTCGAAACAATTGCCGATTATGATATGAATATCTCATACACCCCTGGCAAGGCTAATGTAATGGCCGATGCTTTGAGTCGCAAGGCTTATTGCAGCAACCTTATGGTTCAGGAAGCACAACCTCTCCTTTATGAAGAACTTCGCAAGTTAAACCTCCATATTGTTCCACAGGGTTACCTCCATACCCTGGTCGTCGAACCAGATTTAGAACACAGCATTAAGACTATGCAACGGTATGACTCTGAAGTTGAAAGGATCAAGCGATACCTCAAAAAAGGAAAACCGTCGGAATTACATCTTGATGATGATGGGATCCTATTCTTCCAACACCGTCTCTTCGTACCCAAGTTCAAGGATGAGAGAGAACACGTTATGAAGGAAGCTCATGACACTCCTCTGTCTATTCACCCTGGTAGCACAAAGATGTACCGTGACATTTGTCAAAGATACTGGTGGCCAAATATGAAACGAGATATTGCTCGTTATGTTTCTGAGTGTGACGTTTGCCGCCGCATTAAAGCAGAACATCAAAGGCCCGCTGGAACCCTGCAACCCCTTGCAATTCCTGAATGGAAATGGGACAAGGTCCAAATGGACTTCATTACTGGTTTTCCCAGATCTCAGAAGGGTCATGATGCTATTTTTATCGTCATTGACCGATTCTCCAAGGTTGCTCACTTTCTGCCAGTTAAGAAGACAATCACTGCTAGCCAGTTAGCGGACTTGTATGTTTCCCGAATTGTCTCACTCCATGGTGTTACGTTGGAGATCAGTTCTGATCGTGGCAGCCTCTTCACCTCCAGATTCTGGAATAGTTTCCAAGAAGCTATGGGAACTCATCTGTCTTTCAGCACCACTTTTCACCCTCTGTCACAGGGTCAAGTCGAACAAGTTAATCAAGTGCTCGAAGATATGCTTCGAGCTTACGTCATCTCCTTCGGTAAGAAATGGGAGGAATCCCTTCCGTATGCTGAATTCTCTTACAACAATAGCTATCAAGCTAGTTTGAAGATGGCACCGTTTGAAGTTCTATACGGTCGTAAGTGTCAAACCCCTCTGAATTGGTCAGAAACTGGGGAATGCTCACTCGTCGGACCGGACATTATCCAACAAGTAGAAGAATAAGTCCGCATTGTCCGTGAACATCTGAAAATTGCTCAGTCTCGTCAGAAGAGCAACTATGACCGAAAGCACCAGGAAATGGTCTATCAACCTGGCGAACAAGCTTACCTCCACGTCACTCCGTTGAAAGGCACTCATAGGTTCGGAATCAAAGGCAAGTTAGCTCCTCGTTACATTGGCCCATTTCGTATTCTTGCCCGTCGAGGAGAGGTGGCATATCAGTTGCAATTGCCGCCAAATCTTTCACAAGTACATGATGTCTTTCATGTATCCCAACTCCGTCGCTGCTTCAAGGATCCTATTCGAGCTGTGGATCACGAAGTGCTTGAATTATGGGAAGATCTGTCTTATCCAGAATATCCCATCCGTGTTCTTGATGAAGCTGAACGTCAGACTCATCAAAATTCAATCAAATTCCTCAAAGTTCAGTGGTCGAATCATTCTGAAGATGAAGCCACTTGGGAACGCGAGGATCGTCTTCGCGAAGAATACCCCGCTTTCTTTCAGTCTTCCTCTTAATTCTCGGGACGAGAATTCTTGATAGATGATGAGAATTATAACACCCCATGTCATTAGCCATAGTAATCACTTTTGATAATGACAAGTCAGCATGTTTAACAGTGCCAAATCATTAATAGCATCATATTGCATTTCAACTCCTAACTCAAATTCAAATTTAAATGTAAGTGGAAAATAAGAGTTGTTCAACATAGAAACTAAAATGTTCAATAACTAACAAATATTACAGAGACCATTCTAAAATTGTAACCAACATTTAATAAATTAATTAGGTGACCCATACCTCTTTTAACAGTGGCTGGAAATAATATTTAATAGCCTTTTAATTAATCTAGATCAAATATGAAATGATGTTTTGCCCAAACTAGTTTTTGGTGTTAGGGTATAGTGCACTGATATTTAAGGACTAGCTCACACTTTTTACAAAATCCATTTGGGGCCCAAATAATTAACAAAACAGAAAAGAAAGAAACAGAAAAAGAGAAAAGGAAAAAGGCCAAAAGAAGCTACTGTGCACTAGGCCTGCTCGCTACAGCCGCGGCCCAGCCCACCCCGCGCCTCCTTCCACCTCTCACTGCTCACCGCCGCCCCGCTGTCGAATGCGCACGCGCGCGCACCCCAGGCCCCCCTCTGCCTCGCTCGACAGCGTGCGTTCCGCCCTCTCGACGTGGATAAGAGTCCCCTTGACCCCTCTGGTGAACCCTAGCCGCCCTGTTCGCCCTCCTCCTCGTTCCCCTCACCTTTCCCGACGCCGCCATGGCTGCGCCTTCCTAGATCGCGCGACCACCAAGCCCTCCTCGTCGCTCCGACGTGTCCAGCGGCCTCCCCGACGTCGGCTACGTCGGCTACGCTGGCTAGAACAAGCCGGGAGGACCTCCTCCATCGCCATCGCTACCATCTCCGCTGCCTCTGCCCGGTGGTCGCCGACGTCGATCTGCCGCCCCAAGTCTTCCCCGAGCCTACGCTAGCACATCTGCAGGTTCAATGTGAACCCCACCTCCTCCTCTCTCTCTCTCTGGCCTCGCGCGAGTCCTGCAGCGAGCCGCCTCCGACGCCGTGCTCGGTCCGCCGCTGCGGGCTCGCCCGCCTGCTCTGGCGTGCACCTTGTGCGCCGTATACCTCGCCTAGCTAGTTAGAACGGCCGCTCGCGTGCTCCAAAGCCAAGCCCGACTAGCTCCCGTTTCGGTCTCCGCCACGGCTCGTCACCGGCACCGATTCCGGCGGTCCCAGGTCGCGAAACTACCACCGTTTGATGCGGGGCGATCTTCTCGTTCGAACGCAAGTGACCGCGCGCAAAACGACCCATCGTAGCACATTTCCGGGCTCGCCGGAGTTCTCTGCCGCGTCCGGCGCTCACCGGCGTGTCTCCTGCGGCCGGCGCCGACGTGGCCAGCTGGGGCCTGCCCCCAGTGCCACTGCCACTGGGCCCCGTGGGGTCCGTTGACCAGTCAGCGCTGCTGACTGGGCAACCCGTGTCACTGACACGCGGGCCCCACCGCTAAACGTTTATTAAAAATAAATAAAACTATTAATTAATTAATTAGCTAATTAGTAATCTAATCTCTCACTGACCAGTAGGGCCCACCATCTAATTAAGTTAATTAGATTAAACTAACTCTGTTTAGTTAACACTGTCACTGACATGTGGGTCCCATAGGACCCACCTGTCAGGTTTGACTCTGGTCAGCCAGAGTTGACCTGCTGACATCACCCTGACCTTATGCTGATGTCATTATTCACTATTCTAGATAATTCGAATTTAAATTAATAATTAAATTCAGAAAATGTTTAAAACTTTAGAAAATCATATTAAATAAACCGTAACTCTGATGAAAATAATTTACATATGAAACTTGCTCAGAATTCCGATACGAACCCGAATACGCCCTCCGTATTCCTGTCAGATGCCCCTAGCTATATAAACATTGAACTTTTAGACCGAATTCGATAAATGAATAGTGCCCATTGTTGATTAAATAAATTCGAATAAATTCCTAAATTAACTAAATCATTTAGTTAGGCAGTAGAACACTCAGGCATATCATTTAGGCATGTCATACATATTGTTTGCATTATTGCCGTGAATTTATTGTTTCTCTCCCCCTGCTTCTCTCTTGATAGACGCCGAGACCGACGACGCTGCACCTGGGTACGACTACACTACCGACGAGCAGCCCGTTGACGACCCCTCTCTCTTGCCAGAGCAACCAGGCAAGCCCCCCCTTTGAGCATCCAGATATCGCCCATTCCATTTCTCCTGCTTGCATTAGATTTTGCTACTATTAAATGTTTGCTCCTATTCTGATGCATAGCCTACTTTTGTAACCTGTTTAATGTTACCTTACCTGCCTATGTTAAACTTCTAGTATAGGTTGGTAGTGAACCATCAGTGACCCCCACCACCTTATCCTTGTTGCCCCTGCTTGATCATCGACGACTCGATCAACGTGATCGTCGACCAGAGACCGACACCTCACTTCACACCCCCTTTAGTTGTACGACTCTGCATAGTAACTATCGAGTGCCGAGGGTGATACCTCGTAACGCACTCCTGGTGAATACTCTGCAGTGTAGCTGTTCGGTCATGGTCATCGAGGGTGATTCCTCCTTCTCCACTTCCGATACGGCTCTGTCGTGCGACCCCTCAGTGTGAACCTCGAGGGTGATGCCTCATATGTTCACCCTGATGATTTCGTCGAGTGGAATCCGCCGAGGGTGATTCCTCGGGTTTTCCCCTTTGACGTTATGACCACATGGTTACCTTGACCTTTGTTACAGGCGGGACCACCCTGGTGGGTACCCGCTGGGGATCTATGATGTCGAGTGTGCCGGAAGGGCACTCGAGTGTGATATTGTGGCGGAGCATCAGAGACTCTGATTGTCTCCGCGTGATACTAATTGAGCCTATTGAATTTGGGTGTGTGATCTGAGTGGGTCGACGTGCCCTATACGCACTACCACCACGCGGGATAATGGTTATGGGGCCCTCTGCGATGTACATTTCTCCCGAAAGCTCGTCAGACGTCACGATTCACCGTGCGGGCTGATTGTCGGGATTGGGCTGGATACTTCACTGACGAGTTCAGTGTCGCGCCTGCACCCCGGCCAGTCTCGCAATGCGCAGGGTGCCCAGGGCGATGGCCCAAGACCTCTGGGTGCATAGGTTAGTTCGGCGTGCTGACCTCTCTGCCGAGCCTAGGTAGGGCGTTGCTTCATGTTGATCTTCCGAGGACGGGCATTACCCAGCAAGTGTGTCTGGCCAGAGTTGATCGAGCGTGTTGGGTAACAGTAGTGCACCCCTGCAGGGATGAATTATCTATCGATAGCCGGTCCTACAGTAAAGGACGCTCAGTTTGTGTATCCCGATCTACTACTTGAACTGGAAACTTGTTACATAATTGAAGCTTCGGGATCGCTTTCTCGCTGGGAGTCGAGGAAGGATCTCTAGGCTTTGCTTCAACATGTTTGCTAAATAAAATGCTATTCTACTCTCTTCTACTGCTGCAAGATGATGGCTTCGTGCAGATGCTAGTCTTCGATAGGACTAGGCCTTCTCTCTATTCTGGCATTTCTGCAGCCCAGTCCACATATACAGCCTTTTTCCATTGATAATGTTGCATATGTAGTATAGATCCTTGCTTGCTGAGTACTTCGGATGAGTACTAACGGTTGCTTTATTTTCCCTTTTTCCCCATACCCCACCTTGATGATACACCATACGATGGAGCCCCGGAGCCAGATGCCACCTCAGGAGCTTACTACCAGGAGGGTCCAGATGGTACGGACTACTGGATCGAGCCAGCAGACCAGGAGTAGGATCGGAGGCTCCCAGGCAGGAGGCCAACGCCTTTTGATCTAGTGTCGTTGTTTGTGCTAGCCTTCTTAAGGCAAAACTTGTCTAACTATGTCTGTACTCAGATAGTATTTGTATGACTGACTTATGTATTCGGATCTGCGGATCCCCGGTCTGTAATATTGTGGATCTCCATTTAGATTGTGTTAGATTTGTGTTGTGATATCTTCCCGTGAGTCCCTGTGCTTGATCGTACACGTTTGCGTGTATGATTAGTGTACGATTGAGTCGGGGGCGCCACACATCTGCCACATAACCGCGGGCACGGCTCTCATAAGTTTAAACCCTGCAGGGGTGTCCCAACTTAGCCCATGACAAGCTCTCATGATCAACGGAGGAAAATCCTCCTCCCGGAACAACCCGATCAAGCTCGGAATCCCGGTTCACAAGACATTTCGACAATGGTAAAACAAAACCAGCAAGACCTCCCGACGTGCCGACACCCTGATAGTAGCCACGCGTATCTCGTCTCAGGCCATGATCGGATGGGTCAAGCTACGAGTAAAACCAGACCTTGAGTTTCCCCGTGGTGGCCTCGCAGGCTGCCCGGTTTGGACCAACACTCATGAGGAGCACTGGCCCGGGTTGTTGATTAAGAATCCTCGGGTTAATTACTCCCTATGCAAGTTTTAGTTGTTATTAGGCAAATGATAAAACCAAAGTTGGGCCTTGCTGGAAGAGTTTTATTCAAAGCGAACTGTCAAGGGGGGCCCATAAACCCCGACCGTGTTAGGAACGCAAAATCAAGGAACATAACACCGGTATAACGGAAACTAAGGCGGCAAGAGTGGAACAAAACATGAAGCAAAAGGCCAAGCCTTCCACCCTTTACCAAGTATATAGGTGCATTAATTAAATAAGAGGTATTGTGATATCCTAACATATCCATGTTCCAACATGGAACAACCTGCACCGCACCTGCAACTAGCAACGATATAAGAGGGGCTGAGCAAAAGCGGTAAGATAGCCAAACAATGGTTTGCTAGGAAGGTGGGTTAGAGGCTTGACATGGCAATAAGGGAGGCTTGATAAACAAGTGGTAGGTAGCGCGACATAGCGGTAGAATGAACAACTAGCAAGCAAAGATAGAAGTGATATCGGAGGTAATGATCATCTTTCCTGAAATGTCCTTAGTGGGAACGAAAGCTTGCTCCTCGTGAACGTACTCGACAGGGTCCTCGTTCACGAACTCGTCTCCCAGCTCTACCCAAAGTAAGAACACAAACAACGGAACCACAATCAATCATGGTGCAATGCGCAAGCAACATGATGCAAGATATGTCATGGAATGCAAGATATGATGTGCAATGCATATGGGTGCTCCGGAAGGGGTGCAATCGAGACGAAAGGGAAAATAATGAACAAGGCATTATGTTGGTAATCCAAGCATGCCACTAGATAGATCGGAAGATTTGGTTGAAATCGATATAAAGAACACGAGGAACGAATGCACACAACTCAAACGGTGAGTAAAACAATATTATTGCAAAACTGACATTAACAGCAACATGGCACTTAAGATGCAACATCTAAATATGCTACAGCACTCCAACATGATAACAAATGGCATGGCAGTGAAGTACATGTCAAGCACTACAAAACATGATTACTGAGCTACTACTAAAACTCAATAGAACAGGTTTAAAACAGCATGGCAAAAATGCAAATGATAACAGTTTTACAGAGAGCAGAAATTCACTGAACATGGCAAAACAGATTCAGATAGCAATGTTTAGGACTAGTAAACTATATGCTACAGGAACATATTATAGCAAACAAGAGCATGGCATGCTAGTACTAAATGCACTTAATAAAACTCCCTCACTGAACTTAGACTAAAACCTCATGGAAAAGATGCTAGCTTCATGCAAACAGGAGCAAAAGATATAAACTATTTCAGACGGTCAAATAAACTAGCATGGCAAAACAGCAATAAGTAGGCATGTATGCAAGCTTCTTGCACTCACTCCAATGCATAACATGGCATGAAATTTATTCTAGCAGCAAGTAGGCATGATGAAGAACATGTTTACATACAAAGTTACCACATAGCATGATTGTACTTAAATACACAAAAATGACAAAACAACAATGTAATGTAAAAATGACGCGTGTGCAAACTTGCTCAAATGAAGAAATGGATGCCACCAATGGATTCATTGGATTTTTTTAGCCCAAAAACATATATAATATGTTGGGGTCCTTATAGAAAAATCACCACAATTACACAAATATGCAATCTGCCTAAAATGGAATTAACCAGAAATGGAAAACTGCCAGATTTGGATTGTCCAGATTTGGACATGGCTAGAAATGGAAAGATGCCACTTTCCAGAAATGGAATATACTGAAATAAATAAAAGAAAAACAGGGGGAGAGGGAATGACAGGTGGGCCTGGACGTCTGTGAGTATGACCAGTGGGCCCCAGATGTCATTGAGACAACGGTACTTCCCCACAGAGGAAAAATAAAGGGCGCGCGTGGGATTCAAACCCGGGTCTCCCAGGTGCGACCGAGTGGTGCTGACCACTGGGCTAGGCTCGTGTGTTCGACAGAAGAGGTGTTCCTTCTCTTTTGAAGTGACCCGACGAGGCCGAACAGAGGAAAAACAGGGGCGACCGGGGAAGCTCGTCGGAGCTGCTCCGGCGACCAAATCGAGCGGCGGAGGGTGGCCACGGACGCACACGGGGAATCCACACGCGCGACTGGGACGTGCTGCACCTAACGACGACTACGGCGACGCCGGCGACATGCGACAGAGGCGGCAACGGCGACGAGCACGAGCTCGAAACAGAGGTCTAAGCAGGCGGCGGAGTGCACAGATCGGACGCGCGCAACGTGGGGACCTACTGGACACGAGCATCTACGCGGAAGGGGCTCGGAGCACTCGCTGGAGAGAGGTCCGACGACGGCGAGGTCGTGCGCATGCAGCTACGGTGGCAGAGAGGCGGAAAGGCAATGAAAACGGGGTCAGGAGACGGTGTGGCTCACCACAAGCACGTCGGTGTGCTTGGCTGCCCGGGAGGTGGACGAGGACGCCGGTGAAGGCGACCGAACACCTGCGTGGCCGGAGATGAAGACGAATATGGACTTGACGCGGCAGGGGCCCTCGGGTCCGTGTAGTCGACGTCGGGGAAGTAGACGATGACGGGGAAGAAGATCGACATGGTTGGCGAGGCGAAGACGGGCAGGGAGCACGCCGGCGATGAGGCCGTGCTCTCGGATGCGCTCGGGTAGGGCGGATTGCGGCGGATCTGGTGGTCTAGACGCCTGGCAGCGGCGGGGGGAGGAAGAGGAAACCCTAGGGGGTTTGATGGACAAGGGGAGAGGTTAAAAGGGAGGCTAGGGCGAGCGGGTGGAGCACGCCGTCGCGCTCGGCCATGCCATGTGCGTGCTCGCGAGGGGGACCGAGGAAAGGGAAAGGTGGGTTAGGGCGCGGCGGCAGTCGCTGACGGATGGGGCCGGCTTAGCCACGTGTTGGGGAGCCAGAGGGGGGTGTGCGGGTGAGCGGGTGAGAAAATAAGGGAGAGGTGCGCGCGCTGGGCTGCGGGGCTGGCTGGCGCGCGGGGCTAGCTGGGCCGGCTGGAGGCCGAGGCCCAGGTGGCTGCTGCTGCTCTCTTTTCCTTTTTTCATTTTCTTCAGATAGAAAAACAAATGGAAAAAAAAGGCCAGGGACATAGAAGAGGAGTTTGGTAAATATAAAAATATTCCCATGATCCTGAGATAACGTAGTATTTGAAATAATTGCCTTGGACATTTTTAGAGGTAGAAAAATGAAACAAGTTTGAATATAATTCAAACTTGAGGCATTTTTGAACCTAACCAAAACAACTTAAAATAGGCTAAAATTTGATAGAGAGGTTTTGGGCGTGGAGCAAGATTGCTGGGGAAAATTGAACATTAATGGAGAAGGGAAAAGTGGCACATGCAAATACAAAGGAAGGAGGAACGGAGGGGTGATGATGCAAGATTCATGCATGAAACATGCAACAACATAACATGTATGAAAACACACCATGCACATGATGAGGATGGAATGCAAGATGATATGAGATGAAATGCGTGATATGAATAAAAATGCAAAACGAGAAAACCCAACCACGTATAATTTAATATAGCAATGCCGAAAATGGCAAGAGTTGGAGGTACAATTATGGAATGTTACATCCGGGACGTTACAACTCTCCTCCACTACAAAAAGATCTCGTCCCGAGATCTAGGACTGAAAGAACTCCGGATATTCGGAACAGAGGTGATCCTCGCGCTCCCAAGTAGCTTCTCGGTCGGAATGGTGAGACCACTTAACTTTCAGGAACTTGATCGACTTGTTGCGAGTTTTGCGCTCGGTTTCTTCAAGAATGGCAACGGGATGCTCATGATAAGACAAGTCCTCTTGGAGTTTAATCTCTTCGAAGTTGATAGTGCGCTCAGGCGTCTTAAAGCACTTGCGGAGTTGAGACACGTGAAACACATCGTGCACATTTGAGAAGTTGGAAGGGAGCTCAAGTTGATAGGCAAGGTCGCCTCTTTTGCCAACAATCTTGAAAGGACCCACATATCTTGGGGGAAGCTTCCCTTTGATACCGAAGCGTTGAGTGCCTTTCATAGGAGAGACTCGGAGATAGACATGGTCTCCAATCTCGAAAGCCAAGTCACGGTGCTTGCTATCATAGTAACTCTTCTGGCGCGATTGCGCGGCTTTGAGATTTTCATGAATGACTTTACACATATCTTCAGCTTTTGTGATCAAGTCATTTCCAAGGAGTTGGCGCTCGCTGGTTTCGGACCAGTTTAGAGGAGTACGGCACTTTCTGCCATATAGAATTTCGAAAGGGGCCTTGCCCGAACTTGCTTGATACCTGTTGTTGTAGGAGAACTTGGCATACGGGAGGCAATCTTCCCACTTCATACCGAAAGAGATGACACAAGCTCTTAGCATGTCTTCAAGGATTTGATTGACTCTTTCAACTTGGCCACTTGTTTGAGGATGAAAGGCCGTGCTGAAACGAATGTTGGTGCCCATGGCCTTCTGGAAGGAGTCCCAGAACTTGGAAGTGAAAATGCTTCCGCGGTCTGAGGAGATCAATTGAGGAATCCCATGAAACAAGACAATTCTGGAGGTGTATAGCTCTGCCAACTGAGCTGTTGTGATAGATTCTTTGACCGGAAGAAAATGAGCCATTTTTATAAGCTCGTCAATGACAACGAAGATAGCATCATTCCCTCGCTTGGACTTGGGAAAGCCGGTGACAAAGTCCATTTCGATATGATCAAACTTCCACTCGGGAATAGGTAGATGCTGGAGGAGTCCTGCCGGACGCTGGTGTTCTACTTTCACTCTGCGGCAGACATCACATTCATTCACGAATTGAGCAATCTCTCGCTTCATTCGTGTCCACCAGAACGTCTGCTTGAGGTCATGATACATCTTAGAACTGCCTGGATGGCTGGAAAGAAGAGAATTGTGCGCATCATTCATTATGACCTTCCTTAGATCACCCTTAGGAACCACTAACCGGTCCTCGAAGAATAAGGCGACTTTGTCATCAATGCGATAGCACTTGTATTTGGATAAGCCCTTGGCAACACCATCTTTCACCTTCTTCACCATAGAGTCAAGGAGTTGTGCCTCACGAATTTGATCTTCCAAAGTTGGAGTGACTTGAAGGTTGGCAAGAAAACCTTGAGGAACAACTTGGAGGTTGAGCTTGCAGAATGCTTCACAAAGATCAGGTTGGAATGGCTTGAGAATTAAGCTGTTGCAATAAGCCTTTCTGCTCAAAGCATCTGCAATCACATTTGCCTTGCCTGGAGTATATTCAATGCTTGGATTGTACTCTTGGATCATTTCAACCCAACGAGTTTGGCAGAGGTTGAGGTTGGGCTGAGTGAAGATATATTTGAGGCTCTTGTGATCGGTGAAAATGTCCACTTGCCTGCCCAACAAGAGATGTCTCCATGTTATTAAAGCATGGACAACTACCGCCAACTCAAGATCGTGAGTGGGGTAGTTCCTTTCGTTTGGCTTCAATTGGCGAGACGTATAAGCCACTACTTTCTTCTCTTGCATAAGAACTGCACCGAGACCTTGCAACGAAGCATCACAGAATACTTGGTAGGGCTTGGACTCATCAGGAGGAGTAAGGACTGGAGCTGTGACGAGTTTCTCTTTGAGAGTATTGAAGGCCACGTCACACTCAGGAGTCCAGGAGTATTTGACATTCTTCTGGAGGAGGTTGGACAGAGGCTTAGCAATTTTTGAGAAGTTCTCCACAAACCTTCTGCAATAGCTTGCAAGCCCGAGGAAGCAGCGAAGCTGCTTGATGTTCTGAGGAGGCTCCCAGTTGACAATTGAAGCAACCTTTTCCGGATTGACAGAAATGCCCTTGGCGGAGATGATGTGACCAAGGTAAAGAACTTCATCAAGCCAAAATTCACATTTAGAGAATTTTGCGTAGAATTGATACTCTCTGAGCTTGTCGAGCACCAATCGCAAATGCTTGGCATGATCCTTTTTATTCTTGGAGAACACTAGGATATCATCGAGATACACCAGGACGAATTCATTGGTGTAGGGGTTGAAGATGAAGTTCATCATACGAGAGAATGTTGGAGGGGCATTTGCAAGCCCGAAAGACATGACAGTATATTCATAAGAACCAAAGCTCATTCTGAAAGCTGTCTTTCGGCTATCTTCTTCACGAATGCGAATCTGGTGATACCCCATACGGAGGTCAAGCTTGGAAAACACCTTTGCACCTTTGAGTTGCTCGAACAATTCATTGATATTGGGAAGTGGGTATTTGTTCTTGATTGTCTTCTTGTTCAATGGGCGGTAATCGACGCAAAGTCGTTCCGTGCCATCTTTCTTCTGGACAAAGAGAACACCACATCCCCAAGGAGATGAACTTGGTCTGATCAAACCCAGACGTTCTTGTTCATCGAGCTGTTTCTTCAATTCTTTCAGCTCTTCTGGCCCAAGCTATAGGGGCGCTTGCAAACGGGTTCTGTACTGGGCTCAAGGTCAATAACGAACTCAACTGGCCGGTGAGGAGGCATACCCGAAAGCTCTTCTGGAAAGACATCTTGATACTCACAAACAACTGGAATTTGAGAAATAGCGTTGATCTCGCCTTTCTCATTGAGAGAGAACAACCGAATGGTGTCATCACGAGCCGCAAAGATAATCACTTCCTCAGACGGATGAGTCAATTTAATCTCCTTTTCAGCACAATCCAGAGAAGCCTTGTGCTTGGAAAGCCAATTCATACCAAGAATGAGGTCAATATCGGAATTGCCGAGAACCATAGGGGAAGCCAGAAATGCATAATTGCCCATCTTCATGGTGACATCCGGAACCACCAAACTAGAGCTCAACCGTTTACCCGGAGAAACAATATCCATGGGTTTACCCAAATGTGAAGAGATGAATTCATGCTTGGCAAAAAATGGTCTTGACATGAAACAATGCGATGCACCAGTATCGAATAAAACTTTTGTAGGGAAAGAGTTAACTGGAAGAGTGCCCATGATCACATCTGAAGAATCCTTTGCTTGAGCTGCATTCAACATGTTCACCTTTGCATGCTTTGGATTATGCTTGACAACTGCATTGCTTGCTGACCTGACAGGAGGAAGAGGCGGAAGGCACCTCTGGTTGGTGCACTTGTTGGAGTAGTGTCCTTTCATACCACACTTGTGACAAGTGACCTCTAAAAGTGGATGGAAAGGTGGAGGAGGAGGACCTCCTGTCCTTGGAGCCTGACACTGAGACTTGTTCTGATAGCTTGGGTTGGGTGGGTGGGAAGATCCACGACCACCTAACTGCTTCTGCTGATAGGGCAGACGAAACGGAGGAGGTGGAGGAAGCCAAAACTTCTGCTACTTTGAGACCACTTGAGAGGAAGAAGAAGAGTGGACTGCATCCCTGAGTCTCTTCTTTGAAGCCTCACACTTGAGCTAAGCTGCTTCTTGTTTTAGAGCCATGTTATAGAACTGATTGAACTGAGTAGGCTCCACAAGAACGAGGGCTAGCTGAATGTCCTCTCTGAGGCCCCTCCTGAAGTAGTAGATCATACTCTTCTCATCTGGAATGTCTTGCCTTGCATAGCGAGCAAGATTCTGAAACTTGATGTTATATTGATACACAGACATGTTGCCTTGCTTGAGATTGCGGAATTGCTCATGCATGCTCTCAACAACACTTGTTGGAATATGATGAGCACGGAAGTCACGGCAGAAGTCGGTCCAGCTGATCACTCGACCCCCTCTGGAGTCTTTGTACTGCTGCCACCAATCTGCTGCCTGGTCCTTGAGCTGGAAGGAAGCGAACTTGACGTAGTCCTCAGGTCTAACATTGCTGCACTCAAAATGCTTGTTGATGTCCACGAGCCAATCATCAGCGTCCATGGCCTCGACACAAGCACTGAACGCCTTTGGTTGATTTGCGAGAAACTGATTGAGAGTAGCGAACTGAGGCTGATTGTTGAAATGCCCTTGGCCTTGGTTCCCTTGGTTGCCTTGGCCTTGGCTGTGCTCTTGCATGAGCTGAATCAGCATCTGAGTATTGGCGTTGGTGGCCGCCATCAAAGCTTGCCATGCCTCCGGAGGCGGAGGAGGTGGCGGAGGTGGAGGATTCGACTGCTCTCCTTCGTTACGGTCCGGATTCTGACGAGTTGCGGGAGCCATCCTGAAGAAGATGACATCCGTTAGAATCACCATAGAGATTGTAGATAAGCTGAATCAAAGGATAGACATGTGCAATGAAGTCTTCACAATAAGCATCCGAACTGAAAGATTGAACGAATGCATTCCAAAGTTAATATGATACAACCATTTGAATGAGAAGCCACTTGGAACGATTGGATTAACAAAGCAAGGTATCAGCTGGATACAAACATATGGCAGAGATTTCGCCCAACATGTTCGCGATGAGGCCCCATGGGCACGACGTACAGCGAACATCATGAATGACAAACAAGACGTCCCCGAATCGGCATAGCCAAGGATTCTTTAAGACGCCTCGCGACCACTGTAAATCGACCGTGAAAAACGAACCACTAGACGTTGGACCCCAATCTCAACTCATACATTTGTTGGAAAGGATTCCTGGGTACTACTTGAATTCCCACCTATTAACTCCCGAAACTTTCTAGTTATGCAATCTGGTGTTGGGGATACAGGGAGGCACAAATATCTCAAACAACTAACAAGCCCTACACTCCAACTGTATCCATCCGTCAACACATAACCAAGAAACCTTCGGAAATCGTGTACCTCAGACCTTCGAAAGAACATCCCCTATACTAGCTGTGGCAATACATCTGGTCGCTCTCCCCAGTACTGGGTGTCGCCAAACTACTCTCACCACAAAGAGTATAGAAGTGTTTTCAATGTCGGCGTCCTCTGGTATTCCGGAACTGAAACGATAAACACTGTGACGAAAACACCTTGGAGCTCAACTCCCCGGGACACTGCCACAACCCCTAAATGTCAGGAGGCACCAAGACAGAATCCCCGTCACAATGATATCAGAACGATTCCACAATACCCGCGTGATCCTAAAAAAAATTTGAGTGAAAAAGGATAGAAGAGTGAGGAAAACACCTACGTCACGAGTCCTTACCAGAGCGACGAAGGGGATAAGGAGTAAAAAGAGTTCCTACTCTCCAATATAACTAAGACTCAAAACAGTTTTGTTCTAGACTCATCAGCGGTTTGATCAAGCAGGGGCTCCTATAGTCGGTATGGCTCTGAATACCAACTTGTAACGCCCAAGATGCAATTCTATCCCAATCACGTGATGAACTCATGATTGGGGCACAATCGCATTTCGGACGCGTAGCAAGGTGGCATACAAATTCATACAACCAAGTGAATACATAGAATACGAGATCCAGGCAACACTTGCCCCAGAATAGCATAAATATGACAATCATCCATACATATAGTAGAGTTCGACTATGGACTAGATAAAAAGAAAACACCACCCTGCTACTATCCCCGGATACTCCGACTAGGTCCTCTACTGATCGTCCGGATAGGTAACATAGAAACGACCACGATCCTCGTCAAACTCCCACTGGAGCTCAGTGGCATCTCCTGCATCAGACTCAACGGTACCTGCAACTGTGGTTGTAGTATTCTGTGAGCCATGGGGACTCAGCAATCATATCACCCATGGTATCAAGACTAACAAAGCTTAAATGGGAAAGGCATGGATAAGTGGTGGAGTTGCAGCAAGCACTAAGCATAAGTATGGTGGCTATCTTACGAATACAAGAACAAGGTGAGAAGCTACACAAACGGTCGCAAACTAGTAATGATCAAGAAGTGATCCTGAACTACTTACGTTCAAACATAACCCCACCGTGTTCTCTTCCCGAACCCCGTCGAAAAGAGACCATCATGGTAACACACGCTGTTGGTGTATTTTAAAGAGTTTGGTTTCAAGTTCACTACAACCGGATATTAAAAACTCCCATCTGCCACATAACTGCGGGCACGGCTCTCAAAAGTTTAAACCCTACAAGGGTGTCCCAACTTAGCCCATGACAAGCTCTCATGATCAACGAAGGAAAATCCTCCTCCCGGAACAACCCGATCAAGCTCGGAATCCTGATTCACAAGACATTTCGACAATGGTAAAACAAAACCAGCAAGACCTCCCGACGTGCCGACACCCTGGACACTGCCGTCTTCGTCGACTGTCATGCTATGAGTGGCTATGGCCATTGGTCACCGTTGGTCGTCGGCCGTTCTTCTTCGCCACCTCCTGAAGGTCAGCTTCTAGTACACAGGAATGAAACACCAGACGAAGCAAAATTGAGTGATCACGGGGATGGAACACCCACAGCCGTAACTACAACTCTCTCTGTCTTCTCAAAGATTGAGTGTGTTTGTGTTGTTACATCTCTCTCTACCAATTGGTGTGATTAAATTTATATTTTGATCATTGGATCCTCGTTTGTTAAATCTAGCATGCACAAAGTTTAGAAAACAGGCCCGAACGAATTGGGTGCACTCTACCTTTTTGTTCTTATGCTTGGTAAACCTTGTTCAGTTTGCATTGGAGAACTTGTACTATTCCTGTTGCTCTCAAGCTATATGTTTATATGCCTAAAAAGAACTTAAACCATCCTTTTTGATGTTTCTTTGTTGTCAAATAGAAGCTAAATAGTTTGGACATATGCAGTAATAACATTTCTGATGGAGCAGTACACATATTTAGAACTTTAATGTAGTTACAAAACATGAATTTCTCATTCCCGAAAACCTGCAAAAAAACATCAATTTATATATTGACATCTGCTGCCAGTCCTTTTCTTGTGTATGTTCAGTTCGACATATGGTGGTTCTTCAGATCAACATTGTGTGCTTTTTCAATTCATCTTGCAGGTGAAAAAAGGAGCTCCCTTTTAGTTCAAATGGATCCAAAAAATGGTTGCTGCATTACAGTTCAAGACCATTCTTTTGGTTTAGGCTGCGTCTTGCTAGTTTGGCAAACATTTTTTGCATCTACTTGCGGATGGCTTCCATTTTGTGATCCATGGGTGTTTGTTCTTATTCCTGAAAGAAAGAAAATAATGTATTGCATGTGATAGTTCATCTGATTTGTATGATTTTTTTACCTATTTTGCTCCATTTTTTTCCTTGCAGATCATGATCTTGAGAGGCTCGCTGTCGAGACTGAAGGTAAATTCCATTTTCCAATGGTTCTTTCAGTAGTACTGTTTCAGTCCAAGTTTGATAGGATAATGAGGATCAGTGAACTTCCAATGGTTACTTCTTATAGTTGTTATTTGTATTACTTCATGGGTGATAGGGACATGCACAAGTCGTTGCCGTCCACATCGTCGCCACAAGGAAACACCAGCATCACTGCTAGCTACACGCACATCTTTGGCACATAGGTTTTTGCACTAAAATGTATGAACTATTGCACTAAAAGTTGTGGCCATTTAATGAAAAATCTTTTCTATAGAACCACTTTCTAAAGTTGTCGCCGCGTGGACGCGTCCCACTCCAACTGCATGGCTTATGCTTCAGTGGCAAACAGTGGAGCCGTGCTGGAGAAGTCACGGGGTCGAGGACCTCCTGCTCAACAGTACACCTTCTTGTTTTGTGGCTGGTCTCTCAAGGAGCTGAGTGCAGGCCGCATTAAGTACATGAGTACTAATATTAGGATATGTGTGGTCCCAGTAAGTACATGAGTACTAATTAGCAAGTTTGATTGCTTCTGAAAACTAAAAATGTCAGCTTGTACTGATGCATTCCAAAAAATGTGTTGTGTGTATTCAGGAAAAAACATTTGTCGGGTTTTTGGTGGCCAAGTAATATTGATATGGAGATGAATAACTATGCGGATGCACTCCTGTTGTTTTCTAGAAAAAACAAGATGCCATGTTTTACTTTATGAGATTTCCAATTTGCATACTTCAAAGTTGCTACTTGCTCCCACCTGTGAATTGCGCAATTTCAATGGGTGTCGTCGAGCATGTTCTTCGTGCAAAAGTGTGAAGTTTTGTCAGTATTTTGTATATTTCATTTGGCAGAGGCTTCATGTGAACTTATGGAGCTTTATAGATGTACTGTCATTACACTTTTATGGCCCTACAGTTCATTATATCATACATGTGTGGCCGTTCAATATGTATTACATGATCAGTTCTTGGAAAAGAAGAACACAATAGTTCGGTCGAAAACAATGATCAGTTCGATAATGCTCTCTCCTGCCTATTTTGGTTGATGTCCATGAATGAACAAAAAATGTATGGAAATGTCTTATTATTACTAGCATATAAGTACAGAAAAAAGTTCAACTGGAAAAATGAGAGAAGTCCAGAATATCATCGCAAAACAATGTTGAGTTCAAAAGAAAACACAAAACATTTTTGTTTTATTAAAAAAATTATTCAGTTCAAAACGGTATAAACTATGCAATTTCGGGCATGATGATACAATTGAGAAGTTACGAGGAAAATTATACCGAAAATACAGAATAAAGTCTAGTATGTGAAAACACGCTCAGTACAAAACCATACAGACATCCGTTCAAGTACTCTTTTTTTGGAACCATTCAAAACTACTGTGAAAAATACCTCAGTACAGACACACAAATAGATCAGTACGAGTACTCTGTTTTTCGACCGGAAAAAACAACACGATGGGTCTCACCGTATTCAAAATTACTCTTCAACAGTTGTGAATTTGAGAAAATATTCAACATGACTAAGTTTCGCATTTTCGATATCTTTCCAACGGTATATTATTTGCCCCATTTCGACAAAATTAAAAAAAAATCACGTTTGAAATTAAATTTGACCATATTCGAATTCGAGTTTAAACCGTAAGGAATTAGAAAAACATTTCTATATGAAAAAGTTGCACATTTTCCATACCTTTCCAACGCCGTATCATTTGCATCAATCTGACAAACCGTTTAAAAAAACGTGAAAATACGTTTCGCCTAGAATTTTACCTTTTTCAAATTACTTTTAAATCATATAGAATTTGAAAAAGCAATAGATATATGGAAGAAGCGGATTTTCACCAGCTTTCCAATGCCATCTTCTTTGCTCAATTCCGACAAACCATTTGAAAATTAAGTCCAAAATACAATTCGCGTTTTCGGTTCTGAAAAAAATGTTTTTTTCAAAACTGCTCTTAAACCGTGATGATTTTGCAAAAATTGCTATATGCCTTGTAATGTACCTATCAAGAGCTTTCCAATGATATATTACACGCCCCATTCCGACGAAAAAAATTCGCAATTTTTTTGAGCTAGAGAGGACGATCAGTTCGACGAGATGAAAATCATCAATACAACCACCTGAAACCGTCAGTTCAAGTAGAGTAACAGAATAATATTCTGTTACGCGAAACAGAATAGCCCAGACGTATATATATATATATATATATATATATATATATATATATATATATATATATATATATATAGTTGGAGTGGTTATCTTTTTCTCTCCATAAAAATCATTTTAAATTATGCACGAAATGGAACTCTTTATTTAATTTCTCCCTCCGTCACAGTTTACAGGGCATGCATCAACAATCTCTCGGACCAAGGTGATTAGCGATTGGACTGAAAAATAGCATCGGGAGTTATACCATGGCGCCCAATTACTGGAAATGCGTACACACATGCATGCATTTATTCCACCCCGCATACACATCTGCATGGAGAGAAAATTGTGGGCTTGATTGCGGTTACGATGCCCTAATTAATTGGGCATTAAACCAAACTCCCCTAAAATCCCTCCGGTGGTGGAAATGCATGAGAATTGAAGCGCTCCCTGTAAACTGTGACGGAGGGCAATGCTAATACGCGAAGAAAATTTAACGCTCGAAGGAGTCAATTTGCAATTAACGCTCCATGCCTCCCGGTCGCACTTACTATCGTTCACGTGTGGTACACGACCCTCCGAAGAGCAAGTACAATAGGATGATGTAGGCGGGCTGTAAGGTTTTAAATATTATATTTTTGATGACTTGGATGAGAGAGAATAGGAGAGAGAAGAGAAGCGGGCTACTAATCAACAGCCGGCTGTAGCACGCGCTCCTAGACACTATGTGAGAGAGGAAGGTGGGCCATGTTTCAACAAAGTAGTACATATTTATATGTGACTATTGTACTTGCGGGCTATAAGGTAGGCTATAGATGATGTGGCAAGATCATATAGCCAGCATTCGGCTATACTACTCCATGCTCGAAGTGAACAACAACTAAAACTGCATGCGACGTGGAGGCATTGCCATTGTTGTGCGACCCGGTACCCGGAAAATCCATGGCAAGGCGCAGTGGCAGGTGGCCGGAATGCTCCAAATCCGGTAGCCGCGTGCGTCAAATCCCGCGGCCGCAGATATAGCGGTTGACCGCCGGCGCATGAACCTGTGTGTGCGTGTATGTGTTTATTTTTAACAGCATGTGTGTGTTAGAGAGAGTGACACATCGACCTACAGAGAGATTGTGTGTAGTACTACAATTTAGCCACGAGAGTCAGTGCATCCTCTCGTTTTCGGGCGTCCGGTCGGGACAGCAGCCACGCCCGCTCCTGACCACCCTGGCCCACCCAAACCCCCTCCATCAGCCGCGCGCGCTTCCCGCCCGAAACGGTCAGCGCCGCTCCAGAGAATCGGTGCCGCATTCATGCCCGGGCAGAGCAGACCTGACCTCTCACTAGCGCCTGCGTTGAAGGGAGAAGCGGATTCCAGAGTGATGGTTGCTTCGTCCGTCCAACTTACTGCCAGGTCTATGTGATTTGACGGCTCATTGGTCATTATTACTGAGGTGGTACGACCGTGCTGAGTCTCAGTTGCACTGTACACTTTACTTTGGTGCATGACACGTGCACCGGATGCTGGATGTCCCATGTTTCGGCGAAAGGAGGTAGAGCGTCTCCACTCTTTAAAATTTTCTCCGCTCTTATAGCGGAGTGTGAAATCAGCGAAAACACGGCAGCTCAGTGATTACATGGCCCACCTCACACTATCACCATATTTTCTGGACACCATGCGACACCTAACTCTTTAGTACATAGTACGTACTGTAATTTCTCAGCGAGATAAATTTGTACAATGTTATGAAGCTTCCAGCTTCTGTTTCATGTATCTTGCATCCAAGGTTGCCCCGTTGCAACATTCCATCATATACAAAGGAGACTAACATGCATGCTATTGCATCTCAATGATTCATAGATCATAGCCAATATGTACTCCCTCCGCTCCAAAATAAGTGTCTCAACTTTATGCCAACTTTAGTACTAAAGTTGACACTTATTTTGGAACAGAGACAACTAAAGAAAAAAAATCCATGCAGTCCCTAGGCCTTGAACCCTAAACCCTAACCAGGCTTTAATTTGCTGGCGACGTTGAACCTTCCGAAGAAATGAAGTTTGCAACCCTTTGACCATTGGACCATTTTGTGCAGTTTCACTAAAATCGAGCTGAGCATCCCTGTGGCAAAGAAATTGAAGAAGCGTGATTAGAATAAGACTAGTGGGACTAGTTGATGAGACATAAACTCATCAAAAATACAGTAGAAGCCAGTAGAGGTATGTGCGGGGCAAAGAAGTAGAGAAATATCCACATGGAGCGATGTGGGCAGCTAGGGCAGTGGTGCAAGCCGGTTGTAGAGGAAGTTGTACCTGAGGGATGTTGGGATGTAGCTAGAGGAGGGTGGTGGGAGGCAGCAACTGCCCACGACGCGACAGTGAGCAAGGGACGGAGGCAACCGCACCGGTTTTGTGAGAGAGAACGACGGGGACCCCTGATCGGGACGCGCCGACAGTTGGTTTTCGCCGTCGGCGACGGCGACCACATCTACACAAAGCATCCACCCCTTCCCCCGGTGGATCACGTCCACCCGGATGTTAGAGATGTGGGCATAGTCATTTTGTGCGAGAGAGTGTGAAGAGAGCAACCCCAGCAAGCAACCGTGTAGGCTACTGGCTATGTATATAGTGGAGCGGTTTCTTTTTCTCTCCATATGAACCTATTTATATTGCGTACGTGCCACTGAAGAAAAAAACTTTATTTATAAATAACGTGGCACCGCTCATGCGTGGTTCCTGACCCTCCATTAAGTGAGTAACTACTACTAGATGCATCGAATTATCACGTGGGCTGCATCATCGTACCGAAATGAGCTCCACCGTGTCAGGTGTGTGGTTGGGGAAGACACAAAGAGTGCTACGTGTGTGGGTGCGTGCACCTTTTCTCTTCGATCATGGTTATTAAAAGTATAGCCAACTACTTCTCTACCACACGGTTATTATATGGACAAAGCGTATAGACAGTAATAATGATTAATGTGCCATCAAATCACGAGGCCCACCTTTCTCTATGTTTGACTGAGGAGGCAGCCATGATTTCACTCCTCGTTGAATATCCATCCGCTGCTACCTCCGCAAATAAATAAAAATCTGCTGCTACCTCCGTAGCATGGTTAATAATATAGCCATGTCAATCACGATGTAGAAATATCATTGACTGATACAATAGGGCTGGCTCTAAGGCTGGTGATTTTTTTTACTTTGTCTCTTTCTCTTTTTGTCTCATTTAGTCATTTTACATAGGAGCACGTGTAGAGGATGGCTATTCCTTTCAATGGGACTTCTTCATGGGGTTTAAGACTAAGCAGCTCCGAATATTATTCCCGCTGCCTACCACTCTGAATCGTGCCATCTATGATACTCCCATTGCAACAATGAGGTCCACTAGATCTAGCACCTGTAAGAAGAGACTGTCACGCAAAACATACATTCTTGTTGCCTTCTTCCTCATATAGTACGTACTATACTAGTACTACTACTACTCGTTCTCCTATAAACCTTGCACTTTCCGTCTCAAAAATATTACCTTGCGCATGGCTCTTCGCCTCTTCGGGAAGTCGAGCAATGATGCTACTACAGTATATGGTTCTGGCTATCTGAGACCAAAAATTTGCTGCACGTCCACCACGTGGGCGAGGGTCGAGGGGCGAGGGAGAGTGCGTACTACTATGTCCGTTTCAATATGGACTACATACGGAGCAAAATGAGTGAATATACAATCTAAAATACGTCTATATACATCAGTGTTTGGAGTATGTACTAATAGTTCATATTGAAATCTGCTAAACGACATATATTTCAAACAATATGATAATCACTCTAACCAAGGTAGGGACGAGGAGTATATACATCTAACGGAGGGAGTAGTAAAATTTTCTTATCGTCCTGCGAGCCACCACGCGCGTGGGTGAGGGAGCGGGCGTAGGCGTAGTAAGCAAGCTTCTCCTCGTACTGCGAGCCACCACGCGCGTGGGCGAGGGAGCGGGTGTAGGCGTAGTAAGCAAGCTTCTCCTCGTCCTGCGACTCTGCGAGCCACTGCGCCCGTGGGCAGGGGAGAGGGCATACTAAGCAAGCTTCTCCTCGTTCTGCGAGTTTACGGGACACATCAAAAGTAGTACAAAGCATCTCCAGTGTATAGAGCCTTGCCTCTAAGGTAGGCCCCACATGGTTTGCCTCTTTTTATAAATAATGCGTCCAGTCACAATTTGTTTGTTCACCCGTGGTACACGATCCTCCATCAAGTGGACAACCAGTACACGTGTCAAATTACCACGTGGGCTGCTTTTCGTACAGAAATGAGCTCCACCGTGTACCCGCGCGGGTGTGGTTGGGAAAGAGACGGGCGTACGTGTGCCGTGCGTGCACCTCTTCTCTTCGTGCATGTCCCCCACCTACGTGGGTGTGTGAGAGAGAGATACAAACCTAGAGAGATGGCGTGTGCATTCGTGAGTGTTTTTTGTTATGGGGGGTGATTTCGTGAATGTATTTGTGGGAATATGTGTCGTTGATATCTCAAACAAAAATGTGACACATGCAATGTGTGTGAAATAGAGGCCTATCTATATCATATATAGAGGGGGCGATCCACGAGAAGAGAGGGAGGGGTCATAGATATCGATAGAGTCGAAGAGAGTATCAAGTGTGTGGGTGCGAGATCGATGAAGAGAGCCATCGAAATTGTGTGTGTGCACGTCAAAGATATAGGGCGACTGACCTACCGGAACGTCAGAGGGCAGAGGGCAAGTTTGTGTGTGGCAGGGAGACATGACTAGAGCGCTTGATGTATCGGTGTGTGGGGGGGGGGGATTGGAGGCAGAGAACACTACTAAGCCCTGGTAGATCGACTCATATATGTGTTGAGAAGGAGAGACCTAGCTATGTCTTGAGGGAGATCGGTCGACATCCATACATAAGTGAAGGACAGGAAATAGGTTGGGACAGAGAGAGAAAGAGAGAGAGAGAGAGCCGCAGGGGTGGTGGAGTTGCTTCTCGGAGATGGTGGGAGAGGCCTACAAGACAAACTGAGGGTACAACTGCAATATCAAGAAGAGTGGGGATGTGTTTCTGTGTGTGCATGTGCGTGATAGATGTGTCGGGAGGCATGCAAGGATGATGAAGGGGACCATGTGTTTGGTAAGCAGACCTAACTAGATCGGTAGATCAATTGTTGTGTGTCGGAGGAAGGGAGAGACATAACTAATGAGGTAGATCGATCGGCTCATGGGGAAAACGAGTTATAAACGACCTAGCTAGCTATATGTATAGTGGGAGATTGGTCGGTGTACATCCATTTGTTAGAGGTAAATAAGGCCTAGAGAGACGAGTAGAGAGAGAGGGATGGAGCTAGGAGGTGATGCGAGAGGCCTACTAGATAAGGGGTGGAGTGTGCGATTGTGAGATCGATGAAAAGAGGGGCGAGAGTTTACACGTGTGTGGGACTGTATGAGAGACACGAGGCATGAACAGAGAAAGGAGGAGATGGAAAGTGTGTGTGTATGTGTTAGGCAGACATCACTAGAGAGGTTTATCGATAGGTGTGTGTCGGAAAGAAGGAGCTGTGGAGACCGTGGGAGAACGACCTAAAGAAAAAAATGAATGTGCGCAATGGATAGAATGTTGAGGGAGGGGGAGGGTGAGGAGGGCGTGTGCATGCACGAGAGAAAGTTAGTGCTAGCTACAAAGGTTAGAGGATTGTGTGGGTGTAAGAGACTAACAAAGATCATAATTCGATATGAAAGTGGATTCATATATTTGAATAAGAGATCATAGTGTTATAAACCTATGCATGCATGAATATAGCGGTGATAGGCGTGGTGTGGTTTTGGACATGTTATACTATAATGTGATAATGCGTGGCGTTTGCAACTCACAACTAAATATCGAACAATCTAAACCATATTATATATCGAACAATCTCACATTTTATTTGAATTTGTGATAATGTGTGGCGTTTGCAGCTCAGAACTAAATATCGAACAATCTAAACCATACTATATATCGAACAATCTCACATTTTATTTGAATTTGTGATAATGTGTGATGTTTGCAACTCACAGCTAAATACTTGTAGGCGTAGGGGCGGGGCACCATACATTATGTGATAAACACATTATACATATGAGACATGGTTTAGATTATGAAGATCTAGCTAGAGCTTGAAATGTAATGTGATTTGAAATCAACATAAAGTGGATTCAAAAAATCGAGTTTGAGTTCATATAGTACACATAGTTCATATCTAACTCGAGAGTAATCATGTGGTGTGCTGTGAAGATAATATACAAACGATGGTTTAACTTGACAATAATGATGATTGTAGATCTTATTAAAATAGAGAAATGAATTCAAATGGTTTAACTTGACAACAATCATGATTGTAGATCTTATTCAAATAGAGAAATGAATTCAAATTTAGTTCATATTGAAGCGGTAGTATATACGTTTGGAATGTACTAAAATGTTCATTTGAGTAGCAGGTTGCATGCATTATACACGTAGCAAAATATTTTAATTTAACATAACATGGATTCAAAGTTTTGAATGGCATTTGTAGTAACTCATACCGTAAAACGGGACTAGACTCTCTTATGTGGTGCGAATTGATTTCTTTTTGTTTTTTTCGTCAAGGGAAGTGCGAATTGATTTGGTACAGTATACGTTAGGCTTGTCCGGAAATTTCAACCCGCGCCTTGTTATCCCAAAATTTTAAGATATCTCTTTGTCTCGTTGTGCTCCTAAATTTCCCTCCATCTCAACACGCGCCTTGCTATCCCAAAATTACAACGCGCGCGAAAACTCCCACCTCCTGCGAAATTCCGACACGTGAAATTCCCGTGATACCCCTGAACCGAAAGAACCACCTAGTTCAAATCGGTGGGGCTACTTTCATAACTTAACCCACATTTTGGACAAACACGTCCCTAAGCCATGGTTCCCCCCTCCCATCCCCTCTGCCACCCATTCATACATGGAGGCTGCAAAAACCCGCGAATCCCCACACCCTCCTCCGTCCGCTACCCAGCCGGAGCCTCTTCCCCGGCGACATCGTCCACCGCAACAGCTCGATGTCCCTCATCCACCGCACCGGATGAGGATCCGTCGTCAATCTCGTTGTCCCGCCGGTTCAGCCACCCTGTCCTCTACCTCCAAGGAGCTACCCCGACGTTCACCTCGTCTTTCACGCCACCTCCATTCCCACAGCATCGTCTTCACCTGCACCACCGGAATAGCAGCACCATCACCGATTCCTCGGACGAAGCTGAGGCCTAATCGGCGCCACCAAAGAGGTTCTACACTAATCGCTACATTTTCTTCTTGATTCGATCTCACGGTGCTGCCGGCGCTCGGTCCTGAGCCGCCATGGCGCGTCTCCATCTACGACGGCGTCGCTGGCCACTTCCTCCATGGCGTCGCTCCCTAGGCGATGACGTCCACATCAGTTAGAGTTGCTGCTGCTTCTCCGGCTCTCGCTGGCCCTGCTGCTGCTGCTTCGGCTCTTGCTCGCGCTTCTGCTCTGCTCTTGCTCTCGGTCCCCTGCCTGGTCTGCTCTGGCTCTTAGTCGCGCTGCTGCTCTTGCTCTTGGTCCCCTACCTGGTCTGCTCTGGCTCTTGCTCACGCTGTTGCTCTTGCTTGCGCTGCTGGTCTACTCTTGCTCACACTGCTGCTGCACGACCAGCAGCTCCAGCTCTCGCTTGAGCTCCTCCTCCTGCTACCCGAGATGCTGCTACACGACCAGCTGCCCCGGCTCTCGCACGCGCTGCTGCTCTGCCCCGGCTGCTCTCTGGTAGTACCGTCCCTGCTAGAGCGCCTACCAATTTAAATCACTGCTACTCTGCCACTAGTGCTTGAGCGGCCAAAACTATTAGTGCACTGCTTTTCTGCTACTAGTGCGTTCAGTTTTGACAGTAAAATTCAGTTTCGACACCAAAATTCAGTTTCGACGGTAAAATTCAGTTTTGACAGGTAAACTCAGTTTCGACAGTTAAGTTCACAGATGAGCGGCTGATGTATTTTACATGTAGCACTTTTTGGTTATGTATTTTACATCATCTATCGGAGATGCTATTAGAATACCACTTCAGGTTAACGTTGTCTCTCTTGTCCTGCTTCAGCCTCGCCATCATACACCTCACCGGAGCTGCTCCAACGACGAAACCCTCCATCACAGCGGAGCATTACCCTTGGCTCCATCTCCAGGCGCCTAAGATCTTCTTCCCCTTCTCCGACTGCCATATCAGCCGCAACATCCTCAGCGACCAACCCAATGATGCTGAGATCGACATGGCTTCGCCAAAGAGGTTGTACACTTGCTGCATCGCTTTTTTACTCTACATGTTATATATATTGTCCACTGAGCACACGTAGTAACGTGAAATACGATTAGTTTCTCCTATATAACAAGCAGTGAGGTACCAGGCAAATTAGCTATCCATGATGGACTCTCTCGAAAGCCTTCATTATTTATTTCTGCGCGTTTGAGTTGTGCATGTGTAGATGGGCCTGGGAGTTGAGTTAGTAGGGCAGTGGCCTGGGTCCAAAGTAGTACAAGTAGCACAAAAACATTTTTGGAGTGTAGGCTTTTGCCTGTTCAAGCCTGCCTACTAGAATTTGATGTAGGGTAGAACCCTAGATGCCCGATCTTTCACGATTGGAGCAGATCCTACGAAGAACACGAGGGGAAAACGACAGGGAACACTCAAATCAACGGAAAACGATCACACATGTGCTAGATACTCGAACATAACGAGTGATACATGGTCCAGACACAACAAAGGACGATACAAGTAGCGGTAGTCTTCTCCGTGAGGAGGTCTTGAAGGTCTTCCCGTGAGGGGTCTTGAATTCACTTGGGGTATCTTCTCCGTAGAGGTCGTGAACTCCGATGGAGAAGGGATCAAGTGGAGAGCAAAGCTCTATCTCAAATGAGCTACTACTTTGCTAACCCTAAAACATGAGGGAGATGGAATATATATAGTCTAGGGGGGCGAAGGGATACATGGGCTTCGGCCTGTTACTGTGCGCAGACAGATGGAGCTGGACGTCCGGGCATCGGGCCGGATGTCCGGGCCTTCCCGAGACGCCGGATATCCGAGCTATCTGGCCGGATGTTCGGGCTAGCCAGGTGCCATCCTGATGCTCTCTGGAAGGAGGGTGCTGGATTTCCGGGCCAGAGGCCGGATGTCCAGCGGCTCGCTTCGGGCCGGATATCCGGGCCTCTGGCCGGATGTCCGGGCTGGCGGGGGTCGTTCAGGTGCTCTCTGGATAGGCGGGCGCAGGATGTCTGGGGCTCAGGCCGGATTTCCGGGCTTGGCCGGATGTCCGGGGCCTGTAGGTCCTTGGCGGCTGGGCTGCTGCTGTGGATGATGCTCTGGGGGCCGGATGTCCGGGGCTTGGAGCCGATGTCTGGGTCCTAGGGACTTCTCCGGTTCCCTCCGTCGTTCCTCTTCATCCGTGAACTTGGGGACTTGTCCGTATCCACATGCATCTTCGAAAGGGCCTTCTTGGTACCTGATCATGCACAACGTTCCGAACTTAGGTAGTAACCATGTCTCGAGTGGATCATGTGGAATATCACTAAGGAAGGAAATCACCTTGGTCTCGAGAGCTCTAGCTCATGCTCGTGTCATTGTTCCTCTTGGCACCTGATGAGACGATGGTAGGTCCATGGGAATGACCATAGGATGCTCCGCATGATCTCCCCCCCCCCCTTGGGAAAGATCCAACCTCGGATCGAAATCCTCATCACCATGGTAGGGAGAGAGATCTTGGATGTTGAAGATATCGCTCATGGAGTACTTGTCACGTGGTAAGTCGATCTTGTACGAATTGTTGTTGTAGCACTCGAGCACCTTGAATGGTCCGTTGGCTTGTGTTCGTAGCTTGGACTTGCATTCGTTGGGGAAGCGGTCCTTGCGAAGGTTTAGCCATACAAGATCTCCAATGTTGAATATCATGGGTTGCTTTGTTGATGTTGAGCTTGGTCGCGAGTCGTTGTACTTGGTGCTCGATGGTGTGCCTTGTATCTTCATGCATCTTCTTGAGGTAGTTTACTCATGCACTCGCGTCCATGTTGATGCGCTCTTGTAGAGGTAGAGGAAGAATGTCCAAAGGGGACAACGGGTTGAAACCGTAGACAACCTCGAATGGGGACTTGCCGGTAGTCGAATGTCTTGCACGGTTGTAGGCGTACTCGGTGATGGGTAGACACTCCTCCCACTCCTTGCTGTTCTTCTTGATCAACACGCGTAGTAGAGTGGATAGTGTCCAGTTCGTGACCTCCGTTTGGCCGTCGGTTTGAGGATGGTATGCCGAAGAGAGCAAAAGCTTGATTCCGAGCTTGGCGCATAGAGTTTTCCAAAAGTAGCTTAGGAACTTGACGTTGCGATCCGAGACAATTGTCTTTGGCACTCCATGGAGGCGCAAGATTTCCCTACAAAAAATATTTGCAACATGTGAAGCATCGTCTATCTTGTTGCATGTGATGAAATGAGCCATCTTAGAGAATTGGTCCACAACAACAAACACGGAATCTTTGCCATTTCTAGTTCAAGGCAAACCAAGTACAAAGTCCATACTAATATCTTCCCATGGGTGATACGGAATAGGAAGTGGCATATATAGACCGTGGGATTGAGCTTTAGACTTAGCTTTGCGAGATGTAGAGCACCGGTTGGTGAAGCGTGAGACGTCGCGGAACATCTTGGGCCAAAAGTAGTTCTTGGAGAGGGTGGCGAATGTCTTGTCATGTCCAAAGTGTCCCATCAGTCCTCCTCCATGAGCCTCTTGCAAAAGTAACAAACGAAGAGAAGACTCGGGGATACACAATTTGTTAGCTCTCATAAGATAATCATCTTTGATGTAATAGCGTTCCCAAGATGTATGCGTCAAACATTTGGTATAAGGAATAGCAAAAGTAGGATCATGTGCATACAAGTCTTTTATGTGCTCAAAACCAATGACATTCAATTCAAGTTTGGTAACAAGCATGCATTTGCGGGAAAGAGCATCCGTCACAACATTTTCTTTGCCTTTGATGTACTTGATCACATAAGGAAATGACTCAATGAACTCACTCCACTTAGCATGACGCTTGTTTAACTTAGTTTGACCTTTAAGGTACTTAAGCATTTCATGGTCGGTATGGATGACAAATTCATGAGGGCGAACATAATGTTCCCATTCACGCAAAACTCGCACTAAAGCATATAGCTCTTTGTCATAGGTGGGATAATTGAGTTGCGCTCCGGAAAGTTTCTCACTAAAGTAAGCAATAGGGCGCTTCTCTTGCGTTAGCACACCTCCTATGCCATTACCGCTAGCATTGCAATGAACTTCAAAAGTTTTGTCAAAGTTGGGTAATGCAAGCACGGGAGCATGAGTAAGCAAATTTTTAAGTTCATTAAATGTGGTATCTTGGAATGGTCCCCAAACAAAGGGTGCATTTTTCTTACTCAAAACATGTAAAGGGGATGCAATGGTGCTAAAATCCTTAACAAATCTACGATAGAAACCGGCTAAGCCAAGGAAACTTCGCACTTGTTGCAAGTTGGTTGGTTGTGGCCAAGTTTTAATAGCATTTATCTTAGATTCATCTACATGAACACCCTTATAAGACACGACGAAACCCAAGAAAACGAGCTTATCAAGACCAAAAAGGCATTTGTCCATATTAGCATAAAGGCGCTCTTTTCTATGAGTTTGTAGAATGGTTCTAAGATGGGTGACATGAGCTTTGAGAGATTTGCTAAATACAAGAATATCGTCAAAGTAGACCACAACAAATACACCAATGTAGGGATGAAGAACAAAATGCATGGCTCGCATGAAAGTACTGGGTGCTTCGGATAAGCCCATTGGCATAACAAGCCATTCATGTGAGCCAAATTTGGTCTTAAATGCGGTTTTCCATTCGTCACCTTCTTGTATTCGGATTTGGTAATAACCACTTTTAAGATCAATTTTAGAGAAAATAGTGGCTCTGCTTAGCTCATCTAGCATGTCATCTAAGCGTGGAATGGGGTAGCGATATCTAGCCGTTATAGCGTTGATAGGATGACAATCGGAACACATGCGATATGTACCATCTTTCTTGGGAACAAGGATTACCGGGACGACACAAGGGCTCAAGCTTTCTCGTACATGGCCGTTGTCGATGAGTTGTTGTACTTGCCGTTGGATCTCCTTGGTTTCCTCGGGGTTGACGTGGTAGGGAGCCTTGTTAGGAAGAGGTGCTCCGGGTATGAGGTCGATGCGGTGTTCGATGCCTCGAAGAGTAGGTAGACCCAGAGGTAGCTCGTCGGGGAATACATCTTGGAATTCCTGCAATAGAGAAGATAACACTAAAGATAGATTGTGAGAGGTGTTAGTTTTTGGTGTCTCGTCCTTGCACAATAGGACATAGTGCATAACACTTGATGGGTTCTCACACACTTATGTCATCTCACTTTTGGTGGCAAATAGCACTAAGTTTTTCTTGTCGCTCATCGTGGATGGACTCAATTTGGGCTTGTGGCGCTCACTCTCCTTTGGGTGGATCACTCTCTCACTATTCTCTCCACGATGGGTGGCTTGCTTGTCGGCGATCACTTGACTTGGAGACATAGGTCATAGCATGTACTCCTTTCCCTTCAACTTGAAACTATAGTGATTGGTACGCCCGTTGTGGATGACGCCTCGGTCGAATTGCCATGGTCGTCCAAGAAGGAGGTGGCAAACGGACATCGGAACGACATCGCACTCCAAAGTGTCTTCATATGCTCCTATCTTGAAGGAAACTTGCACCATATGTTCCACTTGAATAGTGACGGAGTCGCTAAGCCATTGGACCTTGTAGGGTGGGGATGCTTCATCTTGACCAATTGGAGCTTGGAGCATAGTTCTTCACTTGCCAAGTTATGGCAACTTCCTTCGTCGATGATGACCTTCACGGACCTTCCATTGATGCCCGCCTTGGTGTGGAAGATATGGCATCTTTGGTCTTCATCTTGTTGATGTTGAAGTGTCAAGACTTTGGAGACAATGAGAGCGGGGCTCGAATCTTCGTCACAAAAGACTTGATCATCTTCATCCTCATTCACGCGCCGGTGCATGGCCACTTGCTCAAGGGCTTCCATCTCCTCTTCACTCATGGAGTCATAGGTGCCGTCGTCGTTGAGGATCATGGTGCGCTTGTTAGTACACTCGAAGGACTTGTGGCCTCGGCCGCCGCAAGTGAAGCACTTGATTTAACTTGTCTTGATGGTCTCATCGGTTGGAGTAGATGATGAAGCTTTCGATTTGAAGGTGCTTGTAGTAGGAGGACGACTTGAAGATGTCGAAGTTTTCTTGTAACTAGACTTGTCGTCGTTGCTTGTAGAAGGTTTGGTTGAGGTAGAAGTTATTGGAGTCGTTGAAGCTTGGTTGTTGGAGCCGTAGTTCTTGGAAGAGTACTTGGCATACTTGAAGTCATCTTGCACTTGACGTTCCGCCTTGGTAGCTTGGTGCACTAGCTCGATGAGGTTGGAGTAAGGTTGGAAGTCGGCGATCTTCTTGATAGGGTGATTGAGTCCATTCAAGAAACGTGCCATAGTTTGCTCATCATCTTCCGTGACATTGGCTCGTATCATGGCAATTTCCGTTTCTTTGTAGTACTCTTCAACGCTCTTTGTTCCTTGCTTGAGGAGTTGGAGTTTCTTGAAGAGGTCACGGTTGTAGTAGGTTGGCACAAAGCGTGCTCTCATGACATCCTTCATTTGATCCCAAGTTGTGCTTGGTGGTTCACCTCTTGCTTCATGGCGCTCAATGACTTGCTCCCACCAAATGAGGACATAGTCTTGGAATTCAAGGGATGCCATGGCGATCTTCTTCTCTTCCTCATAGTTGTGCAAACGAAAGATCTTGTCTACCTTCAATGCCCATGAAAGGTACTCTTCAGGATCATTGCTTCCGTTGAACTTGGGCATGGTGAACTTGAGCTTGCCATAGCGTTGCTATTCATTGTGTTGTGGTCGAGGGTGATGACGCCCTTGTCATGGAGGATTGTCAACCTCATGTTGCTCTTGGCGTGGGGGATTCCCAATGTCATGTTGCTCTTGGCAAACTTGTGGTTCTTGTCGAGCTTGTGGTTCATGTCTAGCTTGAGGAGGAGCTTGTGGGGCTTGCCGATGCAAACGTGCTTGATGTATGCGTTCTTGTACTTGCTCGCGAAGTGCTTCTTCTTCTTCTCGAACACATCGGTTGCGGTTGGCGACGGTACAATTGGTATTGAGTAGAGCACGTTGCGCCTCAAGAGCTTGTGCTTCACGCCGTTGTTGTTGTTGATGTTGTGCCTCGGCATCTTGTTCGTCTTGGTGTTGGCGCGCTTGCTCTTGTTGGCGGAGGCGTTCTTGTTCTTCCACTTGTTGGCGTTGGCGTTGCCTTTCTTGTGCTTGCGCAAATGTAGCTTGATTTTGACGATGCCGGTGTTCTTGCTCTAGAAGTTGCTCTTGTCGTTCATTGCCGTGTAGAGGATTGCGGTTTGCTTGATGGTCTTGGCGCGCGGCGTCAAAGAGTGTTCGATGTAGGTTTACTTGAACCGGAGATGGTGTCGGAAGAGTGTCGACTTGAATGGCTCCTTCGTGAGTAGGACGAAGTGGTAGAAGAGCGGTTGACCAACAAGGCATGAATCTCATCCATTCTTGCATTGTTCTCTTGTTTTTGTTCGTCGAGCTTGTTGTCGAAGTAGTCTCTTGTACGTTGCTCGGAGAGTCGCAAGTCGGTGGCGAGATTGTCGATGCGGTCGCTCAAAGCTTGTTGTTCTTGATGCAATGCTCGTTGTGCACCGAAGAGGTGGTTCTTGGTGACGTAGGTGTTCGGGTCCTCGTCTTGCTCGATGAAGAGTGGGTTGGTAGAAGTAGTTGGCCTATCCATCATTCCAAGCAAATGTGTGAGTGGAAGAAAGGAAGAACAATACCAAATGTACCTTGACCGATGTTGAGAATGGATCAAAGATCACTCAATGATGTAACAAGGAAATATCACAATTGGTACCGTATCCCGTCAATCTCTCACACCTACACAAATAAAGCTTATGATGGAGCTCGGTTAGGATGGTGGCACAAAATTTATGCAAATGTTAGTGAGACTCAATGATGTTGAAAAAGATTCGCAAATTCGCAAATGCAACAAGTAGACCAATAGCAAGATATGGTACACGGGAACACACACGCAAATAGATAAATGGGGTAGTGCAAACCAAAAATGAGCAGAAAATGTGGAATCCACGAAAAATGCTCGAGTTGCACAACACAAGAGACACGCTAGCACGATTGCACAATAGGCGGATACGAGACTTGTGCACAACCTACTAAGCAAAGATGCAACGACGTCTATCCCAAGTATGCTATATGTATGGTGTTCCTATGATATGATCCAAGATGATCGGGTATGACAATCTTAATGTAGTACGATGCTATGGTTCTTGCTTAAAAGCTCTTTGCTTATCTTTTCCTTTTGCTTAAAAGCTTGTTTGGCTCTTTCTCTTTTGAGCTCTTTCTTTGGCCACTTATGCAAACTTGACGAACCAAGATAGCAATTGTGTATATGCTATGACAACCTTGTGACACAAGTGATGATATCAAGATATGGATACCAAGATGATATGATATATGCAACAAAATTATTATCACTAATGTGCACAAGTAACGTTGCCGACAATACTCAAAGGCTAGTCTCGATAGGAAAGGTACGCAAAATGGTCTATGGGGTTATCAATGCAATGGCAAGGAGTAGACAAATATGTCGTCGAGGTTACCGTCCTTGCTTACGGTTGAAGGTGTCAAAATTGTGAAGCGGTTGTTGTCGATAACGAGTCCATGGCGAAGATGAGCGGTGATGTCTACTACGCAACTTTATTCTTATAGACACGTGTTGGGCCTCCAAGCGCAGAGTTTTGTAGGATAGTAGCAATTTTCCCTCAAGTGGATGACCTAAGGTTTATCAATCCTTGGGAGGCGTAGGATGAAGATGGTCTCTCTCGAACAACCCTGCAACCAAATAATAAAAAGTCTCTTGTGTCCCCAACACACCCAATACAATGGCAAATTGTATAGGTGCACTAGTTTGGCGAAGAGATGGTGATAAAAGTGTAATATGGATGATAGAAATATATTTTTATAATCTGAATAAATAAAAACAGCAAGGTAGCAAGTGATAAAACGCAGAACAAATGGTATTGCAATGCTTGAAAACAAGGCCTAGGGTCCGTACTTTCTCTAGTGCAATCTCTCAACAATGCTAATCTAATTGGATCATATAACCATCACTCAACGTGTGATGAAGAATCACGCCAAAGTTCTTATCTAGCGGAGAACATAAGAAGAAATTGTTTGTAGGGTACGAAACCACCTCAAAGCTATTCTTTCCGATCAATCTATCCTAGAGTTCGTACTAAAATAACATCAAGCTATTCTTTCCGATCGATCTAACCAAGAGTTCGTACTAAAATAACACCATATGATACACATCAACCAACTCTAATGTCACCTAGATACTCCAATGCCACCGCTAGTATCCGTGAGATGATTATACGATATGCATCAAAAATTTCAGATTCATAATACTCGATCCAACACAAAGAACCTCAAAGAGTGTCCCAAGATTTCTACCGATGAAACAAGGACGAAAACGTGCATCAACCCTTATGCATAGATTACCCCAATGTCACCTCGGGAATCTGCGAGTTGAGTGCCAAGACATAGATCAAGTGCCCTCAAATCCATAAAAGTATTCAATCCGATAAAACGAAATCTCAAAGGGAAAACTCAATTCATCACAACAAGATAGAGAGGGGAAAACACCATATGATCCAACTATATTAACAAAGCCCGCGATACATCAAGATCGTGCCATCTCAAGAACACGAGAGAGAAAGAGATTAAACACATAGCTACTGGTACAAACCCTCAGCCCTGAGGGTGGACTACTCCCTCCTCATCATGGTGGCCGCCGGGATGATGAAGCCACCGGTGATGATTTCCCCCTCCGGCAGGGTGCCGGAACGGGGACTATATTGGTTTTTCATGGCTACAGAGGTTTACGGCGGCGGAACTTCTGATCTAGGGCTACCCCCGATGGTTTCTCTATTTATAGGAATTTTTGGCGTTGGTTTCACGCTAAGATGGGCCTCGAGGTGAGCACAACCCACCGGGGCACGGGCAAGGGCCCAGGCGCGCCCCGGTGTCTTGTGCCCTACTCCTTCACCTTCTAGTCCTTCCACGAAGCTTCGGGGGTCTCTTTTGTTCCAAAAAAAATCATTAAAAAGTTTCAGCTAATTTGGAGAACTTTCATTTCTGCACAAAAAACAACACCACGGTAGTTCTGCTGAAAACAACGTCAGTCCGGGTTAGTTCCATGCAAATCATACCAAAACCATATAAAATTGTTGTAAACATGGCATGAATACTTCATAAATTATAGATACGTTGGAGGCGTATCAGCATCCCCAAGCTTAATTCCTACTCGTCCTCGAGTAGGTAAATGATAAAAGAAATAATTTATGAAGTGTGAATGCTAGCAAAG
This sequence comes from Thinopyrum elongatum, assembly GCA_011799875.1. NCBI lineage: Eukaryota > Viridiplantae > Streptophyta > Magnoliopsida > Poales > Poaceae > Thinopyrum > Thinopyrum elongatum. The sequence goes on along the minus strand of CM022301.1, from coordinate 213,891,840 downwards.
TGCATAAATTTGATCAATGATAAATGCAATCACTTTTCCTAGCATCATAACAGCAACTCTTTCTCATAAAACTTATTATGATAAAGTAGCAACCAATTCACATGTTAAGGTTCAAACAATGAATTCTCTTGAAACTCAACAACCTATATTCTTAGTCACCAAACAATTGCAATTCAACTTATTCAACAGAGTCTAAGTAAGAGCTCCACATACTCAACCATCATATAGTCTTCTATGATTGCTAACACTCACCGCATACACATGAGCAAAACGTTTCAACCGGACACATAGAAAGATAGGGGCTTATAATTTCGCCTCCCAACGTATTCACTTCAAGGGTGATGTCAACAATAATAACTCATGCTACCCATATCCAACTGGATATATGTGCCTAGATCTTTCCTCACCACATGATGCTTTCCAAAAGAGAAAACTAAAAAGGAATAGAGAGAAAAACTTTGACTCTTGCATGAAAGTAAATACATAAAAGTAAAAGGTAGGCCCTTCGCAGAGGGAAGCAGAGGTTGCTATGCGCTTTTTGTTTGTATGCTCAATCCCTTAGTGCAAAAGAACGCCACGTTGTATTGCCCCTTATGATAGCAACCTTTATTATGCAGTCTGTCGCTTTTATTCTTTGCCATCACAAGTTCGTACAACGCTCAATTTTCTCTTACACTAAATGATCTAACACTTTTAGAAGCAATTTTTATTGCCTTATTGCACCGATGACAACTTACTTGAAGGATCTTACTCAATCCTTAGGTAGGTATGGTGGACTCTTGAAAATAAGATTTGGGTTTAAGGGTTTTTGGATGCACAAGTAGTATCTCTACTTGGTGCGAAATTTTTGGCTAGCAAAGATGGGGGGCAAGCACCACATGTTGAAGGATCTATGACAATATAACTTCTATGTGAATATGAACAAACATAAATCATTATGTTGTCTTCCTTGTCCAATGTCAACAATTTTGGCATATAATATTTTGATGGGGGCTCACAATCACAAAAGATTTCCAAGATAGTGTATTTGCATGTGAAAGTTCTCTTCCTTATAGTAATCATTCATGAATTGCTTGTATGACCAATATTGTGATTGTCAAGCTTCAAAAGATTTCACTTTCTAAACCCAATGTGAAGCTACCACTAGGCATGATATGAACATATAATTTCAACTTCATGATATTCAATTATTTCAACAATTTACTCATAGGATATAAGTGAAGCACGAGAGTAAATGACAAACTACTCCAAAAAGATATAAGTGAAGATCAAGCGAGTAGTTAAGTAAAGGGGTAGCTAATTGAGGACTCTCTCTTATTTAAAAACTTTCAGATCTAAGTATTTTATTAAAACAGCAAGTAAAACAAAACAAAATGACATTCCAAGAATAACACAACTCAAGTGAAGAAGCAAAAACTTAGGCTCAACCGATACTAACCGATAATTGTTGATGAAGAAAGGTGGGATGCCTACCGGGGCATCCCCAAGCTTAGATGCTTGAGACTTCTTGAAATATTATCTTGGGATGCCTTGGGCATCCCCAAGATTGAGCTTTTGCGTCTCCTTAATTCCTTTTATATCACGGTTTCCCTAAATCTTAAAAACTTCATACACACAAAACTCAACAAGAACTCGTGAGATAAGTTAGTATAAATCAATGCAAAAACCTTATCATTCTCTACTGTAGAAAATCACTAAAATTATTATTCAACATTGCATACTAAATGCCTCTGCATATTCAATACTCCTATCCTCAAATAGAATCATTAAACAAGCAAACATATGCAAACAATGCAAACATAACAGCAATCTGTCTAAACAGGAAAGTCTGTAAAGAATGCAATTGTACTCATACTTACCTAACTCCAAAAATTCTGAAAATTTAGCACACTCTAGAAAATTTATCAGATCTTATTGTTCAAAAAGTTTCAACATTTTATCACATTCTTAATTTTCTGGGGAATTATTGCAACAGCGATAAACTTTCTGTTTTGGAACAGCAACTCATATATTTGCAAAATAAGCATGGTGAAGGCTATCCTTGCCACTTTTATTGAAGTAAGAGATGCAAAACATTATTTTAAATAACAGCAAGCAAATCCTAATAAAATAAAATGACTCTTCAAGCAAAACTCATATCATGTGACGAATGAAAATATAGCTCCAAGTGAGATTACCGATAATGTTGAAGACGGAAGAGGGGATGCCTTCCGGGGCATCCCCAAGCTTAGTTGCTAGGATATTCCTTGAATATTGCCTTGGGGGTGCCTTGGGAATCCCCAATCTTAGGGTCTTGTCACTCCTTATTCTCCTCATATTGATATCTCATCCAAAACTTGAAAACTTCAATCACACAAAACTTAACGGAACTTCGTGAGATGGGTTAGTATGATAAAACAAATCATTCACTTGGGTACTGTCAAAGACAAGATTAATAATTGTTATCACACAATGCCTACTGTACTATAAAATTTCCACAATTTATATTAAGCAATATAAGCCATAGAAACCATAAAACAAGCAAACTATGCATTGCAAACAGAATCTGTCAAAAACAGAACAGTACGTAAAGATATGAATTAAGGTCATACTTATGTAACTCCATAAATTCTGAAAAATTAGGAAAACATAGGAAATTTGTATACCCATTATCTGTAAAACAATAAGAATTTTTCCACGTTCCAGTAAAATACAGAAATTTCTGCACTGGATGCAAAAGTTTCTGTTTTTGCACAGAATCAAGTCAACTATCATCCACACTATCCCAGAGGCTTTACTTGGCACTTTATTGAAAAAAAAGTTATAAAACATGATTAATACAGTAGCCTAATCATATGAACACACAAAAACAGTAGGTAAAAGTGTTGGGTTGTCTCCCAACTAGCGCTTTTCTTTAATGCCTTTTAGCTAGGCATGATGATTTCAATGATGCTCGCATAAAAGATAAGAATTGAAACATAAAGAGAGCATCATGAAGCATATAACTAGCACATTTAAGTCTAACCCACTTCCTATGCATAGGGATTTTGTGAGCAAATAATTTATGGGAACAAGAATCAACTAGCATAGGAAGGCAAAACAAGCAAAACTTCATGATCTTCAACACATAGAGAGGAAACTTGGTATTAGTGAGATTCCTACAAGCATATGTTCCTCTCTCATAATAATTTTCAGTAGCATCATGAATGAATTCAAAAATATAGCCATCACATAAAGCATTCTTTTCATGATCCACAAGCATAAAAAATTTCTTACTCTCCACACAAGCAAATTTATTCTCATGAATAGTAGTGGGAGCAAATTCAACATAATAACTATCATGTGCTACTTGATTGACATAATCAAATTGAACATTAAAATTATGATGACAAGTTTCATGGTTATCATTATTCTTTATAGCACACATGTCATCACCATAATCATCATAGATAGCAACTTTCTTGTCATGATCAATTGAAACCTCTTCCAAAATAGTGGATTCATCACTAAATAAAGTCATGACCTCTCCAAATCCACTTTCATAATTATAACAATAAGATTCAACACCCTCCAAAATAGTGGGATTATTAGTACCTAGAGTTGACATTCTTCCAAACCCACTTTCATCAATATAATCGTCATAAATAGGAGGCATGCTACCATTATAACAAATTTGCACATCAAAACTTGGGGGACTAAAAATATCATCTTCATCAAACATAGAATCCCCAAGCTTGTAGCTTTGCATATCATTAGCATCATGGATATTCAAAGAATTCATACCAACAACATTGCAATCATGCTCATCATTCAAAGATTTTTTGTCAAACATTTTATAGAATTCTTCTTCTATCAATTGAGCACAATTTTCCTTTCCATCATTTTCACGAAACACATTATAGAGATGAATAATATGATGCAACCTCAATTCCATTTTTTTTAATTTTCTTTTTATAAACCAAACTAGCGATAAAACAAGAAACTAAAAGATTCGATTGCAAGATCTAAAGATATACCTTCATGCACTCACCTCCCCGGCAACGGCGCCAAAAAGAGCTTCGTTGACGGGGTGTGAGTGCCGCTTTCCTAACCTCCCCGGCAACAGCGCCAGAAAAGAGCTTGATGTCTACTACGCAACTTTATTCTTGTAGACACGTGTTGGGCCTCCAAGCGTAGAGTTTTGTAGGACAGTAGCAATTTTCCCTCAAGTGGATGACCTAAGGTTTATCAATCCGTGGGAGGCGTAGGATGAAGATGGTCTCTCTCGAACAACCCTGCAACCAAATAATAAAAAGTCTCTTGTGTCCCCAACACACCCAATACAATGGCAAATTGTATAGGTGCACTAGTTCGGTGAAGAGATGGTGATAAAAGAGTAATACGGATGATAGAAATATATTTTTATAATCTGAATGCTTGAAAACAAGGCCTAGGGTCCGTACTTTCGCTAGTGCAATCTCTCAACAATGCTAATCTAATTGGATCATATAACCATCCCTCAACGTGTGATGAAGAATCACTCCAAAGTTATTATCTAGCGGAGAACATAAGAAGAAATTGTTTGTAGGGTACGAAACCACCTCAAAGCTATTCTTTCTGATCAATCTATCCTAGAGTTCGTACTAAAATAACATCAAGCTATTCTTTCCGATCGATCTAACCAAGAGTTCGTACTAAAATAACACCATATGATACACATAACCAACTCTAATGTCACCGCGAGTATCCGTGAGATGATTATACGATATGCATCAAACAATTTCAGATTCATAATACTCGATCCAACACAAAGAACCTCAAAGAGTGTCCCAAGATTTCTATCGGAGAAACAAGGACAAAAATGTGCATCAACCCCTATGCATAGATTACCCCAATATCACCTCGGGAATCCGCGAGTTGAGTGCCAAGACATAGATCAAGTGCTCTCAAATCCATAAAAGTATTCAATCCGATAAAACGAAATCTCAAAGGGAAAACTCAATTCATCACAACAAGATAGAGAGGGGAAAACACCATATGATCCAACTATATTAACAAAGCCCGCGATACATCAAGATCGTGCCATCTCAAGAACACGAGAGAGAGAGATTAAACACATAGCTACTGGTATAAACCCTCAGCCCTGAGGGTGGACTACTCCCTCCTCATCATGGTGGCCGCCGGGATGATGAAGATGGCCATCGGTGATGATTTCCCCCTCCGGTAGGGTGCCGGAACGGGGTCTAGATTGGTTTTTCGTGGCTACAGAGGCCTGCGGTGGCGGAACTTCTGATCTAGGGTTACCCTCGATGGTTTCTCTATTTATAGAAATTTTTGGCGTTGGTTTCACGCTAAGATGGGCCTCGAGGTGAGCACAACCCACCGAGGCACGGGCAAGGGCCCAGGCGCGCCCCGGTGTCTTGTGCCCTACTCCTTCACCTTCTAGTCCTTCCACGAAGCTTTGGGGGTCACTTTTGTTCCAAAAAAAATCGGTAAAAAGTTTCAGCTCATTTGGAGAACTTTCATTTCTGCACAAAAAACAACACCACGGTAGTTCTGCTGAAAACAGCGTCAATCCGGGTTAGTTCCATGCAAATCATACCAAAACCATATAAAATTGTTGTAAACATGGCATGAATACTTCATAAATTATAGATACGTTGGAGACGTATCAAGCAGCATTGGTGACGATGTCGAACCGTCACTAAGTTACTGAAATGCGTTAGGAAACGGAAACCGCAACTCAAATTCTCAAAACAAACATGTCAAAAATTTTGGAGTTTGGTAGCGGGTAAACAGTGGTGGTTGCGGAAAGCGGTGGTGGTATGCGGAAGTGTAAGTGGGCACCAGAGCAAAAATTTGGCGAGAGTTAGGTGGGAAACGGAGCGGTGGATGGATGTGATGCTGCAGTAGGCCGGATGTCTGGGCTGTCGGGCCGGATGTCCGAGGGCACGGGCCAGATGTCCAGGCCTCCATATCCGAGACAAACTCAATGAACTCGCGGGGAAAAAAGGCAGTTCCGGGGCAAAATTTGAGAGATTTCGTGGATGGAAATTGGGGAAAAGATGGGAAAAAGCTAGATCGACCTGCTACACACGAAATCCACGAATCAAATCCAACAAAACTTCATCACACCAACAAATCACAAAAAAATTGGGAGGGCTATTTTTGTGGGGATTTTTGAAATTGGGGAAGAACACAACAAAACAAGGCTAGAAAACAAAGGTAGGGGCTCCAAATGTGTCATCAACGTGGCTTATGATGCCAAGATCATGAGCAAGCTGGCTCTGATCCAAGATGATGTAGGGTAGAACCCTAGATGCCCAATCTTTCATGATTGGAGCGGATCCTACGAAGAACACGAGGGGAAACACGAGGGGAAAATGAGAGGGAACACTAAATCAACGGAAAAAGATCACACATGTGCTAGATCCTCGAACATAACAAGTGATACATGGTCCAAACACAGCAAAGGACAATACAAGTAGTGGTAGTCTTCTCCGTGAGGAGGTCTTGAAGGTCTTACCGTGAGGGGTCTTGAATCCACTTGGGGGATCTTCTCCGTAGAGGTCATGAACTCCGATGGAGAAGGGATCAAGTGGAGAGCAAAGCTCTATCTCAAATGAGCTACTACTTTGCTAACCCTAAAACATGAGGGAGATGGAGTATATATAGTCTAGGTGGGCGAAGGGATACATGGGCTTCGGCCCGTTACTGTGCGCAGACAGATGGAGCCGGACGTCCGGGTGTCGGGCCGGATGTCCGGGCCTTCCCGAGACGCCGGATGTCCGCCCTGTTGGGCCGGATGTCCGGGCTAGCCAGGCGCCGTCCTGATGCTCTCAGGAAGGAGGGTGCCGGATTTCTGGGCCAAAGGCCAGATGTCCGGCGGCTCGCTTCGGGCCGGATGTCCGAGACTCTGGCCGGATGTCCGGGCCGGCGGGGGCCGTTCAGGTGCTCTCTGGATAGGCGGGCGCCGGATTTCCGGGCTTGGCCGGATGTTCGAGCTGAGGCCGAATGTCCGGGGCCTGTAGATCCTTAGCGGCTAGGCTGCTGCTGTGGATGATGCTCCAGGGGCCGATGTTCGGGGCTTGGAGCCGGATGTCCGGGTCCTGGGGACTTCTCCGGTTCCCTCCATCGTTCCTCTTCATCCGTGAACTTGGGGACTTGTCCGTCTCTACATGCATCTTCAAAAGGGCCTTCTTGGTACCTGATCATGCACAACATTCCAGACTTAGGTAGTAACCATGTCTCGAGTGGATCATGTCGAATATCACTAAGGAAGGAAGTCACCTCGGTCTCGAGAGCTCTAGCTCCTGCTCGTGTCATTGGTCCTCTTGGCACTTGATGAGATGATGGTAGGTCCATGGGGATGACCATAGGATGCTCCGCATCAGAATTGCCAGTGGTTGAAAGGAAAAGTGAAGGAAAAACATAGGAATTGGGAAGTTTCCTATGGTACTACTATTAATGCATTTGGTTCAAAGGAATGGAGCAAAGGAAAACTGTAGGATTTTTTCCTTTAGTGTCTCTTTCAAAGAAAAACCGTAGGAATTTTAATATCCACTTGGCCCTCCTTTTCAAATTCCTATTCATGAAGAACAAGACTAGGTGATAGTAGCATAATAGCACTATAACTGTACATTTTCTTGTGGTTTGACTTAATTTGACCATGCTTCTTTGCATTCCTGTGACCTTCCAATTCCTGTGAACCAAATACCCAGATTGACAGAAATCCTGTGATTTTAAATTCTCTGTTTTGCACACGCATTCCTATCCTATTACTGTGTATTTCCTATCCCTGCGTTGTTAGAATCCTCCAATTCACACGAGCCCTTACAGAATTACTTCTCTTACAGATAGTTGTCAAAGAAAACCTTGTGTGGTTTGTCCCGCTCCTGCCGCGCCATCGTCCACCCTAGCTCAGCTGCTCCAACGATAGAAGGGTCCACCACAGCAGGGATCCGCCCTCCATACTGTCTTGCACCGCCTCAGATCTTCTTCCCCGCTGCCGACAGCCACGACAACTGCATTACCATCATCAACTGAGCAGATGACCTTGAGGACTACACGGGTCTGCAAGAGAGGTCGCACTCTTTCGTGTCTGCTTACGTTATGCATCGCTTAATATTACATGCTACTTTATCGTCCTGTTCACCGATTAGACTCTAAGTCTGCTCCAAACTAATGCTCAAAGTTGAGTTTTTAAATCGTTGTGGGGTACATATCAGGGCCGCAATCAATAGTATTTGTCTACTATCTGGTTAATCTCTGGTGACTACTATGAGTTTCATGTTGGGTGGGAAACAAACAGTAAATAAGCCATTATCTGTATTTTTTAACTGAAGCCATTATCTGCCTACTATCATTGGTTTTGGTCTATCCATAGGTTGCTACCATCACTCTGGATTTCTGCATGCACTCCTTACATAATCTCACTATGTTTTATTCCTATGCATGTCAGTTATTGTACACAATGGAACTGAACATGTAGAGCAAAAGAGACGAGCCTTGCGTGGCAATAAAATTTCATGCAGACGTCGCTCCATGGTGGGCGCAAAGGCAGCCCCCCTCCACCCATTTCAGATTGTAATCAAGAGGAAGATAACTATTCTGAGGGGGATTCAGAAGGAGCAGACCACTCCTATTTACCCCCTGAGGTCTTCGCTCTAACTTGGCAAGCTAATTTTGGTCATATCATGCGTATGGTCCCTTGCATTGCTTACTTTATACATCAAATATGTCATCTACTTAGTTTAGACATGCTTTGTGTGAATGCCATATGTTTAGTTTTTATAACGTATATGTGAATTATGCAACGCCATCTTGTCTAGCCAGGCATCATATATGTGAATTTTGCAATGCCATCCTACTTAGCCAGTCATCTTATATGTGAATTATATCACGCCATCCTTTTTTTTTATTACGTATTACATTTGTCAACAATGTTAGTACATTCAACTACTCTTCGTGTGCATCAGCCATTTGACACGGTGATGGAAAAATCTGGAGTGAAAACAAGGTCTTCAGAGCAGACAATGCTATCTGACTAAGCGCATATCTCGCTGGTTACGGATAGCTCCTCAGAGGAGGATTCAAAGACAGATGACCAGTCCTATCCCCCCCCCCCTGAGATGTATGCTCTAACTTGGCAGGGTTATGTTTGCTCATATCGTGCGTATGGTGTCTTGCATTGCTATGTCATTTGCTTAGTTAAGACATGCTTTGTGTGACTGCCACATGTTTATTGTCTAATTACCATATATGTGAATTATGCAATGCCATCTTGTTGCAAGACATTATATATATGAATTATGCAATGCTATCTTGTTGCAAGGCATTATATATGTGAATTATGCAATGCCATGCTGTTTAGCCAATCATCATATATGTGAATTATATCATGCTATCCTTTTTTTGTATTACGTATTCCATTTGTCGAAAATGTTTGTATATTCAACTACTCTTCCTGTGCATCAGCCATTTGAAGCGGCGATGGAAGTATCTGGAGTGAAAACAATGTCTTCAGAGCAGACAATGCTACCTGCTGAAGCAGACATCTTGCTGGTTACAGATAGCTCCTCAGAGGAGGATTCAGAGACAGATGACCAGTCCTATTTCCCCCGTGAGGTCTATGCTCGAACTAGGCAGGGTTATATTACTGATATCATGCATATGTTGTCTTGCATTGCTTAGTTTTTACATCATATATGCGATTGCCATCTGCTTACTTGCTTAGTATATACTCCCTCCATCCCAAAATAAGTGACTCAACTTTGTACTAACTTTGTACTAAATTTAGTACAAAGTGGAGTCACTTATTTTGGGACGGAGGGAGTATATAAATCACATATTTGAATTATGTCATGCCATCATGTTTACATAGACAGCATCTATCTGAATTATGGAATGCCAACCCATTTAATAAAGACATCATATAGTTATATCATCTCATCCTGTTTAGTGTTTACATTCATCATATTTTGAATTATGTCATTCTATCCGTGAATTATATCATGATATTATGTTTCCATAGGCAGCATGTATGTGAATTATGGCATGCCAACCTATTTAATAAACACATCATATAGTTATATGATGTCATCCTATTTACATAGTCATCATATTTTGAATTATGTCTTTCTATCATGTTTAGTTAGCCATCATATATGTGAAATTGTGTCATGCTATCCTTTTTAGTTAGCCATCATATATTTGAAATTGTGTCATGCTATCCTGTTTGGTTAGACAACATAAATGTGAATTATTTCATGCCCTCTTTTATTCCCCACTATCCATTGCACCTGTCTATCATACAATGTCTGTACATTCAATTACTTTTCTTGTTTATCAGCCACTTGAATTGGAGGGGGGTGATGGCAGTATTTAAGGCAGTAACAACATGGTCTTCAGAAAAGATAGTGCTACCAGTCGATGCAGATAGAACCATGGTTTTACTTGCCCAAGAACCAGCCCCACCACACATAACCCAGACTCTCGCAGATTGTACCCCTACCCAGCTGGACAGAGAACTAGCTACACCCCTTCTAACCCCAACCCCAGCAGATAGTAACCAAGTTCCAGTTGACACAATACTGTCTCCACCACAGAGCACCCAAACACGAGCAGTTAGTAAGGCAACTGCAGTGCCCAAAGCACGAGGACCACCACTCCAAACCCCAACTCAATGCTTAAAGTAGAAGAATTGTTCTCGGGCCAGGTTCTGTAGCTATGGTTCATACTCCTTTGCTCTTGCATCACTGTATTTACTCATACCAACTATTTTCAAATTTGAAGGATGGAATTGAAACTCCAATGGCGCAACAGTATGTTTTAAACCTGTTTCTTTAACTGGTTTGCTGTTGTAACTTGCTCTATGTTGATTTCAGTTTCAATTGAATAAACAGTTATGTTCTCATGTCATGCACATTACAAGTGTTGTTATTGCTGTGTAGTTTCCGACACTTATATTCTGTCTATGCTGCTTTGTCTTAAACATATATTATTTGAACTGTGTCTCTATCTTGATTTGGCAACAAAAACTAGAATGATATAGACCATATAGTGACCATGGTACATAGATATATGTTTGTTTCATGCTGTTATCATGTCCACTTTACTACTGAACTAATTTACCAAAATGAGTTTCATATACAACATGGTAAACCTATGATGTGTCTGCTTGTTTCTCTTTTAGAATGCGGACAAAATATTGGAGAAGAGTACCCCGTTATGCAATGGTAAAGGAAGTAATGCAGATAAGGTTCAAGATAGTGAGAAATCCCTGTTGGTCTCCAAGAAAGCTGATAAAAACTATCTTGATGATAGTGAGACAACCCCAAAGTCCTGTCTTGATGTAGTGTTCGAGTTACTGGCCACTACTGCTGGCACAAGATCTTCGAACTCGCTGCCTGAATCAGTTCGTCTTCTTGAGTCTCAACTTCAAGTTGAAAGACATCGATCAGATGTGCTGCGACATGAAACCGAAGGACTGAGGAAGTCCCTGCAGAATTCAGATGCATACTTTCTGGTGCAACAGCAAGCGCTGGAGGATTTAAGCGCCAAACAAGAGAAAGTTAATAAGCTTGCTAAGCATCTTGCCAGCATGCTGGGTACCCAGGATATTGTTTCTTGAGCTCTTCTGAAGTGGTTTCAGTTATGTACTTGTTTTGCTGCGGCGTTTATTTGCACTGGTCGCCAACTTTGACAACCAGTGTATGTGATATACTGCTTTGTTCCCTATATTTGCACTGGTGGCGAACTTTGATGCCTAGTGGACGTAATATGTGTAATAGCCATAATAGCCTAGCGTTAGTTGCTTGCTTATTTATTTCCTTATTGTCTTGTTTAGTTGTTTGCTTGTAGTCACTGCAGTTCTTTTTCCGCGTTTTTCTAGTGCCCACAATAACCAATTTTTTATAACTAGGCCACAATAACCATGGGCAACATACGGACCGTTGTAACCATGGTCCTGCTACCTGCTGTAGTGACCATGGGCCTCCTATGATCCATGGTCCCTCGATGGGCTGTATAATCAATGGGCCTTCTACGAGCCGTATGATCGATTGGTTAAACATGGGCCGTACTATTCGTGAACCAATAACGGTCCACAAAATGGGTCGTAAATGGGCTAGAGTCAAAATCGTGTTATGGCCCGTTAATGGGCCATTAATGGGTCGTATTTGATGACGCTATGAAAACAGCCCAACGAGTTAACGGGCCACAAACGGGCTGACTGTAACCACGGGCTGAATTTAGCCCACAAGCGAAACAGGCCAGTAATGGACCGTAAGTAACCGAATGCTGGAAATTAGCCCAAGAATAAATGGGCCCTTAGAAGGCCGAAAGGTAACACGGGCTGGAAACGGCCCAACGGAATAATGGGCTGTTAATGGTTTTAAAGCGATACACTGTTCATTATGGGCCAGTTTCACCACGGGCCTTTCATGGGCCCAGAGTTACAAAGGGCCTCGTATGGCCGAAATACGTCATGGGCCATACATGGGCCGGAAGTTACAATGGGCTGGAATCATATTGGACGGCCTAGAGGATGCTACTAGGCCCAATTCGGATAGGCCATAATGGGTCCAGAGTTAGTGGGCTGTAAATGGGCTATATGCGAACAGGCCCTTAACAAGATTTCCATGGGCCGGGCCGCTACCTTTTGACCAAGTCAAACGGGCCAGCCTTTTCACCTGAATGGGCCTTTGTTGGGCCGTGCCACGTGTCGACATATCATAGGCGCCTCGCGTCCAATGAGTGGATGACATCTGTCCCAACACTGAGCCGACACGTGGTTCCTCTAGCCATTGAGAATTTTACACGTGGAAAATCCCCATTGGTCCGGGCTGTTAACGGGTTATCGGATCCAAACCGGAACCCAATAGCTTAACGGCGACCCGTTACGGTGGATGCCACTTGTCGGTTACCTTTGACGAAAGCACTTCCATGACGCGCCATTTTATCGTCATGGAAGTAGACACTTCTGTGATGATAATTTTGGTATTGTCATGGAACACTTCTACGATAGCACATGTATGACTATCTTGATTCTGTCATAAAATCGTCATGGATGTACATGCATGACAGAAAACGTGACCTACTATGACAAACACGTATCATCACGAAAGTGTATTTTTTTTGTAGTGATCGTAGGCAAGTACCCGAGGTGACCCGTATATGAGTTCCGTGGGGAGCACTGCTTCTGCCCCATATGTCAGGGAGAAGGGAGTCTGGCCAGTAGCTCGATTTGTTCTCGTCCAAATTGACCAAAGAACCACCGGCAACTCATCAATCCAGCGCCTGCCGCATTTTCGCAGTCTATCAAAGGCTCTTGTCTTTAGCCCTCGTAGCACTTCAGCATTCATCCTCTCAGCCTACCCGTTCCTTATTGGGTGGGCAACGGAGGCGTAAGAGACCTTGCTCCCAAGTCTCTAGATGTACTACATGAAGGCGCGGCTTGTAAACTGGGTGCCGTTGTCGGTGATTACCCTGTTAGGCACTCCAAAACGACACACCAGTCCCTTGAAGAACTTGATAGCTGACTGCGCTGTCACCTTTCTCGCTGGTTCTACTTTGGGCCACTTTGTAACTTATTGATTGCAACGTACAAGAATTCAAAGCCCCCGGTAGCACGGGGAAAGGGTCCCAAGATGTCGAGCCCCCAGACCGCGAAAGGCCAGGACAAAGGTATGGTCTGCAAGGCTTGAGCTGGCTGATGGATATTCTTGGAGTGGAACTGGCATGCTTCACACTTGGTGACGAGCTCAGTTGCATCCCGGAGGGCGGTGGGCCAGTAGAATCCTTACCAGAAAGCTTTTCCGACAAGTGCTCTTGATCCCAGATGTGATCCATACACACCTCCATGTATCTCTGCCAATAGCTCTAGTCCATCTTCTTGACTGATACACTTCAGCTTCACGCCGTTGGGTCTCTTTCTGTACAGAGTGTTGTCCACAAACTGGTACATACTCGATTGCCGGGCCACTTTCTCAGATTCCTATGGATCATCAGGAAGTTCTCCAGTTTGCAAGAATTGGACTATGTGTTGTGCCCATGTCAGAGCCTGAGGCTCGACGACAAGGACTAAAGGCATCTCTTCAGCTGTGGGAGCACTTTCTTCAACGGCAAGAACCCGGGATTTTGCTTGAGAGTGCGGCTCACCAGTCAGCGTGGGATCTCCCCCGGCAACCTTCTCACCAGCGGCTCCAGGGAGCTCTGCCGGGAAATGTTTGTCGGTGTTGAGTTTTCTTCTTTTTCTGGCTAGGGCTGACGGTGAAACTTATGGTTGGGTGAGGTGGAGCACAAAAGTGCCTGGTTCCACAGGGAGCTTCTGCACAGCGCACTTCGACAGGTGATCAGCAATGTTGTTTTCCGCATGAGGTATGTGCTCTGTTTGTAGCCCGTCGAAGTGCTCCTCCAGCTTCCTCACCTCTTCCACGTACAACTCCATCAGCGGGTTTTGATAATCCTTGTTCGCCTGCTTCACAACAAGCTGGGAGTCGCCGCATATGATCAACTTCTTGATTCCCAATTCAATAGCAACCCGGAGCCCAACAAGGAGCCCTTCATATTCTGCTGTGTTGTTGGTGGCATCTTCCCTGGGAAAATGCATTTGGATGACGTACTTGAGGTGTTCTCCGGTGGGTGCGATGAGTAATACTCCCGCACCAGCACCTTGTAGCGAGAAAGCACCGTCAAAGTACATGACCCATTCCTTAGGGGCCTCCTTGCCAGAGAGGGCAGTTTCCACAGTCTCTTCATCAGGAGTTAGCGTCCACTCTGCTATGAATTCTGCTAGTGCTCTACTTTGGATAGTTGATGTGCTCTCAAACTTCAAAGAAAAACTTGATAGCTCCAGAGCCCATTCTACTATCCTGCTGGTGGCTTCGGGGTTCCTCAAGATCCACTGTAGTGGGAGGCGAGTCACAACGGTGATCTCGTGGGCTTGAAAGTAATGGCGCAGCTTCCTCGAGGCCATGACGAGGCCAAAGATCAGCTTTTGGACCCCAGAGTACCTTGATCTAGCCCCCTACAAGAGGGAGCTGACAAAGTAAACTGGTCGCTGCAGCATTTTGTTTTTTGCCACCCCTTCCCGCCTATCAGTGCTGATCTATGGTTCCCCTTCGCCTGCCGGGGACAGAGCTAGTCCAACACTGAGTGGTTCTGCCACAGTAGCTTCCCTACTATCCACTTCCCTCTATGCCACCAGGGCCGCACTGATGAACCTGATTTGTTGCCGCTAGATATAGTAGCAATGGCTCTTGCGGTTTGGGTGCGACCAAGGTTGGGGCAGAGGAAAGGTAAGCTTTCAAATCTTGCAGCGCAGCCTCGGCTTCGGGAGACCATTTCATTGGACCAGCCTTCTTCAATATTTTGAAAAACGGCAAGGCGCGCTTGGTAGATTTAGAAATGAACCTACTCAGTGCAGCCACGCAGCTAGTCAAACATCTATCATCCCTGATGGTCTTCGAAGCTTGAATATGTGTCTATCGCCTTGATCTTGTTAGGGTTGGCTTCTATCCCTCGCTGAGACACAAAGAACCCAAGAAGCTTGCCGGATGGAACGCCAAACACACACTTCTCTGGGTTGAGCTTCAAGTTGATCTTCCACAAATTTGCAAAGGTCTCTTCCAAATCCTTAATGAGTGAAGACTTGTCCTTGGTTTTGACCACTATATCATCCATATATGGTTCAATGTTTCTGTGCAGCTGAGGATTAAAACCAATCTGCACGGCCCTTGTGAATGTGGAACAAGCACTTTTTTGCCTGAAAGGCATACCTACAAAGCAGTACGTGCCACACGGGGTGATAAAGGCAGTCTTTTCTTCATCTTCCTTGGCCATGAAGATCTGGTGGTACCGAGAGTACGCGTCCAAGAAGGAAAGCAAATCACATCCGGAGGTGGAATCAACTATCTGATCAATGCGCGGCAAGGGGAAGGGATCCATTGGACAAGCCTTGTTCAGGTCAGTGAAGTCGATACAAAGTCTCCACTTCCCGTTAGCCTTGCGCACCACCACTGGATTAGCTAACCAAGTTGGATGCAGTACTCCTCGGACCAAACCTGCTGCTTCTAGCTTTTTAATCTCCTCAGCAATGAACTGTTGTCGCTCCAAGGCCTGCTTCCTGACTTTTTGCTTGATGAGGCGGGCGTGAGGAAAAACAGTAAGGTGGTGCTCGATTACCTCCCTGGGAACACCGGGGATGTCAGATGGTTTCCAGGCAAACACATCAACATTCGCCCGCAGGAAGGCAACGAGCACGCTTTCCTATTTGTCGTCAAGGGTAGCACTAATGGAGAAGGCACCATCAGTGCCATCCTGCCGCGCCGGCACTTTCTTGGTTGCAGGAGGAGAAGCCCTGGATCTTTTGCTAGTCGAACTCTCCGGCAAGTCACTGCCGGCCGCAGCGCACTCCGAATAGGCACGCTTCCTGGGGTCCTTGTCGGTGTTCTTAACTTTCTTCCCTTCATTGGCGGGAGACGAGGCCTTGACGGCCTCCGCCGCCACCGCGTCTCTGTACATCTTATCCACACACATGACTGCATCCCTCTTATCCGATGGGATAGTGATAACTCCCATAGGACCAGGCATCTTCAGAGTGTTATACGCGTAGTGGGATGCTGCCATGAACTTGGCCAGAGCTGGCTTACTAAGAATCTCGTTAAATGGCAGGGGAAGCTCAATGACATCAAACACAATCTTTTCAGTCCTGAAGTTGATTTCCCCGCCAAATGTTACCGGCAAGGTAATCTTTCCCTTCGGCTGGCTCCTTCCTTGGTTAATCCCTTGGAAAGTACCAATTTTCTTCAGGTCTTCGTCAGGAATTTGGAGTTTCTTGAGTACTCTGGGGGAAATCAATTTCAGCCCCGCCCCGCCGTCAACCAACATCTTGGTGACCTTGAGGTTGTGGATTGTTGGCGAAACCAACAACGACAAACATCCTACCGCAGTAGTGCGGTCTGGATGATCCTCAATGTCAAAGATGATGGGCGTGCGGGAGCACCCAAGTGGTTCTCAAGCACTCGCCACTGGTTCTGCAGCATTAACCTCACGCGCCCACTACTTTAGTTGGCGGTGAGAGGAGTGCAAAGATGCTCCCCCATCAATGTACATTGCCTCGGTAGCCTTCTGAAACTCCTGTTCACTGGTTTAATCATCCTCTTCTTCGCTGTCATCCTCATTTTCCTTCTTCTCACGGCCTCTGGCGGGCCTCTCTTTCTGTTGATCAAACTTGCCGCGGTGCCGTTACGACCACCACGTCCTTTCCTGCCAGTACCATTCTGATTTCTCTCCTTGTCATGCCTCTCATACTCAGCTTTTTGTTTCTCAACCAAGTGCTCGACTTGCTTGCAATCCTGAAGGTCATGACCCTTGGTCCTGTGGATCTTGCAGTACGGCCCGTCAGACTTGCCGGTTTTCTCAGCAGCCGCTGCCGCCCGACAATCAGCGCATGTGGCAGCTTCCTTGCCGGGCATCTCAGTTTTTGCCTTCTTGCCGGTGCTAAGATCACCAGCGCTCCTAACGGCCATCACTGCTTTCTCCTTTCGCTTCTTGTTGCACTTCTTGTTCTTCTTCCTGGGGGTGGCAGCGTCGTCGTTGTCCTCCGAATCGGCTTCGATGCCAACATCTTCCCCTAGAAGTCTTCTGATACGTCTCCAACGTATCTATAATTTTTGATTGTTCCATGTTGTTATATTATCATTCTTGGATGTTTTACAATCATTTTATAGCAACTTTATATCATTTTTTGGGACTAACCTATTGACATAGTGCCCAGTGCCAGTTGCTGTTTTTTGCTTGTTTTTTACTTCGCAGGAAATCAAAACCAAACGGAGCCCAAACGCAGCTAAACTTTTTGATGATTTTTTCTGGACCAGAAGACACAAGTTGGGCCAAGAAAGTACCTGAGGGGGGCTCCGAGGGGAGCACAACCCATCAGGGCGCGCCTGGGGCCCCAGGCGCGCCCAGGTGGGTTGTGCCCACCTCGGCCGCCTCCCGCACCGCCTCTTTGCTCTATTTTAGTTCTCTGCCAAACGTCACCGGTAGTGTAATCTTCCCCTAAGGACGACTCCTGCCGGGGTTGATTCATTGGAACGTGCCAGTGACCTTGAGTTCCTCATCTGATATTTGTAACTTGCTAACTATCTTGGGAGAGATCAGATTCAGCCCACCCCGCCGTCAACTAGCATCTTTGTGACTTTGAGGTTGCGGATTGTTGGTGAGACCAACAACGGCAAGCACCCTACGCTAGTAGTACGGTTGGGGTGATCCTCTTCATCAAAGATGATAGGCGTGCGGGACCATTTGAGTGGCTTCCAGGAATCTGCAGCTGGTTCCACGGCATTGACCTCTCGCACCCACTGCTTGAGTTGACGGTGAGAGGAGTGCAAGGATGCACCTCCGTCAATGCATAGGGCTTCAGTTGCTTTCTGGAATTCTTTCTCACTGGTTTCCTCTTCATCTCCTTCACCACTCTCATCATCACCTTCCTTCTTATCATGGCCTCTGGTAGGTTTCTCTTTCTGCTGAGGGGTCTTGCCACGGCAGCCTCCTCTACTGCCACGGCCCTTCTCGCCAGGACATTCTTGGTCTCTCTCTCTGTCACGCTTTTCATACTCTGCCTTCTGCCTCTTAACAAGCTGCTCGACTTGATGGCATTCTTGGAGATCATGACCTTCAGTGCGGTGGATTTTGCAATACGGCCCGTCGGACTTCCCAGCTTTCTCTGCGGGCGCAGCCTCCTGGCAATTAGCGCACGCAATAGCTTCCTTGCCGGGGGATTTGGTTTTGGCCTTCTTGCCGGCGTTGAGATCGCCAGAACCCTCAACAACCAACACTGACTTCTCCTTGCGTTTCTTGTTGCGCCTCCGACCTTTCTTCTTCAGGCCAGTGGCTTCGTCGTCATCGTCCGAATCAACCTCTGCTCCTTTCACCTCTCCAGGAAGTCGCCTTCCTTCTTCAGCTCGAGCGCATTTGTCCGCCAAGGTGTACAACTCATTGACGGTCTTGGGCAGCTGGATGTTCATCTTAGAACCTATCCTCCTGTTGCACACGTTCGAGTGGAACACGACAATCATAGCTGCCGGGTGTATCTCTAGAATGTTGCGGTGCACTCGACTAAATCTTTGCATATACTTTCGCAAGCTCTCCCCTTCCTTCTATGGAAGAACTTGCAAGTCACTGGGGCATCTTGGCTCTTGATGGCCGCCCGTGAAGGCGCCAACAAACTCATTGCACAGGTCAGCCCATGATGAGATGGAGTTCTCCGGCAGGTGCATCAGTCACGACCTCACATTTGACTTGAGCACCAAAGCGAAGTAGTTGGCAAACACTTTTTCATCCCTGCCCCCGGCGGCTTGAACAGCAATCGTGTAAATGCTAAAGAACTCTACCGGGTTCAGCTTTCCATCATATATTTCTGGCAATTCTGGCTTGAAAACACGGGCAGATGGCCAACGGACTTGCCGCAGCTCGCGAGTGAAGGCAGGGCACCCCACCTCGAAAGGTAAGTACTCACCTAGGCGCGGGTTCATCGACGTCTGGGCCATTCCGTCTGCCAGATTGACGACGGGTCTCCCGGCGCCGCTCTATAGTGACGCGTGCATCTTCCCTCCGCCAATCTTCCAGGACCTGCCGCTGATCTCGATGGGCTCATGGATCAGACAAGGCCATTGAAGCTTCGTCGGGCTCGTGGTCGCGTTGCTCTTGTTGCTGCCTCTGGGTTTGCTGTCGCGGAGGAGACTGCATTGTTAGTGCGGCCCCCTCAACGCGGCCAGCAGCTCGAGCTGTTGTTGTCGCTTGCAGGCGCCGCGATGGCTCTGCCCGCCATGATCATCCAGCTTCAGCAAAGCCGATCAAGCTCTGGATGGTGGCCCTCCACTCAGCTATCTGATCAGCTGTCGGTGGAAATCTCAGTAGGAGTTGGGCCCGTGCCATGGCTTCCGTAGCTCTGCTTGGCATAGCTAACGAGGCAGGTCGCGACGTCGCCCGGCTCCTTGTAGTACCAGCAGGGGTGTCGTCGTGATCACGCCATTGTGGATCGGTCGCCAAGGCGGTCTGGTGATGAGTGGGCTGCGCTCGGGGGTTGGCGACCCTGTTTGGTGCTTCGGCTCGCTCGCCTTGTTCTGGGCGAGGTGCGTGTCCAGTGGCCGCGCCCGTAACATGCACGGCTAAAGGGTCACAACTCGTGCCAGAGCAGGCATCATCGCTGCGGCTGCACCCGCTGGTGCTGCGGGGTGGTGGAGACTGAACACCCCCTTCATCCGCAGCTTGCGGGTTATGCCCGTCTGGATTTTGTTGATGCTGTCCTCCCCCTGCGCCTCCCGCTCAAGCTTTGTCCACGGGGGACACAACGACAGCGCCGCCTGCACTGGTCATGCCTCCCGTGGTACCCGCCTCACCCAACGCCGTCGTGGCGCCAGCGACGTCCGTGGCCGCGTGAGAGGGGGCCCTCAAAGTGGAATGGTGCGTGTTCGCGCCGGACTTCTTCTTGAGTGCCATGCATGAGGATGACCATGATGATGATCGACGATGGAGTTCGACACGCTGTTTACGACTTCAGGTTTGCACAAGCGATCCCCCTACCTGGCGCACCAAAGATGTCGCGGTGGATCACGATCACCTATGGGGCCATGAGCCCCTTGTGGTTCGGCAAGGGGGAGATCACATTGCACAAAGAGCAGAGGCCATGGAGCAGCACGTCGGTGGTGACACTGGTGGTTTTTACCCAGGTTCGGGCCGCTGGATAGCGTAAAACCCTACTCCTCCTTTGGTGGATTGAGTGGAAGAACACAACAAGCACACAGCGCTCAAGCCCGGCAAGGGTGCCTTGGGGAGAGCATCTACACGCGTACAAATGTGTGAGGGTCCGAATCCTTTGCTAGGTCGCCTTGGACCTCCTTTTATAGTTTAAGGGTTAACCACAATGGCAAAACAGTCTTTATCTCCTGATTAGATAGCCAACAACTATCATACCTAACTCTGGCAGTTAGGACAAAGTGCATTAAATGCACTGCTAGGTGTCATGCTGAGGGCGAAGCCTGGCAGGCCTACCGAGCCGCTTAATCATCTCTTGCTTATCATCTTGACACGCCTCTGGACGGGTGTCACTTGGATAAATCTTGTCTTCCAACGGGCCGCCACAAGCTTAGCAGAGGCCACTCAATCACTTGGGGGCTCGACACCGCACTGATAAGTGAGTTGCGTCGTTGTGCGGTGGAGCGGTGGTGTCTTGGCGGGGATCCCCGCTCCTGGCGGACCTGACAAGCTTGCCGGGGAAGTCTTGGACTTGCCCTTGAGATGGTCTCGACCCAGCCAGGCTCTCCTGCCCGGCAAGGGAGGCCTTCCCAAGGTGATATTCTTCTGTCTTGGTCTTCTTGATCCACTCTTTGATCTTACTAAGGGCCAGTTCTTTTGGGCAGCTTAAAAAATAAGCTGCCTCTCCCCAGCTTAAAAAATATGCCGCTCCTCAAATTTGTTGAGACTTCTAAATTAGTTATCTCATAATTAGTTTAGAAGTCCCAATGAATAAGAGAGGCGGCTTATGGGATAAGCTAGGGAGGAGGCGGCTTATTTTTTAAGCTACCAAAAGAACTGGCCCTAAGAGCTGCTTCTCTAGCTTGGCCTTGGTTTGGGTGTTGATGGTGAATAAATGATGCCAGTGCGCCTGTGTGTAAGTTCGGGCAACAAATGTAAATGTTTGTTGCACCGACAAACTAGCTGTCCATCGTTTGTGTTGTCCCATGCTGCTTCTGCTCTTTGTGCAACGCGGCCATCCCCATGCTGAACCACAAAGGGGCACCCCTACCCCATAGGTGATCATGCTCCACGCCGACATCTTTGGCGCGCCAGGTAGGGGGCGTCGCTTGTGCGAACCTGAAGCAGTAGCCAGCGCGTTGATCTTCGTCGATCTTCATCATCCATTGCTCCCAAGAAGAAAAGCGGAGCAGGAGCACATCCTTCCACCTCGAAGGCTTTGTTACCCGTGGCTGCGGGCGCCACGGGCACCGCAGCTATGGCGGGCGGAGCCGGCGAGACGAGCGGTCCTACTAACTCTCTCATCACGGCTGGGGGAGGGACTGAGGCCGCGGGCGCGGCCCAGCCCTTTCGGCGTGCCGCCGATCGAGCTCCCGTCGGGGCGAGTCACGGAGACGCTCAGCTTCCTCCCGCTAACCCCAGCGGCGTGCTCAACCAATGCGACATCGATGCCCGCTCTAGTGCGAGCCAGGAACCACAGGCCGCACTGCCCGAAGGGGCAGAGATAGGGCATGCGCTCCGTCTTGCGTCGGGCGAGCGCAACAACACCCCGAGCGGCGCGTCGACCCCCAGCGACCACGCTCGCATGGGAAGAGCCGAGCTAATCAAGAGCCTGGCCACCAAGAACAGCTCCGATCACATCAGGTCCCTCTGGCAATAGGCCCAAGGCGGCGAGAGCCCGATGGTGGTTCATCCAGAAGTCAAGCGATGTCGCGCTCTGCCTCCCACGCCATGCCAGAAACGGCAGCCTAAGCGGTCGCGAGAGCTCAGCTGTTGCTAGATTTTTGTTCCTCCAGCAGCAGACAGGATGGATGAATGGAGAGATACCATCCAAAGTCTCCTCAGGTTTGCTGAGGTCAACAAGTCACCGTGTGTGGAGCCATCGCAGTGCCCACGGGCGACGCCAGCGGCTCCCACCGGTGGCCAACATGGGAGGACCACGCCCACAGTGCAGTCCCCTCCGCGGCAACCCTCCTAGGGGCAGCCACGGCGAACTCAGCGACCACCAGACGATGATGATCATGATGAGGCATCAATGGCCTCATCTAATCCACGACTCCGTCGAGACCAACATCAAGTGTTGAAGGAAAGGAAGAAGGAAGACGCCCGCGTCACCATTGAGCGGCGTCACGAGACGCGTCGTCAATCCGACAGGCGCAACAGAGCTGATGTTGATGAACCCGCGCCTAGTGCTGACGGGTACCTGCCTTACGAGGTAGGATGCCTAGCCTTCACTCGTGAGCTGCGGCAAGTCCAGTGGCCATCATCTCGCACCTTCAAGCCTGACTTGCCGGAGAAGTGTGACGGGAAACTAAACCCGACAGAGTTTTTGGGCATCTATACGATCGCCATTCAAGCTGCCGGGGGAAGGGATGAAAAAGTGCTCGCCAACTACTTCCCACTGGCTCTCAAGCCAAACATGAGGTCCTGGGTGATGCACCTGCCGGAGGATTCCATTTCCTCCTAGGCCGACCTGTGCAACGAGTTTGTGGGCGCCTTCACGGGTGGCCATCAGGAACCAGGGCAGCCTAGTGATCTACAAACCCTCCTGCAGAAAGAGGGAGAGAGTTTATGCAAGTATCTGCAGAGGTTCAGCCGAGTGCACCGCAATGTTCCAAAGATATACCCGGCAGCTGTGATTGCCGCATTTCATACAAATGTGCGCAACCGCAGAATGCGGGCTAAGATGAATGTTCGGTTGCCTAAGACCATCAACGAGCTCTATACGCTGGCGGATAAGTGTGCTCGTGCTGAAGAAGGGAGAAGATGATGTTTTCTTGAACTACGTCGGTATTTCCCCAAAGAGGAAGGGATGATGCAACACAACAACGGTAGGTATTTCCCTCAGTGATGAGACTAAGGTTATTGAACCAGTAGGAGAACCAAGCAACACTACGTAAACAGCACCTGCACACAAAGAATAAATACTTGCAACCCGACGTGTTAAAGGGGTTGTCAATCCCTTTCGGGTAACGGTGCCAGAAATTGGCAAACGGACGTGAGAAAGTTGTAATAGATTGTTAGATGCAAATAAAAGCAAATAAAATTCAGCGAGGTATTTTTGGGTTTTTGATAATATAGATCTGAAAATAAAAGTAGCAAATAAATAAAAAGGCAAATAGCAAAATAGATCTGAAAATATATGATGAGAAAATAGACCCGGGGGCCGTAGATTTCACTAGTGGCTTCTCTCGAGAAAAATAGCATATGGTGGGTAAACAAATTACTGTTGGGCAATTGATAGAACTTCAAATAATTATGACGATATCCAGGCAATGATCATTATATAGGCATCACGTCCAAGATAAGTAGACCAACTCCTGCCTGCATCTACTACTATTACTCCACACATCGACCGCTATCCAGCATGCATCTAGTGTATTAAGTTCATGGAGAAACGGAGTAATGCAATAAGAACGATGACATGATGTAGACAAGATCTATTTATGTAGAAATAGACCCCATATTGTTATCCTTAATAGCAACGATACATACGTGTCGGTTCCCCTTCTGTCACTGGGATCAAGCACTGTAAGATCGAACCCATCACAAAGCACCTCTTCCCATGGCAAGAAAAATCGTTCTAGTTGGCCTAACTAAACCAAAGATTCGAAGAAGAAATACGAGGCTATAAGTAATCATGCATATAAGAGATCAAAAGACTCAAATAACTTTCATGGATAAAAACATAGATCTGATCATAAACTCAAAGTTCATCGGATCCCAACAAACACACCGCAAAAAGAATTACATCAAATAGATCTCCAAGAGACCATTGTATTGAGA
Source organism: Thinopyrum elongatum (assembly GCA_011799875.1). Classification (NCBI taxonomy): domain Eukaryota; kingdom Viridiplantae; phylum Streptophyta; class Magnoliopsida; order Poales; family Poaceae; genus Thinopyrum; species Thinopyrum elongatum. The sequence continues at coordinate 213,867,339 of CM022301.1, read as the reverse complement.
ATCAAGAGAGAGAGAGAGAGGAAGCCATCTAGCTACTACCTACGGACCCATAGGTCTACAATGAACTACTCACGCATCATCGAAGAGGCACCATTGAGATGATGAATCCCTCCGTGATGGTGTCTAGATTGGATCTGTGGTTTCTGGAACTTGCGGCGGCTGGAATTGATTTTCATCGACTCCCCTAGGGTTTCTGGAATATTGGGGTATTTATAGAGCAAAGAGGCGGTGCGGGAGGCGGCCGAGGTGGGCACAACCCACCTGGGCGCACCTGGGCCCCCAGGCGTGCCCTGGTGGGTTGTGCTCCCCTCACAACCCCCCTCAGGTACTTTCTTGGCCAAACTTGTGTCTTCTGGTCTAGAAAAAATCACCAAAAAGTTTCGCTATGTTTGGACTCCGTTTGGTTTTGATTTCCTGCGAAGTAAAAAACAAGCAAAAAACAGCAACTGGCACTGGGCACTATGTCAATAGGTTAGTCCCAAAAAATGATATAAAGTTGCTATAAAATGGTTGTAAAACATCCAAGAATGATAATATAACAGCATGGAACAATAAAAAATTATAGATACATTGGAGACGTATCAGCATCCCCAAGCTTAATTCCTGCTCGTCCTCGAGTAGGTAAATGATAAAAACAGAATTTTTGATGTGGAATGCTGCCTAACATGTTCATCACATATTCTTTTCTTTGTAGCATGGACATTTGGACTTTTATATGATTCAAAGCAATAGTCTAGTTTTGACATGAAGATTTCAATACTCAAGCATATCAACAAGCAACCATGTCTTTCAAAATATCAACACTAAAGCAAGTTATCCCTAGCCCATTATGCTCAATCATTGATCCATTCATGAAACACACTCGCATATTAGCTACACCCAATGCTCAAGTACGATCATAGTGCCCCTTAGTTGGTGCTTTATAAGAGAAGATGTAGACTCAAAATAAAATAAAAATTGCATAAAGTAAAAGAAAGGCCCTTCGTAGAGGGAAGTAGGGATTTGTAGAGGTGCCAGAGCTCAAAGCGAAAAAGTAGAGGTAAAACATTTTGGGTGGCATGCTTTTCCTGTCAACGAAAATGATCGAGTAGTTCCCAACACTTTCCATGCTAGATATATTATAGGCAGTTCCCAAACAGAAAATAAAGTTTATTCCTTTTTCAACCATACTTTCACTTTCCATGGCTAGCCATATCCACGGGTGCCTTCCATACCAACACTTTCCATGGAATTTATTATTTGACAACATAAAGTAAATTCATTTTTCATTTCAGGACTAGGCATCTCTAATACCTTTGTCGTACTCTCGTGCAATGACAAGTGAATAAACACTCATCTTGAGAATAACACATCTAGCATGGAAATATATCAGCGACCCCTATCGTTTCATGAGCGGTACGAGCACACAAAAGAGAAATTTATTTTGAAATTAGAGGTGGCACATACAAATTTGCTTAGAATAGCACGAAAAAATCGCATATAGGTAGGTATAGTGGACTCATACGGCAAAACTGGTTTAAGGATTTTGGATGCACAAGTAGTGATCATACTTAGTGCAAATGAAGGCTAGCAAAAGATTGAGAAGCATCCAACCAAGAAAAAAAATCTCATAAGCGAGCATTAAGCATAACTAACTCTGAATAATGCACCACAAGTAGGATGTAATTTCATTGCGTAACTATTGACTTTCGTGCTTGCATAGGGAATCACAAACCTTAACACCAATATTCTTACTCAAGCATAATTACTCATCAACATGACTCATGTATTATATAAACAAATCGCAAAACTATTACAAGGAATCAAGTTTATTTTGTCCAATGATCTTCATGAAAGTTTTTATTATATCCCTCTTGAATATCTATCACTTTGGGACTAATTTCATTTGTTGCTTTTGATAGCTCAAACAAATCTAAGTGAAGAACATGAGCATAAAATTTTCTTCTCCCAAAATAATTTAAGTGAAGCAAGAGAGAATTTCTAAAAAAATTACTAACTCTCAAATATATCTAAGTGAAGCATGAGAGCATTTCTTCAAAAATACTAAAGCACACCGTGCTCAAAAAGATATAAGTGAAGCACTAGAGCAATTCCATAGCTCATAAAGATTTAAGTGAAGCATAGAGAGAAATTCTAACAAGTCATAGCATAATTTTGGCTCTCTCAAATAGGTGTGTACAGTAAGTATTTATGACTAAAAATAAAAAGCAAAACAAGCAAAGACTCATATCATACAAGATGCTCCAAGCAAAACTCATGATATGTGACGAATAAAAATATATCTCCAAGTAAAATACCGATGGTCGTTGGAAGAAAGAGGGGATGCCACTCGGGCATCCCCAAGCTTAGTTGCTTGCTTCTCTTTGGATAATGGCTTGGGGTGCCATGGAGCATCCCCAAGCTTAGGCTCTTCTTACTCCTTATTCCTTCATCCATCGTAATCTCACCCAAAACTTGAAAACTTCAATCACACAAAACTCAACAAAACCTTCGTGAGATTCGTTAGTATAAGAAAACCAATCTTTACTTTACGTACTGTAGAAAACCCATTCAAATTTTGTTTTTGTATTATATCTACTATATTCTAAATTTACCATGGCTCATACCCCCCGATACAAACCATAGATTCATCAAAATGTCCAGAGGTGTGTGAAGATGATAAGCAAGATATGATTAAGCGGCTTGGCAGGCCTGCCAGGCTTCACCCTCAGCATGACACCTAGCAGTGCATTTAATGCACTTTGTCCTAACTGCTAGAGTTAGGTATGATAGCACTGTTGGCTATCTAATCAGGAGATAAAGACTGTTTTGCCATTGTGGTTACCCCTTAAACTATAAAAGGAGGTCCAAGGCGACCTAGCAAAGGATTCGGACCCTCACACATTTGTACGCGCGTAGCTGCTCTCCCCAAGGCACCCTTGCCGGGCTTGAGCTTTGCGTGCTCATTGTGTTCTTCCACCCAATACACCAAAGCAGGAGTAGGGTTTTATGCTATCCAGCGGCCCGAACCTGGGTAAAAACTACCAGTGTCACCACCGACGTGCTGCTCCATGGCCTCTGCTCTTTGTGCAATGTGATCTCCCCCTTGTAGAACCACAAGGGGCTCATGGCCCCATAGGTAATCATGATCCACTGCGACATAGTTTTTACCCAGGTTCGGGCCGCTTTGCAGCATAAAACCCTACTCCTGCTATAGTGGATTGATCTGGAGGAGGACGAAGGCGCAGAGTGCACTAGCCCGACAAGGGTGCCTCGGGAGTGCAATCACGCGTGTACAAGTTCAGGGGGTCGAAGTGTTCGAACCCTTTGCTAGGTTGCCTCGGGCCTCCTTTTATAGGTTAAGGGGCGACCATAGTGGCAAAAAAGTCATTTGGGTGAGATTAGATAGCTAACTGTGCTATCATACCTAACTCTAGCAGTTAGGACAAAGTGCATTAAATGCATTGCTCGGTGTCGTGTCGAGGTTGAATCCCGGCAAGCCTGCCGCGCCGCTTACCTGCTTCTCCTTGTTAGCATGACACGTCTCCTGGAGGGGTGTCAATAAAGCTAATCACTTCTTGATCATGCTGCCACGTGCTTGTCAGGATCCACCTGGTTGCTTGGTTCCTTGACACCACATTGATAAATGACTTGGGTGCGATGAGGTGGAGCGGTGGCGTCTTGGTCCAAACATACCGGCAAGAAGCCTGGCAGGTTTTGATCTTGGCGGCCCTGGCAACCCTGCCAGGGCAATCTGGATTTGCCCTCAGGTGTGGCCTCGGCCCGGCCAGGCTCTCCTGCCCGGCAAGGGAGGCCTTCCCAAGGTAATTTCTGGCTATCTTGTTCTTCTCAATGTCCTCCTTGATCTCAAGAAGAGTGGCTTCTCTGGCCTATCTTTATATGGTGTACTGGTATTGGACGTGCGATCATCAGCATGACCGTGCATAAGTTCGGTCTAGCAAACGTGAATGTTTGCTACACCGACAGCTATTAATTCTGATATGTCGCAAGTAATTGATGATGCTACTTTTGCTATGAATGATGCTTATGATGATGCTAGTACTTTGCTTGATAATACTGTGCCACTAGGTGAATTTCTTGATGAACAACTTGCTAGAGCTAAGGAAATTGAGAATGTTGAAACCGATGAAATTAATGAAAGTGATGAAATTATTGAGACTAAAAATTATGAAACACCTATTCGGCCTAGCTCTCCTAGATATGAATTGCCTAAGATACCTGAGGGTTATGTTATGGATGGAGAGGTTGCTAGGGATTTTGTTGCTTGTATGGATAGAGATGATCTTAAGAAATTACTATGCAAGTTGAAAGAAAAATCTTTGAATGGTAGAATGAAATATGATCCTAAGTTTGCCACTTCACCTATCTTTATTACTGATAAGGATTATGAATTCTCTGTCGACCCAGAGTTAATTACTTTGGTTGAATCTGATCCTTTCCACGGCTATGAAACTTAAACTGTTGTGGCACATCTTACTAAACTAAATGATATAGCCACCCTATTTGCTCATGAGGAAAAAATTCGCTATTACTATATTCTTAAGTTGTTTCCTTTCTCATTAAAGGGTGATGCTAAGATATGGCATAATACTATTGCTCCTGGTTGTGTGCGTAGTCCCCAGGATATGATTTATTACTTCTCTGAAAATTATTTTCCTGCTCATAAGAAACAAGATGCCTTATAGTAAATATTTAACTTTGTGCAATTTGAAGAAGAGAATCTCCCTCAAGCTTGGGGAGGCTTCTCCAACTACTTAATGCTTTTCCTGATCATCCTCTTAAGAAAAATGAAATACTTGATATCTTCTATAATGGGCTAATCGATGCTTTTAGGAACTACCTAGATAGTTGTGCAGGTTGTGTTTTCAGGGAACGAACTATTGAGCAAGCTGAAGAATTATTGAATAATATATTGAAGAATGATAATGATTGGACACTTCCTAAATCACCACGTAATTAAACCAACTCCGAAGAAGAGGTGTATTTTATTTCTCAGTCCTAAAGATATGCAAGAGCCAAAGAATTTACCACCTACTGAAGAAATACATGGTCTTGACGCACCACCACGGGTGGTGGAGGTAAATTCTCTTATAAAGTTTGATGAAGGTGATATTCCTTATAATAAATCTCCTAATCAATGCTTGTATGAATTTGACAACTATATTATTAAGCAAGATCATTTCAATGCAAAGGTTATGAAACAATTGAAACAAAATGCCTACATGATTGATCTCTTGAGTGACTTGTTGTTTAGAATTGTTAATGATGTCAAAGGTGTAAGCAAACATGCATCTATGGTTCAAACCCAGTTAGAACAAGTTGCTAAATCTCAAAGTGAATTTCTCAATGAAACGAATAACAACATAAATGATCATGTTGTTAGAGTAATAACTAGAGGAGGTAGAATGACTCAGGAGCCACTTTATCCTGAAGGTCACCCTAAAAGAATTGAACAAGACTCTCAAAGAATTAATGTAGATGCACCTAGTCCATCCAAAAAGAAAAATAAAAATGATAGGACTTTGCATACTTCTAGTGAACCAGAGGTAGAAAAACCTTCTGAGGATAATAATGATGTCTCTATTTCTGATGCTGAAACACAATCTGCTAAGGAACATTTATCTAGTGATAATGAAAATGAAAATGACGATGTTCATGTAGATGCTCAACTAGACAATGATAAAGAACCTAACAATGATGTTGAAATAGAACTTGCTATTGATCTTGATAACCCACCGGCTAAAAATAAATGTTATGATGAAAGAGATTTTGTTACTAGAAAACATGGTAAATAAAGAGAACCATGGGTTCAGAAACCCATGCCCTTTCCACCTAAACCATCTAAGAATAAGGATGAGGAAGAATTTGAACGCTTTGTTGAAATGCTTAGGCCAGTCTTTTTGCGTACTCGTTTGACTAATATTTTGAAGATGACCCCTTATGCTAAATATATGAAAGATATTGTTACCAATAAAAGAAAAATACCTGAAGCTGAAATATCCACCATGCTTGCAAATTATTCTTTTAAGGATGGAGTACCTAAAAAACTAGGAGATCCAGATATTATCCATGTTAGATTTATTTTCTTGCTTTGTTCTTATATGTTTGAAAAACTTTGAGAAAATACAAAAATATTTCTGGCTTCTTTTCAGTTTTTCTTTCTAGTTTAAATTAGATGTAGTATTAAAAGAAAACCCAAAAAGATTTCTCGATTCTTCTTTTGCTGGTTGGGAGCTTTCCCGTGTAAATAGTTTTTCTCATTTTTGTTTTCTTTTGTTAATTTGCTTCCTTCAAGAAAACTAAAAACTCCAAAAATATTTCAATGTGTTTCTCTGAAATTCTCTTATTTTGTTGAGTCGTACTAAGGAGAAGACAATGATGAAAATGTTGAGTGGCTCTCATACGCATTATTGTTGATCTAACAATGAGCCCATATTATTTTGTCTTCTCCTTTGAATAAAATATTTGTAGATTCCAGCCTAGTCCACGACACTCTTGCACTATCATTATTTTCCTATCATGTGGTCATGCAACTGAAAGGCAATGATGACCATATTTGATGAAGTGACTGAGGCAAGGAAAGGCGGGTATGGACTCAAGTTGTTTTTGTTTTTGTAAATATGTTTAACTCAATATCCATGATTCAGCATATTATGATTAAACATGTTTATGATAACAATTAGAGATTATAGTTGCTCATGGCATGCTTAAGTAGCTAGAAGTGGATAATGATTTATTTTAGATGTCAACATGCATTAAAATGGTTGTGATGTAGTATGATGACATGGTATCCTCCTCTGAATGTTTTGAGTGGCTAGACTTGGCACATGTTCACACATGTAGCTGATTCCAAACCAACATAGCCTCCACGATATTTATGTTCATGGTGTTTATATCCTACTCATGCTAGTATTCAATGTTAATTGTTCACAATGCATGTTTATGACCATTTTCGCTCTCTAGCTGGTCACTTCTCAACCTATTTTTCTAGCCTTCGCCTGTACTAAGCGGGAATACTGCTTGTGCATCCAAATCCCTAAACCAAAGTTATTCTAGATGAGTCCACTCTATCTACCTATATGCGGTATTACTCTGCTGTTCCAAGTAAATTTGCATGTGCCACCTCTAAAATTCAAATGAACATCTGTTTTGTGTACCAGTACCGCTCATGGAGCGACAGGGGGTGGTCAGTATCTTCCATGCTAAGCGGGTTATTCTCATGATGAGTGTTTATTCACTCGTCCTTGCACGAGAGGGGCTGCTAATCGGGATGCCCAGTCCCATGATCAAAATTGCAATAATAATAAAACAAACTCCCTCGGAAAGTTGTTGGTATGGAGGGCACCCAAGGACTCGGCAAGCCATGCTTGTGTTTGTTGGTGGAGGGTGATTAAACTTTACTTTTACCGCTTGGGAACCGTCGCTAATGTGTTTAGCATGGAAGATATTGAAAACTGTTGGTCGTAACGTCGACAGGGAAGGTATACCTCCCAAAATTATATTTATCTCTAATTTAAGCTATGAGCTCTAGCACCTCTGCAAATCCCTGCTTCCCTCTATGAAGGGTCCATCTATTTACTTTTATGTTATTTTACTTTTACTGTTGAGTCATCACCTTCTCAAACAAGCACCAGTCCTGAGAGCACTATTGTCATTCGCATGCATTGTGTATAGTTAATGTTGTCTGCAACATGACTGGATCTTTTCTACCATGAATTACAATGTTTAGTCGCTACTTGAACTTTGGAGGTGCTCTACATTTATGTTTTGTATTCTCAGAAAGAGCTAGCGAGATACCATGTTGTCATATTATATCATGATTGTTTTGACAAAGTGTTGGCATTTGAGATATTTTATTATTGCTCGCTAGTCGATTATGCCATTGATATGAGTGAATATAGTTTCTAAGTTTCATCATTTGCATGGTTAGTTATAATCTTTGCTGAAAACCTGGGTATTGTCTAAGCATATATATGGACGCAAGAACAAAAGAGTTCATAAAAGTTTTTCTTTATCACTTTCAGTTTGTCAGCTGAATTGCTTGAGGACAAGCAATGAGTTAAGCTTGGGGGAGTTGATATGTCTCCGTCGTATCTACTTTTCCAAACACTTTTGCTCTTGTTTTGGACTCTAATTTGCATGATTTGAATGAAACAAACCAGACTGATGTTGTTTTTAGCAGAACTACCATGGTGTTGTTTTTGTGCAGAAATAAAAGTTCTCGGAATTGGATGAAACTTTTGGGAGATTTATTTTGGAACAAAAGAAAAATACTGGAGCAAAGACCCACTGGAGGGGGCCCCCTGCTGCCCACTAGGCACCAGGGCGCGCCCTAGTGGGTAGTGGGCCCCACGAGGCTCTGCTGACCCTAATTCCGATGCTATAAATTCTGATTTCCCAAGAAAAAAATTGGAGAGAAAGTTTCATCATGTTTTACGATACAAAGCCGCCACCACCCCCTGTTCTTCATCGAGAGGCCAGATCTAGAGTCCGTTCGGGGCTCCAGAGAGGGGGATATTCCGTCTTCGTCATCATCAACCATCCTCCATCACCAATTTCATGATGCTCACCGTCGGGAGTGAGTAATTCTTTCGTAGGCTTGCTGGACGGTGATGGGTTGGTTGAGATTCATCATTCAATCGAGTTAGTTTTGTTAGTGCTTGATCCCTAGTATCCCCTATGTTTTCAAATTGATTTTGCTATGACTTTTCTATGCCTAATGCTTGTCACTAGGGCCCGAGTGCCATGATTTCAGATCTGAACTGTTTATGTTTTCACCAATATATTTGTGTTATTCATCCTACCATGCAAGTTATACGCACCTATTACGCGTTATGATCCGCATACCCCAAGGTGACAATAATTGGGATTATTTCCGGTGATTACCATAATTTGAGGAGTTCATGTATTCACTATGTGTTAATGCTTTGTTCCGGTTCTCTATTAAAAGGAGGCCTTAATATCCCTTAGTTTCCTTATGGACCCCGCTGCCACGGGAGGGTAGGACAAAAGATGTCATGCAAGTTCTTTTCCATAAGCACGTATGACTATTTATGGAATACATTCCTATATTACATTGATGAATTGGAGCTAGTCCTGTGTCGCCCTAGGTTATAACTATTACATGATGAATATTATCCAACGTTATCACCGATCCAATGCCTACGAGCTTCTCACATATTGATCTTTGCTAAGTTACTACTGTTGCTGTTACTGTCACAATTGCTACAAAATTACTGGTACTACTGCTACCGTTACTATTGCTACTATTACCACTGCTATCAAACTATCATACTACTATGCTACTGATCACACCATTGCAGATATTTAGTCTCCAAGTGTGGTTGAATTGACAACTCAACTGCTAGTACTTAGAAATATTCTTTGGCTCCCCTTGTGTCGAATTAATAAATTTGGGTTGAATACTCTACCCTCGAAAACTGTTGCGATCCCCTATACTTGTGGGTTATCACCCAACAAGGGGCTTTACCCCCGAGGTCACCCGTCTTTGGACAAAAAGTGCTCGTCTTAATCACCCGAGGAAAGGAAATGTTGGAAGAACTATTTTTCTCGGAAGATGTTTCTTACGTTAAAAAGTAATATAACATAACTTTCTGACCCACTCTTGTCTTTCGAACCATATAGCCGCATTGCCTTGTCCCCGAAGTATCTGGACCGATTACTTTGACTGGTAGTAAGGGACACTCCTCGGCCAATGGACAGGAGGTAGAAGCCGACGGCTGGTTGACAAAGTTAGGCAGCGCAGATTGATTAATGACATAAAGTACTTCAATACATAGGGTCATACACAAATAATCAATTACACTTGGTCTAGCCCATCTATTAAAACATCTAGGGCATGGTCTTTCTGTGAAAAGCGGGCTGCAGGCATGACATTTTGATACATGAGGATTGTGGGAATTTATTTTCCATTAGACCCTATGGGCCCTACCTCGGCAAGATGTGCTGTCTCCATGACGGTATATCACGTCTTGACCATGGCCCAGGCCTCCCTCGCTCCCTCACGGCATGTCAATACCTTCCAGGCTTGAATTCAACATCGAGCTTTCTTCAGATGCTCAGCAAGGACCGCCATGTCTTCGGGCACATGCTGTTCCTCGGGCCATGACGCCTTGAAAACTCCCTTCATCACCTTCCGAGCATCTTCATGCACCATGGCAAGGTGCATCATGGCATCCTCGGTCTAGCAAATATTGATCTAACGGATCAGTAGGAGGGACGACAATAGAAGCAAGACCAATAATTTCATCTTTACTACACGATTCCTTATCATGAGGTTGTCTACGAAACTTAGAGAAATTAAACTCATGAGATACATCAACTCATGAGATACATCACCAAAGTTAACATTGACAGTTTCTTTAACGCAATCAATCTTAGCATTGACAGTGTTGAAGAAAGATCTACCAAATATTATGGGACAAAAATCATCTTGTGGAGAACCAAGAACTAGAAAATCAGTAGGGTATTTTATTTTTCCACACAAGACTTCAACATCTCTAACAATCCCTATTGGGGAACGTTGCATGGGAAACAAAAATTTTCCTACGCTCACCAAGATCCAATCTAGGAGATGACCATCTATGAGAGGAGAGATTGGATCTACATACCCTTGTAGATCGCTAAGCGGAAGCGTTAAGAAATGCGGTTAATGTAGTCGAACATCTTCGCGATCCGTCCTGTGAACTCCCGATCCAAGTGCCAAACGGACGCACCTCCGCGTTCAACACACGTACGGCTTGATGACGCCTTCACCTCCTTGATCCAGCGAGCGATGGTGAAGTAGTAGCTCGAGTCCTCCGGCAGCACGATGGTGTGGTGGCGGCAATGGTGGTGGAATCTCGGCAGAGCTTTGCTAAGCACTACGGAGAGGAAGAGGATTACGAGGGAGAGGAGAGGCAGCGTCGTGGCGTGGAGATGTGCTCAAGGGGTGCGGCTGCCCTCTCTCTACCACTCTATATATAGGAGGAAGGGAGGAGGAGGGGGCGCCCTAGATCCCATCTAGGTGGCGGCGGCCATAGGGGGAAACCCTAGATGGGTTTTGGGCGCCTCTCCCCCCCCGGGAGCCTTGGCCCCCAAGGCAAAGGGGGTGACTTCCCTAGGGGAACGCCCCACCCCTTCTGGTTACGTGGGATGGGTGGGGGTGCACAGCCCCTTAGTGGGCTGGTTTGACCCCTCCCCTTGGCCCACGAGGCCCCCCAACACTTGCCGGGACCCCCCGAAACCTCTTTCAATCATGCTGGTCATCACCCGGTACCCCCGGAACAATTCCGGAGTCCAATACCCTTCGTCCAATATATCAATTTTCACCTCCGGACCATTTCGGAGTTCCTCGTCACATCCGGGATCTCATCCAGGACTCCGAACAACCTTCGGTAACCACCATAATGACTCAACTATACTTATATCGTCACCAAACGTTAAGTGTGTAGACCCTGCGGGTTCGAGAACTATGCAGACATGACCGAGACACCTCTACGGTCAATAACCAATAGTGGGACCTGGATGCCCATATTGGTTCCTACATATTCTATGAAGATCTTATCATTCAAACCTCGATGTCAAGGATTCAGCTAATCCCGTATGCAGTTCCCTTTGTCAATCGTTATGTTACTTGCCCGAGATTCGATCGTCGGTATATCCATACCTAGTTCAATCTTGTTACCGGCAAGTCTCTTTACTCATTTCGTAATACAAGATCCCGTGACTAACTCATTGGTCACATTGCTTGCAAGCTTGTTGTGATGTTGTATTACCGAGTTGGCCCTAAGATACCTCTCCGTCATACGGAGTGACAAATCCCAGTCTTGATCCATGCCAACTCAACAGACACCCTCGGAGATACCTGTAGAGCACCTTTATAGTCACCCAGTTACGTTGCGACGTTTGATACGCACAAGGTACTCCTTTGGTGTCAGTTAATTGCATGATCTCATGGTCATAGGAACATATACTTGACATGCAGAAAACGATAGCAATAAACTTGACATGATCACATGCTACGTTTATAGTTTGGGTCTTGTCCATCACATCATTCTCCCAATGATGTGATCCCATTATCAAATGACAACTCAAGTCCATGGCTAGGAAATCATAGCCATCTTTGATCAACGAGCTAGTCCGATAGAGGCTCACTAGGGACATGTTGTTGTCTCTGTATCCACACATGTATTTGAGTTTCCGATCAATACAATTCTAGCATGGATAATAAACGATTATCATGAACATGGAAATATGATAACAACTAATTTATTATTGCCTCTAGGGCATATTTCCAACAGTCTCCCACTTGCACTAGAGTCAATAATCTAGTTCACATCACCATGTGATTAACACCCAATTAGTTCTGGGGTTTGATCATGTTTTGCTTGTGAGAGAGGTTTTAGTCAACGGGTCTGCAACATTCAGATCCGCATGTACTTCGCAAATTTTATGTCATACTGTAGATGCTGCTACCATGCTCCACTTGGAGCTGTTTCAAATGGCTGCTCCACTATACGTATCCGGTTTACTACTCAGAGTCATCCGGATTGGTGTTAAAGCTTGCATCGACGTAACCCTTTACGCCGAACTCTTTATCACCTCCATAACTGAGAAACTCTACTCAAAGTCATCCGGATAGGTGTTAAAGCTTGCATCGACGTAACCCTTTACGCCGAACTCTTTATCACCTCCAGAACCGAGAAACATTTCCTTATTCCTCTAATGATAATTTTGACCGCTGTCCAGTGATCCACTCCTGGATCACTCTTGTACCCGCTTGTCAGACAAGTGGCAAGGCACACATTAGGTGCGGTACACAACATGGCATATCGTATAGAGCCTATGGCTGAGGCATAGGGGATAACCTTCGTCCTTTTTCTTTCTTCTGCCATGGTCGAGCTTTGAGTCTTACTCAACTTCACACCTTACAACTCAGGCAAGAACCCCTTCTTGGACTGATCCATTTTGAACTTCTTCAAAAACATGTCAAGGTATGTGCTCTGTGAAAGTCTTATCAGGCGTCTTGATCCATCTCTATAGATCTTGATGCCCAATATGTAAGCAGTTTTACCCAGGTCTTCCTTTGAAAAACTCCTTTCAAACAACCCTTTATGCTTTTCAGAAATTCTACATCATCCCCGATCAACAATATGTCATTCATATATACTTATCAGAAATTTTGTAGTGCTCCCACTCACTTTCTTGTAAATACAAGTTTCTGCAAACTTTGTATAAACCCAAAAGCTTTGATCACCTCATCAAAGCGTATATTCCAACTCCGAGATGCTTGCTCCAGTCCATAGAAGGATCGCTGGAGCTTGCATACCTTTTAGCATCCTTAGGATCAACAAAACCTTCTGGTTGTATCACATACGACCTTACCTCACGGAAACCGTCAAGGAAATTTTGTTTTGACATCCATCTGCCAGATTTCGTAATCTGAAAATGCAGCAACTGCTAACATAATCCCAACAGACTTTAGCATCGCTACGAGTGAGAAAGTCTCATCATAGTCAACTCCTTGAACTTGTCGGAAACCCTTTGCGACAAGTCGAGCTTCATAAATGGTGACATTACCATCAGCGTCTGTCTTCTTCTTAAAGATCCATTTATTCTCAATGGCTTGCCGATCATTGGGCAAGTCCACCAAAGTCCATACTTTGTTCTCATACATGGATCCTATCTCGGATTTCATGGCTCCTAGCCATTTGTTGGAATCCGGGCCCACCATCGCTTTTTCATAGTTCGTAGGTTCACTGATGTCTAACAACATGACCTCCAAGACAGGATTACCGTACCACTCAGGAGTAGTACGTATCCTTATCGACCTACAAGGTTCGATAGTAACTTGATCCGAAACTTCATGATCACTATCATTAGCTTCCTCTTCAACTGACGTAGGTGTCACAGAAACATCTTTCTGCGCTGCACTACTCACTGGTTGAAGTAAAGGTTCAACAACCTCATCAAGTTCTATCTTCCTCCCACTCAATTCTTTCAAGAGAAACTCTTTCTCGAGAAAGGACCCATTCTTAGCGACAAACACTTTGCCCTCGGATCTGAGATAGAAGGAATACCCAATCGTCTCCTTTGGGTATCCTGTGAAGATGCATTTGTCCGCTTTGGGTTCGAGCTTATCAAGCAAAAGCCTTTTCACATAAGCGTCGCAGCCCCAAACCTTAAGAAACGACAACTTAGGTTTCTTGCCAAACCATAATTCATACGGTGTGGTCTCAATGGATTTAGATGGTGCCCTATTTAAAGTGAATGTAGTTGTCTCTAAAGCATAACCCCAAAAAGATAGTGGTAGATCGGTAAGAGACATCATAGAACGCATCATATCCAATAAGGTACGTGTTGGGGATATAACTAATGGGTATAACCCGCCCAGGAGGGGCCGGGTCATGCCCCTGGCGGCTTAAAGTCAAGAGGCCTGATAAGGTCCAAGAAGATGTGAAGATGGCGGTTCATAGAGTAAGCTAATTGAAGGCCCAAGACCCGGGGACGGCTTGAGGCCCACGGGTATGAGCCGCCATATGTTTAAACTTGTCTTATAAGGCAAGGGTAGTTAGAAACCGAGCCAGTCATGTTTGTGTGAGCCGGCCTGGACTTTGTAAGCCGCCGGGCATCAACCTGTATATAAAGGGGTGACCCGGCGGCGGGTTAACTCAAGAAACAACTGATTGAGAACTAGGTCAAGCGTATTCGCTCCCTGGTAATCGAAACACAAGCAATACAACCTAAAGCAGGAGTAGGCTTTTACCTCATTCAGAGGGGCCGAACCTGGGTAAATTCTATGTGTCCTTTGTCCCGTTTAACCCCTTCAAGCTAACCTAGTTGCGATGGATCCACACCTAAGTCCTTTTGCTAGGGCATCTGCCGTGTTAAGTCCACGACAGTTGGCGCCCACCGTGGGGCCAGCGCATGGTGGTTTCGAGTTCTTGAAGGGCAGCTTCGCAGGGATCAAGGGATATGCCGGGGGCCAGATGACCAAGAGTCACTGTGGCAAGATCTACATCGATGACGCGGGCTGGGGTCCCGAGGCCGATTCAATCGAGTACGGGTACCGGGTCCCCTTCGGCGGAATCCACATCTTCATTGGCAAGATTGGCGAGTCGGAGCCTGAGCCGGACATCTGCACCAGCATCATCGAGACGGCTCGGCGTGCGCGACCCGCCGAGGTTCAAGCCGCCATGAAGCACACCTTTGTTGGGTTTGTGCATGGAGCGGGTTTTGAGGAAGGATCTGCGTCTGGTGGAGAGACGGTCATCTACTCTGATGGTGAGTCCTCAACCGGTGAGACTAATTCAATGTATCAACTGCAAGACGGCGGGCTTGGGGGCTGTTCCGATGGCGATAGTATTCCGGACCCCTATGAGCCGCCGAATAGTGTCACGATCTTCATGGCTGGCACGCAACCAGTGCTGCAATCATCAACTGCGGCAGCCATGACTTTCGGTTCAACGGCCGAAGCAACGGCTGGCGCGAGCGGTCCTGTGCGCCCGCCGGCTCAAGTTTTGTCCGAGCTCTTGGACGCTTTGGCAACTCTACTAGAGGTAGAGGTTACTCCAGAGACTCAAGCGCAGCATAAGGTGGATGTGGCGAAACTACGAGATGAGATAGCTCAAGCCAGAGTTGAGCTTAATGCTGAGAACGCTAGGATGGCGACAGAACGAGCCGCCCTGGATGCAGAGACGCAACGGATTCAACCAGAGAATTTCCGGTTAACCTTGGACCAGAATGCATCTAACGCCGTTTTATGAAGGAGGCACATGAGTCGGCTACCTCCGGAGTATGATGCGATGACTCTCTTTAACACACCTGGGGCCGGGCCAAGCAATCCACCTGAGGTAACCCGGGCTATTGAGGCGCCCATGACTGGAGGGACGGCTCAGCCACGAGTCATAGACCCGCCTCGTTTGAATTTAACACCGCCTCAGCAGGTGCCGACACCGTCGGGTCATTTTTCTAACCCTTTGGACAACATGATTGTTGCGGCGTTGCGGCTGGCGGCTCTCCCAATGCAAGACGAGTCTCCCGCGGTAGTTGAGACCCGGAAGGCTGTGGAGCTTCTTCAAACCGCGTTGGTTCAACAGGCGCCGTATTTGTATAGCCGTGAGCGGATCCATTCAACCCCACGCCCAAGCCGGAGTTACAGCCGGCGCATTGAGTCGCCGGCGGTTTCGAGCAGTGAGCAGCACCATAACCAGCCCCATGGGCGTGACCCGCCATGCGCTGATAACCATGCTCAGGCTTTAGTGGACCAGGCCAGGGCACGTCGGGAGGCGGAGCTGGCGGCTTATCAGCAACCCCAGCAAAAACCGTCCTCGTCTATAGAAGCTGGGATGACTTCTAGGACCGTGGGGGTGCCGTGCCATGTGTCGGCCTTACGTAATGAGCGTCTGCCCAAGGATTTTAAGGGCCCTCGCAAAGTGCCCAACTACACAGCTGATCAACCTCCGGAAGCATGGATTGAGAGTTATGAGATTGCCATGGAGATGCTAGATGTCAACGATGCTGTGTGCGCCAAGTATTTCACCATGATGTTGGATGGGTCGGCTCGTACCTGGCTGAAAGGGTTACCTGCCAACTCCATTAGTTCGTGGGCACAATTAAAGGCGCGTGTTATTTAGAATTTCAGAGATACGTGTAAGCAACCCATGTCAATCATCGACCTTGATGCTTGCGTCCAGCTTGAGGATGAGTCAACCAATCACTGGGTTCGCCGGGTCTCGGAAGTCATTCATTCATCAGATAGCATTAATGCCGGTTCAGCCGCCCTGATTTTAGAGAAAAATTGCCGTTTCCTTCCCCTCAAACATAAGCTGGGGCAGCTTAAGCGCCACTGCAATGATATGGGAGAACTCATGGCAGGTCTAACCAAATATGCCAACTCAGATAGTACGAAAGACCCGGCGTCTGACGAAGAGAAGGCTAGCAAGGGGAAGAAGGGCGGCAATGGAAAGGGACAGCATCACAATACGGCGGGTCAAAGTATAAAACGGTAAGCGCAAGCAAACCGATTGCAGTTCAGATTTTGTGGCTAACACCAGCACGCAGAATAGCAGCCAGCGCCGTAAAGGGAAATCATCAACGCCCCGGTTTGGTGGGCCAAAGTTTAACCTTGAGGCAATAATGAATCAGCCTTGTCCAAAGCACGATACTCAGGATAAGCCGGCCACTCATTTATGGAAAGATTGCTTTATTATGAGGGAGTATAGAAATTCCGGTTTTTATCAGAACGGCCCGAACAGCGGGTCAGGATCCGGCTCTCACGGGCTTGGTTTTGGAGGTGGCAGTTCAAACTCTGGTTTTCAAGGCCAAGGCAATCAAGGTGGTGGTAATCAGCAGTCCGGTCAAGGTAATCAGCAGCAGCAGTCTGGCTATCAGAGTAATCCGAAGCAGATGAATAGTGGTCAGTATCATGTTTTCACAACAAACCTATGCAAGCGAGACCAGAAGGTTCATAAATGAGCATTGAGCACGGTTGAGCCGGCGGTCCCTCGATACTTGCGATGGTCAGAGCAGCCTATTGAATGGAGCCGTGAGGATCACCCGCCCCGGGTTGACAATCCGGGTCAGCTGGCATTGGTGGTTGCTCCATAGGTTGGTGGATACAAGTTTACAAAGGTACTTATGGACGGGGGCAGCAGTATCAATATTCTGTATTATGATACTTTTCGCCGTATGGAATTGACTGACAAAGATCTCAAGCCGTCTTCTACTGTGTTTCATGGAGTGGTGCCTGGTAAGTCGGCATATCCAGTGGGTAAGATAGCCTTGGAAGTGGCTTTTGGCGATGAGCATGATTATCGGGTTGAAACATTGACTTTTGAGGTGGTCAAGATTCAGAGCCCTTATCACGCCTTGTTTGGGCGGCCGGCTTATGCCAAGTTTATGGTGCGACCTTGTTATGTTTATCTGCAGCTCAAAATGCCGGGTCATAAGGGCACCATCACGGTGCATGGTAACAGGAAGATAGCCCTGGAGTGTGAAGAAGGCGATGCCGCTTATGCTGAGTCTGCTTGTGCGACAGAGGAGTTGAAGCTTTACAAGGATAATGTTGACCAGGCGGATATGAGTCCATTGAAGAAGCCAACTAAAGAGCATGACCCCTTGTTGAAGTTCAAGTCGGCTGATGACACCAAGCAGGTTGACTTTGTCCCTAGCGATTCATCCCAACAGTTTATTATCGGTGCCAATCTGGATCTGAAATAGGAAAGCGCGCTCATCGAGTTCATCCGTGAGAACCGGGACATCTTCGCATGGAAGCCTTTAAACATGCCAGGTGTACCGAGGGAACTCGCTGAGCACACTCTCAATATTGATCCAAAGTTTAAACCGGTCAAGCAATTTCTTCGTCGTTTTAATGAAGAGAGACGCAAGGCCATTGGTGAAGAGGTGGCCCGGCTCTTGGCAGCCGGGTTTATCATTGAAGTTTTTCATCCTGAGTGGTTGGCTAACCCGGTGCTGGTGCTTAAGAAAAATGGCACTTGGCATATGTGTGTGGATTACACGGACCTTAACAAGGCTTGTCTGGCTGATCCTTTCGCTCTCCCTCGTATTGATCAAATTATTGATGCTACGACGGGTTGTGAGCACCTGAGTTTTTTAGATGCTTATTCTAGTTATCATCAGATCAAGATGGCAGTTAAGGATCAGGAGAAGACAGCTTTTATCACTCCCTTTGGAGCCTTCTGCTATGTGTCTATGCCTTTTGGGCTCAAGAGTGCCCAGGCGACTTACCAGCGTTGTGTTCAGAATTGCCTCCATGATCAGATTGGACACAATGTTATGATTATGTGGATGATATTGTTGTGAAATCCAGGAAAAAGGAGACCTTGTTAGATGATTTAAAGGAGACCTTTGACAACCTCCGGGTCTACAAGATGATGCTTAACCCGGCCAAGTGTGTATTTGGCGTGCCAGCAGGCAAGCTCTTGGGTTTTTTGGTCTCTAAGAGAGGCATTGAAGCTAACCCGGAGAAAATCAAGGCTATCACTTCTTTGGCTAAGCCGGCATGTGTTAATGATGTCCAGCGTTTGGCGGGTCGTATCGCGGCCTTAAGCCGGTTTATAAGCCGCCTGGGAGAAAAGGCTATCCCCCTCTACCAGATGATGAAGAAAACGGACCACTTCGTTTGGAGTGATGCTGCTAATCAGGCGTTTGAGGCGCTTAAAAAATAGTTGGCCGAGCCTCCAGTTCTCGCAGCTCCTATTGACAAGGAGCCCTTGCTTTTATATGTGGCTGCTAATAACAGAGCCGTCAGTGTGGTGGTTGATGTGGAAAGGAAGGAGTCAGGCAAGGAGTTTCCGGTTCAGAGGCCGGTTTATTATGTCAGTGAGGTGCTAATTGAATCTAAGCAGAAGTACCCACATTGGCAGAAGCTGGTTTATGGAGAATTCATGGCTAGTCGTAAGTTGAAACAATATTTCCTTGGTCAGTTCTGCTCCTCTAGGCGATATTATTCAAAATAGAGAAGCCACATGCCGGGTGGCCAAGTGGGACATTGAGCTTGGACCTCATGGTCTGAAATATATTCCCCGGACAGCCATCAAGTCTCAAGAACTTGTGGATTTCATCAATGACTGGACGGAGTTACAGATGCCTGAGGAGAAGCCTGATAATACGTATTGGACTATTCATTTTGATGGATCCAGGCAGCTGGAAGGCTCGGGGGCTGGAGTCATCTTGACTTCCCCATGAGGTGATAAATTTTGTTATGTCTTAAGATTGATGTTTCCTTGTACTAACAATGCAACTGAGTATGAGGCCTTGCTCCATGGCCTTCGGATGGCTAAAGAGATGAATTTAAGCCGGGTCAGATGCTTTGGCGATTCAGATCTGGTGGCTCAGCAAGTCTCAGGAACTTGGGATTCCAAAGACCAGCTCATGGCGGCTTACCGTCAGGCGGTTGATGCTATCACTGGTCATTTCAAAGGCTATCAAGTGGAGCATGTTGATCGCAGGAAAAATGAGGTGGCTGATGCTTTAAGCCGGCTGGGGTCTCAGCATAAGCCAGTACCACCTAATGTTTTTCTGGATATTCTAAATAATCCTTCAGTTAGGTTGCCCACGGAAGAGGATCTTGCTATCCCTGACCCGGAGGCACAGCTGTTGGCAGCTCTTCACGTTATCCCTGATTGGACGATGCCATATTTGGCTTATATGACCCGGGGTGAGTTACCTGAGGATGAAACTTTGGCCAGGCAGATAACCCGGCAATCTAAGTCAATGACCATTGTCAATGGCGAGTTACACCGACGCAGTGTCACAGGGGTGTTTCAGCGATGCATATCTCCTGAAGAGGGCCGTGAAATTCTAAGGGAGATTCATGAAGGAGATTGTGGTCATCATGCCGGCTCTAAGTCTCTCGTAGCCAAGGCTTTTCGTCATGGATTTTATTGGCTGACGGCTCATGCCGATGGAGAGGACCTGGTTAGCAAGTGTGATGGTTGTCAGAAGTTTTCCAAACGAGCTCATGTGCCGGCTCAAGAATTGAGGATGATTCCAATTACTTGGCCGTTTGCAGTCTGGGGGCTGGATATGGTTGGGCCTTTTAAGCGACCCAAAGATAAAAAGACCCACCTGGTGGTGGCAGTTGACAAATTTACAAAGTGGGTTGAGGCAGAGCCGGTCAGTAAATGTGATGTGGCCATGGCGGTTCACTTCATTAAAAAGGTGATTTTTCGCTTCGGCTACCCTCATAGCATCATAACTGATAATGGCACTAATCTGTCCCAAGGTGCTATGAAAGAGTTTTGTCAACGAGAGCATATTCGTCTTGACGTCTCATCGGTGGCTCACCCCCACTCCAATGGTCAAGCTGAAAGGGCCAATCAAGAGATCTTGAGAGGTATCAAGCCCCAGCTTATGGTCCCTTTGCAGAGGACGCCGGGTTGTTGGGTTGAGGAGTTGCCCTCAGTGCTTTGGAGTATAAATACTACCCCCAACAGATCCATGGGTTATACGCCTTTCTTCATGGTTTATGGAGCAGAGGCGGTTCTCCCCAGTGACATCCGTCATGACTCGCCCCGTGTGGCGGCTTATGTTGAAGCTGATAATGAAAAAGCATGTCAGGATGCTCTTGATCTCTTGGATGAGGAGCGTGACCTTGCGGCGGCTCGTTCGGCGATATACCAGCAAGATCTGTGTCGCTATCATAGCCGCCGGATTAAAACTCGAACCTTTCAAGAAGGCGATTTGGTGCTCCGGCTCATCCAGGATCAAACTGATATGCACAAGTTGTCTCCACCTTGGGAAGGGCCTTTTGTGGTCAGCAAGAACTTGAACAACGGGTCATAGTACCTCATTGATATTCGAGATCACAAGGACTCACGCACATCTGAGGAGGAGACCCGCCGTCCGTGGAATATTGCCCATCTTCGGCCTTATTATACCTGAGCCACTGGCTCTTGTGTTGTATATATTTTCATCCTTGTATATATTATGATCAAGTATAATAAAGCCGGCATCCCTGATAATTCAGGGACTCTGTCGTTTCATTTTTGAGTATCTGAGTCTTTATTGTCAGTTCATAAGATCAATTGGGGGCTTCCTACTCATTGAGCATAGCTGTGACTACCCTCTTGATCCGGCTTGCACGCCTTGTTTAAAAAATTACTTGGGGGCTTCCTGCTCATTGAGCATAGCTATGACTACCCTATTGATCCGGCTTACACGCCTTGATGCAAATTGCTTGGAGGCTTATTGCCCAAATTGAACAGGTACCAAAGAGAACTTGCTACAATGAGCAGTTCAAACATAGGTATCCTGCCTTAAAGGCTCATTATTGGTCACTTGGGGGCTTATTGTTCAATGAACATAGCTTTATTAACCCTTTTGATCGGCTTGGATTCCAGGTGAAAAACACCAAAAACTCCGGGTTATCCTGCCTATATGTCTGCCACTCCGCCCAGGTTATCTGGATGACCCGCCGAACTCTTGATAGTCAATCTTATAAAGACCCTGAACTTGTCAAGGTTAAAACGACGGTTGGTCTTGTGAGGCCCGGCTTACAGGTTTAAATGAAGGATTAACTCAGTGGCTGTGCGGCCCATGAACAACACTTGATATTGAGGCTTGGCAGCCTATGGAAGCCTTGTTTTTTCTCATTTGTTATTTTCTTTGAACATTATTCGGGTTTATACCCTTGTACCATATTGATATATGGTTTAACACGATTCAGGCCATGTAGCCTTAATCCTTATGACTCATACTTGAGCTTATTTGGGGTTTTGATAACCCGGACTGGCTTTGGACAGTAAGTCGCCAAAATATTTTGATTGTGCATTTGGAGTTATGCACTTCTAGTTTTGGGCTGTTACCCTTACTGCATACGGCACTACAAGCCGGCGGTATGAACCAATCTCACAGGTATGTGTTTACTTGTTATATGAATATGTGCGGTTTGATAACCCGCCCTGGTTATGGACTATAAGTCACCAGAATATATGATGTTGGACATTATGACCCACCCTGGCGTAAACCGCCAGGGTATCTATTGTTTACTCTATGCAGGAGCTTGGTAGAATAATATGATATTCCTTGCAAAGTTCATCCATGGCATATGAAAAGTTCATCATCAGTTTCAAAGGCTAAGAACATGCACGATGGCATGACAGATCATGGTTTTCACTAGCCTATTACAGGGCTTTCAAAGCCCAAATGATTAAGTGTTTTTTCAAGCAAGCACTGTGATGCAGTCTGAGAGCCGCCTTCCGAATCAGTTGTCCTGGTCTTGGCGAGTTAAGCTTCCGGGTCATCCAGCGCCGGTTCTTCTTCTTCCTCCACTTGCTGGAAGTCAGTTGTGGCCCAGTTGATCCCGGTCAATGCTCTGAATACAACCTCATCATCTATGAGGGTTGATGGATCAATATTAGGGGCAAAGGTGTGCTTACGTGTTGGCGGGATGAGATCCATGGCCTCATAAACCGGCGCTGATACTTTTGAGTTTTCTTTTGAGTAAGCCGCCTGATATTTTGTCAAGTCAGTCTCTTCAGCTAGCTTACTCGCCAGTGGGCGCATTTCCTTTACACAATTGGTAAAGTCTGCGGCTTCAAAGGGAGACCCGTCTTCTTTTAAACTTGGGCAACCGGTGGCCAATTCTTCCGGGTCAAGTTCGGCTTGCCAGGCCTTTGCCCGGCTCAACGCGGTGATGGCACCGGCTCTAGCAGTTGACCGCTTTAGTTCTTCAACTCTTTGCGGCAGCACAGACAGTTTCTCCAGCATCTCCTTGATGAGTGAAGGTGGTTGCTTCTTATGTGAGACAGCAACAATAGCCCGTTGCGCGCCGGTGTACAGTTGCTCCACAAGGGTATATACGGCCTTAAGCCTTACGCGCATGTCTTGGCCCATCCAGGAACTTCTGGAGCCTACATCAACACAAATATTGGTAAGCCGGCTTATAACCATGGTATGTTGATGGTGAAACATTGAAGTATTATATTGTTTACCGAAGATGGCAGCTGTCAGGCTATTGATTTGATGTTTTAAGCCAGACAACTCATCAGTTACCAGCTTAAGAGCTGCTTCAGCATCTTCTGCTCTTTTCAGCAGAGCCGCCTTCTCGGTCTCCCAGCCATTTCTCTCGGCGCTGAAGTCCCTTTTTAATTTTTCAATCTCTTCCAAGGAGGTTCTCAGCTCTGATTTGGCCTTTGAAGTCTCTGACTGTTGGGACTGGATGTTTTACCGTAGATCATTGACTTGAGTTTCCTTCACGTTCAATTCAGCCTGCCATACACAAAGACAGGTAGCATATGGTTATGATAATCATCTTATTTGAAGTCCCAAGCATAATACAGGTATTTTACTTGGCACTTGGGGGCTAATGTACATTTGCTCTTTTGAAGACAAATCTTTAATGACCCGGTTAAAGTTTCTTCAACTAAAACCGGCTCATGGGGGCTACATATTTGGATTTTTTCATAAATATGGTGGTAAGTCCCTGCTTAGCTATGCAGCTTAAGCCGGCCCTTGGGGGCTACATAAGTGGATTTTAGTGTTACAATTTGAAGTCCCGGCTTAACTTTCCAGTTTAAGCCGGCCCTTGGGGGCTACTTGTTTTGATTCAGCAGTTACTAATTGCTATGGAATGGTTATGAGATCAAATATGGTATTTAAGTCTACAGCATATTCAATTTATACAGTAGACTTGGCGGCTGGCAGATATATGTACTGTCGGTGTACGACACCTATGGGATCCCAAAGGACCCCTTTACGATTCGGCGGGGGGAGAGGTATGCGCAAAGAGCAGAACCAATGATCGACGCGGGGAGATTTTACCCAGGTGCGGGCCGCTAATCAGCGTAAAACCCTACTCCTGCCTTGTTTTGTTATCGATGTTCTTGAACCCAGGCTCCAGGAGCGCTCGCAGTGAACAGTACGTTCAAAGAGCAGCTACACATGCAGAATGGGCCAGAAGATCGTCCTCTCTGTAGCAGTTGCCTTGGGCCTCCTTTTATACGCTTAAAGGGGTCACCACAGTGGCAAAATGTACATACATTGAGGTGTAAAGTAGCTACAGGGTTTACATGAGGTGGAAAGTTGCTACAGCATTTACATGCTTATCACTGACGGCTCAGGACAAGCACATTAAATGCTCTGTCTAGGTGTCCCTTAGCTTCTTGGGGATGGAAAAAGGGGCCGTCCCATCAGCACCGCTTATACCCACCCGCCGTTGGTGCCTTGACACGCATCCAGGAGGACAAAACCCATCTGACAGGTTTGGTCGCTGCACTGGAGCGGTGGCAGCTTGGCGGGGTCATCTTGCCGGGACCAAGCTTGCCGGGATCATCTTGCCGGGGCTCATCAGCAAGAATCTTGCCGGGGCTCACTAGCAAGAATCTTGCCGGGGCTCACCAGCAAGAATCTTGCCGGGCCTCACCAGCAAGAATCTTGCTGGGGCTCACCAGCAAGAATCTTGCCGGGCCTCATCAGCAAGAATCTTGCCGGGGCTCACCAGCAAGAATCTTGCTGGGGCTTTGGCCTTTGGTCTTCTTCCTTCCAATTATTGACTCGAATGCTTTTTGGATAGTCTTGTGCTTGTTCCCAGTTGTCTTCTCCCAGGAAGGCTCGCTCCCCTGCCATGCCCTTCCCGCCTGGGGGCTGCAACTCGCCAGTGCGTGTCCAGGGGTAATGAACACCCCCTGTTCACTACACCGACAGGAGCCCCCGGGCCTGGGCCGGACAAACGCGCATAGTGTTTGTCTGGGCTAGGCCCAAAAACATGCACCGGTACACGCGCGGCGAGAAGTAACCATTACTCTTGACTTTTAACTGCATGCTGGTGATGACGCAAGAGAGCTTGCGGTTTGCCGGGCCTTGGGCTTGCCGGCAGCGTGGGCAGACAGAGCAAGACGGCAACAGGAGTCGTGTGCCCGAAAGGAAGTGCCACACTGTGCGATGAGGAGCCAGTCCCCGAGCTTTCCCCATATAGGATACTGCGGGTGTGGTGCTCGATCCATATAGTCACCCCTGCTGCCACAGCCGTCTACCGCGAATGTCTCGCTGCCGTCTTGCCGGCCTGTTGCTGCAATGGCGCATATAAAGAAGCAATTTATCTTAGTTAAATCAATCTTTATGCATGCAATGCATGTTACTTTATGCTGAATCAATGTATGCTTCCCCTTGATTAATTCAGTCCTTGCACTTATTTTAGTCCCTACGCTGTCTGGAAACCTTGCCGGTGCGCACGTTTGCCGCGAGTGCTAGATGCGGGTCTTTAGCAGCCTGCTGGAAGCGCCGCTGCCGGCAAGGCGACTTGCCGGGCCAGAACGCAGCTGCTAAGCTTGCCGAGCGGACTCGAGGTGAAGCTAGAGCGCGGGCTTACCACGACAAGGTTCCTCCGCGTGCAGGTTGATGTACAAGGACAAAGAATTAATCAAGGCGACCCACGCTCGCCGGAAAGCTTTCCGGTGCGCATGCTCCAGTCGGCAGTGCTTGAGGAACGGGTCCTAAGCAACTTGTCGGGAACGCCGCCTCCCGGAAAGGTTTACCTCCTCGGTGCTTGTGCAGCCACCTAAATTGTCAAGCGGACTCGAGACAACTAGGGGCGCAATTAGCCCCGAGAGGGCTCCTTCGCGTGTAGGTATAAGAAGCAAGTGAGGATAGCAAAATGAATGTAATAAATCTTGGCAACTTAGCTTTCCTTGCGAGGGCGCTGCCAGCCCCCGAGCTTATTTTTTGCTCAAAGGGTGGTTGTCGGGAAACATTTGACTTTAGTGGAGAACTTTGATATTCTCGATGCTAGCTTCTGGCAAGGAGTTGTCGGGAAAGCTCATGACGGAGGACTTCGTCGTTCTCGATGCTGGCTTCCGGCAAGCTTGTTGCCAGGAAGGGTTATGGCGGAGAACTTCGTCGTTCTCGACGTCGAGAAGATTGGTCCAGAGGACGCTGCCAGCCCCCGGGCCACAACTGCGTTTAAATACGACAAGTTAATTAGCATCTTAAAAGCATTTTAACTTGTGCATAACTTTATTTAGAGCTCTTCTCCACATGTTTTTGTTTTTGCACAGTTGTCCCCTACGCTTGCCGGAATGCATCTCGATCGCGCACGTCCTAGTCAATGGCGCTTAGGAATGGATCCTAGTTAGCAGCCTATCGAGGACGCCGCCTCCTCGAGAGCTTCACACTCCAAGAACAAACGCTGCTGCACAGGTGTTGCTAGGCAGACCCGAACAACCCGGAGCGCAGAATGTCTCAAGAGTGCTCCTTTGCGCACAGGTTATGTGCGAAGAACATCATCATGGATAAAATCAAATCAGCAAAAAGCATTAAAGTTTTAGAACCTAGCTTTCTGTATGTGGAGCGAAGTCGCCATGGACGATGAAGCTGACGCGCCGACCGCTGGATCAGGTTCGCGCAACCTCGATCCCCCTACCTGGCGCGCCAAAGATGTCAGCGTATGACACCTATGGGATCCCAAAGGACCCCTTTACGATTCGGCGGGGGGAGAGGTATGTGCAAAGAGCAGAACCAACGATCGACGCGGGGAGATTTTACCCAGGTTCGGGCCGCTAATCAGCGTAAAACCCTACTCCTGCTTTGTTTTGTTATCGATGTTCTTGAACCCAGGCTCCAGGAGCGCTCGCAGTGAACAGTACGTTCAAAGAGCAGCTACGCATGCAGAATGGGCCAGAAGATCGTCCTCTCTGTAGAAGTTGCCTTGGGCCTCCTTTTATACGCTCAAAGGGGTCACCATAGTGGCAAAATGTACATACATTGAGGTGTAAAGTAGCTACAGGGTTTACATGAGGTGGAAAGTTGCTACAGCATTTACATGCTTATCACTGACGGCTCAGGACAAGTGCATTAAATGCTCTGTCTAGGTGTCCCTTAGCTTCTTGGGGATGGAAAAAGGGGCCGTCCCATCAGCACCGCTTATACCCACCCGCCGTTGGTGCCGTGACACGCATCCAGGAGGACAAAACCCATCTGACAGGTTTGGTCGCTGCACTGGAGCGGTGGCAGCTTGGCAGGGTCATCTTGCCGGGACCAAGCTTGCCGGGATCATCTTGCCGGGGCTCATCGGCAAGAATCTTGCTGGGGCTCACCAGCAAGAATCTTGCCGGGGCTCACCAGCAAGAATCTTGCTGAGGCTTCGGCCTTTGGTCTTCTGCCTTCCAATTATTGACTCGAATGCTTTTTGGATAGTCTTGTGCTTGTTCCCAGTTGTCTTCTCCCAGGAAGGCTCGCTCCCCTACCATGCCCTTCCCGCCTGGGGGCTGCAACTCGCCGGTGCGTGTCCAGGGGTAATGAACACCCCCTGTTCACTACACCGACATGTACAGGAAGAGTTTTTTCAGTGTTTACCTCAAAACGCTCCTTCATCAGATTGACTAAGCCGGCTTCAAAGTCACGGCTAGTGTGAAGGCGGTTTAAATAACCCGCGTGAAGTTCCTGAGCATTGAACTAGGCATAACCTTCTAAATCCAGCTTCCATTTGCCCTTGTCGGTAGCAGAAAATTCCTCCTTGGCGCTATGTTTGGCTAAGATTGTGGGGTTGTCCGGCTCAATGTAACGGGTCCCAGTGATTATGACATCATCAGCCTTTTCTTCAGCAGGTTTGATGGGACTTGGCGGCTTAGCACGAGCCGGGTCAACATCCGTGGAGTCCATAATAACATTGTGCTCTTCGGGCGGCGGATCATCAGTGGCTGCTTCAGAGGTTTGATGCAAAGATTCAGATATTATCTGCTTCTCCGGGTTAGCAGCCTTGGGATCTTCAGTGGTGTTGATGTTTTCGCCCGATTTATTGGTCTTTGCCTTCTTGCTTGGTTTGGCTTGACCACTGACAATGAGACATACAGATGTAAGCATGATAATTGACAAAGGGCTTAAAAAGCAAAGAAATTCAATATTCTTACCCTGGGGCGACTTTGAAAAGGGGGATCTGAGTCCCAGTGGAGTCCCCAGATGAGGAGTGAGAAGTGCCCTGAAAGTTTGAATCAGAAGGGTTAAGGGGTTGTCGAACAAGACCCGCTTTTGGAAAAGCTAAATCGGCAAACTGTGAAACCTCTGCTCGGCGCTTGCGAGGAACCGGTGTGTTTGGTAAGCCGGAGGAAAGTTCCCCGCCTCCGCAATTCCGGGTTGTGCAGCGAACTTCATGCTGCTGTTCCTTCAAAATAAAGTGGTGATCCAGATAAGCTAAAGGGTGAGAAAACCTTACTTTCGGACTCGCTTGTCGAACTTTCTGTCTTGGCAGAGATTCTGAGTCGGAGGAAAGAATAGTTACCTCTTCGCCGTCTGCATGGCTGGCCTCCGCGTCATCCTGGTAGTAATCAATGTTAATAAGATGAACAAAGAAGGAGCCAAGAGAATCAAGTTCTACCTCCGACTCTTCATCAAGAGTAAACGGATCAACTGCTTCTGATTTCTTCTTGGCAGATTTCTTAGCCAAGTTCTTGGTCCTGGTCTTCTTGGCCGGTTTATCTTGAAGCTTCTTCTTCCAGAAGGGGGAGTCAGGCTGCAGAAATTCAAGTAAGAATGAGAAGGCAGATTGACAGATAATGAGTTAATGAAAACTGCTCACAAATACTCACAGCTGGTGGCTTGTTGAGGGTGCAAAAGGGGTTCAGCCCCGTCTTGCTGCAAGTGGCCAAGCTTTCGTTCAGCAATGTTTTGACCATCTTGTTGAGGCTCTCGTCGTCCAATTGCACTCGGCTGTGGAGTTGTGGATCTCTAACATCACAGGTATACTCGCACATTAAGCCGGTCCAGCAGCTTAAGGGTAAAATTCTCCATGCAACCCAACATCGAACTAGGTCAACTCCAGTTAAGCCATTGGCCATTAAGGCTCTGATTTTTCCAAAAATGGGCATATATTTGGCCCGTTCTGCTGTGCTGATCCGGTCAGGGAGGGGGTGCCTGTTGCTAAGCCGGCTCTCATGATAACCTGGCAAGGGATTTTCACCCTCTAGAGATGTGTCTTGGCAGTAAAACCAAGTCTGGTTCCAGTCCTTGGGATGACTGGGAAGTGCAGCAACTGGGAAAGTAGCTTCTTTGCGCCTCTGGATTGAAATGCCGCCTAGTTCTAGGCTGGGCCCATCTGTGAACTCAGTCTGGCGGTTCAAGTAATAGAATTCCCTGAACAGCTCTACAGTGGGCTCCTGTTGAAGATATACTTCGCAAAAAACTTGGAAGTTGCAGATGTTTGAAACAGAGTTGGGCCCAATATCTTGCGGATGAAGTTGAAAGAAGTGCAGCACATCACGAAAGAATTTTGAGCCGGGTGGAGTGAACCCCCGGAGCATGTGATCAGTGAAAACTACAACTTCACCCTCTTTTGGTTCAGGGGTGGTCTCGGTTCCTGGGGCCCTCCAGTGGATCACATCCTTTTTAGCCAGGACGCCTTCCTTTACAAATTCATTAAGGATTTCTTCCATGACAGTGGAAGCGACCCAATTGCATGAAGTGACGGTCTTGGTCATTTTGTTGATGAAAAACCTAAAGAAAAATATTGCCGGTTTAAAAGTTATGCTGTTAAGCCGGCCAGTGGTCAAAAAAATGAGTGTCATGCAAAGCCAATCTATATGCAACGGGTGATGTGCTTTAAACATTGGTATGATTAAGCCGGAAAGCTAAATGCTGGGTTATACAGGTTGTGAAAATATATATTGGTGACTTAACAAGGGGACTAATGGAGTATGGCGGGTTACGGCTTATCTTATAACCTGCCCGAACAGCTGCGGTGCTACAGATCTATAAGCGAATTTTGCTAAGTGATGGGCAAACAGGTTCCACAGATTGGTTCTATGATTTTGGATCTACAGCAGTTTAGAAAAGGAAATAAATTCTAAACCTAAGGTGGTGGCAGCAGAAGAACTCGTATGCCCAGATGAGATTTTTGTACAGAGGGGTATTTTTTACTATTGGAAACGAATGCTAAAACCATTACCGCATAACTTTGGCACTGTGTTCAGATCTAACTATGGGATCTAAAGAGGAAAAAAAGAGGAACGATGATGAACTCCGATGAACTGAGCAAACCCTAGTGCAGATCTGATGCGAAGCGAGAGGGGTACCTATCGACGCTGATGGACAGCGGGAGTGCGCCGCATTTCTCTGGTCTGTTCGGGTTGATGCAGCGGCCGGAGTTGAAGACGCTGGAGGCGGACGCCGGTGGCAGAGCTCGGGCGCTCTGGAGTCGCAGGAGGAAGAAGACTCAGAGGCAGGGGGTAAAAGTAAAGACAGGAGCCCCCTGTCCCTATTTATAAGGAGTTGAATGAATGGCATGCGCGGGAATCGAGGAGGCTGAAAAATGGTTATGTGGCTATGTGAACACCTCGATTTTCGGGAGGTCCATCAAGATAAAGATCTGTGGAGATATTTTGGGCTTTGTGCGAAATTGATGCGCAATGATGTCATGGCGGGTTAACACAATTCTGATATGTGACGTCATGGCGGGTTACCAAGAACTGAAAGGGAATTGATAAAGGAAGATTCTGCTATGTCAAGAGATGAAGATTGATGTGAACTAGTTCAAATCAACCTAGGGCCTAATGTTGGGGATATAACTAATGGGTATAACCCGCCCAGGAGGGGCCGGGTCATGCCCCTGGCGGCTTAAAGTCAAGAGGCCTGATAAGGTCCAAGAAGATGTGAAGATGGCGGTTCATAGAGTAAGCTAATTGAAGGCCCAAGACCCGGGGACGGCTTGAGGCCCACGGGTATGAGCCGCCATATGTTTAAACTTGTCTTGTAAGGCAAGGGTAGTTAGAAACTGAGCTGGTCACGTTTGTGTGAGCCAGCCGGGACTCTGTAAGCCGCCGGGCATCAACCTGTATATAAAGGGGTGACCCGGCGGCAGGTTAACTCAAGAAACAACTGATTGAGAACTAGGTCAAGCGTATTTGCTCCCTGGTAATCGAAACACAAGCAATACAACCTAAAGCAGGAGTAGGCTTTTACCTCGTTGAGAGGGGCCGAACCTGGGTAAACTCTCTATGTCCTTTGTCCCGTTTAACCCCTTCAAGTTAACCTAGTTGCGATGGCTCCACACCTAAGTCCTTTTGCTAGGGCATCTGCCGTGTTAAGTCCACGACAGTACGATTACGACGTTCGGACACACCATTACGCTGAGGTGTTCCAGGTGGCGTTAGTTGTGAAACAATTCCACATTGTCTTAAGTGATTGCGAAACTCATAACTCATATACTCTCCCCTTCGATCAGATCGTAGGAATTTGATCTTCTTGTTACGATGATTCTCAACTTCACTCTGAAATTGCTTGAACTTTTCAAACGTTCCAGACTTATGCTTCATCAAGTAAATATACCCATATCTACTCAAATCATCGGTGAAAGTGAGAAAGTAATGATATCCACCACGCATGTCAACACTCATCGGACCGCACACATCAGTATGTATGATTTCCAACAAGTCAATTGCCCATTCCATTGTTCCGGAAAATGGGGTTTTAGTCATCTTGCCCATGAGGCATGGTTCGCATGTGTTAAGTGATTCAAAATCAAGTGACTCCAAAAGTCCATCAGCATGGAGTTTCTTCATGTGCTTTACACCAATATGACCTAAGCATCAGTGCCACAAGAAAGTGGTATTATCATTATCAACTCTACATCTTATGGCCTTAATGTTATGAACATGTGTACCACTATGATCGAGATTCAATAAACCATTCACATTGGGTGCATGACCATAGAAGGTATTATTCATGTAAACAGAATAACCATTATTCTCTAATTTAAATGAATAACTGTATTGCAATAAACATGATCTAATCATGTTCATGCTCAACGCAGACACCAAATAACCTTTATCTAGGTTCAACACTATCCCGAAGGTAGAGGGAGCGTGCGATGGTGATCACATCAACCTTGGAAACACTTCCAACACACATTGTCACCTCGCCCTTAGCTAGTCTCCGTTTATTATGTAGCTTTTGTTTCGAGTTACCAATATTAGCAACTGAACCGGTATCTAATACCCAGGTGCTACTAGGAGTACTAGTAAGGTACACATCAATAACACGTATATCAAATATACTTTTGTTGAAGTTGCCAGCCTTCTCATCTACCAAGTATTTGGGGTAGTTCCGCTACCAGTGACCGTCCCCCTTACAATAGAAGCACTTAGTCTCGGGTTTAGGTTCAACCTTGGGTTTCTTCACTGGAGCGGCAACTGGCTTGCCATTCATGAAGTTTCCCTTCTTGCCCTTGCCCTTCTTGAAACTAGTGGTCTTGTTAACCATTAATACTTGATGCTCCTTCTTGATTTCTACCTTCGCGACCTTAAGCACCACAAACATCTCCGGGATCATCTCCATCCCTTGCATGTCATAGTTCATCACGAGGCTCTAGTAGCTTGGTGATAGTGACTGGAGAACTCTGTCAATCACTATCTTATCTGGAAGATTAACTCCCACTTGATTCAAGCGATTGTAGCACTCAGACATTCTGAGCACATGCTCACTGGCTGAGCTATTCTCCTCCATCTTGCGGCAAAGAACTTGTCAGAGGTCTCATACCTCTCAACACAGGCATGAGCCTGAAATACCAATTTCAGCTCTTGGAACATCTCATATGTTTCATGGCATTAAAAATGCCTTTGGAGCCCCGATTCTAAGCCGTAAAGCATGGCGCACTAAACTATCAAGTAGTCATCAGAACGTGTCTGCCAGATGATCACAACATCCACAGACGATGCTAGAGGGGTTGGCACACTAAGCGGTGCATCAAGGACATAAGCCTTCTGTGCAGCAGTGAGGAAAATCCTCAGACTACGGCCCTAGTCGGCATAATTGCTTACAATATCTTTCAACTTAGTATTTCTCTAGGAACGTATTAAAACATGGAGCTACAGCGCGAGCCATTGATCTACAACATAAATTTGCAAAGGTAACTTAGACTACTGTTCATGATAAATGAGTTCAATTAATCATATTACCAAAGAACTCCCACTCAAATCAACATCCCTCCGGTTGTCCGAGTGTAACACAATCCAAATTCACCAACCCAAGTCCGATCATCACGTGAGATGAGGTGGTTTCAATGGTGAACATCTCCATGTTGATCATATCTACTATATGACTCGTGTTCGACCTTTCGGTCTCTTGTGTTCCGAGGCCATGTCTGTACATGCTAGGCTCATCAAGTTTAACCCAAGTGTTCCGCATGTGAAAACCTGGCTTGCACCCATTGTATGTGAACGTAGAGTCTATCACACCCGATCATCACGTGGTGCTTCAAAACAACGAACTTTCACAACGGTGCACACTTGGGAAGAACACAATTTATCTTGAAATTTTAGTGAGGGATCACCTTATAATGCTACCGTCGTCCTAAGCAAAATAAGATGCATAAAAGGATTAACATCACATGCAAATCATAAGTGGCATGATATGGCCATCAACTCATGCTTTTGATCTCAGTCTCCAAAGCACCGGCATGATCTCCATCATCACCGGCATGACACCATGATCTCCATCATCATGATCTCCATCATCGTGTCGCCATCGGGGTTGTCACGCCAACCATGCTTCTACTACTATTGCTACCGCTTAGCGATAAAGTAAAGCATTAAAAAGTGCTTAATGATTGACACACAGGTCATACAATAATTAAAGACAACCCTATGGCTCCTGCCGGTTGCCGTATGCATCGACATGCAAGTAGATATAAACTATTACAAACATGATCATCTCATACATCAAATATATTTCATCATGTCTTTGGCCATATCATATCACAACATACCCTGCAATAACAAGTTAGACGTCCTCTAATTGTTGTTGCATGTTTTACGTGGCTGCTATGGGTATCTAGCAAGAACGATTCTTACCTATGCAAAGCCACAACGGTGATATGCAAGTTGCTATTTAACCTTCTACAAGGACTGCCTTTGTCGAATCTGATTCAACTATGGTGGGAGAGACAGACATCCGCCAGCCATCTTTATGCAACAAAGTCACATGTCTGTCGATGGAACCGGTCTCATCTACGTGGACATGTAAAGTTGGTCCGGGCTGCTTCATCCCACAATACCGCTGAATCAAAAAAAGACCAAGGAACGAAGCAATCTGAATATCAACGCCCACAAACTCCATTGTGTTCAACTCGTGATGTCATCTACGCATAGACCTAGCTCATGATGCCACTGTTGGGGAACGTTGCATGGGAAACAAAATTTTCCTACGCTTACCAAGATCCAATGTAGGAGATGACCATCTACGAGAGGAGAGATTGGATCTACATACCCTTGTAGATCGCTAAGCGGAAGCGTTAAGAAACGCGGTCGATGTAGTCGAACGTCTTCACGATCCAATCATGATCCGTCCTGCGAACTCCCGATCCAAGTGCCAAACGGACGGCACCTCCGCGTTCAACACACGTACGGCTTGATGACGCCTTCACCTCCTTGATCCAGCGAGCGATGGTGAAGTAGTAGCTCAAGTCCTCTGGCGGCACGATGGCATGGTGGCGGTGGTGGTGGTGGAATCTCGGCAGAGCTTCGCTAAGCACTACGGAGAGGAAGAGGATTACGAGGGAGAGGACAGGCAGTGTCGTGGCGTGGAGATGTGCTCAAGGGGTGCAGCTGCCCTCTCTCTACCTCTCTATATATAGGAGGAAGGGAGGAGGAGTGGGGCGCCCTAGATCCCATCTAGGGGGGCGGCGGCCATAGGGGAAACCCTAGATGGGTTTTGGGCGCCTCTCCCCCCGGGAGCCTTGGTCCCCAAGGCAAAGGGGGTGGCTGCCCTAGGGGAATGCCCCCACCCCTTATGGTTATGTGGGATGGGGTGAGGGGGGCACACAGCCCCTTAGTGGGCTGGTTTGCCCCTCCCCTTGGCCCATGAGGCCCCCAACACTTGTCGGGACCCCCCGAAACCCCTTTCAGTCATGCTGGTCATCACCCGGTACCCCCGGAACAATTCCGGACTCCAATACCCTTCGTCCAATATATCAATCTTCACCTCCGGACCATTCCGGAGTTCCTCGTCACATCCGGGACTCCGAACAACCTTCGGTAACCACCATAATGACTCAACTATACTTATATCGTCACCAAACGTTTAGTGTGTAGACCCTGCGGGTTCGAGAACTATGCAGACATGACCGAGACACCTCTACGGTCAACAACCAATAGCGGCACCTGGATGCCCATATTGGTTCCTACATATTCTACGAAGATCTTATTGGTCGAACCTCGATGTCAAGGATTCAGCTAATCCCGTATGCAGTTCCCTTTGTCTATCGGTATGTTACTTGCCCGAGATTCAATCGTCGGTATCTCCATACCTAGTTCAATCTCGTTACTGGCAAGTCTCTTTACTCGTTCTGTAATACAAGATCCCATGACTAACTCATTGGTCACATTGCTTGCAAGCTTGTTGTGATGCTGTATTACCGAGTTGGCCCTGAGATACCTCTCCATCATACGGAGTGACAAATCCCAGTCTTGATCCATGCCAACTCAACAGACACCCTCGGAGATACCTGTAGAGCACCTTTATAGTCACCCAGTTACGTTGCGACGTTTGATACACACAAGGTACTCCTTCGATGTCAGTGAGTTGAATGATCTCATGGTCATAGGAACATACACTTGACATGCAGAAAATGATAGCAATAAACTTGACACGATCACATGCTACATTTATAGTTTGGGTCTTGTCCATCACATCATTCTCCCAATGATGTGATCGTGTTATCAAATGACAACTCATGTCCATGGCTAGGAAATCATAGCCATCTTTGATCAACGAGCTACTCCGGTAGAGGCTCACTAGGGACATGTTGTTGTCTCTGTATCCACACATGTATTTGAGTTTCCGATCAATACAATTCTAGCATGATAATAAACGATTATCATGAATAGGGAAATATGATAACAACTAATTTATTATTGCCTCTAGGGCATATTTCCAACAATCCCAACTGGTGTAATAGTATCTCTATCCGCAAGCTTAATAGTAACATCAATGTCCTCTATTTCAGTAGGTGCAATATCATTCATAATTTCTTGATATAAGGTAAACGGAATAGCACTCACACTAGCACCCAAATCACATAAGCCATCATAACAATGATCTCCTATCTTAACTGAGACAATTGGCATGCCAACAACATGTTTATTCTTCTCTTTATCATCGGGTTTGGCAATTCTAGTAGCTTCATCACAGAAATAAATAACATGCCCATCTATATTATCGACCAAGATATCTTTAACCATAGCAACATTAGGTTCCACTTTAATTTGTTCAGAGGGTCTAGGTGCTCTAATATTACTTTTGTTAACCATGGTTGAAACCTTAGCATGTTCCTTTATCCTAACAGGGAAAGGTGGTTTTTTAATATAAGCAGTAGGAACAACTGGATCAACATTGTAAATGATAGTCTCATCTTTAACTATAACAGGCTCCTCAATCTTTTCTTTAATAGGGGGATGACATTTAAACCACTTCTCCTTAGGGAGATCAACATGGGTAGCAAATGATTCACAAAAGGAGGCTACTATCTCAGAGTCAAGTCCATATTTAGTGCTAAACTTATGAAAAGCATCGGTATTCATTAAAGATTTAACACAGTGAACTCAAGTATTATACCCGACTCATTACCTTTGTCGAGTTCCCAATCTTTAGAGTTGCATTTAATTCTTTTCAGAAGATCCTATATGAATTCAATAGTTCTCTTCATAAAGGAGCCGGTCGAAGAAGAATCGGCCATGGTTTGATCACCATGAGAAAGCCGAGAATAAAAATTCTGTAAGATAATTTCTTTTGGGAGTTCATGATTGGGGCATGTGTATATCATGTACTTAAGGCTTCCCCGAGCTTGAGCGATGTTTTCTCCTTCACGAGGGCAAAAATTATATATATAATTCCGATCACAATGAACTAGATGCATAGGATAAAACTTTTGATGAAATTCCAATTTCAATCGATTCCAATCCCATGTTCCAACATCATCACATAGCCTATACCATGTCAATGCCTTCCCTTCAAAGATAGAGGGAAAACCTTCTTCTTAACTTCATCTCCGGGTAAACCTGCAAGCTTAAATAATCCACAAACTTCATCCACATAAATTAGGTGCATATCAGGATGTAATGTTCCATCTCCTGCATAAGGATTAGCTAGCAGTTTCTCTATCATACCCAAAGGAATCTCATAATAAATATTTCCAGTAGGTGCAGTAGGTTGAGGAGCAACTCTTTGTGCTACCGGTCAAGGTGAATATACCCCGAACAAACCCCTCAAAGGATTGTTTTCCATAGTAACAAGTAACAGTAAATTTCAGCACATAATGTAAATGTTTGCTTACCAAATTCCACTCACCAGAGGCGCTTCACTCCCCGACAACAGCGGCAGAAAAGAGCCTTGATGACCCACAAGTATAGGGGATCAATCATAGTCCTTTCGATAAGTAAGAGTGTCAAACCCAACAAGGAGCAGAAGGAAATGACAAGCGGTTTTCAGCAAGGTATTTTCTGCAAGCACTGAAATTGTCGGTAACAGGTAGTTTGATAGCAAAATAATTT
This sequence comes from Thinopyrum elongatum, assembly GCA_011799875.1. Classification (NCBI taxonomy): domain Eukaryota; kingdom Viridiplantae; phylum Streptophyta; class Magnoliopsida; order Poales; family Poaceae; genus Thinopyrum; species Thinopyrum elongatum. Next base: position 213,829,342 of record CM022301.1, on the reverse strand, counting down.
GTAACAAGTGACAAGTAGCAATAGTAACTAAGGTGCAACAAGGTAGCCAAATCCTTTTTGTTGCAAAGGACAGGCCAGAACAATCTCTTATAATAAGTAAAACATTCTTGAGGACACACGGGAATTTCATCTAGTCACTTTCATCATGTTTGTTTAATTCGTGTTCGCTACTTTGATAATTTGATATGTGGGTGGACCAGTGCTTGGGTGCTTTTATTACTTGAACAGGCCTCCCACTTATGATTAACCCTTCTCGCAAGCATCCGCAACTACGAAAGAAGAATTAAGATAAATCTAACCATAGCATTAAACTTATGGATCCAAATCAGCCCCCTTACGGAATAGCTCATAAACTAGGGTTTAAGCTTCTGTCACTCTAGCAACCCATCATCTAATAACTAACCCACAATGCATTCCCTTAGGCCCAAAGATGGTGAAGTGTCATGTAGTTGACGTTCACATAACACCACTAAGGGAATCAACAACATACATATCATCAAAATATCGAATGAATACCAAATTCACATGATTACTTATGACAAGACTTCTACCATGTCCTCAAGAAAAAAAACAACTACTCACAAATCATATTCATGTTCAAGATCGGAGAGGTATTGAATAGCATAATGGATCTGAACATATAATCTTCCACCAAATAAACCAACTAGCATCAACTACAAGATGTAATCAACACTACTAGCAACCCATAGGTACCAATCTGAGGTTTTGATACAAAGATTGAATACAAGAGATGAACTAGGGTTTGATATGAGATGGTGTTGGCGAAGATGTTGACGAAGTTTGGTCCTCCCAGGATGAGAGGGTTGTTGGTGATGACGATGGCTTCGATTTCCCCATCTTGGAGGGAAGTGTCCCCGGCGGAATCGCTCCGCCGAAGAGCAAAAGTGATCCTACCCAAGTTCCGCCTCGAGACGGTGACGCTCCGTCCTGAAAGTCCTCCCCTTATTTTTTCTAGGGCAAATGGGATTATATACTAGAATATGGGCACCGGAGGCTATCCAGGGGCCCCACAAGCCACCAGGGCATGCCTGGGGGGTGGTGGGCGTGCCCTGGTGCCTTGTGGGCACCTGGGTGGCCCCCTCTGGTACTTATTTGCTCCAGTATTTTTTATTTATTCCAAAATAAACCTCTGTAAAATTTTAGCTCATTTGGAGATGTGCAAAATAGGTATCTCTGATGTAGCTTTTTCGGGTCCAGAATTCCAGCTACCGACAATCTCCCTCTTCATGTAAATCTTGCATATTAAGAGAGAAAAGGCATTAGAATTGCTCCACAAAGTGTTATATTGATTAAAAACACTATAAATAACAGTAGGAAATCATGATGCAAAATGGACATATCACCTACCAATCTCCATACCCTTGCCGCCCAGATGACGCTTACGGTGTCCCTTCCCCCCATATCCACGTCCCCTACTCCAGAGAGTCGCAGCCTAAGCACGACCACATATCTCGGGGAGCTGGAGGAGCGTATGGCAAAAAAGAGGTCTATCGCGGCCTCTCAACAGGACGATGGCGAGGTGGCTGCCGTTCGTGCCGACCTGTCGATCCCGGAGGAACACCTCGCCATGGAAGCCGGCGAGGATATTGACTTTGCTTCTATGCATAAGGCTTCAAGTCAGCGGGCTTGCGTATTTCTGTATCTCATGGGAGCCGGCTATGACATCAAGCTTGTCGACAGAGACAACTTGATGCGGGCTATGTCACAGGTTAAGTGGTCCATCCCCAACGCCTTTGGCTCATCCGCTGTCGATCTCTTCATAGGCTTCCCTGCTGATCTCCTCCGCCTCGTGGTCAAAGATTTGTGATCCTTGTACGCCATCAAGCCCCTTTTTTCATTTTTGAAGGACACATTCTACGCCGATGGCTCGGGATCCTCAGTTGCGAAGTCAGATCTCATCGACCATGACAACGAGAAGGGCACCCAGAACGGCTACTCGAAGGTGAAATAGCTCATCTGCAACATCAGGGAGCACACCCTGGGTCTATGCTCTTCCAAGTGGAAGGAGCCCATCCATGACAAGCAAGGCAATATCCTATCAGCAAATCTTACTTTTTCTAGCTAGCCAACTCATACCCATTATTGTACTAGCTTTTGCCATGTGATGTTTTAACCATGTCGTGTTTAATTATTTCAGTTATGCAAAAATGTAATGTTCAATAGGGCTATCTGATGTTTAAGTATGAATTGTCCAGTTCAGTTTCATGAATGGCTATATTTGGTTGTTTGTAGTGAGCAGATGCCTTGTTTATCTATATTTTGTTGTTAGGTTGGTTGTAGTGTGATGGAATAAATTCCCGTAAGATCCCTCAGTAGGGTTCATGACAAGACCGAAAGTACCGGGATGGAGTCTGCACACACAATTTACCCTGGTTCGGGCCTCCGAAGAGTAATACCCTACATCCTGCTTCTTCTTGTTATCAATGGTGCGGGGATACCTCATGTAGAGGATTACAATGGTGTTTGAGATGTCTACCGAGAGTTGAATGTCCGATTGGGTCCCTAACAAGGACCTAGGCCTCCCTTTATATAGACAGGAGAGGCCTAGGGTTTTACATAAGGGGGTCGGTTAGATTAGATCTGCCGCCGCCCTCTATCTTTGATAACACGCTAATTGCTCTCACCTCCTTAGGGTTCCATGATATTCCTTGGGCCTAGTGGGCCCTATTCAAGGTCGAGGTCGGGCTCACTTATGTCAGGTACCCCCAGTTTGGGACCCCGTCAGTAGGCCCCGAGCATGGTGGAGGTCGCGACCATGCAAGCTCTGAGGCCTCTATCAGGATCCTTTCTTCGTGCATCTGGCCTCCCAATTTGTCGTGAAGTGGATTTCTTCTCCCTCTCTTTCGTGCATTGTTACCTTTCCTGGGTGACGGGGCCCAAAGCTCCATGGGCCGGCCCACCGCCTGCGTGGGTGCTATCTTAGGCAAGGCTTGCGTGCCAGCCTATTTTAAATACGATGACTAATCAGCCACATTGGATCCTGCCTGACTCTTCTTATTTGCCGTCAGGTTTCCACCTATTCTTACTAGATCGACGGCGTTCACATCCTTCTCCATCAAGGAATCATGGCCATCGCCCCTTCCTCCTCCGAAGAGACGCCCGGCTAGGGCGACTCGCTTGAGGTCATACCACCGTGTCTTCCTCATCCACCCGAGTGGGTTAGCGATTGGGAGCGCTCCTCCATCTCTCGATCCCACCTGGAGTAGCCGGTATTGATGGGGCACCTTCCGGAGTTCACCAAGATGGGCTGGATGGCGCCTCGATCAAGAGATAAGGTCTCACATCCATTGTGCTGGAACCAGGTGGTGCATGTGGCGCTCATCCACCGTGGGCTGAGGTTTCGATTGAATTCCTTTACTAGGGACGTGTTGGCCTTCTCCGGGCAACAGCTGCATCACCTAACCCCGAGTGGCATCTTGCACCTCTCCTGCTTTGTGGCCCTTTGTGAGTGTTTCCTCAGTGTTTGGCCCCACTTCGGTCTTCTTTGGTACTTCTTTGAAGTGGTCCCCTGCCTCAAGGATGGGAAAATCCCTTCTTGCGGTGGGTCCATTCTCCAGACCCGCTAGGGTTCCAATTATTTTGGCTTGGCGTTGGCCCCGGAGACGGAGTCATGGAAACAGGGGTGGTTTTATGCTCTGGATAACTTCCATGACCCTAGCAACCCTGGGCTACCGGAGTTTGCCGACGTGCCTTGTTGGCAGAAACCGGAGTGGCGATCTAAGATTGTCCTTGATTCCGGGACCGGCTATCTCATGTATGTTGTTGCCTGTCTTTAGGGAAACGATCTCACCGGCCTGTAGATTTTGAAGACTTGGATGCAAAGGAACATCCAACCTTTGGGACGGATCGACCCTCCTATGTATGAATACCGCAGGAGGTGTGAACCCAACCATCTGCTCCGCATGAGCTCTCCGAAAACAAAATTGAAGATCGCTTGCATTTGCTGAGCAGCCTCCCCTTTGAGGAGCTCCGTCCCGGGGTGGCCGTTGAGCCCTATAGTATGGCCAACCCGTGGCCTGGGGTGAGTCTCCCAATGTTCGTCGTTCCATCATGCCTTTGGGGAGTGTTCATTAACATCCCTCTAATGTTTTACTGCTCTTTTGTCAGTCTTCAGGCATCTGATGTGCTAAGCCCGACCTCTGCAGCCTCACATTAGCACCGCAGCCTCTTGCTGCCTTGGGCTAAAGCCTGTTGAGGGTGACTACAATGACTCCGCGGTCAGGTCTGCAACTGATCGGGATGGTGCAGCCAAGAGGTCAGGGTCGACATTGGAAGATGCACTCTCACCGAAGAGCGCTCGGCTGCAGGAAGAGCCAGACACTGGCCTGCCATCATGAGAGGAGTGCCTTCGATTTGTCGTCATGCAGCCCGGGGATGTCGGTGAGTCGCTATGACTATAGATACATTCCTAGCGAATTTACAAGTTTGTTGCCATGTAGACAGCGTTCCGAGGTCCGAGCTTCCGGCTTCATGTCCAGTGTCGCCTTTTCATGTCGTCCACCTTTGGATCCCTTGTCCAACCAAGGATTGCGACCTCCCTAATAGCTTGGGTTTGTGCTCCGTTTTCGTCTAAGCCAAGGAGTGTAGCCCATTTTTACTTTAACACTGTGCGTGAATAAGTCAAATGTGCCTGAGTTTTCTGCATGGGGTTGCTTGGCGTAGTATAGGCTTCGATGCAGCCCTGGGCCATTTAAGCTCGGTTGTGGTTGTGCTTGTGATACCGTAAAATGTATCATGTTGTTATCTGATCAGTAGTTTAACACTTTTGTCCAAGAAATAGCTTGACGCTGGTTTTCGAGGATGCTAGCATGATGTTGGTTTATCTCAAGCGCGACCTCTGCTGCGTGTGCCCCACCTTCCCCATGGATTTTTCAATGCAAAATTATGGATCCGAGGAACATAATCTTTGGTGCCATGCTGGGGAGGTGGAGCGTGATTGCTTGTATCTTTATTGGTAATTCCCCGAAGAGGAGAGAATGATGCAGCACAACAACGGTAAGTATTTCCCTCAGTTATGAAACCAAGGTTATCAATCCAGTAGGAGAACCAAGCAACACTATGTAAACAACACTTGCACACAAACCACAAAAACTTGCAACCCAACACGTGAGAGGGGTTATCAGTCCCTCCTCGGTATTGAGATATAATAAATTGTCTGAGATTGGATAAATAGATCTAGCAAAAACACAAAATAAAATAAATAAAGAAAAAGTGCAGGAAGGTATTTTTGGATTTTTGGATTAATAGATCTGAAAATATATGATAGGAAATAGACTGGGGGGCGTAGATTTCACTAGAGGCTTCTCTCGAGAAAATAACATACGGTGGGTAAACAAATTACTGTTGGGCAATTGATAGAAAAGCGAATAATCATGACGATATCCAATGCAATGATCATGTATATAGGCATCACATCCAAGATTACTAGACTGAAACGATTCTGCATCTACTACTATTACTCCACACATCGACCGCTATCCAGCATGCATCTAGTGTATTAAGTTCATGGAAAAATGGAGTAATGCAATAAGAACAATGACATTATGTAGACAAGATCTATTCATGTAGGAATAGACCCCATCTTTTTATCCTTAATGACAATGATGCATGCGTGTCATGCCTCCTTCTTTCACTGAGATTGAGCACCGCAAGATCAAACCCATCACAAAGCACCTCTTACCATGGCAAGAAAAATCAATCTAGTTGGCCAAACCAAACCAAAATTTTGGAGAAGAAATATGAGGCTATAAAGATCATGCATAAAAGAGTTCAGAGAAGACTCAAATAATATTCATGGATAGAATTGATCATAAACTCACAATTCATCGGATCCCAACAAACACACCGCAAAAAGTCATTACATCCAATAGATCTCCAAGAACATCGAGGAGAACATTGTATTGAAGATCAAAAAGAGAGAAGAAGCCATCTAGCTACTGCCTACGGACCCGTAGCTCTGTGGTGAACTACTCACACATCATCGGAGGGGCAAGGGTGTTGATGAAGAACCCCTCCGTGATCGTTGACCCCTCCGACAGAGTGCCAGAGAAGGCCTCTAGATTGGATCTCGTGGTTCTGGAACTTGCGGCGGCGGAAACTATTTTCTCTCGACTACCCTAGGGTTTTTGGGATTTTAGAGTATTTATAGAGCTGATAGGTGATGGAGAAGCCTCCCGTGGGCTCCACTACCCACCAAGGCACGCTAGGGGCCTCTGGCGCGCCCTGGTGCCTAGTGGGCCTCACGGGCCTCCTCTGGTGCACTTCTTGGGCTCCCCTGGTGTCTTCTCGGCAGAAAAAATTCTCCAAAAAGTTTCGTGGCATTTGGACTCCGTTTGGTATTGATTTTCTGCGAAGTAAAAAACAAGCAAAAAAACAACAACTGGCACTGGGCACTATGTCAATAGGTTAGTCCCAAAAAATGATATAAAGTAGCTAGTAAATGAGTATAAAACATCCAAGAATGATACTTTAATAGCATGGAACAATAAAAAATTATAGATACGTTGGAGACGTATCAAAGCGTGTACCCCTATTTGGGGTTCTCTTCGTCACCTCTCGAGGTGGCGTCCATTTTATCTTCCAGGTGCATCTAGCGTACGCCGAAGTCATCAGCGAACGCACCTGGAGTAGGTCTCTATCGCTTTGTCGGATTGTGGCTACTTGATCCAGCCCGTGCCTTTGACACCTCCTCAGCTGCTTATACTATGGCCACAAAAGCCGCCATCTGCTCCTCAATTCAGAATGAGCGTTCCGTGTTGCCATTCATTGTTATGATGCCATAGGGTCTATGCATATTTAGCTTTAAATAAGCGTAGTGCAGGACAGTGTGAAAATGGGCGAAGGCCATTCTCCCTAGAGTGCGTTATAACCACTCCTGAAGGGGACGATATCGAAGGTTAACTCTTCATTCTGAAAACTACATCCAGGCTTACCCTGCTCGAGCACCATGCCTCAACTCCAAGTATGATACCCTTGAAGGTGGTATTACTGCATTGGATCTGTGTTTGGTCTATATGCATTTTCTTGATGGTATCTGCATATATAAGGTTGAGGCTGCTGCCAGCGTCCATTAGGACTCGGGTCAGATGAAAGTCGTCAACTATGGGATCAAGGACCAGGATGCTAGTTGGGTGGTCCCATCGATCAAATATGATCAGAATTTATAACCATGGGATGTACTTTAGTTCAGCTGGCTCTACGACATATACATCATAGAGAGCTCGCTTCCTTTCCTTATTGGTGGCGTGGGTAACATAGATCATATTCACGTCCTTTACTTGTGAGGGAATTGCATTTGGCCCGAGTTACTCGGCCTAGGATGATCTCTATCTTCATTATTATGAGGCGTATTCTTGCCCTGATTATCGGACGCCACCTTACCAGCTTGTTTCATCACCCAACAGTTCCGGTTAGTGTGAGTGACGGGTTTCTCCGAATTGCCATGTATGGCTCATGGTTGATCCAAAATCTGACCTAGCCGCGAGGGGCCGCCCTTTCTGCCTTAGAAAGGCTTCTTTTTTTACCCCCCATTGGTTGTTGAAGCTGGCGTTGGCCTCGTCCTCCTCGGCATTGTTGTTTCCTCCTCTATTATGGCGCTTGTTGTCCCTATTATGCCGAGGTTTCACATTTCCGTCATGCACCTCGGAGGTGCCAGGGTTACCATTGCGAGTGATTTTACGAGCCGACCGGTTATCCTCACCAACAATCGAGTAATGAGCTATGAGGCTTGCCATTGTTCTTAGCTTCTCGGGCCCTAGTTCCCTGGCCAACCATTCATCACTAACATTGTGCTTGAATGATGTAATTTCCTCCACATCCGGTAATCTACTGTCTCGGTTTTCTTTGATAAGAAGCGGTTCCAGAACTTTTGGATTGATTCCCCCTAGTTCTGCACAACATGGGCCAAGTCATTGGCATCTAGAGGTCAGACGTAGGTGCCCTAAAAGTTGGCCTGAAATTCGTCCTCAAGGTCTCCCCAGATGTCAATCGAGTTCTCAGGAAGGTTGTTAAGCCAATGCCGAGCTAGAACTTTTAGTTTCAATGGCAAGTATTCAATGGCATGGAGATCGTCTCCCCTTCCATATGTACTGCCATGAAGAAATCTTGTATCCAGACTGCAGGGTCCGTTGTTCCATCGCACAGTTTGATATTTATGGGTTTCAACCCCTTGGAGAACTGATGCTACATGACCTCATCGGTGAAACATTGAGGGTGCACAACTCCTAGGATTTTGGGAATAGCATGGCATACGTCCAACGTCGCTACGTGATGGTCTCGGGTGTCATTACGTACGTCACCATTTTCCGCTAATCAAGCCGCGCTGCTTGGACTTGTAAATTGACCAAGGTGGCACATCGGACCTTAAGGGCCTTTTCTCCTTTGGGTAGTTCCTCCTCGTAGCCTTGGTGGATTAACTCTATGATACATCTCCAACGTATCTATAATTTATGAAGTATGCATGCCATATTTATTATAATTTTGTATGGTTTTGGTGCATGTTTATATTATTTTTATGGACTAACTTTTTAATATAGTGCCCATTGCCAGTTCCTGTTTTTTGCATGTTTTTTTGTTTCACAGAAATACCATGCCAAACAAAGTCCAAACGCGATAAAAATTTACGAAGATTTATTTTGGAATATATGTGATTTTTGGGAGGAAGAATCAACGCAAGACGGTGCTCGAGGGCCCCACAAGGCACCAGGGCGCGGCTTACCCTCCTGGTCGCGCCCTCCTGCCTTGTAGGCACCTCATAGCTCGGTTGATGCCCTTCTTTCGCCGCAAAAGGATAATTTCCAAATAAAAATCCCCTCAAAATTTCATCCCAATCGAAGTTACAGATCTCCGGGAATATAAGAAACGGTTTTCGGCCAGAAACATGAGTGGAGAAACAGAAGGAAACAGAGAGAGATCCAATCTTGGAGGGGCTCTCGCCCCTCTAGGCACCATGGAGGCCAAGGACCAGAGGAATAACCTCTCCCCATCTAGGGGGAGGCCATGGAGGAGCAAGCCAGAGGGGGTGCCTCTCTTCCCATATCTCTCGGCGGCGCCGGAGTGCCACTGGGGGAACCATCGTCGTGATGATCGTTTTCATCAACATCACCGTCTTCATCATCTACTTGAACATGGTGCTTTGTGCCACATATTATTATCCAATGATGTGTTGCCATCTTATGATGTCTGAGTAGATTTGTTTTGTCCTTTGGGTTGATTGATGATCTTGATTGGTTTGAGTTGTATGTTTTATTTTGGTGTTGTCCTATGGTGCCTTCCATGCCGCACACATATGGGGGATTCCCGTTGTAGGGTGTTTCAATATGTTCATGATTCACTTATAGTGGGTCGCTAGAGTGACAGAAGCTTACACCCCGAGTAAGGGGGTTGTTGCGTATGGGAGTAAAGGGGACTTGATACTTAAATATTATGGTTGGGATTACCTTAGTGATTTCTAGTAGTTGCGGATACTTGCTAGAGGTCCAATCATAAGTTCATATGATCCAAGTACGGAAAGTATGTTAGCTCATGCCTCTCCCTCATATAAAATTGCAATAATGATTATCGATCTTGGTAACAATTGCCTAGGACAATTCCGCACACCATACCATCAGTCCATCATTATTCCACACTCGGTTTTTATAATATATTGTAATATATTTTAAATTTATGTAGACATCATCTATTTTTATATTTTAGCTCTAAGACATGCAAAGCTATCCTCTTTATACCCACAACAGAGTTCTATTTCTTGTTTATAGATGAAAGCAAACGTTCGGTCTACGTAGAGTTGTATCAGTGGCAGATAGGACTTGAGAGAATATTGATCTTACCTTTAGCTCCTCGTGGGTTCGGCATAACATACTTATCGCTTCCATCTTTGGAAATTGCTACAATGATTCCTTGCACTTGGGGAATATCAAGCTCTTTTCTCGCGCCGTTGCCGGGGAGCAATAGCATGGGGTTAATATTTTCGTGTATGCTTGTTTGCTTTCTTCACTAAGTATATTTTGTTTTTCCTTTTGTTTTCGTTTTCTTGCTTACTTTCTTTAGTTGTGGGTGAAACAAACAAAAAAATTAAAAAAATGCAAAATACAAAAAAAAATCACTTGCCTCCTATGCCTAGCTTATGGCTTTAAAGAAAGCGCTGCCTGGGAGACAACCCGGAAGCTTTAGGGAGTATTTTTATACTTTTGTGTAATATGAACTTTATTATGTGTGCCATTAAATTTCAAAAATATATATAAAGGGGAACCTAAAAACTTTTTCAATAAGAGAAGCCATTGGAAGGTTGTGCATTTGAGAAGTGAGGGTCGACCTTGAACACTTGTGTTCATGCTCTTGGAAACAATGTAGAATTTTTCAAGTAAGTTTCTCACAAAAATAATTATCCCCTTGTACAAATCCATTGTATTATAAAAATAATGTGCCAAGATTTACCTTTAGGATGTTTAAATTGCTTGTTTGGTGTGTGCCGTGCAAAAAGAGAAACTTTCGATGTATTATTTGAATTTAAATATTTTATTGGAATAAGCAAAAATTCTGAAATTTTTACACAGTACTTCTATGCAAATTTTTTATTTTGTCCTAAGTTTTAAGAATTTTTTGATTTGCAGAAGTATATGTACCATCTGCATCTTTACAGACTGTCCTGTTTTCACAGATTGTTGTTATAGTTTCTTTATTTGCTTATGTTTGAAATCTTGTTGAGCCCCTTTGACTTGGGAGCCAGAGAATTTTGATAGCATATAGTGGGTAATGTTTTATTATAATTATACAATAATTTTACAGCAGGACATGATGGGATTTGATGTTATATGTACTAACCCCTCTAATAAAAAGTTTGGTTAAGTTTTGTGTGGATGAAGTGTTCGAAGATCGAGGAGGTATCGATATGAGAATAATAAGGAGAGGCAAAAGTTCAAGCTTGGGGATTACCAAGGCACCCCAGGTAAATATCCAAGGAGACTCAGGCACCTAAGCTTGGGGATGCCCCGGAAGGCATCCCATCTTTCTTCTTCAACAATTATCGGTATGCCTTGGTTTTTGTTTTGTTCACATGATATGAATCTTTTGTGTTTATTTTTCCCTTTTCTTTTATGCACCATGCTTGTTGGGATGATGGTTCTTTTTTTATTTATAAAATGCTTCATGCGCTTAACTTAAATCTTTTGAGTACAACTTTATAGAATGCTCTTTGTGCTTCACTTAAATCTTTTGAGAATGGCTTTATAGAATGCTTCGTATGCTTCACTTATATATTCTGAGCTTTGATATTGGTCCCTCTATATTCATTGTAGAATGATCTATGAACTTCACTTATATCTTTTAGAGTATGAATAAAATTATCATCAAAATTGGGTTTGGAAGAGTATCATTAAAATATCAATGCTTAGCTAAAGAGCTTTAAAGAAAAATTCTTGTGTAGAGACAACCCAATATTCATCCTTACTGTTTTTGTGTGTTCACATGATTATGCTACTTTAGTAATCATGTTTTATAGATTTTGTTTCAAGAAATTGCCAAGTAAGACCTTTGGGATAGTGCAAATGCTTGCTGATTTGATTATGTGCCAAAACAGAAACTTTGCGCTCAGTATTTGATTTTACTTTTTTTACTGGAGTGTCAAAAAGTATGAACTTTTTACAAATTCTTGGGTTACAAATTTTTTAGGCTGTCCTAATTTTTCATAATTTTTGGAGTTATAGAAGTATGGTTCTAGGTTAGATCATTACAAACTGTTCTGTTTTTGACAGAATCTATTTTCTTTGCATAGTTTTCTTGTTTTAGCATTTCCATAGATTATATTGAGTGATCTAAATTTTGAATGATAGGGTACAGTAGGCATTATGTGAGAACAATTTTGGATCTTGTATTGACACTACCAAAGTGAATGATTTATTTATTATCATACTAACCTATCTCACGAGTTCTGTTAAGTTTTGTGTGATTGAAGTTTTCAAGTTTCTGGTGAGACATCTATATGAGGAGAATAAGGAGTTGCAAGAAAAGGCACCCCGAGGTAGTATTCAAGGAAGACTCAAGCTTCCAAGCTTGGGGATGCCCCGGAAGGCATCCCCTCTTTCGTCTTCAACATTATCGGTAACCTCAGTTGGAGCTATATTTTTATTCGTCACATGATAAGTGTTTTGCTTGGAGCGACATTTTCTTTTATTAGGATTTGCTTGATGTTATTTAGAATAATGTTTTGTATATTTTATTTCAATAAAAGTGGCAAGTATAGCCTTTACCATGCTCAATTTGCAAGACTATATGTTGCTGTTTGAAAACAGAAAGTTTTCTATTATTGTGTGAGTTCTTCAGAAAACTCAGAACATGATAAAATCTTGAAATATTTACACAGTAAGATATGATAAATTTTCCACAGTGTGGTAATTTTTCAAAAAAATTGGAGTAAATAAGTTTGAATCTTTCTTCATCCTTTACAAATTGTTCTGTTTAGACAGATTGTTGTTATGTTTGCATTGTTTGTTTATGTTCGCTTGTTTAATGATTCTATTTCAGGATAGGAGTATTAAATATGCAGAGCCATTTAGTATGCAATGTAAAATATTAATTTTAGTGATTTGTTACAGTAGAGAATGATAAGGTTTTGCATTGATTTATAATAACTTATCTCACGAGTTCTTGTTGAGTTTTGTGTGTTTGAAGTTTTTGAGATTTAGGGAAACCATGATATGAGAGGAATTAAGGAGATACAAAAGCTCAAGCTTGGGGATGACAAGGCATCCCAAGATAATATCCAAAGAAGTCTCAAGTACTAAGCTTGGGGATGCCCCTGTAGGCATCCCACCTTTCTTCATCAACAATTATCGGTTAGATACTGGTTGAGCCTAAGTTTTTTTTGCTTCTTTGCATGAGATGTACTATTCTTGTAATGTCTTTTATATTTGTTTGGTTTTTGAATAAAATACTTAAGATCTGAATATTTTTTAAAGAGAGAGAGAGAGAGAGTCTTCACATAGCTACTTAATTATTTAACTACTCATTTGATCTTCACTTATATCTTTGGGAGTAGTTCGTTGTTTACTCTTATGCTTCACTTATATCCTAAGAGTAAATTGTTGAGTGAATTGAATATCATAAAGTTGAAACTATATGTTCTTCATATGCTTGCATTATGCTTGGTAGTAATTTCACATTGAGTTTAGAAAGTAAAGTCTATTGAAGCTTGACAATCACAATATTGGTCATACAAGCAATTCATGAATGCTTTGTATAAGGAAGAGAACTTTCACATATAAATATATTATCTGGGACATCTTTTATGATTGTGAATACACATTAATTATTTTCAAACTTGAGGAAATTAGTTGAAGTTGGACAAGGAAGACAACATAATGAGTTATTTTTGGGTATATTTGCATAGAAGTTATATTGTTATGGATCCTCCAACATGTGGTGCTTGCTTAGGACCTTTTGCTAGCCAAAAATTCGTACTAAGTAGAGATACTACTTGTGCATCCAAAAACCAATAAACCCACCATATATACCTATGGATTGAATAAGATCCTTCAAGTAAGTTGTCATCGGTGCAAAAAGCAATAAAAATTGCTCCTAAATACGTATGATCTTTTATTGGAAGGGAAAATAAGTTTTGTAGGAACTTGTGATGGTGAAGAAATAAAAGTGACGGGCTGCATAATAAAGGTTGCTATCACAAGGGGCAATATAAAGTGACTTTCCTTTCTATTAAGAGCTTGCACATCCAAAAAGAAAAAGCGCATGACAACCTATGCTTCTCTCTATGAAGGGCCTATCTTTTACTTTTCCGTATTTACTTCTATGCACGATTCAATAAGTATTCATTCTAATTTCAACCTCAATTATTCTCTAGTTTGCAAGCATCATGTGGTGGGGAAAGGTCCATACACATATATCCATTCAAATATATGTGATCATGAATTATTATTGTCGGCAATTATCTTTATGATAAGCAAGTTGGGAGGTGAAACATTTAAGCCCATATCTTTCTCTGTGTTCGATGGATGCTATTTGTTCTAAAAATATGCTTTGAGTACTAGCAATCATATAAGACTATATGATAATTGAGTATGTGGAGCTCTTACTTAGACTTTGTTGAAAATAAATTGAATTGCAATTGTTTGGTGACTAAGAACATAGGTTGTCAAGTTTCAAGAGAATGCATTGTTTGAACCATAACATGTGAATAGATGGCTACTTTATCAACACGAGTTTTATGAGAAAGAGTTGCTTTTTGTAATGCTAGGAAAAGTGATTGAAATTATCATTGATGAAACTTATGCACTATGCTAGCATTCACACGTCATAAATTATTTCTTCTATCATTTACCTACTCAAGGACGAGCAGGAATTAAGCTTGGGGATGCTGATACGTCTCCAATGTATCTATAATTTATGAAGTATTCATGCCATGTTTATTGTAATTTTGTATGGTTTTGGTGCACTTTTATATTATTTTTATGGACTAACTTACTAATCTAGTGCCTAGTGCCAGTTCTTATTTTTTCATGTTTTTTAATTTCACAGAAATACCATACCAAACGAAATCCAAACGCGATAAAAATTTATGGAGATTTATTTTGAAATATATGTGAGTTTTGGGAGGAAGAATCAATTCAAGATGGTGCTCGAGGGCCCCACAAGGCACCAGGGCGCGGCCTACCCCAGGCCGCGCCCTCCTGCCTTGTGGGCATCTTGTAGGTCGGTTGATGCCCTTCTTTCGCCGCAAGAAAGATAATTTCCAGATAAAAATGCCCTCAAAATTTTAGCCCAATCGGAGTTATGCATCTCCAGGAATATAAGAAACAGCTTTCGGCCAGAAATAGGAGCGGAGAAACAGAAGGAAACACAGAGAGAGATCCAATCTCGGAGGGGCTCTCGCCCCTCCGGGCACCATGGAGGCCAAGGACCAGAGAAAGAACCTCTCCCCATCTAGGGGGGGCATGGATGAGCAAGCCAGAGGAGGAGCCTCTCTTCCCCTATATCTCGGTGGTGCCGGAGTGCCGTCGGGGGAACCATCGCCGCGGTGATCGTCTTCATCAACATCACCATCTTCATCACCTCCCTCATCTCTTTTCAGCGGTCCACTCTCCCGCACCCCGCTGTAATGCCCTACTTGAACATGGTGCTTTATGCCACATATTATTATCCAATGATGTGTTGCCATCTTATGATGTTTGAGTAGATTTCTTTTGTCCTTTGGGTTGATTGATGATCTTGATTGGTTTAAGTTGTATGTTTTATTTTGGTGTTGTCCTATGGTGCCTTCCGTGCTGCGCTCATGTGGGGGATTCCCGCTGTAGGGTGTACGTTCATGATCGCTTATAGTGGGTGGCTAGAGTGACAGAAGCTTACACCCGAGTAAGGGGGTTGTTGCATATGGGAGTAAAGGGGACTTGATACTTAATGTTATGGTTGGGTTTACCTTAATGATTTCTAGTAGTTGCGGATGCTTGCTAGAGCTCCAATCATAAGATCATATGATCCAAGTATGGAAAGTATGTTAGCTCATGCCTCTCCCTCATATAAAATTGCAATAATGATTACCGATCTTGTTAAGAATTGCCTAGGACAATTCCGCACACCAAAACATCATTATTCCACACTCGCTATTTGTAATATATTTTCATATATTCTAACTTTATGTAGACAGCATCTATTTTTATATTTTAGCTCTCCGGTATCATGCAAAGTTATCCTATTTATACCCACAATGTAGTTTTATTTCTCGTTTCTAGATGTAAGCAAACGCTTGGTGTACATAGAGTCGTATCAGTGGCAGATAGGACTTCACAGAATATTGATCTTTCCTTTAGCTCCTTGTGTGTTCGACATTCCATACTTATCGCTTCCATCTTTGGAAACTGCTACATTGATTCCTTGCACTTGGGGATTATCACTCTGCCACGGCCTCCGGGCACCTTAGGCACGTATGCGCCTGACGGTTGACCCTGGCCTGGAGGAGGGCGATCACGTTTTTCAGCCCAGTCGCGCTTAGAAAGTTCGCTATCCTCGACTTCTATGTCCAATTCGTTAAGAAATTTTTTGAAGGGGTGGGATCGATCAACGCCGATTTGATGGAGCTTGTCTTCAAGCGCTTGTTCGACACTTAAGAGATTGGCCCATCTGTCGTTTAGCTCCTCTTTAAGACGCTAAGACTTATTTTAACTCTTTTGGTTGTGCTGCCCAATCACTTGCACAGAGTTTCGAGCCGAGGTCCGTCAAGGGGCTCCTCGAATGCATCATATTCGTCAGGGCCGAGACTATGCTCTTCCTCGGCCTCTGGGTTGTAGTTTCTGTCGTCGAGGTCATCATCGTCCCTATTAACCTTGTCGGTGTCGTCACCATTGTCGACGCCGTCACCATTGTCGGCGCCGCCATCCGCTGCATCGCCATTGATGATGTCCCTGTTTCCGATGCCACCATTGCTTGTGTTACCATTATCAGTGCCCCTATTACCTCGGCGGACCTTGCGCCAGTGCTTTGGATTTCCCCCTCCTCCCCCATTCTTGGGGGTGTCTACCATGTAGACATTGTAGGCAGAGGTTGCGGCACACTTGCCGTTGTGATTCATGGCAGGTGGCGGGATGGTGTCTCAAGTTTCGCCGACATCTTCATCCATGTCGGTTGCCTCATCGGAGGCGCTGGCTAAGAAGTCATTTAAGTCTTCGACGATAGTGACTAGGTGGGTGGTGGGTGGGCTGAAAATTCCAGCTTTATCTAGTTCTTCCTAGATCTGATCATACACAGAGTTCCGGCCATGAGAGATAGCGAGCATCCAAATATAATCTAACACTTCGTTCAGAAGAACTCTCTCGCTTTCATCCATGCCCGATCAAAGGACGGGTCCAAAGGGAGCTTTCCCAAGGTCTGATCTGACATGGCCTCGGAGCCTTTTTCGACCAGTCCAGGTGCCTGGTCTACGACAGTCGCGCTCATCTCCAGACTTGAGGTCAGATTCGAGGCAGATACAATATTCGGGCCCAGGTCCAAGATTGCTTCCGGGCCTGAACGAATGTGTCAACGCGATCTTCGGTCTGGTCTGACACCCAGCCCGAGAATGCAAGCTCACTGCGGGAATCCATAGTGTATTCCATGTTTGAGAATCTGGCAATCTAGCCTGGGACGAATGTCCATCTAGCCGAGGTGGCTAGTCTTACTCGCATGAAGAGTTATGCTGCCGAAGACAAAAAGTTGTCCCGGGAAGAAGGTTAGACCACAACCGATGTTGTCGTCAATCAAAAGGTGAGACATCAAGCCGCTTCGATTTCCCAGAGAGACTTGCATGTGTCGCCAGTGTCAGAGCTAGATCCAGCGGATCTCTGGTAGGGGGGTAGTCTGGTAGTCTTGGCTAGATGGTAACAAGGACATAAGTGACATGAGGTTTACCCAGGTTCATGCCCTCTCGAGGAGGTAAAACCCTAGGTCATGCTTTGGTTGTATTGATTGGATGGGGTACAGAGTACAGGTGATCTACCGCGAGATTGGATGTCAATGAATCTCCCTCTGAAAGCGCAACTAATCCCCCGGTGGTTTTGGTAATTAATAACAACATATAAGTCACCGATCTAATGCTCATTGATAACAGATTTCAAAGAAGATCAATGATTGGCATGGCAAGTACTAGTGAATGTGGACGCCTCAAAATTCTAAGGACAAGGATTGGCAAAACTCCAAACTCTACATTTTTGGTTAAGTGATCCAAGATAACATTGAGTATATAGGAAAGCCAATACTATTAAAAGGGGACGGGGTTTTGATCATGACTCAATTTCTCAAGTGCTTAGTGCTATTGCTCCAAAATCCTTGATACATCTCCGTCGTATCTATAATTTTTTATTGTTCCATGCCAATATTATACAACTTTTACATACTTTTGGCAACAATTTATATGATTTATTGGACTAACCTATTGATCCAGTGCCCAGTGCCAGTTCATGTTTGTTGCATGTTTTTTGTTTCGCAGAATATCCATATCAAATGAACTCCAAACGCGATAAAAATTTATGGAGCATTATTTTGGAATATATGTGATTTTTGGGAGGTGGAATCAACGCAAACGGAGGCCCACGGCCTCCACAACCCACCAGGGCGCGCCGGGCACCCCCTGGCGCGCTCAGGTGTCTTGTTCCCTCCCTGTAAGTTGGTTGGGGCCCTTCTTCGATCGCAAGAAAGTTAATTTATGGAAAAAAATCGTGTAAACATTTCAGCGCAATCGGAGTGACGGATCTCCGGGAATTTAAGAAATGGTGAAGGGACAGAAAACAGGAACGCGAAACAGAAGAGAACAGAGAGATAGATCCAATCTAGGAGGGGCTCCCGCCCCTTCGCCACCATGGAGGCCATGGACCATAGGGTGAACTCTCCTCCCGTCTAGGGGGGAGGCCAAGGAAGAAGAGGAAGGAGGGGGCTCTCTCCCCCTCTCTCCCGGTGTCGTCGGAACGCCGCCGGGGCAATCATCATGTGACGGCGATCTACTCCAACAACTCCGTCATCTTCACCAACAACTCCAGCACCTTCCCCCATCTATATTCAGCGGTCCACCCTCCCGCAACCCGCTGTACACTCTACTTGAACATGGTGCTTTATGCTTCATATTATTATCCAATACTATGTTGCCATCCTATGATGTTTGACTAGATCTATTTTGTCCTATGGGTTGATAGATGATCATGATTGGTGCTACTTCTTGATCTTGCGTTGGTCTTTCCCTTGAAGAGGAAAGGGTGATGCAGCAAAGTAGAGATAAGTATTTCCCTCAGTTAAGAACCAAGGTATCAAATCCAGTAGGAGATACAAGCAAGTCCCCAATCTATGCACCTGCACAAACAATCAAACACTTGCACCCAACGCGATAAAGGGGATGTCAATCCCTTCACGGTCACTTGCAAGGATGAGATCTGATAGAGATAGATGTAAAAGATTACTAAAACGTAAAACAAAATAAAAGTAAATAAATTGCAGCAAGGTATTTTTGGGTTTTTTGGCTTATAGATCTGAAAATATATGATGGAAAATAGACCCGAGGGCCATAGGTTTCACTAGAGGCTTCTCTCTTGAAGGCAAATAATACGGTGGGTGAACAAATTACTGTCGAGCAATTAATAGAAAAGCGCAAAGTTATGACGATATCCAAGGCAATGATTATGCAAATAGGCATCACGTCCGTGTCAAGTAGACTGAAACGATTCTGCATCTACTACTGTTACTCCACACATCGACTGCTATCCAGCATGCATCTAGAGTATTAAGTTCATAAAGAATGGAGTAACGCCTTAAGTAAGATGACATGATGTAGAGGGATAAACTCAAGCAATATGATGAAAACCCCATCTTTTTACCCTTGATGGCAACAATACAATACGTGCCTCACTACCCCTACTTTGTCACTCGGTGAGGACACCACAAGATTGAACCCAAAACTAAGCACCTCTCCCATTGCAAGAAGAACCAATCTAGTTGGCCAAACCAAACTGATAATTCAAAGAGAAATACAAAGATATCAAATCATGCATATAAGAATTCAGAGAAGATTCAAATAATATTCATAGATAATCTGATCATAAATCCACAATTCATCGGATCTCGACAAACACACCGCAAAAGAATATTACATCGGATAGATCTCCAACAACATCGAGGAGAACATGGTATTGAGAATCAAAGAGATAGAAGAAGTCATCTAGCTACTAGTTATGGACCCGTAGGTCTGAGGTAAACTACTCACGCTTTATCGGAAGGGCAATAGAGTTGATGTAGAAGCCCTCCGTGATTGAATCCCGCTCTGGCAGGATGCCGGAAAAGGCCCCAAGATGGGATCTCACGGGTACAGAAGGTTACGGCGGCGAAAAAGTATTTTGGTGGACGCTTCTGGTCGTTTGGGAATATTTGGGAATTTATAGGCAAAAGATTAGGGTTGGAGGACTCTCGTGGGGCCTTCAAATAATTCATAGGCCAAAGCCAGGGGCGCGCCCTGAGGGCTTGTGGAGCCCTCGGGACTCTTCTGACTTCCTCTCCAAGTCCTACGTGTTTCTTCTGGTCCAAGAAAAATCATCGTAAAGTTTTATTTTGTTTGGACTCCGTTTGATATTCCTTTTCTGTAAAACTCGAAAACAAGGAAAAACAAAAACTGGCACTGGGCTCTAGGTTATTAAGTTAGTCCCAAAAATAATATAAAATAGCATATTAATGCATATAAAACATCCAAAACAGATAATATAATAGCATGGAACAATAAAAAACTATAGATACATTGGAGACGTATCAAGCATCCCCAAGCTTAATTCATGCTCGTCCTCGAGTAGGTAAATGATAAAAATAGAATTTTTGATGTGGAATGCTACCTAACATATTTATCCATGTAATTTTCTTTATTGTGGCATGAATATTCAGATCCATAAGATTCAAAACAAAAGTTTAATATTGACATAAAAACAATAATACTTCAAGCATACTAATAAAGCAATCATGTCTTCTCAAAATAACATGGCCAAAGAAAGTTATCCCTACAAAATTATATAGTCTGGCTATGCTCCATCTTCATCACACAAAGTATTAAATCATGCACAACTCCGATGACAAGCCAAGCAATTGTTTCATACTTTTGATGTTCTCAAACTTTTTCAACTTTCACCCAATACATGAGCGTGAGCCATGGATATAGCACTATAGGTGGAATAGAATATGGTGGTTGTGGAGAACACAAAAAGAAGGAGATAATCTCACATCAACTAGGCATATCAACGGGCTATGGAGATGCCCATCAATAGATATCAATGTGAGTGAGTAGGGATTGCCATGCAACGAATGCATTAGAGCTATAAGTTTATGAAAGCTCAAAAAGAAACTAAGTGGGTGTGCATCCAACTCGCTCGCTCACGAAGACCTAGGGCAATTTGAGGAAGCCCATCATTGGAATATACAAGCCAAGTTCTATAATGAAAAATTCCCACTAGTATACGAAAGTGACAACATAGGAGACTCTCTATCATGATGATCATGGTGCTACTTTGATGCACAAGTGTGGTAAAAGGATAGTAGCATTGCCCCTTCTCTCTTTTCTCTCATTTTTCTTTCTCTTTTTTTATTTGGGCTTCTTTGGCCTCTTTTTTTTGTAAAGTCCGGAGACTCATCCCAACTTGTGAGGGAATCATAGCTTCCATCATCCTTTCCTCACATGGGACAATGCTCTAATAATGATGATCATCACACTTTTATTTACTTACAAATCAAGAATTACAACTCGATACTTAGAACAAAAATATGACTCTATATGAATGCCTCCAGCAGTGTACCGGGATGTGCAATGATCAAGAGAGACATGTATAAAAAATATGAACGGTGGCCTTGCCACAAATACTATGTCAACTACATGATTATGCAACGCAATATGACAATGATGGAGCGTGTCATAATAAAACGGAACGGTGGAAGTTGCATGGCAATATATCTCGGAATGGCTATGGAAATGCCATAATAGGTAGGTATGGTGGCTGTTTTGAGGAAGAGTATATGGTGGGTTTAATGCACCGGCGAAAGTTGTGCGGTACTAGAGAGGCTAGCAATGGTGGAAGGGTGAGAGTGCGTATAATCCATGGACTCAACATTAGTCATAAAGAACTCACATACTTATTGCAAAAGTCTATTAGTTATTGAAACAAAGTACTACACGCATGCTCCTAGGGGGATAGATTGGTAGGAAAAGACCATCGCTCGTCCCCGACCGCCACTCATAAGGAAGACAATCAATAAATAAATCATGCTCCGACTTCATCACATAACGGTTCACCATACGTGCATGCTACGGGAATCACAAACTTTAACACAAGTATTTCTACCAATCCACAATTACTCACTAGTATGACTCTAATATCACCATCTTTATATCTCAAAACAATCATAAGGAATCAAACTTCTCATAGTATTCAATGCTCTTTATATGAAAGTTTTTATTATATCCCGCTTGGATGCCCATCATATTAGGACTAAATTCATAACCTATGCAAATTACCATGCTGTTTAGAGAGACTCTCAAAATAATATAAGTGAATCAAGAGAGTTCAACAATTTCTATAAAATAAAGCCACCGATGTGCTCTAAAAAGATATAAGTGAAGCACTAGAGCAAAATTGCCTAGCTCAACAGATATATAAGTGAAGCACATAGAGTATTCTAATAAATTCACGATTCATGCATGTACCTCTCAAAAGGTGTGTACATAAAGGATGATTGTGGAAAACTAAAAATCAAAGACTCAAATCATACAAGACGCTCCAAGCAAAACACATATCATGTGGTGAATAAAAATATAGCCTCAAGTAAATTTACCGATAGACGAAGACGAAAGAGGGGATGCCATCCGGGGCATCCCCAATCTTAGATGCTTGGTTGTCCTTGAATATTACCTTGGGGTGCCTTGGGTATCCCCAAGCTTAGGCTCTTGCCACTCCTTATTCCATAGTCCATCAAATCTTTACCCAAAACTTGAAAACTTCACAACACAAAACTCAACAAAAAACTCATGAGATCCGTTAGTATAAGAAAATAAATCACCACTTTTTTGTACTGTTGTGAACTCATTATTTATTTATATTGGTGTAATATCTACTGTATTCCAACTTCTCCATGGTTCATACCCCCCGATACTACCCATAGATTCATTAAGATAAGCAAACAACACATAGAAAACAGAATCTGTCAAAAACAGAACAGTCTGCGAAGATCTGAATTGTTCTAATACTTATTTAACTACAAAAATTCTGAAAACATAGGAAAATAGATTAAATTTGTATATAAATCTTTTTAAAAAAATTCTGGGTTTTTCCACGCGCTAGTGAATTTAAACAGTTCTGTTACTGGGCGTAAAAGTTTCTGTTTTTCAGCAAGATCAAATCAACTATCACCGTAAGCCATGCCAAAGGTCTTACTTGGCTCAAACACTAATTAAAACACCAAAACACAATTACTATAGAGGTAATAATGTGTATTTATTGAAAAACATAACCAAACACAAAAATCATAAAAATGAATGGGTTTCCTCCCAACAAGCGCTATTGTTTAACGCCCCTAGCTAGGCATAAAACATAGATCTAGGTATTGTAATCTTTGGTATTCTTTTCCATAGATGTGTTCTCGTTGGGAGGTTTTGCAAAGATAACTTGGAACACATTATCCATAGAAATTTTGGCATCATTGAGCTGCCCATCTATGTATCCCCTTTGATTTCTGGCTACAATCCAAGAATACTGTTGATTGACATCGTTGAAAACTTGTTGGATCATATCTAAAACAGGGATTTTCTTTTTAAGGTTTTCATCAAAAAATTGATTATTTCCAAACAAATGTCTCAAAGTATAATCACTACTGTAAAGGATCTCATCTATCACCATTTTTTCACAGCTCATACCATAATGATCAAAAATTTCCCTAGCTTCCCACACTACGTGATCAAATTCATTCTTAAGAACTTGGGTAGCTATCTTTTTAGCCTTAGGATCCTTTATAACGGGTAACTCATAAAATAATCTTTGCAAGGTAGGATGAGTACGAATAAATCTACTTTCAAATTTCAGAACTAGTGCTGAAATAGCTTTCGCATAAGTTTTAGTCCTTTTAAGTATGGGAGTATCATCGAGAGGCAAATTGCCTACGCAATTGAAAAATTCTTGTATATGTTCTTTTCCCATAAAATTCCCTTGCCCCAAAACAAAAGTTTTAGCATCCAGATTGCATGTTCGTCCAATTTTAGGAGTTAGGCCATCATCTATTTCTGCCATACCAAAGTCACTCATGATGATGAGTTCAAGCAAACAAAAGATCGGACAAAAAAAAGCGAATAAAAGGCAAATCTTTTTTGTATTTTTCTGAAAATCATTTTAGAAGTGGGGGAGAGGAAAATGAGAGGCAAATGGCAAATAATGTAATGCAAGAGATGATAGTTTATGGTGGGTACTTGGTAGGCTTGATGTAGATCTCCCCGGCAACGGCGCCAGAAATTCTTCCTGCTACTTCTAGAGCTTGCCTTGGTTTTTCCCTTGAAGAGGAAAGGGTGATGCAGCAAAGTAGAGATAAGTATTTCCCTCGGTTAAGAACCAAGGTATCAAATCCAGTAGGAGATACAAGCAAGTCCCCAATCTATGCACCTGCACAAACAATCAAACACTTGCACCCAACGCGATAAAGGGGTTGTCAATCCCTTCACGGTCACTTGCAAGGATGAGATATGATAGAGATAGATATAAAAGATTACTAAAACATAAAACAAAATAAAAGTAAATAAATTGCAGCAAGGTATTTTTAGGTTTTTTGGTTTATAGATCTAAAAATATATGATGGAAAATAGACCCGGGGGCCATAGGTTTCACTAGAGGCTTCTCTCTTGAAGGCAAATAATATGGTGGGTGAACAAATTACTGTCAAGCAATTGATAGAAAAGCGCCAAGTTATGACGATATCCAAGGCAATGATTATGCATATAGGCATCACGTCCGTGTCAAGTAGACCGAACGATTCTGCATCTACTACTATTACTCCACACATCGACCGCTATCCAGCATGCATCTAGAGTATTAAGTTCATAAAGAACGGAGTAATGCCTTAAGTAAGATGACATGATGTAGAGGGATAAACTCAAGCAATATGATGAAAACCCCATCTTTTTACCCTTGATGGCAACAATACAATACGTGCCTCGCTAACCCTACTTTGTCATTGTGTGAGGACACCGCAAGATTGAACCCAAAACTAAGCACCTCTCCCATTGCAAGAAGAACCAATCTAGTAGGCCAAACCTAACCGATAATTCGAAGAGAAATACAAAGATATCAAATCATGCATATAAGAATTTAGAGAAGATTCAAATAATATTCATAGATAATCTGATCATAAATCCACAATTCATCGGATCTCGACAAACACACCACAAAAGAATATTACATCGGATAGATCTCCAAGAACATCGAGGTGAACATGGTATTGAGAATCAAAGAGAGAGAAGAAGACATCTAGCTACTAGCTATGGACCCGTAGGTCTGAGGTAAACTACTCACGCTTCATCGGAAGGGCAATAGACTTGATGTAGAAGCCCTTCATGATCGAATCCCCCTCCGGCAGGATGCCGGAAAAGGCCCCAAGATGGGATCTCACGAGTACAGAAGGTTACGGTGGCGGAAAAGTATTTTGTGGACGCTTCTGGTCGTTCGGGAATATTTGGGAATTTATAGGCCAAAGATTAGGGGCATGCTAATTCCACACTTGTGCTTCAAAGTAGCACCATGTTTTTCATCTAGAGAGTCTCCTATGTTGTCACTTTCATATACTAGTGGGAATTTTTCATTATAGAGTTAGATGCACACTTACTTAGTTTTTCATGTTGAGCTATCATACACTTATAGCTCTTAGTGCATTCGTTGCATGGCAATCCCTACTCCTCGCATAGATATCAATTGATGGGCATCTCCATAGCCCGTTGGTTAGCCGCGTTGATGTGAGACTTTCTTAACTTTTTGTCTTCTCAATATTTACCCCTATCATCATATTCTATTCCACCCGTAGTGCTATATCCATGGCTCGCGCTCATGTATTGCGTGGGGGTTAAAAACACTGAAGCGCGTTAAAAAGTATGAACCAATTGCTCGGCTTGTCATCGGGGTTGTGCATGACAAATACTTTGTGTCGAGAAGACAGAGCATGACAAGACTATATGATTTTGTAGGGATATCTTTCTTTAGTGTTGATATTTTGAAAGACATGATTGTTTGTTGGGATGCCTGAGTATTGATGTCTTTATGTCAAATTATAGACTATTGCTTTGAATCACTCGTGTCTTAATATTCATGCCCTGATTAGACATATAATCAAGTTTATTCTAGGTAGAATTCCACATCAAAAATTATCTTTTTTATCATTTACCTACTCGAGGATGAGCAAGAATTAAGCTTGGGGATGCTGATACGTCTCCATCGTATCTATAAATTCTGATTGTTCCATGGCAATATTATACAACTTTTACAAACTTTTGGCAACAATTTATATGATTTATTGGACTAACCTATTGATCAAGTGCCCAGTGCCAGTTCCTGTTTTTTGCATGTTTTTTGTTTCGTAGAATATCCATATCAAACAAAGTCCAAACGTGATAGAAATTTATGGAGCATTATTTTGGAATATATGTGATTTTTGGGAGGTGGAATCAAAGCAAACGGAGACCCACGGCCTCCACAACCCACCAAGGCGTGTCGGGCACCCCCTGGTGCGCCCATGTGTCTTGTGCCCTCCCCGTAAGTTGGTTGGGGCCCTTCTTCGGGTGCAAGAAAGATAATTTATGGAAAAAAATCGTGTAAACATTTTAGCGCAATTGGGGTTACGGATCTCCGGGAATTTAAGAAACGGTGAAGGGCCTGAAAACAGGAACACGAAACAGAAGAGAACAGAGAGATAGATCCAATCTTGGAGGGGCTCCCGCCCCTCCACCACTCTAGGGGGGAGGCCAAGGAAGAAGAGGAAGAAGGGGGCTCTCTCCCCCTCTCTCCCGGTGGCGCCAGAACGCCGCCGGGGCAATCATCGTGTGGCGATAATCTACTCCAACAACTCCATCACCTTCCACCATCTATATTCAGCGGTCCACTCTCCCGCAACCCGATGTACCCTCTACTTGAACATCGTGCTTTATGCTTCATATTATTATCCAATACTATGTTGCCATCCTATGATGTTTGATTAGGTCTATTTTGTCCTATGGGTTGATAGATGATCATGATTGGTTTGAGTTGTATATGTTATTTTGGTGTTGTCGTACGGTGCCCTCCGTGTCGCGCAAATGGAGGGATCTCCACTGTAGGGTGTTGCAATACGTTCATGGTTTGCTTATGGTGGGTGGCGTGAGCGACAGAAGAACAGACCCGAGTTTGGGGGTCATTGCGTATGGGATAAAGAGGACTTGATACTTAATGTTATGGTTCGATTTTACAACCTTAATGATCTTTAGTAGTTGCGGATGCTTGCTAGAGTTCCAATCATAAGTGCATATGATCCAAGTAGAGAATGTATGTTAGCTCATGCCTCTCCCTCATATAAAATTGCAACAATGATCACCGGTTTAGTTATCGATCACCTAGGGACAATTCCGCAAATCCTATCACCTCTTTTCCACACTCGCTTTATATAATTGTTCTTTATTTAAACAGCACCTAACTCTTATTTTCATGTTCTTTATTATCTTGCAAACCTATCCACACCTACAAAGTACTTCTAGTTTTATACTTGTTCTAGGTAAAGCAAACGTCAAGTGTGCGTAGAGTTGTATCGATGGTCGATAGAACTTGAGGGAATATTTGTTCTACCTTTAGCTCCTCGTTGGGTTCGACACTCTTATTTATCAAAAAAGGCTACAAACAATCCCCTATACTTGTGTTATCAATCCTCAACCACTTCTCCACATCACTTACATCCAAAACCCTAAAGTCCACTTGGTCCCACCAAAATGTTCCCATCCGGACCCACCGAGATGACCCATACACTGCATATGCCAAGCCCTAATGTTTCGATGCAGCAGAAATGGATCTGGTCTCACTGATATGGCCTGACCAAGTTTCTATAATGAAGTTGTTTAATATCGGAATTACAGAGTTGAAACAATCAGAACTACCGAAATGAAGTCTTGCCCTAGTCATTGTTCGGTCACATCGAGTTGTTTCGTTCAGTCTCACCGAAAAGCCTAACGGTCAAGTCTTGTACACTAGTTAGTTCACCGAGATTTTCATGTCAGTGTCACCGAGTTGGGCCAAAGGCTTGTAATGGTTGGGCTATTGGTGCTGCCTATTTATACCCTCCACCACCACCTACTCTCTGAGAGAGCCATCAGAATGAACCACTACTTCCATTACTCATTTTCTGAGAGAGGACCACCTACTCAAGTGTTGAGATCAAGAGATTCCAATCCAACCATTTGAACCTTAATTTCTAGCATTTCCCAAGTTGCTTTCCATTCAATAATCTCTCTACCAAAGTAAAATATGTGAGAGAGTGTTTGAGTGTTGGGGAGACTATCATTTGAAGCACAAGAGCAAGGAGCTCATCATCAACAACACTGTCTATTATATTTTGGAGAGTGGTGTCTCCTAGATTGGTTAGGTGTCACTTGGGAGCCTCCAAGAGATTGTGTAGTTGAACCAAGGAGTTTTTAAGGGCAAGGAGATCGCCTACTTCGTGAAGATCTACCCGAGTGAGGCTGGTCCTTCATGGGCGTAAGCCATGATGGAATAGACAAGGTTGCTTCTTCGTGGACCCTTCATGGGTGGAGCCCTCCGTGGACTCACGCAACCGTTACCCTCCGTCGGTTGAAGTCTCCATCAATGTGGATGTACGATAGCACCACCTATCGAAACCACGACAAAAACCATCTTGTCTTCATTGCGTTTGATTTCTCTGATCCCTCCTTTACGTTTATGCAAAGTCTTTACTTTCCGCTACTCAACTCTTAGACTTGCATGTGTAGGGTGTACTTGACTTGGTAGAATTGCTAAAACTTGCCTACAACTAAATTTGGCAAAATGATAAGTTTTTATTTGTTCAAGTAGTCTAATCCCCCCTCTAGACATACTTTTGATCCTACAAGTGGTATCAGAGCTTTGGTCTCCATTGCATTGGTTTCACAACCTAGGATAGTATGGTGTCTAGTGAGAGCAACTATCACCGTAGAGGTCCATATTTCGATGGTACAAACTTTGCTAGTTGGAAACATAAGATGAAAATGCATATTCTTTGTCGTAACCCCGCCGTCTGGGCTGTTGTTCGAGTTGGCTTGCAAGGTGAATTCTTTGAGGATGGTAAAAAACCCTATCGTGACGCAACTGTGGACGAATTGAAGATGTTACAAAACAACACTCAAGCATGTGACATTCTCTTTAACAGTTTGTGTCCCGAGGAGTTCAACAAGATTAGCCGCCTCGAGAATGTAATGGAAATTTGAGATACTTTGGTTGATATGAACGAAGGTACCTAGTTCTTCAGGGAACCCAAGTTGGATGTGCTTCAAAGTCAACTTGACAAGTTCAAGACGAAGGATGGTGAAGGAGTCGCCGAAATGTACTCTAGTGCTTGATCTCATCACAAATGAGATTGCCGGCTTAGGAAGTGAAGAGATGACCGACAAGTTCATCATCAAGAAGATCCTGCCTTGGATGGAAAATATGATACTGTGTGCACATTGATCCAAATGATGCCCAACAACAAAGATCTCAAGCCCATGGAAGTCATCGGAAGGATTGTTGCTCATGAGATATCACTTAAGGATAAGGAGGAGCTCCATAACAAGTCAAGTGGTGCATACAAAGCTTCAAGTGATGCTCCTACAACCTCAAGTGAAAAGCTAGTATCCAATGAGGAGTTAAGCCTAATGGTGAAGAACTTCAACAAATTCTAAAAGAATAGAAGCAAAGAGAGAGGCTCCAACTCAAGACAATATGAGCAAAGATCATCAAGTTGTGACCGTAATTGCTACAATTGTGGAAGACCCAGACACTACTCCAATGAGTGCACGACACCTCACAAGAAAAGAGATGACTCACCTACAAGAAAGAGTAGAAGAGATGAATCTCCTCATAGAGAGAGAAGGAGTAGAGATGATCGTTATGAATGAAGACCTTCTCGAAGAAACAAGGATTCAGAAGGGAAATACAAGTCAACCAAGAGCTATTCTAGAAGAAGACATCAAGCTCATGTTGGTGAATGGGTTTCCGGCTCCGGCTCCGACAACAACTCTGAGAGAAGTTATCACTCCGACCCCGACTATAGTCAAGATGAAGGTGTTGCCAGACTTGCTCTCGTATCCTCCAACTCCTATGACCTATTTGATTCACCAAATGAAGGAATTGGAAGATGATTCATGGCTAAAGGCCCCAAGGTATCACACCCTGAGTATCTTGATTCCAATAGTGATGAGGATGATTTGCTAGGTGATGATGATTTGCTTGTTGACAAAACTAGTGATGTGAGCTATAATGAACTTGCTAGTAATCATGATAGTCAAGAAAAAATGAGTGACAATGCTAAGAAGGATATTGAGAGTCTAACTAAAAAACTAAACACTCTTAAGTTAGCTCATGAAACAACTCAAGAAGATCATAGAGAGCTTCGAAGAACTCACGAGAAGCTACACTTCGAGAAGCTAAATTTAGAGCAAGAGAATGACCTTTTAAAATCAATAAATGATGATCTTCGAAAGAAGAGTTCTTCTTACATTGCCAAACGTCTTCTCTTATCTATTTTTATGAAACAAGTTAAATCTACTCAAGATAGTAACAAGAGTAAGAAAGGTTCTACCTCTAGTAGTAACAATAGCAATGCTAAATCCAATATTGTTGCTTCTAGTAGTTCTATTGATTCCACTAATGATTCTCTTATCCAAGTTACACTTGAGCAAGAAAACAATTCATTGAAAGGAATTATAGAAAAAGGTGTCTACAAGAGCCTTTCCGGGAGTAAGCAATTTGAGGAAATTGTGCGCAAGCAAGGAAGGCACCAGAAGAACCAAGGTATTGGTTCTGAACCAAAGTTCAATGCGAATGGAGTTGAGTGGGAAGAAGATCAATACCTAAGACAAATTTTGTTCCTCAACAAGATAAGTATGATCCCACTTCTTTTGAGGGAACATAAGCTCAAGATGATCTTACACCACAAGACCACAAGCTAAAAGGCAAGGATAAGCTTCAAGAAGAGATTGACTCATTTGAAGAACCAACTCAAGCTTTGGTCAAATGGGTTCCCAAGACTTCATCAAGTACTACTACAACTCCAAGGATTCCCATCAAGTTGATGTGGGTCCAAAAGAAGAAGAACTAAAGAGTTCTTGAGGGTGACTCCGCCAACAAACTTCACTCATATTCATTCATGGCAAGGACTTGTGCAAACAACTTCAACATCTTGCACTAGTTCATGGAGTCACAAACCCTCTTGTTGGTAAGACAAGGGACAAGGTATTCAATGCATTCATGGACATCATCTTGTCTGAATTTCACTATATGTCTATGGATATCCTTGTATGTTCCTTGTGGGACTAACCCATGTAGGTATTGGAAGTGCAAAACTCCAAGGATTGCTCCCAACTCTTGATGGTCTACATCAACATTGAGCATCCACATTCACAACATCTACATGAAGTCATCATCGACAAAACGCAAGGTTAGTTCATCCCTCTTTGGGGGGATATCACATCTAGGGGGAGCTTTACTCTAAGAATTGAGTTAAAGCAACTCTAATTATGTGAACACATTAATGCTTTATGTAAAAGTGGCAGCCCCACTTGTGCTTAAACGATGAGTATGACCTATGATCAAATGTTCTCATTTGGCTCCTAAGTTAATATACTCATATATAGATGACAATGGCATCGCCCATTGCTTGATAGTTGCTACTGTTGATTATGCATGTTTGACACATATTTTATTTGCTATCTTATTATGTGAGCATGTTGCTATGCATATTTCTCCTTCGAGGATATCCAATTGTAGTTTGATTGATTTGGTTTTATTTGGCCAATTGGATGTACAAGAATGCCTAAGCACCTCCTCTAGATATCTATCTCATCTTGTCTCAAATTCTATTCATGCTATATCACAAAATTTGAACAAGGTCATTTTCGGACCCTCCGGGTCAGGAGCACTCGGAGCCACTGATCTGATTAGGGCCGACGTCCAAAACCCTCTAAGTGCTTTTCGGTCAGCCAACTCACTCAAATTCGGTCACATCGATTGCATTTAGATTGATCCATGTTTCTACCTCGTAAGACCGACATGAAAAAGTTAGCTTCATCGAAGCTCACTATCTCCGGCAGTTATGCATCTCGGTGAGACTGATTTGTTTCGATCAGTACTACCGACAACACACGGGTATATATATGTTCGTGGACCGTACGTTGAAATTTTCTTCAAATGTTTCATCGCCGCACCCCGTTGCTGTAATTGCCCCTGGTCTTTAGATCATCGCCTTCATCTCCAGCGCGCCCTCGTCGTTGGATTATGTCACTGTCAACGGGAATCTTCTCCGTCATTGCTGCCGTAGAGGATCTCCACCAAGTTAGGGGTCTATTGCGAGTATGTCTAAGGCCAGTGACAGTCATAATGTGTCCAGAGAGGTCAGTGTGGATCTTGATGCAGGAACAAGTGCAGAGGAGAGCTGTCATGAGGGAGAGATGAGTTCTCCAAGCTTACCAAAGGCGGCCACAAGGACAGGGAAGAAGAGAAACTCAGATTATAATGATGAGGACTTTCTTGTGGAGAAAGTTACTTCCAAGAAGAAGAAAGCTGTTGTTGCCAAGGATTATGGCATAACTGCTAGCTCCAAGCCAGCTCCAACCAAATCTATGGCAAAGAAGACAGGAAAGAAAAGGGGGAGGAAACACGTTGCTAATGTGGTGTTCAAACCCACATCCATGAGGAGGGATGATGCTCCAGCTGCTGATGAGCCCCCTGCCAAGCAACAGAAGCTTATGGCAGATGTCATGCCCAAGAAAGCTGCTACAACCTCCAAGTCTGCTGCTGCTCCCAAGCCTAAGGGGAGGACTACAAGAAACATCTCCGCTACAAAAAAGGACAAGGCCCTAGTGCCTGAAATAGAAGAAGAAGATGGTGCCCCAGTGCTGAGGAAACTGAGAGCCAGACTGTCAGAACACGATGATACACATCCTATGGCAGAAAGCAAGAAGGAAAGGAAGGACAAAGGACTGGGGAAATGGAGAGAGTCTGACCCATATTCCATCAGGAGAAGGACTATTGTGGACTACAACTTCTACACCAAGGAGCGGCGGGACTTCTATGAGACAGTGCTTCTCGATGAGAAGCCTGTAGTGAGTGACATGAGGTGGGCGGACTGGAAGTACATTGACAAGCATGAAGATCACTTCCCCCATGTTCATGAGGACTTGAGGACTATTGGTGTTGACACATTCATTGGGAAAAAGCTGACTGCATTGAACGACGTGATGATCATGCAATTCTATTCTACAGCTCACTTCTATCCCAATGGAAGGATAGTATGGATGACTGAAGGAGTTAGGAACCAATCTAGTGTGCTTGGGTGGGCCACTTTGTTGGGTGTTCCCGAGGCTGACGAGGGCGACATCGATGTATATGCCAAGCCTAAGATGGATCACAACTCCATGGCCAACATGTACATAGAGACCCTCAACAAGTACAAGGATTCTCACACTCTTGGCTCAGTATATCACTTATTGGCAGGTCTTGCTACCTCCAATACCATCATGAGGCATGCCTTGCTGCCCAAGTCAGGCGATGAGAAGATGATTCGAGATCACTCTATCAACATGCTGCATCGCATTGACCAACATCAGAAATTCAAGGTCATGGATCTCATTGTGGAAACTGTTAAGAGGACTGCTGCAGACCAGAAGAGATCATGTGGCTTTGCACCACATATTCATATGCTCATCAACTCTAAGGGTGCAAACAAGTCATTTCTTCTGGCTCGTGAGCATTTGCCGCTATAGCCGGAGTTCGAGGATAACACTATCACAATGGATCCATCCCATCCCACCTTGGTTGCAGCACAGACAGAGGCAGAGGCTGCCAGGACTATAGAGCCAAGTGCTCCTACCACACCATTGCCCAAAACCATGACAGATCAAATGAACTATCTCCTTCAAGCTACTCGGAGGATCGAGCGGAGTGTGGCCGCCCTCGCACAAAACTAGAAGAGTCTTGAGAGGATCATTGAGATGAAGTTCTATGATCTTGCTGTCAAGGTTACAGAGATGCAGACCACCGTTGAGAGCCTGAATAGGTGGATGAAGCCAAGGCACGATCTTCTAGTGATGATGATGAGCACCAGGGCACAGGTCTTCAGATGACCACTCAGTTCTAGATGATGCCCAGATCAGCATAGTACCAGTCACGTCCAGAGCTATAGTCTCAGCTCCAGCTACTGCATCTACGGTTGCCCCTACAGTGCCTCCTGTTGTCTCCACTCCTCCAGCTCAGCAGACCTCCGTAGAGATCTTCGCAGACACTCTTATCTCCACTCCAACGTCTATGCACACCGACGCTGCAAGTCAGCGGACTCCACCAGGAGCTACCGGAGATCAGGCCTAGAGCGACAATTAGCTCTATACTTCTTTGAATTTTTTGGTACTTGTTGCCAAAGGGGGAGAATTAGTATAGATCATCAGGCTTCGAGAGAGAGAGTGCTTTTGCCTTTTCTCATTTGGTTTCTTTGGATTTTGTGCTACTTTGAGATACTTTTGCTTGATGCTTGTATGAGACTATGTTATATTGTGTGCTTGATCATACCGTACTTTGATGCTATGCTTTCTTGAATATCTATTCATATGCTCTTTGTATGACCATTCACTTGTTTGATTGGTGATGAGTGCTGCTACTTCTTGAGCTTGCGTTGGTTTTTCCCTTGAAGAGGAAAGGGTGATGCAGCAAAGTAGAGATAAATATTTCCCTCAATTGAGAACCAAAGTATCAATCCAGTAGGAGGAACACAAAAGTCTCCAATAAATGCACCTACACAAACAAAAAATATTGCACCCAACGTGATAAAGGGGTTGTCAATCCCTTCACGGTTACTTGCAAGGATGAGATCTGATAGTGATAGATATAAAAGTTAAGTAAAAATGCGAAACAAAATAAAAGTAAATAAATTGCAGCAAGCTATTTTTGTGTTTTTGATTTTATAGATCTGAAAATAATATGATAAAATATAGACCTAGGGGCCATAGTTTTCACTAGAGGCTTCTCTCTTGAAAGAAACCATACGGTAGGTAAACAAATTACTGTTGAGCAATTGATAGAAAACCGAATAGTTATGACGATATCTAAGGAAATGATCATGTATATAGGCATCATGTCCGTGACAAGTAGACCGACTCCTGCCTGCATCTACTACTATTACTCCACACATCGACCGCTATCCAGCATGCATCTAGTGTATTAAGTTAACAAGGACGGAGTAACGCCTTAAGCAAGATGACATGATGTAGAGGGATAGATCCAATCAATATGAACAAACCCCATCTTTTTATCCTTAATGGCAACAATACAAATATGTGTCGTGTCCCTTTCTGCCACTAGGAATAAGCACCGCAAGATTGAACCCACTACAAAGCACCTCTCCCATTGCAAGAAAAATCAATCTAGTTGGCCAAACCAAATCAATAGATCGGAGAGAAATACAAAGCTATCTTAATCATGCATAAAAGAGTTCAGAGAAGACTCAAATAATATTCATAGATAATCTAATCATAAACCCACAATTCATCGAATCTCAACAATCGCACCGCAAAAGAAGATTATATCGAATAGATCTCCAAGAACATCGAGGAGAACATTATATTGAAGATCAAAGAGAGAGAAGAAGCCATCTAGCTACTAGCTATGGACCCATAGGTCTGTAGTAAACTACTCACACATCATCGGAAGGGCAACAAGGTTGATGTAGAAGCTCTCCGTGGTCGAATCCCCCTCCGGCAGAGTACCAGAAAAGGTCTCCAGATGGGATCTCACGAAGACAGAAACTTGCAGCGGCGGAAAAGTATTTTTGGTGTGCCCCCTGGTCTACGGGGAATATTTGGGTATTTATAGAAGAAGAATTAGGGTTGGAAGTGCCACGGTGGGCCCACAAGCTTGCAGCCCCCCTAGGGTGCGCTCTATGAGCTTGTGGCCATCTCGTGGCCCTTCTGGCCTCCAAATAAGTGGGTGTGCATCCAACTTCTTGCTCATGAAGACCTCGGGCATTTGAGGAAGCCCATCATTGGAATATACAAGCCAGGTTCTATAATCAAAAACTCCCTCTAGTAATATATGAAAGTGACAAAATAGGAGACTCTCTATCATGAAGAACATGGTGCTACTTTGAAGCACAAGTGTGGAAAAGGATAGTATCATTGTCCCTTCTCTCTTTTTCTCTCATTTCTTCTCTTTTTTTTTATTTTGTTGGGCACTTCGGCCTCTTTTCTCTTGGGATCTTTTTGGCCTCTTTATTTTATTTTATTTTAGTCCAGAGTCTCATCTCAACTTGTGGGGGAATCATAGTCTCCATCGTCCTTTCCTCACATGGGACCATGCTCTAATAATGATTATCATCACACTTTTATTTACTTACAACTCAAGAATTACAACTCGATACTAGAACAAAAATATGACTCTATATGAATGCCTCCAGCGTTGTACCGGGATGTGCAATGATCTAGCATGACATGTATAAAAAACGAACGGTGGCCAAGCCACAAATACTATGTCAACTATATGATCATGCAAAGCATTATGATAATGATGATGTGTGTCATAATAAAACGGAATGGTGGAAGTTGCATGGCAATATATCTCAGAATGGCTATGGAAATGCCATAATAGGTAGGTATGGTGGTTGTTTTGAGAAAGATATAAGGAGGCTTATGTGTTAAAGAGTGTATCATATCACAGGGTTTGGATGCACCGACAAAGTTTGCACCACAACTCAAGGTGAGTAAGGGCAATGCATGATACCGAAGAGGCTAGCAAATTGTGGAAAGGTGAGAGTGCGTATAATCCATGGACTCAACATTAGTCATAAAGAAATCACATACTTATTGCAAAAGTTTATTAGCCCTCGAAGCAAAGTACTACTACGCATGCTTCTAGGGGGATAGATTGGTAGGAAAAGACCATCGCTCGTCCCCGATCGCCACTCATAAGGAGGACAATCCAAAATAAATCATGATCCAATTTCATAGCATAACGAGAGGCCATACATGCATGCTTCAAGAATCACAAACCTTAACAAAAATATTTTTACTAAACCACAATTACTCACTAGAATGACTCTAATATCACCATCTTTATATCTCAAAACAAATGCAAGGAATCAAACTTCACATATATTCAATGATCTTCATGAAAGTTTTTATTATATCCCTCTTGAATACCCATCATATTAGGACTAAATTCATAACCTAAGCAAATTGCCATACTATATATAAGACTCTCAAAATAATATAAGTGAAGCATGAGAGTTCATCAATTTCTTTAAAATATAACCATCGTCATGCTCTAAAAGATATAAGTGAAGCACATAGAGTATTCTAATAAATTCATGATTAATGTGTGTCCCCCTCAAAAGGTGTGTCCAGCAAGGATGATTGTGGCAAACTAAAAAGCAAATAAAGCAAAGACTCATATAATACAAGATGCTCCAAGCAAAACACATATCATGTGGTGAATAAAAATATGGCCTCAAGTAATTTACCGATGGATTGTAGACAAAAGAGGGGATGCCATCCGGGGCATCCCCAAGCTTAGACACTTTCTTGTCCTTGAATATTACATTGGGGTGCCATGGGCATCCCCAATCTTAGGCTCTTGCCACTAGTTATTCCTTAGCTCATCGAAACTTCACCCAAAACTTGAAAACTTCACGACACAAAACTCAACAGAAAACTCGTGAGATACGTTAGTATAATAAAACAAATCTCCACTTTTAGGTACTGTTGTAAACTCATTCCAATTTTATATTTGCATTATATCTACTGTATTCTAACTTCATCATGGTTCATACCCCTGATACAACCCATAGATTCATCAAAACAAGCGAACAACACAATGAAAACAGAATCTGTCAAAAACAGAACAGTCTGTAGAAACCCGAATTAAGCTCATACTTCTGTAACTCCAAAAATTCTGAAACATTAGGAAGATGTAGGCAATCTGCATATCAATCTTGTGTAAAAAATCAGAATTTTTCCACGTTCCAACAAATTTCAACAATACTGCTACTGGACGCAAAAGTTTCTGTTTTTTCTTAGTATCAAATCAACGATCTTCCAAATCATCCAAAAGGTCTTACTTGGAACAAACACTAATTAAAACATTAAAACACAATCATAGCAGAAGTATAATTGCATGTTCATTGAAAAACAGAAGAAAAAGCAAAAACATAAAATAAAATTGGGTTGCCTCCCAACAAGCGCTATTGTTTTACGCCCCTAGCTAGGCATATTGCATAGATCTAGGTATTGTCATCTTTGGTATTCAATTCCTTCGTAATCAAATCTTCCAAAACTTTTCTTAGTAAATTTCTTTTCTCATGTTCTTCCTTTTTAGTGGGAGAGCTTAACGCATGAAAGGGACTTCGATTAGTAATTTTTACATTCATAATTTCATACTCAAGATCATCACCATAAACATATTCATATAAAACATGTATCTCATTTTTAATAGGTTCTCTAGACATCTCTTCAATCCACTCGTTATTAAATCCTTCATCAATTCCCTTAGTGACCCAATCAAATTTATCATAAGCATCTAGGTAAAAAGCTTGGATAACTTCCGCATAAGGGTCTCCTTTCCTTGGATCGTTACTAAAAGCAACATAATCCTTAGATTCTAAACTATGTAAGGTTTCTTTATCATAGAGAATTTCTTCTGTTGGAGGATGCTCAAAATTTATGTTATAGTAAGCAAAGATTTCCCTAGCCTCTCAGACTATGTAATCAAATTCACGCTTTAGGATCATGTATGTTGGGGAGTTCATAAAAAATCTTTTGTAAAGTTGGATGAATATGTAGATATTCTCTCTCTGGTTTAATCACAAGCATGGAAATATCATCTGCATTGCAATTTGTATTATGACGAGTAGATCCCCTATCTATAGGCATAACTCCCGTGCAATCAAACAATTCCTGAATAATATGCTTTCAATAATGTTCCCATCACCCACATGATAGATCTTTGTTTTAAGATGAGTTGGGGTTTCAGTTTCAAGAGCTTCATGATTAAGATCACAATATTCAAACTTTTCCTCAAGATTTTTACTAGCGTTTTCAATGATAACCTTTTCAGATTCAGACATGATGGCAAAGCAAGCAATCTAGCACACAAGCAAACAAACAGCAAATGAAAAAGCGAACGGAAAGAAGGCAAACAAAAAGGCAAATATTTTTGTGTTTTTCTAAAAACATTTTGAAGTGGGGGAGAGGAAAACGAGAGGCAAATGGCAAATAATGTAAATGCAAGAAATGAGAGTTTATGATGGGTACTTGGTAGGCTTGATGTAGATCCTCCCCGACAACGGCGCCAGAAATTCTTCCTGCTACTTCGTGAGCTTGCATTGGTTTTTCCCTTGAAGAGGAAAGGGTGATGCAGCAAAGTAGAGATAAGTATTTCCCTCAGTTGAGAACCAAGGTATCAATCCAGTAGGAGGAACACACAAGTCTCCAATAACTGCACCTACACAAACAAACAAATACTTGCACCCAACACGATAAAGGGGTTGTCAATCCCTTCACGGGTACTTGCAAGGATGAGATCTGATAGTGATAGATATAAAAGTTAAGTAAAACTGCGAAAGAAAATAAAAGTAAATAAATTGAAGCAAGGTATTTTTGTGTTTTTGATTTTATAGATCTGAAAATAATAGATAGACCCGGGGACCATAGTTTTCACTAGAGGCTTCTCTCTTGAATGAAATCATACGGTGGGTAAACAAATTACTGTTGAGCAACTGATAGAAAAGCGCATAGTTATGACGATATCTAAGGCAATGATCATGTATATAGACATCACGTCCATGACAAGTAGACCGACTCCTACCTGCATCTACTACTATTACTCCACACATTGACCGCTAACCAGCATGCATCTAGTGTATTATGTTAACAAGAACGGAGTAACGCCTTAAGCAAGATGACATGTTGTAGAGGGACAGATCCAATCAATATGAACAAACCCCATCTTTTTATCCTTAATGGCAACAATACAAATACGTGTCATGTCCCTTTCTGTCACTGGGAATAAGCATGGCAAGATTGAACCATCTACAAAGCACCTCTCCCATTGCAAGAAAAATCAATCTAGTTGGCCAAATCAAATCAATATATCTGAGAGAAATACAAAGCTATCTTAATCATGCATAAAATAGTTCAGAGAAGACTCAAATAATATTCATAGATAATCTGATCATAAACCAACAATTCATCGGATCTCAACAAACGCATCGCAAAAGAAGATTACATCGAATAGATCTCCAAGAACATCAAGGAGAACATTGTATTGAAGATCAAAGAGAGAGAAGGAGCCATCTAGCTGCTAGCTATGGACCTGTAGGTCTGTGGTAAACTACTCACACATCATCGGAAGGGTAGCAAGGTTGATGTAGAAGGTCTCTGTTGTCGAATCCCCCTCCGACAGAGTACAGGAAAAGGTCTCCAGATGGGATCTCATGAAGACAAAAACTTGCGGCGGCGGAAAAGTATTTTTGGTGTGCCCCTGGTCTACGGGGAATATTTGGGTATTTATAGAAGAATAATTAGGGTTGGAAGTGCCACAGGGGGGCCCACAAGCTTGCAGGGCGCCCCCCTAGGGTGCGCCCTGTGAGCTTGTGGCCATCTTGTGGCCCTTCTGGCCTCCTCCCGAAGCTTCCAGGGTGTCTTGTGGTCCAAGAAAAAACATCAAAAAGTTTCGTTCTGTTTGGTATTGATTTTCTGTGAAGACAAAAACAAGGAAAAAAATAGCAACTGACACTGGACACTAGGTTAATAGGTTATTCCCAAAAATGATATAAAATAGCATAATAATGCATATAAAACATCCAAGATTGATAATATAATAGCATGGAACAATAAAAATTTATAGATACATGGAGACGTATCAAGTGCTTATTATATTGCAATCATATCATTTTGAGCGCTCCACGAAGATGTATGTGACATGGAAGAGTAACGCATGATCCTAATCGATTGTGCATTTGCATTCACACGCAAATCTTTAATAATGCACAAATTTAGGGGGAGCTCTTGCTTATCACCTAATTCTCAAAGAGACGATGTATTTCAATGATTATATCATTTGTCGAAGCTTTGACCTATATATCTACATCAATTACCAAAAAGGGGGAGATTGAAAGTGCAACTAATCCCCGGGTGGTTTTGGTATTTAATAACAACATATAAGTCATTGATCTAATGCTCGTTGATAATAGATTTTAGAGAAGATCAATGATTGGCATGGCAAGGACTAGTGAATGTGGACCCCTCAAAATGCTAAGGACACGGATTGGCAAAGCTCTAAGGCTCTACATTTTTGGTTAAGTGATCCAGGATCACATTGAGTCCATAGGAAAGCCAAAACTATTAAAAGGGGATGAGGTTTTGATCATGACTCAATTGCTCAAGTGTTTAGTGGTATTGCTCCAAAATTCTCAACCACTTCTCCACATCAGTTTCATTCAAACCCCTAAAGTCCATCTCGGTCCCACCAAAATGTTCCCATCCGAACCCACCGAGATGACCCATATACTGTCACATGCCAAACCTTAACATTTCGATACAACCGAAATGGATCTCGGTCTCACTGAGATGGCCTAACCAAGTTTCTGTAGTGAAGTTGTTTCATTTTGGAATTACCGAGTTGAAACGATCGGAACTACCGAAATGAAGTCTTGCCCTAGCCATTGCACTTCGGTCACACTGAGTCGTTTCGTTCGGTCTCACCGAAAAGCCTAACGATCAAGTCTTTTACACTAGTCGGTCTCACCGAGATTTTCATGTTGGTGTCACCAAGTTGGGTCAAAGGATTGTAATGGTTGGACTTTTGGTGCTGCCTATTTATACCCCTCCACCACCACCTACTCTCTGAGAGAGCCATCAGGACGAACCACTACTTCCATTACTCATTTTCTGAAAGAGAACCACCTACTCATGTCTTGAGATCAAGAGATTCCAATCCAACCAATTGAACCTTGATTTCTAGCCTTTCCCGAGTTTCTTTCCATTCAATCATCTCTTCTGCCAAAGTCAAATCTGTGAGAGAGTGTTTGAGTGTTGGGGAGACTATCATTTGAAGCACAAGAGCAAGGAGTTCATCATCAACAACACCGTCTATTACCTTTTGGAGAGTGGTGTCTCCTAGATTGGTTAGGTGTCACTTGGGAGCCTCCAAAAGATTGTGGAGTTGAACCAAGGAGTTTGTAAGGGCAAGAGATCGCCTACTTCGTGAAGATCTACCCGTGTGAGGTTAGTCCTTCATGGGTGTAAGCCATGATGCAATAGACAAGGTTGCTTCTTCGTGGACCCTTCATGGGTGGAGCCCTCCGTGGACTCGCGCAACCGTTACCTTCTATAGGTTGAAGTCTCCATCAACGTGGATGTACGATAGCACCACCTATCGGAACCATGACAAAAATCATCGTGTCTTCATTATGTTTGATTTCTCCGATCCCTCCTTTACATTCATATGCAAAGTCTTTACTTTCCGCTGCTCAACTCTTAGACTTGCATGTGTAGGGTGTACTTGACTTGGTAGAATTGCTAAAACTTGCCTACAACTAAAATTGGGAAAAGGATAAGTTTTTATTTGGTCAAGTAGTCTAATCACCCCCGCTCTAGACATACTTTTGATCCTACCGCGGTCATGGTACCTCGGCTTATATAGACACCAAGGATACCTAGGGTTTACACATGGTCAGTCGTATCTAAAGAGTAAATGTGCCGAGGACTATCTCTATGCCCTGGAGTATACACCAAGTCTTCGTGTCATTCCTTCTTGATGTTTCTGGTCCAGACAAATGAGGCCCATCATTGACAGGCTTAGGAGGGTCCTCGGCCCAACCCATAGAACGGACAACTGACATGCTGAGCACCCCCTAATCCAGGACTCCGTCAATCACCTCCAATGCTCTCTCACCGAGAAAGGAAAGGAGCGAGGGAAGCGGAACCATTGGTATGCGCCAGAGAAGGAATAAAGGACCTAAAGAAGGAAAGAAGGGGGCGACACGGTTCGACGACAGGAAAAACCAGAGTGAAAACCAACACAAATAAGAAAAACCTCCTATGTGGCATGCCAAATCAGCAGCAAATTCGAGAAAATATAGTTGTGATACAGAGACAATAAATGGGGGTATAAATTGAGAATTTCTCAAAATTGGGTAATTCTGTCACAAGCATGAAACATAGAGGTAAAAATAAAATTAACTCTGAGATTTACTTGGACTGCCAACAAGATCAATACTACATATATCTTGTAAAAAATAACAAATCTAGTATGATTTATATAGAAA
This sequence comes from Thinopyrum elongatum, assembly GCA_011799875.1. Lineage (NCBI taxonomy): Eukaryota > Viridiplantae > Streptophyta > Magnoliopsida > Poales > Poaceae > Thinopyrum > Thinopyrum elongatum. The sequence goes on along the minus strand of CM022301.1, from coordinate 213,786,277 downwards.
ACATTGCAAGTAAATTTTGAATCCAAATTATGCCATATATATATCTAGATAGAGGGAATATGTAGAAATAGAATGCATGGGTTAAGGGTATCTCCAAAGCGGACCCTCAAACCTTCACTCTGTAGCACAGTGTCCGGACCACTTTTGTCATCCAACACGGACCCCTATATGACCACTTAGACTAGCCATAGTGGAGAGTAACTTCTAGAGTAACATACACATTATCCTAGGCTATGTTACTACCTTCATTGTGGGTAGTAACATAAATGTGGTGTCACGCAAACCTTCATTTATTAGGTTATAGACTCATATTGTATTAAGATATGTGATGTTACGGTAACTAGTTAAGTTACTCAATTTGCCTCTCTCCTCATTAACTCAATGCCACATAGGCAACTTTGCTGAGTTGGAGCTTATGTTACTCTTGAAGTTACTCCCACTATGGCCAGTCTAAGCAGTCTAGATGTACAGATTTCAGTATCCTACCAATAAACGTGTGAGAGCATTGCCGAAGTCCGAACATGCTGGTTAAATCTGTCATGACGGCCAGACCGATTCACCATCTTATTGTCATGGATGCCCCTGTTTGGGTATTCGAGGAGATTAACAAGTGGATGAGGGTGTTCTTTTGGACAACAAAGGACCAAGCTAATGGAGGTCAATGCCTGGTAGCATGGAACAAGATCTATAGACCGGTCTATTATGGAGGGCTAGGTGTAAAGAACCTACAGCTGCGGGCGCTGGCACTACGCGTGAGATGGGAGTGGCTCCATAGAACGGACCCGGAGAGGCCCTGGCAAGGTATTCCGATGATTGTGGATAAGGAAGCAAGGCAGGTGTTTGATAGCCTTGTCAGAATCACAGTGGGAGACGGAGCCAAGACTCTTTTCTAGCGCGGTAGATGGATACATGGCTTTGGGATAGTGGACGTGGCTCCCCTGATCCATAGTTGTGTCAACTCAAGAACAAAGAGCAGGAGGAGAGTCCAGGATGCCTTACAAGATGGACTGTGGATGACAGATGTTGAGGGAGACATGTCCTTCATGGCTCATATACAACTCATGCAGCTATGCCATGCTATCGCCTCGGTCCAGAAGGACCCGGATGCCCTTGACAGCTTCGCTTGGCCCTGTGACCCCTCAGGTAGGTAGACAGCACGCGCAGTGTATGAAAGATTATGTCAAGGGATGGAGCGCGTACCGTTTGTAGTGTGCATTTGGCGGAGTTGGGCTCCTCTTAAGTGCAAGATTCATGCGTGGCTAATGGTGCAGCATCGGATTGGACGTCGGACCGGAGAGCATGGCATGGGCTACAGGACCAACCATCACAGTGTTACATTTGCTTGCAAGAAGAAGACAACGCCGAGCATGTCCACAACCAACGCCTGTATTCGAGGGAGGCCTGGCACCGGTGTTTAGACAATCTAAATCTACATGTGTCGCAACACACTGCACGACTCCTTTGATGATGACATGGTTACCTTAAATACGACCAAAAATGTTGCATACATGCATATTTGTGAGGTGATTTCTTATAAGAATTATGCAATAATTTATTTATGTTATTTGGAACAAAAATACTTCACCTATTTTTATTTCATGCCTAAATGCAGAATTGCTGAACACTTGTACGAACTATGTGTGAAGACAAAGGAAAAAGAAATGATTAGGTGTTGTTCAAGAAGTCGTCTCGCATCAAAGGAAATGATTTTTGTGTTGTTGAAAAAGTCCTCTCACGTCACTTTTGGCCCAAGAGAAGATAGAGTCCAAGTCTCTCACGTTTTGGACTCTGATTCAGACTGCATAGACATACCTGACTCAAAACGCCAAGAACTCGAATTGGGTGATTCTTTTTTGTTGGAAAGTTTATTTCGTGCATTTTCCAACCCAATTGGATTCACCTTCAAATTCGTCCGGAGCGTTGAGATATTGACGAAACAATCTAACGCTACAGCAGAATCCGAGTCAAACTACAAGTCCAAAGGTGTTGCATCACCTCCACTTGGGCCCATGGGCCTTGTACGACCTAGGGTTAGTTTTAGGCTGCCTTGGGACGTCCTTCCACCTCCTTGGCCACCACCCCTTGCTCCTATATAAGTAGATCAATAGTAGTTTTTTCCTTGGGATTTGTTTAGTTAAAAGTTAGCCAACGCAACTTCGTGTACTTCATTTGTGTCCAACGACCAGACCAAGCCCGCTTTCGGATCCCCACTTTTTATCAATACTTCATACATATTCGTAATATTCAGATTGCATTATTATATTCTTGCTTGTTCTTCGATTGCATGCAGGAATAGACCTTCGTGGTCAGGTTGATCGTGCTTCGGCGTGGTCAATAACCTTCAGGAGTTGGTTTAGCGATTGCTAAGGTGCAACATCGTTGCACGTTTGTAGTCAGACCGTCAAAGTCGTCTCCACCAAATTGATAGTTATCATCTCATCGAAAGATCGGGACCCTCGCCTCTATCAAGTGGTATCAGTATTCAGGATGCTCGGTGAGAATTTCTAGTTATCCCTAGATTAGACTTATTTTCTTACCTACTGTCCAAGAAAAAGCCATAAAAAGTTAGATCTATTCATCCTTTGTCCTAGCCAGTCTTAGCCTTTGCAATTTTCTTTTCATTGTTTGCATAGTTGAATTATCGGTTGCATTGTCGTGTTGAGTTGCTGGTCTTAGTGTCTAGTTCCTTTAGAGTTTCAAGTTCTATTCACATTAGTCACGCCGTCGCTGCATCATTATCCCTTCCGCTGTCCACCACCTCACCCATCAATTTTCACCATGTCCTACCCATCATTCATTGTCATAATCATAGTTGAGGTTGTTCGCATCTTCGCTTGATCCAATCTGCATCTTCTCTAGTTTGTTTTGGAAAGAGAGAGAAAAAAACAGAGAAAAAAGGTAAAAAATAGTCAGAGAAAAAAAGAAAAATGAGCGAAGAAAAAAAAAGAGAAATTTTGGATCTATCTAGACTCATTCTCGTACCTGAATTCGAATTGGAATCTGTTTTGCGCAGTATTCAGTAAAATAGGAATATCTTTCTCTTACGAAGTCCATTTTGGCTCCACGAGTATTCAAATTAAAGCTAGCGATGAGCCACATTTGAATAGTTACAAAAGCTGGTTTAATATTTGGCACCTAAAAATCGGCTTCTAAATAGGTCTTTTTTCCTCTGAAATTTGTGAACACAATTTGTTACAGTTTTTCAGTCCAGTTTTAGAATTTTTTGCCTCCTCATACCAACTCGGAATTGAGTGATTATTTTTGCATTTGAAAGCTTGATTCAATACCATTCTTGAGAAAAAATTATTAGCAAATTGGCACAAAGTTTTCTAGAGGAAAATTAGAGAGAGAGTGTTTGGTATATCCTGCTTGGAGCTTGTTTCTCATCATTATCTTTACTGCCATTGTGATCTTCGCTTATATCTTGCTGTCGAGAGCTACTTCATATCCTTTGTTGCTGCTAGTTGTGCTATGACGTGACCCCATTAGTGTTCCAGGCTCGCGTCTCTAGTCCGGTCTAGCCTAGGACCAGCACAGTACCGTCGTTGAGTGTTTATTCAACATTGTATCTCTGAATTGATTATTGCTAATCTTTTGCTACCATATTAAGCCAACCCAACTCCACATATTTCTACACCATGCATATTTAAGTTCACCTAGCAATCGCTTTCTCAATCTTTGGAGTTATTTGACACCGCTCATTGCTGGTCACCACCTGCTGCATGGTAAACTTGTAAGACATTGATATTTGCTATATTGTGAGCGTTTTACAATCACATCCTTGTAGTTCATAGGAACATTATTTTCGGATTTTGTTTCTTGTTTTTTCTACTAATTATGACAGGTTTCGACATTGTTAGTTCTTGGGCTTCATCGATCATGGGAGACTTGCCATCACCTAAGAAAATACAACAACCGTCACGAGAGGAGCAACGACATCAGAATGCGCATAATCAGGTTAATGTTTCTGTGCCACCATTTAATGATCGTTTTTGGCCTGATTTATATATTCAATGGGAGTACAAAATAAATGCTATATTTGCTTCCCATAATTTTGATGAGCGTCAAAAATTTCAAGCTATAGTTAGTACTTTCAGTAGCTTTGCTTTAGTTTGGTGGAGTGAATATTGTTAGTTAAACCCTGATTATATACCTACTGCATGGGATGGTTTAAAACTTGTCATGAGAGATAGATTCAAATACGTTTATTATACTCGTGGCATGATTAAAAAACTACAACATTTAAAACAAGGTAGTGACACCATAACAAAATATTATGATGATTTACAAACTACCTTGTTGTACTCTTTTTAGAAGAGAGTGAAGAAGATTTTATGGATAGATTTTGGGGAGGATTAAACCGTGATATTCAAGAGATACTAATTCATGAAGAGTGTTATCCTATGGACCATTTGTTTTGTCTTGCTTGCAAAGCTGAACAGGAAATAAAACGACATGTGGCCCACAAGGAGAACTAGCGCAAGGTGCACATTCCAAGAGTTGATATGGTTGTTCCTTCAACTACTAGGCGTTCTATGACAACCACATCCATTGTTGCGAGGACTACATCGCCTCCACCATGTGACACATCACCATCGAGGGTGCCTACATCATCCGAGTTGATCATAAGAGGTAATGAAAAAGGTACTGATCTTCCACCTCTACATGAGAATGATGAATGCCTTGTCAGTTTAAATGCACCATCTGATGAGCTACCCACTACTTTGATCACACCACCTATTTTAGAGGACTATGTTAATGATTTGACTTTGCCATGTGAACTGCAATATCAACACTGTTGAGTGCACCCATCCAATTAACTGCGAAAGAACCATGTGAATCAGGGAATATATCAGATTTGGACCAAATACATTTGAAAATAATTGTGCCAATGTTTAATCATTTTGATATGGCCTATAATCTTGGTGATGATTCTATGTCAAATGACTTATTGCATGTTTTCTTATTTAAGCATGTTGTAGCATGTAAATTTGATGCGAGTAAAGTTTATTCACCAATGTTGGGATGGTTTAATGATGAACATTGTCAATCTTTTGATTTGAATAATAGCTTCACTTATATGTGCAAACTGAGTTGCAATATTTTCATGCCATCTACTTCTTGTGATAATATTTTGGCTTTATATTTTATGAACTATGCAAGTTACTTATGTATACATGTGTCATATGTGCAAAAACCAAGGGAAGTAATAATGGATGACATGTACCTATACAACATGTACACCTTGTCTCTTTTGTTAGCCACCTTTCAGATTAAGCAACGCCGAGGATGGCTTTGTTTTCAAGAAGGGGAGGATGATGAGGACATGGCTACCTTGGATACTAGCCCCGATCCTCTTCCCCCAAGGCTCTACGCGGGAAGGGATACCACAACGGCCAGATTTGAAGGAGGACAGGAGTACACCCTATCCTGACTAAAGGTGGTCTTCGCCTGCAAAGCTTCTGGTCGTAACGCGCTGGCGGGCTCGGTGATGACCTCCGTCCTGCCCAGCCTGTGGTCTTGGTCTTGTTGCACCGAAGAGGTAAGCTTTGGGGATTCCTTGGGAACCCGCATGCTGGCTTTGTCCCTCTAGCACCAAAGAGGAAACTGTCCTGGACTGCGCACGTTGGTGCCCTCCTAGCTCCGGTCATCATGGCTCATGTCACCACGCGCCTCGTGAGGTGGGGTGCGAGCCTAGAGATGTCCGCTCCTCGGGGGGCAGCCTCGGGAGGCCGCAACTTAGGGGGCCTCTATGTAGTTTGCCTCGCGAGGCGGGGGCCATCACGAGGGTCTTGTCTGCGAATTCTTGGAGCTGGGCCGCGTCGGGCCTTTGACGATGCCACGCACTGGGCCGCAGGCAGACGGGCCTGGGTACCCCCGGTCCAAGAACCCTGACGGCGTCTAGCAAAGTTTTCACATCGCAGGTGGATTTTCATCATCATCATCATGTTAGTCGGTGGCGAAAATCGGTTTCGGGGCGCTCAGCTTCATCGCCGATGACTTGGCGTGGCTTCGTGAGGCCCCGCTGGATGTGGAGGCGCTGCCCGTCCGCGGCGCTGCGCACTTCCGCACGTCTTCATATGGAGTCCTTCTCCGACAGCCTTCGGCTCTGTACCAAGTGGCTGTCCCCATTCGCGCTGCGCGTCGTCGCAAGTGCTCCGGGCGCTCGCGGCTGCAGCGCAGGATCAAGCACGTTGTGGCCCTTCAGGCCGTGGCTGAGCATGTGGCAGCTCTCAAGTCCGACGAGCCAGCCCTCGACCTCTCTGATGGGCTCCTCGGCGACTCCTTCGACGGGTCCGAGAGCGAGAGCGTCGAGTCGACTGCTGAGGTCCTCATGATGGATAACACCAAGGATCGTGCACCCCCGGGGTACACGGAGCCCCGGGACGTTTGTAACACCCTGGATTTTGCCCTTTTCTTTTTCCTTTGATTTTCTTGGATTTATTGATTTAATTGCTTTTTCTGTGGATATGTGGTTCTAAAACTTGGGAAGATCATGTCTTCCTAGGTTTTATAGTGGCTTGTCATCCTCATCATCATCCCAAGATCATGTCATTTTCATCCTTGACCCAATTCCAATATTCATTTTCCTGGGAATATTCCTTTTCTATTAAAGGAATAATCCTATTTGATCTAGGTTGTGAAGCAACCTATCTTTCTGTCACTCCCAAAATTCCCAAATAATTCTCATAAATTGTTTGGGTCATATCTTCCTCAAATATGTTAAAATCCTTCCTTGGAATCATCAAAGATAATTCACAAATATTCCTTTTCTCATTCTGCCCTAAGAGGTTGTTTGAGAAGGAAGTGTCATTTCTCTTTGCTTGATTGATCCCAAACTTTTTGGACATCTTTTCCTGTCCATATCATTGCCCCATGCCAAAATTCAACTCAATTTGCCTAGTAAATATTCCTAAGCAATTTTTCAAAGTTCCTGTCTGAGGGAAGCCTTTGTGAAGGAAGTACAAGCTAGGCATATCCAAATGAGTTCAAATTTTGCAGGTCCTTCATGTGATCAAGTCATGACTCTCCATCAAATTTGATCCCATGTAACCTTTCTATGTGAGCCCAGCTCCAAATCTTGGTTTCTGGTCAGATTTTCAATTTGTGAAGCAACCATATTTTATGTTGCTTCATTTAAGCTGAAAATTTACCAGGACATTCTCCTATCCATATCAACTCTCTCCACCAAGTTTTGGCTCATTTCCTCTAGCCAATTGCCCTGTGCAATTTTTCAAAGTTTCTGTTCAGAATGAAGCTTTGTGAAGCAAGTGCCACTTTGGTATTTCCAAATGGCATGAAACTTTTACAGGGTCTTAATATGATCAAATAACCCACCTCCTCCAAATTTCAGCTCATGACAATCATCTATATGAGTGCTACTTCATAATCCCCAAATCTGACCAGTAGGGCCCTTTCTACAGCAAGTACCCTCTAAACTCATCCTCTTAAGCTGATTTTTGGTGATAAACATCATCTTAGCATGTGATCATCACCAGACAAATCCTTTCCTTCGTTACCAAGCTGGTGTCCCCACTGCACAGCACAAACACTTGGTTGTTGGTCTGCTCTGGGGCCATCTGCAAATCTCTTCTTTGCCCCTGGACCGAATTCTTTCTTCATTTAGATTAAGGGCAGTATGGACTATCTACTGGACATGGTCGGTCCGGCCAAAACGAGCCATTTGCACCAGTGCATGCGGTGATCACGCTTGCGTCATGGCAAACTCGTGCTCTGGCTTGTTCCGGCCGCTGTTCCCGTCGTCTCCCTCCTCGTCTCAACCTCCATTCATGTCTAGTAGCTGCCCCGTGAGCTCCTGCGTCGCCCTGTGCCTCTGCCTCATCCTCGTTCGCCATAAATGCGCCGCTAGCGCCATGCCCATGCCGCGTCCAGCCTCTGTCCTCCATTAGAGCTTGGCTTGAGCTTGCCCGTGATGCTCTAGAGCCCTCCCCCGCGCCTATTTAAGCGCCCCCGAGCCCCTCCGCACCTCACCACTCCCTCCCCCGCCTCTCTAGTCCACCGGAGTGGCCTCATTTCGCCTCTGTCCACCGCCGTCCGCCATGGCCGCCTCGGTCTCTTCTTGATTCCGGCGAGCCTAGGCCTCCTCCACTCCTCTAGCCACCTCCATAGCGTTCCTCTTGACCCGGCGCTCCTCCCCGCATCTTCTTTCTCCCGCCGGAGTGCCTCTGGCCGCGCCTCCCCACGCACGACCGCCGCCTCACCTCTCGGCCGCCGCTCCATCCGGCTGTCCCGAGCTTTTCCTCTCCCTCCCGACCACCTCAACGCCTTCCCCACGTCCCCGCGGACCGCCCCACCCCCTCTCCCTCGCCGGAGACGGCCTGCATCACCGGAGACCACCATCGCCGCCCGCCCCCTGCTCCTCCTTGTCACCACCGCAGCTGCAGCCCCCGGGCCTCCCTCTTGCCGGGAACGGACGCGGCAGGCCCAGCCGCAGCCGCCGGTGCCCTCGCCGTCGCCTGAGGTGGCCGGAGCTGCCCTCCCGGTCATCGGCATCGCCACTGCCTCGCCCCTCCTCTATTCTGTCGGGGGACAGGGGAGGAGGAAGACGACGACTCGCCAGGCCCCCCCCCCACCTGCGCGCAGACCCCACCGGTCAGCCTCACCGCGCGTTGACCCCGCCCCGCCACGTCACGTAAGTGAAGACGGTTTCTTGGAATGCGCCTTCAAAACGCTGAAAGCGTATTCCTTTCCCTTCTTTGGCTAAAATGCATTTTCTCTTTTGGAAAACGTATTTTTCTCTACTTCGGCCCAGAATACGTTTTCTCAGTTCTGAAAGCGTATTGTCTGAAATACGTTTTCTGTTTTTCAGCTCAGGGACTTGTTTGTGGAGAAAAAATTATAGATTAGTCCCTGAACTTCCACCCCTCGTATCTTCGCGACCGTAACTCCGATCGAGGTGAATCCAAAGCCTACTTCTTCGTCTCGTCGAGATCTATCTTTTGGTATCATTTTCACTAGGTGGTCCCACAGTGAAAATGACCATTATGCCCTTGCTTCTAATCAGCCCCCTCCGAGAGAGAAGTGTTTCTGGCGTTCTCTTCCGCGGCTTCACCGCACTTCTTCCCGGAGTCTCCGTCACCCCCAGGTGAGCCACAACAGCCACTTGCATGATAGCCATGCAGTAGCCATGGTTTCTACTTGAATATTTAATAAAAGTTTGCCCGTTATCTGTGTGCTTGTTTGCTACTACTGTCATTGTTTCGGTTATGCTCGTGGTTTCATCTTCACCTTCATGCTATGTTCCGATGCATCTTGTTATCTTGTGCTACTTGGTAGTATTATTTTCTCATGTTATGCTTGGTAGTAGTAGTACATGCTAGTAGCAGTGATGTTCAGTTTGATGCATGTTTATCGTCTGTTATCAAGTACCGTTGCGATGCATGTTCCATTTGCATCGAGTTGGTTACATGCTTACTTGGTAGTATTATCGTTATGTTCTTGCATGGTATTTATTCCCGATGCTAGTAGTCATGCTATGCTCATGTGTAATGTTATGCTTATGCTTGTCGGTATGCCATGCTCATATGGTTTAATGCTTCATTGTGGTTATGCTCGATGATTATGTTGCACCTCCATGCTTATGTTGATATCATGCTCATGCATTGTAGTTGCATCATGTATTTCAATATGGCTCAGCTCATTTCATTCAAGTTTAACCGGATAATAATGAACTTGAACAACCGTTGGCTGAGTCATGGTGCCACCAAATCGAGCTGACCAGTGCAACCACATTTGCCTTTTATGGGAAGGCCCTAATGCGGTCTATTGTCATGCCTCTCGCCGGTGCCTCCAAAGAGGGAAGGTTATGGGCGTGCGCTACCCTGATCAGGTAGGCGGACATAAACCTTGTGTGCCCGTTGTCGTTGTTATGGTACCTTGTCCCCGTTTGGGACCGTTTATGTTTTGCCACGACGGTGGCCGTTGGATGTCATTGGTTGACATCGGGGCCACCCAGGACTTAACCCAAAGGGGAGTTTGTCGGAGTGGCTGGGAGAGTGTGATGGCAATAGATCAGTTTTGTCGGAATGCCGTTGATCCACCCGAATGGGAGTGCGACGCCACGGATTCTGTGGTGTGGGTACAGTGTACTAACCTCTGCAGAGTGTGTGTTAAATCTATCGATAGCCGCACCCGCCGATACGGGCCCAGTTCGTAGTCGGTCACACTATGAGCCAAATATAATAATAACTTGACTAATAATAACCCCGGTTCGATGATGAGAAGAGATTGGTTGTGATCGAGAGAGGATCACGGAGGTATCATGATACCGAAGTTGGTTAATTTTTATGTGATCGAGAGATGATCACGGAGGTATCGTGGATACCGAAGTTGGTTGATTTTTATGTGATCGAGAGAGGATCACAGAGGTATTGTGGATACCAAAGTTGGTTGATTTTTATGTGATCGTGAGAGGATCACGATGGTATCATGGATACCGATGTTGGTAAGATGATGCATGAGATGGTTATGAGTTAACCGCCGAGTAAGAGTAAGTTGGTGCATGATATGGTTTACCTGTTGCATGTAGTATCATCATGTTCATATGCTCATGCCATGCTAATGTTGTTTTAGACCTATCATGTTTAGTTTGTGTATGCCATGTATCATGTTCATGATTGCTTTAACCTGCTAATGCCATGCTGTTGTTTGTCTTGACTGCTTTTGGTTATTGTGAGCTTGCAAGTACATTCAATGTACTGACCTGCCGTGTCATGCCAGTTTGCAGGTCGTGCCTGGATTGCTTGCTTGTTTGGTGTGGTTCCTGTGTTCGCGAGCTAGGATAAACGTTCCAGCCAGAGTCCCTGCAGATTGGAGTCCATCATCGTCGTTCGTTGTTCCGCTGCCAGTAGAGGTTCCGTTGCCTCGAGTTGTTATGCTGCTTGCATAGAGCAACTGTGGTTGGCGTAGCATCGCCGTGCCGGTGTTATTCATTGTACTATCGGAGACCTTGTATTTGTATTCGTGTTGTAATAGAGAGCTGGTTTGTTCTATGCTAAGCAGTGCCATATTCCAGAAGACTTCACCTCGATCTCTGGGCTGGAATACGCGGCGTTTCGGTTTCTCTGAGCCGGGGTGCCACAACAGTCACGCGGGAACACCAACGGCGGCGGCGAGGACGATCACTCCCCCTTCCATGAGCCATACGTCCCGCAGGCTCTCACTCTGGAGCAGCGCGAGGAGCTCTGTCGCAAGAACGAGCAGTTCCTGAACACCCCCATCACTGGGACGACTCCCGAGGCCCTAGCCATGGAGTCAACAAGCTTGGCCACTTTGGCCGAGCAGGATCGCCTCGAGCGACTTCAGAAAGAGCTGGATGATCACGCGCGCCGTACCCAGTTCCAGTCGGCACAAGCGTCGGCTTTTCCTGAGTGACCAGCCTCAGAAGTACCAGGTCCTTAGCACTCTGCTGCAAAATCTGGTGGCAGCTACTCGGATCGCCGATTCCATATAGCCCTCCAGCTCCACACCTGGAGAAGGAATCCGCCAGATCCAAGCACTCCTGAAGACGGTGTTGTCGCAAAATGCGGCAGTGTTCCTATCCAGGGATCGCATACACAATGCGTCGGTGCAAGCGGAGACCGTCCAATTGGCCCACAGCCCACTCGGCTCCACGAGGTGCCGGGCCTCGACCTCCTCGAGGGATCATTACGAAGATCGGAGACGTGATCGGATCGCGTCACCCCGGCGGCATGACGATTAAGATCGCACTTTGATGCCCCCGCCGTGAGACGGCGAGTATGGGCGCCAGCCCTACGATGACAGGCAGACGTGCGGTGGCGATCGAAGGCCGACTCCTCTTCACACGACAGGTGCCCGAGACCCGTAGTTCTACGCGAGATCCGCTCTCACTCAGAACCTAGTCGACAGGGGCCGAGCTTTGAGGGAAGGCCTAGAAGCTGATGCGCTGAGTGGTTTCGCACCCTCTGGCCCCGAGTGTTTCAGTCGGTACATCTGGGCTGCGGAGATTCCCAACAACTTCAGGTTGGCCACGGGGATCAGCAAGTTCACTGGCGAGTCTTGATAGATCTCCAATGTATCTATAATTTTTTTATTGTTCCATGGTAGTATATTATCCATCTTGGATGTTTTATATGCATTATTATGCTATTTTATATCATTTTTGGGACTAACCTATTAACCTAGCGCCAAGTGCCAGTTGTTACTTTTCTCCTTGTTTTTCTCTTCAACAAAAAATCAATACCAAATGGAGTCCAAATGGAACGAAACTTTTTGACGATTTTTCTTGGACTACAAGACACCCTGGAAGCTTCGGGAGGAGGCTAGAAGGGCCACGAATTGGCGATAAGCTCACAGGGCGCGCCCTGCAAGCTCGTGGGCCCCACATGACTCCTCTAGCACTAATTCTTCTTCTATAAATACCCAAATATTCCCCGTAAGCCAGAGGGCACACCAAAAATACTTTTCTGCCGCCGCAAGTTTCTGTCCTCGTGAGATCCCATCTGGAGACTTGTTCCGGTGCCCCGTCGGAGGGGGATTCGATCACGGAGGGCCTCTACATCAACCTTGCTGCCCTTCCAATGATGTGTGAGTAGTTTACCACAGACCTACGGGTCCATAGCTAGTAGCTAGATGACTTCTTCTCACTCTTTGATCTTCAATACAATGTTCTCCTCGATGTTCTTGGAGATCTATTCGATGTAATCTTCTTTTGTGGTGCGTTTGTTGAGATCCGATGAATTGTGGATTTGTGATCAGATTATCTATGAATATTATTTGAGTCTTATCTGATCTCTTTTATGCATGATTAATATAGCTTTGTATTTCTCTCTGATCTATTGATTTGGTTTGGCCAACTAGAATGATTTTTCTTGCCATGGGAGAGGTGCTTTGTAATGGGTTCAATCTTGTGGTGCTTATTCCCAATGACAGAAAGGGACATGCCACGTATTTGTATTGTTGCCATTAAGGATAAAAAGGTGGGGTTTATTTCATATTGATTGGATATATCCCTCTACATCATGTCATCTTGCTTAAGGCGTTACTCTGCTGTTGTTAACTTAATACACTAGATGCATGCTGGATAGCGGTCAATGTGTGGAGTAATAGTAGTAGATGCAGGCAGGGGTCGGTCCACTTGTCACGGACGTGATGCCTATATTCATGATCATTACCTTAGATATCGTCATAACTTTGCGCTTTTCTATCAATTGCTCAACAGTAATTTGTTTACCCATTGTATGTGTTATTTCAAGAGAGAAGCCTCTAGTGAAAACTATGGCCCCCGGGTCTATCTTTTATCATATTATTTTTAGATCTACAAAACAAAACCCAAAAATTCCTTCCTGTAATTTATTTACCTTTATTTTATTTTGCACTTTTATTTATCTTTTATACCTATCTCTATCAGATCTCATCCTTGCAAGTAACCGTGAAGGGATTGACAACCCCTTTATCGCGTTGGGTGCAAGTATTTGTTTGTGTAGGTGCAACCATTGGTGACTTGTGTGTTCCTCCTACTGGATTGATACCTTGGTTCTCAATTGAGGGAAATACTTATCTCTACTTTGTTGCATCACCCTTTCCTCTTCAAGGGAAAAACCAACGCAAGCTCCAGAAGTAGCAGGAAGAATTTCTGGCGACATTGCCGGGGATGATCTACATCAAGCCTACCCAAGTACCCATCATAAACTCTCATTTCTTGCATTTACATTATTTGCCATTTTTTGTCTTTCATGTGAGCATCATTAAAATTATCAACGCCTAGCTAAAAGGCTTTAAAGAAAAGCGCTTGTTGGGAGACAACCCAATTTTTTTTCAATTTTTATGAGTATATGCAATTATACTTATGTTATGATTGTGTTTTAATGTTTTAATTAGTGTTTGAGCCAAGTAAGACCTTTGGGATGATTTGGAAGATCGTTGATTTGATTCTAACAAAAACTAAAAGCTTTTGCGTCTAGTAGAAGAATTGTTAAAATTTTCTGGAATGTGGAACAATTCTGAATTTTTTACAAAAGATTGATATACATATTTCCTAAGCCGTCCTAATTTTTCAGAAGTTTTGGAGTTACAGAAGTATGATTTTAATTCTTGTCTTTACAGACTGTTCTGTTTTTGGCAGATTCTGTTTTCATTGTGTTGTTCGCTTATTTTGATGGATCTATGGGTAGTATCGGGGGGTATGAGCCATGGTGAAGTTAGAATACAGTAGATATAATGCAACCATAAAATTGGAATGAGTTTACAACAGTACCTAAAAGTGGAGATTTGTTTTATTGTACTAACGGATCTCACGAGTTTTCTGTTGAGTTTTGTGTTGTGAAGTTTTCAAGTTTTGGGTAAAGTTTCGATGGACTATGGAATAAGGAGTGGCAAGAGCCTAAGCTTGGGGATTCCCAAGGCACCCCAAGGTAATATTCAAGGACAACCAAGCATCTAGGCTTGGGAATGCCCTGGATGGCATCCCCTCTTTTGTCTTCAATCTATCGGTAAATTACTTGAGGCTATATTTTTATTCACCACATGATATGTGTTTTTCTTGGAGCGTCTTGTATTATATGAGTATTTGCTTTATTTGATTTTTAGTTTGCCACAATCATCCTTGCTGTACACACCTTTTGATAGGGACACACATTAATCATGAATTTATTACAATACTCTATGTGCTTCACTTATATTTTTTGAGCTAGGTAGTTGCTCTAGTGCTTCACTTATATCTTTTAGAGCACGGCGATGGTTATATTTTGAAGAAATTAATGAACTCTCATGCTTCACTTATATTATTTTGAGAGTCTTATAAATAGTATGGCAGTTTGCTTAGGTTATGATTTAGTCCTAATATGATGGGTATTCAAGAGGGATATAATAAAAACTTTCATGAAGATCATTGAATATATGAGAAGTTTGATTCCTTGCATTTGTTTTGAGATATAAAAATGGTGATATTAGAGTCATGCTAGTGAGTAATTGTGGTTTAGTAAGAATATTTGTGTTAAGGTTTGTGATTCGCGAAGCATGCACGTATGGTCTTTCGTTATGCTATGAAATTGGAGCATGATTTATTTTGGATTGTCTACCTTATGAGTGGCGGTCGGGGACGAGCGATGGTCTTTTCCTACCAATCTATCCCCCTAGGAGCATGCATAGTAGTACTTTGCTTCGAGGGCTAATAAACTTTTGGAATAAGTATGTGAGTTCTTTATGACTAATGTTGAGTCCATGGATTATACGCACTCTCACCCTTCTGCATTTTGCTAGCCTCTTCGGTACCGTGCATTGCTCTTACTCACCTTGAGTTGTGGTGCAAACTTCGCCGGTGCATCCAAACCCCGTGATATGATATGCTCTTTCACACATAAGCCACCTTATATCTTCGTCAAAACAGCCACCATACTTACCTATTATGGCATTTCCATATCCATTCCGAGATATATTGCCATGCAACTTCCACCGTTCCGTTTTATTATGACACATACCATCATTGTCATATTGCTTTGCATCATCATATAGTTGACATAATATTTGTGGCTTGGCCACCATTCATATTTTTTATACATGTCACGCTAGATCATTGCACATCCCGGTACACCACCGGAGGCATTCACATAGTGTCATATTTTTGTTCTAATATCGAGTTGTAAGTAAATAAAAGTGTGATGATCATCATTATTAGAGCATTGTCCCATGTGAGGAAAGGATGACGGAGACTATGATTCCCCCACAAGTCGGGATGAGACTCCGGACTTAAATAAAAAAAGAGGCCAAACAGCCCAAAAAGAAAAAGAAAAAAAGAGGCCAAAGAGCCCAAAATAAAAAATGAAAATGAAAAAATGAAAAAAAAGAGAGAAGGGACAATGTTACTAAACTTTTCCACACTTGCGCTTCAAAGTAGCACCATGTTCTTCATGATAGAGAGTATCCTATTTTGTCACTTTCATATATTACTAGTGGGAATTTTTCATTATAGAGCTTGGCTTGTATATTCCAATGATGGGCTTCCTCAAATGCCCTAAGCAAGCAAGTTGGGTCACCACCCACTTAGTTTTCTTTTGAGATTTCATACACTTATAGCTCTAGTGCATCCGTTGCATGGCAATCCCTACTCCTTGCATTGACATCAATTGATGGGCATCTCCATAGCCCGTTGATTAGCCTCGTCAATGTGAGACTTTCTCCTTTTTTGTCTTCTCCACATAACCTCCACCATCATATTCTATTCCACCCATAGTGCTATATCCATGGCTCACGCTCATGTATTGCGTGAGAGTTGAAAAAGCTGAAGCGCGTTAAAAAGCATAAACGAATTGCTTGGCTTGTCATCGGGGTTGTGCATGACAAATACTTTGTGTTAAGAAGATAGAGCATAACAAGATTATATGATTCTGTAGGGATAACTTTCTTTAGCCATGATATTTTGAGAAGACATGATTGGTTTTTAGTATATTTGAAGTATTATTGTTGTTATGTCAATATTAAACTTTTGTTTTGAATCTTATGGATCTTAATATTCATGCCACATTAAGAAAGATTACATGATAAACATGTTATATGTAGGATTCCACATCAAAAATTCTGTTTTTATCATTTACCTACTCGAGGACGAGCAGGAATTAAGCTTGGGGATGCTTGATACGCCTCCAACATATCTATAATTTTTGATTGTTACATGCTATTATATTATCCATCTTGGATGTTTTATATGCATTATTATGTTATTTTATATCATTTTTTGGGACTAACCTATTAACCTAGTGCTAAGTGCGAGTTGCTATTTTTTCCTTGTTTTTGTCTTCTACAGAAAATCAATACCAAACGGAGTCCAAACAGAACAAAACTTTTTGACGATTTTTGTTGGACTACAAGACACCCTGGAAGCTTCAGGAGGAGGACAGAAGGGCCACGGATTGGTGACAAGCTCACAGGGTGCACCCTAGGGGGCGCCCTACAAGCTTGTGGGCCCCCCATGACACCTCTAACCCTAATTCTTCTTCTATAAATACCCAAATATTCCCCGTAGACCAGAGGGCACACCAAAAATACTTTTCCGCCGCCGCAAGTTTCTGTCCTCGTGAGATCCCATCTGGAGACCTGTTACGGTACTCCGCCGGAGGGGGACTCGATCAGGAGGGCCTCTACATCAACCTTGTTGCCCTTCCAATGATGTGTGAGTAGTTTACCACAGACCTACGGGTCCATAACTAGTAGCTAGATGGCTACTTCTCTCTCTTTGATCTTCAATACAATGTTCTCCTCGATGTTCTTGGAGATCTATTCGATGTAATCTTTTTTTGTGGTGCGTTTGTTGAGATCCGATGAATTGTGGATTTATGATCAGATTATCTATAAATATTATTTGAATCTTCTCTGAACTCTTTTATGCATGATTAAGATAGCTTTGTATTTCTATCCAAGCTATTGATTTGGTTTGGCCAACTAGATTGATTTTTCTTGCCATGGGAGAGGTGCTTTGTAATGGGTTCAATCTTGCGGTGCTTATTCCCAGTGACAGAAAGGGACATGACATGTATTTGTATTGTTGCCATTAAGGATAAAAGGTGGGGTTATTTCATATTGATTGGATCTATCCCTCTACATCATGTCATCTTGCTTAAGGCGTTACTCCATTCTTGTTAACTTAATACACTAGAAGCATGCTGGATAGCGGTCAATGTGTGGAGTAATAGTAGTAGATGCAGGCAGGAGCCGGTCTACTTGTCACGGACGTGATGCCTATATTCCTGATCATTGCCTTAGATATCGTCATAACTTTGCGCTTTTCTATCAATTGCTCAACAGTAATTTGTTTGCCCACTGTATGCGTTCTTTCAAGAGAGAAGCCTATAGTGAAAACTATGGCCCCCGGGTCTATCTTTTATCATATTATTTTCAGATCTATAAAACCAAAACCCAAAAATACCTTCCTGCAATTTATTTACCTTTACTTTGTTTTGCACTTTTATTTATCTTTTATACCTATCTCTATCAGATCTCATCCTTGCAAGTAACCGTGAAGGGATTGACAACCCCTTTATCGCATTGGGTGCAAGTATTTGTTTGTTTGTGTAGGTGCAACCATTGGTGACTTGTGTGTTCCTCCTACTGGATTGATACCTTGGTTCTCAACTGAGGGAAATACTTATCTCTACTTTGATGCATCACCCTTTCCTCTTCAAGGGAAAAACCAACACAAGCTCAAGAAGTAGCAAGTCTAAGCCAGAAATCTGGTTGGAGGATTACCGGGTGGCTATTCAGATCAGCGGCGCCAACAACAGTGTGGCCATGAAGCACTCTGCCCAGGCCTAGCTCACTCAGCTCCCGCCCGGTAGTATATTCTGCTGGGATGATCTGGCGCGGGTGTTCGTCAAGACCTTTGAAGGTATGTATAAGCGGCCGGGTGGATTGTCCGAGTTACAGCACTGCGTACAGAAGCAAAATGAGATTCTCCTGGAGTATATTCAGTGGTGGACCCCTCTGCACAATATGGTGGAGAACGTCACCAAGCACCAGGCGATCTGCGCCTTCAAGGCCGGGGTCAGATACCGGGAGCTGAACTTGAAGTTCGGCCGTACTGAGATCCCGATTCTCAGTCGGGCTATGGAGATAGCCAATCGGTATGCTAATGGCGAAGAAGAAGATTGACTGAGAAGCAGCAAGAGCCGAGCAGGCGACACTAATCAGACGGATAACAACAAGGGCAAGAAACACAACCAGAAAGTTGAAGCGGCTGGGAATGCTGAGGCTGCGGCTCTGGCCGGCCAAGGCAAAGGAAAAGGTCCTCCAAAGCAGAAGGAGTGGAAGGGCAAAAAGCAAGTCACACAAAAAAGTCACATCCTCGATCAGCCCTGTCAGATCCACACAAAGAAAGATGAGGAGGGCAATTTGATTTTTCCCAAACACAGCACTTGGGAGTGTCGGCTCCTCAAGCAAGAGATGCGGCAGGATCCCTCTGGGAACAAGGATGACGACGGCGACGATGGAGGCAATGGTACTTCCGGGTATCCCAACATCGAGAAAGTATTGATGATCTTCGCTGACGTTGAGAGCAAGAGCCGCCTCAAGGTTATAAACCGAGAGGTCAACATGGCAGTTCCGACTGTTACCAAATACATTGGTTGGGCCAAGACGCCCGCACGTTCGATTAGTCGGATCACCCGGCCCACATACCGACCTCGGGGCAGCAGGCTCTAGTGGTTGACCCGGCTGTAGGCGGGATCCGACTGCGCAAGGTCCTCATGGACGACGGCGGCCTAAACATCATTTACGCCGACACTCTAGAGGTGATGGGCATTCCGATGTCCCAACTTAGCAAGAGCAACATGCACTTCCACGGGGTAATCCCCGGGAAGAAGGCCAAGTCACTCGGGAAAATTGCCCTCGACATCGTATTCGGCAAAGAGAGGAACTTCAGGAAGGAGCGACTGGCTTTCTA
Source organism: Thinopyrum elongatum (assembly GCA_011799875.1). Taxonomy (NCBI): domain Eukaryota; kingdom Viridiplantae; phylum Streptophyta; class Magnoliopsida; order Poales; family Poaceae; genus Thinopyrum; species Thinopyrum elongatum. The sequence continues at coordinate 213,766,866 of CM022301.1, read as the reverse complement.
AGTGGTAGACTTCTGGAGTGCTTACCACGCCATCCTGGGTAGGCCAGCCTATGCATGTTTCATGGCCTGACCATGTTATGTGTATCTTAAACTTAAGATGCCAGGGCCGAATGGAGTGATCACTATCACAGGCAATCAGAAGCTAGCTGAGGAGTGCCTCCAGAAGGGGCTCCCGGATCGCTGATGAGCAGATGGCGCTCACTGAGTTGGATGAATACAAGAAGGCAGTGGATTCGAGTGATCTGCTTAAATCCAAGAAGCCGACTGTGGAATCCGCTTTCCAGTCGGCCGGAGAGACGAAGCCAGTGCACATTCATCCCGAGGATCCGACTGCCGCCCCAACCAACATCTCCACCACCCTCGATAGCAAATAGGAAGGCGAGCTCATCCAGTTCCTCCGTGAGAACTGGGACATCTTCGCATTGAAGCCTTCTAACATGCCGGGTGTGTCCAGGGGACTGGCTGAGCATAGACGCCGTGTCGACCCGAAGATGAAGCCTGTCAAAGAGCACCATCGACGCTCTTATACAGAGAAGCGCAAGGCGATTGGCGAGGAGATAGCGCGGCTCTTGGCCGTCGACTTAGTCCGTGGGGTGTACCACTCCGAGTAGCTCGCCAACGTCGTCATGGTGTCAAAGAATAATAACTCTCTCCGGATGTGCATCGACTTCAAGCACATCAATCGGGCCTGCCCGAAAGATCATTTCCCTTTCCCCCGCATAGATCAGATAGTAGATTCAACTGCCGGGTCCGAGCGGCTCTCGTTTCTGGACGCATACTCCGGGTACCACCAGATCCGAATGTATGGTCCGGATGAAATAAAAATAGCGTTCATCACCCCATTCGGGTGTTTTGCTATATCATTGCCATTTGGATTAAAAAATGCTGGAGCTACATTCCAGCGTATGATTCAGAAATGCTTGCAAAACCAAATCAGTCGGAATGTGGAGGCCTACATGGACGACATCATGGTAAAGTCTAGGAAAGGTTCCGGCCTCCTGACAGACCTCGCCGAGACCTTCGCCAATTTACCCCTCTTTGGAATAAAACTCAATCCGGCTAAGTGTACCTTCGGGGTCCCGGCTGGCAAGTTACTTGGTTTCCTCATTTCCGAATGCGGGATCGATGTGAACCCTGAGAAGATTAGAGCGATTGTCCAAATGAAACAACCAGAACATCTCCACAACGTACAGCTACTCACAGGTTGCCTAGCAGCCCTGAGCAGATTCATCTCACGACTCGGTGAAAAAGCCCTGCCGCTTTACCGATTGATGAAGAAATCTGACAGATTCGAGTGGACTCCTGAAGTGCAGGCCGCGTTCCAGGAACTCAAGGCCTTGCCCTTAACCCAGCCGGTGCTAGCTGCTCCAAGCAGCAAAGAGCCCTTGCTCTTATACATCGCGGCCACGAGCCAAGTTGTTAGCACTATGCTCACTGTGAAGCGCGAGGAACAAGGCAAAGCCTTCAAGCTCCAACAACCAGTCTACTACATCTCAGAAGTTCTGACTCCCTCCAAACAAAGGTACTCGCATTACCAAAAGTTGGTGTATGGGATTTATCTGACTGCAAAGAAGGTGGCCCAATACTTCCAAGAGCATTCGGTCACGGTGATAAGCAGCGCTCCTTTGTCCGAGATCATGAACAACAGAGATGCCACTGGTCGAGCGGTGTAGTGGGCCATCGAGCTCCTTCCTTTGGATATCAAGTTTGAGGCTAAGAAAGCCATCATGTCGCAAGCCCTGGTGGATTTTCTTGCCGAGTGGGTGGAGCAGGAGCAGCCTGTCCCAAGTCTCCCAGAGCACTGGACGATGTTCTTTGACGGATCCAAGATGCCCCATGGCTCTGGAGCTGGAGTGGTCTTAGTGTCCCTGATGTAGGGTAGAACCCTAGGGGTCGATCTTTCATGATTTGGAGGGGATCCCACGAAGAACACGAAGAACACACGAGAGGGGACGAGAGAAATCACTCAAATCAACGAGAAACAATCACGCATGTGCTAGATCCATGAACACAAAGAGTGATACAAGATTCAAATGCAACAAAGGACGATACAAGAGGTGGAAGTTCTTCCCGATCCGGAGATGGGGTCTTGAATCCATGAGGGGATCTTCCCTTGCGGGGTCTTGAATCCACTTGGGGGATCTTCTCTGAGGAGGGCTTGGTCTCCGATGGAGAAGGGATACAAGTGGATGAGCAAAGCTCTAATCTCTAATGAGCTACTACTTTGCTGACCCTAAAATGGAGGTAGAAGACGAGTATTTATAGTCTAAGGTGGCGAAAGGGTACATGGGCATCGGCCCGAGTCACTGCGCGCTGGCAGGGCCGGAAGTTCTGGGCAAGGTTCCGAGCAGGGTCCGGGCTAGTCAGAGAGTTGGCACGACGCGAGCGAGGCTGGGGTCCGGGGGCCGGAAGGTCCGGGCATGCCGGAAGTTCCGGGTGCCGGAAGGTCCGGGCCAGGTTCCGGGCTGGTTCCGGGCATACCAGAGAGTTCGCAGGCCCGGGCTCGTCTAGGTCGTCGGAGGCCGGAAGTTCCGGGATGGCAGGAGGTTTCGGCCTCTGGCCGGAAGTTCCGGGCTGAACAGAGAGTTGGCGCTTGCTCCTTCTTCAGCTCTTGGCTATGTGGCTTGTGCATTGTACTTGATCACACATAGTGTTTCTGACTTAGGTAGCAGCCATGTCTCACTCGAATGTAAGGGAAGCTCAAGTAGGAGAGATGTCACCTCGGATTGAATAACACGTGCTCGAGCTCTAGTCATGGGTCCACTTGGTGTTTGGTGAGACGATGGTAGGTCCATGGGGATGACCTTGGGATGCTCCGCATCATCTCTCCCCCCCTTGGGAAAGATCTGACCTCGGATCGAAAACCTCATCACCATGTGTGACACCCCCGATTTAATCGTACACTAGGCATACACGCAAACGTGTATGATCAAGATCAGGGACTCACGGGAAGATATCACAACACAACTCTAAACACAAATAAAAGTCATACAAGCTTCATATTACAAGCCAGGGGCCTCGAGGGCTCGAATACATAAGCTTGATCATAAACGAGTCAGCAGAAGCAACCATATCTGAGTACAAACATAAGTTAAACAAGTTGCCATAAGATGGCTAGCACAAACTGGGATACAGATCGAAAGAGGCGCAGGCCTCCTGCCTGGGATCCTCCTAAACTACTCCTGGTCGTCGGCGGCCTGCACGTAGTAGTAGGCACCCTCGGTGTAGTAGGGGTCGTCGTCGACGGTGGCGTCTGTCTCCTAGGCTCCAACATCTGGTCGTAACAACCGGGTATAGGAAGGGGGAAAAGGGGGAGCAAAGCAACCGTGAGTACTCATCCAAAGTACTCGCAAGCAAGGATCTACACTACATATGCATCGGTATCAATGAAATGGATAGTATATGTGGACTGAACTACAGAATGCCAGAATAAGAGGGGGATAGCTAGTCCTATCAAAGACTACGCCTCTGGCAGCCTCCATCTTGAAGCATGTAGAAGAGAGTAGCAAGTAGTAACAAGTGTCAACGCATAGCATAATCCTACCCGGCGATCCTCCCCTCATCGCCCTGTGGAAGAGCGATCACCGGGTTGTATCTGGAACTTGTAAGGGGTGTGTTTTATTAAGTATCCGGTTCTAGTTGTCATGAGGTCAGAATACAACTCCCGGTCATCCTTTTACCGAGGGACATGGCTATTCGAATAGATAAACTTCCCTGCAGGGGTGCACCACATTGCCCAACACGCTTGATTACTCTGGCCGGACACACTTTCCAAGGTCATGCCCGGCCTCGGAAGATCAACATGTCGCAGCCCCACCTAGACTCTTTAGAGAGGTCAGCACGCCAGTCTAAATCCTATGCGCGCAGGGGTCTCGGGCCCATCGCCGTTGCACACCTGCACGTTGCGAACGCGACCGGAAACAGACCTAGCCCCCTTAATACAAGTGCAGGTGTTCTGGTCCAATCCGGCGCGCGCCACTCAGTCGATGACGTCTTAAAGAGCTTCGGCTGATACTATGACGCCGAGAGCCCATAATTGTTCCCACGTAGTTGGTTAGTGCGTATAGGCTCGTAGCCAGACTCAGATCAAATACCCAGATCTCGGTAAGCGTGTTATTTGAAGTATCCGCGGACGCCGACCAGGGACCAAACCCACCGGTCTCCTAGGTGGTCACAACCTGCCCTGTCGCTCCACCACAAAGAATCATGCGGGGGCTGTCGGGAACCCAGGCCCATCACAACCTGGATGGAGCCACCTGCCCCTTCAGCCCCCACTTCCGAACAGTAACATAAGTAGTGTGATAGTATATAGTATAAACCCGTGATCACCTCCCGAGTGATCACGGCCCAGTAGTATAGCATGGCAGACGGACAAGTATGTAGGGCCACTGATGATAAACTAGCAACCTATACTAAGCATATGGGAATGCAAGTAAGGTATCAACAACAGTAGTAACAAGGACAGGCTATGCAGCAATATAGGATCAAACCGATGAAACAATAACACTACTCTAATGCAAGCAGTAGAGGGAAAGAGTAGGCGATATCGGAATGAACAAGGGGGGTTGGCTTGCCTGGAAGATCTACTGAGAAGGTCTGGTCGTCAGGGGTGTAGTCGACATCTGGAGCAGCGTTGTCAGTCTCGAAGTCTACCGGAGAGAAGAGGGGGAAGAAACAATGAATACAATGCAAACATATGCATGAAAAAGCAAATAGCGGTGCCAGTGGTGAGCTAACGAAGTACTAGGTGCTACTGGCGACGGGGAAAAACATCCGGGAAAGTATCCCCGGTGTTCGGCATTTTCGGACAGACGGACCGAAGGGGGATGGTTGCATGTTCGCTATGCTAGGGACGTGTGGCAGACGAACGGACTGCGTATTCGAATTCGTCTCGCTTTTCTGAGCAACTTTCATGTTCAAAGTATTTTCATCTGATAAATGGTTTATTTTATATTATTGACCAACATTTTAATTCATTTTTTAAATTAACATAATTAATTTAATTCAAAACATTATTACATCAGCATGACATCGGCATGATGTCAGCGGTCAACTTTGACCATTTGACCAGTCAAACTGACTGATGGGTCCCACATGTCATAGGCTGAACACTAACTAACAGTTAACATTTAATTAGCAGGTTAATTAGAGTTAATTAGTTAACTAAACAGAGTTAATTAAGTTAATTAAATGATTTCTTTATTCTCTTTTTTTATTCTTCTTTTTTTAATGTTATGGGGCGTGGGGCCCGTTAGCTAGTGGCTCGGAGGGCCTTAGCGGCGTGGGCGTCGGGCACAGCCCGCACGGGCGCTTGCCCGCGGGGGCGCACCCGACTAGGCGCTGCGGGCGGTTGGCGGGAGCTGGTGCCGACGCGCCGGCTGCTGCAGCCGGGCGGAACAGGGGGGAGCAGAGGTGGTCGGTGGAGGTGGAAGAGGTAGGGAGGCGGCGGGCGGCCAAGGGCGCGGCCGGAGGCGGGGACCGGACCGGGCGGCGGTGACGAGCAGGCTGGTGCGGGGCCGCGGTCGACGGTGTTGGCCGGCGAGCAGCTGCAGCGGGGCGGAGCGAAACCAGCGGCACAGGAAGCAGGAGAGCGGAAGCAGGGGTAGCGTGGGGCGAGGCCGTGGTGAGCAGCAGCAGCAGCGCTGCTACTGCGCGGCGAGCAGGGGAGGCCGGCTGGTGACTGCGGGCGGCAGGCCACGCGAGCACGCACGCGCGAGAGGCGTGAGCGCGCAGCGGGCACACGGGCGCAGTGGAGCGCATGGCGCGGGCGCGGCCGAGGCACGACCATGGCGGGGCGAGCGCGTGGCGATGGGCGCGTGCGAACTCGTCGGGACAGGGGGGAAAAGAAAGGGAACGAGTTTGGGGCTCACCCCCATTGTAGAGAAGGGGGTCGGCGAGGCTCGATGAAGCGCTCGGGGAGGAGTCGGGGAGGCGAGATCCGGCGACTCGGCAGCGAGGTAGCTCCGGTGAGCGGTGACGGCAGTCCGGGGCGGTGAGCGACGAGGCCGATCCCCCGACCCCGATCTGGATCGAGAGGGGAAGAGGAAGAGGCGATGTGGGGAGAGTGGGGGATCGAGCTAGGGTTTGCGGGGGGACTGGGGTTAGTAGGTGAGGGGGGTGGGCCGGCCTGCCCGGGGTGGTTGTGGCCAGCCTGCTGGGCCGAGGCCCAGATGGCCATCGGGAGGGGGGCGTTCTTTTACCTTTATCTTTTGTTTACTTTATTCCTTTATTTCCTTTTTTTGTTTTTTTCTCTTTATATAATTTTCTTTTACTATTTTATTTTACTTTAGTGTTATGAAATACAAATGGTAATCCTAAAATAATATTATTAACTATATCTCTGTCATAAATAATTTGGCACTTTAAATAAGTATTTTGTAATTGTTTATTACTTAAAGAGCATTTAATTATTTGTTTCACCGTCATTTTAATTAATTTAGTGCATCTAAATATTTTATAAAAATTTGATTTCTCCACCACATTTGTCTATGATTTATTTGCCACAGTTCGAACACTTTTGTTTTAATGTTTGAAATCTTTTACCGCTTGACTTGATTTTAATTTTGAATTCGAATGGGATTTGAGTCAGAGTGAGTTTAGTAACAGTAACAGTGGTGATGTGGCATCATTAGTAGAGGGTTACTGTAGCTTAATTATTCGGGCGTCACAATTCTCCTCCACTACAAGAAATCTTGTCCTGAGATTTAGGAGGTGGAGTAAGGGGGAAAGATCTGGTTACGAAATTCTAATGAATCTTCTCAGTCTTGGTTGCTCTTCTCAAAGAGGTCGATCCACTATGTTGATGTCTTCATTTATCTGCTTCAGGTCATCACGATGAAGCTAGCATCCTTTCTTCAGGACCTTCATCGTACTTACGAAAGAATAAGGGGGAAACCATAGGGACAGATGTCAGAATCTTGCCGAACGCTGAATCTTGCCGGGTGCCAGTGGAGGAGAGCTTAAGCGGTGCTGATGGGATGGCTCCTTTTTCCATCCCCAAGAAAATGAGGACACCTAGATGGACACCTCATGGTGCATTAAATGCATTCGTCCTAATCCGTCAGTGGTTAGGTATGATGACCCTGTAGCTACTTTACACCTCAAAGTATGTACATTTTGCCACTGTGGTGACCCCTTTGAACGTATAAAAGGAGGCCCAAGGCAACTGCTACAGGGGAAGAGGATCTTCTGGCCCATCCTGCATGCGTAGCTGCTCTTTGAACGTACTGTTCATCGCAAGCGCTCCTGGAGCCTGGGCTCAAGAACACTCTTAATAAAACAAGGCAGGAGTAGGGTTTATCGCTGATTAGCGGCCCGAACTTGGGTAAAATCGCCCCGCATCGATCATTGGTTCTGCTCTTTGCGCATACCTCTCTCCCTGCCGAATCGTAAAGGGGTCCTTTGGGATCCCATAGGTGTCGTACGCCGACATCTTTGGCGCGCCAGGTACGGGGAAGAAGGTTGCGCGAACCTGATCCAGTGATCGGTGCCTTAGTTTCTTCATCATCTTCATCATCATGCCACCCAAGAAGAAGAGTGCCGCAACGCGCTACCATCTACGTCTGTTTTGCCTGTGCCCTCGCGTACGGGTGATGGCGTGGATGCAGAAGGAATAGGTTTAGAGCCTCCATGGCGTTCCGGTGATCCAAGCCAGGCAAGCGGTGTCGTTCGCAGAGGCAACGGCAACCCACACGCCGCTGGATCTAGAGATGGGGCTGTGCTGCCTACGGGCGGCATGACGAACTCTAGAGATCGGAGGACGCCTTCTAGGACTCCCGCACCGGCGCAAGCATCATGGCCTTCCCAGGTCGTGTGCGATGAGCAGCGCCATGGCGCTAGTGGTTCAGGGCGTCCCCATGAAAAGACTTCTACGCATCGATCCCAAGATGCGCAGGCCCAACATGCACGTCAAACTGCCGGTGGAAGTGGCGCGCAGTTGCGTGATCGTGACGGTGCTCCTTCTAACATTGTTAGGAGTCAGAGCACCTCATGTACCTCGCACCTGTCACCGCCGCCTACTCCAGCAGAAGCTTTGGCACGTGTGCAGCTGCTCCTCGATTTCCCTCCTGCTCCGGAGAAGATGGAGGAGTGGCGATCTACTATCCAGAGCCTCATTGGCTTCGTTAACAAGGATGGGCCGCAGCAGGCAGGGCCTTCGCAACGGCGGTCCATCGATCTGGCGCGAGCCGATGAGGAAAAGACTAGAGGCGGAGCGACCACGATGCACTCCCCTCCACGACACCAGCGGCGGTCGATAACCCAGCGGACTGATAGCTGTGATGATGATTCCATGGCGTCGTCCGATCCACGAATGCGCCGCGACCAGCGTCAAGTTCTTTAGGAACGAAGCAAAGAGGACACTCGAACTACCATCAAGCGGCGACAGGAAGCGCGCCATCAATCTGATAAGCGCGCAGGACCCGCTGTCGACAAGCCTGCGCCAGGGGACGCAGGCGACTTGCCTTACGAGGTGGGTTCTCCAGCGTTTACCCGTGAGCTGCGGCAAGTCCAGTGGCCCAATTCCCGAACCTTCAAGCCAGAGGTCCCGGAGAAATATGACGGCAAGACTCACCCCTCGGAGTTCTTGAGCATCTACACCATTGCGGTGCAGGCTGCCGGGGGCCGAGATGACAAGATACTTGCCAACTACTTCCCGTTGGTGCTCAAACCCAATGTCAGGTCGTGGTTGATGCATCTGCCGGAGAATTCCATTTCTTCTTGGTCAGATCTGTGCCATCAGTTTGTTGGCGCCTTTGTTGGAGGCCACCAAGCTCCTGGCCAAGAGAGTGATTTACATCTCATCCCTCAGAAGGAGGGCGAACCCCTGCGCAAGTTTATCCAGAGGTTTAGCCGAGTGCAATACAATATTCCCGACGTTCACCCTGCCGCTGTGGTTAGCGCGTTTCATCAGAACGTGCGTAACCGCAAAATGCGTGAAGAGCTGGCGATGAACAAGGTCAGGAGTATTGCCGAGCTTTACGCTTTGGCCGACAAATGCGCTCGAGATGAAGAAGGAAGGAAACTCCCTGGCGAGGGTGTTGGCGCAGGGGGCGAATCAGAAGATGAAGATGCTGCAACCCCACCAAAGAAAGGCCGGCGGCGGAACAAGAAGCGCAGAGGCAAGGCCGTGCTTGCTGTCGAGGAGTCCGGCAACCCCGGCACCGCCAAGAAGGCCAAGGTTGACGACCCCGGCAAGGAAGTTGCCGGGTGTGCCTCCTGCCAGGCCTTGGCGGCTTCCAACAAGTCGGAAAGCTCCGGCAAGCAGTATTGCAAGATCCATCGCACCAAGGGTCACGATCTCCAAAACTATCGGCAAGTTGAGCAGCTTGTCGAGAAGCAGAGAGCTGAGTACGAGAGACGAGACAAGGAGAAGGCCCAGGATGGTGCTGAGGGGTCCGGCAAGAAGCGCGGTGGCCGAGGGGGTCGCCGCGGCAAGTCCAAGCAACAGAGGGAGAGGCCCGCTCGAGGTCGTGACAAAGAAGAGGGTGATGATGATGATGATGAAGATGATGAGTCCAGTGAGCAAGAATTTCAGAAAACTACAGAGGCCATGTGTATCGATGGAGGCACCTCGTTGCATTCTTCCCACCATCGACTTAAATAGTGGGTGCGAGAGGTTAATGCAACGGAGCCATCATTCGATGCACGTAAACCCCTGAAGTGGTCCAACACGCCTATCATTTTTGACGCCGAGGATCACCCTGATCGCACAACCGTGGTCGGGTGCTTGCCATTGTTGGTCTCACCGACAATCCGCAACCTCAAGGTGACGAAAATGCTAGTTGACGGTGGGGCCGGACTGAACCTAATCTCGCCGGACGTGCTCAAGAGGCTCCAAATTCCTGATGAAGATCTCAAGGAAACGGGCACGTTTCAAGAGGTCAATCCAGGAAGGACCCAGCCAAAAGGCAAGATTACGCTACCGGTGACATTTGGTAGCGAGCTCAACTACAGGACAGAGAAGGTAGTGTTTGATGTCGCCAAGATCCCTATGTCATACAATGGGATCCTTGGCCGCCCAGCGCTGGCTAAGTTCATGGCGGCATCACACTATGCGTATAATGTGCTGAAGATGCCCGGGCCGTTGAGTGTCATCACTATTCATTCCGACAAAAAGGATGCGCTCATCTGTGCCGACCAACTCTACCGAGAGGCAGTTGCAGCACCTGCCATCAAGGCATCTGCTCCTGCCGCTGGAATTCCCGGGGGGGGGAAGAAGAAGACCGGTAAGAATCTTGGCACAAACTCCGGCAAGCGCACCTCCTCGGAGTGTTGCGCTTCCATTGAGGATGCACCAGAGAGTTCCACCGGCAAGAACAAGAAATCCAAGGCTGCTCCACCAGAGATCAAGAAGGTGCCTGTCAGGGAGGACGGAACGGGAGGAACTTTCACCATAAGTTCCACCCTGGATGACAAATAGGAAAGCGCGCTCATTGCCTTCCTGCGGGAGAATGTCAACATGTTTGCATGGCAACCGTCTGACATCCCCGGTGTTCCCAGGGAGGTAATTGAGCACCACCTTGCTGTCTGTCCTCACGCACGGCCCGTCAAGCAGAGGGTCAGGAAGCAAGCCTTGGAGCAGCAAGAATTCATTGCCGAAGAAATCAGGAAGCTAGAAGCGGCAGGATTGGTCAGAGGAGTGCTTCACCCAACGTGGTTGGCCAATCCGGTTGTAGTGCGCAAGGCGAATGGGAAATGGAGGCTGTGTATTGATTATACAGACATCAATAAAGCATGTCCAAAAGATCCCTTTACCTTGCCGCGCATCGACCAGATTGTGGACTCCACTGCTGGTTGTGACCTACTGTCGTTCCTTGATGCCTACTCAGGGTACCATCAGATCTTTATGGCAAAAGAAGATGAAGAAAAGACCGCATTTATCACCCCATGTGGTACATATTGTTTTATACGAATGCCTTTCGGGTTGAAAAGTGCTGGTTCTACATTTGCGAGAGCGGTCCAAATTGGTTTTGAACCTCAGCTCCATAGAAATATGGAAGCATACATGGATGACATAGTGGTCAAAACCAAGGACAAAGCGACGCTCATACAAGATCTAGAAGAAACATTTGCAAATCTGCGCAAGATCAATTTGAAGCTCAATCCTGAGAAGTGCGTGTTTGGTGTTCCTTCCGGCAAGCTTCTCGGGTTCTTTGTATCTCAGCGAGGGATCGAAGCGAACCCCGACAAGATCAAAGCTATTGAGCAGATTGAAGCACCAAGACGCGTCAAGGATGTATGTCGTCTTGCCGGCTGTGTTGCTGCCCTAAGCAGGTTTATTTCCAAATCTGCTGAGCGCGCCCTGCCCTTTTTCAAAATTTTGAAGAAGGCAGGTCCAATGAAATGGACTCCGGAAGCGGAGGCTGCGCTGCAAGATTTGAAGAAATACCTTTCTTCTCCGACAATACTAGTCGCGCCTAGGCCACAAGAGCCGTTGCTGCTGTACCTGGCAGCAACAAATCAAGTGGTTAGTGTTGCATTAGTGACACAGAGAGAAGCTGATGAGGAGGCAACACCAGCGGCAGAACCGCCAAGTGATGCGGCGGGATCTTCCCCGACAAGAATTGGTCCCGGCAAGACAGGATCTGCGCAGTTAGAAGAACCAGTGCAAAAGAAAAAGATGGTGCAGCGCCCAGTTTATTTTGTTAGCTCCCTTCTGCAAGGAGCTAGGTCAAGATACTCTGGTGTGCAGAAGTTGCTTTTTGGCCCCCTTATGGCCTCAAGGAAGCTGCACCATTATTTTCAAGCACATGAAATTACCGTCGTCACTCAATTTCCATTGCAACGGATTTTGCGAAATCCAGAGGCAACCGGCAGGATCGTGGAGTCGGCGTTGGAATTGTCAAGCTTTGGTCTCAAGTTTGAAAGTACTTCGACAATTCAGAGCAGGGCCTTGGCAGAGTTCATTGCGGAATGGACCCCAACGCCAGACGAAGAGGTTCAAGAAACGACTCTCCCCGGCAAGGAAATTGACCAAGAATGGGTTATGTACTTTGACGGGGCTTTTTCGCTACAAGGCGCCGGTGCTGGCGTGCTGCTTGTCGCACCCACCGGAGAGCACCTCAAGTATGTAATCCAGATGCATTTCCCCTGGGAGAGTTCGACAAACAACACTGCGGAGTACGAAGGGCTGCTTGCCGGTCTCAGGATCGCGGCAGACCTTGGTATGAAGAAGCTCGTCATCAGAGGCGATTCGCAGCTTGTTGTCAGGCAAGTTAACAAGAATTATCAGAGTCCATTGATGCAAGCTTACGTGGATGAAGTGAGAAAAATGGAAGAGCGCTTTGAAGGTCTGCAAATGAAGCACATTCCTCGTGCCGAAAACAGTATTGCTGACGACCTGTCAAAGCGCGCTGCCCTCAAGTTGCCTGTGGAACCAGGAACTTTTGTGCTCCATTTGACTCAACCAAATGTGGCGCCATCAATGAGGCAAGAAAAGAGAAGAAGGTTGAATTCTGGACAGTACTTTCCGGCAGAGCTCCCTGGAGCCACCGGCAAGGAACTTGCCGGGACCAGCGACAAGCCTACCGGGGAACAACAGGCTCCGACGGAACCTCACGCTTTCGCTGTCGAGACAAATGTTCCCTTGGCGGAAGAGATGCCTTTAGTCCTAGCTGTCGAGCCCCAAGCTCCAGCATGGGCACAGCGCATTGTCCATTTCCTTCAGACAGGAGAACTCCCTGAGGAACAGGAAGAAGCGGAAAAAGTAGCCTGTCAGTCTGCTATGTACCAGTTCGTCGATGACGTCCTGTACAAAAAGAGACCAAATGGTGTGAAATTGAAGTGCATTCCTCGGGAGGATGGACTAGAGCTGTTGGCAAAGATACATGGAGGCATATGTGGCTCTCACATAGGATCAAGAGCACTTGTCGGGAAAGTATTCCGGCAAGGTTTCTTTTGGCCCACCGCTCTCCAGGGTGCAACTGCACTAGCAACCAAGTGTGAAGCGTGCCAGTTTCATTCGAAGAAATCACATTAGCCAGCTCAAGCTCTTCAGACGATCCCTCTCTCCTGGCCATTTTTGGTCTAGGGGCTCGACATACTGGGCCCCTTCCCCCGTGCTACCGGGGGCTTTGAGTACTTGTACGTTGCGATCGACAAGTTCACAAAGTGGCCGGAGGTGGAAGCGGTGAGAAAGGTGACAGCACAATCAGCCGTCAAGTTCTTTAAAGGGATAGTTTGCCGTTTCCGTGTGCCCAACAGGATCATCACCGACAACGGCACGCAATTCACAAGTCGCACCTTCATGCAGTACGTCCAAGACCTTGGCGGCAAGATTTGTCTTGCCTCTGTTGCTCACCCGAGAAGCAACGGCCAAGCAGAGAGGGCTAATGCTGAAGTGCTGCACGGTCTCAGGACCAGAACCTTTGAGAAGCTGAGAAAATGCGGAAGACACTGGATTGATGAGTTGCCTGCGGTTCTTTGGTCAATCAGAACAACACCAAATCGAGCCACCGGCCAAACGCCCTTCGCTCTGGTCTACGGAGCAAAGCAGTTCTCCCCACGGAACTCATATACGGATCACCTCGAGTGCTCGCTTATGATGAGTTTGAGCAAGAGCAACTGCGGCAAGATGACGCTGTGCTCCTTGAGGAGAATCGTCTTCAGGCTGTTGTGCGAGCTGCACGCTACCAGCAAGCTTTGCGCCGCTACCATAGCCGCAAAGTTCATGCCCGAAGTCTTGAGGAAGGCGACCTTGTTCTTCGACGGATTCAATCCGCCAAGAATTCAAACAAGTTGACACCGAAGTGGGAAGGCCCTTATCGGGTAGTATGAGTCACCAGGCCCGGCGCTGTCCGCCTGGAGACCGAAGATGGCGTTCCAGTGAGCAACTCCTGGAATATCGAGCATCTTCGCAAGTTCTACCCATAAGGCGCGGTTGCCGGGGGCCCCGGCAACCACCTTTTTGTACAAGTCTTGCTGGCAAGGCATGTAATCCTTTGTACAAAGCCAGGCGCAGACCCTGAGCGCAGATGAATAAGTTTAAGTGTTGTGCATTTCCTTATCAATTTCCATGTTCATATATATATATATATATGCATGCTTGTCTAAGACGTTGTATGACACTTGTTCCCGGTAAGTATTAACAAACCGCCAAGGTTCCATATCTTTATTTTCTCTTCTTTCTTTTTCTCAAAAGATAGAAGGATTCCTCGCGTGCACGTTTGCCGGGGGGGAAGGAAGATATGATTATCAGTTGGCGACGTTCAGAATTGACGCCTTACCGGAGGAAGAACAACGACAGAAAGCTAAGTCATGAAACTCTAAGCGAGTTTCTTTTATTATGAAGCTATTTTCCTTAGACTATTTCAACTTTTGTATGGAAAACCTGCATGCGAAGGAACCCTTGTCGTAATCGGTTGCGCCCTTATTTTCTTTCGAGTCCGCTCAACAATTTAAGTGGCAGCACTGAGAGCGCCAAAGTGTCTTGCCGGCCGCTGCACCTCCAGCAAGCTGCTGAAGTCCCGCACCCAGCGCTCGCGGGCAGGTTGCGCACCGGCAAGTTTTCAGTAAGCGTAGGGTGTACTCCATACATAAAGGAATCAGACAAGGGAAATAGCATGCATATACCCAAACATATGCAAGTTATATTACATCAATAAGTTGCCGCAGTTCTAACACAAGACTTGATTGTCTTTTGGCATGGAATGGTGGCGACAAGGGAAAATGAGGTGGCTAGTCCCTGCGTTGGCCCTCGACCCTCTTGATTGAATCTACCTTCTCAAGGATGGGCGCAACAAGCTCCTCAAGTGCCTTGAGATCTGCATCCTTCGGCAAGCGGTCGAGCACGTTGGTGAGATCAACATCAGGGTTCTTATGCACCACCTTGACGAGTACCTTGCGGAGGACGGCCCGGCAAAGTTTGCGGGATTCATTGGCCAGTTGAGTCACTCGGTTGGACTGTAGCAGCTTCAAAGCGTCAATGATGCTTTCGAAAAACATGGTCAACCTGGCGCTCGAAGATATTCTTTCTTCGGAGGAATACCTGAAGTTTTGCAGGCCATCCTGGCCCATGGTTGACAATTGTGCTGTGAGCCTCTCCGCGGTGTCGACAAGGCGATCAGTCCAGATTTTCGCACCCTTCTCATAGTCGATTTGGGCGGTAGCAGCGCTCTTAAGCAAGTTCTTCTCTTCCTGAAGATCTTTGCTTAGGGCCTTCTCGCGGGCCCTGCCGTCCTTGAGGGACTTCTCCAGCGTGGTCAGCTTTAGCCTCAGATCGGCAATGGCATCGTTGGCTGAAGAGAGCTGCTTGGTCTTGTCGGACATGGCAACTTGCATCTCCGCCAGGCTGTGGAGAGTTTTCTCCCTGTCCCCTTTGAGCATTGAGAGCTCCTTGCCGTGTTCTTCAAGATCCACCTCCAGCTTCTTCACTTTGTCGCTCAGCTCGTTCTTGGCAGCCTCTGCAGCCTCGGCAGCATCGACGGCCTCCTTGAGTTTGCCGGCGTGATCTACAGTTAGAGCTTCGAGCGCCTCTTTGTGCTTTTGCTCCAGCTCCTGGATCCGCTGCGCGACAAGCTTATCGATCTCCTCATCTTTGCCGCGAAGCTTGGCGGCGAGCGCCTGCTCACGTGCGGCAAGATCTTCCTCATGGGCATCAAGCGCAATGCGACGCTCCGTCAGGAGAGCATCTTCAGCGGCAGTTCTTTGTGCAGCTTCCTCTTGCGCCTTCTCCATGTCAGATTGTTTCAAGAGGAGCTCCGTCCAGCTTTGGCTCACTTGTTCCCGGCTGGCAGTCAACTCCTGAAGAGCCTCAGCGTACCAGATCTGCGTCTGCTCAATGCGCTTCTGAAGGCCTGCTTCGACAGCTTTGACAACTGCCATTCTGGAATCTGCCTTCTCTTTTCGAGCCCGGTGGAGTGCTTGGAGCTTGCGGAAATTTTCGCCCATGGCCTGGAGGAGCTGATCCTCTTCAGATTTGCCACTGCTGGCGCTTGGATCATGAACGATTTCGAGCCCAGCAGCGGCGATGATTTCTTCATCAAAGGTTTCCCCTTCAGTCGGCGTTTGAATATTTGCCGTGCCCGGCAAGTTGATGAATAGGTTGTCGCCAACCTTGAGATATTTGCTCGATGAGGGGGCTTCGGATGTCGATGGTTGGTCCTCGACGTTCGTCTCGCCGGTGGCTGGGGGCTCTGTGGCCGATGTAGCGCCTGGCGCTCCTGCGGCAGGAATGCCGTCAGTGTGGTCATCAGTCTCCTCGCCGACCCTCTCGGCAGAATCCTTGGCGGCTTCCTCGGCAACAGTTTCGCTGACCTCGATTGTGCCGTCTTTGGTGGCCTCGCTAGCGGCGATCCTGTCAGCTTCGGCGGTGGCGTCTCTGGCGGTCTTCTCGATGACAACGTCGACATCCATGTGTTCCATCACAGGGAATTGTGAAGGACGAAGGAAGGAAACAAAATAAGATCAAGATTGAAGTTCGAGAAGACAAAAAGAAAGAGAGATAAAGAAAAGGATAGCAAGCGCTCTAAGGCAAACAGTTACCTGCGTCGAGTTGTTGAGAGGTGGCCTCGCCCCTCCCGGCAACATTGGCTGCCGGGGAAATGTTGTCGGTACCCATGCGTACCGGCTCCTCCTCAACCAAGATAGGCTCATCGATGGTAACTCTTGCCGGGGATGCGCCTGTGGGCGACGCGTTTGACGGAGGCGGCACGACAGGGGCGGTTTCCACCTCTCCCTGTTGCTTTTCTTCTCCTGCAAGCCCGAAGATATCAGCGGCAAGGGTAAAAACCTCGGCGCCTGCCAGCGGAAAACGAGTGGAGAACTCACGCTGGGGGCTGCGTTGAGGGCTGAGCCCCGGGCTGACGACGACAATTTCCAGCGCGCTCGTAGAGCCTGCCGGGAGCTCGTCGCCCGTGGAAGTCCTCGACCTCTTCGCCGCCCTTTCCGCCAAGGTTTCTGCATCGCTGTAGAGACA
The DNA here is from genome assembly GCA_011799875.1 of Thinopyrum elongatum. Lineage (NCBI taxonomy): Eukaryota > Viridiplantae > Streptophyta > Magnoliopsida > Poales > Poaceae > Thinopyrum > Thinopyrum elongatum. Next base: position 213,749,951 of record CM022301.1, on the reverse strand, counting down.
AGATAAAGCAAGGCTATGAGATTACTCCGAAATTCGGGAGGTAAAGGCTATGACAGGATACTTACTCTTCCTCTTCTCGTTCCGGGCTGAAGCCAGAGATGTCGAAGTCGACCTCCGTTGCAGTGTCCGTGTGGGGAGGCGGAGGAGGGGTCCTGGGTCGCTTGGCTGTAGCAGGCGCAGGAGGTCGGCGTGGTTCCACCACCTCAGCCTCCGGTGCGGTTGTGTGAGACGCTCCTGCCATCCCAGTAGTTGCCGCAAGTGTGTGTCTCGCGCGCCGCGCAGGTTGCTGTCGAACTCCTTGCCGCGGCGTAGTCTTGCCGGCCGCTTCCTTGCTGGGAGCCTCGCTGCTCAAAGAGGGTTGGCATGCCGGGATGCCAGAAGCGGCCTTTCAAAGAACGCGCTTAGTCTTCTTCGGAGCTGGGGGCTCCTCCTGCGGCTCTTCTTCGGCTACGTCTTCGTCGGACGAGCCCTCGGCGGCCGCGCTACTCTGTTCCCAGGCAGCCTCAGCCTCCCCGGCAAGATTTTCTTCCATCACAACCTCCGTGTCGCTGGTTTCCCATTCTGTGAAACTGACGCTGCCAGCCTCCGCGGCAAGATTCGCTTCTTCCACCCTAGTGGCAATATACGCCACTTCTTCGTCAGTGGTGGCGCGAATGAAGTCCGTCTCTTCCCGGATGGCCCTCTCCGACAAGTTGTCGAAGAACTTTTGTGCTTCCTCCTCGGCTGGCTCGGCCCAAGTCGCGTCAAGACCATGGGCGTTGAACATTGGCATGATGGCGATGATTGACCCCAGGGCGGAGTTCTTGCACAAAGGGACAATTCTTGCCGGCAACTGATGCTTGTCATCACGCTGGAATAGTTTGTGGCGGAGAGCGCCGAGCTACATGGCCGTCAAATTGTTGTTCAATCCAGGGCGCAGCCTCATGATGTCCACTGCGTTCTGATACTCCCAAGCTGGTCTTCCCTTGCTCTGTAGGGGGGCGATGCGGCGGCGGAGGAAATCGAAGCCAATCATCTCCATCGTGAGCCCGGCAGCTTTCAGGCGAAGGATCCTGGTGGTGGCAATCGTGAGCCTCTCGTCTTCCGCGGCGAGATCGCTCCAGTCACTGCCACGGACCGCCTTCTGCTGTCGAGGCAAGCAGAACGGATGGGGATCTGCTTCCTTGATCCAGCACCACTCAGACTGCCATTCATCCCACTTCTCGAGGTAGACCCCATCTGGGTATATCTCCTTATTCCAAGCCCGTGGAATCCAGGTGATAGATCCGGAAAGGGCCTCCCCCTTTTGGATGCGAGGAATAAAGTAATGGCGGAAGAGGGCAGTGTTGGGAACTACTCCGGCAAAGTTTTCGCAAAGATGAGCGAAGACGGACATGCACATTACGGCGTTCGGCGTGAAATCCAGAAGATGGAAGCCGTATGTGTACATAATGTCGTTGAAGAAGTCAGAGAATGGAGGACAGAGTCCGCAATAGAAATAAGCGGTGAAGAAGCGATATCTGTCAGGTCCGCTTTTGGAACAAGAACCTGGAATCACGCGAGTTGCGGGGTGAGCTTGCGTCTCCTTCGCCCACATGCACTGGTACCGGTTCTTCAAGGCCTTCGTATCGAGCGTCAGAGCGAAGACGATGTACTTCTTCCGCATCTTCACCAGCTCGCTCTCTGGGACATCGGCCTTCGTCTCCTTGCTCTTGCCTTTGCCCTTGCTAGCCTTGGGCGGCATGGCGATTGCGAAGGCGGAGGCTAAGGATAGAGCGGGTGCGGAAGCGAAGAGCGGATAAGGAGAAGTCTGGCTTTGAGCTCAAGAAGGGGAAAATAATGGCGGAGTCCAGATTGAGAAGAAGAGGGGGTAAATAGGTTGCACCTCTGCAGTTTCTCTTTTTATGGGGAAGGAGCGAGGCCGCCTCTTTTACTCCCCAATGTAAATACGCCTCTGCAGGCACGCTGCAGCTGCAGCCTTTCAGCACACGCTCCCCACGTCGCGCATTCAGCGCGTGTGTAGTGGGGGGCACAGTAAGCAGGATATTTACGAGCAGTTAATACCCTGCCACGCGTGCCCGTGCACTGTTTGGGCCTAGCCCAACAACGCCTCGCGCTCGTGTGTGGCCTAGGCCCGAGGGCTCCTGTCGGTGTACTAAGTATTGGGCCATTAGTACCCCGTACTTGTGCACGGGCAGTTGTAGCCATACTCGCGGCCAGGCTTGTCGGGGAACAGTTGGAGGTTAATTCAAGTTATCAAAGAAGCACCCAGGCCAAGGATCGGAGGATCAGCAGATAAGAAGAGCTGAAGACCGAAAGCCTGCCTCCCCGGCAAGATCTTGCCGGGGTGGCCTGCGAAGCCCGGCAAGATTTCGCGCCCGGCAAGATTCTGCGTTCGGCAAGATTCTGCCACTGTGCCACCGCTTCGGCACAGCAACAAGCCTGACATTCTGGGTCCTTCTCTGGATGCGTGGCAACGCGCCAGTGGAGGAGAGCTTAAGCGGTGCTGATGGGATGGCTCCTTTTTCCATCCCCAAGAAAATGAGGACACCTAAATGGACACCTCACGGTGCATTAAATGCATTCGTCCTAATCCGTCAGTGGTTAGGTATGATGACCCTGTAGCTACTTTACACCTCAATGTACGTACATTTTGCCACTGTGGTGACCCCTTTGAACGTATAAAAGGAGGCCCAAGGCAACAGCTACAGGGGAAGAGGATCTTCTGGCCCATCCTGCATGCGTAGCTGCTCTTTGAACGTACTGTTCATCGCAAGCACTCCTGGAGCCTGGGCTCAAGAACACTCTAAATAAAACAAGGCAGGAGTAGGGTTTTACGCTGATTAGCGGCCCGAACCTGGGTAAAATCGCCCCGCGTCGATCAGTGGTTCTGCTCTTTGCGCATACCTCTCTCCCTGCCGAATCGTAAAGGGGTCCTTTGGGATCCCATAGGTGTCGTACGCCGACAACGTTGTTTGGATAATTGATAAAGAGAATTTAGCATTGTGCTTCAAATGCTCTTATCGATGATCAGAGTACCACAGACATGCTTCGAGATAGCATTGACATGGTCATCTGGTAGAGATCGGGCAATGGATACACAAAGGATCCATCAGGAACAACTTATAGAATAAGTTTTACAATTTTCTCATGGAAGAATGGCTAACCTTGCCAAAAAAAGAAGAAGCTATAACAATAGGTCCTCCGACCAGGTGTGCCAGGCATGACATCACCTTACCGGGTCATATAAAGACCAACGTCATAACTCTTGGAAATATGTTCCAACCACCATATCTGACCGAGATTCAGATCCGATTGGTGTCAGGATACCTTAGACTCAGGATGTCTGAGAGGAAAAGGTGCAACACAATTTGACGAGATGACATTGTAAGATTCTTAGGAAATGAACTATGGAAGAGAGTTCCGAGACAAGAGTTCATCCTTAAATCAAGGAGAGGATGAGGAGGTGACTGATGAACTCAGCGACAATTCATCGAGATTTCCAAAAGATGGATTTCCACAATTATGTGAACAAGGAGATAACATTTGTCACATCAAATGATATAATGAGGTATGCTCGAGGAAAACATTCTCTATTAAACATTGGGTGAAAGGTGCACCCGAAATATGGGCTTAGGTAGCATGATCAATGTTAGAATGGTGATTCGATAACCAATGGTCTAAGAATGAAATGTCAACTATTAACTTCAAAGCAATAGGGTTGCTAGAAGTTTTGAATCCGCATGTCATAGTTCAATTGTCAGTTTTTCCGGTTAGAAACAACACGGGGACCAAGGAATGAACGGAGATGGCAAGAAGTATCACTTGTATCAAGAATTCTTAAAGAGGTGGTGAAATTCTCACGACATTCCGGACATAAAAGATGGTAATACTCCAAGGTGAAGAAGAACAAATGCTGGATAGCAAGGAACTCAAGGTATAACACAAAACACGAGCAAGTTTGTGTTGGAGGGAAGGTCTGGCGCTGATTCCCCGATTAAGAGGAAACACGAGCGTGGTATATGTTTCTAAGATGCGGCGCTGCAGAGGGCCCCGGCTCCAACGGCTGGTTCCAGGTGACGTGGAAGTCGATGGCGCGTCTCGTGGGCACGGTGGCTGGTCGCGGGAAGCCCTGTGGCTACGCGAACGATGGCGGCGCAGCCATGGCAACACTCGGGTGAGCTCGGGAAGCGAGGGAGAGAGTAATGGAGAGGGAGGGAGAGTGGATAGGGATGGAGGGGAGGCCGAGGGGGAGGTTCTTATCCTCTCGGCGGCGCTGTAGCGACGCGGGACGGCTAGCGGGTGCGGTGGCGACGGCGAGCGGCGTCGGGCGTGCGCGCACGTGGTGACACGGGGAGGAGGGAGACGACGTCTGTGCGCGGGGCTGGCTGGGCTGGCTGGGCCTGCCACTGTGCACTAAGGCCCAGTCGGTCCAGGCCTTTTTCTTTTCTTTTTATTTCTTTCTGTTTTCATTTAACAGTAGCCTTTTGCATTTATTTTAAGCCATCAAATGACTTAGTAAAAATGTGGGCCTGGCCAAAACAAATACTTTAGAATATTTTGCTCTGCCACATAAAGTTTGGATAATTTTGGAATTCATTTGGATTTTTCAAAAATGAAAAGGCATTTAAAGTGCTGTTTTTGCACTGTTTTAAATGCACTAACCCAAATATGAGTTGATGGTGATGTTGTTTTCCTTAACAACATTTGTTTTGGAATAGTTGCTAGATGATGAACATTTTTCCAGCAACTTTTGGGCAACTTTATTTTGCACTTAGAATTTGAATTGTTTTCAGAGAGAAATTTGAATTGATTTGTTTTACCACTGTGATCAAGCATGCCAAATGTTGATGACCTGGCATGTTTAACAGAAGAACACAGTGCTTATTACACAGGGGTGTTACAATTCTCCTCCTCTAAAAGAAATTCTCGTCCCTAGAATTCAGGAGGTAGAAGGAAAGAGGTCGGGGTATTTTTCCCGAAGATGATCCTCGCGTTCCCAAGTGGCTTCATCTTCTGTATGATTTGACCACTGCACTTTGAGGAACTTGGTAACCTTCTGACGGGTCCGACGTTCAGCTTCATCGAGAATGAGGATCAGATGCTCCTTATAAGATAGGTCATCTTGCAATTCGAGCATCTTGTGATCCACTACTCTGTGCGGAGACTCCTTGAAGCAACGACAAAGTTGCGACACATGGAAGATGTCGTGGATATGAGAGAATTGTGGCAGCAACTCCAATTTATATGCCACCTGACCACGTCTAGCAACAATGCAGAAAGGACCAATGTAGCTGGGAGCTAACTTGCCCTTGATTCCGAAGCGGTGAGTGCCCTTCATAGGAGTGACACGCAGATAAGCTTGATCACCAGGTTGATAAGTCAAACCCCATCGTTTGCGATCATAGTTGCTCTTCTAGCGGTCCTGAGCCGCCTTCAGATTTTCTCGAACGATACGGACTTGCTCTTCAGCGTGTTGGATAATGTCTGGACCCACAAGTGGTCGTTCCCCAGTTTCTGACCAATTCAAAGGGGTTCGACACTTGCGTCCATAGAGTACTTCGAAGGGGGCCATTTTCAAGCTGGCTTGATAGCTGTTGTTATAAGAGAACTCGGCATACGGGAGAGATTCTTCCCATTTCTTGCCGAAGGAAATAACACAAGCTTGCAGCATGTCTTCCAGCACTTGATTGACTCGCTCTACTTGGCCTTGGGACTGGGGGTGATAAGCTGAACTCCAAGAAATATGAGTTCCCATAGCTTCTTGGAAACTTTCCCAGAACTTTGAGGTGAAAAGTCCGCCACGGTCCAAACTGATCTCCTTTGGAATACCGTGGAGTGATACAATTCTGGAGATATACAACTCTGCTAACTGACTAGCAGTGATCGTCTCTTTGACAGACAGAAATTGTGCAACTTTAGAGAGTTGGTCGACGACGACAAGAATAGCATCGTGACCCTTCTGTGACTTGGGAAGGCCAGTAATGAAATCCATCTGAACCTTATCCCATTTCCATACAGGAATAGGAAGGGGTTGCAGAATTCCACCAAGCTTTTGATGTTCTACTTTAACGCGACGACACACATCACATTCAGCAACATATCGAGCAATATCCTGCTTCATTCTAGACCACCAGTACCTTTGACGGAGATCACGATACATCTTGGTGCTACCCGGATGAATAGACAGCGGTGTATCATGTGCCTCCTTCATGACCTTGTCAGTCATAAGTTCGAAGCGACAATGCGGTCTCTGAAATACAAGGTTCCATCTTCAGACAGCGAGAAATCCCTGTACTTTTCAAGGTGAAGATCTTTCTTCATCAGATCAACATCAGCATCTTTAGCTTGTGCACTCTTAATAACCTTCTCAAGGTCTGGTTCAACAACCATGGTATTTAGGTATCCTTGAGGAACTATCTTGAGATTTAGCTTTCGAAGCTCTTCATATAGGAGTGGTTGTTGTAGCTGGACTTCAAGTTCACAGTAGTAGGATTTACGGCTCAAAGCATCAGCCATTACATTAGCCTTGCTAGGGGTATAAGAAATACCCAAATCATAGTCCGTAATGGTCTCCATCCATCTTTGCAGACGGGTTCAGAGATGGCTGAGTGAACAAGTACTTCAGACTTTTATGATCCATGTAGATCTCGCAACGATTACCGAGGAGGTAATGTCGCCACAACTTCAATGCATAGATGACAGCAGCTAGTTTTAGATCATGTACTGGATAGTTCTCTTCATGCGACGCAACTGTCGAGAGCCATAAGCAATTACTTTACGCTCTTGCATTAGGACACAGCCTAATCCTTCACGGGATGTGTCACAATAAATCACGAAGTCTTTGCGAGAATCTGGAGGAGCAAGTACTGGAGCAGATGTCAGCTTGTCTTTGAGTGTTTGAAAACTTTCCTGACATTTTTCTGTCCACTCAAACTTAATGCCTTTGTGAAGCAGATCAGTCAAAGGCTTAGCAATCTTTGAGAAATTTTTAACAAAGTGACAGCAATAGCTTGCAAGGCCGAGAAAAATTCTGACTTGCTTGACATTCTTCGGTGGAGTCCATTCAAGAATAGCCTGAACTCGTTCTGGGTTAACAGCAATGCCATCTTTGGAGATCACGTGGCCGAGATATGTCACTTCAGACAACCAGAATTCACATTTAGAATACTTGGCATATAGTTGATGTTCACGCAGCTTTTCCAGTACCAGCCGAAGATGTTCGGCATGTTCTTCTTCATTCTTGGAATATATAAGAATATCATCCAAGTAAACCACGACGAATTTGTCGAGGTAATCCATGAAGATGTAATTCATCAGGCAGGAGAACGTAGCTGGAGCATTTGTCAAGCCGAAAGACATGACAGTGTACTCATAAGAGCCATAACGGGTAACAAATGCAGTCTTGCGAATATCCTCTTCACGAACTCGTATCTGGTGGTATCCCAATCTCAAATCGAGCTTAGAAAATACTGAGGAACCAGCAAGTTGATCATACAGATCATTGATCCAGGGCAGTGGGTATTTGTTCTGGATTGTGGCTTGGTTGATTGGTCGATAATCTTGAACCAACCGATTCGTACCATCCTTCTTCTTGACAAAGAGAGAAGGTGCTCCCCAAGCAGATGAACTGGGGCGGATGAAACCCTTTCTAAGTGACTTGTCAATTTCTTCCTTAAGCTCGAGAAGGTGGTGCGGAGGCATCTTATAAGGACGCTTCGCAATAGGAGTTGTGCCTGGTTTCAAGTCGATGACAAACTCGACAGCTCTAACAGGGGGTATTCCTGGAAGTTCTTCTGGAAAGACATCTTGAAAATCACGAACAACTGGAACATTCTTGATGCCTTCAAGAGGTGAAGCATTCAATGCATTCAAAACATGTATCTGATTCTCGGCATTCTGAACTATTCGAGCTGAGTATTTGACTGTCTGGCCAGAAGGGTGAGTGAGCTGGACTGTCTTGGCAGCACAGTCAATCAAAGCATTATGGGCTGTCAACCAATCCATACCAAGAATGATGTCTATGTTGGAAGGTCCGAGTACAATGAGAGAAGTCGGAAAATGTAGACCTCCAATCTCGATTTGGTTGAGTGGGCTTACCATTGAGGTTTGCCACTTGGACCCCGGGGATTGAACCGCTAAAGGAGCGGGTAATTTTTCCAGGTATAACTCATGTGATTGAGCAAATTGTTGGGACACAAAAGCATGCGATGCTCCAGAATCAAAGAGAATAGAAGTTGGCACTGAATTAACGTAAAGGGTTCCCATCACAATTTTTGGGGACTCCCGAGCTTCTTCAATCTTGACATGGGTGACTTGACCACTACTCATAGCAGGTGGTCCGGCACTACAACTTCTGGTATGATGGGTTCGATGGCCCTTCTTACGACCAAAAGGAGGACGTGATGCATTCTAAGGCTGACCCTGGCGATAGTTGATAGCAAAGTGCCCTGGCTGTCCACACTTACGGCATAAACCATCATTATGGGGAGGAGCCACAGTATTGAGCCGTCCACTTTGATTACTGAGCTGTCTAGGCGGCGCAGGCAGACGAGGTGCAACATAAGGTCTCGGTGCAGGGGCAGGTCGGTGATGTACATTGTGCGGAATCCACACTCGACGTTTCTGAACAGGCTGACCCGAGGATGAGCCAACCTCACGATTGCGCTTGAGCGACTCCTGGTACTTAGCCAGACCAGTTTCAACTCAAAAAGATTGGCTGACAAGCGTTACGAAGTCTGTGCAATCATGGACTGCAAGTGCGAGGTTTATATCAGTACGCAGTCCTTCACGGAATTTCTCCTGCTTGCGTGCGTCAGTGCAGACATCATCTTCGGCATAGCGGGATAATTCGAGAAATTTCCTCTGATATTCATCCACAGTCATTATTCCCTGGGAGAGTTTGCGGAATTCCTGCTTCTTCTGGTCCTTCAGACCTTGAGGAATGTACCGTGCATGAAAGGCTGACTGAAATTCCTGCCAAGTGGTTACCGTTTCAGCAGGCAACATACCCTTGTGGCTTTCCCACCATTGAGCAACTGGACCCTTCAAGTGGAATGTCGCAAAGGTGACGTAATTGTCAGGAGCAACATTAGCTGATTCCATCTCAAATAGGATGTCTCAGAGCCAGTCATCAGCATCCATAGGATTGGTGGAGTTGCGGAAAACAGACGGGTTGAGGCGCACAAAATTTTGAAGCGATATCGGACCAGGCTCTTGACGAGCATCGTTGAGTTCCAAACGGTTCACCAAACTCTCGTTGAGCTGACGGCTCAATTCAAACTGCTGCATCATTGCGGCAATATACGGTGGAGGTGGAGGACCGTCAGCCATCCTGCCAAATCAACAGGGGCAGTTTAGCAGAAAAAACTGCATGTGTAAGAGGTCATTCACGATGTAACATGAATAATGAACAAGAAGGGCATTAGATATATGATAGTAGTCGTTAAAGACATACCAATCCATGCACAGAGTTAGATTCAAACGGATAGTACGCGCTCGGGAATGCTCGCAGCTAGACAAACTAGGCGGCGCGCAGGCACGCAGTAAGGAAGTACACAACGAGACATAGCAAAGGCTACATCAACGTCGGAGAAAACTGTTGGAGTGAGGAATCTGCAAGTGACAACACAGGGTGCCCTCGATAAAAGGATCCTGCAAGCAGAACCTGGCCCATAATCTTGAAGAAAGGGGGGCAATTTCAGAACTCCGGGTGGATGTGATCATGAGAACCTAATGTTGGAGTTAGTAAAAATTTAACCCGAAAGAAAGAGAGATCAGAGTCCCAGAGTAAGGAAGAGGAATAAAAGATCCTAATACCACCCAATTGGCGACGTGGGCCCGAAAGCCACACAACCAAGTTAGTAAAACAGTTTCGAACGACTAGACTCAACTTCGGCCAAGGAGTTGGAAAGGGGGTTCCTACAGGCATTCGGCTCTGATACCAATCTGTGATGCCCCCGGCTTAATCGTGCACTAATCATACATGCAAATGCACATGATCAAGCCTAAGGACTCACTTGAAGATATCACAACACAACTCTAGACACAAATTAAAATAATACAAGCTTTATATTACAAGCCAGGGGCCTCGAGGGCTCGAATACATAAGCTCGCTTACAAGCGTCAGTGGAAGCATCAGATATCTGAGTACAGATATAAAAGATAAAACAGATAGGCCTTGAGAAGGCGGGGCAAAACAAAACACTACGATCGAAAAGGCGCAGGCTTCCTTCCTGGGACCCTCCGATCCTACTCATAGTCGTCGGCCAGCTCGTAGTAGTAACCACCCTCGGTGTAATAGTAGTGATCGTCGACAGGGACAGCTGGCTCCGGGGCTCCGTCATCTGGTCGCATCAAATGGATATGGGGAAAAAGAGGAAGCAAAGCAACCGTGAGTACTCATCCGAAGTACTCAGCAAGAAAGGATCTACACTACAAATGCAACATTATCAAAGAAAGGCTGTATATGTGGTCTGGGCTGCAGAAATGCCAGAAAAGAGAGAAGGCCTAGTCCTATCGAAGACAAGCATCTTCAACGGTCTTGCAACATTAGAAGAGTGTAGATTAGTACAGCATAAAGTAGTAGCAGTATTAAGTATCAACCTCGGCCAGAGATCCTTTCTCGACTCCCTGCGAGAAAGCAATCCCAGAGCCATACTATCCATTTCTCATCACAAGTATCCAGTTCTAGTTGTATCGATCGGGATACAACTCCGAGCGTCCGTTACCGAGGATTCGGCTATGCATAGATTAGTTCTTCCCTGCAGGGGTGCACCAACTTACGCACCACGCTCGCTTAACTCCAGCCGGACACACTTTTCTGGGTCATGCCCGGCCTCGGCCAAACGACAAACCACAGCCCTACCTAAAGCTCAGCAGAGAGGTCCCCGCCGGTCTACATCCTAAGCACTCAGGGGTCTTGGGCCATCGCCCTGTGCACTCCGGGTCGTTGCGTGCAGGGCGATCCAGGCCACCTCCACCGGGGCGCCGACCAGGCCGTGCCGCAAAGCTGAACTGGACGTCTGACAGAGCTTTCGGCTGATACCACGATGTAGAGTGCCCATAACTTTCCCGCGTGATGATTAGTGCTATCGGGCCAGAGGCCCACTCAGATCAAATATCCAAATCGTTATTGTGTTGGTAGTGCGGTAATGAGCAGAGACTCACGATCGATGTGACCCCGTTGCCCCGTCTCGAGGACTTGCGGCAAGGGCCAAGAATGCCTGGCCACGCCTCGTATTTAACTCTCGGGCACCCTCCAGGTTAACCCGTCTCCACATCACTCGCGGGTACCCCTAGGGTCGACCCGCCTTTCCAAGTAATAGTTGTAAAGTCCAAGTATTCGTGTGTCCATAACATCAGAGAATCTGAGGTATCACCCTCGTTGGATTCCTACTCGATGTATCCGTCAAGGTGAACTTAGGAGGAATCACCCTCGAGGTTCACACTTGAGGTGTTGCACGACAGCGTCGTTATCGGGAGTGGTGAAGGAGGAATCACCCTCGATGACCTCGACCGAATAGCTACTCTACAGAGTTAACATCAGAAGTGCTAAACGAGGTATCACCCTCGGCACTCGATAGTAACCATGCAGTGTCGTACAACTAAGGGGGTGATGTGCGGTGTCAGGGCCTGGTTGTCGATCACGTTGATCGAGTCATCTGATAATCCAGCGGGGGCAACTGGGTCGAAGTGGGGTCTCTAGTAGGTCTCTATCCAGCCTATACTAAGCAGTTTAGGATAAGCAGGTAAGGTATCAATAGCAGGTTACAATAAACAGGCTATGCATCAGAATAGGATAACTCAAAGCAGTAGCAAATTCTAATGCAAGCAGGAGGGAGAAAGAATAGGCGTTATAGGCATGTTCAAAGGGGGGTTGCTTGTCTGGAAGCTCTGCGGCAAAGGTTTGGTCGTCGGTAGTGTAGCCAATCACCGGAGCTGCGTCGGTCTCGGGGACTACGTCGGTACCGGGATCTATCGAGACAGAAGAGGGGGAGGAAACAGATAATTACACAGCAAACATATGCAACACAGAGCATGCTATGCTAACATGTAGTGCAGGGTTGCCTAAAGACATGTCTAAATCATATTAGTTATTTTAGGATTTAAGTTGGAATTATTAACCGGTGTATATGCACTATTCATCTACCGAAAACAAGCTAAAAGTTGCGGGTCCACCTTCGTAGAGGGTCCCGACACGGAAACAGATAGCACGGTCGGCTTCGTCTCGTCGTTCTGAGCAACTTTCATGTACAAAGTTTTTCCATCCGAGCTACGAATGAATTTCTACGAATTTCTAAAGATTTAAACAATTTCCTTAAATTATTCAAATTAACAGAAACTGATTATTGCGTCAGCAGTGATGTCAGCATTGCGTCAACGGTCAACTGGGCTGCTGACTGGTCAATATGACAGGTGGGACCCACCTGTCAGCCACTGTGAGTCTAACAGTGAGTTACACTAATCTAACAGACTAATTAGTGAGTGGACCCTACATGTCAATGTCTAATTAATTACCAGGTTAGTTTTAAAAACTAATTAGTTTAGTTAATCACAGGGGGCCCACTGGTCAGTGGGTAATTAGCATTTTAATTAACCAATTTTCTTAATTAATAGATTATCTTTTACTAAAATCATTTAATTTGCGGGGCCCGCATGTCAGTGGGTTGACCCAGTCAACGAGTCCACTGAGCCCACCCGTCGGTGGCTCAGGCGGGCCCCACTGGTCAGTCCGGGTCAGCGGTGGCCGGCGACTCGCAGGAATCACGCCGGCGAGCGCGTTCGCGGCGGCGCGGTTACGGGCACCGGTCGAAAACCACGCACGGGCCACCATTTTGGTCGCGGTTGGGTGCGTTGGAATAGTGAGACGACGACGCGTCGTTTGGCGGTGGTTGGAGTGGCTGAAACAGCCGGAAACGAGCGGCACGACCTCGCCGGCGGTGAGCTTATTCGGGTGAGCTACGGGGAGATCATTCCGGCGCGCAAACGAGCGGAAAAAGAAGCTAGGCGGGTGCTACGCAGTGCGGCGAGGCTAACGGATGCGAGCCCGTGACCATTTGTCCACCAGAGCCTCGCCGGCGACGGGCTCGGGCTCACATGGAACGGCAGCTACGGCCAACTAACGGCGACGAAAGAGGGAAGGGGAGATGCAGCGGCTCACCGTGAAGGCACAAGGTGGCCCGGTGTCAGATTAGTAGCAGCAGGAGTCGTCAGAGGGGAGGAAGATCGCCGGTGACCGAACGAAAGGGGGCGGAGGAGATCCGGCGCTGCAGAGGGTCCCGGCTCCAACGGCTGGTTCCAGGCAACGTGGAAGTCGATGGCGCGTCTCGTGGGCACGGTGGCTGGTCGCGGGAAGCACTGTGGCTACGCGAACGACGGCGGCGCAGCCATGGCAACGCTCGGGTGAGCTCAGGAAGCGAGGGAGAGAGTAATGGAGAGGGAGGGAGAGTGGATAGGGATGGAGGGGAGGCCGAAGGGGAGGTTCTTATCCTCTCGGCGGCGCTGTAGCGACGCGAGACGGCTAGCGGGTGCGGTGGCGACGGCGAGCGGCGTCGGGCGCGCGCGCGTGGTGACACGGGGAGGAGGGAGACGATGTCTGTGCGCGGGGTAGGCTGGGCTGGCTTGGCCTGCCATTGTGCACTAAGGCCCAGTCAGTCCAGGCCTTTTTCTTTTCTTTTTATTTCTTTCTGTTTTCATTTAACTGTAGCCTTTTGCATTTATTTTAAGCCATTAAATGACTTAGTAAAAATGTGGGCCTGGCCAAAACAAATACTTTAGAATATTTTGCTCTGCCACATAAAGTTTGGACAATTTTGGAATTCATTTGGATTTTTCAAAAATGAAAAGGCATTTAAAGTGCTGTTTTTGCACTGTTTTAAATGCACTAACCCAAATATGAGTTGATGGTGATGTTGTTTTCCTTAACAACATTTGTTTTGGAATATTTTCTAGATGATGAACATTTTTCCAGCAAATTTTGGGCAACTTTATTTTGCACTTAGAATTTGAATTGTTTTCAGAGAGAAATTTGAATTGATTTGTTTTACCACTGTGATCAAGCATGGCAAATGTTGATGACCTGGCATGTTTAACAGAAGAACACAGTGCTTATTACACAGGGGTGTTACAATCACCTCCCGAGTGATCACGGCCCAGTAGTATAGCATGGCAGACGGACAAGTATGTAGGGCCACTGATGATAAACTAGCAACCTATACTAAGCATATGGGATTGCAGGTAAGGTATCAACAACAGTAGCAACAAGGACAGGCTATGCAGCAATATAGGATCAAACCGATGAAACAATAACACTACTCTAATGCAAGCAGTAGAGGGAAAGAGTAGGCGATATCGGGATGAACAAGGGGGGTTGGCTTGCCTGGAAGATCTGCTGAGAAGGTCTGGTCATCAGGGGTGTAGTCGACATCTGGAGCAGCGCCGTCAGTCTCGAAGTCTACCGGAGAGAAGAGGGGGAAGAAACAATGAATACAATGCAAACATATGCATGACAAAGCAAATAGCGGTGCTAGGGGTGAGCTAACGCAGTACTAGGTGCTACTGGCGAAGGGGAAAAACATCCGGGAAAGTATCCCCGGTGTTCGGCATTTTCGGATAGACGGACCGGAGGGGGGGTGGTTGCATGTTCGCTATGCTAGGGACGTGTGGCAGACAAACGGACCGCGTATTCGGATTCGTCTCGCTTTTCTGAGCAACTTTCATGTTCAAAGTATTTTCATCCGATAAACGGTTTATTTTATATTATTGACCAAAGTTTGAATTCATTTTTCTAAATTAACAGAATTAATTTAATTCAAAACATTATTACGTCAGCATGATGTCAACGGTCAACTTTGACCATTTGACCAGTCAAACTGACTGATGGGTCCCACATGTCATAGGCTGAACACTAACTAACAGTTAACATTTATTTAGCAGGTTAATTAGAGTTAATTAGTTAACTAAACAGAGTTAATTAATGAATTAATTAATTTCTTTATTCTCTTTTTTATTCTTCTTTTTTTAACGTTATGGGGCGTGGGGCCCGTTAGCCAGTGGCTCGGAGGGCCTTAGCGGGCGCGGGCGTCGGGCACAGCCCGCACGGGCCCACCTAACTGGGCGCTGCGGGGCGTCTGGCGGGAGCTGGTGCCGGCGCGCCGGCGTGGAGCTCTGGCGAGCTGCAGCCGGGCAGAGTAGGGGGGAGTAGAGGCGGTCGGTGGAGGTGGAAGAGGCAGGGAGGCGGCGGGCGGCCAAGGGCGCGGCCGGAGGCGAGGACCGGACCGGGCGGCAGCGACGAGCAGGCTGGTGCGGGGCCGCGGTCGATGGTGTTGGCCGGAGAGCAGGTGCAGCGGGGCGGAGCGAAACCAGCGGCACAACAAGCAGTAGAGCGAAAGCAGGGGCAGCGCGGGCCGAGGCCGTGGTGAGCAGCAGCAGCGCTGCGGTGCGCGGCGAGCAGGGGAGGCCGGCCGGTGACTGCGGGTGGCAAGCCACGCGGGCGCGCGCGCGAGAGGCGGGAGCGCGCAGCGGGCACATAGGTGCAGGGGAGCGCATGGCGCGGGCGCGGCCGAGGCGCGACCATGGCGGGGCGAGCGCGTGGCGATGGGCGCGTGCGAACTCGTCGGGACAGGGGGGAAAAGAAAGGGAACGAGCGCGGGGCTCACCCCCGTTGTAGAGAAGGGGGTCTGCGAGGCTCGATGAAGCGCTCGGGGAGGATTCGGGGAGGCGAGATCCGGCGACGGGGCGGCGACTCGGCGGCGAGGTAGCTCCGGTGAGCGGTGACGGCGGTCCGGGGCGGTGAGCGACGAGGCCGATCCCCCGACCCCGATCTGGATCGAGAGGGGGGAGAGGGAGAGGCGATGTGGGGGACCGGGCTAGGGTTTGCGGGGGGACTGGGGTTAGTAGGTGAGGGGGGTGGGCCAACCTGCCCGGGGTGGTTGTGGCCAGCCGGCTGGGCCAAGGCCCAGATGGCCATCAGGGGGGGTTCTTTTACCTTTATCTTTTGTTTACTTTTATCCTTTGTTTCCTTTTTTTGTTTTTTTTCTCTTTATATAATTTTCCTTTACTGTTTTATTTTACTTTAGTGTTATGAAATACAAATGTTAAGCCTAAAATAATATTATTAACTATATCTCTGTCATAAATAATTTGGCACTTTAAATAAGTATTTTGTAATTGTTTATTACTTAAAGAGCATTTAATTATTTGTTTCACCATCGTTTTAATTAATTTAGTGCATCTAAATATTTTATAAAAATATGATTTCTCCACCACATTTGTCTATGATTTATTTGCCACATTTCGAACACTTTTGTTTTAATGTTTGAAATCTTTTACCGCTTGACTTGATTAATTTTGAATTCGAACGGGATTTGAGTCAGAGTGAGTTTAGTAACAGTAACAGTGGTGACGTGGCATCATTAGTAGAGGGTTACTGTAGCTTAATTATCCGGGCGTCACACCATGGTAGGTAGAGTGATCCTTGACGTTGAAGATATTGCTCATGTTGTACTTGTCACACGGTATGTCGATCTTGTATGCATTGTTGTTGTAGCGCTCGATCACCTTGAAGGGTTCGTGGGCTTGAGATTGGAGCTTGGACTTGCATTCGTTGGGGAAGCGGTCCTTTCGAAGGTGTATCCACACAAGATCTCCGGTGTTGAATATCATGGGGTTCTTGTTGATGTTGATCTTGGTCGCGAGGCGGTGTACTTGGCGCTCGATGGTGTGCCTTGTATCTTCATGCTCCTTCTTGAGATAGCTCGCTCGGGCACTTGCGTCCATGTTGATGCGCTCTTGTAGAGGTAGCGGTAGAATGTCCAATGAGGTCAACGGGTTGAAGCTGTAGACGACCTCGAAGGGGGACTTGCCGGTAGTCGAATGTCTTGCTCGGTTGTAGGCGTACTCGGCGATGGGTAAGCATTCCTCCCACTCCTTGATGTTCTTCTTGATCAACACTCAGAGGAGAGTGGATAGTGTCCGGTTCGTGACCTCCGTTTGGCCATCGGTTTGTGGATGGTATGCCGAAGAGAATAGGAGCTTGATTCCGAGCTTGGCGCATAGTGTCTTCCAAAAGTAGCTAAGGAACTTGACGTCGCGGTCTGAGACAATAGTCTTGGGCACTCCATGTAGACGCAAGATTTCCCTCCAAAAGAGATTGGCAACATGTGAAGCATCGTCTATCTTGTTGCATGGTATAAAATGTGCCATCTTAGAGAATCAGTCCACAACAACAAATACAGAATCTTTGCCATTACTAGTTCGAGGAAAACCAAGCACAAAGTCCATACTAATATCTTCCCATGGGTGATATGGAATAGGAAGTGGCATATAGAGACCATGGGATTGAGCTTTGGACTTAGCTTTGCGACATGTCGAACATCGGTTGGTGAAGCGTGAGACGTCACGGAACATCTTGGGCCAAAAGTAGTTCTTGGAGAGCGTAGCGAATGTCTTGTCGCGTCCAAAGTGACCCATAAGTCCTCCTCCATGAGCCTCTTGCAAAAGTAACAAACGAAGAGAAGACTCGGGTATACAAAGTTTGTTAGCTCTCATTAGATAATCATCCTTGATCTAGCATTTGTCCCAAGATGTATGCGCCAAACATTTTGCATATGGAATAGCAAAAGTAGGATCATGCGCATACAAGTCTTTTATGTGCTCGAAGCCAATAACACTCAATTCAAGTTTAGTTACAAGCATGCATTTGCAAGAAAGCGCATCCGCCACAACGTTTTCTTTACCCTTAATGTACTTGATGACATAAGGAAAAGATTCTAGAAATTCACTCCATTTGGCGTGTCTTCTATTCAACTTGGTTTGACCCTTAAGATACTTGAGAGTTTCATGGTCAGTATGAATGAAAAATTCATGGGAGCGAAGATAATGTTCCCACTCACGCAAAACTCATACTAAAGCGTATAGCTCTTTGTCACACCGGAAAGTTTTTCGCTAAAGTAAGCAATAGGGCGCTTCTCTTACATTAACACACCTCCTATGCCATTACTGCTAGCATCGTAATGAACTTCAGAAGTTTTGTCAAAATTTGGCAAAGCGAGCACGGGAGCATGTGTAAGAAAATTCTTAAGCTCAAGAAATGCGATTTCTTGGGATGGTCCCCCAACAAAAGGTGCATTCTTCTTACTTAAAGCATGCAAAGGATGTGCAATGGTGCTAAAGTCCTTAACAAATCTACGATAGAAACCGGCTAAGCCAAGAAAGCTATGCACTTGTTGCAAGTTTGTTGGTTGGGGCCAAGATTTAATGGCATCAATTTCAGCTTCATCTACATGAACACCCTTAGAAGACAAAACGAAACCCAAGAAAACGAGCTTGTCGACACCAAAAAGGCATTTGTCCATATTAGCATAAAGGCGCTCTTTTCTTAGAGTTTGCAAAACGGTTATAAGATGGGTTACATGACCTTCTAGAGACATGCTAAACACAAGAATATCGTCAAAGTAGACCACAACAAATACGCCAATGTAAGGGCGAAGAACATAGTGCATCACACGCATAAATGTATCGGGTGCTTCGGATAAACCCATAGGCATAACTAGCCATTCATATAAGCCAAACTTAGTTTTGAAAGCAGTTTTCCATTCATCACCTTCTTGAATGCGAATTTGGTAATAGCCACTTTTAAGATCAATTTTAGAGAAAATGGTGGCTCTGCTAAGCTCATCAAGCATATCGTCAAGGCGAGGAATAGGGTATCGATAACGAACGATGATAGCATTGATGGGACGGCAATCGGAACACATGCGAAAACTATCGTCTTTCTTAGGCACAAGAATGACCGGTACGGCACAAGGACTTAAGCTTTCACGCACATGCCCATTGTCAATGAGTTGTTGTACTTGCCTTTGTATTTCCTTAGTTTCTTCGGGATTGACGCGGTAGGGTGCCTTGTTAGGTAACGGTGCACCGGGGATGAGGTCGATTCGGTGTTCGATGCCTCGTAGTGGAGGTAGTCCCAGAGGTGGCTCATCGGGGAAAACGTCCTTGAATTCCTGCAATAGAGAAGATAACACTAAAGGTAGATTGTGAGAGGTGTTAGTCCTTGTCGCTTCATCCTTGCACACTAGGACATAGTGCATAACACTTGATGGGTTCTCACACACTTCTCTCATCTCACTTTTGTTAGCGAATAGCACTAAGTTTTTCTTGTCGCTCATCGTGGAGGCACTCGATTTTGGCTTGTGGCGCTCACTCTCTTTTTGGTGGTTCACTCTCTCACTATTCTCTCCATGATGGGCGGTTGCTTGTTTGTCGGCGATCACTTGGCTTGGTGACATAGGTCATACCACGTACTCCTTCCCCTTCATCTTGAAGCTATAGTGATTGGTTCTTCCATTGTGGATGACGCCGTGGTCGAATTGCCAAGGTCGTCCAAGTAGGAGATGGCAAACGGACAAGGGAAACATATCACACTCCAAGGTGTCTTCATATGCTCCGATCTTGAAGGAGACTTGAACAGTGTGCTCCACTTGGATGGTGCCGGAGTCGCTAAGCCATTGGACCTTGTGGGGGCGAGGATGCTTCATCTTGACCAATTGTAGCTTGGAACATAGCTCTTCACTTGCCAAATTGTGGCAACTTCCTCCGTCGATGATGACCTTGACGGAACGCCCGTTGATGCCCGCCTTGGTGTGGAAGATATGGCATCATTGATCTTCGTCTTGTTGGTGTTGAAGCGTCAAGACCTTGGAGACAACGAGAGCGGGGCTCGAATCATTGTCACAAAAGACTTGGTCATCTTCGTCTTCATTCACTTGTCGGTGCATGGCCACATGCTCAAGGGCTTCCATTTCCTCTTCACTCATGGAGTCGTATGTGCCATCGTCGTTGGCGATCATGGTGCGCCGGTTGGTGCACTCAAAATTCTTGTGGCCTCGGCCTCCACATGTGAAGCATTTGATGGAACTCGTCTTGATGGTCTCATCGGTTGGAGTAGATGATGATGAAGCTCTCGGCTTGAAGTTTCTTGTAGTAGGAGTTCGACTTGAAGATGTCAAAGTTTTCTTGTAGCTTGACTTGTCGTTGCTTGTAGAAGGTTTTGTCGCGGAAGGAGGGGCCGTAGTCGTTGAAGCTTGATTGTAGGACGAGCCATAGGACTTGGAAGAGAACTTGGCATACTTGTAGTCATCTTGCACTTGTCGCTCCGCCTTGGTAGCTTGATGCACTAGCTCGATGAGGTTGGAGTAATGTTGGAAGTCGGCGATCTTCTTGATAGGATGATTCAGTCCATTCAAGAAACGTGCCATAGTTTACTCATCATCTTCCGTGACATTTGCTTGAATCATGGCAATCTCCATTTCCTTGTAATACTCTTAAACGGTCTTTTGTGCCTTGCATTAGGAGTTGTAACTTCTTGAAGAGGTCGCGGTTATAGTATGTTGGTACAAAGCGCAATCTCATGACATCCTTCATTTGATTCCATGTTGTGATGGGTGGTTCACCTCTTGCCGCACGGCGCTCAGTGACTTGTTCCCACCAAATGAGGACATAGTCTTGGAACTCAAGGGATGCCATGGCGATTTTCTTTTCTTCTTCATAGTTGTGCAAACGAAAGATCTTGTCGACCTTCAATGCCCATGAAAGGTATTCTTCGGGATCGTTGCTTCCGAAGAACTTAGGCATGGTGAACTTGAGCTTGCTGTAGCGTTGCTCTTCATTGTGTTGGGGTCGATGGTGATGATGATGTTGCTCTTGCCGTGGAGGAGGATCTTGAGCCGCTTGTTCCTCTTGTGCCTCATTGTTAACTTGACATTAAGGACGTGGTATTCTTGCACGGTTCCTTATCTCTTGAAGCTCCTCAAGACGTGCGGCTTCTTCTTGGCGTTCACGGCAAAGGGCCTCTTCTTGTAGACGTACTTGGCGGTTTCGCGCATTGATGGCTTGAGTTGATTCTCGTAGAGCTTGTTGGGCTTCAAGTGCTTGTTCCTCACGACGTTGTCTCTCTTGTCGAAGGGCATCACCATCTTGTGGTTCTTGTTGATCTTGGCGTATTGGAGCTTGCTCTTGGACCGTAGGATCATTATCTTGGGAACGTTGTCGTTCACGTGCACGGAGACGGTCTTGTAAACCATTGCCATGGAATGGGTTTCATGGAGCTTGATGATCTTCATGGTCTTGGCGGCGATGTGGATGCACTCGCAGAGGACTTGCATCCGAAGAAGAGTGCGAAGAATGGCGATGTGAGTGGCTCCGTCTTGAATAGGACGAAGATGTAGAAGAGCGGTTGATCAACAAAGCACGGATCTCGTCCATCCTTGCATTGCTCTCCTCTTTTTGTGCTTCAAGCTTGTTGTCGAAGTAGTCTCTTGTACGTTGCTCGGATTGTCGCAAGTCGGTGGCGAGGTTGTCGATGCGGTCGCTCAATGCTTGTTGTTCTTGATGCAAAGCTCGTTGTGCGCCAAAAAGGTGGTTCTTAGTGACGTAGGTTTTCGAGTCGTCATCTTGCTCAATGAAGAGTGGGTTCGAAGAGGTAGTTGGCCTATCCATCATTGCAAGCAAATATGTGAGTGGAAGAAAGGAAAGCACAGTACCAAATGTACCTTGACCGATGTTGAGAATGGATCAATGATCACTCAATAATGTAGCAAGGAAATAGCACAATTGGTACCGTATCTCATCAATTTCTCACACCTACACAAATAAAGCTTTTGGTGGAGCTTGGTGAGGATGGTGGCACAAAATTTATGTGAATGTTAGCAAGACTCAATAATGTTGAAAAAGATTCACAAATTCGCAAATGCAAAAAGTAGACCAATAGCAAGTAGTGGTACACGGAAACACACACACGGAAAGATAAATGGGGCGTGCAACCAAAAATGAGCTCAAAATGTGGAAACCATGAAAAATGCTCTTGTATGAAAAATGCTCTTGTTGCACAACGCTAGAGAGACGCTAGCACGATTACTCAATAGGCGGATACGAGGCTTGTGCACAACCTACAAAGCAAAAATGCAACGACTTCTATCCCAAGTATGCTATATGTATGGTGTTCCGGTGATATGATCCAAGATGATCGAGTATGACAATCTTAATGCAGTATGATGCTATGGTTCTTGCTTAAAAGCTCTTTGCTTATCTTTCTCTTTTGCTTAAAAGCTTGTTGGCTCTTTTTCTTTTGTGCTCCTTCTTTGGATGATGCAAAACTTCACGAACCAAGATAGCAATTGTGTATATGCAATGACAACCTTGTGACACAAGAGACGATATCAAGATACGGATACCAAGATGATGTGGTATATGCAATGAGACGAATGATCACTAATGTGCACAAGTAACGTTGCCGGCAATACTCAATGGCTAGTCTCAATAAGAAAGTGACGCGAAATGGGCTATGGGGTTATCAATGCAATGGCAAGGAGTACACAAAGGTGTCGTCGAAGTTACCGTCCTTGCTTACGGTTGAGGGTGTCAAAATTGTGAAGTGGTCGTTGTTGATGACGTGAATGAGTAGTCGATGGCGTGGTGCACGGTCTCCAGTACGTTGGCGAAGATGCGGCTGCACCGAGGTTGAAGTTGGCGAAGTAGCGGAAGCAGTCGAAGATGCGCAGACTTTCTGTCTAGGCCGGACGTTCTGGGGAAGACGGAAGGTTTGGGGGCCGGAAGTTCCGAGGAGGCTGGAAGTTCCGGGGGTCGCGAAAACAGGTGAACAGGGAGAATTCAGATCGGGGATTTGGGCGGAGAAACTTGGAGAAAAACCCAAATCGGAAGGGGGGAAAGGAAAATTGTGGGTGTGGAAAGGGTGGGGAAGCTAGATCTACGAGCTACACACAAAATCCACGGATCAAATCCAACAAAACTTCATCAAACCAGCAAATCACAAAAAATATTGGTAGGGCTATTTTTGTGGGGATTTTCAAAATTGGGACGAAAGAAAACAAAATTAGGCTAGAAAACGATGGGGGAGGCTCCAAAATCGTGATCAACGTGGCTCATGATACCAAGATGATGTAGGGTAGAACCCTAGGGGTCGATCTTTCATGATTTGGAGGGGATCCCATGAAGAACACGAAGAACACACGAGAGGGGAACGAGAGAAATCACTCAAATCAACGAGAAACAATCACACATGTGCTAGATCCATGAACACAAAGAGTGATACAAGATTCAAACACAACAAAGGACAATACAAGAGGCGGAAGTTCTTCCCGATCCGGAGACGGGGTCTTGAATCCACGAGGGGATCTTCCCTTGCGGGGTCTTAAATCCACTTGGGGGATCTTCTCCGAGGAGGGCTTGGTCTCCGATGGAGAAGGGATACAAGTGGATGAGCAAAGCTCTAATCTCTAATGAGCTACTACTTTGCTGACCCTAAAACAGAGGTAGAAGACGAGTATTTATAGTCTAAGGTGGCGAAAGGGTACATGGGCATCGGCCCGAGTCACTGCGCGTAGGCAGGGCCGGAAGTTCCGGGAGCCGGAGGTTCCAGGCAGGGTCCGGGCTAGTCAAAGAGTTGGCACGGCGCGAGCGAGGCTCGGGTCCGGGGGCCGGAAGTTCCGGGTGCCGAAAGGTCCGGGCCAGGTTCCGAGCTAGTTCCGGGCTAACCAGAGAGTTGGCACGCCCGGGCTTGTCTGGGTCATTGGAGACCGGAAGTTCCAGGACGGCCGAAGGTTCTGGGCTCTGGCCGAAAGTTCCGGGCTGAACAGAGAGTTGGCGCTTGCTCCTTCTTCTTCAGCTCTTGGCTCTGTGGCTTGTGCGATGTACCTAATCACACATAGTGTTTCTGACTTAGGTAGCAGCCATGTCTCACTCGAATGTAAGGGAAGCTCAAGTAGGAGAGATGTCACCTCGGATTGAATAGCACGTGCTCGAGCTCTAGTCATGGGTCCACTTGGTGTTTGGTGAGACGATGGTAGGTCCATGGGGATGACCTTGGGATGCTCCGCATTAGTCCCCCAAGGCGACCGACTAAGTTATGTGCTTCAGATACACTTTGACTCCTCCAACAACGAGCTGAGTATGAAGCTCTTCTGTATGAGCTGCGTATGGCAATCTCACTCGGGATTCGCCGACTGATGGTTTATGGTGACTTGGATCTGGTGGTCAATCAAGTCATGAAGGAGTGGGATATCTGGAGTCCAGCCATGCAGGCTATTGCAACGCCGCCAGGAAGCTGGAAAAGAACTTTGAAGGACTAGAACTCCATATTTCGTGGCTCAAGAACCAAGCGGCTGATGATTTAGCCAAGATAGGTGCCAGTCGGAAGGAAGTCCCCAAAAATGTGTTCCTGGAGCACTTACACTCGCCCACGATCAAGGAAGACACTTTCGTGAAGGAGCCCCCGCAACCAATCTGTTCATCCAATCCGACTGAGGTAGACATCCCCGCGGTGATCGACTTGGTCCAAGAGATGCTGGTAATCACTCCCGAGTGGACTGAACCATACCTTGCTTACTTGCTCAGGCAAGAGCTCCCGAGAGATGAGCCTGAGGCTCGACAGATTGTCCATCGATCGAAAGCCTTACTGTCATGGGCGATCAGCTCTACAAGAAAATCACATCCGGAGTCACTCAGTGCTGCATATCCCCGGAGGGAGGACAAAAGATTCTGCAAGAAATTCATTCGGGAACCTGCGGGCACCACGCGTCCTCTCGGACGTTGGTCGCCAAGGCGTTTAGGGCTGATTTCTATTCGCCCCGAGCAAATGAAGCCGCCCGAGACATAGTGGACCAGTGCATCAGGTGTCAGTTCTACGCGAACCAGTCGCACAAGCCGGCGTCCACGCTGAAGACGATCCCCCTCACCTGGCCATTCGCTGTCTGGGGACTTGACATGGTCGGCCCTCTCCGGACTGGGGCAAGTGGTTTCACACATCTGTTGGTGGCAGTTGACAAGTTCACTAAGTGGATTGAAGTGAAGCCCATAAAGAAGTTGGACTAGTCGACTGCCATACAGTTCATCAAGGAAATAGTCTTCAGATTTGGAGTCCCCCACGACATCATCACCGACAACGGATCCAACTTCGATTCGGATGAGTTCCGCGAGTTCTGTTTTCCTAGGGCACTCGGGTCGATTACGCCTCCATGGCTCACCCGCGGTCGAATGGGCAAGCGGAACAAGCGAATGGACTGATACTCCAAGGGCTAAAGCCTTGCCTTATGCGTGACCTGACGCACGCGGCGGGAGCCTGGGTCGCCGAGCTACCATCGGTCCTCTGGGGCTTGCGGACGACCCCGAACCGATCCACCAATCGCACTCCATTCTTCATGGTGTATGGGTCAGAATCGGTCTTACCGAGTGATCTACTTCACAACTCCCCTCGCATGGATCTTTACTGGGAAGCCGAAGCAGAGGAAACACGCCAAGATGGCCTCGACCTCTTGGAAGAGGAACGTGAGTTGGCGCTCGTAAGGTCGACGTTGTACCAACAAGACCTGTGTCGCTACCACGACAAACACGTCAGAGGACGGGCCTTCCAGGAAGGTGATCTAGTCCTCCGAGTGGATCAACAGAAGCCTCACAAGCTAGCACCCCCATGGGAGGGGCCTTTCGCCATATCGAAGGTCTTGAATAATGGGGCCTACTGACTCTACAGTTTCAGCAAAGAGATAGAAGAGCCCAGAGCTTGGGACGCGGACCTGCTCCGCAAGTTTTACACTTAGAATAAAATTCTCTGTTTTATTAGTTTCCCGAATGAACTTAGATGAATAAAAGTCTTACTTTTCTTGTATATCGTCTAGTTCGGCCTAGAGCCGCATTTTCACTCAGGTGACTAACAACATTCAGAAACTAACACACTCCCAGCGGGTGAATTGGATTAGCTGTGAACCAGTTTTCGCCTAAGAACAAATACAATCCGAGTGAGGACACGCTCCCCGTGGAGTATGGAGGCACCATCCTGGCTCCCCGTGGGTTGTCTCGGGCGCAAGTGATGGCCCTGATCTTGGCCCCCACGTCCTTCTCGGCGAGCGCCTCCGGGTGCACCCGAGTGGGATCACTCGGCCCCTCGTACATCCACATGGGGTGGGCCCTGGCCTGTAGCGGTTAGATCCGCCAAGTGAGGAAGGTCTCCAGCAAGTCCATTCCGTTCACGCCAGCGTTCACGACCCCAACAAGGGCGCCGACCAGGATGCCGACCTCCGTCTTCTCCTCCTTCATCATCGAAAGAGACTCGGGAGCCCTCACCCTCTCCGCCGAGTATGGTGGAAGGCTCGACTGGCTGTCGATCTCGAGGACGTCCCTGCAATAGAACCAAGTCCCCTACCACCCCTTGACGGAGTCGGGGAAGCTCATCTTCGGGAAGGCGTTGCCTCCCCTGAGCTGGATCCCTAGACCTCCACACAGCTGGGTGACGTGGGTCTTGGCGCCAGTCGACGAATCCTTCTTGACGGTCATTGACAGACAAGTGAAGATATGCTTGAAGAGGCCCTAGTGGGGGTCGCAACCGAGGAAATTCTCACAAAGAGAGATGAAAGCCGAAAGGTAGATGACAGCGTTTGGGGGAAGATGGTGGAGCTGCGCACCGAAATAATCGAGAAATGCCCGAAAGAAGGGATGGGGAGGCAACGAGAAACCTCTCTCGATGTGGGTGACTAGAAGGACACGCTCGTCCTCCTGCGGCGCCGGCTCGACGTCCCCCGCCTTCGGACGGCGCCACCTGTCTTGCAGGATGAGCCCCTCCGCAGCGAGGTCTTCCAGCCGCTTAGCCAAGATGTGCGAGGGGATCCAATCCCCTGACGCGCCCCCAGCCCATGCACCGGAGCCCGAAGAGGTGGCCTTCCTGGCCTTCTTCGCCTTGGCCGCGGAGTCCTTCGTCATGGCCCTGAGTGTCCTGCGCGCTCGAGTGGAGAGGAGAAACGGAGGAGTCGAGATGGAGAGAAGGGGATCTGGAGGTCTGACCCCAGCCCCCATATATCTCTGATAAAATCGCGCACCGGATCTCTCACCGCAGATCTCTGGATCGACGGTGCACGCAACGAGATATCGTGCAGAGCAACTGTGGCACGTGGCGGATTTCAAGGGCGAAAATCGAGGCGTCATGCCCCCACTTTCCCCAGTAACAAACGTCGTTGCCGCTTCCGTGCGCACACACACAAATTCAAATCCCGAGATTTCTGGAGCAAATCAATCCGATTGATTGCCTATAGTCCCTTTTCCAAGGAACGTCTGTCAGTCCGACTGACCACCCTCCGCGGGGACCCGCGCACTCGGCCACGTTAAACACCCGACTGAAGTCTTCTTCAGGATAGCTATGAGACGAGCTTGACGCCCCACCGCGGGTTGACTTGGCCCTTTCATTAGGCGCCAAGGCGCATGACTCGTAAATCTGGACTCGTAGATGGCCTGCGCTAGCGTTCCCCTGGGATAAGGAGTGGCGTCTCTCCGGATAATCAGACCACGCATCGGCGTCGCCACTCGGGTTATAATGGCATGCCCTCACTCGGGCCTCAAGTCTATCTCCTCCGAGAGACAAATGAATGCCACCAGGTTTTTCTCGGCGATCAACGGTACCCGGTCATCCGGGAAAACTTTTAGTCTAGAATCCGTTGTGTTTTCGTCTAAGGAGCATCGAACCACGATTCGAAAACATATTCCGGGTGCCCCTGAAGCACTCGGACCTAACCGAAGGCTCGGTCCGTGTGCCCTACAAAACCTCAACCGATTCAGGGGCTAATGATGAGGTCACCTACTACAGGTAGGGTCAAGAACCTGTCATACGGGGCCCACCTAGGGCCCCACACCATCATTGGTCGGTCTCAAGACCACACTCGCATTCGGATGCATGTCCCAGGAGGTCCACTCGGACACCTCGACGTCACTCGGCGATCACTCTCCAGTCGGCATGACCACCGCCACTCGGACAAGGGAGGTGAAGGGACGACGTGGGAGCTACAACGGTCAAGGGATCCTAAGTCATTCTTAAAGGAGAGTCATAGCTACAGTTACCTGTAACTGATGTAGTTGTGGCGCTTTACACCTGTAACTGCCGTTGTAATGAGAATTAAGTGCCCCAGCGACAAGGTAGCGATGGAGCAGCAGCGCACTCTATATAAGCCGCAGTCCTCCTCCTGAGCTGGGGTTAAGCAATCATTGTAATCATACTCCTCAAGAAAAACCAAGCCTCAGGGCACGAGACGTAGGTCTGCTACCTCCTCCGAGAGGGGCCTGAACTCGCTAAACACCGAGTGTTACACGTACGCCGTAGCTAGGCTCTGACCCTCTTTCGTACCCCTAATACTCATTGTCAAGATCGTAACCCCGACACTCGGAGTTGGTGTCCTTGATCGTTTTGTGAGAGAGTAGTTTTCCTGTATCCGTAGGTGTCGTGTGTTCTGCTTCCGGCTATGTTCGCATAGTTGGAAAGTCTCCTGTACATTATTCTCTGCCTTCTATAAAAATATGGTATTGCCTTTGGCGTACTCTTGAAAAAAAAAACACAAAGCATCCGCATGGTCCTCCTCTCTTTTCTCTCTTCACATGCATGGTCCCCTCTCCTCTCTCTTCTCCCAATCGGACACCACACCACAATATCCTACCACATGCATGATCCCCTCATTCTCTGTCCGCAGACCACGTCGTCCCTTCACTCTTTGACAGTACGTGGATCAGAGCCTAGTTACGGCATTCGATCTCTACACCACACCACACCACACCACAGTTCTTTTGGATCCCGATGATCTCTGTAGCAAAAATTTCGAAGGATTTCTCTAAAAAAAAAAAAATGGCATCCTACAAAATTTCTATGAAAATTCCCACTATCAAGCACCAGAGACGTACGTACAGGCCGCCGTACAGATATAGTATTAAAGTTGGTATATGATCGATCTTAAAGTAATACTACTACTACTACGCTAACCATCCTGAAGCATATGCTTCCTACGTCCATGATGCCGCTCAGGGCTCGCAATCCCAGGCACATCTGCATCTGCATGAACCTGGCAAAACATACGTGGCCTCGTAGAAAAGGAAGGAGCAGATCGCGCCACGGGACGCGACCGAATAACATAATGAGGGGCATTAGCATGTGTGTCCCCTTATCTCGAGTGATCCCATATTCAATTCCACGAGATACCGGCTCGGCTCGGCTCGCTCATGTGCCTGGACCTGGAGGAAACCAAACCTGCCTGCACTGCATTATCACAAAGATTGGGCAGGTGAGATGCATGATTGAGCCATGGGAAATTAACAACCTAAGCTGCGTGGCTCCCTCCTCGTGGCCGAGTTTAAATATGCTACACTTGGGCACAACTCGCAACCAACCAGTGCATGCATGCATCTTGCGGATGGGTGCCAGTGCACTAGTGATTGTGATCCAGTCAGTTTTGCCATTGTTCATCTAATAAAATGGGTGCTCCCTCCTTTCCCGGTATAGACGACAGTTTGGAAAAGTCCCGGATACAATGGGCTTTCTCCTCCTCGACGATTCAAATCCTGACGCTATTTGCCCCTAATCACTCCTATATATATATATGTATGTATATAGTGTACCCTCTTTGGTTTTCTTCTTCGGCCAATCTCTACACATACTATTCCCCTTCCTCTCTTCTCCCCGTTTTAAATTTTTTCTTCTCCTCCCATCTCTTGTTTTTCCCACCAATTTTTTCTAAAAAAAATGCCTCAACAACTGCACGTCTTGGAGCATGTACAGCGGTTAGATAATCCGGTATTTTTTATGTATCCATGTCATGTAGGCAATAAAGGCATCTCCAACACGGATCACCAAACAGACAGCCCGACCCTCCAAGAGTATCCCTCGTCTCCAGACCACGGGCTATGACTGACAGACTAGGTAGACGAAGAAGAAATAACGTTGAGAGGGAGACGTGGGTCACGAGGCCGTCGCCACCCATGCCGATGATCCATCATTGGATGTCGTTGTTTAGCTCCGCCAACCAAACCAAAGCTTGATTACGCATAGGAAACCCTAATTCCTCTCATGATCTTTTCGCCCCTCTGCAAAAACAGATGTTGCGTCTTGGTTCGGCATCGCAATGTTGTCCCAGCTAGATGTACGTGGTCTCTCCGTGATGTTCTCACCAAAAATATTTATGCGATTTTGTCCACATTCCTTCACTCTTTATTCTCATTTGATGTGCGTGGAAGACAATAGCCTCCAAAGAGCGGGGCGAGGTAGAACAGAGGGGGTGTGTGTTACCAGGATTGTTTTAAGGGATTTATGTGATTTGGTTAGCCAAATTAAGCTTCATGCAACAGTCAACGCAAGTATGGCTCAAGAGGCCTATACGTGGACACAAAGGGGGGAGCAACAATTTTTAGATAAATTGCAAAGCCAGGACTTGAACTCAAGGCCTTAGGCTCTGATGCCATGTTAAGCTTCATGCACTAGCCAACGCAACCACAAGTCCAAACTGATGGAAAGGGCTAGGAAATTCACATATACACTTTAACAAGCCATACCCACACGGTACAAAGGAAAGGTGGGAAGTACAACACTAAGCTAACTAAAAAGTACCCTCTTACTGCCTTGGAGCCACAATGTAGAATGAGCATGCTTGGTTTGATGCCAAATTTGTTATGCTAATGTTTGCCATTTGCCAAATATTGGCTTCTCTAATTGGTGGTTTCCAAATTAAATGGTCTTACCAACATCACATAAAGTCGCCAATTTTTGGCAAGTCTTAGCTTTGCCAGTTTTTGGCTTGCCAAACACATTGGCTAGCCAAATTTTGGTAGCAACCCAAGCATGCCCAATGTTTAGGTATCGACACTGTTTCCAAGTCATTTTGACCGCCCATTCCACGATACGATATGTTCTTTAGTAGAGAAAGAAACTCATAAACCACCCATTCAACTTTTGCAAATGAGGAGTGATTACTAGGATGCAGTTGCAAAACTAGTATTCCCTCCGATCCAAAATAAGTCTCGTGGTTTTAATTCAATTTGAACTAAAATCACGACACTTATTTTGGATCGGAGGGAGTAGCATTTATGGGTTTCTTGACAAGATTCCATAACTAAACGACCAACTTGGAGCTAAACATGCGTTCTCGATACTCCAAGAGATGCTAAGCATAGAGTTAGGAGTAGTTTAATCAAAGTATATGTGTGCCGTGAAGTGGAGTACTAATATATACATAATAACAATTTTGCAGTACATGTAGCTAGTCATCTTTACCGCGTATCTTTATCTGAATGCATGCGCAGAGAAAACAATATCAGAACAGTTTCTAGGGATTAGTAGGAAACAGGATGAACTACAAGGATCAAGGGATCTTACAGAGTAGTGGGGATAGAATTGGGGTCAAAAATCTGTATCATCTCATTCACGAGCTTGTTGGAAATTGGAGAAGAGACAAGAGAGGATCTGTGCAGAGGTCCAATCTTGATCCTATTTCCAATTCCAGTGTCAGAATATTTTGGCGTTTGGGAACTTGGAGCTCTCCAGCTGCATAGAGCAGCAGGCAGGACGAAAAAAATACCATGGCCACGTGAGATTACAACCAGGTACTGCAAATAGCAATAAAAATAAAATCATATAAGTAATCAACTTTGAAGAATAAATAAAATAATAAGAGGTCTAGTGTTAGGAATTAAGAAGCAACTGATGCAACGAACGGAGCGATTAATAATGAGATCCGTTAAATCACCGTTATGATTTGATTCTGGACAGGACTTGCTGACATAACAACGCCCCCTCTTGATCCCTGCGGTTTCTCCAAAGGCTGACAAACTGAATAACAACGTTAGTTAACATAATCACATGCATTAGTGAGCACACACACAATGAATCCGGCCATGTAATCACATTCAAAACCATGTGATGGAATGCCTGTCTCCAAAGGAGCAAGCAGAGCGACATCGATGGTTTTATCCCTTATAGTTTACGGAATCTGATACAGATCTGCCCTTAAAGTTATAACAAAACAGATCATCTTAATGCTCTGTGCTCCAATCCTGCAACAGCAAGAGGTGCTCCCCATATGCCTAATGCATGATAAAGAAGCACTAATCTCCAAAGGACATCATCTAACACAAGAAGCAGAGTAGTGGCCAGTCGCTTTACCCCCACGCAAGCTGCCACTGTGCCCTGACCAGACCAGGGCAGGTTGTCCTGCGAAGGTTTGAATAGAAATAACGTAGTAGTATCTGTATCTTACAGCCACTACTCTGAATTCAATTCATGGTGTGAGACTGCGAGTCCAACCAAAACCGTGAAAATAGACGAAACTAGCCCTTTTTCAAAACTTCAACACAAAATGGCCCTAATCTGAAAATATTTCTGAAACTGGCCCCTTTGCATGACGCCCGGGGCTAGGGCGCCATGCTAGATAGCATGACGCCCCGGGCTAGGGCGTCATGCTATTTGGCATGACGTCCTAGCCGGGGGCGCCATGCTACAGGTCGCTACCATGACGCCCTAGCCCGGGGCGTCGTGCTCTCTAGCATGACGCCCCAGCCCCGGACGTCATGCGAAAAGGGGCCAGTTTGTGAAATATTTTCAGATTTAGGCCATTTTGTGTTAAAATTTCAAAAAAAGGCCAGTTTCGTCCATTTTCACCTTAACCAGCTTGGTTACTTTGCTTGGAGGGCTTGTCCTCTTAACAGGTGGTCAGCCATGTCATTCAATGAGACAGGTCTGACAAGCCCTTGATTGTGTTGAATCTGATATCAAGAAAATAGCTGGGGCTAGCGTACTCCATAGTGAATGATAATAAGAGCACACAGCCCATACACCTCAGATGTCACATCTCAAAAGACCCCCTACTGCCCCGAACAAGTTATTGCCTACCAGCTACCCCAAGTGGACAACAGGTATGAGAAGTAGGACCAATCTATCGGTCCCTAGGGAACCTCCGTGTCTACACAAGTTACAAATGGCATGGACTCTTGTTGGAAATTGCATTTCTGAATAGGCCAGGACTTTCTTGCACCGTCCCAAGGTCAGATAGAAATTGGATGTCCAACACAGGCACAGCACTACAGCACCAGAAACATGGACCTCTATAGGTAGGTTAAAATAAGGAGTTAAGGACAGTGGTCATACTACATCACACTGCATAGGCCCGAACCACCCAGGCACATGGAAAGCAATGGTGGGGCCTACCCCACTGCACCCCCTGGATGGCTGTGATTAGGCCACAATGGCCAGGCACCAACATTTAAGTACCACCACCTGATCATTCCTCATCAGCTACACTGGAACTATATATTCTAACCTTAGCACCTTTGAAGCCTTTCACTTTGATTCTTCTTGTCTACCTAGGTTAAAATACTAGTACCACCCAGATCAAATGCACCAAGTCCTCCTTACGTAAATACCAATACATTATGTGTAGACACTAGCTAGACACCTCCAAGCTGTGTAAAGTTCTCCTTGGGAGGCTATAAATGCCTAGCTATGACATATGCATGCTTCTCTACACGACACACACCACCATCCTGCCTCTCCCCTCCTCTCTTCTCTTCTCTCCACTGCCCAACTTTTGCCATAGACAAGAACCTCTAGGTAGCTTACCTCCGGAGCAGCAATGGCCATGCACCCTCTCTCTCAGGGGCACCCACAGGCCTGGCCATGGGGGGTAGCCATGTACACGAACCTACACTACCGCCACCAGTACGAGAGGGAGCACCTGTTCGAGAAACCCTTGACGCCCAGTGATGTGGGCAAGCTCAACAGGCTGGTGATTCCCAAGCAGCACGCGGAGAGGTACTTCCCCCTGAACGGCGGCGAATCCCCTGGCGAGAAGGACCTGCTCCTGTCTTTCGAGGATGAGGCCGGCAAGCCGTGGCGGTTCCGGTACTCGTACTGGACGAGCAGCCAGAGCTACGTGCTCACCAAGGGCTGGAGCAGGTACGTCAAGGAGAAGCAGCTCGACGCCGGAGACATCGTGCACTTTGAGAGGGTGCGCGGCCTTGGCACAGGCGACCGGCTCTTCATCGGCTGCAGGCGACGTGGCGAGAGCGCGCCGCCACCACCTGTCCGCGTACCTCCGCACGCTCTGAACGCTGGGGAGCAACAGCCTTGGAGCCCGATGTGTTACAGCACGTCAGGATCATACCCTACCAGCCCTGCCAATTCCTACGCCTATCGCCGTTCGGTGGAGCAAGATCACAGCGACATGCTGCATGCAGGTATATACAGCAATCAAGAACAAAGCACTTGACAACATGCAACATATCTTAGATGCATGTGCTGAAAATTACCTATCTCTTACACCATTCTCCGGTGAATTCTTGCAGGCGAGTCGCAGAGAGAGGCAGACGCCAAGAGCAGCACGGCATCGGCGCCGCCGTCTAGACGTCTCCGGCTGTTCGGCGTCAACCTCGACTGCGGTCCGGAGCCAGAGGCAGAGGCAATAACGCCAATGTACGGCTACACCCACCAGAGCCCCTACGCTGCAGTGGCCACGGTGCCAACTTACTGGTGAGTATTGCAAACATCACAAGTTCAATTGCATTCATATACATCTAGTAGATATTCAGTAGGACATATAACCAAACTTCTAAAAAAATTAAAAATATTTTTTCCGCAACAGGGGCAGTTCATAAGGATGATGAGGCCTGAAGCCATGCTTGAGGATCCTGACAACCAGCAGTGAAACTAGTTTCTACCAGCCTACTAGGCTACCCTGGACTAAGTGACAGGCTTGAATTGACCCTTTGAAGGAAAAGGAAAAGGAAGTGGAAGTGGAAGATCCCTTGTTTTCCGGGCAATCTTCCTTCCATCCCCAGAGTACCCTTTTTTCTACGTTTTCTTCTTCTTGCCTTCCAGAAACCCTACTCGATCACAATACGGGGCCCTTAGGAGGTGGCAGGTTTCAGGAAACATCAGGTTGAAAAGGAGAGCGAGTGAGAGAGAGAGAGGGATGGTGACCCACATGAAAAACAAAAGAAAATGCTTAGCAAGCATGTATGTATGTGTCATCTGTATGTAGTGGGTCCAAGAACAAGCTATGAAGTTGATGTATCCTCTCCAGCCTCCTGAAGAAACAAAGTAATATCCCCAATGGGGATTTTGTTCTCTCCCTTCTCTACAGTCTCGCCTCCTCCAGTACTGGTGCTCTACACCTCACGCAATCAATTGGTTTAATGTTTTCAAGTCAAATTCAATGCATTCACCTTAACTTCTAAAAAAATTCAATGCATTCACCTTGCCTTCTCAAAAAATTCAATGCATTCGTTCACCTAAGGTGAGCGATGAGTGAGCGCACGCACAATGCAATATGAGGAGTATATGCAATGCAGTTCTCACCGTCTCTAAACATTACGGAGGGTAGTGTGATGGCCAAGATTGATACTGATGTGCCACAAGTGATGCCGACACCTGGGGATGTCCATGCCCTGATCTTTTACTATTCTATTAATAGCCGGTCTCCACCTTTTTGTTCCCTCGGGAAGGAAAGGCTCGGCAGAAGTTTTAGGTGTGCAAGTGGGCTCAATTTGCCCTAATAGGATACAAAGAAAAAGGATGGCTAAGTTGATGGTCTAAGAGGCAAGTTCCAGACACAAAAGGCCACTAGGCTCCATAATCAACAAGATTCCCGCAGCACGTATCAAAAGGAAAATTGGAGATCTGTCTCCCGCTTTTGTTGCCTATGTTAGAAAGGCTTGTACGAGGCAAACTACAGTTTATTGTTCCGCCGGCCCTGCCAATTATTGAAAGTAGAAGATGCCTGGAGAAACATGGCCTAACTCAACTGACGTGGCCCCATTATCTCTTAATTATATAGGATTAAACAGTAGCTAGCTGTAAAACAACACTTGGACTCGTGTCCACTTGTGAAACACACCAAAGCTAAAAACAAAGTAGCTGAAGAACCTAGATTAAACCCTGTGTTACCATGCTCACCTAATTTGGTGCAAGACCGCATCTTAGTATGCAGACTGCACAACTGCAAGTTGCCTGAGTGATAAAGGTTTATAATTGCTAAATGCAGTACGGATAGAGTATTGAACACGGTGCTAGGATACTGACCTGGTTCAATGAAAAAAATGAATGAGATGCAGGCTTCAGATTCATCTGAATGGAACTCGCAGCAATTTTGGTAGTGATGATTGAACCTATAGGTTAACGACCGTATCAACAGCAAGATTTCCTGTCTGCTAACAAGAGCAGGAGCCATGTTCTAATACAAAATAGTACGCACTTCGGTGTGTGTTCGAGAGAGAAAAGAACAGGAGCCATGTGCAGCGGGGGTTTTCCCTAATGACAATGAACCTTATCCGGGGCACTCGAGGGCTGCATGATTAACACCTTTGAACACCAAATTGTTTATCTTCATTAGTACCAAAGATGCATCTGAGTGCCATAATGGTAAAGCAGACCCTTACTTGGTCTACGTAAAGCATACCAAGAAAAAGAGGTTGTCTTTTAATGGAAAAGAAACGAATTATAAAAGGAAGTAACTGCTAAGTAAAAACTAATCACATTACCCACGTAAAATTGTACAGCTAACGGCCTATTGATGCCCACACAAAAAATACCATTATTCCAAGTAGGGCCTAAAGCTCAAGTTTCATTTCGATGTTGGAAGGTTTGGCCTGTTTGGTTTGTGCCCAAACAGAGCACTGAAACCAAGTCAAATTGCGGCGGTACCAAAATCTAGGTCCACAAATTGGCTATCCAGTTTAGAAACCAAACAGCCTAAAAAAAACATACTTGTAAGCATGGGCAATTCTAATCAAAGTTATTTTGGTAAGACAAATGTTGGTTCCCAAGAGCCCGAGACAAAACAGCCATAACCAAGAATACGACAACCCAATGACTGTAAATTTGCAGGCGAGCAATGGAAACCACCAGCAGATTAGACAACCATATGGGATGAGGACGCATAACATACGCCCTTGGATAATGGACTACAGGACTACCAAAGGCTTGACCCAAAAAATTGGCGTGTTAGGGGCCAACTCAAACTGGACGTACAGAATGCTATGGTATACCCATCAGGCATCAGGCACAAGATCTCTTTCCTTCAAGAAGCTGCTGCCTTCTGAAGTTCATGATGCATGGTCCACAAAGAATGGCTAACCTGATGAATGGTCCTATGTATTGTTTCCTTTTCCATGGGCCCTGCTAGTGGTTCTAGACGCCAGCTTTTGTACACACACAGTACTTTCCTTGAGAAACAGATGTAACATGCGACAGATGGTGGACCAGTGGGGACTCTGCAAGAACCAGAGCTGCCTGGTTGTACCACGATGCAAAAAACATGCACAGGTCGGCATGCATCTTATTTTCGACAACAAGGTCAGACATCTTCACTGTATTGAATTATTGATACTTTGCTATGTTATACCGTAGTACAAGGAGATGAAACATATTATTGATGGGGTATGCCTCAAAGTAGCAACATTCTACACTAACTAAGAGCAACTCCAACCAAAGCAGCAAACAGGTCGGCATCGCCAATTTTGGAGGAAATGCATCAAAAACAGACTCCAACATGACCAGGAGGATGTGACAGTAAGACAATATGGTTAACAGAAACGGAAGTGACAAGATTTGTCAGATAGAGGAAGTATCAGACAACAAGTTTTATCTAGTGCTGCACAGAAGAAACCTCAGGTTATTTGGTAATAAAATGGTAACCAGTGTGTTGGTGTTATTTCAAAAATATCAACTGCTTTCCTCCTTGTCATGCTGGAGCAAACCCTAGAATGGCAGATTACTATAGCTTGTGAACTGAAAGTTCACAAAAAAGTATAGTTGTCCTAACATATGAGCAAAGCTCCAGGGAAACTTAGTTTTCAATACTAAAGCTATAACAGAACATTTGCTTTGGTGAATTGAAACAAATATGAATAATTGGATTTGAAGCCTGCAGTGGTAGGTTTTGCTCATTTTTTTGTAGCCACGAATTGCTAGTACAAATTATGTTCAAATGCAAGATATATAAATACAGTATAGGGAATGAACTGTTCCAGAAATTGAATATGTCAGGAGTAGTGCTAGGGGAAGGAGACCGAGATATACCACTTTCCAGGGT
Organism: Thinopyrum elongatum; assembly: GCA_011799875.1. Lineage (NCBI taxonomy): Eukaryota > Viridiplantae > Streptophyta > Magnoliopsida > Poales > Poaceae > Thinopyrum > Thinopyrum elongatum. Next base: position 213,712,074 of record CM022301.1, on the reverse strand, counting down.
TCATCACTGTTGGAGTGGAAAGCGTGACAAGAAAGATTCCATCATAAGGAGCTGGAACCACAATGTGCATCAGCTGGTACAGTTCTCAATAATTACACTGGAAGTACCAAGTAAGTGGCATAGCAGACTTCTTCACGCACTGAATCCAGCAAGTGTTGAGGTGAGAAGAAATCCACTTCCCATATCTATTTCTGTAAGAACAAATCTTGCATCCACTTCCTATGTATATCTTTGTTGGACCACGGAAAAATATGTAGCTCGTCATGTACAAGATACAGCTTTGTTGGTGACGCAGTCTATTCAATTAACCAAGGACTTGCATCCGCTTCCATTTCTAATGCACAGATCAGACGATAGTGTTGATATTACATTCAATGGAGCCAGCAGCATGACATTATTGACTTGAATGGCAAAGCTATCAAGATCAGTCCTAACAAAGACATTTAGTGTTGCAGTGCCACTACTGACAGGCAATAATTTGCTACATGAATAGAGTACCACTGGTAGATGACTACCATTCTCCAATTCAGCCTTACATCACCAAAAGTCCCCACAAGAACATGAGCCATCGTTAAAATGGTGAAATCTATTGGTATCTCTGACAATGAATAGACGTTTGGTAATATGGGCTGCAACCTTCATGAATGAATGACAGTCCCCGCATATCCTAAGGTTCTTGTGTATTATAATTGGTAAGCTGATTAACCCAAAAGCAAGTGCTAACTTCTCACTATGATGTTTAAGCAGATCCTCTTTTTGGTCGTCATGAACATCATGCAGATCACATTCTATTTTGGTTATGTGAGCAAATTTTTTCTTAACGTGATAAATTTCCTCCAACTTATTGTAGATATCAGTGATTGCTGGGTGCTTTCTCTCTCCAACAACAAAGACATGAATTTTGCCCTTTGCTTCAATCCAACTCCTACCCATTTCTTTCTTTGCACCACTATCCTTCAAATATTTCCTTGCCATCAGAACATTCTCCCAGTTCCTGCTGGCAGCATATACATTTGAGAGCAAAACATGGTTCCCTCCATTGTCAGGCTCAAGTTGGAAAAGCTGTTCGGCAGCTATTCTGGCTAAGTCACTATTATTGTAGTTTCTGCATGACCCAAGCAAAGATCCCCACATAGAAGCAGTTGGCTCAAATGGCATTTTGTGAAGCAATTCCCAGGCTTCATCAGTCTTCCCAGATCGACCAAGAACATCAACCATGCAAGAATAGTGAAGGACATTAGGTTCAACAGTCCGATCAGATATTAGCAGGTTAAAGTAGTGACGACCCTCTTCAACTAAACCTGCATGACTGCACAGTGACAACATGGAGAGATAGGTAACTTCGTTTGGAAAAATACGTAACTGGTGCATTTTCTCAAAGAGAATCATAGCTTCCCAAGAATGGGCATGCCTCAAAAAACCAGCAATCATTGCATTCCATATGACAACATTCTTCTGTTCCATATAAGCAAATAGTGCATAAGATTTTTCAATCAGGCCACACCTTGCATACACATCCACAAGAGATGCTGCCACAAAGAAGTTCCCATGAAAACCACATTTCACAATAACTGCATGCAGTTGTGTCCCTTCAATTTTCAATGCTAAGCTTGCACATGCGCTAATGATAGCAGAAAGAGTGAATTCAGTCAATTTTACTCCTTCCCTTTGGGCATTCCGAAATAAACATAATGCTTCTTCGTGAAGACCACTCTGCACATATCCTGTGAACAATGAACTCCATGTAACTAAAGTTTTATCAGGCATCTTCTCAAAAACCCAGCAGGCATCCTTAATCATATTACATTTTGCATAAACATCTAGAATTGCTGTCCCAACAAAGCTGTTTGAGTCCAATGCAAGCTTGAATGCAATAGTGTGTAATTGCTTGCATTCATTGATAGCATATTTTGCAGCGCATGCACAGATTGTGCTGGATAAAGTAAATTCAGTCAGTTGTCTCCTTTCTCGGTGCATCCTTTGAAAAAGCTTCAGAGCTTGTACATCCTCTCCACTCTGAGTATATCCAGCAATCATGGTATTCCATGAGACTATGCTTCTGGCAAGCATTCCATCAAAAACATGACGAGCACAATCATTCCGACCACATTTTGTGTACAAGTTGATTAGAATATTGCATGTTAGAGTATCTGTTACCAGACCAAAATGAATGGCTAGCCCATGGCAACTTTTCCCAACCAGTAGGGACCTCCTCTTTGCACATAGTTGCAGATGCTCATGGAGCACCACAAACATGTCAATCAAAAGTCTGTCAATCCTACCATGCCTTTTATCCTTTAGGGAATTGTTATGGTTGCGCATATTACAAAAAAAAACGAGTAGCAAGACACATTCCAGACAATACTAACTTGGACATTTCCTGTTCTGATTTATGGCAGGGTAGTTAAACGGAATGCCCATCCATGGAAGACAGCTACTGATACATCCAGAATATGACTGAAAAGGAGAACTTCGCCAACCAAATTTGCACTGCTTTCTGATGACTCACAGAAAGGGATAACTAATCTGAAATATGTTTAGATGCCGTCAAGAGCACATCACTCTTCTGCAGGATGGCATGGCAACTTCTCTAATTAGTCCACCTTTACAAATTCCTGATGTTAGAATCTCTGGAAGAGAAGCAAGTCAGTCACAACTATATGATCATCATCACGCTTTGATGCATCTTAAGAAAGCAGATATGATCCTGATAAAATCCAGGCGGGTTAAAGAATGTAAATTTTCATGGCAAGGGCATAAGGAAATGTGATGGGTTCTGCTAAAGCACATGCTAATACGTCTTAAAATAAAAATATTTGATTCAAATGACAAGAAGAACCAGGAATTAGCGCCAAGTGAGCTTCTTGCTTTTCAAACATTCGAATGTGTGCGGGAGGTGGTACAGTGCTGGCCCTAGGAAGTTAACGACAGTACTCTGGTGGTAGTAGAAGTTGAGAGCTAACTTAAATCCAGGGTTCCTTTCAAATTTTCAGCATCAGGGTTGTGTTCCATTTGAAATAAGGATCTAACAGCAAGATATTTGTACTAAAGGCATCACGAGCACAGGACATAAGAAAACAGAAAAACATTTCACTACTAATCGAGCAATCACAATATGCTAAACCTTATTGTGAACAACTCTGCTTTAATAACTATAACTAACATTTGCATCTAAAATCAGGTACCATTGATGCAGTACGCCCCTCACACCAGCTTGACCCTAAGCTGCAACTCGGTAGAAATCCTTATTGCACGTGACCTATAGCATAGAACCGTGAGCAACCACAGCGAAGGCGCTACACATACATGCCACTAGTGCAGCATCTGCATCTGCATCTGCATCAGTATCATGTAACAAGCAGACAGGCACTGTGCGCGAGGACTTCAGTAAGCACACGACCACACACGCACAGAACACGGAGCACAATAATGCCAGGAATCAAAAGTTCGCCTCCGTCTGTGCTTACCGATAGGTCAGCCCACCGGCGGGGGGGAATTCCGTCGAACACCATCAGCGCGCGGTGCAGACGAGAGCCCCGACAGCTGCCAGAGGGCGCCACCAGCCACCGGGGGTAGAAGAAGCAAGCACCATGCACCTGGCGCCCACGGGGAGTAGCGGAACGAGCAAGAGGAGACGGGCGTCGGTGAGTTGGAGGAGGAGGCGTGGGAATGGAACGACCGGAAGGCGCGCGAACGGCGTGGCGAGGAAGACGAAGGCTTGCAACGGTGACACGGATTTTTTATTTTATTTTATTTTTGGAGAAACGCACGGATTGGGGAGAATATAGGGATGCCGGGTCGTTCGAGCACCTGGCCAGATGGACCGGACAGAACATTTGGAATTCGTAAACTTTTTAAAATCTCATGAACAATTCTAAAATCCCCCTAAAAATAGAACAATTTCAAAATCTGTGATTTTTAGAAACAATCATGAACTTTTTTTTGATTCCTGAATGTTTCTCAAAATTGTGGAAAAATTCAAATCAACAAACTTTTTAAAATTCATGAACTTTTTCAAACCCAAAAACTTGTAGACAAAAATGTGATTTTTTTTTCAATTTCACAAACTTTTTTGAATTCTCAAACTTTTCTAGATTTTGTGATTTTTTTTCAAAATAATGTTTTCCTTGAAAAGTCAACGGTCAGCCAGTCAAATCTATCAACCGATCAGGCGTGGGACCTTGGGTTGTTGGGTCAAGGCCCGCTTGGGCGTGTGTGAGTGTCATCTCACTTTTCGGGCGCTGAAGACGGGTTACACGAGCTCCCATATGTGGAATTCCATATTTGCCGTTGTGTCGAACTGTCGACGCAAAGCACAGGGGCACGGAATTCTAGTCGATGCTACGCAGCTAGCAATCCGATCTGGGCCGGCCCATTTTAACAGCCAATCGCTCCCAGTTTTAGAAGGTTCCTGAACCAGTTTTTTCCATTTTACTTCTTTATTGGTTTTTCTTTCCTTTTTCTTTTTATTTTCCTTTTTTATTTTTGTTTTCCCTTTTTATTTTTATTTTTTTTCTTATTTTTCAATTCCATTTCTTTTCAAACTTGAACGTAAATTTCAATTTTTGTTTGGAATTTGAAAATATGTTCTCGTTTTCAGAATTTGTTCGCAAAATTCAAACATTGTTGGCGAATTTCACAAAATGTCCGTGATTTCAATTTTTTCACAATTTAAAAAAATTGTTCCTATCTACAAATTTTTTTCACAAATGTAAAAATGATCAGGAATTTTAAAAAATGTTCGCCGTCCAAAGTTGTCTTCACGCATTTAAATGTTACCATTTACAAAATTTGTTGACAATTTCAAAAAAACGTTCTGTTTTTTCAAAATTTGTACCGAAATTCAAAAAATGTTCAGAGAGTTTCGAATAATTTCGCACTTTCAAAATTTAGAAAATGTTCCTGTTCACAAAATAAAAAATGTTCGGGGAAATTCATTTTTTTTGTGGTTCCAAATTTTGTTCATCTTTGGCAAAAATGTTCGAAAATTCAAAATATGTTTGTTTTAAAAATTTTATTCGTGCTTTTCCAGAAAATTCTTCTGTTTTGAGATTCTGAACAATATCTAAAATACATGAACATTTTTTCAAAAATTCCTGTACAATTTTATGAAAATCTGTATATGTTTTGATTTATGAATAAAATTTGAAAATGACAATAAATTTGTTTAAACGCTAAAATTTATTTGAAAAACAAAAATAAAAAGAAAGAAAAAAACAAAACAAATAATGAAAAAAGAAAGAAAAAGAAACATGGGAAAAAGACCGGTTCTACAGTAAACTGGTCACCGTTCATCGCTTTCATAACCCACGTTTCGTAACTGGACAGTGTAGTTATTCAGGTTGTCTTGCTAGGGACGAGCGCTTACCAGACTGAGGTGCAGGTTCGATCATCGCTCGATATTTTTGATTTTTGGACAGTTTCCAGTGCGATAACGGGCCGGCCCAGTCGGGAGGCTGTCCCTGTGCAGCGCGCGCCCGTTGGACGCAAAGCATGTCGTATAGGAGCTCCCCCGCCCCCCTCCGTGGCGCTACTGGGCGCATGGCAGCAGAGCGACATGGGCCAGGCCTGTATTACATTTGCTGATTCGACAAAAAATAGCATGCTTTATATTGTAAATTTTTCATAAAAAAATTATTATACCTTTTTTGTGAGAGAATATTCCAATCTATTCATTATGTCATGACAGTAGAGAGAACGGTACAGGTAATAAAAATTACAACCAGGTCCACGGATCACCAAGCAACGACTATAAGCACTGGAGCGAGCCGAAGGCACGCCGCAATCATTGCCCCTCCCTCACCGGAGCCGGCAAACCTTATTGTAGTAAACAGTCGAGAAGTCCTCGTGGTAAGGCCCCAAATGACCAGCTCACCAGAGCAGCAACCATCGCTGATAAAGGGAGTTGTAGATCGAAAAGATCAAACCTATAACCACACGAACGAAGACGAACAAAAATTGGATCCAAATAGATCCACCGAAGACCAGCACTGACGAATCTCGCAAAATCCAACGGAGGCATGCCTCAGGCGACACTATTCGCACCATCGGGACGGGGATCGGACGTGGACATTATTCCTACTGAGGGACATAGCAACCGCCACACAGCTCCAACCAAGACATTGACAAAAATGAGAACGCAGAAGCAGAGCGAGAAAATGTAGCCGATGGGTTCATTCATTGACTGATTGTTGGGATTTAGTCTTTTTTTGCCACCTTACATCAAATATATAGCACTCGGTTTCAAAGAAGAAAAATATAGCACCCAAAAAATACAAAACGGGTAGAAATATAATATCACTTATGAATAGCAAATATGGAAATATTATCATTTCTTATTCCGCAGCAACACATTTAACTAGTAATTATAAAAACATACTGATTAAATTATGTGATTATGGAGTTAACCTAGTTCTGGTGCATCTAGCCATCGGAGAATAACCCAAGTATATGTGAATCGCTGTTTTGACAAGTCAAAATATTGCAATTACCAAGTAATCACAATTAAAATTAAAAACCCTAGCCATACAATTTAGAAAGCAAAAATTAGACAAAGCAGAGGCACACGCTCTGTAGAAATTGTTGACTTACCTCTTTAGAAATATGATGCACATTACCTACATCTAAAGGTGGCCTTGAATTATATTATTTGGATCTGGTGATCAGGTTTCTCTTTTGAGAAACTAGATGATACCCCGCACGTTGCTGCGAGATATTAGTATGCAATACTGTGGATATTCATGAGGTAAATTCTTGGAGGGCGGATAAGAGATAAAAAAATAAAATGAATTTTATCACTGCAGTAGGATATTTTTGCGGTCGCGCAAACCAAAATTGAAATATTTATAAGAAGTACTTACATATTAGTTCTATACTGTTTTAATCCTGCAAATATAGGAAGCATGAAAACCAATGAATCAATTGTAGTAAGGCAATCATTCTGCAACCTCATATTACAATGTTATAACAGTAAATAGATGCATAGTTAGTGGACAATGATTAATTTTGAGGACCATAACAGCTTTGCCATGTAAGCACACCTACAACACCAACATGTAGAAATTCTGGTTAACTTAAATATACAAATACGAATGATGTAATCAGTTTGAGCAAGGTTAGTGTATATTATATTGACATAGATGCAGACTGAGTAGAGAATTATTCAGTTCTCTTGCAATATTATCTAAAATGTATTCTACTACAAAATAAAAAAAATCCTATACATACAAATAAATTTATATGCATAACTTTTGTGAAGATATATATATATATGTTACTGTGAAGGAGATATAGGATATCTGTTCCAAAAAAGCATGCACCTAGTACATGAATGCAAGACGAATATAACCGTAGATTGCAATTATAAGACACTTGATCGTGTGTGAGCAAACAACTTGTCCACCGACATTAGAAAAGAATCTGCAGAGGATATGTAAGCAACAATAGATGTATAGATCAAATATTCTCCCAACCAAGTTAGTAATTGCACGGATAATGAACTGTGTCAGTAGTCGTTTAATCCAAATCTCTGATGGATAGTGATTCAAGATCAGACACCAATTCCATCAATAGTAAAAATTACCTTGTGACTGAAAAACATATAATACGGATCATGAATTAATAAGGAATTAAACGAAATCATCAATTTGGGATCACATTTACCTCCCTGGCAGGAACGTTGAGGTAAAGGATAGAGATTAGACAACTGCAGTGCAATGCATATTGTAAAGACAGAAGACTGCACTGCAATACCTATTGTAAAGACAGAGATTAGAGAACTACAGACTACAGTGCAATGCTTACTGTATGTGAGACTTGTAGCCTTGATTATTAAGACAACATATATCATACCTAGCAAGAAGAGAAACCAAAAATTATTCCTGCGGATCTGGATAGAAAGCTGAGATTCTGTAAGATAAATATGGATCATAAACTTGTTCATCTCCTTCTAGACAGAACAATCGCCGCAAAAAACAAATTCTATATAAAAGAAGAAGCAAATTAAGCAATTCCATATACCTGTTCAATTGGTCCTCGCTATTTGCCCCCTTTGCATTATTATGCTTGTCTACCTTTGGTTCTGGCATCTTTATCAAATCGATGATCTCCCCCAAGGATCAGGCAAGACAGATCTGCTAGCAAAATGCAAATTCATTGTGTTTTTTTGTTAGGGTCACAAACAAACGCTCATGCGTCAATCTCCCCCCTACTACAGTGAAAGTATCAGAAATTACTCACCTTCAATCCTTCTGACCTAATCCTTCTAGGCACTTTGAACTCTGGGAGGCGAGACCGGCCAGGGACCCGTAGTATATAGGAAGGCAGAACCTTCAAGCCACCGACAATTAATCGGGGAGCCGATGCATCGGTTACTCTTGCAATGGGAGATATGAGTAATATTTGGTGCAGAAGGTAAAGAGAGAGAGGTGATTCAGTGGGTTGAAGAGCAAATACATGAGCAGTTGTCGTGGAGAAGAGCCGCTCGGTTCAATCTAGTAGCACCGACGGCAAGATAATGGGGTGGGGTGGGGTGGGGGGGGGGGGGGGGGGGGGGGGGGGGGGGGGGGGAGGTCGTGCGGTGAGCGGAAGAGAAAGCGGCGGCGAGCGGACTTGTAGCAAGGTAGCTAGATGAATCCTGATCGATTAACCTAGCTACTGCAGTTTATTATGGAGACATACTGCAGTTATATGGGCTCATACGACGCACCAAATAAGCTGAGCCGAGGCCTACGCGTGCTTGCACCAATGAAAAAGCCTACTGCATGCTACACGTACCATTATGATTAGACCGGCCAGCCCATTGCAAAAAGGAAAACGTTTCGAGCCGGCGCGCCGGCGGAACGATCCACCAGACGTGCGCGGCTAGTTGGATCAAGTTAGATCCTACGGCCCAGCAATGCATGCCGCCCACCTTATCCCTTCGCTCCGTTTATCTCTTTCATCGTCTTCCCCACATCTTTTCTTCTTCTGTTTCTTTGACCTCGCACAGGCCTCTCGCTCCTCCTCCCTGGCCTCTCTCTCGTCCTCTCTGGACGCGAGGTTCGGCTTTCTCGCGCGTGTCGTGAAACCAGTTCACGAGGAAGCTGCATGCTGCACGGCGCGGCCATGGCCTGCGAGCTCTCGGCATGGCTTGCGAGACCACATGAACTTTTGTGAGCTGCAACCGCGTGCTGCAACCGGCGAGGGCGTTTGGTGGAACGGGCTAAGAAGAAGTTATAACCGGCGACACCAACTGCTGGCGCAGCAAAAGCTTCAACCAGTGTGCAAAATAGCTTCAACCCGCGAAGGATAGAGCTTCAAACCCATGGGAAAAAGCTTCATTGGGTGTGGAAAAAAAACCTTCAACAACAAAAAAAAGCTTCAACCGGTGTGTGAAAAAGCTTCAACCGGCGAAGGAGGAAGCTTCAACCATGGAAAAAAGCTTCAATCGATGTGGAATAAAAGCTTCAAACCGTGGAAAAAGTCTCAACCGGCGCAAAAAAAAGCTTCAACCATCATGGAAAAAGCTTCAACCGGCGCGACATGCTGACGATGGTGCGGGCTGCGGCTGACGGCATGGCGTTGCTACAACGGTGATGGGTGAGCCTTTTTTGCTACGATGGGCTACGGGTGCGGCAGCACCAGCGAGTTTTTTTTTGCTGGAACCTGCGTGTTTTTTTGCTCGACTGACGGACTTTTTTGCTACTTCTGGCAACCTAAGTAGAGTACAGTTTGCGAGCTCGTCGTCGAGGGTGCCTCCACCGGGGGACCGTCGCCACCGGAGTTGTGGCGTCGCATCGGAGCTGGGACCGTCGCCATGGGGAGCTACAACCACGAGCGCACACTGTTGCACTGGCGTAGCCGACGAGAAACGCAGGAGACGACGGTGGCGGGGGCGGCGACCGACGATGAGGGCGGCGAACGGCGGCGAGGGCAGCAACATGCGAGAAGAATCAGGGGACGGTGCTTCGAGGCGGGGCATGTCGATCATCAATGGCAGTTGGAGTTTTTCTCGAAGAAGATGGCGTCGGGGGGAGGAAGAGAAAACAAATCGTGCGGTGTGTACGGGGGTTGACCCTATAAATCGGGTGGCTGGCAGGCGACTGGCCCAAATTTGGGCCGGCGCGCCGGCGCCTAGCGCTGCCCTTGGAAAAATTGTTCAGTTGTGCTGGTAACCGAACCCTGATGCGATCGTTCTGCATGCTAGTCAACCGATGGTGGTCCACCTGTAAGCCAAAGGAAATGCTAATGTGGTTGGACTGCTGATGTGGACAGCTTGCATGCCAAGAGAAATATGATAGTGGGGATGAACTATTTAGGTATTAATATTATAGATACTCCCTCAATTCCCTTATACAAGGCCACTATGAAAAATACATTTTGCATCTATACAAGGCCACTAGCAGTAATAAAGACAAAAATTAATGATGTTTCCTCATACTAGTAACTTATTTAATACTTGCATGCATGTAGTCATAATGACACAGTGCTACTTCATTCTCATTCCTACCTTGCATGCATGCGAGCGTATTAATGATCCCGGTCAACAAGAAAAAAGATTGGCTTCCAAAGCAGTCATTAAATTTTACCTTGGTACCTGTAATCTGAGTTTGTGGCCTTGTATAAGGGAATGAAGGGAGTATCATTCATACCCTAGATCGGTCAAAATACATGGAGTAACACCCGCAGGAAAAAGTACATGGATTAAGCGATTAGAAAATTAAAATCCCAAATGCTTAAAAGTACATGGATTAAGCGCACGACTCTTAGACAACACGATGAGACAAATTGATTCTAGATTTAGAAAACTGCCCACCCACCCACTCTCTATATATGGAAAGATTCCTGAACTACAGTACGTTAAATTTTCTTCACCTCGTCTGACCAACCGTGTGAACCGATGATGACGTAAACATGCATTAATTCTTGTACGAGAAAATTCAAAAAGCTATAACTTTCAAACCGTGTGTTGGAATTATGATCCGTTTTCATCGTTGGGTTCCACGTGACGAGCTCTTAAAAACTAAATCCCATATGGATATGTTTTGATGATTTTTTTTTCAAAAGCAACTTTGATGCTAGATGAGGCAAGTATAGTGCTAGACATGAGCAACTTTGATGCTAGATGAGTTGACCCGTGTGTATAAGTGAATTCACCTTGTAGCCTCCTAATTAGTTATGTGTAGTAGTGTAATAGGTGGTTACCATGATTGCTAAGTTAGGTACTTTGAAAACTAAGTTCTCGATAGTTTAGTTGGCTTCCGTACAGTGAAAGTTGCTTACCGGAAAGTGAAAAGTTGTCTAACATAGCTTCTAAGTTGTCTGCCTCAGAAACCAAGTTGCCTACATCGCTATTGTAACACCCCCAGTGGTTAACTACAGTGATTACCCTTTGGATTATGCCATGTCATCATGATCAACAGTGCTTAATCATCATTAGTATCATATCTCTTTTCAAATTCAAATTCAAATGGAAATTAAACTGAAAGTAAAAATAAAAGTTGTTCAAATTTGAAGACCAAATTGTTCATAATATTGTAAATAATCCAGAGACCCTTCTAAAATTATATTCAACATATACTTAATAAATTATGTGACTCTAACAACCACAAAACAGGATTGGTTAATACCTATTTATTTGAATAAAATCCAAATAAAAAGATATGGACACCAAACCAATTTCTAGCAGTGACTAATAATGTACTGATATTATATGAGCAAGTTTCATATTTTACAAAAGTGTTTTGGAATAAAAACAAAAGACAAAACAGGAAAGAAAAACAGAAAACAGAAAAAGAAAAAGAAGAAAATGGGAAAAGGCCCTAGCTACTGTGCCCGTGGGCTCTAGTCGCTACAGGCGCCGGCCCAACCCACCGCGGTCATCCCCTACCTACTGCTCCCCCCTCGCGCGCTGTCGCCCGCACACGCGCGCCCGCACTGCCCCCCCCCCTCCCTCTTCTGCGATCGACACCGAGGCCCAGGGCTCGCCTGGGAGGAGATAAGAGCGCTCTCTCCCTCTCACCCGAACCCTAGCCCCCACTCCTCCTCGTTCCCCTCTCCTCTCTCGTCCTGGCTCCTCCACCGAACGTAGCCATCGCCGTCGCTCGCCACCACCGCGGCCACCGAGTACCCCACACCGCACTGTGACGCCCAGGAGGACCGCCGTCGTCATCCACGTCGGCTCCGCCCTTCGGCTCGATCCGGGGAGCAACGCATCACCGGAACAGTTGCTCCCTTCCCCACCTCGGCCACCGCGACGCCGGCGTTCAATCCGCACCGTCGCCGCGTCCTCCGGCCTCCTCGACTCTCCTCTGCGTCCGCTGTGAGCTCCCACAACCCCCTGGCTGCTCCCCTCTCGCCCCTTGCCCTGTAGCTACCTCCCCCCCCCCCGCGAGCGCGAGCTCCGGCCGCTGACGGTCGTCGTCGTAGCCTTCGTCTCCGGCCACCACAGCGGCGGCCAATGCCACCATTCGTTGCGGCCCGCAATCCGCGTTCGACCGCGCCCAGCCAGGCACCCAACGGAGCCCCGTAGCCCCCGTGCCGCATGCGCCCGAGCACCGCCGCCGCCCAGCTCACCGCCGAGGCCACCTCCGGCCACCTCGGTGCCAACCGTCGCCACCACCGGATGCGCACGGTCACGAGGAACCCGTCGCAACAAACCGCGCGCGAAATGGGTCACCGTAGTGCGATTCCGGCCGATTCCGAGCCGCGCCGCCGTCTCGAAGGTCACCGGCGTTAAGCCGTCGGCGCGCTGACGTGGTCGGTCAAACGGGGTCGCTAATGAAGCCCTGTGTGGCTGACGGGCGGGCCCCAGCGCTTAACTAACTACGGATTAGATTAAACCACTAATAAACTATCCCTAACAGACACTGACACCTGGGGTCCACCCCTACTAAACTCTGATTAGTTAGAAAGTAAACGCTGTTAGCCCCGCTGAGCATGACAGGTGGGCCCGGTCCACTGTTCTAGTGGATAAGCCTGGTCCAGTCAGCCTGCTGACTGGGCAGGGGCCCCACCTGTCAGCCTCTCTTTGACTGGGCCTTTGACCCAGTCAATGGGCCCACTGGTCAGCCCCTGTGCTGTTCAGTTGGGTACAAAACTGGGTGCACTTAGCATTTTCCTTTTACTATTCTGGATAATTCAAATTTAATTAAATCCAGAAATTCCAGAAATTAATAAAAACTTTAGAAAATCATATCTTTTAATCCGTAACTCCGATGAAAATAATTTGTACATGAAAGTTGCTCAGAACGACGAGACGAACCCGAATGTGCGGTCCGTTCGTCCGTCGCACGTCTCTAACTACCGGAACATGGGACTTTCCCCCTCCGGTTCGCCTGTCCGAAAATGCAACTTCGGGGAAACTTTCCCGGATGTTATTCCCCCTTCACCTATGTCGTGTAGCACTACGATAGGTCACCCCTAGCACCGTGTATCGTATTGTCATGCATCTGTTTGCTAGTATTTACTGTTTCTTCCCCCTCTTGCTATTCGCTAGACCCCGAGACCGCTGATGATGTCCTGAAGACCGACGCCACCGTTGACGACTTTGCCCTTGCCGCCGAGCAACCAGGCAAGCCCCCCCTTTGATCATCCCGATATCGCCCATTCTATTTTCTCATGCTTGCATTAGAATTGCTGCTGCTACTGCTTTACCTATTCTGATGCATAGCCTGTTTATTGTAACCTGCTGTTGATAATTACCTGCATATCCTAAACTGCTTAGTATAGGCTGGGTAGAGACCTATCAGTGACCCCACTTATCCCGATTGCCCAGACCCGATCAACGGGATTGAAGACCAGGCCCTGACACCGCACATCACCCCCCCCCTTAGTTGTAACGACACTGCAGCGTTACTATCGAGTGCCGAGGGTGATACCTCGTGTAGCACTTCTGATGTTAACTCTGTAGGGTAGCTATTCGGTCGTGGTCATCGAGGGTGATTCCTCCTTCACCGCTTCCGATAACGACGCCGTCGTACAACACCTCAAGTGTGAACCCAGCGAGGGTGATTCCTCCGAGTTCACCTTGACGGATACATCGAGTAGGAATCCAACAAGGGTGATACCTCGGATTCCCCTGATGTTATGGACACACGGATACTTGGACTGTATTGTTGTTACTTGGAAGGGCGGGTCGACCCTGAGGGGTACCCGCGTGCGCCTAAGTGGCGAGTGTTGTGAAGACGGGTTGCCTGTATAGTGCCCGAGTGATGAATACGAGGCGCGGCCGGGCATTCTTAACCCTTGCAGCAAGTCCTCGAGACGGGGCGACGGGGTCACATCTTTCGTGAGTCTCTGCTCGTTACCGCAAGCCCAAGGTACTAACGATTTGGATATTTGATCCGAGCAGGCCTCTGGCCTGATAGCACTAACCATCACGTGGGCATAGTATGGGCGTTCTGCATTGTAGCATCAGCCGAAAGCTTTGACAGACGTCCAGTTCAGCATTGCGGCCGGGACGGACCGGCGCCCCCCTGGTGCCTGGCTTCCCCCTGCACGCAACGACTCGGAGTGCACAGGGCGATGGCCCAAGACCTCTGAGCGCTTAGGATGTAGACCGACGGGGACCTCTCTGCTAAGCTCTAGGTAGGGCTGTGGTGTGTCGTTTGGCCGAGGCCGGGCATGACCCAGGAAAGTGTGTCCGGCCGGAGTTAATCGAGTGTGTTGGGTAAGTTGGTGCACCCCTGCAGGGAAGAACACATCTATCGATAGCCGGTCCTACGGTAATGGACACTCGGAGTTGTATCCCGATCGATACAGCTAGAACTTGAGATGAGACCTGGATATGAGGCTCTGGGATTGCTTCTCGTAGGGAGTCGAGAAGGGATCTCAGGACGAGGTTGATGACTATATGGCTCTGGGATTGCTTCTCGTAGGGAGTCGAGAAGGGATCTCAGGACGAGGTTGATGACTGTATGGCTCTGGAATTGCTTTCTCGAATGGAGTCGAGAAAGGATCACTGGGTGAGGTTGAGACTTAATGATACTGCTACATTATATTGTACTGTTCTACTCTCTTCTATTGCTGCAAGACCGCTGAAGATGCTAGTCTTCGATAGGACTAGGTTTTCCTCTCTATTCTGGCTTTTCTGCAGCCCAGTCCACATATACAGCCTCTCTTTGAAAATGTTGCATATGTAGTGTAGATCCTTGCTTGCTGAGTACTTCTGAGTACTCACGGTTGCTTTGTTTTCCTTTTCTCCCCATATCAGTTTGTCGTGTCCAGAGGACGGAGCCCCTGAGACAGCTGTCCCCGCCGACGATTGCTACTACTACCCCGAGGGTGGATACTACTACAAGCTTGCTGACGACCAGGAGTAGGTTCGGAGGGTCCCAGGCAGGAGGCCTACGCCTTTCGATCGTAGTGTTTTATTTTGCCCCGCCTTTCTGTTTCTGTTTCATATCTGTACTCAGATATCTGATGCTTCCGCTGACGCTTGTTCGCAAGCTTATGTATTCGAGCCCTCGAGGCCCCTGGCTTGTAATATAAAGCTTGTATGACTTTATTTATGTTTTAGAGTTGTGTTGTGATATCTTCCCGTGAGTCCTTAGGCTTGATCGTGTGCATTTGCGTGTATGATTAGTGCACGATTGAGCTAGGGGCGTCACAGCTATGAAGTTGTCTATGGGTATCCCCAGTTGTCTAAAATACTATGGAAGTTGTCCATGAAGGGACCTAAGTTGCCTATAATGTCGAAAAGATTTTGTGGGATGTAAGTTGTCTATCGTGATTCTAAATTCCGAAACTATGTGGGACTGGATGGTATGAGAGTCTTGTGCTTTCCTTTCTTGGGGTTGGGGGAGTCTGCCTGCCAACGCTACTAAGCGCGTGGGTGTTAGTTGTCACATAAGTGAAGGCAGACGAGAATTTACATAGGGGTCATGAGAAGTGTCATATGGGGGCTAATCAGATAATTGCCCACAAACCTACATAACTTGTCTATAATTTTCGCACTAGTTGCCGCGAAAATCATTGGAATCTCTAGATATAATGATGGGAAAAGCATGTGAGTTGGCTAGCCAGATCACGACCATCTCTTCAAACTAAACCCACATGGATATGTTTGATTTTTTTCAAAAGCAACTTTAATGCTAGACGAGGCAACTTTAGTGCTAAACAGAAGCAACTTTACTCAACTAAAAGTAACTAATTAGCAACAATAAGCAACTAGCTAATAATGGAGAAAGACTTCGAGACAGAGGTATATAACATCACATCACCTTCATAAGTAACTTTCCTTCTACTAGAGGCAACTTTAGTGCTAAAAACAAGCAACTTCACTATATTTTGTGTCCTAGTTAATTTTGTGTAACATTCTCCTAACTTCCTAGATGGTACTTTTAAGTTGCATATTATTCATGCTTGTATGTCATTGTTTCTAAATTATCTATAATACAACGAAGTCGTCTACCGTTGATGCTTTTGTGTCTGCTAATGCTAGTTATGATAGGCAACATGATGGTGAATCTAGGCCACTTCAGAGTGTTTGTAGGCAACTTAGAAAAACAATGATAACATACTTCATGATATTTGTAGGCAACTTCTTTTGCAAAGTTAGCCAATTAAGTAGCAATTGTAGGCAACTAATTACCAATAGTAGGCAACCGGGCATCAATGATAGGCAATTTATAATATTTATAAGCAACTGAACATCAACCATAGGCAACTGACCATCAATAATAGGCAACTGAGCAGTCATGATAGGCAAGTTAAGATAATGTTAACAAAATTCACAGGTACACATAGCGCAGTGAAGGTGCTTTGTATGTACCACTAAAGATGCCTTATGTTTTGTGTTATATTTATCATTTTTACGCAAACCAACCTTATAGGCAGTCCTATTAGGCCAAAAAGAGGAAGTTGCTTCCCTATAGCACTATAGTTGCCTCCATCGCACCCAAAGTTGCCCTCAATTTTTTTTACGAAAACCTACCTATATGAGATCTAGTTTTGAAGAACTCGTCGTGAGAAACCTAACGGTGAAAACGGAATTGGATTTCAATGCTTGAATCAAAAGTTACGGCCTTTAAAACTTTTTGAACCCCAAATAAATGCACGTGTGGACAAGATCTAGGCTGATTCCATCGGTAGCCATGTGCGTTACGGGGCGTGGCCAAACAATTTTCTTTTCTAGCGTAGATAGCCGGACACAGTGACATGCACTTACTATATACGGTGATGCGCTCCAAACAACCAACGAGCGCAGCGGCGCTGCCTAGCCACGTCCAATTAAAATATGATTACCAAAGAGGCTATGTGGTCATGCGATCTTAGTACCTCTAATTTGGAGTTTTTGACAACGATCGACGGCTTTGCTACCGTCGACCTGCCATGGCGTGTGGCAAGTCACGGCTGACCAAGGGCGTGAAGAATATAAATTGGGGTACGAACAGGCGGTATAAAGGAGAAAACAAGGGAAAATGGCAAGTGCAGATCAGTCCAGCTAGAAGTTTCACTAACTACTTAGGAAACTAGGGACCAGACCAGAGTTATGATTGGTGTATTCCATTCCTACCGTAATTGAGGCTTGCCCTCGCTCGCGGGTGATTCCTTATAGCTTGATCCATGTGATGGTTGTTCTATGCCATACTGTGGTTGTGCACTTTAGCACTTCTTCTTTCACTTGGTTTTTCTTCCTTCCCTTCGGTACTCCTTAACTCGGAGATACTCCTTCGGTACTACTTGGCTACTACTTGAATAGATGATCTGTAGCGGCCAATACATCTCGTGGTAACAAGAATGTATTGTTCTAAGGTATATCAAGATTAAGTCTCTGATTCATATTTCGTCGACCAATCCTTCCTAATTCACATTTTTGTTGAAAAAGTTTCTTTTGTAATTTCTCGCATAAGGACTCCGAAAATACCAGGTCCCCACCTACACAAGCAAATTGTTGATAAAACTTCAAAATAGTTTTTTCTTTTGACTTAATCCTCCTTTTCTCCTTAGCATTCGGGAAAGACAAGAAAATTTCAGGGTAGGAAACATTATCTAGAATTTCTCTTAGATTCGAACTCATAGCTGATGATAGAACTAGAATAGATATCTTTTGTTTTCTACTCGCCTTCTCCCCCCAAAGGGAGATTTTAGTAAATATCCAAATATGACATTAGGACTAAGGGTCAAATTGGTAATTTTCTTACATCTCCTCCCCCCCCCCCCCCACACACCCAGGGCCCAGGTATCCTATACACCGCCAAAATAAAGAGCCTTGAGTACTAGAAGAAAAGCACGTAGACCTAATGAAATTAAGTGAATACCCAAAATTGTAGTCATTTTATTTCTATCTTTCCAGACATAACCAAAGAATGGAAAAGATTCCTTAAGAGTCTCGGGTCCCAGAAGCGTGTGATAAATGCCACCGAAGCCTAAGATTGCGGAGGAAATTAGGTGAAGTACGCCAGATACAATGTACGAAAAAGTATCTAGAGCTTCCCCTGTGGCCCTACTCCCCAACCTAGAGTAGCTAAGTGTGGAAGTAAAATCAACCCTCGTTCATACATGGGCTTTTCTGGTACGAAATGGTATTGGGCTTTTGGGCCTTTTTATTAGACTGCTCAATCCATGTTGGAACTCGATGGGTTCAGGCCTTGTTTTTTGTTGGGTTCGTGGGATTACGTATCTATCTATGTGTACTGGACCAGGAAAAGTTGTTGGGTTCGTTTGAACCCAACACTAGCATGCTGGCTCCGCCTTTGCGAGAACGGGGTCCTCCCGCTGGTGGGGGGGGGGGGGGGGGGAGGGGGATGGGAGGGGGGGGGGGGGAGTGGGATCCTCCGCACATCCACGACCTAAAGGCCATCGAAGGTGGGGCGGATCGGCGGGAGGAGGAAGGAGACTTTTCTTAAGGAGGAGAAAGAAGAATTTTTTTAAAACAATGCTATACCTTAACAAGATTTTTTTGCAAAATCAAAAACAAAAAAGCACACAAAAAATATATCATGTTGTAGATCATAACAAAATTGTCGTGACAAATATTTTTTTCATGCAGCAGAGCAAAACAATTTCACGTACCGTGAAACCAAAAACAAGACTAACAAACAAAATTGACATGATATAGGTTACAAAAGTTGTAGTAGGCACATGGAGATTAGGGGAGGATTGTTTCTCAAGGGCATGCCAAGTTTTTAAATTTGATTGTAGTCATCACGTAGTAGATATATATCAGAAAAATGTTTTTGTATGAGGTAGTGGCAAAAAAAAGGAATTTACCATGGTTTATTCAATAACTATTTTTTCATGCTATAAACAAATAAATTGCCATGCCCAAAAATAATGTACCAAAAAGAATTTACTATGGTATGTAGAGTGATAGTTGCCATGGTGCGTTCAATGAATTTGCCATGGACCAAAAATAAAATTGCTTTGCTCAAACAATAAATTTGCCATAATAGTGTATGATTTCCTTGGGCTTCCACTCTTGCAACCATGGTGCATCCCGAAATGGAGTCTTCGCACCATACCCAATGATGATAGTTGTTGAGACGTAGAAAATGTTGAGGTCCATTTCATCGCATGGATTGCCCATGCCACCCCAAAATTTGGTTGACTCCTTCCACTACTAGATTTGAGGTGCACCAGCAAATGGTTGACACCATGTCATGGTGTTGATAGCTCTCCCACGCACTAGCGCAACTCTATAACTCTGTCAGTTGTGGCTCTTTTGAGTAATGCATTCTACTATTTGCCTCCCATCTTGTTTTGCACCTCTACAATCTTCCAAGTGCACATCTATAGATCGCTAGTGTCCGATAAATAT
The DNA here is from genome assembly GCA_011799875.1 of Thinopyrum elongatum. Classification (NCBI taxonomy): domain Eukaryota; kingdom Viridiplantae; phylum Streptophyta; class Magnoliopsida; order Poales; family Poaceae; genus Thinopyrum; species Thinopyrum elongatum. Next base: position 213,692,333 of record CM022301.1, on the reverse strand, counting down.
GTTCACATTGAAAAGGTTGGTACTTGTTTGATATCGACATCCTTTTTCATACACCTTCACTTGCATCACATTACACAAGTGCTTTCTAACCGTGCAGTAATGTCACCCATAACACCGCTCTACCAGTAGAGTTAGCTTAGCCCTTCTTATTCTAAAAAAAACAATTCTACCTTCTTATAGCTTTGTGTCTCTGAGGGTTACCACACAAGAGAGATCTCAAGAACCCAAATATAAGTTCGGTCTCATATCACAAAAATCAGAACAGAGCAGGGCGGCCCCACCTCAATTCATGGGTAAACACCCATTATTTTTACCCAAAATAGTATGTATATACACCCTCCATACCTAAATATAAATCGTTTTGTACGTAGGAAGTACAATATATACCATGTACATACATGAAAAAATAAAATGGATATAATAAAGACCCTATCCATGTACTTCAGCTTAGAAGTCGTGAATATCTGGAATTGAAGAGCTACCTTCTAATTTTACTTCTTTTGTTGTTCATCTTGTAAGGAGCACATGCTAACGTCCCGGCTCACATGTGCGCTAAGAAAGCTTGAACACTGGAGGTGACAAAGTGTTGGATGGATTCCCCACTTGGTTTTCTGGTCACGAGTCTTATGGCTGACAGTGCCGGAGCCGTTTCACATGATAAAACTATTTAACTCCCCGCAAAACAATGTACTTCAACCCAAAAGCAAGGGCTACCCCACCTCCTCACTCTCTCTACACATGACATGTGTCGCATGCTGCAAGCACTAGCGTGTTGTCACCTACGCCCCCTCGCTAGCGGGCCAGATAATCAACCGTGCTATCAAGCGTTCCCCCCAGGCTTCCCGGTCGGTTTTCTTTCATTTTTGGTTGTTTTCTATATATTTTTTGATCTCGTTGGGATTTTCCCTTTTTCTTTTAATTTTAATTTAAATATTTACAAAAGTTTTTTTATTTCAAATTCATGAACTGATTTTAAATTTGTGAACTTTCTTCAAATTCATGATATTTTAAATCTATGAACATTTTCAGAATCATGATTTATTTTTAATTCGTCAACATAGTTTGTTTGTGAAGATATTTCCAAACTCCTGAACTATTTTTGAATTCATGAAATTCGTTTGGAATTGGTGAACTTTTTTGTGTTCATGAACATTTCTTAAATTCATGAGTATTTTTTCCAAATTCACTAACATTTTTTATTTTCGTGATTCTTTTTGTCAAATTCATGATATTTTTACAAATCATGATATGTTTTTGAATTTATGACCATTTTCGAATTATGGAATATTTTCCAAATTCATGAAACTGTGTTCGAATTTTTGGACATTTACTGAATTGGCGAACAATTTTTTGAATTTAATTTTTTTTCTAAATTCGTAAATTTCTTAATTACATTGACCCAAGCGAAAAACTGAAAAATTAAAAAGCAAAAACATGCCTTGCTCGCTAGTCCTGAGCCTGATGTCACTCTCGTCCGTGGCGACGTTAGCGAGCGATATCCTTTCTCACTAGTCCTGAGGCTGGCACATTTATCGGATCGCAGTAAGTAAATCGAGTGTGTGCGGAGCCGCGAGAGCTATGTCTGGCATTAAGCGAGATGGAAGGAGCTTTCGCCGAAAGATTCTTCCCGTTTGCTGCAGCACTGGGCAAGGCCCATTCGATTGACCGCTTTTGTTTTCTTCGCTTCGGCTTTTTCTTCAGATTCTCTTTTGTTTTTTCTTCTATTTTCGTATTTCTTCACGTTTTTCTTTTTTTCTTCTTTGGTATACTACGATTTTTTGTGTTTTTATATCGGTTTTCTTCATTATACTCTAGTTTGCTTTTTTTGAACGGTTTTCTTTGTTTCCTTCTTTTGTTTTACATGGTATTTTTTGTTTTCTTTTGGTTTCCTACATTTTTGTTTTGTCTCCCGTAGTTTTACTCGGTACATAATATACATTTTTAGTGTACATATGAAACATTTTTTATACAGATTGAACATTTTTAAATACATGACCTACATTTTTATTAAATACATGTTATGAACACATTTTTGAATACACGGTTAATATTTTTCAAGTACATATTTAAATATTTTCAAATGCTTGACCAACATTTTTCAAAATTTTCAAATGTTGATTAACTTTTTAAATACACAATAAAAAACATCTTTTACTACAATGTCAAAAGTTTTTTTTATACAATTAAACACTTTTCAAATGCTTGATTAACATTTTTCAAATACAAGATTAACATTTTTATAATACATTTTAACATTTTTCAAATGCTTTATTAACATTCTTTGTAATGTATGATCAAAAAAAAATTCTATACACATTTAACATTTTCCGAATGCTTGATTTACATTTTTTGAATACTTGTTCAATTTTTTTCAAATTCTTGATTAACATTATTATATATAGTGATGAATTTTTTTCATCATTTTCTTAATGCATGGTCAACATTTTTTGTGTACACATTTAACATTTTCCAAATGCTTGGTTAACATTTTTGAAATACTTGTTCAACATTTTTTAATGCTTAATTAATGTTTTCATATATGTGATCAAAAGATTTCAACATTTGTTTAATACATGGTTAACATTTTTTCCGTACAAATTTAATATTTTTCAAATGCTTGATTAGTTTTTTTCATATACATGATCAAAAGATTTCTACATTTGTTTACTACATGGTTAATATTTTTTCTATACAAATGTAACAATTTTCAAATGCATGATTAACATGTTTCAAGACATTACGTAAAGTATATGTTTGTAATGTATATCTTTAGAATATTGGGAAGCATAAACAAAAGTAATGAATGGAATCAAAAATCGAAATAAAAAAATATAAAAACAAAAAAAGGAGGCAGCGTCCTCCCGTACACTGGGCCGGTCTATATGCTCGCACGCACCTACGCGAGCCAGAAGCTCGACGATGAACGCGACACACAGGCGCGGCCGCGCGGAGCGATGCGTCGCCGACTGCGCTGCTCTCGCAGCCACGGATGTGGGCAGGCCTTTTACTGTAGCACATTTTTTGCTTTTTGTTTTCCACTTTTTACTGGTTTTTGGGTTTTATTCATTTTTCTTTGGTTTATATTGTTTTACTTTTTTGTTTTGTTTATTTTTCCTTTTCTGTTGGTTTTCTTTGTTTCTTTCCTTCTTTTCCATTTGTTCAAACACATATCTACTTTTTTTCCACACACAATGTAGATTTGTTTATGCATCAAGAATATTTTTTAATAAATGTTTAATATTTTTGAAATACGGGATTAACAATTTTTTAAAACATGTTTTTGAACATTTTTTCAAATATACGTTACTCATTTTTCAAGTACAGAACATTTTTGAATGACAATGCTTTTGAACTATGAAAACATTGTCACAAACACTTTTTTGAAACTCATGTTTATTATTTAAAATGTAACTTGCATTTGTTTAATTATGTGAACTTTTTTTTAATTTCGCGTACGTTTTCTTTTAACACATGACATTTTTTTAATGTCACAAATATTTTTCGTACACATGATTAATATTTTCAAAATTTTATATAACTTTTTGTATAATATATATAATTAGAATATTTTTAAATATAAAGAAAGGTAAGAAAATAAAGAGAAAAAAAAGTGAGAGAAACGAAAGGAGAAAATGAAAACGCACACATCGCGTCAGCAGCGTGACATGGCACGTGGTTATTGGGCCGGTTCAGTGCGGCATCGGCGCCCACTCTCTCCTCTCTCCCACCACTCCGAAGTGGCCCAATGTCTCCTACCAGCCCAACTCAAATTTTGATGCAGCCGACATAAAGTAAGTAGCCCTGGTCGCGCACGATTGATTGATTAGATGAACAAACAAATCGGCACTCGCGTCTCCCCAGATTCTGATCGCACGCAACAACCAGCCATGTAGGACAGGGATGATCGCACACTTGCACGAGACCAAGCGACACTGGCCAAAGGCGGCAAGCGGCCGCTGGCGGCGTGGCGTGTCGGCTTCCATCCCTTGTCTAATCTTTGCTCCGGTTTTCTGACCGCGTCCGCACTTTGCAGCCGGAGCCCGCAGGCTAGGGCGTGTTTGGTTCCCATAGCAACTTTTGCCTACATTGCATGCTTGACCCAGTTGGGCATGGCTAAGAGAAAACTGCCAAAAAAACAACATATGTATGTTGTTTGGTTGCCTGCATACCCTCTAGTCTGCGTGGGGCGAAATAGAAGGTAGGCCGTGTGGTTGCCCGTTTGTTTAGGCGGAAACACAAGCCATGGTGTTTGGTTATATGAAACGCATGTTGTCTGGTAACCTTCTCGCCAAGGTGGTGAGATTACCAGCACACTAGACATGCAGAAAAACCAAAGACGCACAAATAGATAGCATATAAACATAGGTTTAAACCAAACCTAACAGTTTAGACGATAGTACGTAGCTTAAAATAAGTAGTTTTGAACCAAACCAATACGACATTAAACTAATAACCAAAGCAGAGCTCTCCTAGACGTTCATGGCGATGGCGTCATCATGCCTCCCGCACTTGGTCACCACTTCAATGTCGTTGTCGTTGAAGACGATGACCTTGAGTGTGTTGGGAGTCAGCAACTTGAAGGTCACCATGTACCCGGTCTTGATCTGATGGACGGCGGTGAAGGTGGACCAACCCTGATTGAGGGTGACCCTGTCGTTCATCAACTTGACAGTGACCCTCCATGAGCAGCCGGTGTTCCTCTTCAGTTTGAACTCCGTCGACACGGTCGAGAAATACTTCGTGAAGTCCAGGGGCATTGGTATGCACTCGAGCTTTGGGCAAGGATGACCTTGCAGAAGTGAGTTGGCCCAGACTCCTCACGGTACTGCCCGTAGTTCCAGCGCTTGCCGCTGGGGGCTCCTCCAACACCACGTCATCGTCCATGGGCGGCACCTCCTCGGCCGTGTGCGAAACCACCTCCAATGGTGGCACCACCTCCTTGCCCTTGTCCATGGGCGGCACCACCTACTTGCCCCTGTTCACCATCTCGATCTACGTTCTGAACAACACAAAGTTTTGCATTATGAAGAGCACAACGTTCAAAGCTTGATCAACATTAAAAACCTATCGTCCAAAGCCCCTATATTTACCCAGCCTGACGCTAACTACTTACCCGCCACCGCACTAAGTTAACCCTCTCTGTCTCTCAGTCCTGTTCCACCCATACATCGCCATGAACTCCAACTCTAACCCCAACCCCTTCCCCTAGGTCATTGGATGGAGGGCTTTCTTCCTCAGGTGCTCGCTCGGTGATCGCACCAAGTTCGAGAACACATGGAAGTGTGCTCGAACTTCAGCAGCATCGAAGACATGCATAGGGAGGTAGACGATGTGGTCAAGAAGGTGATGGTGGAGGAGTTGAAGACACTGATTCCTGACCCAGTGAAGGGCGCTATGTCAGTTGACATCTTGCACTTGGCCATGTATCAGGCCGACTCCGGCGATGCTGGAGAGAGGGTAACACTACTGCAGGATGGTGCTGACGTGACACATGTAGCAGAGACCCTTCGACCAAACTGTGTGCGATGCATGAATCGCAAACGGCATCGTAACAAAACCATCACCAATAAAACAAACTATGAGTGATGGCAGAGACATCAAGCACGATTCATATTAGAGTCGTGTGTGCAATACGTGGCATACAGTTGATCCATTCAAACTATTTGCGATGAGCGAAACAACAGAAACGGTTAGCCAGATCAAGGTGTGTGCGATAGACGGCATAGAGTTCACTCAGATGAACTGTTTGTGATAAGCAAAAATAACAGAAATGGTCAGGCAGATCAAGGTGTGTGCGATAGACGGCACACAATTCACTCAGATGAACTGTTTGCGATGAGCCAAAACAACAGAAATGATTCGGCTTAACAAGATGTGTGTGATACCGGCAAATAGGTCAGTAATCAGAATTGTGTGGGAAGACCGATAATAACACATACGATTGCTCCAAATAAGTTATGTGTGTTGTGGGCAAACGGTTGGTGGTAAACAATTGTCAGCGATTGATGAAATAATCACCGACGGGTTTCGTAGTTTAATCCGTTTGCGATGTGATTTGCTCTGTCCGCATAATATCTATGCTCTGTCTACAGAACAACAACATATCTCTACTCCTAATGGAGCAGTTGGTAGTCTCCGCTCCGGTTATTTTTCGTCCCACCTCCCACATTCGTCTGGTTTTCTTCCGTCCTCCTCCCACCTCCCCCGTAACGATCACCTCGCACCTAAAATTTCCCCTCGCACGAAAAAATCGGTCGATGACCACATATCGAGCCCCCTCGCACGAAAAAGATCGGACCAAGACCATGTAGCGAGGCCCCCCGTACGAAAAAACGAACAAACCGAGAGCGAGCCCCCTCGCACGAGAAAAAAATCTGACAACCGAGGCTGCCCTCGATCTGTTCGCTACGAGCACGGGAACCACGCCCCAGCCGCCATCGCGGATCCTTTCACCGTCGCCGATCTACTATTCGCTAGGGTTCCTTGCACCACGTGATTCCCGGGGGCCGTTCCTACGGCGGTGGATAGAGACTCCGATGCGGAGGCGCACAAGGGGGAAGCGCAGGAGCGGAGGCCATGGCTGGGGAGCAGGTCGCGCGCCGCCGTAAGGATAGGAGCGCCAGCGCCGGATCCTGGTACACCCTCGACGTGGTCGCGCGTGGGATGCCCTCAAGTAGGTCCATGCCGTAGCCCAGGTCGGGATCGGGCTGACAACGGCAAGGGCCACTCCGTTCGACCATGCCCATAGGCCCCCAGGTCCATGGCACAAGTAGCAATACCAACAGGTTGAACCGATGGATGTTGGTATTTAGATCTTGCTGTGTGGACCAGGACGATGTCTATGGAGGTGTCTTCAGGATCGGTGGTGCATGAGAAAATATGACCTGAAAGAACCTGTGCAGGACGTGGTAAACGATTCAGATCTGGCTTTTTACCATCCCTCTGTAGTTCACCGTATGCTGCTTCTCATTGAATTTTTCATTTTTACCTTTGTTCCCATATGGCTACAGGCAACCTTGAGAATGGAAGCTAGCTAGCTCAGTGTGGCGCTGAGGACAACACTCGGCTCGCTACCGAGGTCATCCGCACATAGGCTCTGCGATGTCTATGGAGGTGTCTTCAGGATCGGTGGTGCATGAGAAAATATGACCTGAAAGAACATGTGCATGACGTGGTAAACGATTCAGATCTGGGCTTTTTCCATCCCTCTGTAGTTCACCTTATGCAGCTTCTCATTGAATTTTTCATTTTTACCTTTGTTCCCATATGGCTGCAGGCAACCTTGAGAATGGAAGCTAGCTAGCTCAGTGTGGCGCTGAGGACAACGCCCGGCTCGCTACCGAGGTCATCCGCACATAGGCTCTGCGGAACAGCAGGAGCAACACTGGCACCTATTGCCCTGCTGTAGTGATGCGGGCCAGAGCGAGCTAGGATGCATGTGGCGACGAGAGAATGTATATGTCAGCTCCTTCACCTTCAACATGTCGATTATATGTGAGGGCTTCTTCTTCTTTTTTCCTTTCCCCATTTTACTTTTTATTATGCATGTGGATAAAGATTTTAGGTTGTGTCCTCTCTTTTCTTTTAATGCTCAGGCGTGTCCTCTTGCAATGCAAGATTATCCATATTGGCAGCTCCTATTTTTTATGTGTGCTTTACTCTTCATATTTTGATGCCTATGCATTTTACTTAAAATGTAGTATGGAGGACAAAAATTCTTCCTGGGAAAGTAACCGTAGCAGAACTAAAATTATTCTACCTATTTTTATGTGTGCTTTATTTTTAATTTCTAGCAGTGTATAATTGTTGTTTGTGAATTTTAGGATTGAATTAAACTAAATCCAAACAGAATAGCTCGTGTTTTTAATTTTCTAGCAGCGTATAATTGAGGGACTGTTCTCTTTCAATGCAAGCTTGCTTGTAATTTTATTAGCAATTATTATGTATGTGTTTTTTTTCAATTTTTATTACGTCACTTTTAATTAGTGGCATAATATGCAGTAACCATACCATGGTTAACTTTCTGGAGTTTGGACTACTGCGTTTACTATTATACAGGCCTTCACAAATAAATATGAGCTCTTAACTATTCCACTCAATCATATATTTTATCTACTCTCTTGAATGACATTCTATTTCTCCTCCTCATGGGTTTAGTATTATTTTCCGCATACCTCATGGAAATAAATATGAGTTCTTATTTCTTCTTCCACTCGACCATGTTCATCTAAATCTACTCGGCCAGTTGAATGAAATCATGTTTCTTCTTCTCAATGAAGGCCTTGCTTGTGTGTAACTGCTACGAGGAGTACCTAGGGCTGTGGAGGCAAGTGTTTGCTTGAGGGTGGCATACTCGCATGTCTCAAGAATTGAGGGGAGAGAGAGCTAGAAGATAATAAACATGAGGAACATGTAGTTCCATGAAAATACAGTCCAAGTCCAAGATGGAATAAGTCTCTTAGTTTAGTTTTTAGTTTTTGAGCCCTAAGAAAGAGGAGTAAGTGGATGAGTCGAGTAGGACTAGAAATAATTCAATTGTTATTTACATATTGTCTATTAGTGCCCTTGTGTTTGAGGAAAATGTCGAAATGAGATTCACATGCAAGTAAGAAACAGAGAAAGGAAGCTGAAATATTGAAAGCATTATATGTTTTTGTGACACCTTAAAATTTATACACATTATTATTGCCTTAGAAATTGAATAAGGAATATTTTTATTTGGTATGGACCACAAAATCTGTTCATCCAGTAGGTGATGGGGTGATGGTCTGGTCATTCTTCTCCAAGGTGTGGATCTATTTGGACTTTTGCAGCTATGCTCGTGCCTGGTTTGACTGATTAGGAGACATCTCTGGATGATTGGTTATCTGGCCATGTTTTCCAGCCGTATAAGCTTTGTGAGGTCTTGAGATCTTGGGACCAGAGGCAGGATGTGGAAGCTGGAGCGTCATCTGTGGTGCGACATCGTGCGGCGGTCGTCCGAGGTGTCGTGGAGGCGGAGCGAGGCCATTTGGAGTGAAGACGGGAAGCGTAGGATGGCAAGCTGGGGGCGACGACAATGGGGCGGTGTAGATGGAGGCGCTGGGACGGGCTAGCGAGGTGATGGGGACGGGGTCGAGAGCAGCTGCGGTGCGTGCATTCCCACCATTGTTTTGTGACTAAGCCCACGTGAAATTTAGCCAGCAAAATGATCCATAGTAAGATGCCCGAATCCATCTACTTGTGGTTAATTTTATTTATGAACCTGTTCGTGTCTTCTTGAATTGTAGCCTCTTTGGCTGAGGCCATGCATGGATAAGGTGATCTCCTGATGCATCTATCAGCCATGGGCTACAAACTGAATTAACAACAAGTATGGTGATAGCCAGCATTGTCTTTATCTCCAAAGAACAATAACTATGCAACATAGTGCTGAACTTTGACATTTTGCGTTTTGGTTATAAGTTCCTTTTAATATTTGGTGATTTATATAATTAATCTTTCTTTACCAGCTTGCGTTGTCAGAGTATGGTTTCACTGTAGGAAATTTATTCGAAGGTCTCCATGATTGCATAAATCTATGTAGACTGACGTGTCGATTATTTTGGCATGCATTTTTTGGACAACATTATATAGATACTTATTTCCATTACTATGACATCATGCTTTATTTCAGAAAGTGATTGCTCCTTCACATACACATAAAAAGAAATTGCACAACTGCACCAGGGCTATCCAGTATATCAAGCAAGCTCGGGTTCCCATATCTAATGCAGATGGAGTGACAAATTTGAGCAGAAGATATTCTTAAGGTCGACAAGGAACTATATCTTTCATTTCTATGGAATATGTTCACTCATATGCAGGTAACTAGGTTAATCTAAACATGCCTTTCAGTATCCCATTACTCCTGTTGAAGTTGTGTACTATTAGATTGCACCTTTGTTTGTTATAAGATCTGAAGTAATGGACTTGATGTTCAGTTTTATTTTTTTCACTCACTTCATAGGAAGCATTACAGTGGGAGTGCTATACTCCGAGCCCACCCTCACCAAGATTCACCCCGTCTGCCTGAGTCCACCTTTCGCCATGAAGGGCCACTCTACGGCTGCAGGGACGACCAGGAGGCGGTGACGCCCACGTCCCTACACTTGTCACACTCCACAACTGGATCGTACCTGCAGAGTTAGTGGCGTGGGTGGGCACCGGCAATGAAGAGGCCATGCTGCGTATCGACGCTATGCTTTTGACTGCATCTTCAACCTCGGTTGACAGTGCCATACACTGCTTCTTCAACCTCCATTGCGACCCTTCCTCCCGGACGCCAAGCTTGCCATCCTTCTCGCTGCCAAAATGCTAGACAAAAGTTCACCAGAAAAAATGATCCCATCGCTGGGATCAACACCACAGGGTCATTGACTTGGTTGATCTCTTCGATGTAACTGGCATTGGTGGGTCCATGTGGTTGGAGAGCCCGTTTCTCCGGGATGTCGATGCTATCGTGCTCATTGTACACGCTGGCATGAGGGTGCTTGACTTCTGGGAGCAGATCGGCAACCGCCACCTCTTGGACTAAGTAAGCTTTGTTGGCCATCTAAATAATCCTATTCTCTTGTTTCTTTTTTCTGATTGATGATTGATTCAATTTGCATGGAGAATTCTATAGGAAATAGTACAAGATAACTCAAAATCATCTCTTAGCTGATCAATCTTGTAATTATAAAGCGAAATTAAGCTACCAAAATGATTTAGTTTGGTAGAGAAGTTTGGAATATTAACTTCTTGGTTTAGTTACCTAGGCAATGGAGATCCCATGCAAATTAAGAATGAAAGGTTGATTGGTATCTGACAATCTACTTTTCTTCCTGCTCTACATTTTTAGAAACTCTGTACGAAGCTGGTGCACATAGGTTCTGGGTTGGTATATTTCCTTATGTAACCTTTGTTCAGGTAAATCAGACAGACATGGGGACTATAGGTAGCCTCTATTTTTACCCATCTCTGTTATTGTTAATGAGTCTAACAATGAACTGACTGCATCTCCATGTTTTCACCTTTGTTACCAGAGAGCTTCTCAAAGGTTCAAAATATTATGTTGGCACATTAAGTCTCCCATTTTGATTGCGGTGATTTGCAATTTGTGAGTTGGGGGGGGGGGCAGTAGTAAGCTCTTTCTCGTGTAGTTACGTTGCTGTCAGGTGCTACATTCTCCTCTGATTGTTCAAGCGAAGGTTCTTGAAAACAGCGTAGGCATGTATACTGCTTCTATTAGGTGTGTCTGACAAAGACAGGGGCGATTCGGGCACACAAAACTCCCTTACAATCCAGACAAATCCTACGTTGGAACCATCTAGATGTTCTTCACCAGCTTCATCGCATCGATCCTATATATATACTATTGGATCCTAAAGCCCCAAGTCATCTTCTGTTCCCATGATTATTTAGCAAATGCAGGAAAACATTGTTGTTTATATTATATGTATATTGTTGGGTAGGAGTTTTTCCCACTAGATGTGAATATTAGGAAGGATATATCTTGTAGCAGATCAGATCCAGGATCATGTCGTGATTTCTTAAGGGCCTCATGATTGTTGTTGTTTTTTTCCTTTCAAAACACCTAGGTGATCATCCTAACTATCATAATTGTACAAGCAAGATTATCAGAATAACTAAGCAATTTTTTCTTTAGATTAAGTACAAAGTTTAGGGTGTTTTATTTTTCTAATTTATAGTGCCTAATTTGAATCAACAAGGACCATGATATTGCAAGGCTTGAAATTTTAGACTCGTTTCTATGCCAAGCTGAAAATTTGACATGCCTTGTGCTTATATATATGCAACCAGTAAATTTTTTGAAATGCCCGTGGCAACACACGGGCATTCTACTAGTATACTTATAAGCACATGATTGCATAACCAAATTAAATCTCCAATTACATAAGTGGCTACACATAACATTTGCATACACCAAATTAAACAATCACATGCATAATAAACTAGGATAAATGATCATCTAATCATCATCTACTTCTCGTGATGCTTGCCGCCACTGCTCTGCATGTGGCTCGATCCCTCATCATCTACAGTAAGGATGCACTTCCTCATGTCAACGATCCGCTTGTACATATCGTAGCATGTGTACACATCCTTGGCTGCGAACTTGAGATGATCTTCATCCAGTCTCCGCACCCAGCACCTGTGCCAGACTGCAGGATTTTTCTTGTTGGCATCCTTCATGTTACTGTAGTAGGGGTCGATGATGGCCACGACGAGGTCAACCAGGGAGGCCTTCTGCTTAATGGTGCCCCAGATCCTGTAGTGGCCATGGATGTCGACAAGCTTCTAGCAGGCCAAACCCGAGGTCTCGAGCACTTTTACATCGTCGATGGTGTCCACCGTAGCGAACTTGTAGTCAGGGATGTTGACAAGCCTGGCGAAACGTTCATAAGGACTTGTGGCCAGGCAGTAGTGGTAGATGAGGACGTGATGGTTCATGCACAACTGGGTGACAGTAACCTTCTAATCCTACCCGGGACGACCGTCGGTGTACTGGAGGTCGATGCCGACCACTTTGTACTTGTCCTCAGCAAGTAACTGCTCCATGGTGTTTATGGAGTCCTCCACCATGGCCGGGTCATTGGTGTACACCACTGAGAGGTCCTTCTCCCTCATGTGGATGTCCATATGATGCACGCCGAACTCCATTGGAGCGCCGCTAGATATCCTCTCTGTATGTGTCGTTGTGGGTGTACTTGTTGTGTTGTCGGGTGCGATCGAAAGGTTGAAGAGATTAAGGTTATAATGGCCGCGGGAATAAATGGGGAGGCCGGACGGCCTGGAATATCGGCACGTCCGGATGGCAGTTTTGCAATGCGTAACTCCATCGTGCCACACGTAATTGCATCTGAGCGACATGCGCGGCACAACCGCATGCATATGGGGCCCCCAACGTGATCGTGCGCTGGCCCCAACCGCTGGCAGAGTGCGCGTGGAGGGACGCGAGCAGAGCGCGCCACGGCCGCCTCAACGGCAAGCAGAGCACACGGAGGGACGTGAGCAGAGCGCGCGGAGGGACGCGAGCAGAGCGCGCCACGGCTGCCTCAACGGCGAGCAACCACATGCATATATTAGTTGAACAATCCGTCCACAAGCCGGCGGATTCATATACCAGCTCATACCTACCAACACAGACGCCCGGTGCAGAAATTAATGGCGTTCTACACGTGTCGTGCAATCCACGCCAATGCTTCCCGCCTCTTCCCCCATCAGTTTCCACCACCAGCGAGTGGATAGCTCTATATGACCTAGGCGGTAACGCACCATAGTGACACTATGCGCAGATCTAGTCCACACCCATCTACCATTAATTATTCCAAGAATGCCACACAACCAAAGGTTCAATGTTGGCCCCTTCATGGATTACATCTTTGACGAGGAGAACGAGCCGGAGGAGGTCAGAGAGCAAGAGCTTCGTCGGCCGGTGCAGGCGCCATGGCCCATTTAGCGATATCGCCGTGCCGTTCATTGGGCGCACAATGGACGTATTGCAGAAGTGGGAAGAGCAGCTTGCCATCCACCGCACAAAAGATCCAGAGCTGCTAGGCGGCATGATCGACGACCCACCTGAAGAGCCGCGGTCACAAGTGCTCATCGAGAGTGTGATGCCCCGCCAGGAATGGGCAGAGGTCCTTTGTGATTCAATTATAAGACAGCCTGTCTGCCGCCTCATCATTGCCGCCGGACACCGTGTCATCCTCGATCCCGATGAAGTGGTGGCCAAGCTCGAGCGCCTCGTTGGCGGAGTTGACGTCGACGAAATAGAACAACGCCAATGTAATACTTTGGGGATGCAGGTCATGGATGGAATTTTCTACCAGTGGAGAAACATGGAGATGGAGTGGTTTCGCAGGCGTGCCATGCACGTGATTGCAGGCTGTCAAGCTCTACTGGACGAGGCCCAACAGCCCCAAGAGCCTCCCAGCGCCAACATCTCCGCGGGCGGAGACGAGTACCATGGCCGCGGGTCTGGACACTCTGAATGAATGGCCAGAAGGGTGATATGCGGATCATGGAGTCCGAGAAGACCGTCATCGGAAGGCCTCACCGCAACCTTTTAGCCTATATTATATTATAATTGTATGGAAATGTCGCTTATCGACATTTTAAGTCATTAATCATATATAGGTAGTGGAGGCGATGAAGAAGGAGATGGAGCAACTCCGCGCCCAGCAACCCATCAAGAAGTAGAGAGCAGCAACCCATATCGTTGTGTGCGTTTTCCTTCTCTTGCCTCTGTGTCTTTTGGGCGTTGCCGCATGTGGCATTTTAAATTATCCTGAAAATGTAAGACAATTATTAACCGTTGCCATTGTAAATTTTCCTCAACGGCGAGCAGAGCGCGCGGAGGAACGCGAGCAGAGCGTGCTGCGGCCTCCTGAACGGCGAGCAACCACCTGCACATAGCAGTTCTGGTCAACTGTCTGGCACCCGAGGGAGGCACGATGGCCCATCCATCAGACACGTTGTCGATATCTGGACCGTGTGCGATAGTGGCTAGACACATACACATTCAAGAATGCGGGCCCACGTACGCCATCCGAGAACCATACCGTGCTTCGAACCCAAAATCATCAGTAAATTTGAGATTCTTTCCCATCACATTCCAAATTACCACGCAATAAGTAATTGCAAATCTGTTCGCACTGATCAAACATAAACGTGTTCCCACTTAGCACTAGACTCTAAAAACTACCCACTCAAAAATTACTGCACATTCCTCTCCTCATAAAAAATAGGTTTTTCTTGTTAAGTCGTTCCTTGCGTCTGCCATGGCTGGTAGGAGGAGTTATGGGTCGAGATATAACCCGGGAGCAAAGACCAAGACCGCGGAAGCAATAGAGAGGTCCCGTCACGCCGTGGCAGCTGCAGCAGAGATGTCCTGTCGCGCTGCGGAGGCCTCGACCGAGCTCTCACAGGCGGGCGAGGGCTCTCACAAGCGCACTCGCCGCATCAACGAACTCGATGTGCTAGCGGTGCTGAAGTCCTTAGACAGCGATGACAACATTATCGCTGAGCTAATTAAGCAGCAGGAGCTGATCGCCGGCTTGGTCAAGCTGCTAGAGGTTAGCGATGCCTCGGTTGAGAAGGCGACCGGCCTCATCGTGCAAATCATGAATGACAAGGCAAGGCTCTGCAACAAGATCGACAAGAAGAAGGAGGAGGCCATCGGCTGGAAGAAGCTGCATGAGAAGAGCAGTGCCTCGGGGATGAAGCTAAAAGCCGTCGTCGAGGAACTTATGGATGACTTGAAGAAGCTCCGCATCGAGCGCGAGCTGCTGGCGGAGGAATCCGTGGCTGTTGTCAAGCAAAGTCATGAGGATTTGAAGAAGGAGATGGAGGAACTCCACGCCCAGCGACCCATCGAGAAGTAGAGAGCAGCGACCCAGATCATTGTCTATGTCTTCCTTCTTCTATGTCCTCCTTCTTCTCTTGCCCCTGTGTCTTTCCGGTGTTGCCGCATGTAGCATTTTAAATTGTCCTGAATATGTAAGACAATTATTATCCGTTTCCATTATAAATTTGTCTTCGTATTATTTCGTTCGTAGGTACATGTATACGAGTTGAAAACAGGCTAAAAGTCATGTTCTCAGCGAGGACGAACAAAACAATGCTACTATTGAGCGGGGCCATGGGATCACAAGCAAACTACCTCTGTCCAGGTGCATTAACCGCATGTTAAACAGCAGCTCAGCCGCCATTAATACAGAAGTAGGGAGCGAGGCGGGTGGCGGGTGGAGGTCAAAGGGCTCGCTTCCCGGTGAGCTTGTGTGGCGGACTGCTCGCACGTGTCCCGTTGAGCCAGCGAGGCGGACAGCTCGCACGTGTCCCGTCGAGCCTGCACGGCGGACAGCTCGCACACGTCACGTCGAGCCTGCACGATGGACTCCTTGCACGCGTCCCATCAAGCCTGCACGGCGGATTGCTCGCACGCGTCCCGTCGAGCCTGTGTGGCGGACTCCTCGCACGCGTCCCGTCGAGCCTGCGGGACGGACTACTCGCACGCGTCCCGTCGAGACTGCAGAGCGGACTGCTCGCATGTGTCCCGTCGAGCCTACGCGGTGGACTTCTCCCACTCGTCCCGTCTAATCAAACAGTCGCATACACACCACCTACTATGGTCAAATTTATGATCAAATTTTGGCACAAAATGCAAAGAGGACCAATAAACCAGGACAGAGGTAGTACTCTCCAATAAAAGGTGGGACGCGTGGTGGCACGTAAGTGGGTAGTGGAACACTCACAGTTCAAACAATACAACCGTTTGCGATAATAACGTGTCAGCTATTTGTTCCAAAATACCTACATTGGCTGCTAATGTGTGCATGTTGTCTCAATTTGGACAAAAAAATTACCATGGCATATATGTGCTATGTCATGACACGATGCCAAGTTTCATGAATTTCAGGCGAGTTTTGGATTTACGGGGATTTAAAAACCAAGATTCTCAATGTTTGAGGCCAAGCCAGGACGTCGAGGTGTTTATAATCCATTCTCATTTCTTGCATGGGACCTAAACATGAACCGAAGGAAACATATATGATTTTTCAACCCATTTTGGTGCACTGGAGCATGTGCTTGTAGTTGAAATTTGAATTATGCACATTAAATGCCTAGAAAACTCAATTGATGTCTAAAAAAGGCAAAGCAAACCCTGAATAATTTCATATTTCATCACGGCACTCCTATTGTTGCCTGTAGAAAAATTCCAAGGCGAGAAGAGCAAGCGAATGTCGTTTCGCCCACAGGGGTGACACATTTCCAATCGGAACCACAAGGCTTTTCGTGAGAACCTCCGGTTTGTAAGAGGCTTGTACCAGAACTTGCCCCAAATTGGACCTATTTTTTTACCACGACATATATGTGCCATGTCATGACACCATGCTAAGTTTCATGAATTTCATGTGAGTTTTGGATTTATGGGGATTTAAAAACAAAGATTCTCAATGTATGGGGCCGAGCCAGGACGCCAAGATGTTTGTAGTTCATTCTCATTTCTTGCATGGGACCTAAGCATGCACCCAAGGAAACATATATTTTTTAACCCATTTTGGTGCATTGGAGCATGTGCTTGTGGTTCAAATTTGAATTATGCACATTAAATGCCTAGAAAACTCAATTAACATATAAAAAAGGCCAAACGAACCATGAATAATTCCTTATTTCAGCACGACACTCCTATTGGTCTATGTTGCCTGTAGAAAAAAATACAAGGCGAGAAGAGGCAGCGAATGTCGTTTCGCTCACAAGGGTGACACGTTCCCTATCGAAACCACGAGGCTTCTTGTGAGAAGCTCCAGTTTGTAATAGGCTTGTAGCAAAACTTGCCCCAAATTGGACAAAAGTTTTACCACGGCATATATGTGCCATGTCATAACACCATGCCAAGTTTGATGAATTTCAGGTGAGTTTTGAATTTATGGGGATTTAAAAACCAAGATTCTCAATGTTTGAGGCCGAGCCAGGCTGCCGAGATGTTTGTAATTCATTCCATTTCGTGCATGGGGCCGAAACATGCAGCCAAGGACACATATATGATTTTTCAACCTATTTTGGTGCACTGGAGCATGTGCTTGTAGTTTAAATTGGAATTATGCACATTAAATGCCTAGAAAACTCAATTAATGTATAAAAAGGCCAAATAACCCTGAATAATTCCATATTTCAGCACGACGCTCCTATTGGTCTATGTTGCTTGTAGAAAAAAATACAAGGCGAGAAAAGGCAGCGAATGTAATTTCGCCCACAAGGGTGACATGTTCCCTATTGGAACCATGAGGCTTCTTGTGAGAAGCTCCGGTTTGTGAGAGGCTTGTAACAAAACTTGCCCCAAATTGGATAATTTTTTTACCACGACATATATGTGCAATGTCATGACACCATGCCAAGTTTCATGAAGTGAGTTTTGGATTTACGGGATTTAAAAACCAAGATTCTCAATGTTTGAGGCCGAGCCAGGACACTGAGATGTTTGTAATTCATCTCCATTTTTTGCATGGGACCTAAACATGCACCCAAGGATACATATATGATTTTTAACCCATTTTGGTGCACTAGAGCATGTATTTATAGTTCGAATTTGAATTATGCACATTAAATGCCTGGAAAACTCAATTATAATGTATAAAAAAGCCAAACGAACCCGGAATAATTTAAAGCAGTTCTGGTCAACCATCTGGCACCCGTGGGTAAGCACTGTGCGCACGCATCGTGCTAGCTCGCGCTTCCTTCTTTCCTAAGTTTTCCATATTAATGGTGTTATATATCCAAACACAGTACCGTTTCCTGCCAGTCCTCCCATCGGTTTCCTGCTGCCAGTGTCAGTGGGCATAGAAGGCTAGGCGGCGACACATCAGCTGAAGGAAATATGCCCTAGAGGCAATAATAAAGTTGTTATTTTATATTTCCTTATTCATGATAAAGGTTTATTATTCATGCTAGAATTGTATTGATCGGAAACCTAAATACATGTGTGAATACATAAACAAATACCGTGTCCCTAGTAAGCCTCTACTAGACTAGCTCGTTGATCAAAGATGGTTAAGGTTTCCTAACCATAGACATGTGTTGTCATTTGATAACGGGATCACATCATTAGGAGAATGATGAGATGGACAAGACCTATCCGTTAGCTTAGCATAATGATCGTTCAGTTTTATTGCTATTGCTTTCTTCATGTCAAATACATATTCCTTCGACTATGAGATTATGCAACTCCCGGATACCGTAGGAATACCTTGTGTGCTATCAAACGTCACAACGTAACTGGGTGATCATAAAGATGCTCTACAGGTATCTCCGAAGGTGTTTGTTGAGTTGGCATAGATCGAGATTAGGATTTGTCACTCCGAGTATTAGAGAGATATCTCTGGGCCCTCTCGGTAATACACATCATAAGCTTGCAAGCAAATGACTAAGGAGTTAGTCACGAGGTGATGTTTTATGGAACGAGTAAAGAGACGTTCCGGTAACGAGATTGAACTAGGTATGAAGATACCGATGATCGAATCTCGGGCAAGTAACATACATATGTACAAAGGGAATTGTGTATGTTGTCATAACGGTTCGACCGATAAAGATCTTCGTAGAATATGTAGGAGCCAATATGGGCATCCAGGTTCCGCTATTGGTTATTGACCGGAGAGGTGTCTCGGTCATGTCTACATAGTTCTCGAACCCGTAGGGTCCGCACGCTTAACGTTCGATGACGATATAGTATTATATGAGTTATGTGATTTGGTGACTGAATGTTGTTCGGAGTCCCGGATGAGATCACGGACATGACGAGGAGTCTCGAAATGGTCGAGAGGTAAAGATTGATATATAGGACGATGGTATTCGGACACCGAAAGTGTTTCGGAGGGTACCAGGTACTTATCGGGTCACCAGAAAGGAGTTTCAGGCACCCCCGGCAAAGATATGGGCCTTATGGGCCAAGTGAGGGAACACACCAGCCCACAAGGGGCTGGTGCGCCCCTATGGAGGCCGGCCCTATGAGGAGGAGAAGTAAAGAGGGGAGGGCAAGGAAAGTGTGGAGTAGGACCCCCCCTTCCTTCCCTCTCCCCCCTCTTTCCTCCCCCCTGTTGATACAAGGAAAGGGGGGGGGGGCGCAGGGCAATGCAGGAGCCCTAGGGGCCGGCGGCCAGCCCTAGGGCGCGCCTGGCTGCCTCCCCTCCCCTCCCACCTATATATATATGGGGAGGGGGCGCCACACAAGGACACAACATTGTCTTAGCCGTGTGCGGCGCCCCCGTCCACCGTTTACTCCCTCGGTCATATTTTCGTAGTGCTTAGGCGAAGCCCTGCGGAGATCACATCACCATCACCGTCACCACACCGTCGTGCTGCCGAAACTCATCTACTACCTCACCGTCTTGCTGGATCAAGAAGGCGGAGGACGTCACCGAGCTGAACGTGTGCAGAACGCGGAGGTGCCGTGCGTTCGGTACTAGATCGGTTGGAGCGCGAAGAAAGTTCGACTACATCAACCATGTTGTGAAACGCTTCCACTTACGGTCTACGAGGGTACATAGACACACTCTCCCCCCTCGTTGCTATGCATCTCCATGGATAGATCATTGCGTGTGCGTAGAATTTTTTTTGTTTTCCATGCAACATTTCCCAACAGTGGCATCATGAGCGAGGTCTATGCGTAGATGATATGCATGAGTAGAGCACAAAGAGTTGTGGGCGGTGATAGTCACACTGCTTACCACCAACATCTTATTTTGATTCGGCGGTATTGTGGGATGAAGCGGCCCGGACCAACCTTACATGTCCAAGCACATGAGACCGGTTCCACCGACTGACATGCAACTAGTTTTGCATAAAGGTGGCTGGCAGGTATCTGTTTCTCCTACTTTAGTTAAATCGAATTTGACTACGGCCGGTCCTTGAAGAAGGTTAAAACAGCAAACTTGATGAATCACCGTTGTGGTTCTTGCGTAGGTAAGAACAGTTCTTGCTAGAAACCCGTAGCAGCCATGTAAAACTTGCAACAACAAAGTAGAGGACGTCTAACTTGTTTTTGCAGGGTATGTTGTGATGTGATATGGTCAAGACATGATGTGATATACGTTATTGTACGAGATGATCATGTTTTGTAAATTATCGGCAACCGGCAGGAGCCTTATGGTTGTCTCTTTACTGTATGAAATGCAAACGCCATGTAATTGCTTTACTTTATCGCTATGCGTTAGCAATAGTTGTAGAAGCAATAGTTGGCGAGACGACCACGATGCAACGATGGAGATCAAGGTGTCGAGCCGGTGACGATGGCGATCATGATGATGCTTTGGATATGGAGATCAAAAGCACGAGATGATGGCCATATCATGTCACATATTTTGATTGCATGTGATGTTTATCTTTTATGCATCTTATTTTGCTTAGTACGGCGGTAGCATTATAAGATGATCCCTTCACTAAATTTCAAGGTAAAAGTGTTCTCCCTGAGTATGCACCGTTGCTACAGTTCGTCGTTTTGAGACACCACGTGATGATCGGGTGTGATAGACTCTACGTTCACATACAATGGGTGTAAGACAGTTTTGCACATGCAGAATACTTGGGTTAAACTTGACGAGCCTAGCATGTACAGACATGGTCTCGGAACACTGGAGACCGAAAGGTCGAACATGAGTCATATAGTAGATATGATCAACATAGAGATGTTCACCATTGATGACCCCATCTCACGTGATTATCGGACATGGGTTAGTTGATTTGGATCATGTATCACTTAGATAACTTGAGGGATGTTTATTTAAGTGGGAGTTCTTAAGTAATTTGATTAATTGAACTTAATTTATCATGAACTTAGTCCTGACAGTATTTGCAAATCTATGTTGTAGATCAATAGCTCGCGATGTAGCTCCGCTATTTTTGATATGTTCCTAGAGAAAAATAAGTTGAAAGATGATGGTAGCAACTACACGGACTAGGTCCATAACTTGAGGATTATCCTCATTGCTACACAGTAGAATTATGTCCTTGATGCACCGCTAGGTGACAGACCTATTGCAGGAGAAGATGCAGATGTTATGAACATTTGGCAAGCTCGATATGATGACTACTTAATAGTTTAGTGCACCATGCTTTACGGCCTAGAACTGGGACTTCAAAAACGTTTTGAACGCTATGGAGCATATGAGATGTTCCAAGAGCTGAAATTGGTGTTTTAGACTCATGCCCGTGTCGAGAGGTATGAGACCTCTGACAAGTACTTTGCCTACAAGATGGAGGAGAATAGCTCAACCAGTGAGCATGTGCTCAGAATGTCTGGGTACTACAATCGCTTGAATCAAGTGGGAGTTAATATTCCAGATAAGATAGTGATTGACAAAGTTCTCTAGTCACTATCACCAAGCTACTAGAACTTCGTGATGAACTATAATATGCAAGGGATGACGAAAATGATTCCCGAGCTCTTCGCGATACTGAAATCGGCGATGGTAGAAATCAAGAAAGAGCATCAAGTGTTGATGGTTAACAAGACCACAAGTTTCAAGAAAAAGGGCAAGGGAAAGAAAGAGAACTTCAATAAGAATGGCAAGAAAGT
Source organism: Thinopyrum elongatum (assembly GCA_011799875.1). Lineage (NCBI taxonomy): Eukaryota > Viridiplantae > Streptophyta > Magnoliopsida > Poales > Poaceae > Thinopyrum > Thinopyrum elongatum. The sequence goes on along the minus strand of CM022301.1, from coordinate 213,670,237 downwards.
TGCCGCTCCCATGAAGAAGCCCAAAGTTGGACCCAAGCCTGAAACTGAGTGCCTCTACTACAAAGGAAATGGTCACTGGAAGCGGAACTGCCCCAAATACTTGGCGGATAAGAAGGATGGCAAAGTGAACAAAGGTATATTTGATATACATGTTATTGATGTGTACCTTACTAGTATTCATAGTAGCCCCTAGGTATTTGATACCGGTTCAATTGCTAAGATTAGTAACTCGAAACAGGATATGCAGAATAAACAAGAGTCTAGTTAAGGCCGAGGTGACGATGTGTGTTGGAAGTGATTCCAAGGTTGATACGATCACCATCGCAGACTCCCTCTACCTTCGGGATTTCTGTTGAACCTAAATAAATGTTATTTGGTGTTTGCGTTGAGCATGAATATGATTTGATCATGTTTATTGTAAATACCATTATTCATTTAAAAGAATAATTGTTGTTCTGTTTACATGAATAAAACCTTCTATGGTCATACACCCAATGTGAATGGTTTATTGAATCTCGATCGTAGTGATACACATATTCATACTATTAATGCCAAAAGATGCAAAGTTGATAATGATAGTGCAACATACTTGTGGCACTGCCGTTTAGGTCATATTGGTGTAAAGCGCATGAAGAAACTCCATGCAGATGGGCTTTTGGAATCACTTGATTATGAATCATTTGATACTTGCGAACCATGCCTCATGGGCAAGATGACTAAAACTCCGTTCTCCGCAACAATGGAGCGAGCTAATGACTTATTGGAAATAATACATACCGATGTATGCGTTCCGATGAGTATTGAAGCACGCGGCGGGTATCATTATTTTCTGACCTTCACAGATGATTTGAGCAGATATGGCTATATCTACTTAAATGAAACACAAATCTGAAACATTTGAAAAGTTCAAAGAATTTCAGAGTGAAGTGAAGAATCATCGTAACAAGAAAATAAAGTTTCTACGATCTGATCGCGGAGGCGAATATTTGAGTTATGAGTTTGGCCTTCATTTAAAACAATGTGGAACAGTTTCACAACTCACGCCACCTGGAACACCACAATGTAATGGTGTGTCCGAATGTCGTAACTGTACTTTATTGGATATGGTGCGTTCTATGATGTCTCTTACCGATTTACCAATATCATTTTGGGGTTATGCATTAGAGACAGCTGCATTCACGTTAAATAGGGCACCGTTTAAATCCGTTGAGACGACACCATATGAACTATGTTTTGGCAAGAAACCTAAGTTGTCGTTTCTTAAAGTTTGGGGATGCGATGCTTATGTCAAAAGGCTTCAGCCTAATAAGCTCGAACCTAAATCGGAGAAGTGCGTCTTCATAGGATACCCTAAGGAAACAATTGGGTACACCTTCTACCACAGATCCGAAGGCAAGATCTTTGTTGCTAAGAATGGGTCCTTTCTAGAGAAGGAGTTTCTCTCAAAAGAAGTGAGTGGGAGGAAAATAGAACTTGATGAGGTAATTGTACCTTCTCTCGAATTGGAAAGGAGTACATCAGAGAAAACCGTTCCCGTGATGCCTACACCAACTAGAGAGGAAGCAAATGATAATGATCATGAAACTTCAGATCAAGTTAGTACTGAACTTCGTAGGTCAACCAGAGCACGATCCGCACCAGAGTGGTACGGTAATCCTGTCCTGGAAGTCATGTTATTAGACCAAGGCGAACCTACGAACTATGAAGAAGCTATGATGAGCCCAGATTCTGACAGATGGCTTGAGGCCATGAAATCTGAGATAGGATCCATGTATGAGAACAAAGTGTGGACTTTGGTGGACTTGCCTGATGATCGGCAAGCCATTGAGAATAAATGGATCTTCAAGAAGAAGACTGACGCTGATGGTAATGTTACTATCTACAAAGCTCGACTTGTTGCAAAAGGTTTTCAACAAGTTCAAGGAGTTGACTACGATGAGACTTTCTCACCCGTAGCAATGCTTAAGTCTGTCCGAATCATGTTAGCAATTGCTGCATTTTATAATTATGAAATCTGGCAAATGGACGTCAAAACTGCATTCCTTAATGGATTTCTTAAAGAAGAGATGTATATGATTGAACCAGAAGGTTTTGTCGATCCTAAAGGTGCTAACAAAATGTGCAAGCTCCAGCGATCCATCTATGGACTGGTGCAAGCATCTCGGAGTTGGAATATACGCTTTGATGAGGTGATCAAAGCATATGGTTTTATACAGACTTACGGTGAAGCCTGTATTTACAAGAAAGTGAGTGGGAGCTCTATAGCATTTCTGATATTATATGTGGATGACATATTATTGATTGGAAATGATATAGAATTTCTGGATAGCATAAAAAGGATACTTGAATAAGAATTTTCAATGAAAGACCTCGGTGAAGCTACTTATATATTGGGCATCAAGATTTATGGGGATAGATCGAGACGCTTAATAGGACTTTCACAAAGCACATACCTTGACAAGATTTTGAAGAAGTTTAAAATGGATCAGTCAAAGAAAGGGTTATTGCCTGTGTTGCAAAGGCGTGAACTTTGAGTAAGACTCAAAACCCGACCACGGTAGAAGATAGAGAGAGAATGAAAGTCATTCCCTATGCCTCAGCCATAGGTTCTATAAAATATGCCATGCTGTGTACCAAACCTATTGTGTACCTTGCCATGAGTTTGGCAAGGGGGTACAATAGTGATCCAGGAGTAGATCACTGGACAGTGGTCAAAATTATCCTTAGGTGCCTTAAAGAGGACTAAGGAAATGTTTCTCGGTTATGGAGGTGATAAAGAGTTCATCGTAAAGAGTTACGTCGATGCAAACTTTGACACTAATCTAGATGACTCTAAGTCTCAATCTGGATACATATTGAAAGTGCGAGCAATTAGCTAGAGTAGCTTCGTGGAGAGCATTGTAGACATAGAAATTTGCAAAATACATACGGATCTGAATACGGCAGACCCATTGACTAAACCTCTCTCACAAGCAAAACATGATCACACCTTAATACTCTTTTGAGTGTTAATCACATGGCGATGTGAACTAGATTATTGACTCTAGTAAACTCTTCAGGTGTTAGTCACATGGCGATGTGAACTATGGGTGTTAATCACATGACGATGTGAACTAGATTATTGACTCTAGTGCAAGTGGGAGACTGAAGGAAATATGCCCTAGAGGCAATAATAAAGTTGTTATTTTATATTTCCTTATTCATGATAAAGGTTTATTATTCATGCTAGAATTGTATTGATCGGAAACCTAAATACATGTGTGAATACATAAACAAATACCGTTTCCCTAGTAAGCCTCTACTAGACTAGCTCGTTGATCAAAGATGGTTAAGGTTTCCTAACCATAGACATGTGTTGTCATTTGATAACGGGATCACATCATTAGGAGAATGATGTGATGGACAAGACCCATCCGTTAGCTTAGCATAATGGTCATTCAGTTTTATTGCTATTGCTTTCTTCATGTCAAAAACATATTCCTTCGACTATGAGATTATGCAACTCCCGGATATCGGAGGAATACCTTGTGTGCTATCAAATGTCACAACATAACTGGGTGATCATAAAGATGCTCTACAGGTATCTCCGAAGGTGTTTGTTGAGTTGGCATAGATCGAGATTAGGATTTGTCATTCCGAGTATCGGAGAGGTATCTCTGGGCCCTCTCGGTAATACACATCATAAGCTTGCAAGCAAATGACTAAGGAGTTAGTCATGAGGTGATGTATTACGGAACGAGTTAAGAGACTTGCCGGTAACGAGATTGAACTAGGTATGAAGATACCGACGATCGAATCTCGGGCAAGTAACATACCGATGGACAAAGGGAATTGTGTATGTTGTCATAACGATTCGACCGATAAAGATCTCCGTAGAATATGTAGGAGCTAATATGGGCATCCAGGTTTCGTTATTGGTTATTGACCGGAGAGGTGTCTCAGTCATGTCTACATAGTTCTCGAACCCGTAGGGTCCGCACGCTTAACGTTCGATGACGATATAGTATTATATGAGTTATGTGATTTGGTGACCGAATGTTGTTCGAAGTCCCGGATGAGATCACTGACATGACGAGGAGTCTTGAAATGGTTGAGAGGTAAAGATTGATATATAGGACGATGGTATTCGGACACCAGAAGTATTTCGGAGGGTACCGGGTACTTATCGGGTCACCGGAAAGGAGTTTCGGGCACCCCCGGTAAAGATATGGGCCTTATGGGCCAAGTCAGAGAACACACCAGCCCACAAGGGGCTGGTGCGCTCCTATAGAGGCCGGCCCTATGAGGAAGAGAAGGAAAGAGGGGAGGTCAAGGAAAGTGTGGAGTAGGACTCCCCCTTCCTTCCCTCTCCCCCCTCTTTCCTCCCCCTTGTTGATACAAGGAAAGGGGGGGGGGGGGCGCAGGGCAAGGCAGGAGCCCTAGGGGCCAGCGGCCAGCCCTAGGGCGCACCTGGCTGCCTTCCCTCCCCTCCCACCTATATATATATATGGGGAGGGGGCGCCACACAAGGACACAACATTGTCTTAGCCGTGTGCGGCGCCCTCGTCCACCGTTTACTCCCTCGGTCATATTTTCTTAGTGCTTAGGCGAAGCCCTGCGGAGATCACATCACCATCACCGTCACCACACCGTCATGCTGCCGGAACTCATCTACTACCTCGCTGTCTTGCTAGATCAAGAAGGCGGAGGACGTCACCGAGCTGAACGTGTGCAGAACGCGAAGGTGCCGTGCGTTCGGTACTAGATCGGTTGGAGCGCGAAGAAAGTTCAACTACATCAACCGCGTTGTGAAAAGCTTCCGCTTACGGTCTACGAGGGTATGTAGACAAACTCTCCCCCCTCGTTGTTATGCATCTCCATGGATAGGTCATTGCATATGCGTAGAATTTTTTTTGTTTTCCATGCAACGTTTCCCAACACCAGCCATACTGCAGTATACCATTCAAAGCATACCAATCCTGCGAAGCGCCGCCCTCATCATCAATCTCTTTGATGAGGAGAACGAGCCGGAGCAGGCCAGAAAGCAAGAACAGTCATGCACCGCCGAGCAAGGGAGGCAGCGCACCACTGAGCGTGAGCGGTATCATCATGCCCTGATGCTTGAGCGAGCCAATGTCTACACATGTGTTCATAGCCGCCCATGGCGTAGAGCAGAGCAAGAGCGGCAAAGCGCTGCCGCACAAGAGGAGGAGAACGTCGCCGCACATCAGGTGCGGTGCGCCGCACTATTTGAGCAGAGCCGTGTCAGCATCCTGTTGACTCAACCACTCGAGAGGTTGTTTCTAGGGCCGGTAAGCATCCCGATTCCCCGCCAGGAAAGGGCAGCCGCCGTCAGCGCCATAATTGCTCCGGACGGCGTACGCACTACCAAAATCCACCGCCATTATGCCAACGGGTTGGTCGATTGGCTCATATACCTCCTTGGCCCTCCAGGTGCCGGCAACGATGAAGCAAAGCAAAATGCTCGTAGCAGCTTGGAAGAGACCGTCGCCGATGAAATATCCTGGGTGGAGATCAATATCACGGTACAACAGTTCCACGAGCATATCAGACGCGTGGATGAAGGCCTATACCAGCTCATGCTCAGCCAAGAGTTCCCGTATGTTTGGGCCCTATTTGTATCGGTTTTCACCCGGTTTTTCACGATTAACTGGGCAACCATCTTCTTCTTAATTAATGAAAAGTCAAAGCTTTTGCTTCTTCCGGCCAATTTTATGTAAAAAATTATGTAAGTTTGAATGGAAGTGGTCCCTTATGTAAAGATTGCACACAGTTTCTAAAAGCACAAATGTGTGGGATTGGGAGTAGGTCCCACATGGTGACCATCGGGATACGCCTTAAATGTGAGGAGGCAACTCTAATCAACAAGGCGCAGCTTCGCTTCCGCTAGCTGGTTCGAATAGAACACACAATCTAAGCGTGCTATGGCTGGAGGATGGGTGATCGGGTGGAAAGTTGCTATATCTCAATCTTCATTTAAGCGATGTGATACGGTCATTATAGACATTTAGCATCTAAATGTGTCTGTAGTGACCTGTCATGTCGATTAAATAAACCTTGAGATCCTTGTTTTGGAAATTTGGAGAATGATGTTTTTTGTTATTTGTTGTTTTGAAAAATTGAAGAATGATCGATATCTGCGGGCCCGCGCGATCTATCCCTTTGACCCACAACGTATGAGAAGGGTTTGACCATGACGGGTTCCTCTTGGTCCGTGTTACGATAGGTCATGGTGGCATGTCAGACCAAATTAAGTTTGAGCACATTCATTGGATTCCCTCCCGCCGGCTCGAAGTTGGGGAACCGGCACCGTACGTCTTGAACCTCACTTCCTGGGGTACGGTGTTCAGTTTGTAATGCAGCTGGTGCCCCTTCAAAGTTGTGAATTTAGGATTTGAACACATCACACCACCCATATATACATATATTTGGGCCGCATGCATGGTATAGGTGTTCTGATCGGCCCTCGTCTCCCTTGTGTGGTTTTTGACGGCACGCCTATCTGTGGGCCCCTGGGGTATATATATATCATCCCTTTAACCGATAACAAGAGGGGGTTCGGCCATGAATTTATTCCTCCTGGTTCGTGTTACAGCAGGTCATGGTGACATGTCCGAGCAAAGTTCGAGCTCATGCGTTCTCAGGATTCCCTCCCACACACTCGAATTGGTGGGTTGGACCGACACCCTGCGTACGTCATCCTTAATTACCTAGCTTTTATGGGGGTTGTCCGGTTCATGAGGTAGGCACCACATCAAAATTGTAAATTACTAGGTATTTAAAACATACCACCCCTTCTTACGTACATTAATTTGGGCTGCATGCATGTGGTGCTGGTTTTCTGGACCCTCTCGTGCAGTTTTTTTATTATGGTCCAAACTATGGGCCTGCGCGGTCTATTACATCCCTTGTTGACCAACAACAACAGTGGTCATTTGACCAAGATAGATTCACTTGGTCCATGTTATGGTAGGTCATGGTGACATGCATGTCTGACCAAAGTATGAGTGCATGCGTCCCGCCGACACGAAGTGGGGGTGGGGCAGGCACCCTATGACCTTAACCTGTCATTATAGATATCCAAGGGGGCTTTCCGATTTGTGAGGCAGGTGCCACATCAAAGTTGTGCATTGTGTATTTAAAAATCACACCATCCTTTTATTCCTACATATATTTGGCCACTTCCAGGTGGTGGTTGTCTTCTGTCCCCTCTCACCCGACCTTCGACAACGCGCCCACCCGTGGGCCCGCGTGGTCTATCCCTCATGACCTCATGTCATGAACCCTTTTCTGTTGCACTGGATGCTTTTATGCATGCATATATATGCATCATGTGCCACATCAAAGTTGTGCATTGGGAATTTGAACATCACACACCACCCTTTTCATACATATATATTTGGGCCACATGCTGGTGTGGTTGTGTTCTGACCCTCTCTCACATTTTTGGCATTTTTTGGTTGCCAAATGGTGCTATATAAAATAGCAGACGACTCGGATGAAACAACTCTCTGTGAACGTACACGCAACGGACACGGGTGCACCAGATTATCCGTGTGCGATGTTCGTGCCCTATAAAATCGTCACGACTTCGCAAGCGCTGACAAGGGTAAAGGGGTAATGTATACTGGATATTTAGGATGAATTCCATGTCCGTGTTTGAAAATTAGGACGAACCGTGTGCGATGAACCAGCTAGCTAGAAATCTCGAAAAAGCTACCCGCATTGAGCGATACAAAAATTAGTGGTTTCGCGGCTTTTCCTCATTATCATACACAATTATTATGTTTGGACCGTGTGCGATCTTGGTTGCTCCCGCCCCGCTTCAATTCCTTTACCCAAATTTTAGTAGCCACCGTATTTCAATTGTCGCCCTCACTCCTCCACCACTGACCTTGTAGTAAAATTCCAGTAGCCGAGGCATTTGAACTGTCGCCCTCCCTCGTCCACCACCATCTCCACCCACCATTACTAAAAATTTCAGTAGCCGCGACATATCCTCAAACACTAACACACCCCCTCCACGGTCAACACACACCCACCCCTCCCCCTTGCCTGAACCCTATCTCGCCGCCGCTGTCGCCCTCCACCACCAACCTATGTTGGTCTGCCCGTGCCTCCTAGCTTAGATAAGTTCAGGTTACCCACCGATCCCCATACCCTCACCACCCTGAGTTTTTAGATGAGACATGCGGTGTCCCTCCCCTAGATCCCCATCCCCTACTCTAGAGAGTCGCAGCCTAAGCCCGACCACATATCCTGGGGAACCCGAGGAGCGTACAGCCAAAAAGAGGTCTACCATGGCCTCTCCGCCGAACGATGGCTAGGTGTCCGCCGTTCATGCCGAGCTATCATTCCTGGAGGAACACCTTGCCGTGGAAGCCGGCGAGGACATTGAATACGTTGCCATGCCGAAGGCTTCACATCAGCGAGCTCGGGTATTCCTGTATCTCGGGACATCAAGCTCGTCGACAGCGATGGCTTCATGCAGAACATGTTACAAGTTAAGTGGTCCATCCCCAACGCCTCGGTTTCAACCGCTGTCGATATCTTTGATGTCCCCTCCGCTGATCTCCTCCACCTTATTGTCAAGGATTTGCGATCCTTGTACGCCATCGAGCCCATTTTGTCATTTCTGAACGACACATTCTACGGTGGTGGCTTGGGATCCTTAGCTGCCAAGTCAGATCCCATCGACCATGACCACGAGAAGGGCACCCACTACGGCTCTTACAAGGTGAAACAACCCATCTGTGACACCAAGGAGTGCACCCTTGGGTCTGTGCTCTTCCAAGTGGAAGGATCCCATCCATGACAAGTGAGGCAATATCCTATCAACAAATCTTACTTTTTCTAGATAGCCAACTTGTACTATTGGTGTAGTAGCTTTTGCCATGCGATGTTTTAACTGTGTCGTGTTATGCAAAAATGTAATGTTCAATAAGGCTACCTGATGTTTAAGTATGAATTGTCCACTTCTGTTTCACGAATGGCTATATTTGGTTGTTTATCTCTACTCCTAATGGAGCAGTTGGTGGGATTGCGTCCACGATTTATTTTCGTCTGGTTTATTTTTGTCTCATTCCCCGCGTCGCAAACCCGATACCGCACCCCACGCTCCATCCTCTCATGGTCACACCCTCGATCTTTCTCATCCCTCTCGTCCCCTTAGGGTTCCACACCGCCGCCTCCATTGCCCAGTGTGCCGCCGCCGGCGGCCGTTCTGCTCCCTCCACCTTCGGCTCTCCTCCATCATGATTCTTCCCTGCCCTCCCCCTCCCCAATTTCTTCCCTAACCCGGCTATGGTTCTCACCTGTCGTCGCTTCCCTTTCAGTATTACCTCATCGCGCTGATCTGCGAGCACGCCAAGAACCGGGAGAGGGTGGCTGCGGAGGCCACCGAGGCAGGCGAGGAGTCGTCGCCTCCGGCCACCACACTGCTCCCGCTCCCCCCATTCCACGTCTTCATCTTCATGATGGTCCTGCGTTCAGTATCCGTGGTGCCACCGGGAATGAGAGGCGGTCATGATCGGCTGTGCGAGGGCAAATCGAAAGAGGCCTCGAACGGGATCGGTGGCGGCCTACTCATCTCCCGCTCTGCTGGGTGACGATGACATGTACCTAGGGTAGGGTCTTGGGCCTGACCCATATGCCCTACCCAAGGTCACCACACGAGAGGCCAAGGCCTACGAAGACAGAAGGAAGATACCGACTGGAATCATCACGGAGTGCAACCCACTCGACCAGAGATCCACTCGGAGACTCCAATTCCACTCGACCGCTGTCAGTCACTCGAAGAACCAGAAGATCCACTCGAAGGGCAGGAGGCCTAAGGTCGCCTGTGGATAGCAACAGTCGGTCATTCACCCCGTCACCATAAAGGTCATTAAACACGGGCGTTACCAGTAACGTTCGTAGCATTACTCTCTCATTGAACCCTTGCATAACTCAGGACTGCGAGGGGTCGGCGCACTCTATATAAGCCACCCCTCCCCTCTGGCAGAAGGGTTCGTACCCCCTGTAACTCAACACTCCAATCAACAAGCCTCTGCGGCATCGAGACGTAGGGCTGTTACCTCCTTCGAGAGGGGCCTAAACTCGTAAAATCCGAGTGTACAACCTCGCTGTAGCTAGGCACTGCCTCCTCCTACGTACCCCCCATCTCTACTGTCAGATCCGTTTCCATGACAGTTGGCGCCCACCGTGGGGCAGGCGTCTAAGCGACTTTCAACGAGGTTGCGATCTTCGATCTCCATCGACATGGTTTCCGGCGGTGGATTGTCTCTGGGCCACGAGATCTGTCTCGGCGTGCTCGCCTTCATCGCCGACGATTCGGCCTGGCTCTAGGAAGCCCCCCTCGACGTCGAGGCACTCCCCATTCATGGGTCGGCCCACTTCCATGCGAGTGTCTGCGGTGTCTTCCTGCGGCAGCCATCAACTCAGTATCGGTCGGCTCCCGCAGCGTCTTCGCTTCCCGCTGCCCGTCGCCGCAAGCGATCCGGTCGCTCGCGGCTCCAGTGGTGGGTGAAGCACGCGGTGGCCCGTCAGTCGGCCACGCCTCAAATCACAGCAATCGAGCCTGATGAGTCCCTTTATGGTTTGTTTGATCTGTCGACTGGCCACTCGGATACTCTTTCCGAGTGCGAAAGCAATGATCCTGCGGCGGAAGTCCTCATGGTTGGTCCCCAGCGCAGCCCGCCAGGATTCCCCCATGACGGGGGCGATAGCGGTGGTCCGTCGCTCGGCAACGACGAATACTATCTTCAAGCCCTCACTGCGGAGCAGAGAGAAGAGCTACAGCGCCAAAACGATCAAGCTCTACAGACCCCCATCATTGGGGAGACCCCCGAGGCTCAGGCCTTGGAGGCTGCGCGTGTAGCCACTCTGGCTGAGCGTGTGCGCTAGGAGAATCTTCAGCGATCACTCGACGACCGCGCTTGCAGGCAATTCCCAAGTTCCAGTCGATGGCAGCGGCAATTGTTCCCGACTGGACCTCAGGATGAGTGTCAGGTATACCGCACTCCAATCCAAAATGTTGCAGTGGCTGCACGTATTGCAGATTCGATCCAGCCGTCCCGTTCCGAGGCTGGTAGAGGCTTACAGCAGATTCGGGCACTGCTCAGGGCGGCCGGGGAGCAGAATTCAGCTATTTCCCAGTCGCGCAATAGGATTCACAGCAGGTTCGTCATGGCGGACACAGTTCAGTCGGCACACAGCCCGAGATCGCCTCCGCGGCGTGAAGATTGTGGTTATCGCCAGGATCAGTACCTAGGTCGGGGCCACGGGCAGTTTGACCCTCGATACCACCATGATGACCGCCGTCGAGTGCCTATGCCCCCTCCGAGGGGTGGTTCATACGCGCCCCGGTGGTACGATGACATGCATCCGTATGGTGACGAGCGGAGGATTCCAGTCGACCCCCGAGAGCCCGGGTTTGATGCAAGGTCAGTCCTTGTTCAGGGCCTGGTTGACAGAGGTAGAGCTAACAGAGAAGGTCTGGACAGAGATCGCCCGAGTGGGAGCAGAGTGTTCGTCTCTGGGTCCGAGTGTTTCAGCAGAGCCATTCGAGCTGCTGAGATTCCTCCCAACTTCAGATTGGCTGCAGGAGTGAGCAAGTTTACTGGTGAGTCAAAGCCAGACACGTGGTTGGAGGATTACCAAGTGGCAATGCAGATTGGTGGAGGTAATGACGAATTGGCCATGAAGCACCTGCCCTTGATGCTTGAAGGCTCAGCTAGGGCCTGGTTGAATCAGTTGGCCCCTGCTAGCATTTACTGTTGGGAAGACTTGGCTCAAGTGTTTATCAAGACATTTGAAGGCACTTGCAAGCGTCCCGCTGGGATGTCCGAGTTGCAACATTGTGTCCAAAAGCCGAATGAAACTTTGAGATATTACATCCCGCGTTGGACTACACTTCACCATCTGGTGGAGAATGTTTCAGAGCACCAAGTAGTCTGCGCTTTCAAGGAAGGCGTACGATACAGAGAGCTCACACTGAAATTTGGTCGCTCTGGGGCCATGACTCTGAATCGGATGATGGAGATAGCCACTCGGTATGCGAATGGCGAAGAAGAAGACTGACTCCGTAATGGCAAAGGGAAGACAGTCGACCCTGATGCTGGGGGCGGAAATCCCAGTCGGAAGCAGAAACGCAAAGCTGAAGCTGCAGTGGTGAATACCCAAGGAAAGTTCAAGGGAAAGCCCAAGGGGCCATGGATACCCAAGAAGATCAAGGACCAGTCGGGCCAGGATGTCTTGGATTTACCGTGTGCCATCCACACGAAGAAAGATGAAGAGGGCAATTTGATTTTGCCCAAACACACCACTCGACAGTGCAGATTCCTTATCCAGCAGTTCTGTGAAGGTCAGCAGAGTGAGAAGGGCTCTGATAAGGATGAAGATGAAGAAAAGGCGGACGATTACCCAAAGGTCAATGCAACCCTGGTGATTTTTGCTGACATTGAGAGCAAAAGTCGACTGAAAGTCATCAACAGAGAGGTGAACATGGTTGCTCCGGCAACTACAACATACCTCAAGTGGTCAAAGACTCCTATCACCTTCAATCAGTCGGATCACCCAGCTCACGTTGCTACCCCCGGGCGGCAAGCTTTGGTGGTCGACCCAGTTTTTGGAGGCACTCGACTGCATAAAGTTCTCATGGATGGTGGCAGTGGTTTGAACATTCTGTATGCTGAAACCCTTCAGGGGATGGGCATTCCGATGTCCCGACTCAGTGAGAGCAACATGCAGTTCCACGGAGTTATCCCAGGAAAGAAAGCGAAATCACTCGGGCAGATTGCTTTGGATGTGGTTTTTGGCGATTCAAAGAATTTTCGCAAAGAAAAGCTGATGTTTGAAGTGGTAGATTTTCACAGTGCCTATCATGCTATTCTGGGCAGGCCGGCGGATGCTCGTTTCATGGCCCGTCCATGTTACATATATCTCAAACTGAAGATGCCCGGGCCCAAAGGTGTGATCATGGTCACTGGGAATAGACAGAGAGCAGAGGAATGCCTCCAGAAGGGTTCCAAGATAGCTGATGAGCAAATGGTGGTGGTGGAACTGGAAGAGTACAAGAAGAATGCTGATCCGAGTGATTTGCTCCGTTCCAAGAAGCCTGCTTCTGAGTCCGCATTTCAGTCAGCTGGTGAGACAAAGCTAGTTCACATTCACCCAGAAGATCCCACAGCTGCTCCGACCCACATCTCAACGACACTCGACAGCAAATAGGAAGCCGCGCTCATCTAGTTCCTCCGTGAGAACTGGGACATCTTCGCATGGAAACCATCGGACATGCCAGGTGTACCCAGGGGACTGGCTGAGCACCATTTGCGTGTTGACTCCGAAGCCAAACCTGTCAAAGAGCATCTCTGTCGGTCTGCCGCAGAGAAGAGGAAGGCGATTGGCGAGGAAGTGGCTCGGCTCTTGGCAGCTGAGTTCATACACGAGATATACCACTCCAAGTGGCTTGCCAACGTCGTCATGGTACCTAAGAAGGATAATTCACTCCGCATGTGCATTGACTTCAAGCATATCAATCGGGCCTGCCCGAAAGATCATTTTCCGCTCCCTCGCATTGATCAGATAGTCGACTCGACTGTGGGGTGTGAGCGTTTGTCTTTTCTTGATGCGTATTCCGGATACCATTAGATCCGACTGTATGGGCCAGATGAAATAAAAACGGCCTTCATCACCCCATTCGAGTGTTTTTGCTATGTCACTATGCCATTCAGTCTCAAAAATGCTGGCGCCACATTCATGCGCATGATCCAGAAGTGCCTGCTCACTCAGATCAGTCGGAATGTGGAGGCCTATATGGATGACATTGTGGTCAAGTCACGTAAAGGTTCTGACCTGCTGACTGATCTCGCTGAAACCTTTGCCAATTTGAGAAGGTATGACATTAAGTTGAATCCGTCCAAGTGCACATTCGGGGTACCCGGAGGCAAGCTACTCGGTTTCCACATTTCCGAATGAGGGATAGATGCCAATCCCGAGAAGATCGGTGCAGTTCTCCGAATGAAACGCCCTGTGCATGTGCACGACGTTCAGAAGCTCACAGGTTGTCTCGCTGCATTGAGTCAGTTTATTTCACAACTCGGTGAAAAGGCTCTGCCTCTTTACCGACTGATGAAAAAGTCTGACACGTTCGAGTGGACTCCCGAAGCCGAAGCAGCGTTTGTGGAGCTCAAAGCCCTGCTTTCCACCCAGCCGGTGCTGGCTGCTCCGAATAGCAAAGAGCCTCTACTCTTGTACATTGCAGCTACTGGTCAGGTTGTCAGCATGGTGCTCACAGTGGAGCGAGAAGAAGAAGGCAAGACCTATAAAGTTCAACGGCCAGTGTATTATATCTCTGAAGTCTTGACTCCGTCCAAGCAAAGGTATCCACATTACCAGAAGCTTGTTTATGGAATTTACTTGACTGCGAAGAAAGTTGCACACTATTTCCAAGACCACTCGGTCTCAGTCGTTAGTGATGCTCCATTATCTGAGATCATGAATAATCGAGATGCAACTGGTCGAGTGGCTAAGTGGGCAATTGAACTTCTCCCTTTGGACATCAAGTTCGAAGCAAAAAAGGCGATAAAATCTCAGGCGCTCGCGGATTTCTTGGCCGAGTGGATTGAACAGCAACAGCCGACTCAAATTCACTCGGAACACTGGACCATGTTCTTCAATGGGTCTAAAATGTTGAATGGTTCTGGTGCCAGAGTGGTCCTGGTGTCCCCAAGAGGTGATAAACTCAGTTATGTCCTCCAGATTCACTTCGATTCCTCCAATAACGAAGCTGAGTATGAAGCACTCCTCTACGGGTTGCGTATGGCTATCTCACTCGACGTCCGTCGCCTGATGGTATACGGTGACTCGGATTTGGTGGTCAATCAAGTGATGAAGGAGTGGGACATCAGAAACCCTGCTATGACTGGATATTGCAATGCAGTGAGGAAGTTAGAGAAAAAGTTCGAGGGTTTGTAGCTTCACCACATTCCCTGACTCAAAAATCAAGCAGCTGACGATTTGGCAAAGATAGGTTCCACTCGGAAGCCTATCCCCAACAATGTGTTTCTAGAACACCTTCATGCCCCGTCAGTGCAAGAAGATCCTTTCACTGAAGAGCCTCCCCAGGCGAAAAGTCCCACCGATCCGACTGAAATTGAGATATTTGCTGTTATTGACTTGGTGATGGAGGTCTTGGTGATTACTCCCGACTGGACTATGCCGTACATTGCATACATACTTAGGAAGGAGCTCCCAGAGGATGAGGTTGAGGCACGTCAGATTGTCCGCAGATCCAAGGCTTTCACAGTGGTAGGTGGACAACTTTACAGGGAAAGTGTTACTGGCGTAGCTCAGCGATGTATTTCCCCAGAAGAAGGTTAACTGATTTTGGAAGAGATCCACTCGGGGACCTGTGGTCATCATGCGTCCTCTCGGACAATTTTGGCTAAATCATACCGAGCCGGGTTTTACTGGCCACGGGCCAATGAAGCTGCAAAGGAAATGGTACATCAGTGTGAAGGGTGTCAGTTTTACGCAAACATGTCTCACAAACCCGCATCTTCTCTGAAAATCATTCCACTTGTCTGGCCATTCGCTATATGGGGACTGGACATGATTGGGCCCCTCAGGACTGGTAGGAGTGGCTTCACTCATCTTCTTGTAGCAGTCGACAAATTTACCAAGTGGATTGAAGCCAAGCCTATTAAGAAGTTAGATTCAAGAACAACCATCAAGTTCTTGAAAGAATTGATATTCAGATATGGAGTTCCTCATAGTATTATCACAGATCATGGCTCAAACTTCGACTCGGAAGAATTCAGAAACTTCTGCGCCTCCCAAGGCACTCGGGTAGACTACGCATCTATTGTGCACCCGCAGTCGAATGGACAAGCTGAGAGGGCGAACGGTCTTATTCTCCAAGGATTGAAACCCAGACTCATGCGTGATCTGGACACATGCAGCTGGAACCTGGGTGACCGAACTGCCATCTGTCCTATGGGGTTTAAGGATGACTCCAAATCAGTCGACTAATCACACCCCTTTCTTCATGGTGTATGGAGCTAAAGCCGTGCTGCCAAGTGACCTCTTCCACAATTCACCCCGAGTGGAGATCTATTTGGAAGCAGAGGCAGAGCAGGCACGGCAGGACGCCGTTGATTTATTAGAAGAGGAGCGCGAGATGGCCCTGATTCGGTCGACTGTCTATCAGCAAGATCTTCGTCGATTCCATGCCAGGAACGTCAGAGGTCGAGCATTTCAAGAAGGAGATCTTGTGCTCCGAGTGGATCAACAGCGACCTCACAAGCTTGCCCCCGCATGGGAAGGCCCCTTCATTGTCACCAAGGTACTACACAATGGGGCCTACCACCTCTACAACCTCACGAAGAAGATCGACGAGCCACGCTCCTAGAATGCAGATCTTCTCTGACGATTTTATACCTAACACTCGGAATGTCGAGATGGAATAAGTGCAATTTTTTAGATTGTTTATCCAGACATGACTCCCGCAGTCCTATGTTGATTCCTCTATCATAAGTGTGTGTTCAAAACCCCCAGCGGGTGACTTAGCTGCGAAACTTGCTTTCGCCTAAGTTAAAAAACTACTTCGAGTGAAAGCATCCCTCCCACTCAGGGGGCTTAGCCGCGAGCCCGTCCTCGCCTAAGTTAAAAAACTACTTTGAGTGAGAGCATCCCTCCCACTCGGGGGCTTAGCTGCGAGCCCGTCCTCGCCTAAGTTAAAAAACTACTCCGAGTGAGAGCATCCCTCCCACTCGGGGTCTTAGCCGCGAGCCCGTCCTCGCCTAAGTTAAAAAACTGCTCGGAGTGAGAGCATCCCTCCCACTCGGGGGCTTAGCCGCGAGCCCGTCCTCGCCTAAGTTAAAAACACTCCAGTGAGAGCATCCCTCCCACTCGGGGGCTTAGCGCGAGCCCGTCCTCGCCTAAGTTAAAAAACTACTCCAAGTGAGAGCATCACTCTCACTCGGGGGCTTAGCCACGAGCCCGTCCTCGCCTAAGTTAAAAAACTACTCCGAGTGAGAGCATCCCTCCCACTCGGGGGCTTAGCCGCGAGCCCGTCCTCGCCTAAGTTAAAAAACTACTCCGAGTGAGAGCATCCCTCCCACTTGGGGGCTTAGCCGCGAGCCCGTCCTCGCCTAAGTTAAAAAACTACTCCGAGTGAGAGCATTCCTCCCACTCGGGGGCTTAGCCGCGAGCCTGTCCTCGCCTAAGTTAAAAAACTACTTCGAGTGAGAGCTTCCCTCCCACTCGGGGGCTTAGCCGCGAGCCCGTCCTCGCCTAAGTTAAAAAACTACTCCGAGTGAGAGCATCACTCTCACTCGGGGGCTTAGCCGCGAGCCCGTTGAGGGAGTCCTGGATTAAGGGGTCCTCGGGCGTCCGGGTTATGTGACATGGGCTGGACTGATGGGCCGTGAAGATATAAGGAAGAAGGCCTTTCCCCGTGTCTGGATGGGACTCTCCTTTGCGTGGATGACAAGATTGGCGTCCGGATGTGTAGTTTCCTTCCTCTGTAAACCGACTATGTACAACCCTAGCCCCCTCCGGTGTCTATATAAACCAGAGGGTTTAGTCTATAGAGGCTATCAGAATTTTCATAGGCTAGACAGCTAGAGTTTAGCCACTACGATCTCGAGGTAGATCAACTCTTGTAACCCCCATACTCATCAAATACAATCAAACAGGACGTAGGGTTTTACCTCCATTAAGAGGGCCCGAAACTGGGTAAACATCGTGTTCCCTTTGTCCCTTGTTACCTTCGATCCTCAGATGCACAGTTCGGGACCCCCTACCCGAGATCGGCCGGTTTTGACACCGACATTGGTGCTTTCATTGAGAGTTCCTTTGTGTCATCGACGGAAGGATCGATGGCTCGCCTTGTCATCAATGACAACATCACCTCTGGAGGAGCCCTAGTACCGGGATAGATCCTCCAACTCGGTGGTTTTGCCATGGGCGCCCGCTCGGCCGTTAAGCCAAAAGCGGCCCCCCAAATCGCCAAACATCATCTCCGCATCGGCCTTGAACACTCCGAAAAGATGGATCCGGCAGATGTCTCGTCCTTGAACAAACTGCTAGATCGCATCGCCGCCCTGGGGGTCGCAACAGACTATGATCGGATTGGGCTCAAACCCGATCAGAGGGAAATCAAATCCCCGCCGATCACCCATCTGAAAGCGGTCGTGCAGGAACAAGCCGAGAATACTTCTCCCCCTAAGTTGATAACAAGCTATGCTCGGATTTCCGAGCCCTGTGAGCCGGATACCCATCTTCGGGAAGAGACCATATGTCCTCCGAACATAGAATCAGGCGTTGAGCCCAAGAACCACCAGGACCCTCCTAATCCTGGACTAGTGACCTCGGGGATTCTTCAAACTCCGGATCCAATAGTGGGTCAGGGCTCGGATTTCAGCCCACCCACCCACCACAAGCAATATTCCCCAAGCAATTCAGGTCCTCCAGACGTACGTGACCTAATGTATGTACGACAGCAACCTCAGGAAATGGTCCATCACTTCTATGCCAGATTCCTCCTTGTTAAAAACAAGATTAAAGATTGCTGCGACGAGGACGCGGTTTCAGTTTTCTGCCGCAACTGTACGGATGAGGGAATCCTCAATGCCCTCAACCGTCACCGCATACTGCACTTTGCAGATCTGGTACATATAGTACGGAAGTACTGCGCAATGGAAAGCGCCTGGAAAGCCCAGATAGCCCAGTGGGAACCTCCCACCTTTAAGCAGCCCACCGGACGGGCAAAAAGGATGCACCCTTACGGGGCACTCGATCATCATCTCATTGATAAGAAAATCAAACCCTTCACGGGACATAGAACCGTCCTGGACGAATTGCTCGACAAGCCCTGTCAGATACACATGACGCCGAATACTGAACCAACACATAGCCTTCGGGCATGTTGGGTACTCCGGCAGGTGGCTAAGAGCGGTGAGGCCATCCTCACCAACACCACCCCGTAGAAGCACTCTTCGGAGGATGACGACCTCAATGTCTTTATGGTCTTTGAGACCTTTACTTCAAATAATCGGCGTAAAAGGGCGCTCCGCGACCTCGCCAAAATTAACCAAGTAGCCGCAATAAATCCTTGGAATGATACGACAATAAATTTTACTGCCGACGACGAACCAAGGGCCAGATTAGTCCGAGCACCTGCCGCCTTGGTCTTAAACCCAATTGTAGACGGCTTTCGACTCACCAAGGTACTCATGGACGGCGGCAGTGGACTAAACCTCATCTACGAAGACACGCTCAATAAAATGCAAATGGACAAGAGTCGCATCGAGCAAAGCATCACCATCTTTCGAGGGATTATCCCCAGTCGTGAAGCACGATGTTCGGGAAAAATTAAACTTGATGTAGTATTCGACACGCCGGAGAACTATAGGTCCGAAGAGTTGCTCTTCCATGTGGCACCTTTCAATAGCGGATATCATGCCTTGTTGGGGCGAGACGCCTTCACACGCTTCCAAGCCATACCCCATTACGGGTATATGAAGCTCAAAATGCCAGGGCCCAACGGAGTTATCACCATCACCAGTGATCCGGATATAGCGCTCTGCGCCAAAAACAAAACGGCATCCTTGGCCCTCGAGGCACTATCTGAGGCCCTAGCGGCCGAGGAGCTAACCACTCTGCGTTCCACAGTGGACAAAGATGATGTAATCCTCGATAAGAGGCCCAAGTCCACTTCTTTCAAACCAGCAGACGAAATAATAAAATTTCAAGTACACCCGATGGATCCCAACAAGACAACCTCCCTTGGAGCACAACTGGATCCAACGATCGACGCCACACTAAGAGCGTTCCTGCGCGAAAATTGGGATATCTTCGCCTGGCACCCTTCGGACATGCCCGGGATCCCACGCAGACGGGCCGAACATAGCCTCAATATTATAAAGGGGTTCAAACCAGTCAAGCAAACGTTGCGGCAATTTTCTGAACCCAAATGACAAGCTATGGGGGAGGAGCTAGCTAAACTTCTTGAAGCAGGGTTCATCAGGGAGATCAAACACCCGGACTGGCTAGCAAACCTGGTCATGGTACCGAAGAAGGATAAATCCTGGTGCCTTTGTGTCGATTTCAAAGACCTCAATAAAGCCTACCCTAAGGACCCCTTCCCGCTGCCCCGCATTGACCAAATCATTGACGTGACTGCAGGACACGATTCACTGTGTTTCCTCGACGCATACTTCGGATACCATCAAATTAAAATGAAGGAGTCCGACCAGCCCGCAACGGCATTCATCACCCCGTACGGGCCTTCCTGCTTCAACACCATGCCATTCGGACTCAAAAACGCTGGCGCCACTTACCAACGCATGATTCAAATATGCCTGGAGAAACAAATTGGCAAGACGGTGGAGGCATACGTAGATGATGTAGTCATCAAGACTAAGCATGTCGAATCATTGGTGGACGATCTACGCCTCACATTCGACAACCTGCGAACATATGACATACGGCTCAATCCAGAAAAATGTGTCTTCGGCGTTCCAGCCGGAAAACTACTCGGGTTCATTGTTTCCAATAGAGGAATCAAAGCAAACCCAGACAAAATCTGAGCCCTGTCACAATTGGCAACCCCAACAGACCTAAAGCAGGTCCAAAAACTAGCTGGGTGCATGGCAGCTTTGAGCCGCTTTATCTCCAGATTGGGAGAAAAGGCAGTGCCACTTTATCGCCTACTCCGATGCACCGACCACTTCGAGTGGACGGATGCGGCAACAGCCGGATTGGAAGAAATAAAAACTTTGTTAGCGAGCAACCCAATCCTCGCCGCACCAAACGTCGGCGAACCTATGTTGCTTTACATAACTGCAACTCACCAGGTGGTGAGCGCGGTGCTCGTCGTCGAACAAGAGGAAGAGGGACATAAATTTCCACTCCAAAAACCAGTATACTATGTATCGGAGGTCCTTACACCGTGCAAATCTCGATACCCACACTACCAAAAGATAGCGTATGCGGTCTTCATGGCATCCCGGAAGCTACGGCACTACTTTCAAGAGTGTTCGATCACGGTGGCATCCGAAGTACCACTCAATGATATCATAAATAATCGGGACGCCACTGGCCGCATAGCCAAATGGGCCATCGAGCTCTTACCATTTGAAATAACATACAAACCACACCGAGCTATTAAATCTCAGGTGTTGGCCGACTTCGTCGCCGAATGGACGGAAGCCGAACTCCCTAAAGAATACAGCACATACTCCAACTGGGTAATGTACTTCGACGGCTCTAAAATGTTAGCCGGGTTGGGAGCCGGTGTCATCTTAACTTCTCCTACTGGGGACACAGTCTGCTATGTATTGCAAATAATGTACACGGACTCCAACAACGCAGCCGAATACGAGGCACTACTGCACGGTCTCCGGATAGCTATTTCTATGGGCATTCAATGCCTAGAGGTGCGTGGGGATTCGAACCTCGCAATATCCCAAATAAATGGAGATTTTGATGCAAAAGATCCAAAGATGACGGCATACCGCGACGCCGTACTCAAAATATCAGCTCGGTTCGAGGGGCTCGAGTTTCATCATGTTGCTCGAGACAGTAATCAGGCAGCGGACATCCTTGCTCGAATGGGCGCTAAACGCGACCCCGTCCCACCTAACACCTTCGTGGAAAGGCTCTTCAAGCCATCCGTGGTATGGCAGGATGAGAGCGGCAACACTAGTCCGAAGCCGATCATACCCCCAGATGCCGAACACAATTCTGATATCATCGGGGGCTCGGGCACCGAAATGACACCTTCCGCCCATGTAATCATGGCTGTCATTGCTCCATGAACCGAACCCTTCCTAGCCTACCTTAATAGGCGGGAGCTCCCTGAGGACCAGAATGAGGCCCGTCGCATAGTTCGACGCTCGAAAGCCTACAAGGTTCATGAAGGAGAACTCTACAAGAAAAGTACTACTGGAGTTCTTCAAAGATGTACATCCGAAGAGGAGGGACGGCAGCTCTTGGCCGAAATACATGCTGGTCTCGGTGGCCATCATGCCGCCGCTCAGGCCCTCGTAAGTAAGGCCTTCCGTACAGGTTTGTTTTGGCCTACGGCCCGAGCAGATGCACAGGCTCTTGTACAGCGCTGTGTCGGATGCCAGCTTTTCGCCAACCAAAGTCACATGCCGCCCACCGCCTTAAAAACAATCCCCATCACTTGGCCTTTTGTGGTCTGGGGGCTAGATATGGTCGGACCCCTTAAAGGGGGAAGCCACAAGAAGAAATATTTGCTGGTTATGGTGGACAAATTCACTAAGTGGATAGAGGCCAAACCAGTGAAAATGGCTGAAGCTGGACCGGTGATCGACTTTATATCCGGCGTTGTACATCGTTATGGTGTCCTTCACAGTATCATTACTGACAATGGCTCTAACTTCACAGCCGATGAGGTGAAAACTTGGTGTGCTAACTTGGGCATCAAGCTCGATTACGCCTCCGTATTTCACCCTCAAACAAACGGTCAGGTCGAACGGGCTAATGGCCTGATAATGAGCGGCATCAAACCCAGACTAGTGCGATCCCTACGGGAGTCAGATAAGCACTGGGTCGAGGAACTCGATTCCGTACTCTGGGGACTGCGGACCACCCCCAATCGCATGACCGGATACACCCCCTTTTTTATGGTGTACGGCGCAGAGGCTGTTTTGCCCTGCGATATTATTCATGACTCACCTCGAGTGCGCATGTATGAAGAGAGAGAAGCCGAGCTCGATCGGCAGGACGACCTAGATGGCCTAGAGGAGGAGCACGATGTTGCAAAAGCCCGTTCCGCATTCTATCAACAACAGGCCCGGAGATATCAATGCAGGGAAGTGCGGGCAAAGACTTATAATGTCGGTGAACTCGTCTTAAGCCTCCCAGAGAAGAAAAAGGACAAGCTCAAACCAAAATGGGAAGTTCCCTTCATTATTGATGACGTTCTCACTGGAGGAGAGTACCGCCTTCGTAATGCATCGGATAACCTCTTAGAGCCGAATCCATGGAATGCTGCTCGGCTCTGAAGATTCTACGCATAAAGTTCGGCCATACTTCTTTTTTGTTCCCTTTTTCTCCTCTTCATTTTGTTTCTTGTTTCCTCGTTTTTATACGATTTCCAGGAAGTGTTTGGATAAGCCGAACACTTGAGGGGTACACATCCTTAAATGTACATACTCCACCATAACCGGAGGCTTCTTTAACCGAAGCTTATTATTATTTCGGGCCTAGAGCTCAAAATATAAATGTCGTTTGCTCATATACATCCTTTTTGCCATTATATGCACCTCTATGACTTAAGTTTTTGCCAAGCTGGGTTGCCTTGCTCCTGTGTTTATGCCCTACGTTCCCGATTGTTCGGCTAGGGCGTAAAGGGAGCACCTCTACAATTGTTACAACCGGGTCACCGGACATGTACCTTAGACGGGTGAAGCCGAAAGCTAGCATTCTTAAGAGAATAGGTGGTCGGCAATCAAACGACAGATTGTTACATTCTTGTAACCACTCCAAATACTGTGGGATTGTTTTTCCGTATAACGGACCAAAGCCCCGGCACGCATACTTACTGCATGCCAACCCAAGGAAAGGAACCCTTAACGGAACTATTCTCCTTGGAAGATGTTTCTTACATACGTAATATAACATACATCCTGAACTACAATTTTTTGTCTGTTCGAGCATAATGACTGGGTTGCCTGGTTTTCGGACATAGTGAATGTTTCTTTTCATTCCCAATAGTATCCGGAAACACTCCACCATTTTGGTCTGGAGGTTAAAGCCGAAAGCCTACGATGACAAAACTTTTCACATGTTCGGATAAAGGCATAGGTTGATCATAATGTACTCTAATACATTGCATCAAATACCTATTCCTTATCTATTCCATCCATAAGACTGTCTAACCTACAGTCTTCCTGCGAATACTTCGCAGCTATCATTACTTGGTCATACACCAAACTCACTGGAATCTCTTTACCGCCGGGTCCCTGTGGTCCCACTCGGGCCATATGATTTGGATCTAGCTTGGTGAAGCGTGTTTTCACCATGGCCCAGGCTTCTCGTGCGCCTTCACGGCAGGCAAATGTCTTCCATAGCTCAAATTGGCGCCGGGCACCTTTGAACAGGTTTGCCAAGCCCTCCATACTCTCTGGAGGGGTATCGGATGGCCATAAAGCCTTCACCATACTCTTCATGGCCTTCCGGGCCCGAGCATGTATCGCGGACAGCTCCTTTAGCACGTCGCCTTGAAATCCGGATAGTTCCTCTTCCGGCCTACCAGTTAACAGACCTGCGGCAACAGAGTCATGATATTCCGAATTATGGATTAAGCATGATCACCTAGGGAGGTTCTGAATAAAAGAGGAAGACATACCGAATATGCCGCCCTTCAGTTTTTCATTTTCTCTCTGAGCGGCCGATAACTAAGCCTTCAAGCCCTTTATCTCTTCGGATTGTTTGTCCTTTTCCTCCTTGAGATTTTTCTCCCTGGACGCACTCGTTGCGATCTTTTTTAACTCCGCCAGTTCGGCAGTAACAGCATTCAGCTGCATTTGGTTTGTTTTCAGCTCCTGGGCTAGCGCAGTGTTCTTTTCTTTAATGACCTGCAGGGTATATCGATCCTTAAATCGGTTTGCCTCACCGCTTCAAGTCTCGGGGGCTACTGGCATATGACTATCCAAAATTGCATAAACGCTTACATGTATGTCTTTTGAGAACAACTGAGTGACTCCGGCAAGTCCGTCTCGAGCGGCTCGGATATATGCATCCACCGTGCTGAGTGCGGTAAACTCTTGCTCGGAAAAAGCCTGGGCACGCATGGCTTCCTTTAATCGACGGTGATTCATCACGCTCTGCACTTCAGAATTCATGACAGATACGTCATCCGAATCCTCATGAAGATTCGGATCTGGCATTGCCTCGGTTCTCGTCCTAGTTGGCGAGTCCGGCACCGGATTGGCGGACATTCGGCTAGCAGGGCGTTTTCCCACCGTCTGCCGCGTGTTTCTCCTGACATCAAAGATAAGAAGGAGACTTTAAACAATCCGGACTCATGCCCAGACATGTACTAAGCGGACATACCTCTTGGAAGACTGTGGGATTTCTGCAGCACTCCCGGTCCCCTTTCGTTTTGAACGGCTGCTCTGTGTAGGGGCCGCCCTCGAGGAGGTACGGTCTGCCGAACGCCGATCCTGTTAAAATCCGGAATGGTATAATAAGCAAAAGTGCAGATAAGGGTTTCCTTTCAAGAGCCCTCTGAATACTTACGATGCAGAAGGGATAGAGGCGGGGGTAGTCGGCGGTGATAGCCACTTCCAAGCCGTCAGGGCTCGCCTGATAAAATACCCCATCATCAAATCCTATGTATATATCCGGATCCTCGCGAAAGCCAGGATCCTCGTCGTGATTATGGTCCTCTGGCTATGGGGCAGGGCAGTGAACGTCCTCGATCATCTTCCCCCATGAATGTTTTAACAGAGAACAAATCGGGTTAGCATACCGTGACAGCAATAAAACAACACGGATAATCGAAGCCTTACCCATTCGATGGGGTTGTACATGGAATAGCATTCCCGACAGTTCAGGCGGAGGAAATCTTCTTTTTCACCCTTATATAGATCGGCCAAGATTGTGGCCAGTTCGGCAGGGGTATCCGGACCCTTCCGTCTGTAACGGGAAGCGTCATCTTCTCCATTATAGCACCATAAAAGAGTTACTCTGGATTGGAGAGGCTGGACGCACCTCTTTATTGCAATAGCCATGACCTCGACTATCGAGAGCCCGGTATGGGCTAGTAACCTGATCTTGCTAACCAATCTTTTTATTTCCGCACTGTCTTCCTCCTTGGGACTTCAGGGACACCACTTGAGACGCTTCTTTAAAGGAGCACTGGAAAATTCAGGAAGGCCACGCCGAATGGGGTCCGGCAGTGGGATGTCGTCCATATAAAACCATTTCAAAGACCATTGTGGGTGTACCTCCTTGGGAGTTCCTATGAGGTATCCGGATCCGGC
Organism: Thinopyrum elongatum; assembly: GCA_011799875.1. NCBI lineage: Eukaryota > Viridiplantae > Streptophyta > Magnoliopsida > Poales > Poaceae > Thinopyrum > Thinopyrum elongatum. The sequence goes on along the minus strand of CM022301.1, from coordinate 213,644,213 downwards.
TATACGCCATACTTCGGCACCGCCCACTTCAAATATAGAGCCTCCTCGATGACGGGGAACAAGGCAAAAGAACTTCCTCCATAGTTCGAAATGGGCCTCAATGCCTAAGAACAGTTCGCAGAGGGCAACAAAACACGAGATGTGCAGAATCGAGCCTGGGGTAAGGTTGTGCAGTTGGATGCCGTAAAATTCCAATAGTCCCCTGAGAAAGGGATGGATTGGAAATCCTAGGCCCCGCAGCAGGAATGGGACAAAGCACACCTTCTCCTCCTTATTGGGATTGGGGAAATTCTCGGCCATCACATCGTTATCGATTGAGGCCAAGCCCGCTCGAACAGAGACTAGATCTGCGAGGGGAAGATAACCCTGCGTCTGGAGTCGACTCAGCTAAAGATGAGGCACTGAGCAACTCTGCCAATCACCCTCTTGAGGGCCATGGGGGCGCAAAGATGAGCCTGGAGCACTGGCCATGTTGGAAAGCTTTGTTCACGGCTAATCTTGATGGTTTTTCTTTTGCGCGATGTGGGATGGCATTTGGGGATCTAGATCTCCTTATATAGATGCCGTCTGAGCGTGGTGAGGGGCTTATTTGTAAAAAATCACGGGCCATTCGTATTCACCCGGTGCGCGGAAATCATGGCGACCACCGAAAAGAATCATAAAGGCAGCACATCGAGGTCAGAGCCGGACTGTCGTCAATCCGAAGTACAAATGAAGAACCCGCCTTGCAAAGCCGAAGTCATAAGCCGGATACTACGTCGTCATTGAAGGCACGTTTTGGGGCTACTGAGGGAGTCCTGGATTAAGGGGTCCTCGGGCGTCCGGGTTATGTGACATGGGCCGGACTGATGGGCCGTGAAGATATAAGGAAGAAGGCCTTTCCCCGTGTCTAGATGGGACTCTCCTTTGCGTGGATGGCAAGATTGGTGTCCGGATGTGTAGTTTCCTTCCTCTGTAAACCGACTCTGTACAACCCTAGCCCCCTCCGGTGTCTATATAAACCGAGGGTTTAGTCCGTAGAGGCTATCAGAATTTTCATAGGCTAGACAGCTAGAGTTTAGCCACTACGATCTCGAGGTAGATCAACTCTTGTAACCCCCATACTCATCAAATACAATCAAGCAGGACGTAGGGTTTTACCTCCATTAAGAGGGCCCGAACCTGGGTAAACATCGTGTTCCCTTTGTCCCTTGTTACCTTCGATCCTCAGACGCACAGTTCGGGACCCCCTACCCGAGATCGGCCGGTTTTGACACCGAGACCCGTCCTCACCTAAGTTAAAAAACTACTCTGAGTGAGAGCATCCCTCCCACTCAGGGGCTTAGCCGCGAGCCCGTCCTCGCCTAAGCTAAAAAACTACTCCGAGTGAGAGCATCGCTCCCACTCAGGGGCTTAGCCGCGAGCCCGCCCTCGCCTAAGTTAAAAAACTACTCCGAGTGAGAGCATCCCTCCCACTCGGGGGCTTAACTGTGAGCCTGTCCTCACCTAAGTTAAAAAAAACTACTCTGAGTGAGAGCATCCCTCCCACTCGGGGGCTTAGCCGTGAGCCCGTCCTCGCCTAAGTTAAAAAAACTACTCCGAGTGAGAGTATCCCTCACACTCGGGGGCTTAGTCGCGGGCCCGTCCTCGCCTAAGTTAAAAAACTACTCCGAGTGAGAGCATCCCTCCCACTCGGGGGCTTAGCCACGAGCCCGTCCTCGCCTAAGTTAAAAAACTACTCCGAGTGAGAGCATCTCTCTCACTCGGAGGCTTAGCCGCGAGCTCGTCCTCGCCTAAGTTAAAAAACTACTCCGAGTGAGAGCATCATTCTCACTCGGGGGCTTAGCCGCGAGCCAGTCCTCGCCTAAGTTAAAAAATCCGTTCACACAAAGCATTCTGTAACAGAAAAGCAACAGATAAATCCATCAAGTTCAGAATCGCAAGCAAAAGTACTCGGGCAATGAGCCCGAACGAGTTTTACGATTACAGGATGACTCGGCATTCCGAGGCAAATAGTATTTAGATCATGAAGTTTTTCTCACTCGGCAGGTGGACTCGCGGGCTCGACAAAGGTGTCCAGATCAATGCCTTCTGCAATCCGAGTAGCTGCATCAATGAAGGTCTCCATGAAATCTTCGAATTGGAGCTTCTTCGTGTTCGCCACCTGGAGGGCCTTCAGCATTTCTTATTTGGCATCCTTGCAATGGACTCGGACGAGTGAGAGGGCCACGTCGGCTCCACAATGAGCAGTTGACTTCTTCCACACTTGCACTCGACCAGGGATTTCATTGAGCTGAGTCATCAGTGACTCGAGGTCATTCTGAAGTACATTCTCTGGCGACAGCTCTTTGTCTATCCGTGTCAGTGCAACCTTCAGTCGAGCAATGTACTCCAAGACGCTGTCGAGACGAGCCTCATGTGATGACCCCGGCTTAATCGTGCACTAATCATACATGCAATGCACACGATCAAGCCTAAGGACTCACTTGAAGATATCACAACACAACTCTAAAACATAAATAAAGTCATACAAGCTTTATATTACAAGCCAGGGGCCTCGAGGGCTCGAATACATAAGCTCGCATACAAGCGTCAGTGGATGCATCAGATATCTGAGTACAGATACGAAACAGAAACAGATAAGCCTTTAGAAAGGCAGGGCAAAACAAAAGCTACGATCGAAAGGCGCAGGCCTCATGCCTGGTGTCGGTGTCAAAACCGGCTGATCTCGGGTAGAGGGTCCCGAACTGTGCGTCTGAGGATCTAAGGTAACAAGGGACAAAGGGAACACGATGTTTACCCAGGTTTGGGCCCTCTTAATGGAGGTAAAACCCTACGTCCTGCTTGATTGTATTTGATGAGTATGGGGGTTACAAGAGTTGATCTACCTCGAGATCGTAATGGCTAAACTCTAGCTGTCTAGCCTATGAAAATTCTGATAGCCTCTACGGACTAAACCCTCCGGTTTATATAGACACCAGAGGGGGCTAGGGTTGTACAGAGTCAGTTTACAGAGGAAGGAAACTATACATCTGGACGCCAAACTTGCCATCCATGCAAAGGAGAGTCCCACCCGGACACGAGGAAAGGTCTTCTGCCTTGTATCTTCACGGCCCATCAATCCAGCCCATGTTACATAGCCCGGCCACCCGAGGACCCCTTAATCCAGGACTCCCTCAGTAGCCCCTGAACCAGTCTTCAATGGTGATGTATTCGGCACGTAGATTGTCTTCGTCATTGCAAGGCGGGTTCCTCCTCTGAATACTTCAAAGCAATCTTCTGATTAAAAGAACTGTATTCGGCTCTGTATGACAGTCACAACCCTCAACCACGAAGGTAAAATATTTAGTCAAAGTAATGTCCATCAACTGACAGCTTTTTCGGCGAAATGTCACATCTAGCTTCTTTATCATTTCGAACCGTTTTTTGGCCTCCCGCTTCATATTTCGAGACACGGCCTCTATCGACACGTCTCGTCAAAGCGGAGATCGTGCCCACTTATTGCGGGATCCTCATCAATACGGGTTTGGGTAATCCAACCGTGCCATTCGCATGACCCCTTGGGAACAGGCGAGTTTTAAGGCTTGAGGGGGGGCGCCTGATATTTACTGCCTATATAAGTGGATAAAGATCCATCTTTTCACCCCCACGCCTTCTTCCTTCTCCTGCTTCCCTATCCTCAAGCTCCAGCGCCCAAGCTTCAATTCATCCCACCGCCGCCAACCTCTCCAGTCATGTTCGGATCTGGCTTGAAGGGCAAGTGGGAGGCCTCCTCCGTCACGGAGAAGGACGTAAAGGACCTCCGAGAGGCGGGGTACTTGTCTACGGATATCGCACATAGACTCCCCGCCAAGGAGCAAGTTATCCCCAGCCTGGAGGCCGGCGAAAGGGTGGTGTTCATCCCTCACTTCCTCCGCGGACTAGGGTTTCCCCTCCACCCCTTTGTCCGCGGCCTCATGTTCTACTACGGGCTAGATTTCCATGATCTAGCCCCAAATTCTTTCCTGCACATCTCGGCGTTCATCGTTGTGTGTGAGGCACTACTCCGCATCCCCCCACACTTCGGCTTGTGGCTCAAGGTCTTCAACGTGAAGCCGAAGGTGGTCGACGGGCAGCATGTGGACTGCGGTGGTGCCATGGTGAGCAAACTCCCCAACACCACTTGGCCTAAAGGGGCCTTTGTGGAGACCGTCAAGGTCTAGCAGCAGGAGTGGTTCTACATCACCGAACCCCGCGGCGCCAGATGGGCGGCTGTTCCTGAGTTTAGATCCGGACCCCCAATGCGGCTCGCGTCGTGGACCAACAAGGGTCTGGACTGGGGGTCGACTGCGGAAGTGATGATGCTACAGAAGCGCATCAAAAATATGATAAGAAAGAATACCAGTCTCACTGACGTGATTCAGGTGATGCTCTTCCGCCGGATCCTCCCCTGCCAACTCCGGCCTCTCCATATGTGGGAGTTCAATCCGGAAGGTCCCCGGACCCTGCAGCGCTTCTTCGGTACAACGCACGAAGAGATTTGGAAGCTGCTCTTCAAGGCCCAGAAGACGTGGCCGAAGAAGACCGAAGACATCGGCCTCGACAGCGAGAATCCGGCCACTCCTGTAAGTATTTTAGTTCCGAACACAATTTTCGGTCCATAAATCAAAGGTTATACTGAGATTTCCATTCTTCATTCAGGGCTGGACAACGAAGGCGGAGCGGATCAAGTGTCCGGCTCCGCTACCTGAAGACCCAGCCAATCCTCTGCTAATGAGGATGCTGGTTCCGGCGCCGTATGAGGCGCGGAGAAGAAGGCCAAGGAGGCCAAGGGCGACCTCCGCCGTAAAGGTACTTCGGACGCAGTGTCCGAAGAAACCGAAGCCCACTTCTCCCCCAAGGGGGACGAAGACGAAGAGGAGGAGGAGGCGGAAAGTGGTTCTCCCCTAAAGGGGGAAAGAAGAAAAGGGCCGCCTCCGCAAACCCGGAGGAGGGGGCGTCGAAGAGGGGGAAGATAACCCTCTCGGACGGTTCGGATACGGACGCCGAACACACCCCCAAGAGGCGCCTCAGGGAAAAGCCCCTGGCCGAATCATAAGTGTCGAAAAGGATACTTAGTGAATATTCGGTCTGTTATGGTTGTAATATAACATATCATATTGTGTGTTTCAGCCCAGCCCGCGACCTCCCCCAACCATCGCTGTCTGAGGGAAACTCTCTGGCACCAGGGATGGGGGAGAGCGAGATGCCTCCGCAAGCCTCTCCACCGACCAACGCGGATGACACCAAGGTGTTGTCCCGAAGGGCCTCTCCGGGCCACGGAGAGGCAAAGGAGGCCGCGAACACGGCGCCTGGGGGTGAGGCCTTGGCTGCCGAGAACATGGGGGGCACAACCCCCATGGAGACTGACGACGGGGGCTTTGACCAGTCCAGCCCCCAGCCGAACACAATTCTGGAGACCCATACGGCTCCGGAATCGAACAAGCAAATCCCTTCGAAAGAGGGGGGAGCGCCAACTCCGTCGGCGGCCACCACTAATCTGGAGGCGCCGAACATTCTGGTGGAGGCACTACAACGTGCCACCATCATAGAGGAGCACCGCACCCTGATGGGTGCGGTGGTTGAGAAGGTTCAGTCCACAAAGAGCGGGCTGAACGAAGCCTTCACCAGTCTGTTAACAGGCTTCGAGGTATGCGATGTAATATTCTTAGCCACTTATCATATGAAAAAATATGCGTGTATATAGGTAGTAGCCCCTGAGACTATGTTCGGTTTTTGAAAAAAAGCCGAACAGAGGATCACATAGTATTTGGTAGAGGTGACGGACTTTCCTATTTTTATAACAGGCTTCTCTGTTGGCGGCGACCGCCCAGGCCGCTGAAGTTTCCGATCTCAAGCAGAGGCTGCAGCTGGCTGATGATGATATCGACCGCATGAACAAGCGGTTCGATGAGGCGCAAGGTATGTTTGAAATATCTCGCACATGCCTGAATTGATGTGCAAATTCTGAGTTTAAACTCATGCGCTGCTATGTGTATGATTGCAGGCAGCGTGGCCGAGGTCGAGACCCTCAAGAGTGCCCTTGCCCAAGCCAAGGAGGAGGCGAAGGCGAGCGAAGCGGCCGCAGACAAAGCGGCTGCAGATTTAAGGTCTGAACAGGTCGCTCGCCGCCAGTACAAGGAGAGGGTGACCGAAGTGGAGCAAGAGCTCAAGGACGCCGCCGGCAAGTGCGAGTCCTTGGAGGAGAAGAATAAGGCCCAGGCGGCCGAACTCGCCAAGGCCCTCCAAGAGGCCAAGGAGGAGCGGATCGAGTCCTGGGCAGCCCGCGAGGAAATCCGGCAGTCCGAACAGATAGTGGCTGGTAAGCCCTTTCTTTTGCAGACTATATTTGGCGGTCAGAGATATGCCTTGCTCACTCGACTGTGGAGTTCTCCAGACGCATTTGCGGATCTTTCGAAGAGTGCCGTTGTTGCCGCGCAGTTCTTCCAGGCCCAGGAGGGGCACACGACGGAGAAGCTCTTCTGGTCACAGTTCGCGGCGTCGGAGCGTCCGGCGCTGTTGAACAATCACATGATGCAACTAGCAGAGCTGTACAGGATGTCCGGATTGGCCATGAAAGACGTCATAGTCCGGCTGTGGCCAACCGAACCCATTCCTAGCAGCTACTTCGGCCTGGTGCAGCGACTTGCTGACGCGCTGCCTCGGATTGAAGCTGTCAAGCGCTCGGCGTGCATAGAAGGTGCGCGGATGGCCTTTGCCCGTGTCAAGATGCACTGGGCGAAGATGAAGGCCGCTGTCATGGCGGTTGAGGGCCCACCCGAAGGCAAGGACCACCGCAAGCTGGAGCGGTATTTTGCAGACGTCCTTGAGGGTGCCCAATTAATAGAGGGTCAATGCACAAAGGATATTATATTTGAGTGAATGTATCCGAGCTGTCTAGACGTTGTATTATGAACCAAGGCTTTGTAATATATTTATGCCTTTATCTGGAATTACTTGCTTCCTGTGCGGCCGTATTCTGCTATTCTGAAAGTTTGCCAGTCGTCGGCTTCAGCCCCCACGTGGATATTACGGGGGTGTTTGAAATAACGCATGATCACTCTTGACCCAACGTCTTGGTCCGTGAAGGAGGTGTCTGCGTAGGCGAACGAGGCAATCAGACTATGCGGCTTTATCACTTTCACTTAGCCATAGGAGTTTGACGGTGGGGCAAATTATTAGCCCCTGGTGCGTATGCGGCTATCCGAACTGGGATGCCTTAAGCACATGACTGGACGGAGGCCAGTCCTTCGTATAATACGGAAGAAATCGCAAAAGATTTATAGCATGTCGCCGAATAGCTGACCAGCTCTCGCTGCACCATGACAGTCAGTTTTCGGCTTTCTCTACTCAGGTGTTTGACCGGACGAACCAGAAACACAATCACAGTAGTTCTCCCTTTACTACCCTAGCCGAACGAGCGGAACGTAAGATAGTAACCATAGGAGCCGGGCAACCCAACTATTGACCAAAGACATGATTCGGAGCTGATGCATATAATGCAATATTCGGGACGCCGAAGTACACTCTAAGAGCGTTCGGACTTTTTTTTTTGAAAATATAGGTGGCCAAATAGAGCCCCAGGCATTTGAAGCCATTGCGAAGTGTATATGCCAATCTGACGTGAAGAGGGAATACAGATTATGAAATAGACCAATACCAAATAGGGTTGGTAAAAACTGTTTCCATTATAGTCTGATTGATACGTCAAAACATGCTCTTTACAGATAATGCTATAAGCATCAGGGCTATTTTACATGCCGAGAATTTGTCAACAAGGGAAAGCTGTATACAGGTCCTTAAAAAAAGGTAGTCGTGAAGATCCTTTGGACATCCTGCCGCACATCTGCGCCACTTTTCGCCTTGGTGGAGGATCCTTTGAAAGGATCGACGATCGTCTATAGAGAAGGGGCCTTGGAAAGGGCCCTTGTACCACCGTAAAGTGATTTAGGTTTTAAGGAACCTGGAATATGATAGAAAAGAGAAAAAAGAAGAAGGAGATTAAGGTCCGAATAGGGTCGAGCCGTATTATGGACCTCGTTCACAGAGTGCCTCCGTCGTCGCCCAGGGTATTTTGAGTGCATAGTTATGCACACGTGGTACATATGCCGCGATTAGAGGGGGCGGTGGACGGGGGCAAAATTGCTAGTCCAGCGCCGGATTGACCGAGCTGTCGTTCTGCAGAGTAGGCCGGACTCGTTTAATAGTGTCCGGAGGCTTGATGGCCGATGAAGTGTTCGGCTTGATAAGGCCGCTCTGTACCTCGGCTGCAAGGGCTGCGGTGTGCTCCTCAGTACGGAGGGAGCGTTCCATGTTTCCATTGACTGTGATAACGCCGCGGGGTCCAGGCATTTTGAGCTTTAAGTAAGCATAATGCGGGACTGCATTGAAGTGGGCGAAGGCAGTACGTCCGAGCAGTGCGTGATAACCACTGCAGAAGGGGACGATGTCGAAGATCAAGTCTTTGCTTCGAAAGTTGTCCGGTGAACCAAAGACTACTTCCAATGTTAATGAGCTCGTACAGCGGGCCTCGACGTCGGGTATCACTCCTTTAAAGGTGGTGTTACTAGGCTTGATTCTTGACGGGTCAATACCCATTTTGCGGACAGTGTCTTGATAGATCAAGTTGAGACTACTGCCACCGTCCTTAAGGACTCGAGTCAGATGATAGCCGTCAATGATGGGATCGAGGACCAGGGCCGCCGAACCTCCGTGACGGATACTAGTCGGGTGGTCCCTGCGATCGAAGGTGATCGGACAAGCCGACCATGGGTTGAATTTGGGGGGCGACAGGCTCTACGGCGTAGACGTCCCTTAGTGCGCGCTTGCGCTCCCTTTTGGGGATATGCGTGACATATATCATGTTCACAGTTTTCACCTCAGGGGGAAATTTCTTTTGTCCCCTTGTGTTCGGTGGGCGGGGCTCGTCATTGTCCTCGCTTGGCGGCCCTTTCCCCTTATGTTCGGTATTTAACTTACCGGCCTGTTTGAAGACCCAACAATTTCTGTTGGAGTGGTTGGCAGGCTTGTCGGGGGTGCCATGAATCTGGCAAGGCCGATCGAGTATTTTGTCCAAATTAGATGGACCGTCCTTATTTCCTTTGAATGGCTTCTTCCGTTGACCGGATTTAGAGCCACTGAATCTGGCATTAACCACTGTGTCTTCCGTTTCTTCGTTGTTGTTTCGACGCTTGTGTTTGTTGCGTCGTGGCCTGCCATTGCCGTCCCTGACTTCGGAGGTGCCAGGGTCGCTGGTATTATTGCTTCTACGAGCCAACCAGCTGTCCTCTCCCGCGCAGAAGCATGTCATGAGTGCAGTAAGAGCTGCCATAGACTTTGGCTTTTCCTGACCAAGGTGTCGGGCGAGCCATTCATTGCGGACGCTATGTTTAAAGGCCGCGAGGGCTTCGGCGTCCGGACAGTCGACGATTTGGTTCTTTTTAATTAAGAACCTAGTCCAGAGTTTGCGGGCTGACTCACCGGGTTGCTGGACTATATGACTGAGGTCATCGGTATCCGGAGGCCGGACATAGGTACCTTGGAAGTTGTCTCTAAAGGCATCCTCCAAGTCTTCCCAGCTACCAATAGAGTTCTCTGGTAGGCTGTTTAACCAGTGCCGCGATGGTCCTTTCAGCTTTAGGGGGAGGTATTTGATGGCGTGGAGATCGTCGCCGCGGGCCATGTGAATATGGAGAAGAAAATCCTCAATCCATACCGCGGGATCTGTCGTTCCATCGTATGATTCGATGTTTCTGGGTTTAAACCCTTCTGGAAATTGGTGCTGCATTACTTCATCGGTAAAGCACAAGGGGTGTGCGGCGCCTCTGTATCGGGCAACGTCACGATGGAGTTTGGATGACATCCGTGTTCGGTTTTTGGCCCGAGTTCGGTTATGCTGCTCGCGCCAAGCTTGAAGGCCGTCTCTCTCGTCGGAGCACGCGCCCTTGATCCGTATATTGATCTGGTCTTGCCGGCTCTATTGTCCAGGTCCTGACATAAGTCATAGGTGTAGCCCTGAGCTGCTACCTCTTTCCCTCGACGGCGAGGTGGCGCAGGTTGGTGTTCGGCATGAGTAGCCGTTTTGTCTCGCCCACGTGGTGGTCGGTCTGGTTCATCAGCATGATTATATCTTGACGGTATTGGCTCTAGGGCCTCGTCATCGAATTGTGGCAGTAGCCGACGCTTCGGATAGCTCTTTGTTGGGTGTTCGAGGCCGTACTCCTCGACAGCTAGGACATGTGTCCATCTGTCGTTGAGCGTATCCTATTCGGCTTGAAGCTGTTGCTGTTTCTTTTTTAGGCTCCTCGCAGTTGCGATGAGCTGTCGCTTAAAGCGCTCTTGCTCGAGGGGTTCTTCTGGCACGATGAAGTCGTTGTTGCCGAGGCTGACATCCTCCTCGAAGATCGGTAGATAGTTACTATCCTCCGAATCCTCCTTCCCGACTGGCTCGTCGGGGTAAACTTGCCCCTCTTCCCAATTATCCTGCTCTACGGCAGGCTCAATGGGTTGGTCAGAGTCTTCGGCATTCTCCGGAGTGTCAATGTCGCCGGTGCCGGTATTACTTTCTTTTTCCCGCAGCGATCATGAATGGCGCCGCTGACGTCGATGCTTTGGTGGTACCTCGACGGGCTTGTCCTCGATCGGATCTTGATTGCCATCGTCGTCCTCTTTGGGTGTATCTACCATGTACACATCGTATGTAGAATTGGAAGTCCAACGTCCGGTGATGGGCGGGTTTTGGCCTGGTTCGGCTCCGACATTGTCGTCCATACTGTCGATGTCTTCGGAGGCGTAGTCGAGTATGTCGGTTAAGTCCTCGATAGTGGCTATCAAGTGGGTGGTGGGTGGGACGTAAAATTCCCTGCACTCAGCCCTAGTTTGGGCTGTGCGTAATTCGGAGGTGATACCTCCGTGATGGTGAGAGATCGCATTAAGTCCAGGGCCTCGCTTAAGAGTGAAGGCCGGACTGGAAACCGAGGACCTGCGGAGCTGGGCATGGCAGACCCTGCCAGGTTGTGTTCACCAGACGCAAACCTTGAGAGTTCGGAGTTGGCCTCCAGAGGCGAGTTCGGCTCTCCGATGACGAGGAGGGTCCTGCTTGATTCCAGGCTCGCCGAACATATAGTTGCTTCTGGGCCTTTGGCAGAGGGCTCCATGGGAGGAGAGGGTCCGGTGGGTTTTAAGATCCCATCTTCAGATGAGGTGGCCTGCTCTGGATCTATGGCCAGGGCAGGGATAGTAGTTGGTATTTGAGCGGCGCCTGATGACGGATCCGATGGGTTGCCTTCTTGAAGATGAGGAATAGTGGTCGAGGCCGTGAACCCTTCGAAGATCAAGTCTCCTCGGATATCAGCGACGTAATTCAGGCTCCCGAATCTGATCTGATGACCAGGGGCGTAGCTATCGATCTGCTCAAGGTGAACAACTGAATTGGCGCACAGAGCGAAGCCGCCAAATACAAAAAGTTAACCGGGGAGGAAGGTCTCCCAGGAAACAGCATCGTTCTTGATGATCAAACGAGCCATCGATCCTTCTGCCGACGACACAGTGGAACTCTCAATGAAAGCACCAATGTCGGTGTCAAAACCTGCCGATCTCAGGTAGGGGGTCCCGAACTATGCGTCTGAGGATCAAATGTAACAAGGGACAAAGGGAACACGATGTTTACCCAGGTTCGGGCCCTCTTAATGGAGGTAAAACCCTATGTCCTGCTTGATTGTATTTGATGAGTATGGGGGTTACAAGAGTTGATCTACCTCGAGATCGTAATGGCTAAACTCTGGCTGTCTAGCCTATGAAAATTCTGATAGCCTCTACGGACTAAACCCTTCGGTTTATATAGACACCGGAGGGGGCTAGGGTCGTACAAAGTCAGTTTACAACGAAGGAAACTATACATCTGGACGCCAAACTTGCCATCCACGCAAAGGAGAGTCCCACCCGGACACGAGGAAAGGTCTTCTGCCTTGTATCTTCACGGCCCATCAATCCGGTCCATGTTACATAGCCAGGCCACGCGAGGACCCCTTAATCCAGGACTCCCTCACCTGGGACCCTCCAAACCTACTCCTGGTCATCGGCAAGCTCGTAGTAGTAACCACCCTCGGGGTGGTAGTAGTAGTTGTCGGCGGGGGCAGCTGTCTCTTGGGCTCCGTCATCTGGTTGCATCAAACGGATATGGGGAAAAAGAGGAAGCAAAGCAACCATGAGTACTCATCCGAAGTACTCAGCAAGCAAGGATCTACACTACATATGCAACATTATCAAAGAAAGGCTGTAGGTGTGGACTGGGCTGCAGAAATGCCAGAATAGGGAGAAGGCCTAGTCCTATCGAAGACTAGCATCTTCAACGGTCTTGCAGCATTAGAAGAGTGTAGATTAGTACAATATAAAGTAGTAGCAGTGATAAGTCTCAACCTCGGCCAGAGATCCTTTCTCGACTCCCTGCGAGAAAGCAATCCCAGAGCCATACTATCCTTTTCTCATCACAAGTATCCAGTTCTAGTTGTATCGATCGGGATACAACTCCGAGCATCCATTACCGAGGATCCGGCTATGCATAGATTAGTTCTTCCCTGCAGGGGTGCACCAACTTACCCACCACACTCGCTTAACTCTGGCCGGACACACTTTTCTGGGTCATGCCCGGCCTCGGCCAAATGACACGCCGTAGTCCTACCTAGGGTCAGCAGAGAGGTCCCCGTCAGTCTATATCCTAAGCGCTCAGGGGTCTTGGGCCATCGCCGTATGCACTCCGGGTCGTTGCGAGCAAGGTGAAGCCAGGCACCACCTCTCATTGGATGGCGCCGGTCTGTCCCGGCCGCGATGCTGAGCTAGACGTCTGACAGAGCTTTCGGAAGAAACGTACGACACAGAGTGCCCATAACTTATTCCCGATTGATGGTTAGTGCTATCGGGCCAGAGGCCCACTCGGATCAAATATCCAAATCGTTAGTGTATTGGGGGTGCGGTAACGAGCAGAGACTCATGATCGATGTGACCCCGTCGTCCCATCTCGAGGACTTGCGGCAAGGGCTAAGAATGCCCGGCCACGCCTCGTATTTATCTCTCGGGCACCCTCCAGGTCAACCCGTCTCCACATCACTTGCGGGTACCCCTCAGGGTCGACCCGCCTTTCCAAGTAACAGTTGTAAAGTCCAAGTATCCGTGTGTCCATAACATCAGGGAATCCGAGGTATCACCCTCGTTGGATTCCTACTCGATGTATCCGTCAAGGTGAATTTAGGAGGAATCACCCTCGAGGTTCACACTTGAGCTGTTGCACGACGGCGTCGTTATCGGAAGTGGTGAAGGAGGAATCACCCTCGATGACCATGACCGAATAGCTACTCTACTGAGTTAACATCAAAAGTGCTAAATGAGGTATCACCCTCGGCACTTGATAGTAACGCTGCAGTGTCGTACAAGTATGGGGGGTGATGTGCGGTGCCGGGGCCTGGTTATCGATCTCGTTGATCGAGTCTTCTGATAATCCAGCGGGGCAATCGGGACAAGTGGGGTCACTGGGGTCTCTATCCAGCCTATACTAAGTAGTTTAGGATAAGCAGGTAATTATCAAAAGCAGGTTACAAAATTAGGTCATGCATCAGAATAGGTAAAGCAGTAACTGCAGCAATTCTAATGCAAGCACAAGAGAGAAGAGAATAGGCGATATAGGCATGCTTAAAGGGGGGTGCTTGCCTGGTTGCTCTGCGGCAAAGGCAGGGTCGTAAGTGGTGTCGTCGATATCCAGAGCTGCGTCGGTCTCGAGGACTACGTCGGTACCAAGATCTACCGAGAGAGAAGAGGGGGATGAAACAGATAAATACACGGCAAACATAAGCAACACAGAGCATTCTATGCTAACGTGCAGTGCAGGGTTGCCTAAAGACATGTCTAAGTCATTTTAGTTATTTTAGGATTTAAGTTGGATTTATTAACCGGTATATGTGCACTATTCACCTACCAGAAATAGGCTAAAAGTTGCAGGTACACCTCCGTAGAGGGTCCTGACACGGAAAAAGAGGGCACGGTCAGCTTCGTCTCGTTGTTCTGATCAACTTTCATGTACAAAGTTTTTCGATCCGAGATACGGTTTAATTTATATGATTTTTCTAAGTTTTAAAGAATTTCCGGAATTTATTTTATTTATTTAAATCAACATTATCCAGAACAGTGCAGAGTGATGTCAGCATGACATAATGGTGATGTCAGCAGTCAACAGAACGGCTGACCAGGTCAAACCTGACCTGTGGGTCCACTGGGACCCACATGTCAGCCTCTGTTAGTATAAACAGAGTTAATTTTAAGCTAACTAACTAATTAGATCAGTGGGCCCAGTTAGTCAGTGACTAATTACCTAATTAACTTAATTAACAATTTAGTTAATGTTTTAATTATTTATAAAAATCAGTTTATTTAGGCGGGACCCACATGTCAGTGACAAGGGGCCAGCCATGTCAGCGTTGACTGGGTCAATGGGCCCAGTGGGACCCGGTGGCAAAGACACTAGGTGGGGCCTGGCTAGTGCCACGTCGGCGACGACCGTAGACTCGCCGGAATCACGCCGGCGAGCACTTTTCTGCGGCGGCGCGCATCGCGGGTGATCGGAAATCGCCGTCCGGCGACCAAATCGAAGGCGGTTTGCGTTACGCGAACGGGGAGGACGAGCCGTGTCGATCTATGGCACGTGCGCGGGCTAAAACAGTCGGAGTGGAGAGTTACGTCGACGGCGATGGAATCAACGAGGAAATATGGGGAATCGGGAGAGAAGCTCACAGTGGAGCTCGAGGAGGGCCTGGTGAAGACGGAGGGGGTCCAATGGCGACGAATTTGACGAGGAGGTCCGGCAGCGTCCCAGGAAAAAGATGAAGCTGGTGACGGCGTTGGAGCTCCGGGACGTCGATCTGGTGGTGCAGACGAAGTAGCGGAGCACGGCGGTCCTCCTAAACACGTCGGCGTGGCGAGGGAGTGGTCGTGGCCATGACAACGGCGACGACACGGCGATGGTAGCGAGCGGCTGCGCTCGGGAGAGAGAACGGGGGCGCTAGGGGGGAAAGGGGTGGCCTAGGGTTCGAGGGGGGGGGGGGGCGAGGGAGACTCTTATCCACAGAGGGGGGCCGGGTATGATCGACACGGCGACTATGGTGGGGTGGATGGCCGCCACGATCCCCCTCCTGTGAACAGGAAGAAGGGGATGGCACCACTGTTGGGTTGGGCCTCCCCTGAGTACATGGGGCCCAAATGCTCATTGCATTTCCTTTTCTCTTTTTTTTACTTTTTTTAAAAGGCGCTGTTTGTATTTATTTAGGCTAACAGAAGATTTTGCAAAATATGAAACTTGGCTCATAATTTGTATTGCAAATTTTGACACTGCCACAAGAGGTTCGAGGTTAAAGAGAAAAGATTAGAATCGTGTTTGAATTTAAATGGTTCATTAAGATCCTGTTGGACCACTACATTAAATCCCAGGGGGATTTTGTAAATCCAAATGAGGTTGTTTTCATCATGACAAATACTTGGAGATTATTTGCAACATCACGAACATTTTTGTTTGCATGACAGAAGAAGTAATTATTTGGCTTGTACTTCAAATGGAATTTGGTTTTTGATTTTCATCAAGTGGCAATTTAGTTTGAAAAGCATGATGACATGGCATCATTAAAGGGGAGATCACTATAGCATGATTCTTGGGGTGTTACAAATCTCCTCCACTACAAGAAATCTCGTCCCGAGATTTAGGAGGTAGACGGGAACAAAGCGTGGTATTCATCACGAAGACGATCCTCTTGTTTCCATGTGGCTTCATCTTCAGAATGATTTAACCACAGAACATTAAGAACTTTGATAGCCCTCTGACGGTTGCGACGTTCAGCTTGAATGAGAACATGGACAGGATGATCTTTGTAAGTGAGATCTTTTTGCAGGGGTTGAGTTTGATAAGCCATGGGGTTGTTGCAATAAGACTTGCGACTCAGGGCATCGGCCATGACATTAGCCTTACCAGGGGTATAATAAATACCGTAGTCATAGTCTGTACTTGTTTTCATACATCGCTGCTAACGGAGATCCAGATCTAGATGAGTAAACAGATACTTCAGAATTTGATGATCGGTGAAGATCTCGCAACGAGTACAAAAAGGAAATGTCACCACAACTTTAGTGCAAACTTAACTGCAGCAAGTTCAAGGTCATGGACTGGGCAGTTCTTTTGGAAAGACATCTTGGAATTCACAAACGACTGGAGTGTTTTTCAATTCTCACAAAGGGAGAAACGTTTCACGCATTCAAGGAATAAATCCGTGCTTCGACATTTCGAACAAGATGAGCATGGTAGCTCACTATCTCATTTGATGGATGTAGTAGATGGACGGTTTTAGTGGCGCAAATGATAGAAGTGGTGTGTGTTTTCAACCATTCCATTCCCAGAATGAGGTCGATATTGGATGACTTCAAAACAATGGGGGAAACATGGAATTCCAATCCTTCAATTTCAACAGGGACGTTGTGACTAACCATGGTGGTTCGACATTGGCCCGCAGAATGCAGCTTGAAATTCCGGCCAAGTGATGGTGGTTCCAATAGGTAAGGAACGCCTATGGCTGTCCCACCATTGAGCAGCGGGACCTTTCAGGTAATAAGCCGCGAAGGTGACATAGTTGGAAGGGGCTACATCAGCAGACTCTAGCTCGAAAGTGATGTCACGGAGCTAGTCATCAGCATCAAGGGGCTGAGTTGAGTTGCGGTAGATGACAGGGTAGAGACGTGCAAAGTCATGCAGTGTCACTGGGGCGGGTTGCTGATTCATATTGGGGCGCGGAAACTGAGCCATGACTCTTTCCATGAACTGGCGATTCAGCATCAAACAACTGTATCATTTCGTCCATGTATTCGGGCGGTCACGACTAGCGGGTCTAACCATCCTGCTTAAATGCAATAGGGGGTAGTTTAGCAAGGGGTGGAGCAAGTGTATGGAGTCATTCATGATGTAACTTGTACAGTGAGCAAAGGCACGGTATGTACAAGGCAGTAGTCATTAAAGACATACTAATACATATATAGAGCCAGTTAGACGCTGTTCGAATGAGTTCGGACAAGAGAAACATCCTAGACATACTAGGCGGCACGCATGCACGCAATGGAGGGATATCACAACGGGGCATAGCAAAGGCTACATCAACGTCGAAGATGACCACTAGAGCGAGGAATCTGCAGGGGACGACGCAGGGTGCCCTCGATATGAGGATCCTGCGGTCAGTGAACAATGTGAAGCATGTCTTGGCCCTCAATTCGAGAAAGGGGTAATACAAACCTCCGGGTGGATATGATCATGAGAAGCTAGTGTTAGAGTTAGCAAAAACTTTAACGTGAATAGAAGAGAGATCAGAGTCCCAGAGTAAGGGAGAGGAATAAAAGATCCTAATCCCACCCAATGGTGACGTGGGCCCGTAAGCCACACAACCAAGTTAGTAAAACGGTTTTTCAGATACTAGACTCAACTTCGGCCAAGGAGTTGGAAAGGGGGATTCTACAGGCAGTCGGCTCTGATACCAACCTGTGACGACCCCGGCTTAATCGTGCACTAATCATACACGCAATGCACATGATCAAGCCTAAGGACTCACTTGAAGATATCACAACACAACTCTAAAACATAAATAAAGTCATACAAGCTTTATATTACAAGCCAGGGGCCTCGAGGGCTCAAATACATAAGCTCGCATACAAGCGTCAGCGGAAGCATCAGATATCTGAGTACAGATATGAAACAGAAACAGATAAGCCTTTAGAAAGGCGGGGCAAAACAAAAGCTACGATCGAAAGTCGCAGGCCTCCTACCTAGGACCCTCCGAACCTACTCCTGGTCGTCGGCAAGCTCGTAGTAGTAACCACCCTCGGGGTGGTAGTAGTAGTCATTGGCGGGGGCAGCTGTCTCCTGGGCTCCGTCATCTGGTTGCATCAACGGATATGGGGAAAAAGAGGAAGCAAAGCAACCATGAGTACTCATCCGAAGTACTCAGCAAGCAAGGATCTACACTACATATGCAACATTATCAAAGAAAGGCTGTAGGTGTGGACTGGGCTGCAGAAATGCCAGAATAGGGAGAAGGCCTAGTCCTATCGAAGGCTAGCATCTTCAACGGTCTTGCAGCATTAGAAGAGTGTAGATTAGTACAGTATAAAGTAGTAGCAGTGATAAGTCTCAACCTCGGCCAGAGATCCTTTCTCGACTCCCTGCGAGAAAGCAATCCCAGAGCCATACTATCCATTTCTCATCACAAGTATCCAGTTCTAGTTGTATCGATCGGGATACAACTCCGAGCATCCGTTTCCGAGGATCCGGCTATGCATAGATTAGTTCTTCCCTGCAGGGGTGCACCAACTTACCCACCACGCTCGCTTAACTCCGGCCGGACACATTTTTCTGGGTCATGCCCGGCCTCGGCCAAACGACACGCCATAGTCCTACCTAGGCTCAGTAGAGAGGTCCCCGTCGGTCTATATCCTAAGCGCTCAGGGGTCTTGGGCCATCGCCCTGTGCACTCCGGGTCGTTGCGAGCAGGGTGAAGCCAGGCACCACCTCTCACTGGATGGCGCCGGTCCGTCCCGGCCGCGGTGCTGAGCTGGATGTCTGACAGAGCTTTCGGAAGAAATGTACAATGCAGAGTGCTCATAACTTATTCCTGCGTGATGGTTAGTGCTATCGGGCCGGAGGCCCACTCGGATCAAATATCCAAATTGTTAGTGTATTGGGGGTGCGGTAACGAGCAGAGACTCACGATCGATGTGACCCCGTTGTCCCATCTCGAGGACTTGCGGCAAGGGCTAAGAATGCCCGGCCACGCCTTGTATTTATCTCTCGGGCACCCTCCAGGTCAACCCGTCTCCACATCACTCGCGGGTACCCCTTAGGGTCGACCCGCCTTTCCATGTAACAGTTGTAAAGTCCAAGTATCCGTGTGTCCATAACATCAGGGAATCCGAGGTATCACCCTCGTTGGATTCCTACTCGATGTATCTGTCAAGGTGAATTTAGGAGGAATCACCCTCGAGGTTCACACTTGAGCTGTTGCACGACGGCGTCGTTATCAGAAGTGGTGAAGGAGGAATCACCCTCGATGACCACGACCGAATAGCTACTCTATAGAGTTAACATCAAAAGTGCTAAACGAGGTATCACCCTCAGCACTCGATAGTAATGCTGCAGTGTCGTACAAGTAAGGGGGGTGATGTGCAGTGCCGGGGCCTGGTTATCGATCACATTGATCGAGTCTTCTAATAATCCAGCGGGGCAATCGGGACAAGTGGGGTCACTGGGTCTCTATCCAGCCTATACTAAGCAGTTTAGGATAAGTAGGTAATTATCAAAACCAGGTTACAAAATCAGGTCATGCATTAGAATAGGTAAAGCAGTAACAGCAGCAATTCTAATGCAAGCACAAGAGAGAAGAGAATAGGTGATATAGGCATGCTCAAAGGGGGGGGGGGTGTTGCTTGCCTGGTTGCTCTGCGGCAAAGGCAGGGTTGTCAGTGGTGTCGTCGATCTCCGGAGCTGCGTCGGTCTCGAGGACTACATCGGCACCGAGATCTACCGAGAGAGAAGAGGGAGAAGAAATAGATAAATACACGGCAAACATAAGCAACACAAAGCATGCTATGCTAACGTGCAGTGCAGGGTTGCCTAAAGACATGTCTAAGTCATTTTAGTTATTTTAGGATTTAAGTTGGATTTATTAACCGGTATATGTGCACTATTCACCTACAGGAAATAGGCTAAAAGTTATAGGTCCACCTCCGTAGAGGGTCCCGACATGGATACAGAGGGCATGATCAGCTTCGTCTCGTCGTTCTGATCAACTTTCATGTACAAAGTTTTTCGATCCGAGCTACGGTTTAATTTATATGATTTTTCTAAGTTTTAAAGAATTTTTGGAATTTATTTTATTTATTTAAATCAACATTATCCAGAACAGTGCAGGGTGATGTTAGCATGACGTAATGGTGACATCAGCAGTCAACAGAATGGCTGACCAGGTCAAACCTGACCTGTGGGTCCACTAGGACCCACATGTCAGCCTCTATTAGTATAAACAGAGTTAATTTTAAGCTAACTAACTAATTAGATCAGTGGGCCCAGTTAGTCAGTGAATAATTACCTAATTAACTTAATTAACAATTTAGTTAATGTTTTAATTATTTATAAAAATCTGTTTATTTAGGCGGGACCCACATGTCAGTGACAAGGGGCTAGCCACGTCAGCGTTGACTGGGTCAATGGGCCCAGTGGGCCCCGGTGGTAGAGACACAAGGTGGGGCCTGGCTAGTGCCACATCGGCGACGACCGTAGACTCGCCGGAATCACGCCGGCGAGCACTTTTCTACGGCGGCGCACGTCGGGGGTGATCGGAAATCGCCGTCCGGCGACCAAATCGACGGCGGTTTGCGGCACGCGAACTGGGAGGACGAGCCGCGTCGATCTATGGCATGGGCATGGGCTAAAACGGTCGGAGTGGAGCGTTATGTCGACGGTGATGGAATCAACGAGGAAATATGGGCAATCGGGAGAGATGCTCACAGTGGAGCTCGAGGAGGGCCTGGTGAAGACGGAGAGGGTCCAATGGCGACGAATTTGACGAGGAGGTCCGGCAGCGTTCAAGGAAGAAGATGAAGCTGGTGACGGCGTTGGAGCTCCGCGACATCGATCTGGTGGTGCAGACGAAGTAGCGGAGCATGGCGGTCCTCCTAAACACATCGGCGTGGCGCGGGAGTGGTCGTGGCCATGACAACGGCGACGACGCGGCGATGGCAGTGAGCAGCTGTGCTCGGGAGAGAGAACGGGGGTGCTAGGGGGGAAAGGGGTGGCCTAGGGTTTGAGGGAGGGAGGGGGTTGAGGGAGACTCTTATCCACAGAGGGAGGCCGGGGATGATCGACACGACGACCATGGTGGGGTGGATGGCCGCCATGATGCCCCTCCTGTGAACAGGAAGAAGGGGATGGCACCACTGGTGGGTTGGGCCTCCCCTGAGTACATGAGGCCCAGATGCTCATTGCGTTTCCTTTTCTCTTTTTTTTTACTTTTTTTTAAAAGGCACTGTTTGTATTTATTTAGGCTAACAGAAGATTTTGCAAAATATGAAACTTGGCTCATAATTTGTATTGCAAATTTTGACACTGCCACAAGAGGTTCGAGGTTAAATAGAAAAGTTTAGAATCATGTTTGAATTTAAATGGTTCATTAAGATGCTATTGGACCACTACATTAAATCCTAGGGGGATTTTGGAAATCCAAATGAGGTTGTTTTCATCATGACAAATACTTGGAGATTATTTGCAACATCACGAACATTTTTGTTTGCATGACAAAAGAAGTAATTATTTGGCTTGTACTTCAAATGGAATTTGGTTTTTGATTTTCATCAAGTGGAAATTTAGTTTGAAAAGCATGATGACATGGCATCATTAAAGGGGAGATCACTGTAGCATGATTCTCGGGGTGTTACACCTCAAGTCGCAGTACAATCATTGCAGCTTCATCTTTGACGAGTGACTTTGTGGGGTCCAGGCCTGGTTCAATTCGTTCAGTTTCCTGCTCAATGTTCTGACAGAACTCTGCACAAAGAGGGAAAGTATGAGTTAGCAGCAACATTATATAGAAGTTTTTTGGATTTACTCGGACGAAGAAGGATACCTTCAAGCATGATGTACATCTTCTTTGCAAGGCCCCCCAAGTAAACCTCCAGCTCATCCCTCTTCCGAGTGAGTTGGTCCACCTTGTCAGTCAAGACAACTTGCTCCTCCCTCAGCTGCGCAGCTTCCTTTTTCACCTCATCAACAGCAGTCTTCAGAGTCGCGTTCTCCTCCTTGAGCTTACCGACTGAAGCTAGCTTCCTCTCAGCTGCTTCAGTTTTTTGTCGAGCCACCTTCTGCGCCCCCGCGAGTTCATTGTCCTTCCTCTCCAGCGCCTGCTTCATAGTGTCTAAAGAAATAACATTCTTCAGTCGTGCTTGGAGTTGGCGGTTTTCACTATGCACATATGTTCGAGTGGAGTCACTCGGTTCAAAGGACGGAAAAGAAGAAATGACAAAGCACACAGTTAGCAAAGTGTTACCTCCCATGGCCTTCACCTCATCTTGAGCATCCTTCAAGCTCTTCTTGGCAAGTTCTAGATCCAGTTGGAGTTGGATCTTCTCCTTCTCCAGGGCAACGTACTGAGTCCCAAGTTCACAAGATTTCTGAGATCAACAAAAAGACAATTCAGTCGACGCAGAGAAAGGCAATTCCTCCACTTCCGAGTGGAGAAGAGCAAATCCAGATTGCTATTATCAAAAGTGTTCTAAGACCACCGCCGAATCGAACATTCGACTACGGTCTAGGGGACTACACCCAGTGGGTGCACTCAGCATGCCCCCACTGGATCAATTTCCCACTCGGCGCGGCTTGACCGTCCCGAGTGGAAGAAGAAGAAAAAAAACTTGTTCTCAGACCCCCGCCAAATCAAACATTCGACGGCGGTCTCATGGACTACACCCAGTGGGTGCACTCAGCATGCCCCCACTGGATAAGTTTCCACTTGATACGGCCTGACCGATTCGAGTGAAGAGCTTGAAGCAAAACAATATTCTAAGACCCCCGCCGAATCAAACATTCGACGGCGGCCTCGGGGACTACACCCAGTGGGTGCACTCCGCATGCCTCCACTGGATCGATTCCCCACTCGGTGCGGCCTGACCGTTTCGAGTGGATGGAATGCAGAACAAAAGAAAACACCCAGTGGGTGTACAGATTCAACAGAATCAAGACGCAAAAAATTCAATCGGAAATCAACTTACTACCGCACTTACTTGGACATTTGCTTGAAGGGCTGTGCTGGCGTCATAGGCTAGCTTGCTGCTTTCATACACCTCCTTCAGGCGCTGCATCATCAAACCAGCCTGGATCATAGCCTCCTTGCCGGCCCCAGTCTGGTCCTCTGGGACATGGTGCAGAGTGAATACAGTTGACAGGGGAGCTGGTGATACAGTCGGTAGGATCGGCGCCTGAGTCTGGCCAGCAGGTCCAGAAGTTGGAAGAGTTGACACCAACAGTAGAGCAGTCGACGCCGGAGCGGTAGAGATAGCGCCGGTCTGAGACTAACCACCAGGCTCTAGGAGGACAAGTTCAGGTGGCGTATGGGAAGTCTGGCCTGAAGGCGTTCTCCTAGCATGGCTTCATGCGAAAGTCGGCCTGCCTCTTCCTCCTACGCTTCTTGGAGGTTCCTCCTCATCATCGTCTGGGAGAGTGATGACATTGGTTGGTGCTGCAGTCACTCGACAGTCAGATCTCAGTCGACTGCCAGAGCAAGTAGTGAGACCGAACAAGATATGAGTTGATCATACCTGCCCGGGAAGTTGTTGCGCCCGCAGTCTCTGTGTCTGCACGCTCGTCATCAATCTCCATTTGGGACGTTGCAGAGGTAGCTGCCCTGGGATTCAGAATTCCACTCGGTCAGCAAAAACATAAGGGTCTGCGAGAATAAGATAGAAAGTGAAATGATTTGCAACAATGACACTTACGTCAAAGCGATAGGCATAGCAACCTTGATCCTGGGCAAAGCCTTCCGAGGTTTAGGTGGAATGACCTTGGCTTGTTTAGCAGTTTTCTCAGTCGGGTCAGGAGTTGGCATCCGAGTGCACTTCAGGGTCCTGACACTCGACACTCCAGCCTTGCCCTGGCTAGCCGCGGGATCTTGGGTCTGCTTGGTACGACGTTCAGTGCGCGGTGGTGACTCGACCTCCTCGCTGTCTTCAGAGTCGTCGCTGTCACCTTCACTGTCGTCAGCATATTTGATGTCGGCGCTCCCGCCCTCACTCTCCTCTCCTCCAGTGAGTTGTTCCCCGTTCGGCATAGGCGAGTACATCTTCGTGAATACCTGCGAGACACAGATTATAAAGATCAGTCGGATTCCAATTCAGTTGCGTATTGAAAGCAAAAGGCAAAAACACTCGACAAGTTATGTCTCACTTCTCCTAGGAGGTGGTCAGCGTCGAATGGCAAGATCCGTTTTGCTCCACGCGGATTGTCCTTGTTTCCAGTAATGCTCTGCAGCCACTATGCAACTGTCTCCTCTTGTACCTCCTTCGGGTGGGTCCGGGCAGTGTCCTTTGTACCTGAGTACAACCACATAGGGTGGTCGCGAGCTTGCAAGGGCTGGATGCGTCGACTGAGAAACACTTCCAGCAAATCCATGCATGTCACTCCGCCCCAGACCAGTGCGATGACTGCATCAACCAGGATGGCCACCTCACCCTTCTCCTCCTCTTCTACATTCAACGAACGAGGGGTGCGGAGTCTCTCCAGAGAGAAATGGGGAAGGCCAGTCGACTGGCCTGGAGTTGGGACATCTTTGCAGTAGAACCAGGTCGACTACCACCCCCTAACCGACTCAGGAAAGGTCATGGGAGGGAAAGCTCTCCTACCCCTCATTTGGATTCCCAAACCTCGACACATTTGGATCACGTGGGTCCTCTCATCAGTCGGATTGACTTTCTTAACTGACTGAGATCGGCAAGTGAAGATGTGCTTGAATAGGCCCCAATGAGGATGGCACCCAAGGAAGTTCTCACACATCGAAACAAATGCAGCAAGGTACGAGATGGTGTTTGGAGGAAAGTGATGGATCTGAGCACCAAAGAAATTCAAGAACCTGCGAAAGAATGGATGCGGAGGCAGGGAGAAACCTCTTTCCACATGAGCTGTGAGGAGAACCCGCTCGCCGTCACGCGGCGTGGGCTCAATCTCTCCTTCCGGTAGCCTCCAGGATCTAGGCACTATCAGGCCGTCAGCGGCGAGCCCCTCCAGATCCTCCTCCGAGACCGACGAGCGGATCCAATCCCCTTGGATCTAGCCCGGCAGTAGAGCAGATCGCGAGGTCGACCCCTTAGCCGCCTTCTTGCCCTTGGCCGTTATCTTCTTCGTGTGCTCCAGGGCCTTCGTCTTGTCCTTCACCATTGCTGCAGTGGTCGACGGGCACGAGCCGAGCGGCGCTGCGTTGGAGAGGGCGAGGCAGAAAGGCGAGGAAGAAAGGGGGAAAATGGTGGGCACTGTTGCGCGCATCGACCGTGTCGCCATAAATATCCGCGTGTCCGAGTGACTGACTCATGGGCCCGCGCAATCTCAGCACATCCTGCAACCGGCGGTAGCTCGATACATGGCGAAAAAGGTGGGGCGAGGATCAAGGAGTCCCTCCCCACTTGCTCCGCTTACCGCGCTGCATTCGTCCCACGCGCTTCTCCAAATTTTGAATCCCGCAAAATCCGGGCCAGTAAATCAGTCAATCGCGTCAAGGATACCTAAATTCAATCTGCTCGATGCTATGCTACTTATTTCACTCGGATATTCAAGAGGCCAGAATCGATCAAGGCGACTGACGAAGGATTAAACTACCAACATACTTTCAGACTCCCAAGAAAGTGTCTCCGAGACATTGAGTCGGGTTGAAATTGACTTCAATCCTCCTTACTCGGTCCTCGATCCATTTGGGGGCTAATGACGATGACATGTACCTAGGGTAGGATCTTGGGCCTGACCCATATGCCCTACCCAAGGTCACCACACGAGAGGCCAAGGCCTACGAACACAGAAAGAAGATACCGACTGGAATCATCACGGAGTGCAACCCACTCGACCAGAGATCCACTCGGAGACTCCAATTCCACTCGACCACCGTCAGTCACTCGAAGAACGAGAAGATCCACTCGAAGGGCAGGAGGCCTAAGGTCGCTTGTAGATAGCAACGGTTGGTCATTCACCCCGTCACCATAAAGGTCATTAAACACGGGCATTACCAGTAATGTTCGTAGCATTACTCTCTCATTGAACCCTTGCGTAACTCAGGACTGCGAGGGGTCGGCGCACTCTATATAAGATACCCCTCCCCTCTGGCACAAGGGTTCGCACCCCCTGTAACTCAACACTCCAATCAACAAGCCTCCGCGACACCGAGATGTAGGGCTGTTACCTCCTCCGAGAGGGGCCTGAACTCATAAAATCCGACTGTACAACCTTGCCGTAGCTAGGCACTGCCTCCTCCTACGTACCCCCCATCTCTATTGTCAGATCTGTTCCCATGACACTGGGAACAAGGGCAGTGTCGGCCAGGCCTGGAAGAGCCTCTCCTCTCCACACCACCAGATCGATGCTGCCAATCCCGTCCAACCCCATCTTTCCCATTGGCCTCCACCGCTAACCTATCAGCAGTGACGGCGCCTCCCTATTCCACCCTTGTAGCGAGAAGGGTCACACGACGCCCCCTGATGGCGTCGAGGACAGCCCCTTTGGCTCGTATGCACCTGATGTTTCGTATAGTAGCGCCGCCGCCACCCATGCATTTAGGTTCTGGCACCTGGATAAAAAAGGGTAAGCATCTCATGATCCATCCCGAGTTCACGAAATTTCGTTGGTTTCTATGATTTAGTATTGCACATGCAGCAGTTTCAGAACCCAAGGAAAACTAGCCTGGCTGGTTCTACTTACCCGACTTCTTCAGGTTAGTTGGATGGCTTGGATCGCTAATAAATTGAGTGAGTCCGTCTATGCATTTTTAGTTGCTGAACTTGTGATAACAGTAGCAGCCTTATCTTAATTCATAGTTTAGTTAATCCTAGCCGATTACTCACCATGTATTGTATTTTTTTCAGTTTTCGGATATATTTCTTGCAAATGACCAAAATATATGGACTGGTAAGTATGCTCTACTAAAACCAGGTAGGAAAAATACTTGAAAAATAACTGCACTGTGAATAGTTGAAATAACTGACGGGATTATCTTGTGTTCCGAATATATTGTCTGAAACATGTGATTTTGGGCCGCCCAAAGTATCGACTTTTGATGATTTATGAGAGCCCTTAAGTTGTTCTTGCTCAACCCATAGGTAGATGTTCTAATTAAGTTGCTTATGATTTGATATATTATGTCTCTTCTGAGGTTGTAGGAACCAGTTACATGTTCTCTGAACTTCTTGCTGATATTCCATATGGCTACAAGTCCAGCATATGGTTTCTAGGCAAGTATTCAAATCTAATTAACATACTGTTGCATGTCTTGCTCGCATTATTCTCTTGGCTAAACATCTGCAATTTTCAGGTTGCTGCATATATGAGATGACTGCGCTGAATCATGAATTCAAAGCATTTCTAGGTAGCTATGTTGACATGCTCTTTAAGTTACAGTTCCTTCTTTCCCGCAAAAATAAAAGAAAAATATTACAGCTCCTTCTTGTTAGTTGTAACATATGATGTTTCACCAAAAGTTGTATGTCAGATGATGTTTTTTCATAACAGGATACGCAATATGCAGACACTGATAAACAAGATAAACAAGTCTGTTGTTGCTCCTCTATTGACTATATTTTCGGGTGCATTCTAAGCACTTGTAATGCATTTACTTGTACCAAGTTCTTGTGAGCTATTCATGACACATCTGAAATTTTTATAGTACATTTATTTAAGTCATTCAGTAGGGGACTCATATAAAGCATGTTGCGCAGAAGTCCATATCACAGATTAAGTGTGAGTCATTTTCATAGAGCATATTTATTTTATTTTTATATAAATGAATATACTCTTATTTCTGCACTCATTTACGCACCACATTGCCTCATATTGATTGGGATTTTCATGCAGTTTGATGTAGTATACTACATAATTTTCTTTAAAAAATGTGATCTGAACTTTTTACTCTTTTGTGCTCCCATGTCAAGCATGGTTTCAACATAACCTTTTAGTCTATCATCTCTTGTAATCATTGTTTTGTCACCAAACAAGCCAGTGGGTTACCACCTACTCGTATTTCAGCATGCGATTAGTCTACTATCTCTTGCCTGGTTTGTGTTACTTATGCAAGAATCCTCTTACAAGGCATATATGGAGACATGACGACTGCAGATGAGAAAGAATAGGGAGAGCAAACTGGTATTTTTTGATATATCCATGGAAAACATGTGTCGTCACATTTAACAATTTCTATAAGGAGATACGATGACTGTGAATGAGGAAAGAATAGGGAGAGAGAATTAATAATATATGCTGCGACTATCTAATAGATTTTTCATGTTTATTTTTTTCAAGAAATCATTTACATTTCAACCTTATAACAAGCCCATAAGAGAACATTGGACTACTACACCTTTGGTCAGACCTACATTAGGCCAATGACACATTTTAGTTAATGAAAAATATGAGCTCTTTTGGTTCAAATATTTTCATACAAAATTTGATGTACTTCTCATGGATATCTTCTTAAACACGATTTTATTTTTAAGTTTATGCGTTAGAGTTAATGCACTATATCCGACTGCCAATTTCCAGTTTGAGGAAGATTTTAGAGCAGCAATATACAAGCAATGCTAAGATTAGTCCTGCCACTTTGTTTTTTGCAAGAGAATTGATGGATGAGAATATATACCTCCACTTGTGCGCGCTGATCTGTGACGCATGCGCCCGCAGCGCAGGGTCATGCTCTGTTGCAACCGTGCACGCCACCGCTACTAGATGGTGCCCCCATAGAGGACTACACTAGCTTCCTCTCCCTGGCTGAGATTTTCCATATCATCTCTGTCAAAGGCGTCATCATGGCAAGAAGTCCAGGTAAGGTTATCCATATTTTATTTGCTAATATTAAGTTTCTTAGCTAATGTCCTCCTAGCCTAGAGCATGTTCATCTGACTAATCAAGCTAATGCAAACCACTTGGATATGAAGTACACACACTTACCACAACTTGCTATGTGCTGACTTAAGTTTTCCTTTTAATAAAAGAAACATGTCGTTGGTTTATGGCTTCATGCTCAGTGTAAAACCATAAGGATCTCTACTCCTAATGTCTCACTTGGTAGGATAGCCTCCATGGTTTTTTTTGTCTCCCACTTTCGTCTGGTTTTTTTGTTAGGTTTTTTCGTCTCCACTCCCCCCTACGCACGCACAAAAAAAACCACCCTGCACGAAACTCCGCTCCTCTCGATCCCGGTCTCTCTAGCCATCGACCGTCTCCCTTCTCCACCCGCCGCCCGCCGCCCTTGCCTCTCTTTGTCCCAATCTAGATGGCGCCTCCCACCTCTGCGGGGCGGTGGCCTTGAGCGCCGGCAGTGTCGCCTGTATCTCCAGGATCCCCTTCTTGCAGTCCTAGCTGCCCCTCTCTATTTCCTCACAAACCCTAGGGCCTCCACACCTCCACATCGCCCCATCCCATCGATGGCCTAGCCCTAGATGGCGGCCACCGCTGCCACCACTTCCTCCTTCGTAACCTCGCACGTTGATGCATCGTGTTCACTATAGCTGTGCAAGGCGTCCGGCACGGGCGCCGCGATGTATAGTGGGTATTATGATCCCGTCCTCTTCTTCCCTCCGATCTCCTTACCCTGGCCGATGCTGCCATCTCCTCAGCGCCTCGGGCCTTGGCCGACGCAAGCGACTCCTTGGCGCCCCACCGCCGCCATCACATCGGAGGCGCCGGCCTGACCTCGATTCCTTGGAAGAAAGGTTTGGACCATCCCTCGATGCCTTGCTCTGCCCCGATCTGCAAGAAAGGCAGGCTGATTGGGGATATACGGGATGGTCTCGGTCCAGAGTAATACGAGAATGACAGCTAGAAGGCTGGACGGCGTTGGATGGAAGGGAGAGTGGGAGAGACAAGGTGGGCATGAGGTGACGAGGTCAGTTTGGTTGCCGGGGAGGTTGCGGGAGACAAGCCACCGTATAGCTTTTTGTAGCCGCTGGCATGCGTGCTTTCTTGCTGATGTGTGCTTGTTACTATTGCTGCTTCGAATGTGTGTGTGGTGTGCCCCTGCCGATGTGCGCTTGCTGTCACTACTGAGTTGTGTGTGTTCTATGCGCTTGCTGCCGCGCTGTCTGGTAAAATCGCATGCACTTCTTTTTGTTTTACTGAACAATTCATGACCACTCTTGAACAGAAGCCACCTGAACTTAGTTTGAGCTCTCATGTTGTTAAATGAAGCATGATTTTTAGTAAGCTGAACAATGCTTCTGATTTCCTAACTTAACAGGAAATTTTTAGTTCTGTTTGTATTGTTCCAATCAGTTTTTTACACTATTATGTAATCGCCATGCGTATATATCAAGGGATTACAACATCTTGATTATTATTTTTATGAGTATTTCCTTTCTCAGATTGCTGATCCACGATCTTCCTGCAGATATCAATGTTGACTTGAATCCTGTTAGGAGTTGATCAAGATATCTGCTATGTTCTGATGCAATCACTGATTAATTTGAGAGAGAGAACGGCGTGGCAGCAGAAGTAACAAGATGCGGTGTTCCAACTACAAATGCCTAAATTGTCTTTAGTATATGTCCATATAAAGAAAATTGTAGTGTTCCAACTATTGAATCTTTGATCAAGTGATTGTTTAATTCATATATATCACAACTGTTAAATTAATTAATTTTTTAGCTATATTATAGTTTGAGCCGAGGGCTTCTTACAATTCTTACTGCTACTAATTTACACTTCCTATATTCATTTTCTCACATGAGTTTGTTTAGAGCAGGGTATTTGATATATGAGTTTAGATCACTCTTCTACTAGACAGATTGACACGTACCAAAGATTGATCCCAAGCAGAACTACAACCTGTTCATGGATTACCTGCAGGCCCGCATTCTAACCAACAACATTGGGCAACCTCGACATCACCAGTGACTACACAGAGGCTGTGAAGAAGTTTGGATACGAGATTGATGGCGTAGCTGGATGGGTGAGCGAGCTTTGTTGTAAGTGATTCGTACACTTGGGACTAACACTATTTAATTGATGCTTTGTTTGATTATGAAATTGTCTAATTGAAGTACTAAGTTTTGTTTGGATTTTGTAGAGCGGTTCACAAATTTGGTTGGGTGGCTTAGATTTTTTTATCCACTATTAAACTAAACAAAAAATATATAAACCTTACAACGTGCACTATGCGAGAGAACCACTATAGTATTAGATCTGAAGCCATAAATTTATCTTGATTAATATTGTACCCCTGTTGAAAGTATCTTTTGCATGTCTTAGAACTCAGCAAATTAGTATGGATATTTATAGAAAAAAATTTATACCTAAATACACGGGTTGGTTGCAGATTATTGGTAAAGAAGAATTGGAAATCAGTTGTTTACTATATCACTGTGAGCAGATCATTAGGGTCTACAAGTTTGGACATACATTGTCCTCTATTACACACCATCACTTAATATGAACTTAGATTTGTTACCCGAAGCTGAGTTATGGGTTCATGGAATGCGAAAGAAGCTTAACATTGACTTGACGTACCATCCCTACATGTACATAACATTCCTCACAAACTTTTTTATCTAGGAAATCCATAATAACTATGATGTTTAACACTTTTGGGAGCTTTATCCTGTGGGAGATTGTCAGCCATGACAATCTTACAATCTTTTTATCTAGAAAATCCATAATAACTATGACGTTTAACACTTTTGAGAGCTTTAGTCTGTGGGAGATTGTCAGCCATGACAATCTTACAATCTTTTTTATCTCGAAAATCCATAATAGCTATGATGTTTAACACTTTTGAGAACTTTAGCCCGTGGGAGATTGTCAGCCATGACAATGTATACCAATCAAAAATTTCAACCATGTCGAGAGTTTGCCAGATGGAACGTAGGTCTACTGTAGACAAAATATTGATTAATAGCTTCTGATACAGTTTTTGGTGATTTGTAATACTCTCCAAAATTCAAATATACAAGTGTTACTCGGCAAAACTAATTATGTTGTGTAGATATTACTGTAATATAGATCCATTCCTATACTTCATTCATATGCATGGTTGAGTAGTAGTACTTGTGATACGTGATGTGTAAAGTGAAACATGGTTGACATGTCTTTGCGATGACGCTGGCGGAGAAGACGTCAAGGGCGATAGAGGACATGTTATAGAAGATGTTGAGGGCGGGGGTGGAGGAAATAGCCAAATGGGGTTCCAGCAAGAAGGAGGCCGATGGGTTCCCTTGTAGCAATGAGATGTTGTGTGATTCATTCATTCGTTTGATCCCTCCTTATTCCACTTGAATCAGATCTATAAACCTCGGGTTTTTTCTTCTTTAGTAGAACATGACCCAGGGCATAATTTCATGCTCTGAGTTTGGCTTATTTAATTTAGTATGATGCAATATTTGCTGCTAATAATTATACAAGTTTAGATTTTTAAATGCAATATTATATACCATGTATATGGATGGAACGAAATATAAACTCATGTACTCTGGTTTATGTGGTTTCTAAATTTTTCTGATATGTCCTTGAGGTGCAGGAAGCTGGAGTCTGAGGAGAGGTAGTCACTCAAGTTCTTGCTGGAGAGGGAGGTGGATGCGTACCTTGCGGAGTTCTTGCATGGGTATATGGTGAACAAGGAAAAGATAGAGTTGCTGCTGTGCTGGAAGACTTGTAGGTTTTTTTTGGGCACGGAACTGTATGTGTTTTTGAAGGATATACTGTCCAACAGTGTAAGAGCATCTTTTACTGACAGGAATTTCTTAGAGATTTGGAGTTTGTGTATATAGTCCATTACTTCAAAAAAAAATTCCTTCAGATTGTAGGATTCAGAACTACAAATTTTTGTTTCTATGATCTACTTAGCATGCAATTCTGAACAAAACTTAAATTGGGACGCACCTCACAAAAAGGCAACTCATCACATCATCAGTAGTGAAAGGCTCAATGACAACTACCAGAGTCATATTGAAGGTAAGTCATCTCCCAAGCATTGATTTTATTTGGAATTGTGCAGCTTCAGATCTATGTAAGTCAAAACTTAGTTATGTCTATAGAAAGGGTAATCTTCAAAGTTGGTATATTTTGTGGTATTTTGGAGGAGGAGCTCAAGGGCTTCACTGAAGTCAGACAGGGGTGTCAGGGCTGCCAATGACCTCCACATAGCTATTATATTGCTTAAACCGACTGTAACAACTAGATTCTCGTCAATATCTATGTTAATTTGTAGAAAGGGTCAGGATTGGGAAATCCATGAACGGGCTGCTACTAAATTAGTGGGCCTTTGGACAATACCTGGAGTATTGCATTAATTTGATGTTGTCATGACCTTATTTATGATCACTTATGTACAGGTTTGGGGTGTTCATAGGAATGAGAATTTGAGCGCAGTCCTTTCTTTACACTTTTAGCTGGATTTCAGACGAGTGGTTATATGATTGGCCATGGTAGCTCATATGTCAATTAGTTAGGAGAGTGAACAATATAGTAATGCAAATCTGCCTCCCCTTCTCTGTTTTGAGTCATTGTTAATCATCCCAACAGCCATACCAGAGGTGGTCAATGCGGTCTTGTCAATGGTGTATAGGGATGATATAACCCTCCCTGTCACGCAGCAAAACTAATTATGTTGTGTGCATATTACTGTAATAGAGATCCATTCCTATACTTCACTCATATGCATGGCTGAGTAATAGTACTTGTGATACGTGAGGCATGAAGTGAAACATGGTTGCCATGGCTTTGCGATGGCGCTGGCGGAGAAGACATCAAGGGCGACAGAGGACATGTTATACAAGATGTTGAGGGCGGGGGCGGAGAAAATAGCCAAATGGGGTTCCTCGACGCCAGCGAGAAGGAGACTGATGGGTTCCCTTGTAGCAATGATATGTTGCGTGATTCATTCATTCATTTGATACCTCCTTATTCCACTTGAATCAGATCTATAAACCTCGGGGTTATTTTTTCTTCAGTAGAACATGATCCACGGCATAATTTCATGCTCTGAGTTTGGCTTATTTAAATTAGTATGATGCAATATTTGCTGCTAATAATGATACAAATTTAGATTTTTAAATGCAATATTATATACCATGTATATGGATGGAACAAAATATAAACTCAAGTGGAATGTCAATCATTAATTTTTAGTGTTATATGATGCAGGTTTGCTATATGTGTAGAATAGGATTTTCTTCTTAGGGAATCTCCTAGATGGAGTGGTCTTGCTGATATACTTGTGAAAGTTGGCATAATCTTACCATGAATCAACTCACAATGTTATCATTCACTTAACTAGCATTTTCATAAAAAATAGTTGGTTAAAAGCCTACTGGGCAAAAATATTTACAAGGATTACATGTATGCAATTTACATGGGGCTATCTAATGTCTAGAGATCCAGAAAGGTTGAAGTTGTGCGCAATGGTCATTGGAATGGTTACCATGCTAAGAGCAAAACCTATTGTTAAACAATATCACATTATTCATTATTTTTGAACTTAAATTATCACATTCATTGTGATTGCGTAATTCTTGATTGTTGTGTTTCTAATTAAAGCACATTATGTGACTATCTTCCAGTAGGGTGTTGTTAGATCAAGCTACTGCAGTTGCACCCGAGATGAGGAGATGGTAAATGAAAGATGTTGATTATAAATACTTTACTACTTACATATTGTTCATGAAAACATCAAGTAATTATAAGTATCATTTACAATCACCAACAATCATATCGGATATTGGATGACTGTTTTCCTGGCCTTCAAAGAAAAAATATCCTAGAAGTTGAGCCCAGCCAGAGGGACCTCGATACTTTTGTGCCAAGAAAAGTAGATACTTTTGAGCCAAGAAAAGTAGATGAGGTATGTCCAAAATATTGTGAGCTATGAATAATAGATGCGGAAGGGCTCAAATATTTTGTGTTTCCATGGTTCCTAAATGGCATGGTTCTAAGTCCCTAATTTCGTATGTAATAGTTTTCTAGGCAATTGCATAATGCAATCAAGTTTCTGGTTGTAGTAGTACATTGGAGCATTTGTTTGAAGGGTTCAAAATCCTCCATGTGTTGTATTTAATTAATGGATAATAACAACGGACCAGATTCGTGAGACGGTCGATCTTAAGCATAAAAGGCATCCAAGTGCTATCACGTTTCTGTACCACTTACTTTATTTTTTGCATCAGATCTGATAAGTCTTTCTATGTACACGTAGTTAAATTACATTTTCTTATTGAAAGGATTTTAAGTATTTTTTGTCTATTACTAACTATCTTTTGTATAGCTATAAAATTTAACATGCATTATGTTAACATATGGAACCAGTAAAAAGTTAAAAATAGCTACAACCAATATTTTTTGTAAAGCCCGTAGCAACGCACGGGGATTCTACTAGTAGTGAGTAGATGCCTTGTTTATCTGTATTTGGTTGTTAGGTTGGTTGCAGTGGTCATTTGTCCAGTTTTCAAGCAGATGCCTTGTTTATCTATATTTGCTTGTTAGGTTGGTTGCAGTGAGCCTTTGTCTAGTTTTCAAGCAGATGCCTTGTTTATCTGTATTAGCTTGTTAGGTTGGTTGCAATGAGCCTCTGTCCAGTTTTCAAGCAGATGCCTTGTTTATTTGTATTTGCTTGTTAGGTTGGTTGTAGTGAGCCTTTGTCAGTTTTCAATGGCTATATTTGGTTGTTATAATGAGCATATATTCCTTATTTATTTCAGTTATTCACAATGTGATGTTCATTATGTGCAAGTATGAACTGTGCAGGTCGATTTCATCAATACCAGTTTGAACGGCTATATTTGGTACCTGTTATGCCTGGTGTAGTTAACACATGCCCTTTATTTCAGTTTTACACATTTATCCAGTGCGATGTATAAGCATGAGCTATGTTCTATTCATTTTCAACAATACAAGTTTGAATTACAATATTTGGTCGTTGTTAAGCCTGTTGTAGTTAAAATTCCCTTCCATTTTTTCTCTGCTTTAACAACATGCTGAAACCAACACATTCAAGCTATCATTTGGAGATGATGTTGTTTACCATGGCTATATTTGGTTGATGTTAATCCTGTTGTACTTATCATGCCTTTCCATGTACTTACACAGGACAACAATGGGAGTGGCCGACGCTTTCCATCGAGGTTAGCTTCATCCCTCGGCTTATACTCAATCCGTTCCATAGTGTAGTGCATACAGATCCATGCCCGGACACTTTTTAGCTTCTAATATTAACTTGTTGCTTGTAGGTACATATGTCCTCGGCAAAGATCCACGGCTCGACCCTTTTTGCGTATGGGGTAATGAGATATTCATGAACCAACATCAAGTGAGGAAACTGGTAAGGATTGTTAGCAAAAAGATACAAACGACGACAATTAAATTATTTGTTTACGCTCAACCCAACACAAAAGTGAGTTGTAGGATGGTAACTACGGACTCTATAGCCTTCTCTTTTTACTCCCCATAATGAGTTGTTAGACAACAATGTCTGAATCTTTTTTCCTTTGTAGTGGTTCCCAAAGTAGTTTACTCAAGATTACCTCGCAAAGTACATGATTAGTTGACATGCAATGAAGGTTAAAGTATTTCATTGAGACTACAATGAGCATCAAGAAGTCCTAATGAAGACAGTGAAGGATGGGCGAGCGGCCATTGATACGTCCCAAACGTATCTACTTTTCCAAACACTTTTGCTCTTGTTTTGGACTCTAATTTGCATGCTTTGAATGGAACTAACCCGGACTGACGCTGTTTTTAGCAGAATTGTCATGGTGTTGTTTTTGTGTAGAAATAAAAGTTCTCAGATTGAGCTAAAAATTTATGGAGGATTATTTCAGAATATATAAAAAATACTAGCGGAAGAAACTACCAGAGGAGGGCCACCAGGGCACCACAAGCCCATGGGGCGCGCCCTGCAGGCTTGTGGGCCCCTGGCAGCCCCCGCAACCCTAACTCCAACTCCATAAGTACCTATTCGCCAAGAAAAAAATGAGAGAGAAGGAATCATCACGTTTTACGATATGGAGCCGCCGCCACATCCTGTTCTTCATCGGGAGGGCAGATCTGGAGTCCATTCTAGGTTCCGGAGAGGAGGATTCTAAGTCGTCGTCATCGTCAACCTTCCTCCCTCACCAATTTCATGATGCTCACCACCGGGAGTGAGTAAATCCTTTGTAGGCTTGTTGGACAGTGATGGGTTGGATGAGATTCAACATGTAATCGAGTTAGTTTTGTTAGGGCTTGATCCCTAGTATCCACTATGTTCTGAGATTGATGTTGCTATGACTTTGCCATGCTTAATGCTTGTCACTAGGGCCCGAGTGCCATGATTTCAGATCTGAACCCTTTATGTTTTCATGAATATATTGTTGGGGAACGTTGCATGGGAAACAAAAAATTTCCTACGCTCACCAAGATCAATCTAGGAGATGCACATCTACGAGAGGAGAGATTGGATCTACATACCCTTGTAGATCGCTAAGCGGAAGCATTAAGAAACGCGGTTGATGTACTCGAACGTCTTCGCGGTCCAATCACGATTCGTCCATGAACTCCCGATCAAGTGCCGAACGGACGGCACCTCCGTGTTCAACACACGTACGGCTTGATGACATCGTCACCTCCTCGATCCAGCGAGCGATGGTGAAGTAGTAGCTCAAGTTCTCCGGCAGCATGACGGCATGGTGGCGGTGGTGGTGGAGCAATCTCAGCAGGGCTTCGCCAAGCCAAACAGAGAAAGAGAGGAACTACGAGGGAGAGGAAGGGC
Source organism: Thinopyrum elongatum (assembly GCA_011799875.1). Classification (NCBI taxonomy): domain Eukaryota; kingdom Viridiplantae; phylum Streptophyta; class Magnoliopsida; order Poales; family Poaceae; genus Thinopyrum; species Thinopyrum elongatum. The sequence continues at coordinate 213,606,681 of CM022301.1, read as the reverse complement.
AGCGTCGTGGCATGGATGGGTCCGGCTGCCCTCCCTCTCCACCTCTATATATAGGGGGAAGGGAGGAGGTAGGGGCGCCCTAGAGTTTCCCCCTAGGTGGGGCGGCGGCCACCAAGGGAGGCGCCCTAGGGTTTGGGGGGTGCCCCCTAGGAGCCTTTCCTCCCAAGCAAGGGGGGCGGCTTCCCTAGGGGGGGTACACCAACCCCCTGGCCGGGTGGGCTGAGGTGAGGGGGGCACCCAACCCCTTGTGGGCTGGTGTGCTCCCTTCCCTTGGCCCGTGAGGCCCCCCAACACTTGCCGGGGCCCCCCGAAACCCTTTTCGGTCTTTCGACGATAACCCGGTACCCCCCGGAACACTCCCGGAATTTGTTTCCCTTCTCCTATATATCAATCTTCACCTCCGTCCACTCCGGAGTTCCTCGTCATGTACGGGATCTCATCCGGGACTCCGAACAACCTTCGGTCACCAACATAATAACTCAACTATACTTAGATCGTCACCAAACGTTAAGTGTGTAGACCCTGCGGGTTCGAGAACTATGCAGACATGACCGAGACACCTCTATGGTCAATAACCAATAGCGGGACCTAGATGTCCATATTGGTTCCTACATATTCTACGAAGATCTTTATCGGTCAAACCTCGATGCCAAGGATTCAGCTAATCCTGTATGCAGTTCCCGTTGTCCATCGGTATGTTACTTGCCAGAGATTCGATCGTCGGTATCTCCATACCTAGTTCAATCTCGTCACCGGCAAGTCTCTTTACTCGTTCCGTAATACAAAATCCCGTGGCTAACTCTTTAGTCACATTGCTTGCAAGCTCATTGTGATGCTGCATTACCGAGTGGGCCCCGAGACACCTCTCCGTCATACGGGGTGACAAATCCCAGTCTTGATCCATGCCACCCAACGGACACCCTCGGAGATACCTGTAGAGCATATTTATAGTCACCCAGTTACGTTGCAACACTTGATACACACAAGGTACTCCTCCGATGTCAGTGAGTTGCATGATCTCATGGTCATAGGAACATATACTTGACATGCAGAAAACAATAGCAATAAACTTGATACGATCATGTGCTACGCTTATAGTTTGGGTCTTGTCCATCACATCATTCGCCTAATGATGTGATCCCGTTATCAAATGACAACTCATGTCTATGACTAGGAAACCATAGCCATCTTTGATCAACGAGCTAGTCTGGTAGAGGCTCACTAGGGACATGTTGTTGTCTATGTATCCACACATGTATTTGAGTTTCCAATCAATACAATTATAACATGGATAATAAACGATTATCATGAACAAGGAAATATAATAATAACCACTTTATTATTTCCTCTAGGGCATATTTCCAGCAATCTCCCACTTGCACCAGAGTCAATAATCTAGTATTACAAGGTAATGAATCTACCACCCATAGAGTTCTGGTGTTGATCATGTTTTGCCTGTGGAAGAGGTTTAGTCAATGGACCTACAACATTCAGATCCGTATGTACTTTGCAAATGTTTATGTTCTCCTCCTTGATCGCATCACAGATGGAATTGAAGCGTTGCTTTATGTGTCTGGTCCTGTTGTGAAACCTTGGTTCCTTGGCTAGAGCAATGGCACCAGTGTTGTCACAGAACAGAGTTATTGGGTCCAGTGCACTGGGCACAACTCCAAGATCTGTCATGAACTGCTTCATCCAGACACCTTCCTTCGCTGCCTCCGAGGCAGCTATGTACTCTGCTTCGCATGTAGAATCATCTACCACGCTTTGCTTGGAACTGCACCAGCTTACCGCTCCCCCATTTAGAATATATACGTATCCGTTTTGAGACTTAGAGTCATCCGGATCAGCGCCAAAGCTTTCATCGACGTAACCCTTTACGACGAGCTCTTGATCACCTCCATAAACGAGAAATATTTCCTTAGTCCTTTTCAGGTACTTAAGGATATTCTTGACAGCTGTCCAGTGTTCCACTCCTGTATCACTTTGAAACCTTCCGGCCATACTTATGGCAAGGATGACATATGGCTTGTGCACAACATCGCATACATGATAGAGCCTATGGCAGAAGCATAGGGGATGACACTCATCTTTTCTCTATCCTCTGTAGTCGCTGGGCATTGAGTCTTAGTCAACTTCACACCTTGCAAAACAGGCAAGAACCCCTTCTTGGACTGATCCATTTTGAACTTCTTCAAAATCTTATCAAGGTATGTGCTTTGTGAAAGTCCTATCAAGCATCTCGATCTATCTCTATAGATCTTGATGCCTAATATGAAAGCAGCTTCTCCTAGGTCCTTCATTGAAAAACTCTTGTTCAAATATTCCTTCATGTTTTCCAAAAGTTCTATATTGTTTCCAATCAGCAATATGTCATCCACATATAATATTAGAAACGCTATAGAGCTCCCACTCACTTTCTTGTAAATACAAGCTTCTCTGTAAACTTGTATAAACCCAAACGCTTTGATCACCTCATCAAAGCGAAGATTCCAACTCCGAGAAGCTTGCAACAGTCCATAAATGGATCGCTGGAGCTTGCACACTTTGTCAGCATTCTCTGGATCGACAAAACCTTCCGGTTGCATCATATAGAACTCTTCCTTAAGGCCAACTCCAACGCGCGACCCCATCCTGTCCGCCAGCATCCGTTTGGGGGTAAACGGACAAAGCAGGCCTCCCAACGGGTGGCCGCAAATGGACCGTTATCCGTTTTCTGTCCGCTTTCGACCCATTCCTGACCCAAGTTTGAGTCAAGTTTGTGGCCGAGCGGATAGCGCGCGGAGGGGCGGGATGCGCGCCCTTGTCCTCCCCTGGCCCGCCTGTCGGTGGCACAACCGGCCACTTTCCCTCCTTTCCCTCCAAAACCTCCCACGCCCCGCCCTCCACTCTCCCTCGCCCCGGCCTCCACTCTCCTGTGCCCCCGGCCTTCCCCCTCTCTCCGTCCACCATGGCCGATGACGCGAATCCCGGTGACCCACCACCTACCGCGAAGAAGCCCGTGGCAAAGAAGAAGAAGCCCGTGACGAAGAAGCCGCGGTCGGAGCTCTCGCCGGCGTCCGCCGCCAAGCTCGACAGGGAATCGACCAAGAGGAGGGACCGATGAGCCGTGGAAGAGGAGAAGAAGGCCGCCGCACAGTACGCATCTGAGTGTGCCCTGCGGCGTGTGATGCAGCACCAGGCCTAGATCGACGACAAGGAGTCCATCGTCTCCAAGGCGCACACCCTCCTCATGATGGGTGGTATGGCCCACCCCACGCCGGCCATTCTCTCGGTCGCGGCCATGGCTGCGGCCAGCACAGGCTCGTCGGCCCATCGACCGCCGCAGCACCATTCCCCTAGCTCATCCGTCTCACATGACACGCCGGATTTTCGTGCTCCGCCGCCGCATGGCCATGGGCATACGCGATTCTCTACGTCGCCGGACTGCGTGGTGGTCGACCCGACTACGCTCGCGGGCGTCATCAACCTCAACGTCACGCCGGGGTACAGTGGCGCTGGCCATTGTGAAGACGACGCGCAAAGGAAGCAGCCCCGGTCGTTCGAGTCGGCTACCATTGCCGGCGCTCGCAAGCTGTTCGGCGATATGCCACCGCCGACGTAGACGTCGACGATCGACGACCCGTACTACTCCTCGTTCATGCAGAACGTCATCTTCGAGGGCCGTGGTGAGGCATTCCACGTCGACGGCCAAGAGCAACCTTTTGATGCTGACGCGACCCAAAGCCAGGACGACCGTGGTACCTATGATGACTCTTAGTTCGGCGGCCATGATGATGCCGATGAGGACGACCATGGCAACTCGTGACATGAAGATGATGACTTGTATTGTGAAGATGAAGAAGATGAGGTCGACATTTCCGCGGAGCCATTGTGTTTCATCGACAAGCTCACCCAAAAGGCCGAAGCACAAAAGAGGAGGAAGAGCATTCGCACGGGATCATATAGCCAAGCCGAGGACACTTCAATTTGTGAGAGTTGGAAGGAAATCGGCCAAGATCCAGTCAAAGGTACCGAGCAAAAAGGAGTGGTCTTTTGGACAAGAGTTCACAAGAACCTTCATGAGCGAAGAAAGTTTGCCCCCTACCAATTCACAAGCACTCGCAGTATCAATTCAATCCAAAAGAGGTGGGGATTCATCCAACAAGAATGCAACAAATATTGTGCCGCACTTGAGAGCGTCAAAGCCCGTCCCGTGAGCGGCCTAGGCCTTGGTGACTTGGTATGAACCCCTCTCTTTTCCATCATGCGTCCATTCATGTTGGCATGCCATTTCGGTTTCATGCATTCTATGTCCTTTCATGTTGGCCGCATGTTTGATTGTGTAGGCATTCCAATCTTTGGAAGCCTTCAAGGCCCGGCACAAAGACAAGCCATTCACTCTCACGCATTGTTGGGTGCTCATCAAAGATTGCCCCAAGTTCAAGGATCAATACAATGCTTGTAGGAAGAAGAGAGGAGAGAAGGAGGCGGCGGCCGAGGCTGATGTGGGAGACGTGCTCAAGAGACCGAGGGGCAAGACAAGCTCGAAGTCCGACAAGAAGTGTGATGCGTCTTCTATAGCCTTGCAAGGAACTTTAGAGGATATGATGAGCCAAAAGGAAATGCGGGAAGAGAGTAAGAGCAAAGGGAAAGAGGAGCAAATGAAGATATACCTAGATCTTCAAACGAAGAAGCTTGACATGGAGGAGGCCGTGAAGAAGAGGAAGCTTGACATCGGGGAGGCCGCTCAACTCAAGAAGCTAGAGATCAAGACCACCAATGCCGACACAAAAGCCAAGGAGGTGGCACTAGCGATCATGATCATCGACAAGAACAACATGTCACCAGAGAGGAAGGCTTGGTTCACGAACCGACAACATGAGATGTTCGCCCGTGACGGCATGATCTAGGTGAGACGACGGCCACGATGGCCGCAATGGCGGTCCTTTTTGAAGGCTGGATCCTGTGCCAGCCGCTGGCTTTCTTGATGGCGAGAAAACTTGTCTCTTTTGAATGCTGGCTAGTGTGCCGGCCGCTGGCTTTGTTGCCGGCGACAAAACTTGTCCATTCTGAAGGGTGGCTCCTGTGCCGGCCGCTGGCTTTGTTGCTGGCGTGAAACATGTCTTTTTGAAGGCTGGCTCCTGTGCCGGCCGCTAGCTTTGTTGCCGGCATCAGACTATAGGCCGACGGCTGTGTTGCCGGCCGACGTGAACTAGTGCGAACCACGGCCGCGGCTTTAAATCCTTTGTTTCTCACTTTTGCATGCACGCAGACAAGATGCGACCGAAATGCGACCGCGCGTTGGGCGCACGGCCGACGCATCCATGAATCCAGGTGGACATGGCCCCATTGCCACACCCAAATGGACAAAATCAGGACAAAGCGGATGTCCGTTTGGGGTCGCGCATTGGAGTTGGCCTAAGGAAACCGTTAAGGAATGCTGTTTTGACATCCATCTGCCAGGTTTCATAATCGAAAAATGCAGCTATTGCCAACATGATTCTGACGGACTTAAGCATCACTACCGGTGAGAAAGTCTCATCGTAGTCAACTCCTTGAACTTGTGAAAACCCCTTTGCCACAAGCCGAGCTTTATAGACGGTGACATTACCGTCCGCGTCCGTCTTCTTCTTGAAGATCCATTTATTCTGAATGGCCTTTTGCCCTTCAGGTAATATTTTCAAAGTCCATACTTTGTTTTCATACATGGATCTCATCTTGGATTTCATGGCCTCTAACCATTTGTCGGAATCCGGGCCCACCATCGCTTCTCCATAGCTCGTAGGTTCATCGTTGTCCAACAACAACCTCATCAAGTTCTATCTTCCTCCCACTCAATTCTTTCGAGAGAAACACTTTCTCGAGAAAGGACCCGTTCTTAGCGACAAACACTTTGCCCTCGGATATGAGATAGAAGGTATACCCAACCGTCTCCTTGGGGTATCCCATGAAGACACATTTGTCCGTTTTGGGTTCAAGCTTTTCTGGCTAAAGCCTTTTGACATAAGCATCGCAGCCCCAAACCTTAAGAAATGACAGCTTAGGTTTCTTGCCAAACCATAGTTCATATGGTGTCGTATCTACGGACTTAGATGGTGCCCCATTTAAAGTGAATGCAGCTGTCTCTAATGCATAACCCCAAAACGATAGTGGCAGATCGGCAAGAGACATCATAGAACGTACCATATCCAATAGGGTACGATTATGACGTTCGGACACACCATTACGTTGTGGTGTTCCAGGTGGCGTCAGTTGTGAAACTATTCCACAGTGTCTTAAGTGATTGCCAAACTCATAACTCAGATACTCTCCCCCTCGATCAGATCATAGGAATTTAATCTTCTTATTATGATGATTCTCAACTTCACTCTGAAATTGCTTGAACTTTTCAAACGTTTCAGACTTATGCTTCATTAAGTAAATATACCCATATCTACTCAAATCATCGGTGAAGGTGAGAAAGTAACGATATCCACCACGCGCGCCAACACTCATCGGACCACACACATCAGTATGTATGATTTCCAACAAGCCACTCGCCCGTTCCATTATTCCGGAAAACGGGGTTTTTGTCATCTTGCCCATGAGGCATGGTTTGCATGTGTCAAGTAATTCAAAATCAAGTGACTCCAAAAGTCCATCAACATGGAGTTTCTTCATGCGCTTTACACCAATATGACCTAAGCGGCAGTGCCACAATAAAGTGGTACTATCATTATCAACTCTACATCTTTTGGCATCAATGTTATGAACATGTGTATCATCACTATCAAGATTCAATAAGAATAAACCCCTCACAATGGGTTCATGACCATAACAGATATTACCCATATAAATAGAACAACCATTATTCTCTGATTTAAATGAGTAACCATCTCACATTAAACAAGATCTAGATATAATGTTCATGCTCAACGCAGGCACTAAATAACAATTATTCAGGTTCATCACTAATCCCGATGGTAATCGAACAGCGAGCGTGCCGACGACGATCACATCAACCTTGGAACCATTTCCCACGCGCATCGTCACTTCATCCTTCGCCTGCCTTCGTCTATTTCGTAGTTCCTATGTTGAGTTACAAATGTGAGCAACCAAACCGGTATCAAATACCCAGGCACTACAACGAGAGCTGGTATGGTACACATCAATAACATGTATATTATATATACCTTTGTTGACGTTGGCCCCTTCTTGTCGGCCAGATACTTGGGGCAATTCTGTTTCTAGTGGCCAGTTCCCTTGCAATAGAAGCACTCAGTTTCCAGCTTGGGTTTCTTCACGGGAGGGGCAACTGCTTTGCCACTCTTCTTGAAGTTTCCCTTCTTTCCCTTGCTCTTCTTGAAACTAGTGGTTTTATTGACCATCAACACTTGATGCTCCTTCTGGATGTCTGACTTAGTGACTTTCAGCATCGCGAACAGACCGGAGACTGACTTGTTCATCCCTTGCATGTTATAGTTCAACACAAAGCTCTTGTAGCTAGGTGGTAGCGATTCAAGAACTCTGTCAGTGATCGTCTTAGGCGAGAGCTCAACTCCCAAATCAGCCAGACGGTTGTAATACCCATATATTCTGAGTATGTGCTCACTGACATAGCTGTTCTCCTCCAACTTGCAGGCATAGAACTTATCAAAGGTCTCATACCTCTCAATCCGGGCACTTTTCTCAAAAATAAACTTCAACTCCTGGAACATCTCATATGCTCCATGACGTTCAGAACGCCTTTGAAGTCCTGGTTCTAAGCCATACAACATGGCACACTGAACTATTGAGTAGTCATCAACACGTGGCTGCCAGGCATTCACAACGTCCACAATCGCTGGAGGGGGTCGTGCACCAAGCGGTGCATCAAGGACATAAGACTTTTAGGCAGCCGTGAGGATAATCCTCAGATTACAGGCCCAGTCCACAAAGTTGCTTCCATCATCTTTCAGCTTAGCTTTCTCTAGGAATGCATTGAAATTCAGGGGAGCTATTGCGCAAGCCATTTATCTACAACATAATTTGCAAAGATAACTTAGACTATTGTTCAAGATAATGAGTTCATTAATCATATTACCTAAGAACTCCCACTCAAATCGACATCCCTCCGGTCGTCCGAGTGTAACATGATCCAAATTCACCAACCCAAGTCCGATCATCATGTGAGATGAGGTGGTTTCAATGGTGAACATCTCCCTGTTGATCATATCTACTATATGACTCATGTTCGATCTTTCGGTCTCTTGTGTTCCAAGGCCATGTCTGTACATGCTAGGCTTGTCAAGTTTAACCCAAGTGTTTTGCATGTGCAAAACTGGCTTGCACCCGTTGTATGCGAACGTGGAGTCTATCACACCCGATCATCACATGGTGCTTCAAAACGACGAACTTTCGCAACAGTGCACACTTGGGGAGAACACAATTTTATCTTGAAATTTTAGTGAGGCATCACCTTATAATGCTACTGTCGTCCTAAGCAAAATAAGATGCATAAAAGGATTAACATCACATGCAAATCATAAGTGACATGATATGGCCATAATCTTGTGCTTTTGATCTCCATCTTCAAAGCACCGGCATGATCTCCATCGCCACCGGCATGACACCATGATCTCCATCATCGTGTCGCCATCGGGGTTGTCATGCCAACCATGCTTCTACAACTATTGCTACTGCTAGCGATAAAGTAAATCATTACATAGCGCTTAATGATTGACATGCAGGTCATACAATAATTAAAGACAACCCTATGGCTCCTACCGGTTGCCGTATTCATCGACATTCAAGTCATGATAATCTATACAAAAACATGATCATCTCATAGATCAAATATAACTCATCATGTCTTTGGCCATATCATATCACAATATACCCTGCAAAAACAAGTTAGACGTCCTATACTTTGTTGTTGCATGTTTTACGTGGCTGCTATGGGTAACTAGTAAGAACCATTCTTACCTACGCAAAGCCACAACGATGATATTCAAGTTGCTACTTAACCTTCTACAAGGACCGCCTTTGTCAAATCCGATTCAACTAAGGTGGGAGAGACAGACACCCGCCAGTCATCTTTATGCAACAAGTTGCATGTCAGTTGATGGAACCGGTCTCATGTACGTGGACATGTAAAGTTGGTCCGGGCTGCTTCATCCCACAATACCGCTGAATCAAGATAAGACCAAGGAAGGAAGCAATCTGAATATCAACGCCCACAAACTCCTTCATGTTCTACTTGTGATGTCATCTACGCATAGACCTAGCTCATGATGCCACTGTTGGGGAACGTTGCATGGGAAACAAAAATTTTCCTACGCCCACCAAGATCAATCTAGGAGATGCACATCTACGAGAGGAGAGATTGGATCTACATACCCTTGTAGATCACTAAGAGAAAGCGTTAAGAAACACGGTTGATGTAGTCAAACATCTTCGTGATCCAATCACGATCCGTCCATGAACTCCCGATCAAGTGCCGAATGGACGGCACCTCCGTGTTCAGCACACATATGGCTTGATGACGCCTTCACCTCTTCGATCCAGTGAGCGATGGTGAAGTAGTAGCTCGAGTTCTCTGACAGCACGACGGCGTGGTGGCGTTGGTGGTGGAGCAATCTCAGCAGGGCTTCGCCAAGCCAAACGGAGTGAGAGGAACTACGAGGGAGAGGAAGGGCAGCGCCATGGCATGGATGGTTCCGGATGCCCTCCCTCTCCACCTCAATATATAGGGGGAAGGGAGGAGGTAGGGGCACCCTAGGATTTCCCCCTAGGTGGGGCGGCGGGCACCAAGGGAGGCGCCCTAGGGTTTGGGGGGCGCCCCCTAGGAGCCTTGCCTCCCAAGCAAGGGGGCGACTGCCCTAGGGGGGCGCACCAACCCCCTGGCCGAGTGGGCTGAGGTGAGGAGGGGCAGCCCCTTGTGGGCTGGTGTGCTCCCTTCCCTTGGCCCATGAGGCCCCCCAACACTTGTTGACCCCCCTCCCCCCGAAACCCTTTTTGGTCTTCCGACGATAACCCGGTACCCCCCGGAACACTCCCGGAATTTGTTTCCCTTTGTCCTATATATCAATCTTCACCTCCGACCACTCCGGAGTTCCTCGTCATGTCCGGGATCCCATCCAGGACTCCAAACAACCTTCGGTCACCAACAAAATAACTCAACTATACTTAGATCATCACCAAACGTTAAGTGTGTAGACCCTGCGGGTTCGAGAACTATGCAGACATGACCGAGACACCTCTACGGTCAATAACCAATAGGGGGACTTGGATGTCCATATTGGTTCCTACGTATTATATGAAGATCTTTATCGGTCGAACCTCGATGCCAAGGATTCAACTAATCCCGTATGCAGTTTCCTTTGTCCATCTGTTTGTTACTTACCCGAGATTTGATCATTGGTATCTCCATACCTAGTTCAATCTCATCACCGGCAAGTCTCTTTACTCATTTCGTAATACAAGATCTCGTGGCTAACTCTTTAGTCACATTGCTGGCAAGCTTATTGTGATGTTGTATTACGGAGTGGGCCCCGTAACACCTCACCGCCATACGGAGTGACAAATCCCAGTCTTGATCCATGCAAACCCAACAGACACCGTCGGAGATACCTGTAGAGCATCTTTATAGTCACCCAGTTACGTTGCGATGTTTGATACACACAAGGTACTCCTCCGGTGCCAGTGAGTTGCATGATCTCATGGTCATAGGAACAGATACTTGACATGCAGAAAATGATAGCAATAAACTTGATACGATCATGTGCTACACTTATAGTTTGGGTCTTGTCCATCACATCATTCGCCTAATGATGTGATCCTGTTATCAAATGACAACTCATGTCTATGACTAGGAAACCATAGCCATCTTTGATCAACGAGCTAGTCTGGTAGAGGCTCACTAGGGACATGTTGTTGTTTATGTATCCACACATGTATTTGAGTTTCCAATCAATACAATTATAGCATGCATAATAAACGATTGTCATGAACAAGGAAATATAATAATAACCACTTTATTATTGCCTCTAGGGCATATTTCCAACATATATTTGTGTTCTTGATCCGATCTTGCAATTTATATGCACCTACTACGTGTTATGATCTGCATACCCTAAGGTGATAATAATTGGGATTCTTTCCGGTGATTACCATAGTTTGAGGAGTTCATGTATTCACTATGTGTTAATGCTTTGTTCCGGTTCTCTATTAAAAGGAGGCCTTAATATTCCTTAGTTTCCTAATGGACCCCGCTGCCACGGGAGGGTAGGACAAAAGATGTCATGCAAGTTCTTATCATAAGCACGTATGACTATATACGGAATACATGCCTACATTACATGATGAATTGGAGCTAGTTCTGGGTCGCCCTAGGTTTTAATTGTTACATGATGAATGTTATCCAACGTTATCACCGATCCAATGCCTACGAGCTTTTCACATATTGATCTTTTCTAGGTTACTACTGCTGTTGTTGCTACTATCACAATTGCTACAAAACTATTAATGTTACCGCTACTATTACTGTTATTACTATTGCTACTGCTATCAAACTACCATACTACTGTGCTACTGATCACTTTGCTGTAGATATTAGTCTCCAGGTGTGGTTGTACTGACCAATCAACTGCTAATACTTGCAAATATTCTTTGACTCCCCTTGTGTCGAATTAATAAATTTGGGTTGAATACTCTACCCTCAATAATTGTTGCTATCCCCTATACTTGTGGGTTATCAAGACCTTTTTCTGGCGCCATTGCCGGGGAGCATAGCTCTATTTGTTGAGTCACTTGGGATTTTTATCTGTTGATCACTATGAAGAATCTTAAGGATGATAGAACCAAGATCGTTCCCTCTAGAACGAGGGGAGGTAAGGAATTGTTATCTAGCTCTGCACTTGATTCGCCTTCTATTTTAAGTAAGCTTGCAACACCACCACTTGCTATTAATTCTAATATGTCGCAAGTAATTGATGCTACTTCTGCTATGAATGATTCTATTGATGATGCTAGTACTTTGCTTGATGATAATGTGCCACTAGGTGAATTTCTTGATGAACAACTTGCTAGAGCTAAAGAATTTGAGAATGCTGAAGCTGATGAAATTATTGAACTGAAAATGATGAAACACCTATTAGGCCTACCTCTCCTAGATATGAATTGCCTAAGATACCTAAGGGTTATGTTATGGATGGAGAGATAGCTAGGGAATTTCTTGCTTGTAATGATAGAGATGATCTTAAGAAATTACTATGTAAGCTGAAAGAAAAATCTCTGAATGCTAGAAAGAAATATGATCCTAAGTTTGCTACTTCACCTATATTTGTGATTGATAAGGATTATGAATTCTCTGTCGATCCTGAGTTAATTACTTTCGTTGAATCTGATCCTTTCCATGGTTATGAAACTGAAACCGTTGTGGCACATCTGACTAAGCTGAATGACATAGCCACCCTATTTGCTCATGAGGAGAAAATTCGCTATTATTATATTCTTAAGTTGTTTCCTTTTTCGTTAAAGGGTGATTCTATATGGTTAAATACTCTTGCTCTTGGTTGTGTGCGTAGTCCCTAGGATATGATATATTACTTCTCTGAAAATTATTTTTCTGCTCATAAGAAACAAGCTGCCTTACAGGAAATATTTAACTTTCTGCAAATTGAAGAAGAGAATCTCCCTCAAGCTTGGGGGAGGCTTCTCCAATTACTTAATGCTTTGCCTGATCATCCTCTCAAGAAAAATGAAATACTTGATATCTTTTATAATGGACAAACTGATGCTTCTAGGGATTACCTAGATAGTTGTGCTGGTTGCGTTTTCAGGGAACGAACTGTTGAACAAGCTGAAGATCTATTGAATAATATATCGAGGAATGACAATGATTGGACACTTCCTAAACCACCGCCTAAACCTACTCCAAAGAAGAGGGGTATTTTATTTCTCAGTCCTGAAGATATGCAAGAGGCAAAGAAATGTATGAAGGAAAAAGGTATTAAAGCTGAAGATGTTAAGAATTTACCACATATTGAAGAAATACATGGTCTTGACACACCACCACAGGTGGTAGAGGTAAATTCTCTTATAAAGTTTCATGAAGGTGATATTCCTTATAATAAATCTCCTAGTCAATGCTTGTATGAATTTGACAACTACATTATCAAGCAAGATCACTTCAATGTTTATGTTATGAAACAACTGAAGCGTAATGCCTATATGATTGACTGCTTGAGTGACTTGTTGTTTAGAATTACAAATGATGTTAAAGGTGTAGGAAAACATGCTTCTATGGTCCAAACCCAGTTAGAACAAGTTGCTAAGTCACAAAAGGATTTGCTTAATGAAATGAATAGTAATATGAATGATCATGTTGTTAGAGTAATGACTAGAGGAGGTAGAATGACCCTGGAGCCACTATATCCTGAAGGTCACCCTAAAAGAATTGAACAAGACTCTCAAAGAATTAATGTTAATGCACCTAGTCCATCTAAAAAGAAAAAGAAAAACTATAGGACTTTGCATGCTTCTAGTGAACCTGAGGTAGAAAAACCTTCTGAGAATAGTAATGGTGTTTCTATTTCTGATGCTCAAACACAATCTTGTAATGAACATTCACTGGTGATAATGATAATGATGATGTTCATGTAGATGCTCAACCAGACAATGATAAAGAACTCGATAATGATGTTGAAATAGAACCTGCTGTGGATCTTGATAACCCACCTCCTAAAAATAAACTTATGATAAAAGAGATTTCGTTGCTAGAAAACATGGTAAGGAAAGTAAACTATGGGTTCAGAAACCCATACCTTTCCCAACTAAACCATCTAATAATAAGGATATGCTTTGCTGAAATGCTTAGGCCAGCCTTTTTGCGTACCCGCTTGACTGATATTTTAATGATGTCCCCTTGTGCAAAGTATATGAAAGATATTATCAATAATAAAAGAAAAAATGATAGAGGCAAAGGTGTCCCGTCTTTCGCTGATATGGTGGCTATCATTTTTGGTGGAGTATACTTTGACGATCCGGCTACGAACGTGCGAGGACGTCGCGACTTAGCAATCGCTAAACCAACTCCGAAAGGTTATTGACCACGCCGGAGCACGATCAACCTGACCACGAGGGTCTGTTTCCTGCACGCAAACGAAGAACAAGCAAGAAACTGAAATTGCAATCTGGATATTGCGAATATAAGAGGAAAGCTTTATTATTGAAGGTGGGGTTCCGTGACGTCTTTGTCTGGTCGTTAAACACAAACGAAGTACGCGAAGTTGCAGCTATGGCGAACTTTAGTATAAACAAAACCCAAAGTCTAAACGACGACCTAAGAAGAAGGGGTCCGAAACCAACCCTAACTCTATTTCCCCATACATACAGACTCTAAAAACAACCTATACTGAAGTATTTTGAAATTACATGGGCCTGGCCCAATAATAAGGTGACGCGTCACCTATAATAGTCTCTGGACGAAATTTATAAAGTTGCCTCTTTTATATTTCGTCCAAGCCTTCATGCACTCATTATGATGGCTTCAAAGTCTTGAAATCATCACTTGAAACTCCGTTCTTGTTTCCCTTGCGCATGCCATCATCTCCATGCTTGATCTTACTCCAATGTTCATCCTTCTTGTCCAAGCTAGGCCCTTCATTTGTGAGCAAAACAAATGTATCCAATTTTGGCAGCATCATATTCTCATGAACATTAGAATCGTTACCAAGAAACGAAAGTGCCTGGTAATTTAATTGGCGTGCGTGAGCTCTAGTAATTGGTCCAGTATGTATAGTAGTAGGGGATGTGGGTGTAACAATGGTATTGATGTCCTCATCATCCTCCCCTTCTTAAAATGAAGTCATCCTCGATGGAAGCTCATCTTCCTCACCCAAATTGATACGGGACGCCTCGGAAACGATCTTTCACGGTGCCAAAGAACTCACAAGGAGTAGCAACAAACTCACTCAAAATTTGTTTCAACAAACTTTGTTCTCTCGAGAGGCAAGAACAAGAGGAAACACTCTCAGATAAATTGCAGCGGATAACTAGTTTGGTTTACAAGGAAGCAACCCAAACCATGAAACTTGTGAACCTAAGAAGTTATCCGCTGCAATCTATCTGAGAGTGTTTCCTCTTGTTCTTGCGTCTCGAGAGAACAAAGTTTGTTGAAACAAGTTTTGAGTGAGTTTGTTGCTGCTCCTTGTGAGTTCTTTGGCACCGTGAAAGATCGTTTCCAAGGCATCCCGTATCATCTTGGCATCAGAGCTTTAGGTTGATCACGGTGTTATTTTCTCTCTTGCTGATTTTGTTCTTGAGAAGCTTCCATGGGTTCGAGGAGGTCAAGCAGTGTTGATGGTGTGCATGGAGGTAGGCACCTCGAGGAGGAGGAGCTGCGACTTCCCGTGTACGATCCTAGCTTGCAGCCCGCTTATGTGTTGGCTTTGGAGGATACATGAGAGTATGTGTTGAACAAGGTGGAGAGGCGCATATCGGCTGTGGAGACCAACCTTGGCCGGAGAATCAACTCCCTCACCGAGGAACTTCGTTGAGATAGGCTTGCTGCAAGGGGTCGACATCGATAACTCCCTGAACAATAGGGTCAACGCCACCTTGACGAGGGGCATGGAGAGCACATCCACGCCTACTCGGGCGATGCTCATAGCTACTACGCTGCACCACCTCGGTGTGCTCGCCACGACCAGCGAGGTGCTACTTGGGCGCCACCGTCTCCACCAAGAGATGGGCTTGCTGCACGGGGTCGACACCGATAACTCCCCATACAGCAGGACCACCATGGAGAGCATTGGAGCGACCACTCCGATGATGCTCGAAACTACTACAAGCCTCGACCACGACGTGCTCTTCATGATCGTCGCGGAGAAGGCCAAGAAGGATTTGCCATGGGAGGAAGGGGTCATGGGCGTGCTCATCGTGACCATGAAGATGATGGGATTGGTAAATTCAAACTTATCATACCATCATTCAATGGAAAAACTGAGCTCAGTGATTATTTGGAGTGGGAGATGCGTGTGGATCAGATCTTTGATAGCCACCGCTATACAGAGGAGAAGAAGGTATGATATGCATCCATTGAGTTTATCGGATATGCTTTGATTTGGTGGAACCAATTGTGTCATGCTGGAGGTCATTCGGAGACATGGGAGCAAATGAAAAATCTGTTACGGAGGCGTTTTGTTCCAGAACATTTCACAAGAACCTTGTACAATCGACTCCAACGGTTGTGCCAAGGTAACTCTAGTGTTGATGAGTACTATAAAGAGATGGAGATTTTGATGATTAGGACAGCGGTGAATGAGCCAGAGGAGGCCACAATGTCAAGATTCTTTCATGGGCTGAATGAAGATGTGCAAGAAAAGATAGAGATGGTTACATATCAAGATTTGCAAGAACTTGTGCATCAAGCTATTCGTGTAGAGTAGCAGCTGAAGCGTCGCCAAAATCGCAGCCAAACCTATACATCAAGCACTTGGAGAGGTTCAGTTCAGCGAGAAGTAGATGGAATTGTTGCTGCAGATTTTCGCTCACACAACAAGATGACTGCAAAAGAAGCTAATGCATCAAAGGTTGAATCTTCCAATACTCCTGCCACTCGCATTAGTAATATTCAGTGCCATACATGGAAGGGTAGAGACCACTTCAAGAAGGATTGTCCTAATTTGAAGAAGGTGCTGCTCACAAATGATGGATATGTCACCGATGACTCAAGTGAAAAATCTGAATCTGAGAAGAATGATGCAAAATATTATACTTTTGAGACCGGAGCACCTCTTAGTTCATATGGAGGAGATGGTGTTAATCTCATGATTCGCAAAGTGGCTCATGATGATGCTTCTATTGTTGAGAAGGGTCAGCGACAAAATGTTTTCCAATCCGTTTGCAAGATCAAGGGCAAAAACTGCAAGGTAGTCATCGATGGAGGTAGCTACAACATCATTAGTAGTGATCTTGTGCATGCTCTTGGGATATCAACATGGAGGCAGCCCCAGCCATATTATGTTAAGTGGTTGAATGGTGTTGGTAAGTTGAAGATTACACATCGTGCTAGGGTGCAATTTTCAGTGGGAGCTTATGTGGACAAGGTGGTATGTGATGTGGTGCCAATGCAAGCTTGTCATCTTCTTTTGGGAAGGCCGTGGCAGTTTGATCACAATGCTACTCACCATGGGAGGTCTAACAAGTATTCCTTCATGCATCAAGGAGTGAACCATGTCTTGGAACCTATGGTGGATCAAGCACTCAAGGTTGAGCAATTCCCACATGTGAAGAAGCCCAAAAAGAATACCTCAAAACCGAGGACGGTTTTGTTTGAAGGAAGGGAGAATGATGTGGACCAGATCATGACTAAGGCATCAAAGAGTGAGGTTCATGCTAGAACAAATGTTAAACCATTAGAGCAGCCAAAGGAAGACATGGGAAAACCGTTATCTTAGTTGGGAAGCTTCCGGTGCCTATTTTGGGAGAAATGACACATCATATTTCCATCTGCAACTTCCCACCTAAACCTAATTAATTCTAGAAGGGTATAGCACGTTTTAGAGGCTGGAAAAGATGGTCTTTGAAGTCAGCTTTCATTAAAAAAAACGGTGCATCATTTGAGGTATTGAGTCAAAAGTTGTGCCAGTTCCGATGCAAGCTGTCCAGGAAGTAATTACAACGCGAGGCTCAACGAGTTTGCTCCTGCTACAGCTTGGAGCTCACGAATTTACCCTTCATTTTGAGTTGTTTTCACACCTAACTAGTAGGTGCTCCTAGTATAAGTACTCCCCAGCTGTTCCATGTGACGGGGGGGGGATGAGATTTATGAGTTTATGTTTGAAAACAGCCAGTGAGGTTGTGTTGTGCTGAGAGCACTAGTATCGTTGAGTGTTAGCTCGTGTGTGTGGATTGGAGGGCCTATCCTCAATTCATATAGGATCCTTGTGGTTCCCTCTTTTGATTCTTCATAGGTTCACAAGTTTCATGGTTTGGGTTGCGTCCTTGTAAACCAAGCTAGTTATCCGCTGCAATTTATCTGAAAGGGTTTCCTTTTGTTCTTGCCACTCGAGAGAAACAAGTTTGTTGAAACAAGTTTTGAGAGAGATAGTTGCTGCTCCTTGTGAGTTCTTTGGCACCGTGAAAGATCATTTTCTAGGCGTCCCGTATCACAAATAAGGCTTCAAATCTGCAATGTTAAAAGTGGGACTAACCCCAAAATCTGCAAGCAGCTCAAGTTTATATGCATTATCATTTATTTTCTATAACACCTTAAAAGGACCATCAACACGTGGCATTGGCTTTGACTTGCGCAAATCAGGAAACCTATCCTTGCGCAAATGTAACCAAACAAGATCTCCAGGTGCAAAGACAACACATTTTCTACCCTTATCTCCAGCAAGTATATTTAGCATTCATGCGCTCAATATTTTCCTTACTTAACTCATGCATTTTTAAGATCATTTCAGCACGTTGTTTAGCATCCAAATTAGCCTTCTCCAAAGATGGAAGATGCAACAAATCAATAGGTGCACGAGGTAGGAAATCATACACAATCTCAAAAGGGCACATCTTAGTAGTAGAATGCAGCGAACGATTATAAGCAAATTGAATATGAGGCAAGAATTCTTCCCACATTTTCAGGTTATCCTTCAAAACAGCCCTAAGCATAGTAGACAAAGTTCTATTGACTACTTCAGTTTGTCCATCAGTTTGGGGTGACATGTAGTACTAAAAAGTAGTTTAGTCCCCGACTTAGCCCATAAACATCTCCAAAAGTGGCTAAGAAACTTCGTATCACAATATGAAACAATAGTATTGGGCACACCATGCAAGTGAATAATTTCACCAAAAAACAAATCAACAACATTAGCAGCATCATCGCTTTTTATGACATGGTATAAAATGTGCCATTTTCGAGAATCTATCCACGACAACAAATATGCTATCCCTCCCCTTCTTTGTTCGAGGTAAACCTAAAATGAAGTCCATAGATATATCCTCCCAAGGAACACTAGGTATAGGCAAAGGCATATAAAAACCATGAGGATTGAGTCGTGACTTAGCTTTTTGACATGTAGTGCAGCGAGCAACAAAATGCTCAACATGCCTTCTCATCTTTGTCCAAAAGAAATGTGTAGCAAGTACGTCCTCTGTCTTCTTCACGCCAAAGTGTCCCATTAATCCTCCTCCATGCGCCTCCTGCAACAACAAAAGATGAACGGAGCTAGCTGGAATGCATAGCTTGTTAGCATGGAAAACAAATCCATCATTTAATGATGAACTTGTTCCATGTTCTCCCTTCTTTAAAATTCTGCAACACATCTTTAAATTCAGCATCATGCACATATTGGTCTTTGATGGTCTCCAAACCAAATATTTTAAAGTCAAGTTGTGAAAGCATAGTATAATGACGAGACAATGCATCGGCAATAACATTTTCTTTGCCCTTCTTGTGTTTAATGACATAAGGGAAAGTCTCAATGAATTCAAACCATTTAGCATGTCTACGGTTCAGTTTTGCTTGACTTTTAATGTGCTTCAAAGATTCATGATCAGAATGTATAACAAATTCTTTGGGCCATAAATAATGTTGCCATGTTTCCAAAGTCCAAACAAGAGCATATAATTCCTTATCATAAGTAGAATAATTCAGACTAGGCCCACTCAGTTTTTCAGAAAAGTATGCAACAGGTTTACCATCTTGTAATAATGCACCTCCTAATCCAATTCCACTAGCATCACATTCAAGCTCAAAAGTCTTATTAAAATCAGGAAGTTGGAGAAATGGAGCATGTGTCAACTTATCTTTCAATACCGTGAAGACTTCTTCCTGTGCTGTACCACAAACAATAGGCACATCCTTCTTTGTAAGCTCATTGAGAGGTGCAGCAATGGTGCTGAAATCTCTCACAAAACGCCTATAGAAACCAGCGAGTCGAAGAAAACTCCTCACTTGTGTGACCGTTTTGGGCTGCGGCCAACTCTCAATAGCTTCAACCTTAGCTTTATCAACTTCAATTCCCTGTGGAGTAACAACATAGCCAAGAAAAGATACTCGATCGGTGCAAAAGGTGCACCTCCCAAGGTTACCAAACAAATGTGCATCACGTAGAGCAATAAAAACATCACGTAAATGTTCCAAATGTTCCTCCAAAGATCTGCTATAAATCAGTATATCATCAAAATAGACTACCACAAATCATCCAATGAAAGCACGTAAAACTTCATTCATTAATCTCATGAAAGTACTAGGTGCATTAGTTAACCCAAAAGGCATGACTAACCACTCATACAGTCCAAACTTAGTTTTAAATGTTGTTTTCCATTCATCTCCCAATTTCATACGAATTTGATGGTATCCACTACGCAAATCAACTTTGGAGAATATTGTAGAGCCACTTAATTCACCAAGCATATCATCTAGCCTAGGAATAGGATGATGATAACGAATAGTAATATTATTAATGCCTTTACAATCAACAAACATACGTGATGTACCATCCTTTTTTGGCATGAGTATAATAGGAAAAACACAAGGACTAAGAGATTCACGTATATAACCTTTGTCGAGCAGCTCCTGTACTTGACGCATAATCTCCTTCGTCTCCTCTGGATTGGTACGGTATGGCGCACGGTTTGGCGGCGAAGCATTGGGAATTAAGTCAATCTGATGCTCAATCCCTTGAATAGGTGGTAATCCCGATGGCACGTCTTGTGGAAAGACGTCAGCGAACTCCTGCAAAATGTTAGTGACAGCAGGAGGCATAGAGGAAGGCACGTCCTCGAATGAAAATAATGCCTCTTTGCACACGAAAGCATAGCAAACAGATTTGCTGGAATCTAGATCATTAATATCAGGTTTCGTGGCAAGTAAACATCCACTTTTTAATTTAATTTCAGAAGCAACACTAGATGGTTTATTAATAGGCTTCATTTGTTGCTCAAATTCTTTTGCCACAATCTGATTTTCACTCTTATTGTGCTCCTGTTTTGCTTTACTAGCTCTATTAATATCATCTTTCAAAATGTGTTCAGGAGTCATAGGAAGCAAAGTAATATGTTTATCCTTATGAACAAGAGTATACTGATTGTTTCTACCATGGTGTACAGAATTTTTATCGAATTGCCATGGTCTACCAAGTAATAAGGAACATGCTTGCATGGGTACCACATCACAATCAACATAATCAACATATGTAGCTATACTAAATTGCACATGAACAGTACATGTTACCTTAACCTTGTCGCTGTTGTTGAACCATTGGATGTAGTAATGATGCGGATGTGGTCTTGTGGTGAGAGACAGCTTCTCCACCATCTCCATCCTAGCCAAGTTGTTGCAACTCCCTCCATCTATGATGACGCGAACAAAACGTTCCTTCACAACTCCCATTGTATGCAACAAATTGTGCCTCTGATTTTGCTCAGCTTGTGTGACCTGCACACTCAAAACACGTTGAGCAACTAAACTTTCATACATGTCAGCGTCTTCAGCAGCCATGTATTGCGTCTCTTGTTCAGAATCATCTCCACCTTGCTCTTCACTCGCAATAAGAGACAGATTATCCTCATCATAATCACTAGCGAACTCATACCCACCATCCTCAGTAATGATCATCACATGCTGAGATGGGAATTTGCTCGCATAGTGACGACGACCGGTGCAACGATGACATATAACATCATGCGTTTACCCTGTTGATGCCATGGATGAAGAAGAGCTCTGTGCAGCACCAGAAGGTGTACTCTTGGTGGATGGTGGTGGTGCATGTTTGCCTTTATCACGGTTAGAGGTGACGTCTGAAGTAGGCGGTGGTGCATCCGGACGTGTGGAAGTAGATGATGTACACGATGTCCATGATGAAGGTTGACCTGCAGAAAAATTAGTTCGCGCCAATGCCTGTCGATCCTGCACTTCATGTTCAGCTTTGCAAGCTAGATGGAATAAACGAGTGATATTGTTATATTCCTTATACTCTAATATGGTTTAAATCTCTCATTTAACCCACTCATGAAATGTGCAAGCATAGCTTCATTATCCTTAACAATACCACATCTAATCATGCCAGTTTGTAATTCCAGATAATATTCTTCTACATAATTTTTTCCTTTTCTCCAACGTTGCAATTTTTGAAGTAATTCATGTTGATAATATGGTGGAACCCAACAAGTACGCATAGCATTTTTTCAAAGCAGCCCAAGTAGTTGGGATATTATCCTGATATAATCTACAATGTTCAGACCACCAAACACATGCAAAACTAGTGAATGCACAAACAACAGCAGCAACACGTCTTTCCTCGGGATATAGTAAGCATGTAAAACGTTATTCAGTTTCTAACTCCCAAGTAAAATAAAAATCAAGAATGTATCTACCCTCAAATGGAGAAATATTCAATTCTAATTTATGAAGATGGTCATGATCTCGTACCTGAGGGGGTGGTGCAGCCCCACCGTTGCGATTATTTGCATGTGGACGACCTGGTGGTGGTGCTGGTGGTTGCATGTAGTTCTGATTTTAATCAACCTCATCCTCGTAATCGCCCTCGTAATCGTCCTCCTCCTCAGTAGAAGCATGAGCAGGAGCCACAGAAGCATCAATAGTAGGTGCAACGACACCAGAAGTTTGGCCGGGCTCAAGAGGAACGTGCATGGCTCATCCCACTTGATTTGGAAGGCGACCTGCAGAGGTGCAACAGGTGCAGCCGGTGGTGGTTGTGGAAGACACGTGAGTAGTTCATTAAACTTGTCATCTAGCTTTGTTTTTAACGTCTTCTCAATGCCATCTATCCTATCCATGGCCTCTTCAAATCTATTCAGCACATCTTGCACCTGTCCACTCATCATTTGCTGAAATGTATCATGTAATGCCTTGTTCGTCATGTTCTCCCAGTCAGTGTCATCGACTTGTGATCCTGTCATGGTTAGCAACAATAGAAACACACAAGAATATGATCCTACCGACTACTAGGAAGTGGTGGTGTTGGTGTGTCACAAATCCGTCAAGCAAATCTCAAATTCTTACTAGTTCTTACTCGACATTAGGCGGTGATCGGCAATCGTTGTAATCAAAACTCTCAGACCATGGATAAAGCGATTGTCAGGTGGTGTCAAACGCACGAAGTAGTAGTATGAGGAGCTGGGATGGCTTATAATATGGTAGCAAAATTACCAGCAATAATCAGTTCAGAGATGCAATATTGAGTAAACACTCAACGACGGTACTGTGCTGGTCCTAGGCTAGACCGTGGTAGAGACGCGAGCCTAGAACACTAACAAAATCACGACGCTGCACAGAAATAAGGGAAAAGCACTCTCTAAATATATTTTTGGCGCTCCTTTTTTTGCGCTTTTTTTTGCCAAAAAACACTATAATGGCGAGTGTCTCAAAACGCTTCCCGAGACAAAAGAACAGGATAGGCATGATTTTTTTTTTACTTTTTTCGGGAATCAGGGCAGCGCCGACGCAAAAGTGCAACAAAAAATCACTATGATGGCACGTGTCTCAAAAGACTCAGAAAAGCCTAAAAATAGGATAGGGAAAAAATATTTTCACCTGCCGAAATTTTGGCCTAAAATCTGTCCGGGGGTCTCCAGACTTCTTTTTTATTTTTTTTGGAATCACCTCTCTTCTACGGATGGAGAACAATTGATGAAACCTGAAACCAACTCGGACAAAGCAACATGAATATGACTACATATGGATAGCAAACCGAATATGTGATGGACTCAGATTGGTGATGGTATATGGACTCGGACTGGCGGTGGTATATGGACTCGGATGCGGCGGTCGTATATGGACTCGAATTGGTGGGGGTGGCAGCGGATATGTGGTGGTGTATATGGAATCGGATTGGCAGCGGATATGTGGTGGCGGCGTGAAAACCTGTGACCAGAAATCAAAACTCTAAGGGAACTAGACTCTAAGACCAGCAACTCGACACGACGATGCAACCGCAAAATCAACAAAGCAAAACACTGAAAAGATTATGCAAAGGCTCAGATTGGTTCGGATATGATGAACTAACCCTAAATTTTTTGTGTGTGACTTTTTTGTGGACTGTAGGTATGAGGAACATATGCGAGCTAAACTATGAAAAACTGGGAAATCTCACCGAGCAGCCTGGAAATATGATACCACTTGATAGAGGCAAAGGTGTCCCGTCTTTCGATGAGATGGTGGCTATCATTTTTGGTGGAGTAGACTTTGACGATCCAACTACGAACGTGCGAGGACATCGCGCCTTAGCAATCGCTAAACCAACTCCGAGAGGTTATTGACCATGCCGGAGCATGATCAACCTGACCATGAGGGTCTGTTTCCTTCACGCAAACGAAGAATAAGTAAGAAACTGAAATTGCAATCTGGATATTGCGAATATAAGAGGAAAGCTTTATTAATGAAGGTGGGGTTCTGTGATGTCTTTGTCTGGTCGTTGAACACAAACAAAGTACGCAAAGTTGCAGCTTTGGCGAACTTTAATCTAAGCAAAACCCAAAGTCTAAACGACACCCTAAGGACTGTATATATGGAGGAAGAGGGGGGAGGGGGATTTTGTGGCCCCTTGGAGGAGGGGTCCGAAACCAACCCTAACTCTGTTTCCCCACACATACGGACTCTAAAAACAGCCTATACTGAAGTATTTTGAAATTACATGGGCTTGGCCCAATAATAAGGTGACGCAGCACCTATAATAGAAATTTATAAAGTGGCATCTTGTATATTTTGTCCAAGCCTTCATGCACTCATTATGGTGGCTTCAAAGTCCTGAAATCATCACTTGAAACTCCGTTCTTGTTTCCCTTGCACATGCCATCATCTCCATGCTTGATCTTGCTCCAATGTTCATCCTTCTTGTCCAAGCTAGGCCCTTCATTTGTGAGCAAAACAAATGTATCCAATTTAGGCAGCATAATATTCCCATGAACATTAGAATCATTACCAAGAAACAAAAGTACCTGGTAATTTAATTGGCGTGCGTGAGCTCTAGTAATTGGTCCAGTATGTATAGCAGTAGGGGATGTGGGTGTAACTATGGTACTGATGTCCTCATAAAAAATACATGAAGCTGAAATCTCCACCATACTTGCAAACTATTCTTTTAAGAGTAAATTCCGGTTTTTACCCCCTATTTTTACATTTTTGACACTAATTACCCCATTTAGCGGGATTTCATCCATTTTACCCCATTTAGCAAAAGTGTTGCCACAATTTACCCAGTTTAATATTTTGTGAGCATTCTGACACGCAGGTCCAATTATGTTGTCCCAATTTACCATGTTTAATATTTTTGGAGTTGATGGTATTCTCCTATTATTTATAAATCAGATCATTCTCCTATTATTTGCAACAGATCATGGAAATACACTACTATCAAAACTGATTAATATAGGCTACAGATTGCTCTGGGTTCACATGTTGAAAACAGGTTGAATGATGCTTTCCATTTATAGATAGCACCAGGACCTTAAAGTACAGCTGAATAACATCACATATATCGATAGCTTCACTAGTTCACAACTACACAAGCTACAAAATACACCAAACAGTAGCAGTGGCACATACACCTTGTCAGTCTTCACGTTTCTTAGCTCCTACACCTTGCAAAGCTCTCCATCTGGATTGCTAACATCATCTTGTCCTCCATGACTTCCAGGAGCTGTCACAAACCATAAAAATAATCCTCCATCTATGTGCCTTACGACCACTGGCGGAGATCTGGGTTACTCTGAAATCAATTCTAACAAAGGTTTATCAAACTGAAGAAGTAAAAGAATTTCGTCAATATTCAAAATGTTGAAAAAAACTTTAAATCAATGTACCTCAGTTGCAGAAGGGTGATATGTATACACGTGATCTTCTAATAAGCATTTTAATTTTGTCCGAATTAAACGCCTAACCAGCCAATGCATGACTCAGGAAAATTTTAGAATACACAAATTGCTATGATAGAGATGGTCAAAATCATGTGGGATGGGGTACGACTGAGAGGGCTTCTTTGTTCACCAACCTCACTGATCTGTTGGACCAGCCGTCGCCATAGACCCGCCATCAACTGGGCACAGTCTAATAAGGTCCCTACTATGTCGCCAAAGTAGGAAGAAGAACTGAGCACAGCCTGATGGAGTCACGTACATGATTAGTTTTTTAAGTATATCAAATTCAGAGGACTACGCCGACGTCACCGAGCTTGACGGAACCATCTGTTCCACGGGGTCGTTTCTTGCCTTGATGTTGTGGCCATACAACCCTGCTCGAGGAGGTTTGAAATCGCATGGCCAGGACCTCAGCACCCGCCACCGCTGCCGTCATCGTCGCCGCAGCCTGACAATCCCTAACCCTAGGTTGGAGCGAGCCTGACGAGTGCATGTAGTCAGAAGCCTGGACAGGTGATGCAATCGATTGGGGGCGAGCAACGCAAGCGAGAACCGAGTAGAGGCGAGCGTGGCGCTCGCCGCTCTGCCGACTGGGTGTTATGTGTTGGACACGATGCGAGCGACCACCACCATCAGGCGGTCCCGGTCGGCAGAAGCTGTGAGGACTGGTTCAGCAGGGAGAAAAATAGGCAGGAAAAAACCGTCTATGTGGCATGCCAGCTGGACATGACAATTGGAACCTATTGGTCAGAACGCTTACAAAAAAATTAAACAGGGTAAATTGTGGCAGAACTTTTGCTACATGGGGTAAAACGGACGAAATCTCGCTAAATAGGGTAATTAGTGTCAAAAATGTCAAAATAGGGGGTAAAAACCAGAATTTACTCTTCTTTTAAGGATGGAGTACCTAAGGAACTAGGAGATCCCGGAATACCCACTATACCATGCTCCATTAAAAGAAACTATGTTAAAACTACTTTATGTGATTTAGGAGCCGGTGTTAGTGTTATGCCTTTCTCTTCATATAAAAGACTTGATTTGAATAAACTCAACCTACTAAAATATCATTGCAAATGGCGGATAAATATACCGCTATACCTATCGGTATTTGTGAGGACGTTCCCATTGTAGTTGCAAATGTTATTATCTTGATAGATTTTGTTATACTTGATATGCCCGAGGACGACAACATGCCGATTATCCTCGTAGACCCTTCTTAAATACTGCAGGGGCTGTTATTGATTGCAACAAAAGCAAGGTCACTTTTCATATCAATGGTAATGAGCATGTGATACACTTTTCGAAGAAGCAATTTCAAGTGGATGGTATTAATGTTATTGGAAAGGGTCCAATAATTAATATTGGAAGTTTTGAACTCCCTCTTCCTATTATCAAAAATAAATATGAAACTCTTATTATTGGGGAGATGCATATCCCCGTTGAGGTAACCTAGTGTTATACGAAGATTCTTCGGTTTCATGTCATTTGAAAATGGTTTGTTAATAAGACTTGATCAACCTTATTAATGGATTCTTTTTTAGGGGCATGTGGTCGATGAATTTAGTAAGCACAACCTACTATATTCACTATTTACTCTTTGTTATTTGAAGTTAATAAAGTAGAAATGACATGATTTTCCTGTTTTCTGAATTTTTTGTGCAATAAAAAATGACCAGAAAATAAAAGTTCTCAGAATGCCCTGAAAATTTAGTATGATATTTTGTGGAATATATAAGAATTTTTGGCACATAACACATCCCAGGGGGGGTGCACCTATGAGCCACAAGCTCATAGGGCACGCCACTGCCCCTAGGGTGCGCCATGTGGGCTTGTGGGTCCCACAGGGACCCACTCACTTATCCCAGCCGCCCACTCCCTTCTTCTTCCTCCAGAAAAAATCACTTGCTTGCTCAAACCCGTGTTCTTGCTCATTTGACTGCAAATTTTGATCTCCTTGCTCGGAACTCCGTTTCCAAAACTATTTTGGGAGATTGTTCTTCGGTATGTGACTCCTCCAATGGTCCAATTAGTTTTCATTGTAGCGCTTTATATATTGCAAATTTTGGCTGTTATGGTGACCATGTTCTTGAGCTTGCATGTCAAATTTATATGATCCAAAGTAGTTTTGATGCATGCTATAGCCTCTAGATACTTATGGGAGTACTTGCTATCAGTTTTGTTGAGTTTGGTTCACTTTTATTTTGAGTCACTAAAAATTTCAGAAATTTTTCAGAGGGAGAAAATGTTTAGGAAAATGTTCCAAGGTGGTTCCTCGAGTAAGAGCTCTCCGAGGCTTGCTATACGTGAGCCGGACCTCGAACCTCCGTGGGAAGCCCTTGTGCGGCCGTGTGAATGGCCGTTAGATTCTTTCATGATTCAAGCCGGCATTAAGGAGGAGTTCGATATGTACGTGCATAATTCCGATTTGACGGAATTCGTATCAGATAAGTGCCCGCAATACTATAATCTCAGTGATTCTTTTGTGCGGAAATTTGATTATGTGCCTCATCGAAATTCACATGTAGTCTTCTTTAACCTATATGAAAATCCTTTTCGCTTAGACCTCGAGGAGTTTTGCGAAGCATGTAAAATTCCCTATTGGGGGATATGCACTAAACCTTGTAAATCTGATTGCAATGAATTCTTGTTGAATATTACTAGGGGATAAACTAGAGGCATAACACAAGCTACTATAGGGAGCATCCATTTTCCTGCTATACATTATTTTGCTCTATTCATAGGAAGATCCATAAATGGTAAACATGACCCTAGCCATCTTTGTGCCCCTGATTTGAGCATTCTTAAGAGTGCTGTGTTGAGTGATAAACAATTTAACATGGGGGTTACTATTGCACGCTGTCTACACAACAATGCCTTAGTGGGTGATTTCTTTGGCGGAATTTATGCCACTCGCTTAGCCGCTCATCTAGGGGTACCCACTAAAGAAAATGACAACATGTTGCCACCTAGTTTTCTGGATTATGATGCTATGGTACGCCACCAGTTCCTTGAGAGGGATGACCCTCAGCTCAGATACAGGCTAATCTTTAATAGGCATCGTGTCTTCCATATTACTTTGCCTGCTCCTTCTTTCTTTAATTTCCAGGAAAAACATAGACACTTCACATTAGAGGAGGAGGCCGACGAGTACGAGGGTGGTAGAGACCGCCCGCCTTGAGGAGGCAGCACGCCAAGCAGTGGCGGCTGCATATTAGTACAACCCAAACTTCGATTACGGGTATTACCCCGGCTTCCAGGGACCATAGACCAACTTAGGCCTAAAGCCTAAGCTTGGGGGAGTACGTATCTCTCACCGACATTACATTCATGTACCACACATTTCATTGCAGTTGTCGGTGCTCATCCTTTTTCATTGTATATCCATGTTATTTTTATTTCCGCTTTCTTCTTGTGTGTTTGAAAAACTTCAAAAATCCAAAAATATTTCTTGTTTCTTTTCGGTTTTTCTTTCCTGTTTAGTAGTTTGTAGTATTAAAAGAAAACCCAAAAGATTTCTTGTTCTTCTTTTACTTGTTGGGAGCTTTCCCGTGTAAATATTTTTTTCTCGTTTTTGTTTTCCCTTAATTTGCTTTTCTCGAGAAAAACAAAAACTCCAAAAATATTTTAGTGTGTTTCTCTGAATTTCTTTTCTTTCCTTTGGGTTGTCGTGAGGAGAATACCACGATGAACATGTTGAGTGGCTCTCATATGCATTATTGTTGATCTAACAAAGAGCCCAAACTACCTTGTCTTCTCCTCTGAATATTTTTTTTGTAGATTCCAGCTTAGTCCATGGCACACTTACACTATTATTATTTTCATATCATTTGGTCATGCAAGTGAAAGGCAATAATGAAAATGAATTGATGAAGTGATCGAGGTGAAGAAAAGCTGGTATGAACTCCTCTTGTTTTTGTTTTTGTAAATATGTTTAGCCTATTTCTCTTGATTCAGTATTATTATGAGTAAACATGTTTGTGATGACAATTAGAGATTATAGTTGCCCATGCCATGCTTAATTATCTAGGAGTGCATAATGATTTATCTTGAGTGTCAACATGCATTAAAATGGTTATGATGTAGTATGATAGTATGGTATCCTCCTCTGAATGTTTCGAGTGGCTTGACTAGGCACATATTCACGCATGTAGTTGATTGAAAACCAACATAGCATCCATGATATTTATGTTCATGGTGTTTGATATCCTACTCATGTTTGTATTCAATGTTAATTATTCTTAATGCATGTTTATGACCGTTTTCGCTCTCTAGCTGGCCGCTTCTTAATCTATCTGCTAGCCTTCGCCTGTACTAAGCGAGAATACTGCTTGTGCATCAAAATCCTTAAACCCAAAGTTGTTCCAGATGAGTCCACTATATCTACCTATATGCGGTATCACCCTGTCGTTCCAAGTAAATTTGCATGTGCCATCTCTAAATATCAAATGAACATCTGTTTTATGTGCCCATACCGCTCATGGAGCGACAGGGGGCGGTCAGTATCTTCCATGCTAAGTGGGTTATTCTCATGATGAGTGTTTATTCACTTGTCATTGCATGAGAGGGGCTGGTAATCGGGATGACCAGTCCCATGATTAAAATTGCAAAAATAATAAAACAAACTCCCCCGGAAAGTTGTTGGTATGGAGAGCACCCAAGGATTCGGCTAGCCATGGCTTGTGTTTGTTGGTGGAGGGGGAGTAAACTTTACTTTTTCTGCTTGGGAACCGCCGCTAATTTGTTTAGCATGGAAGATATTGAAAACTCTTGGTTGTGACATTGACAGGAAAGGCATACCTCCCAAAATTATATTTATCTCTGTTTTAAGCTTCGCGCTCTGGCACCTCTGCAAATCCCTGCTTCCCTCTGCAAAGGGCCTATCCATTTACTTTTATGTTATTTTACTTTTTGTTGAGTCACCACCTTCTCATTTAAGCATCCGTTGGGGAGCACTATTGTCATTATTATGCATTGAGTATAGTTAATGTTGAGTGTGACATGACTGGATCTTTTGTACCATGAATTACAATGTTTAGTCGCTGCCTGAACTTCAGAGGTGCTCTGCATTTATGTTTTGTGGTCTTAGAAAGGGCTAGCGAGATACCATGTTATTCTATTATACCATGATTGTTTTGACAAATTGTTGGCATCCGAGATATCTTATTATTGCTCGCTAGTTGGTTATGTCATTGGCATGAGTAAAGGTGAGACCTAAATATTATCATGAATATGGTTAGTTCATAATCCTTGCTGAAAACTTGAACATTAGTTAAACATGTTTACAACAACAAGAACAAAACGAGTTTGTAAAAGTTTTTCTTTATCACTTTCAGTTTCTCAACTGAATTGCTTGAGGACAAGCAATAAGTTAAGCTTAGGGGAGTTGATACTTCCCAAACGTATCTACTTTTCCAAACACTTTTGCTCTTGTTTTGCACTCTAATTTGCATGATATGAATGGAACTAACTCGGACTGACGTTGTTTTCAGCAGAATTGCCATGGTGTTGTTTTTGTGCAGAAATAAAATTTCTCGGATTGAGCTGAAAATTTACGAAGAATTATTTCAGAACATATAAAAAATACTGGCTGAAGAAACTACCAGAGGAGGGCCACCAGGGTGCCACAAGCCCAGGGGCGCGCCCTGCAGGCTTGTGGGCCCCTGGCAGCCCCCGCAACCCTAACTCCAACTCCATAAGTACCTATTCGCCAAGAAAAAAATGAGAGAGAAGGAATCATCATGTTTTACGATACGGAGCCGCTGCCACCTCCTGTTCTTCGTCGTCGTCGGCTGTGGGCTCCAGAGAGAGCGATTTGACGTCGTCGTCATCATCAACCTTCCTCCATCACCAATTTCATGATGCTCACCGTCGGGAGTGAGTAATTCCTTCGTAGGCTAGCTGGACGGTGATGGGTTGGATGAGATTTATCATGTAATCGAGTTAGTTTTGTTAGGGCTTGATCCCTAGTATCCACTATGTTCTGAGATTGATATTGCTATGACTTTGCTATGCTTAATGCTTGTCACTAGGGCCTGAGTGCCATGATTTCAGATCTGAACCCTTTATGTTTTCATGAAGACATTTGTGTTCTTGATCCAATCTTGCAAGTTATACGCACCTGCTACATGTTATGATCCGCATACCCCAAGGTGACAATAATTGGGATTCTTTCCGGTGATTACCGTAGTTTGAGGAGCTCATGTATTCACTATGTGTTAATGCTTTGTTCCGGTTCTCTATTAAAAGGAGGCCTAAATACCCTTAGTTTCCTTATGGACCCCGCTGCCACGGGAGGGTAGGATAAAAGATGTCATGCAAGTTCTTATCATAAGCATGTATGACTATATACGGAGTACCTGCCTACATTACATTGATGAATTGGAGCTAGTTCTGTGTCGCCCTAGGTTGTAACTGTTACACGATGAATGTTATCCAATGTTATCACCGATCCAATGCCTACGAGCTTTTCACATATTGATCTTTGCTAGGTTACTACGGCTGTTGTTGCTAATGTCACAATTGCTACAAAACTATTGCTGTTACCACTACTGTTACTGTTATTACTATTACTATTGCTATCAAACTACCATACTACTGTCCTACTGATCACTCTGCTGCAAATATTTAGTCTCCAGGTGTGGTTGAATTGACAACTCAACTGCTAATAATTGCAAATATTCTTTGGCTCCACTTGTGCCGAATCAATAAATTTGGGTTAAATACCCTACCCTCAAAAACTGTTGCGACCCCCTATACTTGTGGGTTATCAACCATCACAAGGGGTTGGCCTAGAGTCATGTGCGCATTAGGCATGGAGGAGGGCACAATATAGGCATTCCGCCTCACCTTCTCCAGCAACCATAATGTCTTTCGCATCTCTCTTTACCGTTTTTAGTACAACTGTGGTTCATCATTCTTTACTTGGTGCTTTTGTAGTTCTTCAGTATATGTAGCTGTGCATCGAGTTATGCATCCGTTCTTGAACCTATATTTGTAATAAACATGATTCGATATGAAATAAGTGATTCCTACTTTCAAATTCAAAATCTATTTCAAATTCAAATTCTGTGAATTTTAAATGCAGGGATTAAATTAGGGATAAATTATGCTCTGCAGGCCATTGCATTGCACACGGTTTGCGAAAGCAAAACATCTGTGATAAACTTCAAGATCAGACACGTTTCTCACATCACTACGTGTGCGATGAATCTCTACTGCACACTGAAGGAAATATGCCCTAGAGGCAATAATAAAGTTGTTATTTTATATTTCCTTATTCATGATAAAGGTTTATTATTCATGCTAGAATTGTATTAATCGGAAACCATAATACATGTGTGAATACATAGACAAAACATCGTGTCCCTAGTAAGCCTCTACTAGACTAGCTCGTTGATCAAAGATGGTTAAGGTTTCCTGACCATGGACACGAGTTGTCATTTGATAACGGGATCACATCATTAGGGGAATGATGTGATGGACAAGACCCATCCATTAGCTTAGCATAATGATCGTTCAGTTTTATTGCTATTGCTTTCTTCATGTCAAATACATATTCCTTCGACTATGAGATTATGCAACTCCCGGATACCGGAGGAGTGCCTTATGTGCTATCAAACATCACAATGTAACTGGGTGATTATAAAGATGCTCTACAGGTATCTCCGAAGGTATTTGTTGAGTTGGCATAGATCGAGACTAGGATTTGTCACTCCGAGTTTCGGAGAGGTATCTCTGGGCCCTCTTGGTAATACACATCATAAGCTTGCAAGCAAACGCCTAAGGAGTTGATCACGAGGTGATGTATTACGGAACGAGTAAAGAGACTTGCCGGTAATGAGATTGAACTAGGTATGAAGATACCGACGATCGAATCTCGGGCAAGTAACATACCGATGGACAAAGGGAATTACGTATGTTGTCATAACGGTTCGACCGATAAAGATCTTCGTAGAATACGTAGGAGCCAATATGAGCATCCAGGTTCCGCTATTGGTTATTGACCGGAGAGGTGTCTCGATCATGTCTACATAGTTTTCGAACCCATAGGGTCCGCACGCTTAACGTTCATTGACGATATAGTATTATATGAGTTATGTGATTTGGTGACCGAATGTTGTTCGAAGTCCCGGATGAGATCACGGACATGACAAGGTGTCTCAAAATGGTCGAGAGGTAAATATTGATATATAGGACGATGGTATTCGGACACCGGAAGTGTTTCGGGGGTCACCGGGTACTTATCGGGTCACCGGAAGGGGTTCCGGGCACCCCCGGCAAAAGATATGGGCCTTATGTGCCAAGAGGGGAAACACACCAGCCACAAGGGGCTGGTGTGCCCCCCATATGGGCCGGCCAAGGTGGACAAGGAAAGGGAAAGGAGGAAAGGAAAGAAAGGGAATAGGATTCCCCCTTCCTTCCACCTCTCCCCCCTTTCCTTCCCCCTCCGATATATATGGCAGGGGGGCGGCTTGGGAGGAGCCCAAGTAGGATTCGGCCCTACTTGGGGTGCCTCCTAGCCTCTCCCATCCCCCTCCCACCTATATATATGTGGAAGGGGGCGCCTAGCACACACCAGACAATTGCCTAGCCGTGTGAGGCCCCCCCCTCCACCGTTTACACCCCCGGTCATATTTTCGTAGTGCTTAGGCGAAGCCCTGCGGAGATCACTTCACCATCACCATCACCACGCCGTCGTGCTGACGGAACTCATCTACTACCTCGACGTCTTGCTGGATCAAGAAGGCGAGGGACGTCACCGAGCTGAACATGTGCAAAACGCGGAGGTGCCGTGCGTTCGGTACTTGATCGGTTGAAGCGCGAAGAAGTTCGACTACATCAACCGCGTTGTGAAATGCTTTCGCTTACGGTCTATGAGGGTATGTAGACACACTCTCCCCCTCGTTGCTATGCATCTCCATGGATAGATCATTGCGTGTGCATAGAATTTTTTTTGTTTTTCCATGCAATGATTCCTAACAGTGGTATCAGAGCCAGGTCTATGCATAGATGATATGCACGAGTAGAACACAAAGAGTTGTGGGCGGTGATAGTCATACTTCTTACCACCAACGTCTTATTTTGATTCGGCGGTGTTGTGGGATGAAGCGGCCTGGACCAACCTTACATGTCCACGCACATGAGACCGGTTCCACCGACTGACATGCAACTAGTTTTGCATAAAGGTGGCTGGCGGTGTCTGTTTGTCCTACTTTAGTTCAATCGAACTTGACTACGGCCGGTCCTTGAAGAAGGTTAAAACAGCAAACTTAACAAATCACCGTTGTGGTTTTTGCCGTAGGTAAGAACGGTTCTTGCTAGAAGCCCGTAGCAGCCACGTAAAACTTGCAACAACAAAGTAGAGGATGTCTAACTTGTTTTTGCAGGGCATGTTGTGATGTGATATGGTCAAGACATGATGTGATATATGTTGTTGTATGAGATGATCATGTTTTGTAAGTTATCGGCAACTGGCAGGAGCCTTAAGGTTGTCGCTTTATTGTATGAAATACAAACGCCATGTAATTGCTTTACTTTATCACTATGCATTAGCGATAGTTGTAGAAGCAATAGTTGGCGAGACGACCACGACGCAATGATGGAGATCAAGGTATCGAGCTGGTGATGATGGAGATCATGACGATGCTTTGGAGATGGAGATCAAAAGCACGAGATGATGATGGCCATATCATGTCACATATTTTGATTGCATGTGATGTTTATCTTTTATGCATCTTATTTTGCTTAGTACGACGGTAGCATTATAAGATGATCCCTTCACTTAATTTCAAGATAAAAGTGTTCTCCCTGAGTATGCACCGTTGCTACAGTTTGTCGTGTTGAGACACCACGTGATGATCGGGTGTGATAGACTCTACGTTCACATACAACGGGTGCAAGACAGTTTTACACATGCAGAATACTTGGGTTAAACTTGACGAGCCTAGCATGTACAGACATGGCCTCGGAACACTGGAGACCGAAAGGTCGAACGTGAATCATATAGTAGATATGATCAACATAGAGATGTTCACCATTGATGACTACCCCATCTCACGTGATGATCGGACATGGGTTAGTTGATTTGGATCACGTATCACTTAGATGACTTGAGGGATGCCTATTTAAGTGGGTGTTCTTAAGTAATTTGATTAATTGAACTTAATTTATCATGAACTTAGTCCTGATAGTATTTGCATATCTATGTTGTAGATCAATGGCCCGTGCTACCATTCCCCTGAATTTTAATGCGTTCCTAGAGAAAGCTAATTTGAAAGATGATGGTAGCAACTACACGGACTGGGTCCGTAACTTGAGGATTATCCTCATTGCTGCACAGAAGAATTATGTCCTTGATGCACCGCTAGGTGACAAGCCCCCTCCCGCTAATGTAGACACTTTGAACGTCTGGCAGACGCGGTCTGATGACTACTCTATAGTTCAGTGTGCCATGCTTTACGGCTTAGAACCGGGACTTCAAAGACCTTTTGAACTTCATGGAGCATATGTGATGTTCCAAGAGTTGAAGTTAATATTTCGAGCAAATGCCCGGGTTGAGATATATGAAGTCTCCAACAAGTTCTATAGCTGCAAGATGGAGGAGAACAGTTTTGTCAGTGAACACTGATGTCTACTACGCAACTTTATTCTTGTGGACTCGTGTTGGGCCTCCAAGCGCAGAGTTTTGTAGGACAGTAGCAATTTTCCCTCAAGTGGATGACCTAAGGTTTATCAATCCGTGGGAGGCGTAGGATGAAGATGGTCTCTCTCAAACAACCCTGCAACCAAATAACAAAGAGTCTCTTGTGTCCCCAACACACCAAATACAATGGTAATTTGTATAGGTGCACTAGTTCGGCGAAGAGATGGTAATAAAAGCGTAGTAATGATAGTAGATATTGATTTTTATAATAGGAACAATAAAAAACAGCAAGGTAGCAATTGATAAAACGGAGCACAAACGGTATTGCAATGCTTGAAAATGAGGCCTAGGGTCCGTACTTTCGCTAGTGCAATCTCTCAACAATGCTAATCTAATTGGATCATATAACCATCCCTCAACGTGCGATGAAGAATCACTCCAAAGTTCCTATCTAGCAGAGAACATAAGAAGAAATTGTTTGTAGGGTACGAAACCACCTCAAAGCTATTCTTTCCGATCAATCTATCCTAGAGTTCGTACTAAAATAACACCAAGCTATTCTTTCCGATCGATCTATCAAGAGTTTGTACTAAGATAACACCAAATAATTTCAGATTCATAATACTTAATCCGACACAAAGAACCTCAAAGAGTGCCCCAAGATTTCTACCGGAGAAACAAGGACGAAAACATGCATCAACCCCTATGCATAGATTACCCCAATGTCACCTCGGGAATCCGTGAGTTGAGTGCCAAAACATATATCAAGTGAATCAATATAATACCCCATTGTCACCACGGGTATTCATATGCAAGACATGTATCAAGTGCTCTCAAATCCATAAAAGTATTCAATCCGATAAAACGAAATCTCAAAGGGAAAACTCAATTCATCACAACAAGATAGAGAGGGGAAAACACCATATGATCCAACTATATTAACAAAGCCCGCGATACATCAAGATCATGACATCTCAAGAACACGAGAGAGGGAGAGAGATTAAACACATAGCTACTGGTACAAACCCTCAGCCCCGAGGGTGGACTACTCCCTCCTCATCATGGTGGCCGCCGGGATGATGAAGATGGCCTCCGGTGATGATTTCCCCCTCCCGCAGGGTGCCGGAATGGGGTCTAGATTGGTTTTTCATGGCTATAGAGGCTTGTGGCAGCGGAACTTCTGATCTAGGGCTATCCCGAGGGTTTTTGGAATATTTGATGATTTGTAGGGTGAAGAGGGGGTGTGGGAGGCCACCGAGGTGGGCACAACCCACCTGGGCGCGCCTGGGGGCCAGGCACGCCCTGGTGGGTTGTGCCCCCCTCGGGGCACCCCCCAGGTGCTGCTCTGGCCCATTGTATGTCTTCTGGTCCATAAAAAATCCACAAAAAGTTTCACGGTGTTTGGACTCTGTTTGATATTGATTTCTTGCGATGTAAAAAACAAGCTAAAATAGCAACTCGCACTGGCACTGGGCACTGGGTCAATAGGTTAGTCCCAAAAAAATGATATAAAGTTGCTATAAAATGATTGTAAAACATCCAAGAATGATAATATAACAACATGAATACTTCATAAATTATAGATACGTTGGAGACGTATCAGCATCCCCAAGCTTAATTCCTACTCGTCCTCGAGTAGGTAAATGATAAAAGAAATAATTTATGAAGTGTGAATGCTAGCAAAGTGCACAAGTTTGATCAATGACAATTTCAATCACTTTTACTAGCATCATAACAGCAATTCTTTCTTATAAAACTTCTCATGTTAAAGTAGCAACCAATTCACATGTTAAGGTTCAAACAATGAATTCTCTTAAAACTCAACAACCTATGTTCTCAGTCACCAAACAATTGCAATTCAACTTATTCAACAGAGTCTAAGTAAGAGCTCCACATACTCAACCATCATATAGTCTTCTATGATTGCTAACACTCACCGCATACACATGAGCAAAACGTTTCAACCGGACACATAGAAAGATAGTGGCTTATAATTTCGCCTCCCAACGTATTCACCTCAAGGGTGATGTCAACAATAATAACTCATGCCACCCATATCCAACTAGACATATGTGCCTAGATCTTTCCTCACCACATGATGCTTGCCAAAGGAGAAAAATAAAAAGGAATAGAGAGAAAAAACTTCGACTCTTGCATAAAAGTAAATACATAAAAGTAAAAGATAGGCCCTTCGCAGAGGGAAGCAGAGGTTGCCATGCGCTTATTTGTTTGTATGCTCAACCCCTTAGTGCAAAAGAATGTCACGTTATATTTCCCCTTGTGATGGCAACCTTTATTATGCAGTCTGTCGCTTTTATTTCTTTACCATCACAAATTCGTACAACGCTCAATTTTCTCTTGCACTAAATGATCTTACACTTTTAGAAGCAATTTTTATTGCCTTATTGCACCGATGACAACTTACTTGAAGGATCTTACTCAATCTATAGGTAGGTATGGTGGACTCTTGAAAATAAGATTTGGGTTTAAGGGTTTTTGGATGCACAAGTAGTATCTCTACTTAGTGCGGAATTCTTGGCTAGCAAAGATGGGGGGCAAGCACCACATGTTGAAGGATCTATGACAATATAACTTCTATGTGAATATGAACAATCATAAATCATTACATTGTCTTCCTTGTCCAACGTCAACAATTTTGGCATATAATATTTTGATGGGGGCTCACAATCACAAAAGATTTCCAAGATAGTGTTTTTGCATGTGAAAGTTCTCTTCCTTCTACTAATCATTCATGAATTGCTTGTATGACCAATATTGTGATTGTCAAGCCTCAAAATATTTCACTTTCTAAACCCAATGTGAAGCTACCAGTAGGCATGATATGAACATATAATTTCAACTTCATGATATTCAATTCATTCAACAATTTACTCATAGGATATAAGTGAAGCACAAGAGTAAATGACAAGCTACTCCAAAAAGATATAAGTGAAGATCAAGCGAGTAGTTAAGTAAATGGGTTGCTATTTGAGAACTCTATTTTATTTAAAAACTTTCTGATCTAAGTACTTTATTAAAACAGCAAGAAAAATAAAATAAAATGACATTCCAAGAATAGCACAACTCATGTGAAGAAGCAAAAACTTAGGCTCAACCGATACTAACCGATAATTGTTGATGAAGAAAGCTGGGGTGCCTACCGGGGCATCCCCAAGCTTAGATGCTTGCCAATTCTTGAAATATTATCTTGGGATGCCTTGGGCATCCCCAAGCTTGATCTTTTGTGTCTCCTTAATTCCTTTTATATCACGGTTTCCTAAATCTTAAAAACTTCATCCACACAAAACTCAACAAGAACTCGTGAGATAAGTTAGTATAAATCAATGCAAAACCTTATCATTCTCTACTGTAGAAAATCACTAAAATTAATATTCAACATTTCATACTAAATGCCTCTGCATATTTAATACTCCTATCCTCAAATAGAATCATTAAACAAGCAAACATATGCAAACAATGCAAACATAACAGCAATCTGCCAAAACAGTACAGTCTGTAAAGAATGCAAGAGTATCAATACTTATTTACCTCCAAAAATTATGAAAATTTACCACACTGTAGAAAATTTATCAGATCTTACTGTGCAAAAAATTTCAACATTTTAACACATTCTGACTTTTCTCGGGAATTTTTGCAACATCGATAAACTTTCTGTTTTGAAACAGCAACTCATATACTTGCAAAATAAGCATGGTAAAGGCTATCCTTGACATTTTTATTGAAAAGAAACATGCACAACATTATTATAAATAACAGAAAGCAAATCCTAACAAGAAAATGATGCTCCAAGGAAAACACATATCATGTGACGAATAAAAATGTAGCTCCAAGTGAGGTTACCGATAATGTCGGAGATGAAAGAGGGGATGCCTTCCGGGGCATCCCCAAGCTTAGTTGCTTGGATCTTCCTTGGATATTTAACTTGGGGTGCCTTGGGCATCCCCAAGCTTAGGGTCTTGTCACTCCTTATTCTCCTCATATCGATATCTCACCCAAAACTTGAAAACTTCAATCACACAAAACTTAACGGAACTTCGTGAGATAGGTTAGTATGATAAAGAGCAAACCATTTCACTTTGGTACTGTCAAATACAAGATTCATAATTGTTTCCACACAATGCCTACTGTATAATATCATTTCCACAATTTATATTGAGCAATATAAGCCATAGAAACTAGAAAACAAGCAAACTATGCATTGAAAACAGAATCTGTCAAAAACAGAACAGTCTGTAACAATCTGTACTCCAACAATACTTATGCTACTCCAAAAATTCTGAAAATTTAGGACAAAGTAG
Organism: Thinopyrum elongatum; assembly: GCA_011799875.1. Lineage (NCBI taxonomy): Eukaryota > Viridiplantae > Streptophyta > Magnoliopsida > Poales > Poaceae > Thinopyrum > Thinopyrum elongatum. The sequence goes on along the minus strand of CM022301.1, from coordinate 213,565,896 downwards.
GGAATTTGTATATATATCACCTGTAAAAATTTCAGATCAAAATCAAGTTCCAGTGAATTTTCAAAATTCCTGGACTGAGAACAAAAGTTTCTGTTTTTGCACAGAATCAAGTCAACTATCATCCACACTATCCCAAAGGCTTTACTTGGCACTTTATTGAAATAAAAGCTATAAAACATGATTACTACAGTAGCATAATCATGTGAACATAAAAAAACAGTAGGGGTAAATGTTGGTTGTCTCCCAACAAGCGCTTTTCTTTAATGCCTTTTTAGCTAGGCATGATGATTTCAATGATGCTCGCATAAAAGATAAGAATTGAAACACAAAGAGAGCATCATGAAGCGTATGACTAGCACATTTAAGTCTAACCCACTTCCTATGCATAGGGATTTTGTGAGCAAACAACTTATGGGAACAAGAATCAACTAGCATAGGAAGGCAAAACAAGTGCAACTTCAAAACTTTCAACATAAAGAGAGGAAACTTGATATTATTGCAATATGTAAGAGCATACGTTCCCCTCTTATAATAATTTTCAGTAGTATCATGAATGAATTCAACAATATTGCTATCACATAAAGCATTCTTTTCATGATCCACATGCATAAAAATGTTATTACTCTCCACATAAGAAAATTTATTCTCATTCATAGTAGTGGGAGCAAACTCAACAAAATAACTATCATGAGATATTTGATTTGCATAATCCAATTGAAAATAAAAATCACGATGACAAGTTTCATGGTTATCATCAACCTTTATAGCATACATGTCATCACCATAATCATCATAAATAACAACTTTGTTCTCATCATAATCAATTGAAACCTCCTCCAAAATAGTAGATTCATCACTAAATAAAGTCATGACATCTCCAAATCCACTTTCATCAATATAATCATCGTAAATAGGACGCATGCAATCATTATAACAAATTTGCACATCAAATCTTGGGGGACTAACAAAATCATCTTCATCATAAATAGCATCCCCAAGCTTATGGCTTTGCATATCATTATCATCATGGATATTCCAAGAGTTCATACCAACCACATTGCAATCATGCTCATCATTCAAAGATTTTTTGTCAAACATTTTATAAATTTCTTCTTCTATCAATTGAGAAAAATTTTCCTTTCCATCATTTTCACGAAAGACATTATAAAGATGAATAATATGATGCAACCTCAATTCCATTTTTTTGTAGTTTTCTTTTATAAACCAAACTAGTGATAAAACAAGAAACTAAAAGATTCGATTGCAAGAGCTAAAGATATACGTTCATGCACTCACCTCCCCGGCAACGGTGCCAGAAAAGAGCTTCGTTGACGGGGTGTGAGTGCCACTTACCTAACCTCCCCGGCAACGGCGCCAGAAAAGAGCTTGATGTCTACTACGCAACTTTATTCTTGTAGACTCGTGTTGGGCCACCAAGCGCAGAGTTTTGTAGGACAGTAGCAATTTTCCCTCAAGTGGATGACCTAAGGTTTATCAATCCGTGGGAGGCGTAGGATGAAGATGGTCTCTCTCAAACAACCCTGCAACCAAATAACAAAGAGTCTCTTGTGTCCCCAACACACCAAATACAATGGTAATTTGTATAGGTGCACTAGTTCGGCGAAGAGATGGTAATAAAAGCATAGTAATGATAGTAGATATTGATTTTTATAATAGGAACAATAAAAAACAGCAATGTAGCAATTGATAAAACGGAGCACAAACGGTATTGCAATGCTTGAAAATGAGGCCTAGGGTCCGTACTTTCGCTAGTGCAATCTCTCAACAATGCTAATCTAATTGGATCATATAACCATCCCTCAACACGCGATGAAGATTCACTCCAAAGTTCCTATCTAGGGGAGAACATAAGAAGAAATTGTTTGTAGGGTACGAAACCACCTCAAAGCTATTCTTTCCGATCAATCTATCCTAGAGTTCGTACTAAAATAACACCAAGCTATTCTTTTCGATCGATCTATCAAGAGTTCGTACTAAGATAACACCAAATAATTTCAGATTCATAATACTTAATCCGACACAAAGAACCTCATAGAGTGCCCCAAGATTTCTACCAGAGAAACAAGGACGAAAACATGCATCAACCCCTATGCATAGATTACCCCAATGTCACCTCGGGAATCCGCGAGTTGAGTGCCAAAACATATATCAAGTGAATCAATATAATACCCCATTGTCACCACGGGTATTCATATGCAAGACATGTATCAAGTGCTCTCAAATCCATAAAAGTATTCAATCCGATAAAACGAAATCTCAAAGGGAAAACTCAATTCATCACAACAAGATAGAGAGGGGAAAACACCATATGATCCAACTATATTAACAAAGCCCGCGATACATCAAGATCATGACATCTCAAGAACACGAGAGAGAGAGAGAGATTAAACACATAGCTACTGGTACAAACCCTCAGCCCCGAGGGTGGACTACTCCCTCCTCATCATGGTGGCCACCGGGATGATGAAGATGGCCTCCGGTGATGATTTCCCCCTCCGGCAGGGTGCCGGAACAGGGTCTAGATTAGTTTTTCATGGATACAGAGGTTTGGGGCGGCGGAACTTCTGATCTAGGTCTACCCCGAGGGTTTTTGGAATATTTGATGATTTATAGGGCGAAGAGGCGGTGCGGGAGGCCATCGAGGTGGGCACAACCCACCTGGGCGCACCTGGGCCCCCAGGCGCGCCCTGGTGGGTTGTGCCCCCCTCGGGGCACCCCCCAGGTGCTGCTCTGGCCCATTGGATGTCTTCTGGTCCATAAAAAATCCACAAAAAGTTTCGCGGTGTTTGGACTCCGTTTGATATTGATTTCCTGCGATGTAAAAAACAAGCAAAAACAGCAACTGGCACTGGGCACTGGGTCAATAGGTTAGTCCCAAAAAAATGATATAAAGTTGCTATAAAATGATTGTAAAACATCCAAGAATGATAATATAACAGCATGAATACTTCATAAATTATAGATACGTTGGAGACGTATCAAACACATACTCAAAATGTCTGGGTATTATAATCACTTGACTAGGCTGGGAGTTGATCTTCTAGTTGATTGTGTCATTGACAGAGTTCATCAATCACTGCCACCAAGCTACAAAGGCTTCGTGATGAACTATAATATGCAAGGGATGAACAAAACAATTCCCGATCTCTTCGCAATGCTTAAGGCTGCGGAGGTAGAAATCAAGAAGGAGCATCAAGTGTTGATGGTTAACAAGTCCACTAGTTTCAAGAAAAAGGGCAAGGGAAAAAAAGGGAACTTCAAGAAGAATGGCAAGCAAGTTGCCACTCCCGGGAAGAAACCCAAAGCTGGACCCAAGCCTGAAACTGAGTGCTTCTATTGCAAAGGGACTGGTCACTGGAAGCGGAATTGCCCCAAGTATTTTGCGGATAAGAAGGATGGCAAAGTGAACAAAGGTATATTTCATATACATGTTATTGATGTGTACCTTACTAATGCTCGTAGTAGCGCTTGGGTATTTGATACTGGTTCGGTTGCTCATATTTGTAACTCGAAACAGGAGCTACGGATTAAACGAAGATTGGCTAAGGACGAGGTGACGATGCACGTCGGGAATGGTTCCAAGGTCGATGTGATCGCCTTCGGCACGCTACCTCTACATCTACCTTCGGGATTAGTTTTAGACTTGAATAATTGTTATTGGTGCCAGCGTTGAGCATGAACATTATATCTGGATCTTGTTTAGTGCGAGACGGTTATTCTTTAAATCAGAGAATAATGGTTGTTCTATTTATATGAGTAATATCTTTTATGGTCATGCACCCTTGAAGAGTGGTCTATTTTTGTTGAATCTCGATTGTAGTGATACACATATTCATAATATTGATGCCAAAAGATGCAAAGTTGATAATGATAGTGCAACATATTTGTGGCACTGCCGTTTAGGTCATATTGGTGTAAAGCGCATGAAGAAACTCCATGCAGATGGGCTTTTGGAATCACTTGATTATGAATCATTTGATACTTGCGAACCATGCCTCATGGGCAAGATGACTAAAACTCCGTTCTCCGCAACAATGGAGCGAGCTAATTACTTATTGGAAATAATACATACCGATGTATGCGGTCCGATGAGTGTTGAGGCACGCGGCGGGTATCATTATTTTCTGACCTTCACAGATGATTTAAGCAGATATGGGTATATCTACTTAATGAAACACAAGTCTGAAACATTTGAAAAGTTCAATGAATTTTAGAGTGAAGTGGAGAATCATCGTAACAAGAAAATAAAGTTTCTGCGATCTGATCGCGGAAGCGAATATTTGAGTTACGAGTTTGGCCTTCATTTAAAACAATGTGGAATAGTTTCACAACTCAGGCCACCTGGAACACCACAGCGTAATGGTGTGTCCGAACGTCGTAACCGTACTTTATTAGATATGGTGCGATCTATGATGTCTCTTACCGATTTACCACTATCGTTTTGGGGTTATGCATTAGAGACAGCTGCATTCACGTTAAATAGGCACCGTCTAAATCCGTTGAGACGACACCGTATGAACTATGGTTTGGCAAGAAACCTAAGCTGTCATTTCTTAAAGTTTGGGGTTGCGACACTTATGTCAAAAGGCTTCAGCCTGATAAGCTCGAACCCAAATCGGAGAAGTGCGTCTTCATAGGATACCCTAAGGAAACAATTGGGTACACCTTCTACCACAGATCCGAAGGCAAGATCTTTGTTGCCAAGAATGGAACCTTTCTAGAGAAGGAGTTTCTCTCGAAAGAAGTGAGTGGGAGGAAAGTAGAACTTGATGAGGTAATAGTACCTTCTCTCGAATTGGAAAGTAGTTCATCAAAGAAAACCGTTCCCGTGATGCCTACACCAACTAGAGAGGAAGCTAATGATGATAATCATTAAACTTCGGATCAAGTTACTACAGAACTTCGTAGGTCAACCAGAACACGATCCGCACCAGAGTGGTACGGGAATCCTGTACTGGAAGTCATGTTACTAGACCAAGGTGAACCTACGAACTATGAAGAAGCTATGATGAGCCCAAATTCCGACAGATGGCTTGAGGCCATGAAATCTGAGATAGGATCCATGTATGAGAACAAAGTATGGACTTTGGTGGATTTGCCCGATGATCGGCAAGCCATATAAAATAAATGGTTCTTCAAGAAGAAGACTGACGCTGATGGTAATATTACTGTCTATAAAGCTTGACTTGTCGCAAAAGGTTTTCGACAAGTTCAAGGGGTTGACTACGATGAGACTTTCTCACCCGTAGCGATGCTTAAGTCTGTCCGAATCATGTTAGCAATTGCCGCATTTTATGATTATGAAATCTGGCAAATGCATGTCAAAATTGCATTCCTTAATGGATTTCTTAAGGTAGAATTGTATATGATACAACCAGAAGGTTTTGTCGATCCTAAAGGTGCTAACAAAGTGTGCAAGCTCCAGCGATCCATCTATGGATTGGTGCAAGCATCCCGGAGTTGGAATATATGCTTTGATGAAGTGATCAAAGCATATGGATTTATACAGACTTTTGGTGAAGCCTTTATTTACAAGAAAGTGGGTGGGAGCTCTGTAGCATTTCCGATATTATATGTGGATGACATATTGTTAATTGGAAATGATATAGAATTTCTGGATAGCATAAAAGGATACTTGAATAAGAATTTTTCAATGAAAGACCTCGGTGAAGCTGCTTATATATTGGGCATCAAGATCTATAGGGATAGATCGAGACGCTTAATAGGACTTTCACAAAGCACATACCTTGATAAAATTTTGAAGAAGTTCAAAATGGATCAGTCAAAGAAAGGGTTCTTGCCTGTGTTGCAAGGTGTGAAGTTGAGTAAGACTCAATGCCCGACCACTGCAGAAGATAGAGAGAAAATGAAAGTCAATCCCTATGATTCAGCCATAGGTTCTATCATGTATGCTATGCTGTGTACCAGACCTGATGTGTGCCTTGCCATAAGTCTGGCAGGGAGGTACCAAAGTAATCCAAGAGTGGATCACTGGACAGCGGTCAAGAACATCCTAAAGTACCTAAAAAGGACCAAGGATATGTTTCTCGTTTATGGAAGTGACAAAGAGCTCGTCGTAAATGATTACGTCGATGCTAGCTTTGACACTGATCCGCATGACTCCAAGTCACAAACAGGATATGTATTTATATTGAATGGTGGAGCTGTCAGTTGGTGCAGTTCCAACCACAGCGTCGTGGCGGGATGTACGTGTGAAGCAGAGTACATAGCTGCTTCGGAAGCAGCAAATGAAGGAGTCTGGATGAAGGAGTTCATATCCGATCTAGGTGTAATACCTAGTGCATCGGATCCAATGAAAATATTTTATGACAACACTGGAGCAATAGCCTTGGCGAAGGAATCCAGGTTTCACAAGAGAACCAAACACAACAAGAGACGCTTCAACTCCATTCGTGAACAAGTCAAGGATGGAGACATAGAAATTTGCAAGATATATATGGATCTGAATGTAGCATACCCGTTGACTAAGCCTCTTCCACGAGCAAAACATGATCAGCACCAAGACTCCATGGGTGTTAGAATCATTACAATGTAATCTAGATTATTGACTCTAGTGCAAGTGGGAGACTGAAGGAAATATGCCCTAGAGGCAATAATAAAGTTGTTATTTTATATTTCCTTATTCATGATAAAGGTTTATTATTCATGCTAGAATTGTATTAATCGGAAACCATAATACATGTGTGAATACATAGACAAAACATCGTGTCCCTAGTAAGCCTCTACTAGACTAGCTCGTTGATCAAAGATGGTTAAGGTTTCCTGACCATGGACATGAGTTGTCATTTGATAACGGGATCACATCATTTGGAGAATGATGTGATGGACAAGACCCATCCGTTAGCTTAGCATAATGATCGTTCAGTTTTATTGCTATTGCTTTCTTCATGTCAAATACATATTCTTCGACTATGAGATTATGCAACTCTCGGATACCGGAGGAGTGCCTTGTGTGCTATCAAACGTCACAACGTAACTGGGTGATTATAAATATGCTCTACAGGTATCTCCGAAGGTATTTGTTGAGTTGGCATAGATCGAGACTAGGATTTGTCACTCCGAGTTTCGGAGAGGTATCTCTGGGCCCTCTCGGTAATACACATCATAAGCTTGCAAGCAAACGACTACGGAGTTGGTCACGAGGTGATGTATTACGAAATGAGTAAAGAGACTTGCCGGTAATGAGATTGAACTAGGTATGAAGATACCGACGATCGAATCTCGGGCAAGTAACATACCGATGGACAAAGGGAATTACGTATGTTGTCATAACGGTTCGACCGATAAAGATCTTCGTAGAATATGTAGGAGCCAATATGAGCATCTTGGTTCCGCTATTGGTTATTGACCGGAGAGGTGTCTCGGTCATGTCTACATAGTTCTCGAACCCGTAGGGTCCGCACGCTTAACGTTCGTTGATGATATAGTATTATATGAGTTATGTGATTTGGTGACCGAATGTTGTTCGAAGTCCCGGATGAGATCACGGACATGAAGAGGTGTCTCGAAATGGTCGAGAGGTAAAGATTGATATATAGGACGATGGTATTCGGACACCGGAAGTGTTTCGGGGGTCACCGGGTACTTATCGGGTCACCGGAAGGGGTTCCGGGCACCCCCGGCAAAAGATATGGGCCTTATGGGCCAAGAGGGGAAACACACCAGCCACAAGGGGCTGGTGCGCCCCCCATATGGGCTGGCCAAGGTGGAGAAGGAAAGGGGAAGGAGGAAAGGAAAGAAAGGGAATAGGATTCCCCCTTCCTTCCACCTCTCCCCCCTTTCCTTCCCCCTCCGATATATATGGCAGGGGGGGCGCACTGGTTGGGAGGAGCCCAAGTAGGATTCGGTCCTACTTGGGGCGCCTCCTGGCCTCTCCCCTCCCCCTCCCACCTATATTTATTTGGGAGGGGGGCGCCTAGCACACACCAGACAATTGCCTAGCCGTGTGCGGCGCCCCCCTCCACCGTTTACACCCCCGGTCATATTTTCGTAGTGCTTAGGCGAAGCCCTGCGGAGATCACTTCACCATCACCATCACCACGTCGTCGTGCTGACGGAACTCATCTACTACCTCGATGTCTTGCTGGATCAAGAAGGCGAGGGACGTCACCGAGCTGAACGTGTGCAGAACGCGGAGGTGCCGTGCGTTCGGTACTTGATCGGTTGAAGCGCGAAGAAGTTCGACTACATCAACCGCGTTGTGAAACGCTTCCGCTTACGGTCTACAAGGGTACGTAGACACACTCTCCCCCTCTATGCTATGCATCTCCATGGATAGATCATTGCGTGTGCGTAGATTTTTTTTTCCATGCAACGATTCCCAACACACACATGATCAACCAAGAGAAAACGTGTGAGATTAACAACAGCATTGCACACAATTCCTTCTTATTAAATGTTTGTGATGGTCTCCTTGACACACACGCTTTGCAATCATGAACTGTTTATGATGTCGTGTGCATCATAAATGTTGCTCATAGAAGAACTTGTGCGACAGGCCTTCATCCAACACGGATACTACGAATGAATCATTTGGGACATTTTATATATCACAAACGTTCATGGACAGAGCACGTGTGGGATATATTCAAGCTTCGCATACAGTTTTATAAGGACAACTATATGCACTCTTACATCCAATCGCATAGAGTGCAGGAAATGTAAATGTGTGTGATAGTCTCCTTATCATACACGCTTTCAATCGTGAACTATTTGTGATGGGGCGCGCATCGTAAATGTTGCATCACAGAATAGCGCGTGCGATGGTAATGCCAACCCACACGAGTAGCAAGGATGGAGCGTTTGAGAAATTTGATATATCACAACCAGTTGTGTGACGACTCACATTTGGGATAGATGCGGGCATCGCATACCCTTAGTTCTACAAAACGTATGCATTCCTACTCCCTATCGTCGATGGTTACTGGGTCTGGTGCGAAGGACACCCATATCACACACACATGCAAGGTGACGGTTTAAAACTCTATCGCGGAAATGGGGTAAAAACCGTTTGTATAACATGTCACTGCACCAGTACAAGGTGGGCCAAGTACAGGGAGTACAAGGCTCCTCAAGACCAGCGTGCCGCAGCTTTCTGGAATAGGACTTTGGCGGCACCGGAGATCACCACTTGGAGCCGGAGGCGGAAGAATAAGCGGTGGAGATGGTGACTAGGGCGCCGGAGCCAGGCCACCATACTTTGCCAATCGATCTGGAAGACGGCGAGGACAATGGTGAAAACTACGCATGCTATGGTCCAGCCGGAGGACAACAACAAGGGCAAGGGTCCCCGCCGCTCCAAGCGCCTCCAGGGTCGCCGGGGCTAGGATTTGAAGCTACTATGTAAGATTAACCCCCAATCCCCATTCGCCTTGTACTCAATCCGGATTGGAACCCTAAATCCATCGCTACTTAATACTCATGAACAAGTTCTGATCAATCCTATGGCTATTTACCCCCATTCTCCATTCCCCTAGAACGCGGATGGATTACACGTACCGAATCTAAACGCGGATGGAATGCGAAATAGTAAGTGAGAGGTGAAAATAGGGGTTACCGCCATTGCCGAAGTGTCGTGGGTGATGTTGCTGATGCTGGTGATGGAGGACAGTGGTCGCCTTGCTGTTCTCCGATCCACTGATCGCTGTCGCCGGTGTGAGAGTGGGAGAGTGGAGAGAAGGGAAAGAGAGCGGTGAGGGTAATTATTGTCGGCGCTTCGGGAAACAACGCGACTTCTAGAGCGTGTAGCCGCCGCCCACATGCATCTCGCGGGCCTGGCCATGAAAAAACTGCCGATTTGGACGTTCTTAGCGGGCCTGGCTGCGAGGTGATTTAAAAATCATGCGATGCAGGCCAAACAGTAAACACAAGTAACCAAACAGTCCATTTCCTTCCCACGCGGGCCTGGTTGGGCGTAATGCAGGCAATCATATTTCTCCTGCTGTCAAAATTGGACCCTCCTCACACTAGTAATCTAATTGTGTACGTGCACTTATGTCCCGTTTGACAATAATATTATTTTCAGAATTAACTGCAATTGATGTTGTTTTCAAGATTAATTGTGTTTAATGCAATTAATGTTATTTTCTAAGTATGATTAATGGAATTAATGTCATTTCCAAATTACGAATAATGCAATTAACATGTTTCTAAATTATTGATGATGTGATGGATTTATCATTTGAGCAATGTGAGACATTGGATATAGGTGATTGGATGACTCAGATTATTTGGATCCACCAAACTCGTGCTCAATTTTATATTCAACAAAATGGAATTATTTGGATGTAGGTGCATGCACGTCTAGTTTGACAGTAATATTATCTCCAAGATTATCCGGAATTAATGTTGATTACAAGATTAATTGGGTTTAATGTAATTAATGACATTTCAAAATTTCAATTAATGCAATTAACGTGTTTACAAATTATTAATGATGTGATGGACCATGGATACATCATTGGACCAGTGTGAGACGTTAAATATAGGTGGTTGGATGGCTCAGATCATTTGGATTTCCCAAATTCATGCTTTTATATTCAACAAAAGGGAATTTTCTTGCAATTTTCAGGTGAGGACATCATCACTCGTTCACAAAGCATCAAGGACTGGGAAGTTATCATATAATTCGGAAGCACTTTCTCATTATTTTGCTGTTTCCTGTCCTTTCTAAAAAAAATTGCCACTTTGATATGTCAAAAGAATATTAACTGTTTTCACAAAATGGAAATAGAAAAATTAGTATTTCTATCCGTTGAAAAATTTAAAGTCATGATTAATTATATGAATCCATGTTATGTACAATTTTGGGTTATAACTTTTATATAGTATTATGCAATTAGTGTGATATGGTGCTATAATCAAGTATAATGACAAAAACAAGAGTTTAGGTTGTTTGAAAATTTTAGCCTTTAAAATTTTAGTGAATTCAATTTTTTACACCCTAGTTGTACGTTTGTGACAGCTTTTACCCCATTTAGCAGAAATCCTTAAATTTTAATCAATTTAGCGAAACTTGTGATATAAATTACCCCATTTTTGTTTTTTGTACTAACTCTGTATGCAATGTTTGCGAATTTTTTATATTTTCCTGCTTGCTTTGGTTTTTGGAGACTCCAACCGAGCTGGCTAGCCGTGTCTGACCTTGCACCGAACCGCCCAGGGTGGTCGCGTGTGCCGCCGAAGCCAGACCAGTCAGGCTGTGGTGACATGCGGTGCGGTATTTTTTTTAACACAGTACATATGCAAGCGCTCATATACACGTGCATACACTCACCCCTATGAACGCACACACGCACATCCTATCCCTATGAGCACCTCCGAAAGAATGAGCCAGCATATCATCTTGAAATTTACGAAGTCATCGTAGGCACCTCGTCGTCGACGGAAACGTCTCCTACCACTGAATGCGCATCGCCAGAAATCCTAAAATAAATCCAGGAATAAATGCGAGCACCAGGACTTGAACCCTGGTGGGCTGGAGATACCACGGTCCCTCTAACCATCCAACCACAAGTTGGTTCGCAACATGCGGTGCGGTTTGATGTACATGCAGACACACGGCTACCTTATTCGGTTAGAGCCTCCAAAACCGAAGCAAACAAAACAAATACTCCCTCCGTCCCAAAATTCTTGTCTTAAATTTGTCTAAATACCGATGTATCAAGTCATGTTTTAGTATTAGATACATCCGTATCTAGACGAATTTAAGACAAGAATTTTGAGACGGAGGGAGTAATAAATAACCCGTAGACGTGGCATGCATGGTCAACAGAAAAATCAAGAAGGGGTAATCTTGGTCACAAGTTTCGCTAAATTGAATAAAAATGAGTTTTTTTTGCTAAATGTTGCTTCGAGTTTTGATAGGGTTTGTGTCCTGTTCAGGAAGACGAGACAACGGCGGCTATCTGAAGATAGAATAAGGTTCTCCGCATCTAGCCCCCGTCTTGGTGGTGTATCTAGTATCGTCGGTCGGCGTGTGAAGATGTGTCCCCGGCGGATCGTGGTTCGTCTACGTTTGTGTCTCTTCAGGTTAGATCCTTCCGATCTACACTACTCTTCATCGGCGATGGTTGTTGTTCTCCTGTGCTGGTCCTATGGGGTCTTAACACGAAGACTTCCTGACTGTCTACTACAACAAGTTTTGCCCGGCTCTGATCAAGGAGGGGCAATGACGGCGGCGCGCCTTTGACTCGCTTCAATGCTTGTAGTCGTCGCTAGGTGGTCTACGGACCTGGGTGTAATTTTTATCATTTCTGATGTTCGTTGAATTGCCATGATTGAAAATGAATAGATCGAAAGTTTCTTGAAAAAAAACATGAAACTAGAAGGTAAAAAGAGTGTAAATCAATCTTAAAATATGAATGCACACTTTCCTAATCATGGGCCCGCCCGACCCTTCAACAAGAGAAAAAGAGGATTTCAAAAAAAAAAACAAGAGAAAAAGAGAAAAAAAATCGCCGACAAGAACGCAACCAAGGAAAAACTGTTTGTGCTCAAGGGCCCCTCTTGGATGGGATGAGACACCATGGTGTGAGGGTGATCTGATGATCACCACCCACGAGCAACGAGGTTAACCGAGAATCCCGCCCGCCTTTGTGCTCCACCCTTTCCGTCGTCGGCGGCGCCTTTTGCATGATGCACCGGTCGTTTCATTCCCCCCCGTGCTCATCCACCATCTTTCCCTTCATTTTCCACGCCTCGCCTTTCCGGCCGGATCGAAAGAGATCGCCATTCAGCGCGCGCACCGATCGACCGAGCTCTCGCCAAGCCACAGTTTCTCGCCAGCACGTAGCACCGATCCCGCCCACGCGTAGTGCCGAGCTTTCATGCGACGATGACGCCAACAGCACCTGATGCTCGTGCCCTGCATCACTAGGTTGTTTTTGTAGGTTTCAGAAAGCGAAATCCATTTCATTTGCTTAGATCTTATCTTCCACGCAACTCCGGATGCAAAGCTTTGGAAGAAGACATATGCAAAACATGTCTCCTGCGGCTCTGCCTACCGACGAATGGGATGTATCCATGGAACCGAGGCTAAAAAAACAAAGAGTCAGGCCATCGTGTAGATTCCCCGGGGAAACAAAAGTCATCGTGCAGATCACTGTAGCGTCACTGTAGTGGGCATAAGGGCACACAGCGGGTCAGCCAGTTAGGCCCATGCATGCGCGGTAGAAGAGAGTTAAAAGCGTTTACTTGCATGGCATGAAATCTTTGGCTTGCGTCCACGCTAGAGTTGGGCATTGACTATTGAGCACTTTGAAGATATACAAACCTACCACTACCAGGATACGCTAGGGGCTCGTCGGCGTCACTTACGTGTGCGTGCATGTAAACACACATACGAGTGCATGCACCCGCAAAAAAATAAATAAAGAGTGCATGCATGTCCTCTCGTGGACTGAATGGGCGAGAGAGCACGAACAATCTTACCCACGCTAGTGCTAAGCCATTTGCAACACAGGTAACTGGCAGTGATCATTCACTAAAAAAAAGGAAATAGAACAATTATTCTTCTGACAAATATGCATACAAGCACTCACTAACAACCAGATTGCATTATTGTATATATAATTATTAGGCCGGCCACAGGATTTGGTTGGTCTATATGGTAGAAAGCAAAAACAAGTGCATGCACAGGAAAGGCCGTTGATCACTTGCCCGAAACGGAACCAACGCCCATCAGCCAACCATCGCCGTGCCACTGCTCAGATAACGCGGAACAGTCGGCAGACGGAACTAACCAGCCGAGACTCTACTCTGGAATAAAAGAGTGTGGCCGTGCTGTACTTGTCATGCTGCACTTTCAGACGCTTTCCGGTTAGCTGGCGACAATCGATCGGAGGTGGAAGAAAATGGTCTTCTCCTGCCGCCGAACGCTGCTGCTGAGTGAGTGCGTGGGTGCTAGATTTGATTCCTTGCGCCGATCATTTCGCATCCAGAGACGGAAAGGGGGGCGACTAATAATCTGCACATATGCATCTTCTTTACTGAATGATTCACATATAAATTGGTATATCTGAGTAGCACATATCTATCTATCATCTTTCGAGGATCATGATGCGAACTGTGATCGCTGCCTTATTGCTTTGCCGATTAACAAAGCGCCACGCGACCAATCTGGAGTTCTGGAGGGCAAGGCATTGGCAGAAAGAGGTAGTGATATGAGATGCCGAGCCACATCATCAGCGCGGCATGCATGTCCGGGAAACTGATTGGACGTCCCTGTCTAGGGTTGTGGTGTTAGGGTGTGTTTGATTGGTATACTAAGCTTGCCATGTCACGCGTTAGGCAAATTTGACCTGGGTTAGCCCATTGTTTGGTTTGCAGCCACACTTCTGGCATGGTTCTTTTCATGCAAATTGGTCCAGAGCAAAATGTGACAATTATCTCAAGTGCGGCAAAGTGTGGTGCCAATTTGGAATTCTCATGAAAAATGTTTTCATTGGAGTGGCCAGGGTGAGGCAACCGCATGGGCGACCACCCCGCTTCCGCGCCGCCAGTCCCACTACCACCCCCTCCACAAGCTCCCCCCTTCGTTGTTCAGGCCGGTGCGCCTCCCCCGGGCACCTTGGTTCCTTTCCGCGGGGCAAAGACAGATCCTCGAGTCGACAGTGCTCGCTCAGTGCTGGATCTGATGCCGGTGGCCATGCCAGCCTCGATCTCCACGCTTGGTCGTTCGCTTTCCTCCTCTGGGACGGACGAGGTCGTCCTCGACTCTGCATCGGCCACCTCCCTCCACCTCTAACCTGTTGGAGATATGCCCTGGGAGCAATCACATGTGATTGTATTTTCTATGTGTTTATGAATCAATATAGTCCTTGCACGATATCAATGATGCATGTCGGCAAGTATGTGACTTGTCTGTGAGATCTTACATTGTATGATACGTTCTAAATAGTCCTTCTTCGGGAAGTGATGTGTGGACTCACATCAAACTAGACCGGCAAAGAACACGATGGATGGCTTAGTCTCACTAGCCATGTAGCATTTGATGCTAGCCGGGTTACACGGACCTCATTGGATCTGAGGTCGGCTACGAGAGACTAGGAGCCAGCTCAGATGGAAGTCGGATAGACCCAACCACGAGACGGAACAATAGGTCATTTGTTAGTCACTAGTACAGAGTAGCATTCTATGTCTTAGATCTTAGGTCAGCGCATGGACTCGGGATACTGATCGAACTATTTTGGACCAATCAAACACTACTCCGTAACAAGGTAATTACAAAGGTAGGTTTCAGACTTGTCCATACCAATGTCACAAGACATCGTCGAGCAAGAAGGGGTTTACCCCTTCGACTTGGAGAGATATGCTCTGGGCTCACGTGTGATCCGACTTGAATAAAGCATGGCCATGCGATAGGGATTATGAGATAATCCGGTTTGTACGTCTGCATCACAGGACAAGAAAGAGGCCGGGCTGGAACAAGGATTACGGGTTCGCCTTGAGCCCAAGAACACATATTGTGAGGCAAAAGGAACAGAAGTGTGACACGTTGTATAGGTAGGTCAAACCGTATTCATTGTTAACTTGGAGGTTGACACATTTTGTTAGACGCCACTACGAACTGAGCAGATCGGATGTGAGTCGACCTGCAACCAAGTCGACTTGAACCTAAGGGGTCGCACACTTAAGGGAAGGAACCTACAAGGCCGAATCCGACTTCACATGTTGGTTTTGATCTGACTTGAACTTGGATCTGGGCCGAGTAACTATGGGCCAAAGAATCCTAGTGGGCCTCATGTGTTGAGCCCATGACAAACACCTATATAAGTGGAAGGGGTTGGTACTAATTGCGGTTCGACGGATGATCTTAAATCATTGCACCGCTAGGGTTTGCATGTGTTGCATCTAGCCACTTCAACTTTGCTCGATCGTGTGACTGGACCTAGCAGTCGGCTGCTCTGCGTTCCTCCCGTACGTACGGATGCCGTTCGAGGCAGTGCAATTGCGCTGCTCCAGCGAGCCTATTCGAGGGATCCGACGATCAAGATGTTCGAGGGAGATCGGCGATGAGGAGGAGATGACCCCGTCTAGGCGCTACTCTAATTCTTTTTCCGCTATGAGGGCCGCACGTCTAGTGGCAATCCCATGATCTATCCCCCTAGCATGATTCTAGGTGATCTACACGATAGGGAAAATTTCGTTATGCAATAGTTGTACGTCGTGTAGCCCAACAATAATGGTATTAGAGCCTCTGCTATTGGTTTTAGATTTTGATCACCTGCATATGTGATATGCGTGAGGCAGCAAATGTGATATGTTGTCGTTCATGGTGGTCTTTCTATGTGATAGATTGTTTTGTGTTGGCCCGATGAGATCGGCCGCACTCCGGGATCATGGTGGTTATGTTTCTGAGAATCAGAATTGTTGAGGTCATAACACAACATGCCTGACGTAGGGCAAAGCCTTAGGTGGCTCAGTCTTTCACACTTTGAGATGGATATAGTAACAAGAACACAAGGCAACAAACACTCAAAGACAAGATCCAAATCACACATGCACTCTTCCATAAATCCACCCAAGGTAACAAGATCCACAATAAATTAAGAGGAGTAGCTAGAGTAGTTCTTGCCAAAGTCACAAGGGAGATGAGGGATTGATGATCTAGAGAGATTCTCCTCCCTTAGGAGGTCTTGATGATCTAGAGATATCCTTCTCCAAGATGGAGGTCTTGAGATCTAGATAGATCCTTCTCCAAGATGGAGGTCTTGTTCCTCTCGGGGGAGGTACACGGAGCAAAGCTCTCTCAATATGTTTAGGTATACATTGGTAACCCTAATGAGGACGTAGGGGACGTTTGTATATGGTCCAAGACGAGATAGCTGTGGAAGAGATGATTACAAGGCCTCATGGACCAACTTGCACGCAAGTAGGGGCCGGATGTCCGAATAGATGGCCAAACATCCGTGCATCGGCCGAACTGTCTGGGTTGGTATCGGGACGTCCGGATTGACAATCAAGGTTTCTGTTAACCAACCGGTCATCTGGGCTAGAAACTTAACTTCCGGGATGAGGCCGGAATTGGAGGTCGGACAACTTGTCCAGAGAGCGTTCTCGTCCGACTTTGTCAGACGTTCGGGTAGTTGTCCGAATGTCTGGCCATTGAGCAGTGGTTCTTCCTCTTCATCTTCTCCTTGATCCTCTTATGCCATGGACTGGCCTTGTTCTCTTGCTTCTCCATGGTAGCTTCCTTGGTACATAGCTATTCACAGGTCTTCGTTTGAGGTAGTAGCCATGTCTCATATGAATTTGAACGTAGCTCAAAGAGGCACGAGTTAACCTCATTTCTGATGGCGCGTGCACATGCTCTAGTCATCGGTCCACTTGGCACTTGGGGTGTTGGTGTAGAGTCCATGGGGATGCTCGTGTGGTGCTCCGCACCAATACCCCTACCGGTTTGTTTCCACCATCGGGGTGAATCGTGGAACACAATTCAACTCGAATTCGGGATGATCAATATGATTGATCAGACCAAAAAGGTTGACATGATTGGAATACACATTTCATCTATGATTTCCTATATGTCGAGCACTGCTCCATCGAACCCCGCCCATTAAACGGGTAGCGGGACCTCCATTGCTACATGTTGTAGCATCGTAGATTTCGTACAAGTTTGATCAAACTGGTAAAATGTGATTCTATGCATAACTTTGTTTTGCAGGTTTGATGTAAATAGTATGGATCATGTGTACATAATACATGTGTGTCATTTACATGACATTTGTGTCATGATTTCGTCGGCCGGCTGGAGCTAAAGCTTTGTCATTATAATGTATAACAACATGTGTGTTCTCTTGTGATGCTCTGTAAATTCATTGCTAGATGTAATTTTTGGAGGACATAGATCAACTACGCTGCTTGGATGGAAATCCAGCTCCGCGTATCAGTGTGACGAAACAGATGAAGATCTGACTTGGATTTCCAACCTGCATGTCAAAGTCAGAAATGACCTGGAAGGACTTCATGAAGGATCCATACTATTTCACGAAATTTGTATATATATATATATATATATATATATATATATATATTGTGATTGATATTGCTTTATTTCTATGCGTGTTAAATTTTAGAAAGATCCTCAATTAATATCAAGCAAATTTGCCATCGTGGTACTGAAATCCACCAATAGCCTTGGTAGGGTGGTGAGCACGACTGGATGTTCCCGAGGGGATCGGACACGGGGATTTTTACCCAGGTTCGGGCTCTCATGGTCGAGGTAAAACCCTACTCCTGCTTTGCTTTGATTGATTGTGGGAAAGTACCTCATGTGAGGGGGTTACAATTTGAGGGGATTATGCTACCAAGACGATGACCATAAGTTAGATGATCCCAAACTATCCCATGGCCTTGCTCTATATAGGGGTGAGACCTAGGGTTACAAGTTAACCTAGTCGACATAGAGACTCGATCACCAAGGGATCATTGGCTTGCAGGCCAAGATGGAGAACCTTCCAAAATTTAAACCTCCCAATGGCTAAAGGGCCCTTGCCGCATACCAGTTATCTAGGCCCTAAGGCCAGGCCATTGCTCGGCCAATGGTCCTACCCCGATATAGTACACCATCAGTAGCCCGCGAACTTGTCTAGAGTTTTGACTGAGCTTCTTTTAAGGACAAATCTAGGCGGGCTCCTCCCACGTGAAATGGATGGATCAATCCATCTTCTAGTTGTTCGGCTTCAGCCGACCTACCCTTCTCTTCATTAGTTACCATGAAATCTTCGTCCGCGGTGCCCTGACCCAGCTTCTCTTTTCCTAGGAACCCCGCCCATGTTCCGGCCTCTTATTCAACATCAGGATTCGTAGTCTAGAAGACACCACACTTTGACCATCAGACCCAGGAGCGAATCATGTCAGATCAAGTCATAAATGTCTTGCTGTGGGGATTGAGGTGTCGTGGCTGCTCACGTCGGTCGCGTCCCATCACTATCGTTGTAAAGACAGGAGAGCAACCAGAAGCCAGACAAATCCAAAAAATGAACTTAGCACTTATGACCAAATGGATTTGGAAAATTTCTAAACATGACAATAGCTTGTGGGCTCAAATCTCAAAAGCCAAATATTTCCCGAACTCCTCTTTCTTCTCCTGCTCGGTTAAGGGTACTCAATTTTGAAATGGGATCCAAAAATGTAAGGGGATTTTTAACTTGGGAGCATGCTTCTCAGTTGGTAATGGGGCTGATGTTTGCTTGAACTACGCCGGTATTTCCCCAAAGAGGAAGGGATGATGCAGCACAACAACGGTAGGTATTTCCCTCAGTGATGAAACCAAGGTTATCGAACCAGTAGGAGAACCACGCAACACTACGTAAACAGCTCCTGCACACAAAGAACAAATACTTGCAACCCGACGTAAGAGAGGGGTTGTCAATCCCTCACGGGTAAAAAGATAGGTAAAATAATAGTAGATTGGATAAATAGATCTCGCGGGAACGCGAGATAAAATAAATAAATAAAAATTGCAGCAAGGTATTTTTGTATTTTTGGATTAATAGATCTGAAAATAAAAGCAAATAAAAATAGACCGTGAAGGCAAATATATTAAAGAAGAGACCCGGGGGCCGTAGGTTTCACTAGTGGCTTCTCTCGAGAAAAATAGCATACGGTGGGTAAACAAATTACTGTTGGGCAATTGATAGAGCTTCAAATAATCATGACGATATCCAGGCAATGATCATTATATAGGCATCACGTCCAAGATTAGTAGACCGACTCCTGCTTGCATCTACTACTATTACTCCACACATCGACCGCTATCTAGCATGCATCTAGTGTATTAAGTTCATGGAGAAACGGAGTAATGCAATAAGAACGATGACTTGATATAGACAAGATCTATTTATGTAGAAATAGACCCCATCTTGTTATTCTTAATAGCAACGATACATACGTGTCGGTTCCCCTTCTGTCACTGGGATCAAGCACCGTAAGATCGAACCCATCACAAAGCACCTCTTCCCATTGCAAGATAAATAGATCAAGTTGGCCAAACAAAACCCAAATATCGGAGAAGAAATACGAGGCTATAAGTAATCATGCATATAAGAGATCAAAAAGACTCAAATAACTTTCATGGATAAAAACATAGATCTGATCATAAACTCAAAGTTCATCGGATCCCAATAAACACACCGCAAAAAAAGAGTTACATCAAATAGATCTCCGAGAGACCGTTGTATTGAGAATCAAAAGAGAGAGAGGAAGCCATCTAGCTACTAACTACGGACCCGTAGGTCTACAATGAACTACTCACGCATCATCGGAGAGGCACCAATGAGGATGATGAACCCCTCCATGATGGTGTCTAGATTGGATCTGTGGTTTCTGGAACTTGCAGCGGCTGGAATTGATTTTCGTCGACTCCCCTAGGGTTTCTGGAATATTGGGGTATTTATAGAGCAAAGAGGCGGTGCAGGAGGTCATCGAGGTGGGCACAACCCATCAGGGCGCGCCTGGGCCTCCAGGCGTGCCCTGGTGTCTTGTGCTCACCTCGGGCCCCCTCTTCGATACTTCTTTGGCCCACTGGATGTCTTCTGGTCCAAAAAAAATCTCCAAAAAGTTTCGCTGCGTTTGGACTCCATTTGGTATTGATTTCCTGCGAAGTAAAAAACAAGCAGAAAACAGCAACTGGCACTAGGCACTATGTCAATAGGTTAGTCCCAAAAAATGATATAAAGTTGCTATAAAATGATTGTAAAACATCCAAGAATGATAATATAACAGCATGGAACAATCAAAAATTATAGATACGTTGGAGACGTATCAGCATCCCCAAGCTTAATTCCTGCTCGTCCTCGAGTAGGTAAATGATAAAAACAGAATTTTTGATGCGGAATGCTG
Source organism: Thinopyrum elongatum (assembly GCA_011799875.1). Lineage (NCBI taxonomy): Eukaryota > Viridiplantae > Streptophyta > Magnoliopsida > Poales > Poaceae > Thinopyrum > Thinopyrum elongatum. The sequence continues at coordinate 213,545,010 of CM022301.1, read as the reverse complement.
CCTAACATGTTCATCACATATTCTTTTCTTTGTAGCATGGACATTTGGACTTTTATATGGTTCAAAGCAATAGTCTAGTTTTGACATGAGGACTTTAATACTCAAGCATATCAACAAGCAACCATGTCTTTCAAAATATCAACACTAAAGCAAGTTATCCCTAGACCATTATGCTCAATCATTGATCCATTCATGAAACACACTCGCATATTAGCTACACCCAATGCTCAAGTACGATCATAGTGCCCCTTAGTTGGTGATTTATAAGAGAAGATGGAGACTCAAATAAAAATAAAAATTTCATAAAGTAAAAGAAAGGCCCTTCGCAGAGGAAGTAGGGATTTGTAGAGGTGCCAGAGCTCAAAGCGAAAAAAAATAGAGATAAAAACATTTTGGGAGGCATGCTTTTCCCGCCAACAAGAACAATCGAGAAGTTCCCAATACTTTCCATGCTAGATATATCATAGGCGGTTCCCAAACAGAAAATAAAGTTTATTCCTTTTTCCACCATACTTTCACTTTCCATGGCTAACCGTATCCACGGGTGCCCTCCATACCAACACTTTCCAAGGAATTTATTATTTGACAACATAAAGTAAATTCATTTTTTCATTTCGGGACTGGGCATCCCTAATACCTTTGCCGTACTCTCGTGCAATGACAAGTGAAAACACTCATCGTGAGAATAACACATCTAGCATGGAAATATATTAGCCACCCCCTACCATTTCGCGAGCGGTACGAGCACACAAAAGAGAAGTTTATTTTGAAAATTAGAGATGGCACATACAAATTTGCTTAGAACGGCACGGAAATGCCGCATATAGGTAGGTATAGTGGACTCATAAGGCAAAAATTGGTTTAAAGGATTTGGATGCACAAGTAGTGATCATACTTAGTGCAAATGAAGGCTAGCAAAAGATTGAGAAGCATCCAACCAAGAAACGAAAAATCTCATAAGCGAGCATTAAGCATAATTAACACCGAATAATGCACCACAAGTAGGATGTAATTTCATTGCATAACTATTGACTTTCATGCTTGCATAGGGAATCACAAACCTTAACACCAATATTCTTACTAAAGCATAATTACTCATCAACATGACTCACATATCACTATCATCCTATCTCAAAACTATTACAAAGAATCAAGTTTATTTTGTCCAATGATCTTCATGAAAGTTTTTATTATATCCTCCTTGGATATGTATCACTTTGGGACTAATTTCATATGTTGCTTTTACTAAGCTCAAACAAATATAAGTGAAGAACATGAGCATCATAATTCTTTCTCTCAAATTAATTTAAGTGAAGCAAGAGAGAATTTCTTCAAAATTTTACTAAATCCCAAATAAATCTAAGTGAAGCATGAGAGCATTTCTTCAAAAATAACAAAGCACACCGTGCTCAAAAAGATATAAGTGAAGCACTAGAGCAATTCCAAGGCTCTAAAAATTTAAGTGAAGCATAGGAGCAAGCATAGCATAATTTTTGGCTCTCTCAAAAAGGTGTGTCCAGCAAGGATTCAAGACTTAAAATAAAAAGCAAAACAAGCAAAGACTAATATCATACAAGACGCTCCAAGCAAAACTCATAATATGTGACGAATAAAAATATAGCTCCAAGTAAAATACCGATGGTCGTTAGAAGAAAGAGGGGATGCCACTCGGGGGCATCCCCAAGCTTAGTTGCTTGATACTTCTTTAATATTACCTTGGGGTGCCTCGGGCATCCCCAAGCTTAGCCTTTTGCTAATACTTATTCCTTCATCCATCATGATCTCACCCAAAACTTGAAAACTTCAATCACACAAAGCTCAACAAAACCTTCATGAGATTCGTTAGTATAAGAAAACCAATCTTTACTTTAAGTACTGTAGAAAACCCATTCAAATTTTGTTCTTGCATTATATCTACTGTATTCTAACTTTACCATGGCTTATAACCTCCAATACAAACCATAGATTCATCAAAATAAGCACACAATGCAAAGAAAACAGAATCTGTCAAAAACAGAACAGTCTGCAAAGATACGAATTGTTATCATACTTCTGTAACTCCAAAAATTCTGAAAAATTATGAAAACATAGGAAATTTGTATATCAATCTTGTGTAAAACAATTCAGAATTTTTAGTCTCTTATGTGAATTTTAAAAATTGTTTTACTGGACGCAAAAGTTTCTGTTTTCCAACAAGATCAAATCAACTATCACCAAAGCTATCCCAAAGGCTTTACTTGGCACAAACACTAATTTAAACCACAAAAACACATCTAACCAGAAGAATAATTGGGTATTTTATTGAAAACAGCAAGAAAACCAAAAAGCAAAAAGATACAAGTTGGGTTGCCTCCCAACGAGCGCTATCGTTTTACGCCCCTAGCTAGGCATAATGCAAAGATCTAAGTATTGTCATCTTTGGTCCTAGTCCCATAAAATGCCCCCATGAGTGATTCATATGGTGGATTAATTCTAGTTCTAGGGAAGTGTTCCATACCCTTCCTTAGTGGAAATTGAAATTTAATATTGCCTTCTTTCATATCAATCACGACACCAATAGTACGTAAAAACGGTCTACCAAGAATAATTGGACAAGACGGATTGCAATCAATATCAAGAACAATGAAATCCATGGGCACGTAATTTCTATTTGCAAGAATAAGAACATCATTAATTCTTCCCATAGGCTTATTAATAGTGGAATCCGCCAAGTGCAAATTTAAGGAACATTCTTCAATATCGGTAAGACCAAGCACATCACATAAAGATTTCGGAATTGTAGAAACACTAGCACCCAAGTCACATAAAGCAAAACACTCATAATTTTTTATCTTGACTTTTATAGTAGGTTCCCATTCATCATGTAATTTTCTAGGAATTGAAACCTCTAATTCCAACTTTTCTTCTAAAGCTTTCATCATAGCATCAACAATATGTTTAGTAAAAGCTTTATTTTGTTCATAAGCATGGGGTGAATTTATCATGGATTGCAACAAAGAAATACAATCAACCAAAGAGCAACTATCATAATTAAAGTCTTTGTAATACAAAAGAATGGGCACATCACTAGTTAAAGTTTTGACCTCTTCAAACCCACTTTTATCAAATTTTTCAACAAGATTTTCACCCTCCGAATTATCGGGACGCCTTCTAGCTAAAGTTGACTCTTCTCCAGTCCCTTTTTCATCAATCTTAATTTTACTAAACAAAGAATCAATAGAAGAAACACCAATCATTTTAAGATCTTCATCATTTTTATGAAAGCAATCACTAGAGAACGCTTTTTCTAAAAATTCTCTTCTAGCTCTAAGCATAGCGGTTCTTTTCTTACTTTCATCCATAGAAACATATAAAGCTTTAATTGATTCTTCAACCTTAGGCACAAAAATTTTCATCTTGAGATTTTCTACATCATGAGAAATTTTATCAATGCTTCTAGACAAATCATCAATCTTACTCAGTTTTTCTTCCATCATAGTGTTAAAATTCTTTTGAGCATTGATAAATTCTTTAATATTATTCTCAAAATCAGAGGTATTCCTATTATTATTATAAGAAGGATTACCATAGGAATTACCATAATTATTAGGGGAATTACTAGGAAAAGGCCTAGGATTAAAATTACCTCTATAAGCATTGTTATTGAAATTGTTTCGCGAGATAAAATTCACATCTATGGCATCACTATTTTGCTCAATTAAAGTAGACAAAGGCACACCATTAAAATCAATAGGAGCATTTTTATTAGCAACCAATTTCATAAGAGCATCAACTTTTTCACTCAAAGAAGAAATTTCTTCAACCGAATTAACCTTTTTACTAGTAGGAGCTCTTTCGGTATGCCATTGTGAATAATTTGCCATAATTTTATCAAGCAATTTAGTAGCTTCACCCAAAGTAATTTCCATAAAAGTACCCCCCGCGGCGGAATCTAAAAGATTTCGAGAAACAAAATTCAAACCCGCATAAAAAATTTGTATGATCATCCAAAGATTTAACCCATGAGTTGGGCAATTCCTTAGCATCAATTTCATCCTTTCCCAAGATTGTCCAACATGCTCATGTTCAAGTTGCTTGAAATTCATAATCTAGGTTCTAAGGGAAATAATTTTTGCGGGCGGAAAATACTTAGTAATAAAGGCATCTTTGCACTTATTCCAAAAATCGATACTATTGCGAGGTAAAGAAGAAAACCAAATTTTTGCATGATCTCGCAAAGAAAACAGGAATAATTTCAACTTCACAATATCATTGTCCACATCTTTTTTCTTTTGCATATCGCATAATTCCACGAATGTGTTAAGATGGAACGCGGCATCCTCATTAGGAGTACCGGAAAATTGATCTTTCATAACAAGATTCAGCAAAGCGGCATTAATATCACAAGACTCCGCACTAGTGGCGGGAGGAGCAATCGGAGTGCTAATAAAATCATTGTTGTTGGTATTGGAGAAATCACACAACTTGGTGTTCTCTTGAGTCATTGTGACTACGCAACAAGATTGCACTCAAAAACATATCTGACGAGAAAACAGCGAACGAAAAAGAGGGCGAATAAAACGGCAAATTTTTGTGAAGTGGGGGAGAGGAAAATGAGAGGCAAATGGCAAATAATGTAAATTGCAAGGAGATGATATTTGTGATTAGGAACTTGGTAGATGTTGATGATGTATCCCCGGCAACGGCGCCAGAAATTCGCACGTGGCCGGGAGACTATCTTGACTTGATCCTCCCCGGCAACGGCGCCATAAATTCCTTTTGATATTTGCTTGAACTACGTCGGTATTTCCCCAAAGAGGAAGGGATGATGCAGCACAGCAACGGTAGGTATTTCCCTCAGTGATGAGACCAAGGTTATCGAACCAGTAGGAGAACCACACAACACCACGTAAACAGCTCCTGCACACAAAGAACAAATACTTGCAACCCGACGTAAGAGAGGGGTTGTCAATCCCTCACGGGTAAAAAGATAGGTAAAATTGTAGTAGATTGGATAAATAGATCTCGCGGGAACGCGAGATAAAATAAATAAATAAAAATTGCAGCAAGGTATTTTTGTATTTTTGGATTAATAGATCTGAGATTAAAAGCAAATAAAAATAGATCATGAAGGCAAATATATTAAAGAAGAGACCCGGGGGCCGTAGGTTTCACTAGTGGCTTCTCTCGAGAAAAATAGCATACTGTGGGTAAACAAATTACTGTTGGGCAATTGATAGAACTTCAAATAATCATGACGATATCCAGGCAATGATCATTATATAGGCATCACGTCCAAGATTAGTAGACCGACTCCTGCCTGCATCTACTACTATTACTCCACACATCGACCGCTATCCAGCATGCATCTAGTGTATTAAGTTCATGGAGAAACGGAGTAATGCAATAAGAACGATGACATGGTGTAGACAAGAACTATTTATGTAGAAATAGACCCCATCTTGTTATCCTTAATAGCAACGATACATACGTGTCGGTTCCCCTTCTGTCACTGGGATCAAGCACCGTAAGATCGAACCCATCACAAAGCACCTCTTCCCATTGCAAGAAAAATAGATCAAGTTGGCCAAACAAAACCCAAATATTGGAGAAGAAATACGAGGCTATAAGTAATCGTGCATATAAGAGATCAAAAAGACTCAAATAACTTTCATGTATAAAAACATAGATCTGATCATAAACTCAAAGTTCATCGGATCCCAACAAACGCACCGCAAAAAAAGAGTTACATCAAATAGATCTCCGAGAGACCGTTGTATTGAGAATCAAAAGAGAGAGAGAGGAAACCATCTAGCTACTAACTACGGACCCGTAGGTCTACAATGAACTACTCACGCATCATCGGAGAGGCACCAATGAAGATGATGAACCCCTCCGTGATGGTGTCTAGATTGGATCTGTGGTTTCTGGAACTTGCGGCGGCTGGAATTGATTTTCATTGACTCCCCTAGGGTTTCTGGAATATTGGGGTATTTATAGAGCAAAGAGGCGGTGCAGGAGGTCATCGAGGTGGGCACAACCCATCAGGGTGCGCCTGGGCCTCCAGGCGTGCCCTGGTGTCTTGTGCTCACCTCGGGCCCCCTCTTCGGTACTTCTTTGGCCCACTGGATGTCTTCTGGTCCAAAAAAAATCTTCAAAAAGTTTCGCTGCATTTGGACTCCGTTTGGTATTGATTTCCTGCGAAGTAAAAAACAAGCAGAAAACAGCAACTGGCACTGGGCGCTATGTCAATAGGTTAGTCCCAAAAAATGATATAAAGTTGCTATAAAATGATTGTAAAACATCCAAGAATGATAATATAACAGCATGGAACAATCAAAAATTATAGATGCGTTGGAGACGTATCAGGGACTGACACCAAGTTCTGGCTCTCCAAGTGGATCAATAACTCCCCTCTCCATGCATCTTTTTGGACATGTTTTCATTGTGTTCGACCCAGAGATCCTAATGAAGGACATGCTTGCGAACAGTCAGGTCAATATCACCTTTGTCGCAACCTCACTGAGACGGAGCTGGCATTCTAGGAGGACTTGAAGGTCCTTATTGGCCAGTTCAATCTTTATTGTGAGAATGATTCTATCATCTGGGACCTCGATGTTGGGGTACATAGAAGAAACAAAATCGCCCTACGAATCAAGTTCCCAAGATCACTATGAAGATGCAGATGAGATTGGATCTGATCATTACCAACAAGAGTGCAGCTGAAGAAGTTATTGGTGTAGATTGTTGATGCAAATTCCCGCAGGTAGGATTGCAACCTCCCAATCGTGGGAATTTCCCCTGAAGAAAGATAGAGCGTATGATCTATCTGTTAGTATCCATGCGTATGGCAATGCCAATCCAATAGAGCTTTGCCGTCCAGAACGAAACCATGTCGGGGAACTAGAAGAAGAGGTGGGGCAGCCTTTCGGCCTGGAACTTTTCTGTGGAGAGGGGTGGGGAGAGAGAAATGGGTCACCCACCCCGCAAAATAAATATGCACCTCGAGAGGGCTGCCCCTCTCTATTTATAATAGGCCAGGAAGGGAGGCCGACATGGAGAGAGGGCAGACCCCAAGCCCTTCCCCAAACTCTGGTCGCCCCAGGGTGGCATGGCCACCAAGTCTTTAGGGCGACCCACTATTAGACCCCGGGCCCATGCGGCTGCCCCCACTTGGGACTTGCCTCTGGGGCTAGCCCACGACATCCTAGTGTTGGGAAACGTAGCATGCAATTTCAAAAAAATTCCTACGCTCATCCAAGATCTATCTAGGAGATGCATAGCAACGAGGGGGGAGAGTGTGTCTACGTACCCTCGTAGACCGTAAGCAGAAGCGTTTGACAACGCGGTTGATGTAGTCGAACTTCTTCTCGTTCCGACCGATCAAGCACCGAACGTACGGCACCTCCGAGTTCTGCACACGTTCAGCTCGATGACGTCCCTCGAACTCTTGATCCAGCAAAGTGTCAAGGGAGTAGATGAGTTCCGTCAGCACGACGGCATGGTGACGATGATGGTGAAGTAATCCGCGGAGGGCTTCGCCTAAGCACCGTGAGAATATGACCGAGGGTGTAATCTGTGGAGGGGGGGCACCGCACACGGCTAACAGTTGATATATTTTCTCTTCTAGGCACCCCCTCCCCATGTATATATAGGTGTGAGAGGGAGGGGAGCAGCAAGGGGGCACCCCAAGTAGGAGGAATCCTACTTGGGGTACTCCCCAATTCGGACTCCCCCCCTTCCATAAGTGCCGGAGGGGGAAGGAAAGAGGAGGGAGGAGGGAAGGAAGGGGGAGGCCGAATCCCTCCCCTTCTTTCTCTCTTCCCCTCTTTCCTTCTCCTCTGGTTCGGCCCATATGTGGGGCACAGCAGCCCCTTCTGGCTGCTGTGTTTCCCCTCTTGGCCCATTAGACCCATATCTTTTGCCGGGGGTGCCCGGAACCCCTTCTGGTGACCCGATATGTACCCGGTACCCTCCGGAACACTTCCGGTGTCCGAATACCATCGTCCTATATATCAATCTTTACCTCTTGACCATTTCGAGACTCCTCGTCATGTCCGTGAACTCATCCGGGACTCCGAACAACATTCGATCACCAAATCACATAACTCATATAATACAAAATCGTCATCGAGCGTTAAGCGTGCGGACCCTACGGGTTCAAGAACTATGTAGACATGACCGAGACACCTCTCTGGTCAATAACCAATAGCGGAACCTGGATGCTCATATTGGCTCCTACATATTCTACAAAGATCTTTATCGGTCGAACCGTTATGACAACATACGTTATTCCCTTTGTCCATCGGTATGTTACTTGCCCGAGATTCGATCGTCGGCATCTTCATACCTAGTTCAATCTCGTTACCGGCAAGTCTCTTTACTCGTTCCATAATACATCATCCTATAACTAACTCATTAGTCACTTTGCTTGCAAGGCTTCTTATGATGTGCATTACCGAGAGGGCCCAAAGATACCTCTCCGATACTCAGAGTGACAAATCCTAATCTCGATCTATGCCAACCCAACAAACACCTTCGGAGATACCTGTAGAGCATCTTTATAATCACCCAGTTACGTTGTGACGTTTGATAGCACACAAGGTATTCCTCCGGTATCCGGGAGTTGCATAATGTCATAGTCGAGGGAATATGTATTTGACATGAAGAAAGCAATAGCAATAAAACTAAACGATCATAATGCTAAGCTAACGGATGGGTCTTGTCCATCACATCATTCTCCTAATGATGTGATCCCGTTCATCAAATGACAACACATGTCTATGGTTAGGAAACTTAACCATCTTTGATTAACGAGCTAGTCTAGTAGAGGCTTATTAGGGACACGGTGTTTTGTCTATGTATCCACACATGTATCAAGTTTCCGGTTAATACAATTCTAGCATGAATAATAAACATTTATCATGATATAAGGAAATATAAAATAACAACTTTATTATTGCCTCTAGGTCATATTTCCTTCAGTCTCCCACTTGCACTAGAGTCAATAATCTAGTTCACATCGCTATGTGATTAACACATATAGTTCACATCGCCATGTGATTAACACCCATAGTTCACATCGTCATGTGACCAATACCCAAAGGGTTTACTAGAGTCAATAATCTAGTTCACATCACCATGTGATTAACACCCAAAGAGTACTAAGGTGTGATCATGTTTTGCTTGTGAGAGAATCTTAGTCAACGGGTCTGCCATATTCAGATCCATATGTATTTTACAAATTTCTATGTCTACAATACTCTGCATGGAGCTACTCTAGCTAATTGCTCCCACTTTCAATATGTATCCAGATTGAGACTCTGAGTCATCTGAATTAGTGTCAAAGCTTGCATCGGCGTAACCCTTTACGACGAACTCCATAACCGATAAATATTTCCTTAGTCCTCTTAGGTAACTAAGGATAATTTTGACCGCTGTCTAGTGATCTACTCCTGGATCACTATTGTACCCCCTTGCCAAACTCATGGCAAGGTACACAATAGGTCTGGTACATAGCATGGCATACTTTATAGAACCTATGGCTGAGGCATAGGGAATGACTTTCATTCTCTCTCTATCTTCTGCGGTGGTTGGGTTTTGAGTCTTACTAAACTTCACACCTTGTAATACAGGCAAGAACCCCTTCTTGGACTGAACCATTTTGAACTTCTTCAAATCTTATCAAGGTCTGTGTTTTGTGAAAGTTCTATTAAGCGTCTTGATCTATCCCTATAGATCTTGATGCTCAATATGTAAGTAGCTTCACCGAGGTATTTCATTGAAAAACTTTTATTCAAGTATCCTTTTATGCTATCCAGAAATTCTACATCATTTCCAATCAACAATAGGTCATCCACATATAATATTAGAAATGCTATAGAGCTCCCACTCACTTTCTTGTAAATACAGGCTTCTCCGAAAGTCTGTATAAAACCATATGCTTTGATCACCTCATCAAAGCGTATATTCCAACTCCGAGATGCTTGCACCAGTCCATAGATGGATCGCTGGAGCTTGCACACTTTGTTAGCACCTTTAGGATCGACAAAACCTTCTAGTTGCATCATATTGTGGCACCCCGGCTCAGAGCAACCGGTTTACCTTGCATTGCAAGCCCAGAGATCTAGTCTTCTGGCAACGCACAACAACTTGGTACAGAAAACAACCGCTTTATTGATGCTAGCGGAAACATAGGTTCGATATTACATCAAGTAGCAAGGCTAAGCGGCACACACGGTGTGGCTGAACAATATGTACATTATTTAATGAACATGAAGGGGCCTCGATCACGATAACTACGCGGCAGTGGAACGACGACGAAGTGGAACTCCATAGCACAAGGACACCGATGTGGACACGGTCTAGACACGGGAAGCACTCCGATCCGATAAGACTTTCCGGAAATCTGGCATGACGCGCCAGGTCAGTACATTGAATGTACTTGAAAGCTCACAACAAGTATAAGCATAATGGCAAACAATAATATGACAATTAAGCAGGCTAAATGCAAGTCTACAACAGACTACTCATGCAGTGAATCGTTCTTGTGCACCGAGTCCCTCGGACTCTCTTACCAAACGGGTTACCTCGTAACCAACCTCATCATTACGATGATCACGCCCGGATCACAAACGAAACCAACACTTTGGTTCCCACAACAACGACCATCTTCATGGTCCCAACAATTTCATCACATAATCAGTGCCAACCATATAATTTTAGTGTGCAAGATTAACTTAATCATGTTGATCCATGGTGTGACCTACTTACGAGCTGTGTCCGTGACCGAGTACGCGGCTATCGATAGATTTAATAAACACTCTGCAGAGGTTAGTACACTGTACCGACACCACGGAACCCATGGCCTAGCACTCCCATTCGGGTGGAACAACGGCATTCCGACAAAACCAACCCATTGCCATGACACTCTCCCGGCCACTCCGACCCACTCCCCTCTGGGCTAAGTCATGGGTGGCCCCGATGTCAACCTGTGACATCCAACGGCCACCGTCGTGGCAAAACAATAAATGGTCCCAAACGGGGACAAGGTACCATAACAACAACGGGCACACAAGGTCATGTCTGCTTACCGGGCAGGGTACCGCACGCCCATAACCTTCCCTCGTTAGAGGCACCGACCAGAGGCATGACAATGAACCGAATAAGGGCCTTCCCATAAAGGCAAATGTGGTTGCACTGGGAAACTCGATTCGGTGGCACCATAACTCGATCAACATTATGTTCAAGTTGAATTATTATCAGGTTTAACTTGAAATAAAAGAATTCGAGTCATAGTATGCCATGAACATGCAACTATCTGACATGCGCTATATCCACATAACACGAAAGTAAACGGATCAACATCATAGAATCATTCTACTTGCACTACTAATCACTTTAACTCACTGGTTTCAACTTCACGGGTTTTCAATCCCATCATTTTTAGTTATGCCATTAACATAGTAAAATCAATACCTCATATATGAAAATGATACCGATCATAACCAAACCATAGCCATACTACCAAGGTACTTCTACTGCCTCACACTAGTTCATGCACTCAAACACTACTGTAAACTAAGCAATTCAATTATGACAAAGTAAACTAGCATAAGCAATATTTATTAAATGATTAAATGCATGAAATAAACCATATTCAAGTTGGAAAAATCATAATTATTGAAATTACACCATGCAAATATTTGTGTGGCTTGCCTTAGCACAGAGGAGGGTCACACTCCTCCTGGCTCTCCTCTAGGCAAGCTTCTCCTTCTGAAAATAAATAAAACAGCAAAAAGAAAACATCAAGAACACTTCTGAAATTCACCAGAAATTCTAGGTAGCAGAGAAAATTCTCAAATTTTGTGTGCTGCTAGAATATTTCAATACAAACACAATGCAAAAAGAATCAATTCATTTGGACTTATGGTTTAGGAGTTAGGACTGGTCAAAGTTTCTGGTCAAAATTTGAATTAAATTCAAATAAAAAGAAAACCAGGGGGTGACGTCGAAGGCGTAATCCCGCAGGACGCCACCACTTATACCGCTTCGGGCGCGGCTGAGTGGCTGACAGTGGGCCCCCGCGGTCAGGTTTAGAGAGAGAGGGAAACAGAGGAGGGGCGGCGAATCACCGGCGATTCTCCGGCGAGGAGGGGTCGGCGGCCACCGTGGAGGGGGGAATGGATGCGCAAGACTACGGCAAGCCTGTACGTCCACGAAACGTGGCTAGGGATGGACGGAGCGTGTTGCGGTGGTCTTCTCCAAAGACGTCGGCGGAGGGAGCTGGTCGGAGTTGGCGATTCCGGCGAGGCAGGGCCGGTCCAGCAGCTCCAACAGCACCAGCGCGCACCAGTGGTTCACCAGAGACACGCCGGAGGAGTCGGTCGAGCTCGAGAGGCTCTGGAGGAGTGGGAAGCAACAGAGGGGATCGCCGGCGAGCTCGGGTCGGGAACGGCGGCCAGAGGCCTGCCCGGTCGGGCTGCGGCTATCTACTGCGTCGTGGTGGTTGTGTGAGTGTGTTGAGGTGCTCGGAGAGGCTGGGGAGGGGCTGTATTTATAGGCGAGGGGGGAGGGGGCTCGGGCTCCGCCGGAGTTCTCTGGAGACGGCGCCCGGGGACGAGAGGTGTCAGTGAGAGGGGGAGAAGAAGTCGTGGCTCACGCGGCCACTGTGGGAGGAAGAGACGAGCACAGGGGCTCGGGTGGCGACGAGAACAGTGGCACGGGCGCACTGTGCGCTTGGCCGCGTCGCGCCCGTGCTCGCTGCGGCGAGCTCCGGCATCGGCGAGTGCCAGTGGAGAGTTAAGGGCTTCCAAACAAAGATGGTGGCGCGGTTTGGCAAGGTGCGGCGAGCGGGTGGCTAGGGGTGGACGGAGCGTGTTGCGGTGGTCTACTCCAGAGACGTCGGCGGAGGGAGCTCATCGGAGTTGGCGATTCCGACGAGGCAGGGCCGGTCCAGTAGATCCAATAGTACCAGCACGCACCAGTGGTTCACCAGAGACACGCCAGAGGAGTCGGTCGAGCTCGAGAGGCTCTGGAGGAGTGGGAAGCAACAGAGGGGATTGCCGGCGAGCTCGGGTCGGGAACGGCGGCCAGAGGCCTGCCCGGCCGGGTTGCGGCTATCTACTGCGTCGTGGTGGTTGTGTGAGTGTGCTGAGGTGCTCGAAGAGGCTGGGAAGGGGCTGTATTTATAGGCGAGGGAGGAGGGGGCTCGGGCTCCACCGGAGTTCTCTAGAGACGGCGCTCGGCGATGAGAGGTGTCAGTGAGAGGGGGAGAAGAAGCCGTGGCTCACGCGGCCACTGTGGGAGGGAGGAGACGAGCACAGGGGCTCGGGTGGCGATGAGAACAGTGGCACGGGCGCATTGTGCGCTTGGCCGCGTCGTGCCCGTGCTCGCTGTGGCGAGCTTCGGCGTCGGCGAGTTCCAAGGGAGAGTTAAGTGCTTCGGAACGAAGATGGTGGCGCGGTTTGGCAAGGTGCGGCGAGCGGGGAAGCGAGCACGAGCTCAACAGAGGCTCGGGCGCGACGCAGAGCGCGTCGGCCCTATGCCAGCACGCTTGGATGAACACGGTCACCGCGTGAACTCTGGCATCACGCCACGCAGTGCATTAAATTCATGTCTGGCATGTAGTCCTTGATGGTTTGGGTTGATCCAAGGTCTTGAGTTGATCACGGGTCGACTGTGTGAGAGTGTAGCATCTTGGCAAGTTTCTGGATAGAAACTTGTGAGGTTAATAGAGAAAGATCTAGAAGGATTTTAGGGCTAAGCTTTGGTGGTTAGGGGTTTCTTAGGAGGGTAATGAAGCCCTAAAAATTTCAACTCCATTGGATCAAGGAAAAATGCACTTCCAGTAGAAATTGCATTTTCTGGCCAGAACAGAAAAGATTTTCTATAGCAAAAATATTCCAAATAACTATGAAATATTTTTACACAGGGAGGTGTGCCAAGGTCCAAAGAATATTCAGGAATTTTCTCAGATTTTTGTGGGCAAGAAAAATGAGGGTTGCTTTGGAGCATATGTAACTGAAGTGAGGTGTTAGAGAGGAAATGAATATTTTTCATTTATGAAAAATATTCCTAGGGCCATTTTGTGATATATCAGAGAGGAAATGATGTGTTTGAGAGGGAGGTGGATCACTTGGGTGAAAATCAAGGACATTCCCAAGTGGTTAAGTCCAACTGAGTTGATTCAAAACTCCAAATTCAAATCAAATGGCAATGAAATCCAGAAAAAGAAAAAGAGCAAAAACCAGGATGTCACAAACCTCCCCCACTTAGGATGAATCTCGTCCTCGAGATTCGGTTGCTCGGGAAAACAATTCTAGATAGGATGCTCTTAAAAAGTCCTCTCTTTCCCAAGTTGCTTCTTCTTCGGTGTGATGCTCCCAGTGTACCTTACAAAATTTGATCACCTTACTGCGAGTGACTCTTTCCGTTTCATCCAATATTCAGAACGGTTTCTCCTCATAGGTTAAATCCTTAGCAAGCTCTATTTCTGCCATATCAGTCCTTTTCTCGGGTGGCGAGATACACCTTCTCAACTGTGAGACATGGAACACACTGTGCACTTCTGACAATTCTGGTGGTAGTTCCAACTAATAAGCAACTGTACCAACTCTGGACATAACTGGGAACGGACCAATATATCTGGGTGCAAGTTTTCCTTGGGTCTGAAACCTCTTGGCTCCTTTCATGGGTGTGACTCGGAGGTACACATATTCTCCGGGTTCAAACCTGATCTGACGGTGCTTTGAGTCATAGTAGCTCTTTTGTCGGGACTTAGCCAATTTCAATCTATCTCGGATCTCCTGGACTTGCTTTTCAGCCTCCATCATTAAGTCGGTTCCGAAAATACGGCTATCTCCGGTTTGAGACCAGTTTAGCGGAGTGCGGCACTTACGGCCATATAGAGCTTCATATGGTGACATCTTGAGGCTGGTCTGGAAGTTGTTGTTGTAAGAGAACTCAGCATAAGGCAGACAATCTTCCCACTTAGGCCCTTGGGCCAAAGCACATGCTCGGAGCATATCTTCAAGTATTTGATTTACTCGCTCAGTCTGCCCGTCTGTCTGAGGATGGTAGGCGGTCCTGTACTTTAATGCGGTTCCCAAGGCTTGATGGAGACGTGACCAGAATGTGGAGGTAAAGAGAGAACCTCTGTCGGAAGTGATAGTTCTTGGCACTCCATGTAAACTGATGATTCTGGACACATATAACTGTGCGAGTTGGTCGCCTCGGTAGGTGGTTCAGATGGGAATGAAGTGAGCTACCTTTGTCAGCATGTCCACCACAACCCATACTGCATCATTGCCTCGGTGGGTCCTCGGTAGATTTGTGACGAAATCCATGCAGACATCGTCCCACTTCCATTGCGGAACAGGCAAAGATTGAAGAAGTCCGGCGGGTTTCTGGTGTTCTGCCTTCACTTTGTTACATATATCACAACAAGCGACAAAATAGGCAATGTCCTTCTTCATTCCATCCCACCAAAATGCCTGACGAAAGTCTTCGTATATCTTGGTACACCTTGGATGGATTGAGTACGAAGATCCGTGCACTTCCGTCAAGATCTTCTGTCTCAGGTCTGCTTGCTCAGGTATGCAAATCCGTCCTCGAAACCTCAGCGCACCTTGCTCATCCTTCGAGAAATCCTGGGTCTTGCCTTCTTGCATACGCTTGACATGGTGTTGCAGGACTGAGTCATCTTGCTAGGCCATGCGGATTTCTTCTTCGAGAGTAGGGGTAACTTCCAAGATATTGGCAAGGTCAGCCTCAACAATAACCAGGTTAAGCTGAGCGATCTCTTCTTGGAGTTCGGGAGGCAAGGACTCCATCAGGGCGTTCAGATTGGCGGGCTTGCGGCTGAGGGCATCGGCAACCACATTGGCCTTACCGGGATGATAATTTATTCCAAGATCATAATCCTTGACTAATTCGAGCCATCTTCGTTGTCGGAGGTTCAAGTCCGGTTGGGTGAATATCTGACATCTTTTGCCAATGAGGTAATGCCTCCAAATTTCTAATGCGTGCACAACTGCGGCCAATTCCAAATCATGGGTTGGGTAGTTCCCTTCGTGGGGTCATAGCTGTCGAGATGCGTATGCTACAACCTTGCCATCTTGCATGAGTACACATCCAATACCTCTCCTGGATGGGTCACAGTATACATCAAAGCTGCGGTAGATGTCTGGGAGAGTTAACACAGGTGCGGATGTCAATCGGGTCTTCAACTCATTGAAACTCTTCTCGCAGTCCTCAGACCATACAAACTTATGATCCTTCTTGAGGAGTTCTGTCATTGGCTTGGCAATCTTAGAGAAGCCTTCAATGAACCGTCGGTAATATCCGGCTAATCCAAGAAAACTTCGGATCTCAGTCACTGTCGTGGGCGCTAGCCAATTTAAAACTTCCGTTACTTTGCTGGGATCCATGGCTATCCCTTCCGCTGAAAGAACATGCCCCAAAAATCCGACTTGCTTGAGCCAAAATTCACACTTGCTGAATTTCGCATATAACTGATGGTCACGGAGTCTTTGCAAGACTGCTCTGAGATGTCCCTTGTGCTCTTCCTCATTCTTTGAGTATATGAGGATGTCATCAATGAAGACCACCACAAACTTATCCAAGAAGTCCATGAATACTTTATTCATCATATGCATGAAGAAAGCGGGGGCGTTGGTGAGACCGAATGACATGACCATATATTCGTAAAGACCGTATTGAGTGGTGAGCGCGGTCTTAGGAATATCCTCCTTCTTGATTTTGAGCTGGTGGTATCCGGTCCTCAAATCAATCTTGGAGAATACTTTTGCCCCACTGAGTTGATCAAACAAATCATCAATCCTCGGAAGTGGATATTTGTTCTTGATAGTGACATCATTCAACTGACGGTAATCCACACACATTCTGAGACTGTCGTCCTTCTTGTCCACGAAGATTGCGGGTGATCCCCATGGTGAAGAGCTCGGACGAATGTATTCTTTCTGTAGCATCTCATCAAGCTGTTTCTTCAGCTCCACCAACTCGGATGAAGGCATCCGGTAATACTTCTTGTATATAGGTGCGGTCCCGGGCACAAGGTCAATTGCAAACTCAAGCTCTCGGTCTGGCGGCATTCCTGGTAATTCCTCAGGAAATACATCTGGAAACTCACTTCCCGACTTGTCAAGGTGACTTCTCTGGTCGCACAATTGATGCATACTTGATGTTGGGTCAACCAGTTCATTCCCAAAATAATATCCAACTTGGCAGACTCGATGACTATCAAAGAAGCTGGGAAGCTGACTCCCTTGATGTCAATCTCCAAATTGCGGCAGGCCAGATTGCTTTTGAGCATGGATCCCGGGGATTGTACCATCATACTCTTTCCCAAAATCGAGCAAGAAAACTTGTTTTGGGCAACAAAACTCCGCGAAATAAAAGAGTGGGAAGCCCAGAGTCAAACAAAATTATTGCAGGTATGCTATTAACAGGAAACATACCAATGACGACTTCTGGGTCCTCTTGGGCTTCATCTACGGAGAGGTGGTGAACTTTCCCTTGGATGGTCTTCTGGCCAGGATATGGTCCTATGTGGTTGACTGGCCTAAATGGAGCATTTGTGTTGCCGCTCTTGGGGCACTGTCTGGCGTAATGCCCGGTCTGCCCACAAGAAAAACACGAATTGTTGCGCTGACACTCTTCGCGTACCGGGCTGGTCACGACATTCTTGACTTGAGTAGTAGTCTTGTTAACATTCTGCTGCCAATTGGGCTTGTACTCAACCTGAGTCTGCTGCCAGGTAGGAGCCTTCTGCACTGGCTGTCCAACCTTCTTAGGCTCGAACTTGTGCTTATGATCATTGTTAGCGGGTTTATTGTCGTGCACGAGCTTGTGTCCTCGTTCTGCAATGAGGGCTTTGTTTACCAGAGTCTGGAAATCCGGAAAGTCGAGCATACTGAGAGTGCATCTGAGGTGTTGATTCAGTCCTCCAAGAAATCTGTCGATCTTCCTTTCTTCCGTAGCCACATCATAGAGAGAATAGCGGGCCAAATGGTTGAACTTATGCAGATACTCACTTACTGACAGGATTCCTTGGGTGAGAGCAAGGAATTCACGCTGCTTGACCTTCATAATACCGGCGGGAATATGGTACTTGCGGAAATGGTCTTTGAATTTAGCCCAAGGGATTTCATCGTCCGCCGGCCACATCGCTTTCGCATTATCCCACCATATAGCGGCAGCTCCTTCAAGGTAGTGTGTAGCAAACGGAACCTTGTCGACTTCCTCAGTGCGAGCAATCTCAAGCTTCTTCTCAATAGTCCGTAACCAATCATCGGCTTCCAAAGGATCGATAACTTGACTGAAACTGGGAGGCTTAGTCCTCTGAAAGTCTGACAGCTTAGAGTGATGGCCATTCTGATTTCCATTCTGCCCAACCATAGCTTGCACACTTTTCTACAGTTCGATCATATCGTTGTTTCTTCTTTCTTCGAACATGCACATGATTTGTTCAGTGGATGGCGGATGTAGCGGTGGAGGCGGTGGTGGTGGATACGGCTCGGGGGAATGTCCTGCCTGTCTTGCTGAGCGACGAACAGGGACATCCTCACCAGCGTGACTGCTGCTGCCTCCCCGCGTCATCCTATTGTTTGTTTTTCCCAATATGAGGCAACCGAGATGAGCAACATCCAAAAATGGGAAGAAAAGCAAGCGACAAACCTGAAAGAAAGCAGCAAAAGCCAAGGCAAATAATAAAAAGTTCTAACATAATTATACATAGACTCATACATGAAAGGGAACATCATGACGGGTTCGACTACGCTCATACATGAAACGGAACATCATGACAAGTACGACTACATCCGTACATCAAGCATTATGACAACTGCGGATACTCTGACGACCTAGGGCTCTGCTGGTCCTGCTGGGTTCTCTACTGAACCAGACTCTGATCCTGAACTAACGATGTTAACGGAAACCTCCGGGTTAAAGGTAACACGACGACGCTGCCTTGAGGGCTCTCCCTCAGGGGCAGGTGCAGGATGAGGCTGGAGCATAGGTGCTGCGGGAGTAGCGAGAAGTGAAACCCACTCGGCAGGGGCACTGTGGGGAGTCACGATCGAGGCGCCCGAGCTACTCGAAGGAGTAACCGGGGTAACTAGCGAGCTAGAAACTGGTGCAATATAGGGACTAAATCCCCTGGAAGGTGGAGTGGGATAGGACCTAGCGGCCACTAAAGCAGTGCGAGCACGAGTCAGCTCTCGGGCCAGCTCGTGAATCAGAAGATAACTAGCAGTGACATAGCAAGAAAGGTGGCTAGCAGCGCTATCGGCCGCCGGATCAACGACAAGAAAGCGGACACGACCATCATCGTGCAGGGAGGGGTAGTGGTAGAAACCTGGGTGGGTCTACATCTGGATCTCGTTATAGCGGAGCTCAACGAGAATCTCAAACGCAGCAAACTGAATAGCCTGAGCGGGGGTAGAAGAGAAACCACTCCTAGAAGAACGAGTGTAAGTGCTAGCTGTCGTACTGGAGCGCAGGGTAACCACCGCGTGATACTCGTACACTGAATCTGCTAGGCACTCCCAGTACACCCGATACACCGGATCGTCACCGTGAGGGTAGAGTTGACGCCACACATGCCGAAGAAGGTGCGGTGAAGTGTACGGTGCCAGCTCCACTTGACACGCATACGGCACTGGAGCCATCTACACTCACAACCATTAGTCGGTTAGAAATAACAATACATCAAATGCATGCAACGCAGCAAGCAGATGCAAACACTACCGGCACTCAAAAACCATCTATCTACCGTTTAACTAACGCGTCGGTTGTCTAGCGTGTCCTACAGTCAGCGCGGCTCTGATACCAAGCGTTGTGGCACCCCGGCTCAGAGCAACCGGTTTACCTTGCATTGCCAGCCCAGAGATCTAGTCTTCTGGCAATGCACAACAACTTGGTACAGAAAACAACCGCTTTATTGATGCTAGCGGAAACATAGGTTCGATATTACATCAAGTAGCAAGGCCAAGCGGCACACACGGTGCAGCTGAACAATATGTACATTATTTAATGAACATGAAGGGGCCTCGATCACGATAACTACGCGGCAGCGGAACGACGACGAAGCGGAACTCCATAGCACAGGGACACCGATGTGGACACGGTCTAGACACGGGAAGCACTCCGATCTGATAAGACTTTCCTGAAATCTGGCATGACACGCCAGGTCAGTACATTGAATGTACTAGCAAGCTCACAACAAGTATAAGCATAATGGTAAACAATAATATGACAATTAAGCAGGTTAAATGCAAGTCTACAACAGACTACTCATGCAGTGAATCGTTCTTGTGCACCGAGTCCCTCGGACTCTCTTACCAAACGGGTTACCTCGTAACCAACCTCATCATTACGGTGATCACTCCCGGATCACAAACGAAACCAACACTTTGGTTCCCACAACAACGACCATCTTCATGGTCCCAACAATTTCATCACATAACCAGTGCCAAACATATAACTTTAGTGTGCAAAATTAACTTAATCATGTTGATCCATGGTGTGACCTACTTACGAGCTGTGTCCGTGACCGAGTACGCGGCTATCGATAGATTTAATAAACACTCTGCAGAGGTTAGTACACTGTACCGACACCACGGAACCCATGGCCTCGCACTCCCATTCGGGTGGAACAACGGCATTCCGACAAAACCAACCCATTGCCATGACACTCTCCCGGCCACTCCGACCCACTCCCCTCTGGGCTAAGTCATGGGTGGCCCCGATGTCAACCTGTGACATCCAACGGCCACCGTCGTGGCAAAACAATAAACGGTCCCAAACGGGGACAAGGTACCATAACAACAATGGGCACACAAGGTCATGTCTGCTTACCGGGCCAGGGTACCACACGCCCATAACCTTCCCTCGTTGGAGGCACCGACTAGAGGCATGACAACGAACCGAATAAGGGCCTTCCCATAAAGGCAAATGTGGTTGCACTGGGAAACTCGATTCGGTGGCACCATGACTCGATCAACATTATGTTCAAGTTGAATTATTATTAGGTTTAACTTGAAATAAAAGAACTCGAGTCATAGTATGCCATGAACATGCAACTATCTGACATGCGCTATATCCACATAACACGAAAGTAAACGGATCAGCATCATAGAATCATTCTACTTGCACTACTAATCACTTTAACTCACTGGTTTCAACTTCACGGGTTTTCAATCCCATCATTTTTAGTTATGCCATTAACATAGTAAAATCAATACCTCATATATGAAAATGATACCAATCATAACCAAACCATAGCCATACTACCAAGGTACTTCTACTGCCTCACACTAGTTCATGCACTCAAACACTACTGTAAACTAAGCAATTCAATTATGACAAAGTAAACTAGCATAAGAAATATTTATTAAATGATTAAATGCATGAAATAAACCATATTCAAGTTGGAAAAATCATAATTATTGAAATGACACCATGCAAATATTTGTGTGGCTTGCCTTAGCACAGAGGAGGGTCACACTCCTCCTGGCTCTCCTCCAGGCAAGCTTCTCCTTCTGAAAATAAATAAAACAGCAAAAAGAAAACATCAAGAACACTTCTGAAATTCACCAGAAATTCTAGGTAGCAGAGAAAATTCTCAAATTTTGTGTGCTGCTAGAATATTTCAATACAAACACAATGCAAAAAGAATCAATTCATTTGGACTTATGGTTTAGGAGTTAGGAATGGTCAAAGTTTCTGGTCAAAATTTGAATTAAATTCAAATAAAAAGAAAACCAGGGGGTGACGTCGAAGGCGTAATCCCGCAGGACGCCACCACTTATACCGCTTCGGGCAAGGCTGAGTGGCTGACAGTGGGCCCTCGCGGTCAGGTTTAGAGAGAGAGGGAAACAGAGGAGGGGCGGCGAATCGTCGGCGATTCTCCGGCGAGGAGGGGTCGGCGGCCATCGTGGAGGGGGGAATGGATGCGCAAGACTACGGCAAGCCTGTACGTCCACGAAACGTGGCTAGGGATGGACGGAGCGTGTTGCGGTGGTCTTCTCCAAAGACGTCGGCGGAGGGAGCTGGTCGGAGTTGGCGATTCCGGCGAGGCAGGGCCGGTCCAGCAGCTCCAACAGCACCAGCGCGCACCAGTGGTTCACCAGAGACACGCCGGAGGAGTCGGTCGAGCTCGAGAGGCTCTGGAGGAGTGGGAAGCAACAGAGGGGATCGCCGGCGAGCTCGGGTCAGGAACGGCGGCCAGAGGCCTGCCCGGCCGGGCTGCGGCTATCTACTGCGTTGTGGTGGTTGTGTGAGTGTGTTGAGGTG
This sequence comes from Thinopyrum elongatum, assembly GCA_011799875.1. NCBI lineage: Eukaryota > Viridiplantae > Streptophyta > Magnoliopsida > Poales > Poaceae > Thinopyrum > Thinopyrum elongatum. Next base: position 213,522,714 of record CM022301.1, on the reverse strand, counting down.
CTCGGAGAGGCTGGGGAGGGGCTGTATTTATAGGCGAGGGGGGAGGGGGCTCGGGCTCCGCCGGAGTTCTCTGGAGACGGCGCCCGGGGACGAGAGGTGTCAGTGAGAGGGGGAGAAGAAGTCGTGGCTCACGCGGCCACTGTGGGAGGAAGAGACGAGCACAGGGGCTTGGGTGGCGACGAGAACAGTGGCACGGGCGCACTGTGCGCTTGGCCGCGTCGCGCCCGTGCTCGCTGCGGCGAGCTCCGGCATCGGCGAGTGCCAGTGGAGAGTTAAGGGCTTCCAAACAAAGATGGTGGCGCGGTTTGGCAAGGTGCGGCGAGCGGGTGGCTAGGGGTGGACGGAGCGTGTTGCGGTGGTCTACTCCAGAGACGTCGGCGGAGGGAGCTCATCGGAGTTGGCGATTCCGACGAGGCAGGGCCGGTCCAGTAGATCCAATAGTACCAGCGCGCACCAGCGGTTCACCAGAGACACGCCAGAGGAGTCGGTCGAGCTCGAGAGGCTCTGGAGGAGTGGGAAGCAACAGAGGGGATTGTCGGCGAGCTCGGGTCGGGAACGGTGGCCAGAGGCCTGCCCGGCCGGGTTGCGGCTATCTACTGCGTCGTGGTGGTTGTGTGAGTGTGTTGAGGTGCTCGGAGAGGCTGGGGAGGGGCTGTATTTATAGGCGAGGGAGGAGGGGGCTCGGGCTCCACCGGAGTTCTCTAGAGACGGCACCCGGCGACGAGAGGTGTCAGTGAGAGGGGGAGAAGAAGCCGTGGCTCACGCGGCCACTGTGGGAGGGAGGAGACGAGCACAGGGGCTCGGGTGGCGATGAGAACAGTGGCACGGGCGCATTGTGCGCTTGGCCGCGTCGTGCCCGTGCTCGCTGTGGCGAGCTCCGGCGTCGGCGAGTTCCAGGGGAGAGTTAAGTGCTTCGGAACGAAGATGGTGGCGCGGTTTGGCAAGGTGCGGCGAGCGGGTAAGCGAGCACGAGCTGAAATGAGGCTCGGGCGCGACGCAGAGCGCGTCGGCCCTATGCCAGCACGCTTGGATGAACGCGGTCACCGCGTGAACTCTAGCATCACGCCACGCAGTGCATTAAATTCATGTCTGGCATGTAGTCCTTGATGGTTTGGGTTGATCCAAGGTCTTGAGTTGATCACGGGTCGACTGTGTGAGAGTGTAGCATCTTGGCAAGTTTCTGGACAGAAACTTGTGAGGTTAATAGAGAAAGATCTAGAAGGATTTTAGGGCTAAGCTTTGGTGGTTAGGGGTTTCTTAGGAGGGTAATGAAGCCCTAAAAATTCAACTCCATTGGATCAAGGAAAAATGCACTTCCAGTAGAAATTGCATTTTCTGGCCAGAACAGAAAAGATTTTCTGTAGCAAAAATATTCCAAATAATTATGAAATATTTTTACACAGGGAGGTGTGCCAAGGTCCAAAGAATATTCAGGAATTTTCTCAGATTTTTGTGGGCAAGAAAAATGAGGGTTGCTTTGGAGCATATGTAACTGAAGTGAGGTGTTAGAGAGGAAATGAATATTTTTCATTTATGAAAAATATTCCTAGGGCCATTTTGTGATATATCAGAGAGGAAATGATGTGTTTGAGAGGGAGGTGGATCACTTGGGTGAAAATCAAGGACATGCCCAAGTGATTAAGTCCAACTGAGTTGATTCAAAACTCCAAATTCAAATCAAATGGCAATGAAATCCAGAAAAAGAAAAAGAGCAAAAACCAGGATGTCACAAACCTCCCCCACTTAGGATGAATCTCTTCCTCGAGATTTGGTTGCTCGGGAAAACAATTCTGGATAGGATGCTCTTAAAGAGTCCTCTCTTTCCCAAGTTGCTTCTTCTTCGGTGTGATGCTCCCAGTGTACCTTATAAAATTTGATCACCTTACTGCGAGTGACTCTTTCCGTTTCATCCAATATTCAGAACGGTTTCTCCTCATAGGTTTAATCCTTAGCAAGCTCTATTTCTGCCATATCAGTCCTTTTCTCGGGTGGCGAGATACACCTTCTCAACTGTGAGACATGGAACACACTGTGCACTTCTGACAATTCTGGTGGTAGTTCCAACTAATAAGCAACTGTACCAACTCTGGACATAACTGGGAACGGACCAATATTTCAATACAAACACAATGCAAAAAGAATCAATTCATTTGGACTTATGGTTTAGGAGTTAGGACTGGTCAAAGTTTCTGGTCAAAATTTGAATTAAATTCAAATAAAAAGAAAACCAGGGGGTGACGTCGAAGGCGTAATCCCGCAGGACGCCACCACTTATACCGCTTCGGGCGCGGCTGAGTGGCTGACAGTGGGCCCCCGCGGTCAGGTTTAGAGAGAGAGGGAAACAGAGGAGGGGTGGTGAATCGCCGGCGATTCTCCGGCGAGGAGGGGTCGGCGGCCACCGTGGAGGGGGGGAATGGATGCGCAAGACTACGGCAAGCCTGTACGTCCACGAAACGTGGCTAGGGATGGATGGAGCGTGTTGCGGTGGTCTTCTCCAAAGACGTCGACGGAGGGAGCTTTTCGGAGTTGGCGATTCCGGCGAGGCAGGGCCGGTCCAGCAGCTCCAACAGCACCAGCGCGCACCAGTGGTTCACCAGAGACACGCCGGAGGAGTCGGTCGAGCTCGAGAGGCTCTGGAGGAGTGGGAAGCAACAGAGGGGATCGCCGGCGAGCTCGGGTCAGGAACGGCGGCCAGAGGCCTGCCCGGCCGGGCTGCGGCTATCTACTGCGTCGTGGTGGTTGTGTGAGTGTGTTGAGGTGCTCGGAGAGGTTGGGGAGGGGCTATATTTATAGGCGAGGGGGGAGGGGGCTCTGGCTCCGCCAGAGTTCTCTGGAGACGGCGCCCGGCGACGAGAGGTGTCAGTGAGAGGGGGAGAAGAAGTCGTGGCTCACGCGGCCACTGTGGGAGGAAGAGACGAGCACAGGGGCTCGGGTGGCGACGAGAACAGTGGCACGGGCGCACTGTGCGCTTGGCCGCGTCGCGCCCGTGCTCGCTGCGGTGAGCTCCGGCGTCAGCGAGTGCCAGTGGAGAGTTAAGGGCTTCCAAACAAAGATGGTGGCGCGGTTTGGCAAGGTGCGGCAAGCGAGGAAGCGAGCACGAGCTCAACAGAGGCTCGGGCGCGACGTAGAGCGCGTCGGCCATATGCCAACACGCTTGGATGATTGTGGTCACCGCATGAAATCTGGCATCATGCCAAGCAGTGCATTAAATTCATGTCTGGCATGTAGTCCTTGATGGTTTGGGTTGATCCAAGGTCTTGAGTTGATCATAGGTCGACTGTGTGAGAGTGTAGCATCTTGGCAAGTTTCTGGACAGAAAGTTGTGAGGTTAATAGAGAGAGCTAGAAGGAGTTTAGGGTTAAGCTTTGGTGGTTAGGGGTTTCTTAGGAGGGTAATGAAGCCCTGAAAATTTCAACTCCATTGGATCAAGGAAAAATGCACTTCCTGTAGAAACTGCATTTTCTGGCCAGAACAGAAAAGATTTTCTGTAGCAAAAATATTCCAAATAACTATGAAATATTTTTACACAGGGAGGTGTGCCAAGGTCCAAAGAATATTCAGGAATTTTCTCAGATTTTTGTGGGCAAGAAAAATGAGGGTTGCTTTGGAGCATATGTAACTGAAGTGAGGTGTTAGAGAGGAAATGAATATTTTTCATTTATGAAAAATATTCCTAGGGCCATTTTGTGATATATCAGAGAGGAAATGATGTGTTTGAGAGGGAGGTGGGTCACTTGGGTGAAAATCAAGGACATGCCCAAGTGATTAAGTCCAACTGAGTTGATTTAAAACTCCAAATTCAAATCAAATGGCAATGAAATCCAGAAAAAGAAAAAGAGCAAAAACCAGGATGTCACACATATACAACTCTTCTTTAATAAATCCATTAAGGAATGCAGTTTTGACGTCCATTTGCCAGATTTCATAATCATAAAATGCGGCAATTGCTAACATGATTCGGACAGACTTAAGCATCGCTACGGGTGAGAAAGTCTCATCGTAGTCAACTCCTTGAACTTGTCAAAAACCTTTCGCGACAAGTCGAGCTTTGTAGACAGTAATATTACCATCAGCGTCAGTCTTCTTCTTGAAGATCCATTTATTCTCTATGGCTCGCCGATCATCGGGCAAGTCCACCAAAGTCCATACTTTGTTCTCATACATGGATCCTATCTCAAATTTCATGGCCTCAAGCCATTTATCGGAATCTGGGCTCATCATAGCTTCTTCATAATTCATAGGTTCGTCATGGTCTAGTAACATGACTTCCAGAACAGGATTACCGTACCACTCTGGTGCGGATCGTGCTCTAGTTGACCTACGAGGTTCAGTAGTAACTTGATCTGAAGTTTCATGATCATCATCATTAGCTTCCTCTCTAGTTGGTGTAGATATCACGGGAACGGTTTTCTGTGATGAGCTACTTTCCAATTCGAGAGAAGGTACAATTACCTCATCAAGTTCTACTTTCCTCCCACTCACTTCTTTCGAGAGAAACTCCTTCTCTAGAAAGTTTCCATTCTTGGCAACAAAGATCTTGCCTTCGGATTTGTGGTAGAAGGTGTACCCAATTGTTTCCTTAGGGTATCCTATGAAGACGCACTTCTCCGATTTGGGTTTGAGCTTATCAGGCTGAAGCCTTTTGACATAAGTGTCGCAACCCCAAACTTTAAGAAACGACAGCTTAGGTTTCTTGCCAAACCATAGTTCATACGGTGTCATCTCAACGGATTTAGATGGTGCCCTATTTAACGTGAATGCGGCTGTCTCTAATGCATAACCCCAAAATGATAGTGGTAAATCGGTAAGAGACATCATAGATCGCACCATATCTAATAAAGTACGGTTACGATGTTCGGACACACCATTACGCTGTGGTGTTCCAGGTGGCGTGAGTTGTGAAACTATTCCACATTGTTTTACATGAAGGCCAAACTCGTAACTCAAATATTCGCCTCCATGATCAGATCGTAGAAATTTTATTTTCTTGTTACGATGATTCTCCACTTCACTCTGAAATTCTTTGAACTTTTCAAATGTTTCAGACTTGTGTTTCATCAAGTAGATATACCCATATCTGCCCAAATCATCTGTGAAGGTTAGAAAATAACGATACCCGCCGCGAGCCTCAACCCTCATCGGACCGCATACATCGGTATGTATTATTTCCAATAAGTCATTGGCTCGCTCCATTGTTCTGTAGAATGGAGTTTTAGTCATCTTGCCCATGAGGCATGGTTCGCAAGTATCAAATGATTCATAATCAAGTGATTCCAAAAGCCCATCTGCATGGAGTTTCTTCATGCGCTTTACACCAATATGACCTAAACGGCAGTGCCACAAATATGTTGCACTATCATTATCAACTTTGCATCTTTTGTCATCAATATTATGAATATGTGTATCACTACGATCGATATTCAATAAACCATTTACATTGGGTGTATGACCATAGAAGGTTTTATTCATGTAAAGAACAACAATTATTCTTTGACTTAAATGAATAAACGTATTGCAATAAACATGATCCAATCATATTCATGCTCAACGCAAACACCAAATAACATTTATTTAGGTCCAACACTAATCCCGAAGGTAGAGAGAGTGTGCGATGGTGATCTTATCAACCTTGGAATCACTTCCAACACACATCGTCACCTCGTCCTTAACTAGTCTCTGTTCATTTTGCAACTCCTGTTTCGAGTTACTAATCTTAGCAACTGAACCAGTATCAAATACCCAGGGGCTACTATGAACACTAGTAAAGTACACATCAATAACATGTATATCAAATATACCTTTGTTCACTTTGCCATCCTTCTTATCCGCCAAGTATTTGGGGCAGTTCCGCTTCCAGTGACCATTTCCTTTGCAGTAGAGGCACTCAGTTTCAGGCTTGTGTCTAGCTTTGGGCTTCTTCATGGGAGTGGCAACTTGCTTGCCATTCTTCTTGAAGTTTCCTTTCTTTCCCTTGCCCTTTTTCTTGAAACTAGTGGTCTTGTTAACCATCAACACTTGATGCTCTTTCTTGATTTCTACCATCGCTGATTTCAGCATCGCGAAGAGCTCGGGAATCATTTTCATCATCCCTCGCATATTATAGTTCATCACGAAGTTCTAGTAGCTTGGTGATAGTGACTAGAGAACTTTGTCAATCACTATCTTATCTGGAAGATTAACTCCCACTTGATTCAAGCGATTGTAGTACCCAGACATTCTGAGCACATGCTCACTGGTTGAGCTATTCTCCTCCATCTTGTAGGCAAAGTACTTGTCAGAAGTCTCATACCTCTCGACACGGGCATGAGTCTGAAATACCAATTTCAGCTCTTGGAACATCTCATATGCTCCGTGGCGTTTAAAACATTTTTGAAGTCCCGGTTCTAAGCCGTAAAGCATGGCGCACTAAACTATCAAGTAGTCATCATATCGAGCTTGCTAAACGTTCATAGCGTTTGCATCTGCTCCTGCAATAAGTCTGTCACCTAGCGGTGCATCAAGGACATAATTCTTCTGTGCAGCAATGAGGATAATCCTCAGATCACAGAACCAGTCCGCATCATTGCTGCTATCATCTTTCAACTTAGTTTTCTCTCGGAACATATCAAAATAAAACAGGGGAGCTATACGCGAGCTATTGATCTACAACATAGATATGCAAATACTATTAGGACTAAGTTCATGATAAATTAAGTTCAATTAATCAAATTACTTAAGAACTCCCACTTAGATAGACATCCCTCAAGTCATCTAAATGATACGTGATCCAAATCAACTAAACCATGTCCGATCATCACATGAGATGGAGTAGTCATCAATGGTGAACATCTCTATGTTGATCATATCTACTATATGATTCACGTTCGACCTTTCGGTCTCCAGTGTTCCGAGGCCATATCTGTACATGCTAGGCTCGTCAAGTTTAACCCGAGTATTCCGCATGTGCAAAACTGTCTTGTACCCGTTGTATTTGAACGTAGAGTCTATCACACCCGATCATCACGTGGTGTCTCAACACGACGAACTGTCGCAACGGTGCATACTCAGGGAGAACACTTATACCTTGAAATTTAGTTAAGGGATCATCTTATAATGCTACCGCCGTACTAAGAAAAATAAGATGCATAAAAGATAAACATCACATGCAATCAAAATATGTGACATGATATGGCCATCATCATCTTGTGCTTTTGATCTCCATCTCCAATGCACCGTCATGATCTCCATCGTCACCGGCTCGACACCTTGATCTCCATCGTTGGGTCATGGTCGTCTCGCCAACTATTGCTTCTACAACTATCGCTAATGCATAGTGATAAAGTAAAGCAATTACATGGCGTTTGCATTTCATACAATAAAGTGACAACCATAAGGCTCCTCCAGTTGCCAATAACTTACAAAACATGATCATCTCATACAACAACGTATATCACATCATGTCTTGACCATATCACATTACAACATGCCCTGCAAAAACAAGTTAGACGTCCTCTACTTTGTTGTTGCAAGTTTTACGTGGCTGCTACGGGCTTCTAGCAAGAACCGTCATCAAAACCACAACGGTGATTTATCAAGTTTGCTGTTTTAACCTTCAACAAGGACCGGCCGCAGTCAAATTCGATTCAACTAAAGTAGGAGAAACAGACACCCGCCAGCCAGCTTTATGCAAAACTAGTTGCACGTCTGTCAGTGGAACCGGTCTCCTGAACGTGGTCATGTAAGGTTGGTCCGGGCTGCTTCATCCAACAATACCGCCGAATCAAAATAAGATATTGGTGGTAAGTAGTATGACGATCACCGCCCACAACTCTTTTGTGTTCTACTCGTGCATATCATCTACGCATAGACCTGGCTCGGATACCACTGTTGGGAAACGTAGCATGCAATTTCAAAAAAATTCCTACGCTCACGCAAGATCTATCTTGGAGATGCATAGCAACGAGGAGGGAGAGTCTGTCTACGTACCCTCGTATACCGTAAGCGAAAGCGTTTGACAACGCGGTTGATGTAGTCGAACTTCTTCTCGTTCCGACCGATCAAGCACCGAACGTACGGCACCTCCGAGTTCTGCACACGTTCAGCTCGATGAAGTCCCTCGAACTCTTGATCCAGCAAAGTGTCAAGGGAGTATATGAGTTCTGTCAGCACGACGGCGTGGTGACGGTGATGGTGAAGTGATCCACGCAGGGCTTGGCCTAAGCACCGCGAGAATATGACCGAGGGTGTAATCTGTGGAGGGGGCGCCGCACACGGCTAACAGTTGATATATTCTCTCTTCTAGGCGCCCCCTCCCCATGTATATATAGGTGGGAGATGGAGGGGAGCAGCAAGGGGGCGCCCCAAGTAGGAGGAATCCTACTTGGGGTACTCCCCAATTCGGCCTCCCCCCCTTCCATAAGTGCCGGAGGGGGAAGGAAAGAGGAGGGAGGAGGGAAGGAAGGGGGAGGCCGAATCCCTCCCCTTCCTTCTCTCTTCCCCTCTTTCCTTCTCCTTTGGTTCGGCCCATATGTGGGGCGCGGCAGCCCCTGCTGGCTGCTGCGTTTCCCCTCTTGGCCCATTAGGCCCATATCTTTTGCCAGGGGTGCCCGGAACCCCTTCCGGTGACCCAATATGTACCCGGTACCCTCCGGAACACTTCCGGTGTCCGAATACCATCGTCCTATATATCAATCTTTACCTCTCGACCATTTCGAGACTCCTCGTCATGTCCGTGATCTCATCCGGGACTCCGAACAACATTCGGTCACCAAATCACATAACTCATATAATACAAAATCGTCATCGAACGTTAAGCGTGCGGACCCTACGGGTTCGAGAACTATGTAGACATGACCGAGACACCTCTCTGGTCAATAACCAATAGCAGAACCTGGATGCTCATATTGGCTCCTACATATTCTACGAAGATCTTTATCGGTCGAACCATTATGACAACATACGTTATTCCCTTTGTCCATCGGTATGTTACTTGCCCGAGATTCGATCGTCGGTATCTTCATACCTAGTTCAATCTCGTTACCGGCAAGTCTCTTTACTCGTTCCGTAATACATCATCATGTAACTAACTCATTAGTCACTTTGCTTGCAAGGCTTCTTATGATGTGCATTACGGAGAGGGCCCAGAGATACCTCTCCAATACCCGGAGTGACAAATCCTAATCTCGATCTATGCCAACCCAACAAACACCTTCGGAGATACCTGTAGAGCATCTTTATAATCACCCAGTTATGTTGTGACGTCTGATAGCACACAAGGTATTCCTCCGGTATCCGGGAGTTGCATAATCTCATAGTCGAAGGAATATGTATTTGACATGAAGAAAGCAATAGCAATAAAACTGAACGATCATAATGCTAAGCTAACGGATGGGTCTTGTCCATCACATCATTCTCCTAATGATGTGATCTCGTTCATCAAATGACAACACATGTCTATGGTTAGGAAACTTAACCATCTTTGATCAACGAGCTAGTCTAGTAGAGGCTTACTAGGGACACGGTGTTTTGTCTATGTATCCACACATGTATCAAGTTTCCGGTTAATACAATTCTAGCATGAATAATAAACATTTATCATGATATAAGGAAATATAAAATAACAACTTTATTATTGCCTCTAGGGCATATTTCCTTCACCTAGAGCATTCCGGAAGGCGCCATAAAATTGCAGAACATTCCCAAGCCTTCTAGTGGTCTTTTAGTGTTCGCGGAACTTTTCCGGTTCTTCGGAAATTTCTGGTTTTCTCCGAAACACTTATGGTTCTCTCTCCAAAACTTTTTCGCTGAATTTCTCTCAAGCTCCCAACACTTCTAGTACTCCACATATTGGCATACCTTAAGCGTGTGACACCGCGAGTTCGATAAGTACATGCATGACTAGGAACTCCTTCCGGTCAATGATCAATAGCGGAACCATGAACATCCATATTGACCCCTACACCCACACGAATAACTTATCGAGTGAACCTATCATTTAGGCACACAATTCCCTTTGGTTCGCGATATAACAAAAACTAAAGCGAAACTTATGGTATCCATGCGAAGCAACTTTTGATCACTATACCAAGTTATCCTCGTTACCAATTATGTCATTTTTCTCGTTTCCGTATTCTGACATCCCCATGATCATATCACGTGGTGTCCGGCCAGACAATGATGGATATTTAAATACCGAGAGGCCTCGAAGAATATCTCTCCATCGTCGGAGAGCAAATCCCAGTCTCGAGCTTTCAAGTCCCAAGACATACTTTTTTTATGAACCCAAAAGTTGCCATTATGATTACCCTTTTACAAGTACGTTTGACAAACCCTAAAGTACACATTGTCTGACATGAAATACTAGATACTCTCATGGTCTAACAAACTGAGTATGCGTCAACGTTCATGTGATTATACTTACAACCATGTTACGATGTGATCCCGAAGTATATCATTAAGTTGGGCCTGTCCAACACCCTTGTTCATCCAACAATACGCTTTTATTATTGTCGACATCCTTATTACTTTAACAATGCCGATAATCAGAAAAATAGGATCATCAACAATACATGAGTTAGTCTTAGAGGCGAGTCTGGGGTCCCATTTGGTGTTTATTATTCCACACATACAAATGGGTTTCCTTTGAATCTTGTTTATATGTAGACTCGAGAACCAATGCAATTATAGCATAGAAAATAAACATTAATCATTTCTAGATTTACTTCATCTTCTTGAGAGATTGAGGGGTCAGAATCGTAGGTTAGTGTGGCTCTCTTTTGCGGCCATGGCATGGGCACTATGAACTATCCGTAATAAACTCGCTACAGAAGAAAGATTCTGAATCGTAGTGCTGATTACATATTCAAATGATTTTTATGTTTTCAGCAATGGTGTCCTCTAGGGAAGAGGAAGGACTGGGACGTAGCCTGCTCAGTGCTTCGCAAGATCAAGGACATCCACGCCTCTAACAAAAGCACTTCTTCCTGATGTGTTTAGCTTTCTGTTTTGACTGTTGGTAGTGCTTCTACTTATCATTTGCTCTGTAATAAGTATCTCTCACTTGGTTTTGGTTGTAAGACTATTTTGCCTTTGTTTGCTTTATTACTTTACTAGTAGAAGAGCTCTTGCGTTGCAATGGGAGAAAAAGATATCACATATATCTAACCCAATAATCATGAGTCAAGACCCCAATAGGTCCATGTTCTTTATTTCAACATGACATCCCATGTGCGTTGCCGCTTGTCCTCCGACCCATTCTCGCCTACGATTATCTTAGTGCTTACAGAACCACAATGCGTTTGAATATGGTCAATTCTAAGGCCTCTCTCTCTGTGTGTGTGTGTGTGTGTGCGCGCGCGCATAAGATGATTTTTTTCCCTTGCTATGTTTTGCCAAGGTGTGCATGCGGGTTATCGATGGTTTCTTTCGTCTCCAATTTTGTTTATCGAGGTGTTCATTTGCAATCTAGATCGGCGCCGGCACGAAAGAAATGCGGATCGTGTGCTATTGATTAAGGTTGCACTCTAAATAGTATTTTAAAATATTTAAGAGGTAAAATAACATCATATTCGGATTCTACACATTTTTCTAATTGATTTTCATCTATAACATATCAAAATTGGAATTAGGGTTTAAAAGATATGGATATTAAAAAAAAATTGTTCTAGATGGACTACGGATTGATTAACCAAAAAATTTAGGGGGTTTTCTTTTAAGTTCTGTCACTTAAAGGTGGGTAGCCTGTTAATTGCCATAAAACACAGGGTGTTTCGGTAAAAAGCAAAAAAAAGATTCATTTTGTCACGTAGAAGTGAATTGTGGGTTAATTACTTGAGATTGTAGGATGTTTTTTGTAAAAACAAAAATCGATTCAATTTGTCACTTAAAGATGAACTGTAGGTTGATTCTTTCAAATGTCAAGGGATTTTCTGTAAAAATGCACGACGGACGGTCAGAAGCATTAATCCGTTTAGTAGGTAAAAAAAATAGATCATTAATCCGTTTAGTAGGTAAAAAAATAGATTAAGCCAGACGCCTTTTATCAAAGAAAACAAATGAAGGAGACAAGCAGTTGCCCTGAAGTGTCTTCCAGGAAATTAGAGCATGTACATTTTAGAAGAACTTGTGCTCGCATATGCAAGTTCCAGGTAAAATCTCCTTTCGCCCGATCCTCTCTCAGTTTTCACATTTCATTACCTTGTTAGCTCCTTTGTTGTACTCCATACAGCTACTCGAAATCTAGAACATGACAGAAAATTGTCAAGAAGAAAAACCTAGACGCTCTAGAGCAGCAATTAACAAGCTCATTCTCTCCACCCTAGCTAGTAGCTACACCCTGCAAGCTTCGTCCTGCACCTTGGCTCCGTCGAGCGTGGCGCTCTCCTCGGCGTCATAGCTGGCGTGCACGCTGTAGAGCACGTAGACGAGCACGGCGGCCGCGGAGAAGAAGCCGAACCGGACGTAGGACGGCCGGTCCAGGGAGCCGAGCAGGAAGACGTTGAGGAACACGGACGCTGCGGGCACCCACGGCATGCCCGGCACGCCCCAAAGCTCGGGCGTGTGCGCCTGGGGCACCAGCGCCTGGAACGCGCCGACCGTGGCCACCGCCGCCGCGCCGCACGCCGACAGGAGCCCGACCCTGGTGCGGCCGCCCTCCGGCGCCAGCTTCCACACCAGCGTGAAGGAGAGCGCGATGAGGGAGAAGGCGAGGAGAAACGCGAGGATCGGCCATGCGCTGGGCTGCCGGTCCCCGGATTCGGTGCTGCTGCCGGTTGGGCCGACGACGTAGCGGCGGTATACAACGGCGTTGGACACCATGTAGAAGACGAAGAGCGTGCCGATGCAGACGAGGTTGAGGAGGATGTCCAGCTCCGTGAAGAGCGCCAGCGCAGCCGTCAAGAGTCCTGCGAGGAGGAACATCACATTGTCAATACAATGCAAAAAAAAAAAGTAAAAATGAATGAAGAAAACTAAGGAAAGGTGACATTGTCGTGGTACTAATAATCAGATTAAAACTTCCTTTGCATGATACCCGTGTCTACACTCTCTATAGTACTATTAGCGTCGCGAGTTGTCCATGAAAACGGCTTCGTAGCCAAGAAAGTCCCCAAAGAAAGGCGAGGTTGTCGCTCGCTAGTCGCTAATAGCTTTTGCCCGCCGTTATGATGGTCACGGAAAGGAACCATGACATTGTCGTTGCTGGAGTACTCGGTCGTGAATTCTCCCGAAGAAACCATGGTGCCCGTGACGTTGGTCAAAAGTGAAGGGAAACAGTTGGAAGGAGGGCGAGCGATACGTACCGAGGAAGGCGGAGGCGTTGACGGGGGTGGCGGTCTTGGGGTGCACCTTGGCTAGCCAGGCGGGCATGACGCCGGAGCGGCCGATGACGCACAGGTACCTGGCCTGCCCCAGCATGGCCACCATGAGCGACGTCAAGATGCCGAGGCTGGCACCGGCCCCGATCACGTTGGACACCCAACCCCATCCGTCGCTCCCCCTGAAGGCCCCCGAGAAGGGAGCCTCCGTGTCGATCTGAAAACACCACACACAACAGTTGAGCTCGAGCTAGCAGGTCAAATACTGTCAGATTCTGTCGCTGATCATGGCATGGCATAGGTTACCAAGAAAGAAAAGAGAATAGGATAAAGGCAAAAGAAATTGCGTGCACATAGATCATGCTTTACTACCCTGTCCTGTGCTAGAAAGCGTATTTGGGCCGGCCGTCCTGCGACGGCGACAGCAGATTCATCCCGAAAAACCACATGACCAACATCCCAAAAGGGGACGAGGCAAAGGTAGAAAGGAAAAGCAACAAGAATCGTCTTGTTGCCACTGGCATCAATCTCCTGTTCTAATACAGCTGCTACTACCACTATAAGCTATAGCAACCTCATCCACCTTAGGCAATATATTCCCAGAATCATCCTCACCTACACAATCATATCATTCATAGGTGAGATCTCTTCTCTTCTAGTAGGCGGGCGAGACCCAAAAGTAGACTCAGGATGAGTAAGGAGCATCATCCGTATGCCCATGCTGCCTACATAAGAATCTTAAAAAACAAAGAAATATACTAGATAGATAAATGGTTCTCACCGCGTCGTATGGGAGGAGCATGGACATGGAGGCGGCCATGAGGCAGTAGAGCACGGTGACGATGATGACGGACCCCGAGACGCCGATGGGGATGTCGCGCGCCGGCCGCTCCACCTCTTCAGCCATGGTGGACACGGCGTCGTAGCCGATGTAGCTCAGGTACACCATGGCCGCGCCGCTGAAGACGCCGCCGACGCCGTTGGGGAAGAAACCGCCCGGGTGGGCCGGGTCGGCGGGGTGGGTCAGGTTGCGCACGTCGCCACGCCAGAAGCCCATGACGATGATGAAGAGGATGAAGGCCACGTGCACGGCTGTGAGGACCATGTTCACCTTGGAGCTCTCTTTGGTGCTGCCATCGCATCGCAGACAGTAAAACAGTGTCATACTTGTGCCGGGAATATGTGCTCCTACCATGTTTCTATCTAGGAAAACAAAAAAGAATCTCTCGGAGTTGTTTGAACTTCACAGGAAACGGAATCAAGTACATGTATGTAGGGGTACAAGAGAATCAAAAGGAGTGGTCCCTTGTGAGATTCTTTCTTTGCTCCGGAGAAAAGCTTGTTCACAATTGCCTCAGAAGACATTCGATTGCGAAAGGTGGGAAAAATCTACAGCAGCGAGCGACCGGGGAGACCCTTTTCTGTCTTGCGGAACAAAATCTCGAAAAAAATAATCTTAATGGCTACAACTAGAGCAAATCGAACCTTGTAAAATCTAGCAAAAAGTAAAGTGACATTTGCATCGGCTTTTTTACAAGATTGACTGACACTAGCAACAGACAGGGTGTGGGGTCCAGTTTCAGTCAACGGTCATGCAAATCACACAGTACCGAGAGACGCGGCAAGAGACAAGAGAAGGCTGACACTTGCAAGCAAAGCCAAAATGATTTCTTTAGAGTGAATTCCGGTTTTTACCCCCTATTTTGACATTTTTGACACTAATTACCCCATTTAGCGGGATTTCATCTGTTTTACCCCATTTAGCAAAAATGCTGCCACAATTTACCCTGTTTTAATGTTTGTGTGCGTTCTGACCGGCTGGCATGCAACTGCGATAGTTTTTTCCTGCCTATTTTTCTCCCTACTCAACTCGTTTCCAGTTTGAAGTATTCTGATGGGACGACTATACTTGATCAGCATGGCATATTACCATTGAATAAATTATAGGAGAAATTGTTAATGATATAATCTGAAATCTATCATATACGGCCTTAAGTATGCAGGGTTCTATGGATTAGATTAAAGTGGTGTAAATATACTACTTTACTAACTATCATACACCTACATATATGAATATCTAGGTAGCAAATATGTTGACCGGAGGAGTGTTAATAAAGTACAAGTGATAGCATCTGTTGCTACTTGCTAGCTGTAAAGGAATTTTGGATCTTTGTATCTTACGATGCATGATCAAACATGTTTATTTACCTTATTAGAGTAGATTATGATTTATTAAGATTGCAGCCACTAATTCATTTTTTATTTTTCTTACACAAAGCGGATGGCAACCAAGATGTGTAGTGTTAGGCATATTTTACATGTCTTTGGATACCAGAATCCAGAGCTAGAGATGATTGGGAGGGATTTCATTAGTTATTTTGATATAAAGGAGAAGATCAAGGAATTGTGATCCAACCCTTGGGACAACGTTTATTATCAGAAGAAGGTGGCCAATGGAAACTCCATGGTTAAGTTGACAGATGATGCAGGCATGATGAACATGCTAGAGGAATTTGATGCTTATACGGAAATCAGTTTGCATGTTTGATTGGGGGTGAGCAACGCAAACGAGAAGCCACGGGAGGCGAGCATGGCGCGCGGCCGACTTGGGCGTTGTGCGTTGGACATGACGCCAGCGACCGCCATCGGGCCGAGCCAGTCAGAAGAAGCTGCGCGGCCCGGTTCAGCAGTGAGAAAAATAGCCAGGAAAAACCACTGACGTGGCATGTCAGCTGGACCTAACAATTGTGACCGACCGGTCAGAATGCTCACAAAATTTTAAACAAGGTAAATTGTGACAACATTTTTCTTAAATGGGGTAAAACGGATGAAATCTCGTCAAACGGGGTAATTAGTGTCAAAAATGTCAAAATAGGGGGTAAAAACCGGAATTCACTCGTTTCTTTACTAGGAGTATATTAAAATGAAAACAAATACTGGTAGGATGAGTAGTACGTACCTGTAGCAGATGCAAACGGAGATGAGGAGGATGACCCCGACGGCGACGAGGTCGACCTGGTTGAAGCCGTTGGGGAGGCCCGGCACGGCGATCCGCCACTTGCTGGGCGCGTCCACGCCGACCGCTGTGCCCATGTAGGCCGTGAAGCTGCGGGCCACGGCGGCGTTGGAGAAGACGTACTCCATGATGAGGTTCGCCCCCGTCAGGAACGCAGCGAATTCCCCTGCACGCAAACAAACAATCAGCTCTGGCTGCAACCGGCGGCGGGGCGGCTGTGAAGAAGATCTTTTACTCTGAGTTAGCTAGGCCCCATATGCATCTGGGCCAAAAGGCCAAACCAACCGTTTTGGGACGCGAGAAAGCGACCCCCCAACATTATTTCCTGGATATGGATGTGTACGTGTGCGTGCGATAAAATTTGTTGGAAGTCGCAATCCCAAATTTTTTCCTTTCTTTAATTGCTCCCGTTGGACTCGCGAGTTTCTTCTACTCTGCTAGTAAATCTCAATCCAAATTCAGTTGACAGCGAGACGTGCATACGTAGTACGAGCGTACGTACGTACGTACTCCAACAGATTTAGGTTTTCTACTGTTGGAACAGCATCGCAGGTGATCTATCTGAATCTGAATTAAAAGGTATCAGCACAGCAAACAAGCAGGCAGGCAAAGCGACAGCAGGAACAGCGGCATCGTGTTCATGCCGCGACGACGACACCTCTCGCGTACGCATTTAATACGCGCAAAAGGAGCCTGCTTTTTGGGCAACTGGACAAACGGAAGAGGTCGGGGAAACCACAAAGTATATACATACATACTGGTACACATGAAGGAAGATGTATAGATAACCATCGAATAGTTAAGGATGGATGCGATTTTTCCCCCAATATGTGACGTACTCCAATCGCACCAGCGAGCGAGAGCAAAATACTCATGGGATAAAGAAATCTTAGATGGTATGACAAGAAACGAGCAGATTATTATATATAATTGATGGTTGGTTTAATGGCGTTATTCGGGTCATGATCTCGGCATGATTGGGGGGCCGGGGCCGGGGCCAGCGAGCTCACCGAAGGTGACGCGGAGGTAGCTGAAGGCGCCGCCGGCGACGGCCATGTCCACGGCGAACTCCGTGTAGCAGAAGGCGGAGAGCAGCGCGCAGAGGCCGGCAATGGCGTAGGAGACGACGACGCCGGGGCCCGCGTGGAGCCTCGTGGCGCGCCCGGTGGTGACGAACACCCCGGCGCCCACCATGCCGCCGAGGCCAAGCCCCACGAGGTCCGGCCACCGCAGCGCGCGCGCCATCGGAGCCCCAGACCGCGCGCGCACGCGGCTCATCTCTTCTCCCGGCGCCGTCGCCGCGCACGCGTGCCGTGCCAGCCGCCGCGGCGTCTGCGACAGGGCCCGCCCGTACGAGCGCAGGCTCGAGAACGAGCCCCCGCCGGCTCCCCCGTCGGGGCCGCCCTGAACGGAGTCCGGCGTCATCAGTGCGCCCTTGTCCATGGCCGTGAGGATCCAAGTGCCGCTCCAGAAATTGCGCCGGGGCGGCAGGGTGTGGCTTTCGTGAGGGGGGCTGGAGATGAAACGGAAGATGAGGCGTGGAGAGTGAGGGGTCCGAGAGCACGGTTTATAAAGAGCCCAGACGAGCGGGAGGGTTGACGGTGTTTGGACGCGGAGTAGCATTTTCCATTTTCTTATATAAAAATAATAAGAGAAGTCTGCTGATGAAATATGAAAAATACTACTGTAGCACATAAGAAGTTTTGGATATTTCAATATAAAATAGAAGTACATATGAACTGAAATTAGTGAACTATCACACTAAAAGTGTCTACATACATCTGATTCACAAAAAATATGACATCTTATATTACATTTTTTAAATAAAACCATGTTCTTTATTTCCGAACGGAGGGAGTATTTGTGAACCGAGGGAATGATTTTCAGTCATCTGGAAAATAATAGGAAAAGCGAGAAAAATCTCTACTATTAAAAGTGAGCTGATGATTATAACACACGGACAACTGGCAAACAATCTTAATAAACAGGGGCACAATCAAGAGATCAATCATGAGTTGGTAAAATAAAGTAGTAGGTCACTAGCCAATTGAGGGCTTCTTTGATTCGTAGGATTTTGAAAACGTAAGAACAGGGAAAGTATAGGATTGGGGTGGCATGCCCACTTAAATTCTATTAGCAAGGGGTGTTTGATGTCACAAGAAAAAAAATTGTAAAAAGAGATTGAAGTGGATGTTAGATTTCTGTGAAATTTAGTACAAAAAATTAATAGAAAAAAATTCCTCGATCCAATCCTATGAACCAAATAACCAACGTAGAAAAAATTCCTAAGTATTTTAATCCTCCAAAAAATCCTATAGGATTTCTTTGAACCAAAGAGCCCTGAAACCTTCCCTAGTACTAATTCTTTCTTTCTCTAAAGCAGGCGAGGGGATGGCTTGCTAGAAGGGCGCCACGGTGGCGGCGACAATGCGCCGTGGTAACCTCGAGGGTGGCATTTTCCTCCAAATCACATCGCCGGCGACCCAGTGTGTCATCAAAGGTAGCTCAAGAGGCAATATGCTTCCTCCGGTCATTTCACCCTCGGCCAATTTCTTCT
This sequence comes from Thinopyrum elongatum, assembly GCA_011799875.1. Classification (NCBI taxonomy): domain Eukaryota; kingdom Viridiplantae; phylum Streptophyta; class Magnoliopsida; order Poales; family Poaceae; genus Thinopyrum; species Thinopyrum elongatum. The sequence continues at coordinate 213,503,849 of CM022301.1, read as the reverse complement.
ACTTCTCTCCTATCCCGCTCTTCTGACTTATAGGCCTTAATTTAAAAATCTCACCAACCAAGGTAAATGGTGAATGTTGGAATAATTTTGTAGTTTACAAAAATAGTTAATTAACGGGCTCGTTTTCCTCGAGAATTTGTGTTTACCAAATGTATATTAATTGCAATGCATGCATGTGTGACCAACAAATGACCAAGAACTTTTACTGTATATGCATTGATAAGTTTCCTTTAATGCTTGCATGCGACGATTTAATGCACCTTGAAATCTGAACATGTGAATGAAAGTAATAAAATTAAGACTTATATAATAGGAAAACAAAATTTTCGAGATAAGCCCTATAAAATGTAAGGGAAGGAGTATCCTACTTTTTCCTACTTAAAAGACATAGGTCTCTGTCCATTCCTCTTTGATCCAACCTTGCGTAGGTCCATTCGTCCATCTTTTCCTAGTTTTTTTTCTCTCCTTGATTTTTTTCCCACGAGTTATTATTAAAAAGCGCCTCAGTTACCCCACATCATATTGTATTATCAAATAAAATTATATTTTCTTTGCTAAACCAATAAATACTTAACAAATTATTATGTTAGCAAATAAAATCATATTATTTTATACAATCATATTTAAAAAAAAATTGAACACAGTACAGACACAAACGCTCATACATACGCGCATACACTCATCCTTATGAATGCACACACGCACACCCTACCCCTATAAGCACCTCCGAGAGACTGAGCCAGCATATCATCTTTAGATTTACGAATTCACCGTAGGCGCCTCGTCGTCGACGGGAACGTCTCCTCCCACTGAAAGCGTATCGCCGGAAATTCTGAAATAATGCGAGCACCAGGACTTGAACCCTGATGGGCTGGGGATACCACTGTCCCTCTAACCATCCAACCAAGGTAAATAATGGGCTAGCCTACTACGTATAATACTTATACATCGCTAAATAACATTCTAATCTACTAGAATATTATGCTTCTTCTTTTTCACGAAAAAAGATCTAGATCTGTTATAAAGGTTTATCAGAAGTACAAAGTATCTCAGATATGATAAAAATTATATTTTGATCTCTAGACCATCAAACGGCCAATACCGCCGTCAAAACGAGTCGTCGACGCGCCGCTATCTTCGCTTCCCTATCAGAGTCGGCTTGATTAGGTCAATGATGTGACGACCCCGTCTTAATCGTGCACTAAACATACACGCAACTGCACACGATCAAGCCGAAGGACTCACTTGAAGATATCACAACACAACTCTAAAACATAAATAAAGTCATACAAGCTTAATATTACACGCTAGGGCCTCGAGGGCTCGAATACATAGCTCGATGGCATACAAGCGTCAGCGGAAGCATCAGATATCTGAGTACAGATATATTACAGAAATAGAGATAAGCCTTTAGGAAGGCGGGGCAAAATAAAATACTATGATCGAAAGGCACATGCCTCCTGCCTGGGACCCTCCGAACCTACTCCTGCTCGTCAGTCGGCTCCTCGTAGAAGTACTCGCCGGGAGGGTAGTAGTAGTAGCCGTAATCGTCGACGGGGGCAGCTATCTCAGGGGCTCCGTCATCTGGCGGCATCAATTGGATATGGGGAGAAAAAGAAAATAAAACAAACATGAGTACTCATCCGAAGTACTCAGCAAGCAAGGATCTACACTACATATGCAACATTTTCAAAGGAGGCTGTATATGTGGGCTGGGCTGCAGAAATGCCAGAATAGAGAGGAAAGCCTAGACCTATCGAAGACTAGCATCTTCAAGCATCTTCATCGGTCTTGCAGCATTAGAAGAGTGCAGATTAACATAATGTAAAGTAGTAGTAATGTCATCAACCTCGCCCAGAGATTCTTCCTCGACTCCCTGCGAGAAAGCAATCCCAGAGCCATACTATCCAGTTATCATCTCAAGTGTCCAGTTCTAGTTGTACCGGTCGGGATATAACTCCGTGTGTCCGTTACCGTAGGACAGGCTATCGATAGATTAGTTCTTCCCTGCAGGGGTGCATCAACTTACCCACCACGCTCGTTTAACTCCGGCCGGCCACACTTTTCTGGGTCATGCCCGGCCTCGGCTAAACAACACGCCGCAACCCGACCAAAAACTTAACAGAGAGGTCAGCACGCCGGACTATCCTATGCCCCCAGGGGTCTTGGGACTTCGCCCTGGGAACCCTGCACGTTGCGAGGACGCTCCGGAAGCAGACCTAGCCCCCTTAATACAAGCGCAGGCTTAACCAGTCCAATCCAAAGCGGGCCGCTCCTCGCTGACGTCTATAGAGCTTCAGCTGATGTATACGACACAGAACGCCCATACTATGCCCACGTGATGGTTAGTGCTATCAGGCCAGAGGCCTCTCGGATCAAATATCCAAACCGTTAGTGTGTTGGTAGTGCGGAAACGAGCAGAGACTCACAAAAGATGTGACCCCGTCGCCCCGTCTCGAGGACTTGCGGCAAGGGCGAGGAATGCCCGGCCACGCCTCGTGTTCAACTCTCGGGCACCAACTAGGTCCACCCGATTCCACATCACTCGCAATAAAGCTCGCGCGGGTACCCCTCAGGGCCGACCCGTCTTTAGTAACATGTTTCAATGTAAAGTCATAGTAACAATGGTAACCGTGTGTCTAACACCAAGGGGAACCCTGAGGAATCACCCTCGATGGAATTCCCTCTGATGTTACCGTCAAGGTGAACGAAGGAGGAATCACCCTTGAGGTCCACACTTGAGAGGTTGCACGACGACGTCGTTATCGGGGGTGGTGTCGGAGGAATCACCCTCGCTGACCATGACCGATTAACTAACCTACAAGGTTATCATCAGGAGTGCTGACAAGGTATCACCCTCGGCACTCGATAGTAACCCAGTAGTGTCGAGCAACTAAGGGGAAAGTGATGTGCGGTGCTGGGGCCTGGTCTTCAATCCCGTTGATCGGGTCTTCTGATACTCCAGCGGGGCAGTCGGGATAAGTGGGGTCTCTGCTGGGTCTCTACCCAGCCTATACTAAACAGTTTAGGATAGCAGGTAGGTAACAATAGCAGGTTATAATAAATAGGCTATGCAGCAAATATAGGATAACAGCAGCAGCAGTAACTTCTAATGCAAGTATAAGAGGGAAGAGAGTGGGCGGTATCGGAATGCTCAAAAAGGGGGGGGGGGTGCTTGCCTATTTGCTCGGCAGCAAGGGCAAGATCGTCAACTGCGTCGTCGGGCTCCTGAGCGGCGTCGGCCTCGGGAGCTATGTCGACGTCGGGGTCTACCGAGAGAGAAGAGGGGGAAGAAACAGGTAAATAGACAGCAATCGATGCAACACAAGCATGCCATGCCTAGGATGCAGTGCAGGGTTGCCTAAAGATGCATCTAGGTCATTTTAGTTATTATAGGATTAGAGTTGGATTTATTAACCGGTGTACAAGCACTATTCATCTACCGGATACGGACGGAAAGTCATGGGTTCTCCTATGTAGGGGGGTTCCGGCATCGAAATAGACGACACGATCATATTCGTCTTGTTGTTCTAAGCAACTTTCATGTTTTAAGTTTTTCGATCTGAGCTACGGTTTAAAAGCTACGAATTTTCAAAGTTTTAAATATTTTCTGAAATTTATTTATTTAACAGAAAAGGAAATATGATGTCAGCATTGCGTAGAAGTGACGTCATCAGTCAACAGAGCTGACCAGAGTCAAACCTGACATGTGGGCCCCAAATGTCAGCCTCTATTGGTTAATAAAGTTTAAACTTAAACTAATTAGAGTTAATTAGGCAGCTGGCCCCACATGTCATAGACTAATTAACTTAATTATTTTTATTTTTATTTATAAAATGTTTTAGTTAATTAAAATGGCGGTGGGGCCCATGTGTCAGTGGCACGGTGGGCGCCCAGTCAGCAGTTGACTGGGTCAGCCCAGTCAACTGGGACCCCCAGGGCCCACTGGCAGTGACCCAGGGGTGGACCCCAGGTACGCCACATCAGCGGCGGCCGGCGGAATGTCGCCGGTGATGCCAAACGCGGCGGCGCGGCTCGTCTCGCCAGAAAACGGCCTCAGGCGGCCATTCGTCGCGTGGCCTAGTGCGTTCGAACGAGAAGGCTGGGCCGCACCTGCTGGTGGTGGTGGCGTCGCCGGGGTCGGCCAGAGTCAACGCCGGCGACGAGGCCAGTGGCTGAGCGGTTCGGGCAATGGCGAAAACGGCGCTGCAGCGCGCGGCGGTTCGACCTAAAGGGGTAGGATCGCGCTACGCGAGCTGACGAGCTCAATAGGCACGGTCCCGTGACCGTTTGGTCGCCTGAGACACGCTGCGACGAGCTCGCGCGGCGGTGGGTTCGGCCACATGCAGAGCAGCGAGCTATGGGCACGGCAGGTCTAGGAAAAAGAGAGAGTAGGTGACGGAGCTCACCGAGCGGCACGAAGAAGGCCCTCGAAAGCTTAGGAGCTGCAGAGGAGTCGCGGTCGACGGGGATCGCCGACGACCGAAGCGGAAGGGGACGGGGCGATTCTGGAGCTGTGGTGGCTTCGGCTCCAGCCGCTACCACCAGACATCGAGGAAGACGACGATGAAGACAACGGACGCGTCGGCGAAGCGATGCGGTGGTTGTGGCCGCGGAGACGGGCGAGGCACGACGGCGACCGCATCGGGCGCCGATGGGACCGAGCAGGGGAGAGCAAGGGAAGAGGTGAGGAGTGAGCGAGGAGGTCCAGGAGGGAGGCACGGCTCGTCCTTATCCCCCTCGCGCGTCGGTGGCTATCGGTGGCCGTCGCCGTGTCGGCGGGCGACCGGAGCGCGCGCGCGCAGCCACGGCGGTGGTGACACGCCGAAGGAGAGAGAGGGAGATGGGCCAGTTGGGCCGGTTTCGGGGCACTGTGCACTTAGGCCCAGTGCACAGTGCCTCTTTGCATTTTATTTTCTGTTTTTGAATTTTCCTTTTTACAGAGATAGCTTAGAATTATTTTGAGTATTCAAATGAGCTAGCAAAAATGTGAAACTTGCTCACACATGTGCATGGCAATTTCCCACACTGCCACAAAAAGTTTGGGCACTTTTGGAAATCATTTGAATTTATTCAAAAATAATTTGGGCATTTTAAATGCTGATTGGGCTCTGTTAAAATACTTAGGCCCTTCTGTGGTAGATGATGATGTTGTGTTCCTTAACAGCAATTATTTTAAGATTATTTGCTATAATGTGAACATTTTTCCCACAAGTTTTGAGCAACTTCATATTTCACTTTTGAATTTTGAGTTGATTTTCAGAATATAATTTGAATTGAATTCTTAACCAAAGTGATTAGGCACTGCAAATTGAGATGACTTGGCATACTTAGCAGAGTGTCACAGTGGCTATTACACAGGGGTGTTACAAATTCTCCTCTAAAATAAATTCTTGTCCCGAGAATTTAGGAGGTCGAAGGAAAGAGGTCGGGATATTCTTCCCGAAGATGATCCTCGCGTTCCCAAGTGGCTTCATCTTCAGTGTGATTCGACCACTACACTTTCAGGAACTTGGTCGTCTTCTGACGAGTTCGATGTTCAGCTTCATCGAGAATGCGGATGGGATGCTCCTTATAAGAAAGATCATCTTGCAACTAGAGCATCTTGTGATCCACTGCGCGGTGTGGAGATTCCTTGAAGCATTTACGAAGTTGTGACACATGAAAGACGTCGTGGATATGAGAGAATTGCGGTGGCAACTCCAATTTATATGCCACCTGTCCACGTCTGGTAATGATGCGAAAGGGGCCGATGTAGCGTGGAGCTAGCTTGCCCTTGATTCCGAAACGACGGGTGCCCTTCATAGGAGTGACACGAAGATAAGCTTGATCACCTGGTTGATAAGTCAGACCCCATCGCTTGCGATCATAATTGCTCTTCTGGCGGTCCTGAGCCGCCTTGAGATTACCTCGGACAATTCTGACTTGTTCTTCGGCATGTTGAATAATGTCCGGTCCCACGAGAGGTCGTTCCCCAGTTTCTGACCAATTCAGAGGGGTTCGACATTTACGCCCGTATAGCACTTCAAAGGGGGCTATTTTCAAGCTGGCTTGATAACTGTTTTTATAAGAGAATTCGGCAAACAGAAGAGATTCTTCCCACTTCTTTCCAAATGATATAACACAAGCCCGAAGCATATCTTCAAGCACTTGATTAACTCGCTCAACTTGGCCTTGGGATTGAGGATGGTATGCTGAACTCCAGGTAATGTGAGTTCCCATAGCTTCTTGGAAACTTTCCCAGAATTTGGAAGTGAAAAGACCGCCACGGTCCGAACTGATCTCCTTCGGAATACCGTGGAGTGAAACAATTCTGGAGATATACAACTCTGCTAACTGGCTAGCGGTGATAGTCTCCTTGACAGGCATAAAATGTGCAACTTTGGAGAGTTGGTCGACGACGACAAGAATAGCATCGTGACCCTTCTAAGACTTGGGAAGACCAGTAATGAAATCCATCTGCACTTTATCCCATTTCCATAGAGGAATAGGGAGTGGTTGAAGAATTCCAGCATGCTTCTGATGTTCTGCTTTCACGCGACGACAAACATCACATTCGGCAACATATCTAGCGATATCCTGCTTCATTCTAGACCACCAGTACCTTTGTCGAAGATCGCGATACATCTTGGTGCTACCCGGATGGATAGACAGCGGTGTATCATGTGCCTCCTTCATAACTTTGTCAGTCATCAGTTCGAAGCGAGGTACCACAAGGCGGTCTCGGAAATACAGGGTTCCATCTTCAGCAATCGAGAAATCCCTGTACTTATCAAGGTGAAGTTCTTTCTTCATTAGATCTACTTCAGCATCTTTGGCTTGCACAATCTTTATAGCCTTCTCAAGATCTGGCTGTACCTCAAGGTTATTAAGAGAACCCTGCGGAACGATACAGACGTTCAACTTGCACAATTCTTCATAAAGTTGGGGTTGAGCTTGCTTAACCATGAGGTTTTTGCAATATGACTTTCGGCTCAAGGCATCAGCCATCACATTAGCCTTGCCAGGGGTATAATAAATACTACAGTCATAGTCCGTAATTGTTTCCAACCATCACTGTTGACGGAGATTAAGATCCGATTGGGTGAACAAATACTTTAGACTCTGATGATCGGTATAAATCTCACACCGGTTTCCAAGAAGGTAATGTCGCCACTGCTTCAAAGCATAGATCACAGCAGCGAGTTCGAGATCATGCACTGGATAGTTTTCTTCATGCGGACGCAATTGTCGCGAGGCATATGCAATTACCTTTCACTCTTGCATTAGGACACAGCCTAATCCTTGACGAGAGGCGTCACAATATATCACAAAGTCCTTGCGTGAATCGGGAGGAGCAAGCACTGGAGCAGAAGTAAGCTTGTCCTTGAGAATCTGGAAACTTTCTTGACATTTGTCTGTCCACTCAAACTTAACGCCTTTGTGAAGCAGGTTAGTCAGGGGCTTGGCAATCTTGGAAAAGTTCTCGACGAATCGACGGCAATAACTTGCAAGGCCGAGAAAACTTCGGACTTGCTTGGCATTCTTCGGAGGAGTTCAGTCAAGAATAGCCTGAACACGCTCCGGGTTAACGGCGATACCGTCCTTGGAAATCACATGTCCATAAAATATATTACTCATATAAATAGAACAACCATTATTCTCTGATTTAAATGAATGACCGTCTCGCATTAAACAAGATCCAGATATAATGTTCATGCTCAACGCTAGCACCAAATAGCAATTATTCAGGTCTAAAACTAATCCCGAAGGTAGATGTAGAGGTAGCGTGCCGACGGCGATCACATCGACCTTGGAACCATTCCCGACGGGCATCGTCACCTCGTCCTTAGTCAATCTTCATTTAATCCGTAGTCCCTGTTTCGAGTTACAAATATGAGCAACCGAACCGGTATCAAATACCCAGGCACTACTACGAGCATTAGTAAGGTACACATCAATAACATGTATATCAAATATACCTTTTTTCACTTTGCCATCCTTCTTATCCGCCAAATACTTGGGGCAGTTCCGCTTCCAGTGACCAGTCCCTTTGCAGTAGAAGCACTCAGTTTCAGGCTTAGGTCCAGACTTGGGCTTCTTCCCGGGAGTAGCAACTTGCTTGCTATTCTTCTTGAAGTTCCCCTTCTTCCCTTTGCCCTTTTTCTTGAAACTAGTGGTCTTGTTAACCATCAACACTTGATGCTCCTTCTTGATTTCTACCTCCGCAGCCTTTAGCATCGCGAAGAGCTCGGGAATTTTCTTTTCCCTCCCTTGCATATTATAGTTCATCACGAAGCCTTTATAGCTTGGTGGCAGTGATTGAAGAACTCTGCCAATGACACTATCATCAGGAAGATTAACTCCCAGCTGAGTCAAGTGGTTATGGTACCCAGACATTTTGAGTATATGTTCACTGACAGAACTATTCTCCTCCATCTTGCAGCTATAGAACTTGTTGGAGACTTCATATCTCTCAACTCGGGCATTTGCTTGAAATATTAACTTCAACTCTTGGAACATCTCATATGCTCCATGACGTTCAAAACGTCTTTGAAGTCCCGATTCTAAGCCGTAAAGCATGGCACACTGAACTATCGAGTAGTCATCAGATCGAGCTTGCAGGACGTTCATAACATCAGAGTCTGCTCCTGCAGCAGGCCTTTCACCTAGCGGTGCATCAAGGACATAATTCTTCTGTGCAGCAATGAGGATAATCCTCAAGTTACGGACCCAGTCCGTGTAGTTGCTACCATCATCTTTCAACTTAGTTTTCTCTAGGAACGCATTAAAATTCAAGGGAACGGTAGCACGGGCCATTGATCTACAACAACATAGATATGCAAAAACTATCAGGTACTAAGTTCATGATAAATTAAAGTTAAATTAATCATATTACTTAAGAACTCTCACTTAGATAGACATCCCTCTAGTCATCTAAATGATCACGTGATCCATATCAACTAAACCATGTTCGATCATCACGTGAGATGGAGTAGTTTTCAATGGTGAACATCTCTATGTTGATCATATCTACTATATGATTCACATTTGACCTTTCGGTCTCAGTGTTCCGAGGCCATATCTGCATATGCTAGGCTCGTCAAGTTTAACCCGAGTATTCTGCACATGCAAAACTGGCTTGCACCCGTTGTATGTGAACGTAGAGCTTATCACACCCGATCATCACGTGGTGTCTCGGCACGACGAACTGTCGCAACGGTGCATAGTCAGGGAGAACACTTATGCCTTGAAATTTAGTGAGGGATCATCTTATAATGCTACCGCCATACTAAGCAAAATAAGATGCATAAAAGATAAACATCACATGCAATCAAAAATATGTGACATGATATGGCCATCATCATCTTGTGCCTTTGATCTCCATCTCCAAAGCACCGTCATGATGTCCATCATCACCGGCTTGACACCTTGACCTCCATCGTAGCGTCGTTGTCGTCTCGCCAACTATTGCTTCTACGACTATCGCTACCGCATAGTGATAAAGTAAAACAATTACATGGCGATTGCCTTTCATACAATAAAGCGACAACGATAAGGCTCCTGCCAGTTGCCGATAACTTTTACAAAACATGATCATCTCATACAATAACGTGTATAACATCATGTCTTGACCATATCACATCACAGCATGCCCTGCAAAAACAAGTTAGACGTCCTCTACTTTGTTGTTGCAAGTTTTATGTGGCTGCTACGGGCTTCTAGCAAGAACCGTTCTTACCTACGCATCAAAACCACAACGATTTTTCGTCAAGTGTGCTGTTTTAACCTTCAACAAGGACCGGCCGTAGTCAAAGTCGATTCAACTAAAGTTGGAGAAACAGACACTCGCCAGCCACCTGTGTGCAAAGCACGTCGGTAGAACCAGTCTCATGAACACGGTCATGTAATGTCGGTCCGGGCCGCTTCATCCAACAATACCGCCGAATCAAAGTAAGACGTTGGTGGTAAGCAGTATGACTATTATCGCCCACAACTCTTTGTGTTCTACTCATGCATATCATCTACGCATAGACCTGGCTCGGATGCCACTGTTGGGGAACGTAGCATGCAATTTCAAAAAAATTCCTACGCTCACGCAAGATCTATCTAGTAGATGCATAGCAACGAGAGGGGGAGAGTGTGTCCACGTACCCTCATAGACCGAAAGCGGAAGCGTTAAGTTAACGCGGTTGATGTAGTCGAACGTCTTCACGATCCAACCGATCCAAGCACCGAACGTACGGCACCTCCGTGTTCAGCACACGTTCAGCTCGATGACGTCCCTCGAACTCTTGATCCAGCAGAGGGTCGAGGGAGAGTTCCGTCAGCACGACAGCGTGGCGACGGTGTTGGTGATGTGATCCGCGCAGGGCTTCGCCTAAGCACTACGACGCTATGACCGGAGGAGTAAACTGTGGAGGGGGGCACCGCACACGGCTAAGAGAAATCTTGGTGTCTTTGGGGTGCCCTCCGCCCCCGTATATAAAGGAGGGGGGGGAGGAGGCGGCCGGCATAGAGGGGGCGCGCCAAGGGGGGAGTCCTACTAGGATTCCCAGTCCTAGTAGGATTCCCCTTTCCTTTCCGGAAAAGGGGGGAAGGGGAAAGATGTGGAGGAGAAGAAGGAAAGGGGGGCCGCGCCCCCCACCTCTAGTCCAATTCGGTTTGGGCTTCGGGGGCGCGCGCCACCACCTGGCCACCTGCCTCCTCTCTCCACTAGGGCCCATGAAGGCCCACTAGTCCCCCGGGGGGTTCCGGTAACCTCCCGGTACTCCGAAAAATGTCCGAACCTTTCCGGTGCCCGAACATAACCTTCCAATATATCAATCTTTACCTCTCGACCATTTCGAGACTCCTCATCATGTCCGTGATCTCATCCGGGACTCCGAACAATCTTCGGTCACCAAAACACATAACTCATAATACAAATCGTCATCGAACGTTAAGCGTGCAGACCCTATGGGTTCGAGAACTATGTAGACATGTCCGAGACACATCTCCGGTCAATAACCAATAGCGGAACCTGGATGCTCATATTGGCTCCTACATATTCTACAAAGATCTTTATCGGTCAAACCGTACAACAACATACGTCATTCCCTTTGTCATCGGTATGCTACTTGCCCGAGATTCGATCGTCGGTATCTTCATACCTAGTTCAATCTCGTTACCGACAAGTCTCTTTACTCGTTCCGTAATGCATCATCCCGCAACTAACTCATTAGTCACATTGCTTGCAAGGCTTCACATGATGTGCATTACCGAGAGGGCCCAGAGATACCTCTCCGATACTCGGAGTGACAAATCCTAATCTTGATCTATGCCAACCCAACAAACACCTTCGGAGAAACCTGTAGAGCATCTTTATAATCACCCAGTTACGTTGTGATGTTTGATAGCACACAAGGTGTTCCTCCGGTATTCGGGAGTTGCATAATCTCATAGTCAGAGGAATATGTATAAGTCATGAAGAAAGCAATAGCAATAAAACTTAACGATCATTATGCTAAGCTAACGGATGGGTCTTGTCCATCACATCATTCTCCTAATGATGTGATCCCGTTCATCAAATGACAACACATGTCTATGGTCAGGAAACTTAATCATCTTTGATTAACGAGCTAGTCAAGTAGAGGCATACTAGGGACACTTTGTTTTGTCTATGTATTCACACATGTATTAAGTTTTGGGTTAATACAATTCTAGCATGAATAATAAACATTTATCATGATATAAGGAAATATAAATAACAACTTTATTATTGCCTCTAGGGCATATTTCCTTCAGTAGTGAGGAACTTGACGTCCACGGGGTCTTTGAGGGTCGACGGTAGTGGTACACACAAAGGTTGTCGAACTTGACGCTTGCGTTACACGTGTCTTCGGCGACGGTAGTCGTACACACGTTGTAGTCGAACTTGACGGATCCGAGGGCTCCAGACGTCGTGGTACTTGGCGTCCAAGTGGGCTCAGGGAGACTTGTGTATTTGCGTAGTCATACACGGGACATGTGGCTGCGGTCTTGGCGGCTTGAGCAGGGGCCACCCAAACTCGGCAGGAGGCAGTAGGTTGACGGAGTGGCGGATGGCAGAGCAGGTCCAGGCGGTGGAGTCGAGCAGGGGCGACGGCGCAACGCTCACCAGCGAGGGTCCGGTTGCCGGGTCGGGAGAAATAGATGGACCTAAAGGCGGAGACGGCACGCGAGGAGGGCCATGGCGTGCACGGGGCTGTCGGACCTGCTGCTGCTGCTGCCGGAGGCTGGAAGCTCCGCAGCGGCGGCCATGACGAGCGGGGCGAGCAGAGGCACGAACGGAGCAGAGGAAGGGAGCCCGGGATGGAGCAGTTCAGCGGGTCCGGGTGGCGCGGCGCGGACGAGCTTGAGGGCGACGACTGGCGAGATCCGACGGCGGAGCTGACGAGGCAGCGGCGCCGAGTAGACGAGGAGGCGGGCGAGGAGTAGAGGGATCGAGGGGAGGACGAGAGATGGATGCTCATGCGTGCGCTCCCTGGTGACGGCGCTAGGAGGAAGGGGGCAGGGGAGTTGGGGATCGATCGGGTGGCTGGGGCTCTCGATCGCTAGCTAGGGTTATCAGCGGGGGCGGCTGGGCCAAGGGCCATGATGCAGATGGGCCGGCCTGGCTGGGCTGTTGGTTGGAGGCCCAGCTGGGCTGTCTCTCTTCTCTCTCTCTCTCATATTTTCCATTAGCAGAAAAATAGGAAGAAAGTAAAGAGAGAAAGGAAAAGGTTAGAGAAGGAACTTTGGCATGCGGATAATTTTCCTGGACTCACGAAAATGAGCTTGATCCAAGAAAAATAGAAAGTGAGCATGGGCGTGAAGTTGAATTCAACCTCATTTGAATTTAATTCAAATGAGTGTGAGAAATAAGTGGGTATTCGATAGGTCCAAAAATGTTGAGAATTTAGGAGGAGCCTCGATAAATGGAGAAAGAATTATGGAGAAAGTTTGGAGAACAAACATGAAGCAAAAAGGCATTAGAATTAAATTGCAAGTGGGTTGCGGTTAATTCCAAACTAGTGGAATATTTTATTATAGCTCCTTAATAATATTGGGAGACTTTGTATATGTTATAAAGAGAAATCACCATTGTGAATATCCCTCGATTTAAATAGATCAATGATCTATGCAATTTATTTAGCTGAGTTTTAAAAAGGGTTGCATGATGACATGATGCAATGATGAATGAACAAACAAAACAAGTCACACGACGAAACTCGGAATACATGGAAGGCATCTGGAGTGTCGGTCTCGGGGTGTCACAACCAGCGCCTCCTGCTCGGCCACATCCACATACGACACTATGGCCGTGTCGCAGGGAGTTGCTCCTCCGCGCGCCAGTGCTCGTCCAAGAGGCAGAGGTAGTAGGCCTGGTCGGCCTGCGCCTGCCGGAACTTAGCCTCCCACTGTTCTGCTCCTCTAGCACCACGTCCGTGTTGTGGGCACGGGCCTCGCCGATGGTGATGCCAGCATGCACCAGCGAGGAGGGTGGCTCCGGCTCGTCCTCGGTCGCGTCCTCCATTGGGTGTCCGCAGCGGTGGCCTCCGTCTGCATGTCGGCCTACCAGCCGACTGCAATGACGGCAATCTCCTTTTTCTTCTCGGATGATAGGTTGTCCCATATGGCTTTGGAGCTCGAGGAGGCCATGGCGGACATGGTGCAAAGATGAGGAAGGGAGCAGAGGATGATGGATGCGGCTATGGTCGGGCCCGCGGTTTAAATAGCGGGTTGATGGCAGGGCAGCCGACGACATGATTAATTGCGAGCGGTAGATGGACGGATGGGTGGCGCTGGCTCGCGGTTCCTAGGCAACCGTGTGTGTTTAATGGAGGCAGACAGACGTACTCGTGCCGTTTGAATGCGGTGAGACGCCACATGCACAGGGAAGCGGCGCGGGCCGCGCTTTTGGTCGGCGCACCGCTTCAGCGCCGGCTCTAGTGAGAGGTCGTGTCCGCTCTCAGCCGGTGCACGGCTTCAATGTCGGCTCCAGTGAGAGGTCGTGTTCGCTCTCAGCCGACGTGAATGTGGCGCTGGCGCTCTGTAATAGCACTGACCAGCGTCGGGCGGGAACGAGCGGCTCAGGTGAGCCACGGTTGCCAGACGCGGACATGGCAGTAGTCCGGACGCCTGTAAAGCCCCCCCCCCCCCCCCCCCGGACACACACACACACACTTTGTCTCTGTTTTGCGAAAAATAGTGTGGCCGGACTGACCTGCCGACGGATACAAGACCGCGTTGAATGGCAAAACACGTCCGGACCGCGTGATCCAAACGTTTATAGGCGGTTTGAGGATCGGCGTTGGAGATGCCCTTATACCAATGACCGCTGAATGATGGCCTTCATGTCCTCCTATAGCTTGTACTTTTTAAGTAGTTTCATGTCCTAGCAAGCAGAAGCTAATTATGAGAGACTTCTCTAGCATGAAGGGCCCAATAGATAGATCTTCCAAAGGAATGGTGATCGAAAGTTGTACGATTGTCCAAGTCCGGATCAAAACCGTATCAAAAATGTGGAGCGCGTACGATATGGCTAGCGTGGTAGAGTCTACGATGGGAGGCCGCTTTTCATATCCATATCCAAAGAATGGACGCACTCCACTTATAAAAAAACGGCCAATCGATCTGTCCACCCGTTTACACCCACAACTTTGCTGAAGAATATCACGCGGACAAAAAAAAAAGGAGGCTGCTGTGCCATGCCGCTGCTGCAGATCCGTCAACTAATTCTCTCCGGATTCGTAATGTTGGGATTTTGCTGTCCTCCGCCAAGCTGTATTTTTTTTTGGCGTCCGCTGCTCACCTACCGGTATCTGAAACACTTAACTAAAATTTTGAAGTTTCTAATTTTTGGAGCTAATAATAATCATGCTCCTTTTCTTTTCGGAAAATAACAGGTACTAAGTTATTTGCAGCCATTAGCCAATTAATGAAGTACAATACGATTCTCATTCGTAAAAAAAAGGTAAACTACACAGTGCAATTCTGATACTTGTATGAAAGTCTCTGCAAAACTACTCCAAAAAATTATTTGGAATGTTGCCCGCAATATATGGCGGGTGAATCAGTATCAATTACACGCACGTGTGCGAACCAACCTGTGGTTGAATGGTTATGAGGGCAGTGGTATTCCCAGCCCACCAGAGTTCAAATCCTAATGCTCGCATTTATTCTAAATGTATTTAAGGATTTCAACAATGCGCATTCAGTGAAAGGAGACGTTCCTGTCGACTACGAGGCCCTACGGTAACTTCGTAAAATATCAAGATGATATGCCGGTTCAGTCTCTCAAAGATGCTCATTGCTGGAATTTAGTCTAGTTTTGGGCCAGCCAATAGCATTTTCAGAAATTCCTAATAAATCCTAGAGGCCCATGTCGGTGTCAAAACCGGCCAATCTCGGGTAGGGGTCCCGAACTGTGCGTCTGAGGATCGAAGGTAACAAGGGACAAAGGGAACACGAGGTTTACCCAGGTTCGGGCCCTCTTAATGGCATGGTGTTGAAGCAGGAAGGCCCGTACGGGGTAATGAATGCCGTTGCGGGCTGGTCGGACTCCTTCATTTTAATTTGATGGTATCCGGAGTATGTGTCGAGGAAACACAATGAATCATGTCCTGCAGTCGCGTCAATGATTTGGTCAATGCGGGGCAGCGGGAAGGGGTCCTTAGGGCAGGCTTTATTGAGGTCTTTGCAATCGACACAAAGGCGCCAGGATTTATCCTTCTTCGGTACCATGACCAGGTTTGCTAGGCAGTCCGGGTGTTTGATCTCCCTGATGAACCCTGCTTCAAGAAGTCTAGCTAGCTCCTCCCCCATAGCTTGTCGTTTGGATCCGGAGTTTGAAGAATCCCCGAGGTCACTAGTCCAGGATTAGGAGGGTCCTGGTGGTTCTTGGGCTCAACGCCTGATTCTATGTTCGGAGGACATATGGTCTCTTCCCGAAGATGGGTATCCGGCTCACAGGGCTCGAAAATCCGAACATAGCTTGTTATCAACTTAGGGGGAGAAGTATTCTCAGCTTGTTCCTCCACGACCGCTTTCAGATGGGTGATCGGCGGGAATTTGATTTCCCTCTGATCGGGTTTGAGCCCAATCCGATCATAGTCTGTTGCGACCCCTAGGGAGGCGATGCGATCTAGCAGTTCGTTCAAGGACGAGACATCTGCCGGATCCATCTTTTCGGAGTGTTCAAGGCCAATACGGAGATGATGTTTGGCGATTTGGGGGGCCGCTTTTGGCTTAACGGCCGAGCGGGCGCCCATGGCAAAACCGCCGAGTTGGAGGATCTGTCCCGGGACTAGGGCTCCTCCAGAGGTGATGTTGTCATTGATGACAAGGCGAGCCATCGATCCTTCCGTCGACAACACAAAGGAACTCTCAATGAAAGCACCAATGTTGGTGTCAAAACCGGCCGATCTCGGGTAGGGGGTCCTGAACTGTGCGTCTGAGGATCGAAGGTAACAAGGGACAAAGGGAACACGATGTTTACCCAGGTTCAGGCCCTCTTAATGGAGGTAAAACCCTACGTCCTGCTTGATTGTATTTGATGAGTATGGGGGTTACAAGAGTTGATCTACCTCGAGATCATAGTGGCTAAACTCTAGCTGTCTAGCCTATGAAAATTCTGATAGCCTCTACGGACTAAACCCTCCGGTTTATATAGACACCGGAGGGGGCTAGGGTTGTACAGAGTCGGTTTACAGAGGAAGAAAACTACACATCCGGACGCCAATCTTGCCATCCACGCAAAGGAGAGTCCCATCCAGACACGGGGAAAGGCCTTCTTCCTTATATCTTCACGGCCCATCAGTCCGGCCCATGTCACATAACCCGGACGCCCGAGGACCCCTTAATCCAGGACTCCCTCAGTAGCCCCCGAACTTGCCTTCAATGACGACGTAGTATACGACTTATGTCTTCGGCTTTGCAAGGCGGGTTCTTCATTTGTACTTCGGATTGACGACAGTCCGGCTCTGACCTCGATGTGCTGCCTTTATGATTCTTTTCGGTGGTCGCCTTGATTTCCGCGCGCCGGGTGAATACGAATGGCCCGTGATTTTTTTACAAATAAGCCCCTCACCATGCTTGGACGGCATCTATATAAGGAGATCTAGATCCCCAAATGCCATCCCACATCGCGCAAAAGAAAAACCATCAAGATTAGCCGCGAAGAAAGCTTTCCAACATGGCCAGTGCTTCAGGCTCATCTTCGCGCCCCCACGGCCCTCAAGAGGGTGATTGGCAGAGTTGCTCAGTGCCTCATCTTCAGCTGAGTCGACTCCAGACGCAGGGTTATCTTCCCCTCGCAGATCTAGTCTCAGTTCGAGCGGGCTTGGCCTCAATCGATAACGATGTGATGGCCGAGAATTTCCCCAATCCCAATAAGGAGGAGAGGGTGTGCTTCGTACCATTCCTGCTGCGGGGCCTAGGATTTCCAATCCATCCCTTTCTTAGGGGACTATTGGAATTTTACGGCATCCAACTGCACAACCTTACCCAAGCTCGATTATGCACATCTCGGGTTTCGTTGCCCTCTGCGAACTGTTCTTAGGCATTGAGGCCCATTTCGAACTATGGAGGAAGTTCTTTTGCCTTGTTCCCCGTCATCGAGGAGGCTCTATATTTGAAGTGGGCGGTGCCGAAGTATGGCGTATAGCCCGATCCGGATACCTCATAGGAACTCCCAAGGAGGTACACCCACAGTGGTCTTCGGAATGGTTTTATATGGACGACGTCCCACTGCCAGACCCCATTCGGCGCGGCCTTCCTGAATTTTCCAGCGCTCCTTTAAAGAAGCGTCTCAACTA
The DNA here is from genome assembly GCA_011799875.1 of Thinopyrum elongatum. Classification (NCBI taxonomy): domain Eukaryota; kingdom Viridiplantae; phylum Streptophyta; class Magnoliopsida; order Poales; family Poaceae; genus Thinopyrum; species Thinopyrum elongatum. Next base: position 213,486,051 of record CM022301.1, on the reverse strand, counting down.
GCGTCCCCGAAGTCCCAAGGAGGAAGACAGTGCGGAAATAAAAAGATTGGTTAGCAAGATCAGGTTACTAGCCCATACTGGCTCTCGATAGTCGAGGTCATGGCTATTGCAATAAAGAAGTGCGTCCAACCTCTCCAATCCAGAGTAACTCCTTTATGGTGCTATAATGGAGAAGATGGCGCTTCTCGTTACAGACGGAAGGGTCCGGATACCCCTGTCGAACTGGCCACAATCTTGGCCGATCTGTATAAGGGTGAAAAAGAAGATTTCCTCCGCCTGAACTGCCGGGAATGCTATTCCATGTACAACCCCATTGAATGGGTAAGGCTTCGATTATCCGTGTTGTTTTATTGCTGTCACGGTATGCTAAGCCAATTTGTTCTCTGTTAAAACAGTCATGGGGGAAGATGATCGAGGACGTTCACTGCCCTGCCCCACAGCCATAGGATCATAATCGCGACGAGGATCCTGGCTTTCGCGAGGATTCAGATATATACGTAGGATTTGATGATGGGGTATTTTATCAGGCGAGCCCTGACGGCTTGGAAGTGGCTATCACCGCCGACTACCCCCGCCTCTATCCCTTCTGCATCGTAAGTATTCGGAGGGCTCTTGAAAGGAAACCCTTATCTGCACTTTTGCTTATTATACCGTTCCGGATTTTAACAAGATCGGCGTTCGGCAGACCGTACCTCCTCGAGGGCGGCCCCTACACAAAGCAGCCGTTCAAAATGAAAGGGGACTGGGAGTGCTGCAGAAATCCCACAGTCTTCCAAGAGGTATGTCCGCTTAGTACATGCCTGGGCATAAGTCCGGATTGTTTAAAGTCTCCTTCTTATCTTTGATGTCACGAGAAACACGCGGCAGACGGTGGGAAAACGCCCTGCTAGCCGAATGTCCGCCAATCCGGTGCCGGACTCGCCAACTAGGACGAGAACCGAGGCAATGCCAGACCCGAATCTTCATGAGGATTCGGATGACGTATCTGTCACGAATTCTGAAGTGGAGAGCGTGATGAATCACCGCCGATTAAAGGAAGCCATGCGTGCCCCGGCTTTTTCCGAGCAAGAGTTTACCGCACTCAGCACGGTGGATGCATATATCCGAGCCGCTCGAGACGGAGTTGCCGGAGTCACTCAGTTGTTCTCAAAAGACATACATGTAAGCGTTTATGCAATTTTGGATAGTCATATGCCAGTAGCCCCCGTGACTTGAAGTGGTGAGGCAAACCGAGTTAAGGATCGATATACCCTGCAGGTCCTTAAAGAAAAGAACACTGCGCTAGCCCAGGAGCTGAAAACAAACTAAATGCAGCTGAATGCTATTACCGCCGAACTGGCGGAGTTAAAAAAAGATCGCGACGAGTGCGTCCAGGGAGAAAAATATCAAGGAGGAAAAGGACAAACAATCCGAAGAGATAGAGAGCTTGAAGGCTCAGTTATCGGCCGCTCAGAGAGAAAATGAAAAACTGAAGGGCGGCATATTCGGTATGTCTTCCTCTTTCATTCAGAACCTCCCTAGGTGATCATGCTTAATCCATAATTCGGAATATCATGACTCTGTTGCCGCAAGTCTGTTAACTGGTAGGCCGGAAGAGGAAGTATCCGGATTTCAAGGCGACGTGCTAAAGGAGCTGTCTGCGGTACATGCTCGGGCCCAGAAGGCCATGAAGAGTATGGTGAAGGCTTTATGGCCATCCGATACCCCTCCAGAGAGTATGGAGGGCTTGGCAAACCTGTTCAAAGGTGCCCGGCGCTAGTTTGAGCTATGGAAGACATCCGCCTGCCATGAAGGCGCACGAGAAGCCTAGGCCATGGTGAAAACACGCTTCACCAAGCTAGATCCAAATCATATGGCCCGAGTGGGACCACAGGGACCCGACGGTAAAGAGATTCCAGTGAGTTTAGTGTATGACCAAGTAATGATAGCTGCGAAGTATTCGCAGGAAGACTGTAGGTTAGACAGTCTTATGGATGGAATAGATAAGGAATAGGTATTTGATGCAATGTATTAGAGTACGTTATGATCAACCTGTGCCTTTATCCGAACATGTGAAAAGTTTTGTCATCGTAGGCTTTCGGCTTTAACCTCCGGACCAAAATGGTGGAGTGTTTCCGGATACTATTGGGAATGAAAAGAAACATTCACTATGTCCGGAAACCAGGCAACCCAGTCATTATGCTCGAACAGACAAAAAATTGTAGTTCAGGATGTATGTTATATTACATATGTAAAAAAACATCTTCCAAGGAGAATAGTTCCGTTAAGGGTTCCTTTCCTTGGGTTGGCATGCAGTAAGTATGCGTGCCGGGGCTTTGGTCCATTATACGAAAAAAACTATCCCACAGTATTTGGAGTGGTTACAAGAATGTAACAATCTGTCGTTTGATTGCCGACCACCTATTCTCTTAAGAACGCTAGCTTTCGGTGACCCGGTTGTAACAATCGCAGAGGTGCTCCCTTTACGCCCTAGCCGAACAATCGGGAACGTAGGGCATAAACACAGGAGCAAGGCAACCCAGCTTGGCAAAAACTTAAGTCATAGAGGTGCATATAATGGCAAAAAGGATGTATATGAGCAAACGACATTTATATTTTGAGCTCCAGGCCGAAATAATAATAAGCTTCAGTTAAAGAAGCCCCCGGTTATGGTGGAGTATGTACATTTAAGGATGTGTACCCCTCAAGTGTTCGGCTTATCCAAACAATTCCTGGAAATAATATAAAAATGAGGAAATAAGAAACAAAATGAAGAGGAGAAAAAGGGAACGAAAAAGAAGTATGGCCGAACTTTATGCGTAGAATCTTCGGAGCCGAGCAGCGTTCCATGGATTCGGCTCTAAGCGGTTATCCGATGCATTACGAAGGCGGTACGCTCCTCCAGTGAGAACTTCATCGATAATGAAGGGACCTTCCCGTTTTGGTTTGAGCTTGTCCTTTTTATTCTCTGGGAGGCGTAAGACGAGTTCACCGACATTATAAGTCTTTGCCCGCACTTCCCCGCTTTGATATCTCCAGTCCTGTTGTTGATAGAATGCGAAACGGGCTTTTGCAACATCGAGCCCCTCCTCTAGGCCATCTAGGTCATCCCGCTGATCGAGCTCGGCTTCTCTCACTTCATACATGTGCACTCGAGGTGAGTCATGAATAATATCGCAGGGCAAAACAGCCTCTGCGCCGTACACCATAAAAAAGGGGGTGTATCCGGTCGTGCGATTGGGGGTGGTCCACAGTCCCCAGAGTACGGAATCGAGTTCCTCGACCCAGTGCTTATCTGACTCCCGTAGGGATCGCACTAGTCTGGGTTTGATGCCGCTCATTATCAGGCCATTAGCCCGTTCGACCTGACCATTTGTTTGAGGGTGATATACGGAGGCGTAATCGAGCTTGATGCCCAAGTTAGCACACCAAGTTTTCACATCATCGGCTGTTAAGTTAGAGCCATTGTCAGTAATGATACTGTGAGGGACACCATAACGGTGTACAACGCCGGATATAAAGTCGATCACCGGTCCAGCTTCAGCCATTTTTACTGGTTTGGCCTCTATCCACTTAGTGAATTTGTCCACCATAACCAGCAAATATTTCTTCTTGTGGCTTCCCCCTTTAAGGGGTCCGACCATATACAGCCCCCAGACCGCAAAAGGCCAAGTGATGGGGATTGTTTTTAAGGCGGTGGGCGGCATGTGACTTTGATTGGCGAAAAGCTGGCATCCGACACAACGCTGTACAAGAGCCTGTGCATCTGCTCGGGCCGTAGGCCAAAAGAAACCTGTACGGAAGGCCTTACTTACGAGGGCCCGAGCGGCGGCATGATGGCCACCGAGACCAGCATGTATTTCGGCCAAGAGCTGCCGTCCCTCCTCTTCGGAGATACATCTTTGAAGAACTCCAGTAGTACTTTTCTTGTAGAGTTCTCCTTCATGAACCTTGTAGGCTTTCGAGCGTCGAACTATGCGACGGGCTTCATTCTGGTCCTCAGGGAGCTCCTGCCTATTAAGGTAGGCCAGGAAGGGTTCGGTTCATGGAGCAATGACAGCCATGATTACATGGGCGGAAGGTGTCATTTCGGTGCCCGAGCCCCCGATGATATCAGAATTGTGTTCGGCATCTGGGGGTATGATCGGCTCCGGACTAGTGTTGCTGCTCTCATCCTGCCATACCATGGATGGCTTGAAGAGCCTTTCCACAAAGGTGTTAGGTGGGACGGGGTCGCGTTTAGCGCCCATTCGAGCAAGGATGTCCGCTGCCTGATTACTGTCTCGAGCAACGTGATGAAACTCGAGCCCCTCGAACCGAGCTGATATTTTGAGTACGGCGTCGCGGTATGCCGTCATCTTTGGATCTTTTGCATCGCAATCTCCATTTATTAGGGATATTGCGAGGTTCGAATCCCCACGCACCTCTAGGCGTTGAATGCCCATAGAAACAGCTATCCGAAGACCGTGCAATAGTGCCTCGTATTCGGCTGCGTTGTTGGAGTCCGTGTACATTATTTGCAATACATAGCGAACTGTGTCCCCAGTAGGGGAAGTTAAGATGACACCGGCTCCCAACCCGGCTAACATTTTAGAGCCATCGAAGTACATTACCCAGTTGGAGTATGTGCTGTATTCTTTAGGGAGTTCGGCTTCCGTCCATTCGGCGACGAAGTCGGCCAACACCTGAGATTTAATAGCTCGGCGTGGTTTGTATGTTATTTCAAATGGTAAGAGCTCGATGGCCCATTTGGCTATGCGGCCAGTGGCGTCCCGATTATTTATGATATCATTGAGTGGTACTTCGGATGCCACCGTGATCGAACACTCTTGAAAGTAGTGCCGCAGCTTCCGGGATGCCATGAAGACCGCATACGCTATCTTTTGGTAGTGTGGGTATCGAGATTTGCACGGTGTAAGGACCGCCGATACATAGTATACTGGTTTTTGGAGTGGAAATTTATATCCCTCTTCCTCTCGTTCGACGACGAGCACCGCGCTCACCACCTGGTGAGTTGCAGATATGTAAAGCAACATAGGTTCGCTGACGTTTGGTGCGGCGAGGATTGGGTTGCTCTCTAACAAAGTTTTTATTTCTTCCAATCCGGCTGTTGCCGCATCCGTCCACTTGAAGTGGTCGGTTCGTCGGAGTAGGATAAAGTGGCAGTGCCATTTCTCCCAATCTGGAGATAAAAGTGGCTCAAAGCTGCCACGCACCCAGCTAGTTTTTGGACCTGCTTTAGGTCTGTTGGGGTTGCTAATTGTGACAGGGCTCGGATTTTGGCTGGGTTTGCTTCGATTCCTCTATTGGAAACAATGAACCCGAGTAGTTTTCCGGCTGGAACGCCGAAGACACATTTTTCCGGATTGAGCCGTATGTCATATGTTCGGAGGTTGTCGAATGTGAGGCGTAGATCGTCCACCAATGATTCGACATGCTTAGTCTTGATTACTACATCATCTACGTATGCCTCCACTGTCTTGCCAATTTGTTTCTCCAGGCATGTTTTAATCATGTGTTAGTAAGTGGCGCCAGCGTTTTTGAGTCCGAATGGCATGGTGTTGAAGCAGGAAGGCCCATACGGGGTAATGAATGCCGTTGCGGGCTGGTCGGACTCCTTCATTTTAATTTGATGGTATCCGGAGTATGTGTCGAGGAAACACAGTGAATCATGTCCTGCAGTCGCGTCAATGATTTGGTCAATGCGGGGCAACGGGAAGGGGTCCTTAGGGCAGGCTTTATTGAGGTCTTTGAAATTGACACAAAGGCGCCAGGATTTATCCTTCTTCGGTACCATGACCAGGTTTGCTAGCCAGTCCGGGTGTTTGATCTCCCTGATGAACCCTGCTTCAAGAAGTTTAGCAAGCTCCTCCCCCATAGCTTGTCGTTTGGATCCGGAGTTTGAAGAATCCCCGAGGTCACTAGTCCAGGATTAGGAGGGTCCTGGTGGTTCTTGGGCTCAACGCCTGATTCTATGTTTGGAGGACATATGGTCTCTTCCCGAAGATGGGTATCCGGCTCACAGGGCTCGAAAATCCGAACATAGCTTGTTATCAACTTAGGGGGAGAAGTATTCTCAGCTTGTTCCTCCACGACTGCTTTCAGATGGGTGATCGGCGGGAATTTGATTTCCCTCTGACGGGTTTGAGCCCAATCCGATCATAGTCTGTTGCGACCCCCAGGGAGGCGATGCGATCTAGCAGTTCGTTCAAGGACGAGACATCTGCCGGATCCATCTTTTCGGAGTGTTCAAGGCCGATGCGGAGATGATGTTTGGCGATTTGGGGGGCCGCTTTTGGCTTAACGGCCGAGCGGGCGCCCATGGCAAAACCGCCGAGTTGGAGGATCTGTCCCGGGACTAGGGCTCCTCCAGAGGTGATGTTGTCATTGATGACAAGACGAGCCATCGATCCTTCCGTCGACAACACAAAGGAACTCTCAATGAAAGCACCAATGTTGGTGTCAAAACTGGCCGATCTCGGGTAGGGGGTCTCGAACTGTGCGTCTGAGGATCGAAGGTAACAAGGGACAAAGGGAACACGATGTTTACCCAGGTTCAGGCCCTCTTAATGGAGGTAAAACCCTTCGTCCTGCTTGATTGTATTTGATGAGTATGGGGTTACAAGAGTTGATCTACCTCGAGATCATAGTGGCTAAACTCTAGCTGTCTAGCCTATGAAAATTCTGATAGCCTCTACGGACTAAACCCTCCGGTTTATATAGACACCGGAGGGGGCTAGGGTTGTACAGAGTCGGTTTACAGAGGAAGGAAACTACACATCCGGACGCCAATCTTGCCATCCACGCAAAGGAGAGTCCCATCCAGACACGGGGAAAGGCCTTCTTCCTTATATCTTCACGGCCCATCAGTCCGGCCCATGTCACATAACCCGGACGCCCGAGGACCCCTTAATCCAGGACTCCCTCAGTAGCCCCCGAACTTGCCTTCAATGACGACGTAGTATCCGACTTATGTCTTCGGCTTTGCAAGGCGGGTTCTTCATTTGTACTTCGGATTGACGACAGTCCGGCTCTGACCTCGATGTGCTGCCTTTATGATTCTTTTCGGTGGTCACCTTGATTTCCGCGCGCCGGGTGAATACGAATGGCCCATGATTTTTTTACAAATAAGCCCCTCACCATGCTTGGACGGCATCTATATAAGGAGATCTAGATCCCCAAATGCCATCCCACATCGCGCAAAAGAAAAACCATCAAGATTAGCCGCGAAGAAAGCTTTCCAACATGGCCAGTGCTCCAGGCTCATCTTCGAGCCCCCACGGCCCTCAAGAGGGTGATTGGCAGAGTTGCTCAGTGCCTCATCTTCAGTTGAGTCGACTCCAGACGCGGGGTTATCTTCCCCTCGCAGATCTAGTCTCAGTTCGAGCGGGCTTGACCTCAATCGTTAACGATGTGATGGCCGAGAATTTCCCCAATCCCAATAAGGAGGAGAGGGTGTGCTTCGTACCATTCCTGCTGCGGGGCCTAGGATTTCCAATCCATCCCTTTCTTAGGGGACTATTGGAATTTTACGGCATCCAACTGCACAACCTTACCCCAGGCTCGATTCTGCACATCTCGGGTTTCGTTGCCCTCGGTGAACTGTTCTTAGGCATTGAGGCCCATTTCGAACTATGGAGGAAGTTCTTTTGCCTTGTTCCCCGTCATCGAGGAGGCTCTATATTTGAAGTGGGCGGTGCCGAAGTATGGCGTATAGCCGGATCCGGATACCTCATAGGAACTCCCAAGGAGGTACACCCACAGTGGTCTTCGGAATGGTTTTATATGGACGACGTCCCACTGCCGGACCCCATTCGGCGCGGCCTTCCTGAATTTTCCAGCGCTCCTTTAAAGAAGCGTCTCAACTGGCGTCCCCGAAGTCCCAAGGAGGAAGACAGTGCGGAAATAAAAAGATTGGTTAGCAAGATCAGGTTACCAGCCCATACTGGGCTCTCGATAGTCGAGGTCATGGCTATTGCAATAAAGAAGTGCGTCCAGCCTCTCCAATCCAGAGTAACTCCTTTATGGTGCTATAATGGAGAAGATGGCGCTTCCCGTTACAGACGGAAGGGTCCGGATACCCCTGCCGAACTGGCCACAATCTTGGCCGATCTGTATAAGGGTGAAAAAGAAGATTTCCTCTGCCTGAACTGCCGGGAATGCTATTCCATGTACAACCCCATTGAATGGGTAAGGCTTCGATTATCCGTGTTGTTTTATTGCTGTCACGGTATGCTAAGCCAATTTGTTCTCTGTTAAAACAGTCATGGGGGAAGATGATCGAGGACGTTCACTGCCCTGCCCCATAGCCAGAGTACCATAATCGCGACGAGGATCCTGGCTTTCGCGAGGATCCGGATATATACGTAGGATTTCATGATGGGGTATTTTATCAGGCGAGCCCTGACGGCTTGGAAGTGGCTATCACCGCCGACTACTCCCGCCTCTATCCCTTCTGCATCGTAAGTATTCGGAGGGCTCTTGAAAGGAAACCCTTATCTGCACTTTTGCTTATTATACCGTTCCGGATTTTAACAGGATCGGCGTTCGGCAGACCGTACCTCCTCGAGGGCGGCCCCTACGGAAAGCAGCCGTTCAAAACGAAAGGGGACAGGGAGTGCTGCAGAAATCCCACAGTCTTCCAAGAGGTATGTCCGCTTAGTACATGCCTGGGCATAAGTCCGGATTGTTTAAAGTCTCCTTCTTATCTTTGATGTCAGGAGAAACACGCGGCAGACGGTGGGAAAACGCCCTGCTAGCCGAATGTCCGCCAATCCGTTGCCGGACTCTACAACTAGGACGAGAACCGAGGCAATGCCAGATCCGAATCTTCATGAGGATTCGGATGACGTATCTGTCACGAATTCCGAAGTGGAGAGCGTGATGAATCACCGTCGATTAAAGGAAGCCATGCGTGCCCCGGCTTTTTCCGAGCAAGAGTTTACCGCACTCAGCATGGTGGATGCATATATCCGAGCCGCTCGAGACGGACTTGCCGGAGTCACTCAGTTGTTCTCAAAAGACATACATGTAAGCGTTTATGCAATTTTGGATAGTCATATGCCAGTAGCCCCCAAGACTTCAAGCGGTGAGGCAAACCGAGTTAAGGATCGATATACCCTGCAGGTCCTTAAAGAAAAGAACACTGCGCTAGCCCAGGAGCTGAAAACAAACCAAATGCAGCTGAATGCTGTTACCGCCGAACTGGCGAAGTTAAAAAAAGATCGCAACGAGTGCGTCTAGGGAGAAAAATCTCAAGGAGGAAAAAGACAAAGAATTCGAAGAGATAGAGAGCTTGAAGGCTCAGTTATCGGCCGCTCAGAGAGAAAATGAAAAACTGAAGGGCGGCATATTTTGTATGTCTTCCCCTTTCATTCAGAACCTCCCTAGGTGATCATGCTTAATCCATAATTCGGAATATCATGACTCTGTTGCCGCAGGTCTATTAACTGGTAGGCCGGAAGAGGAAGTATCCGGATTTCAAGGCGACGTGCTAAAGGAGTTGTCTGCGGTACATGCTCGGGCCCGGAAGGCCATGAAGAGTATGGTGAAGGCTTTATGGCCATCCGATACCCCTCCAGAAAGTATGGAGGGCTTGGCAAACCTGTTCAAAGGTGCCCGGCGCTAGTTTGAGCTATGGAAGACATCCGCCTGCCGTGAAGGCGCACGAGAAGCCTGGGCCATGGTGAAAACACGCTTCACCAAGCTAGATCCAAATCATATGGCCCGAGTGGGACCACAGGGACCCGACGGTAAAGAGATTCCAGTGAGTTTAGTGTATGACCAAGTAATGATAGCTGTGAAGTATTCGCAGGAAGACTGTAGGTTAGACAATCTTATGGATGGAATAGATAAGGAATAGGTATTTGATGCAATGTATTAGAGTACGTTATGATCAACCTGTGCCTTTATCCGAACATGTGAAAAGTTTTGTCATCGTAGGCTTTCGGCTTTAACCTCTGGACCAAAATGGTGGAGTGTTTCCGGATACTATTGGGAATGAAAAGAAACATTCACTATGTCCGGAAACCAGGCAACCCAGTCATTATGGTCGAACAGACAAAAAATTGTAGTTCAGGATGTATGTTATATTACATATGTAAAAAAACATCTTCCAAGGAGAATAGTTCCGTTAAGGGTTCCTTTCCTTGGGTTAGCATGCAGTAAGTATGCGTGCCGGGGCTTTGGTCCATTATACGGAAAAACTATCCCACAGTATTTGGAGTGGTTACAAGAATGTAACAATCTGTCGTTTGATTGCCGACCACCTATTCTCTTAAGAACGCTAGCTTTCGGCTTCACCCGTCTGAGGTACATGTATGGTGACCCGGTTGTAACAATCGCAGAGGTGCTCCCTTTACGCCCTAGCCGAACAATTGGGAACGTAGGGCATAAACACAGGAGCAAGGCAACCCAGCTTGGCAAAAACTTAAGTCATAGAGGTGCATATAATGGCAAAAAGGATGTATATGAGCAAACGACATTTATATTTTGAGCTCCAGGCCGAAATAATAATAAGCTTCGGTTAAAGAAGCCCCCGGTTATGGTGGAGTATGTACATTTAAGGATGTGTACCCCTCAAGTGTTCGGCTTATCCAAACAATTCCTGGAAATCGTATAAAAACGAGGAAATAAGAAACAAAATGAAGAGGAGAAAAAGGGAACGAAAAAGAAGTATGGCCGAACTTTATGCGTAGAATCTTCGGAGCCGAGTAGCGTTCCATGGATTCGGCTCTAAGCGGTTATCCGATGCATTACGAAGGCGGTACGCTCCTCCAGTGAGAACTTCATCGATAATGAAGGGACCTTACCATTTTGGTTTGAGCTTGTCCTTTTTCTTCTCTGGGAGGCGTAAGACGAGTTCACCGACATTATAAGTCTTTGCCCACACTTCCTCACTTTGATATCTCCGGTCCTGTTGTTGATAGAATGCGGAACGGGCTTTTGCAACATCGAGCCCCTCCTCTAGGCCATCTAGGTCGTCCTGCCGATCGAGCTTGGCTTCTCTCTCTTCATACATGTGCACTCGAGGTGAGTCATGAATAATATCGCAGGGCAAAATAGCCTCTGCGCCGTACACCATAAAAAAGGGGGTGTATCCGGTCGTGCGATTGGGGGTGGTCCGCAGTCCCCAGAGTACGGAATCGAGTTCCTCGACCCAGTGCTTATCTGACTCCCGTAGGGATCGCACTAGTCTAGGTTTGGTGCCGCTCATTATCAGGCCATTAGCCCGTTCGACCTGACCGTTTGTTTGAGGGTGATATACGGAGGCGTAATCGAGCTTGATGCCCAAGTTAGCACACCAAGTTTTCACCTCATCGGCTGTGAAGTTAGAGCCATTGTCAGTAATGATACTGTGAGGGACACCATAACGGTGTACAACGCCGGATATAAAGTCGATCACCGATCCAGCTTCAGCCATTTTTACTGGTTTGGCCTCTATCCACTTAGTGAATTTGTCCACCATAACCAGCAAATATTTCTTCTTGTGGCTTCCCCCTTTAAGGGGTCCGACCATATCCAGCCCCCAGACCGCAAAAGGCCAAGTGATGGGGATTGTTTTTAAGGTGGTGGGCGTCATGTGACTTTGATTGGCGAAAAGCTGGCATCCGACACAACGCTGTACAAGAGCCTGTGCATCTGCTCGGGCCGTAGGCCAAAAGAAACCTGTACGGAAGGCCTTACTTACGAGGGCCCGAGTGGCGGCATGATGGCCACCGAGACCAGCATGTATTTCGGCCAAGAGCTGCCGTCCCTCCTCTTCGGAGATACATCTTTGAAGAACTCCAGTAGTACTTTTCTTATAGAGTTCTCCTTCATGAACCTTGTAGGCTTTCGAGCGTCGAACTATACGACGGGCCTCATTCTGGTCCTCAGGGAGCTCCTGCCTATTAAGGTAGGCCAGGAAGGGTTCGGTTCATGGAGCAATGACAACCATGATTACATGGGCGGAAGGTGTCATTTCGGTGCCCGAGCCCCCGATGGTATCAGAATTGTGTTCGGCATCTGGGGGTATGATCGGCTCCGGACTAGTGTTGCCGCTCTTGTCCAGCCATACCATGGATGGCTTGAAGAGCCTTTCCACAAAGGTGTTAGGTGGGACGGGGTCGCGTTTAGCGCCCATTCGAGCAAGGATGTCCGCTGCCTGATTACTGTCTCGAGCAACGTGATGAAACTCGAGCCCCTCGAGCCGAGCTGATATTTTGAGTACGGCGTCGCGGTATGCCGTCATCTTTGGATCTTTTGCATCGAAATCTCCATTTATTTGGGATATTGTGAAGTTCAAATCCCCACGCACCTCTAGGCGTTGAATGCCCATAGAAACAGCTATCCGGAGACCGTGCAGTAGTGCCTCGTATTCGGCTGCGTTGTTGGAGTCCGTGTACATTATTTGTAATACATAGCGGACTGTGTCCCCAGTAGGGGAAGTTAAGATGACACCGGCTCCCAACCCGGCTAACATTTTAGAGCCGTCGAAGTACATTACCCAGTTGGAGTATGTGCTGTATTCTTTAGGGAGTTCGGCTTCCGTCCATTCGGCGACGAAGTCGGCCAACACTTGAGATTTAATAGCTCGGCGTGGTTTGTATGTTATTTCAAATAGTAAGAGCTCGATGGCCCATTTGGCTATGCGGCCAGTGGCGTCCCGATTATTTATGATATCATTGAGTGGTACTTCGGATGCCACCGTGATCGAACACTCTTGAAAGTAGTGCCGCAGCTTCCGAGATGCCATGAAGACTGCATACGCTATCTTTTGGTAGTGTGGGTATCGAGATTTGCACGGTGTAAGGACCGCCGATTCATAGTATACTGGTTTTTGGAGTGGAAATTTATGTCCCTCTTCCTCTCGTTCGACGACGAGCACCGCGCTCACCACCTGGTGAGTTGAAGATATGTAAAGCAACAAAGGTTCGCTGACGTTTGGTGCGGCGAGGATTGGGTTGCTCGCTAACAAAGTTTTTATTTCTTCCAATCCGGCTGTTGCCGCATCCGTCCACTCGAAGTGGTCGGTTTGTCGGAGTAGGATAAAGTGGCAGTGCCTTTTCTCCCAATCTGGAGATAAAGTGGCTCAAAGCTGCCACGCACCCAGCTAGTTTTTGGACCTGCTTTAGGTCTGTTGGGGTTGCCAATTGTGACAGGGCTCGGATTTTGGCTGGGTTTGCTTCGACTCCTCTGTTGGAAACAATGAACCCGAGTAGTTTTCCGGCTGGAACGCCGAAGACACATTTTTCCGGATTGAGCCGTATGTCATATGTTCGGAGGTTGTCGAATGTGAGGCGTAGATCGTCCACCAATGATTCGACATGCTTAGTCTTGATTACTACATCATCTACGTATGCCTCCACTGTCTTGCCAATTTGTTTCTCCAGGCATGTTTGAATCATGTGTTGGTAAGTGGCGCCAGCGTTTTTGAGTCCGAATGGCATGGTGTTGAAGCAGGAAGGCCCGTACGGGGTAATGAATACCGTTGCGGGCTGGTCGGACTCCTTCATTTTAATTTGATGGTATCCGGAGTATGCGTCGAGGAAACACAGTGAATCATGTCCTGCAGTCGCGTCAATGATTTGGTCAATGCGGGGCAGCGGGAAGGGGTCCTTAGGGTAGGCTTTATTGAGGTCTTTGAAATCGACACAAAGGCGCCAGGATTTATCCTTCTTCGGTGCCATGACCAAGTTTGCTAGCCAGTCCGGGTGTTTGATCTCCCTGATGAACCCTGCTTCAAGAAGTTTAGCTAGCTCCTCCCCCATAGCTTGTCGTTTGGATCCGGAGTTTGAAGAATCCCCGAGGTCACTAGTCCAGGATTAGGAGGGTCCTGGTGGTTCTTGGGCTCAACGCCTAATTCTATGTTCGGAGGACATATGGTCTCTTCCCGAAGATGGGTATCCGGCTCACAGGGCTCGAAAATCCGAACATAGCTTGTTATCAACTTAGGCGGAGAAGTATTCTCAGCTTGTTCCTCCACGACCGCTTTCAGATGTGTGATCGGCGGGAATTTGATTTCCCCCTGATCGGGTTTGAGCCCAATCCGATCATAGTCTGTTGCGACCCCCAGGGAGGCGATGCGATCTAGCAGTTCGTTCAAGGACGAGACATCTGTCGGATCCATCTTCTCGGAGTGTTCAAGGCCGATGCGGAGATGATGTTTGGCGATTTGGGGGGCCGCTTTTGGTTTAACGGCCGAGCGGGCGCCCATGGCAAAACCGCCGAGTTGGAGGATCTGTCCCGGGACTAGGGCTCCTCCAGAGGTGATGTTGTCATTGATGACAAGGCGAGCCATCGATCCTTCCGTCGACAACACAAAGGAACTATCAATGAAAGCACCAATGTTGGTGTCAAAACCGGCCGATCTCGGGTAGGGGTTCCCGAACTGTGCTTATGAGGATTGAAAGTAACAAGGGACAAAGGGAACACGATGTTTACCCAGGTTCAGGCCCTCTTAATGGAGGTAAAACCCTACGTCCTGCTTGATTGTATTTGATGAGTATGGGGGTTACAAGAGTTGATCTACCTCGAGATCGTAGTGGCTAAACTCTAGCTGTCTAGCCTATGAAAATTCTGATAGCCTCTACGGACTAAACCCTCTGGTATATATAGACACCGGAGGGGGTTAGGGTTGTACAGAGTCGGTTTACAGAGGAAGGACACTACACATCCGGACGCCAATCTTGCCATCCACGCAAAGGAGAGTCCCATCCAGACACGGGAAAAGGCCTTCTTCCTTATATCTTCACGGCCCATCAGTCCGGCCCATGTCACATAACCCGGACGCCCGAGGACCCCTTAATCCAGGACTCCCTCAGCCCACTTAGCTCATTCGTGCAAGGCAAGAGGTGGGACTAAAGTTTAGTCCCACATTGCTAGTTCGGTAGGAGTTGGACCTCCTTACAAGGGAGTCTGTTTCCCCACATGTATGAGCATGAGAACAAGAAGGACATTCATGCGCGCTCCTCCTTCGCCGCCCGCCTCGTCATGACACGCCGTGTCGCGGGTTGCGGGAATGAGCCGAGCTGATGTCTAAATTATTGCCACGCACGACGGGCATACGAATGGTCACACGGAAGCTGAAATGTTTTGCTGTAGTGGAGATTGAATCCGAACGACGCACCTCTTCGGCTGCAGGCTGTTCACTTCGTCTTCCTCTTTTGCTTCACCTCCCGTCGCACTCTGTTCGCCTCCTTGTCATGTGCCTATAAAAAATAGGTCGCTCCTCTCCGGAGAGACACCAGAACATTATCTCCCTCTCGCCATCGAGTTGCTGAGCACTGAGCCACTGCTACGATCTTCCTCATCCCGGCTTGCGGCGTGTACCGCAGGTCGGGACAGTAGGCCTCCGAAGCCCCAACTCTTTGAGTCTTGTACGGGAGAAGGGTGATAAGATTTTTGGGGAGTGCTCCGCGCGACTACTGACCTGTTCATCATGGACGCCGCAGACGCCGACGACCACTTCCCCAACGACGACTTCTTCCCCGACGTTTGACAACCTCTTCGACGACATGGCCGGCAAGGACGTCGAACCCAAGACCAGTGCTTCTGCCGCTGCTCCGTACGTCTTCGTTTTCTTTCTGTTTAAGATCCTGCCATAGTTTCTTGTTCTTGTTCTACCCTCTGTTCTACATATGTTCTGTTCTAATGCACATGTACTGATGCTATTTGCCTTCACTCTGTTAGATTACATGACTTATTTCATCTCTACTATAATAGTCATGTTTTATCTACTATTTCTGTTAATAAACTCATATGGTAAATTGCTCAAATTCCCAACAATCCAAAAACCTTATTATAGGCAATTTACCCCGAGTTGTTTTGCTGCTTCCATGAGGCCTCATATGTTTGAGGGTGTGCACTATAAGAGGTGGCGTGTGAGAGCCGTTCTATGGTTTCAAACCATGACCTGCTATGAGCCACTCTTGGCAAACCTGAAGGAGTTCTTAATCCTCAGCAGGAACAAACTTTTCAGAAAACTAATACCTTCTTTAAGGCTGCTCCCTAGAGTGTTCTTGGTGAGAACATAGTTGATACTTATGCGTCAATTGATAATGAAAAAGATATGTGGTACGCACTCGACGTTAAGTTTGGGGTCTCGGATGCTGGCACTGAGCTGTATATTACGGAACAATCTATGACTACAGGATGACTGATGAGCGCTTCGTGGTTGAGCAAGCTCACGAGATACATTCATTTGCTAGAGAACTTGATCACTTCAATTGTATGTTAACGGACAAGTTTGTTGCTGGAGGCATCATCGCTAAGCTTCTTCTCTCGTGGGAGGAGACGTTCTCGTCGACTCCGAGGTGCCTACGATGACTTCGTAAAATATCAAGATGATATGTCGATTCAGTCTTTCATCGATGCTTATAAGGGTATGATGTGTGTGCGCGTTTATAAGGATAAATGTACGCGCGTATATATAAGCGCTTGTGTTATACCGTGTTAGAAAAAATTGCAGCCACAAGTTTCGAAAGGTGGCCTGTTGGTTTGCGGAGGAGGACCCATGACTTCAAACGATACGGGCGGCGCGGCGCGGCGCTATGCCAGTTTGGAGCTACGTATAGTATGCCAGAGGGGGTGGGGGGGTCCATGAGGTGAGGTTGGCCCCGCCTGGTAGTTGGAAGGTTTTCTATCCCTTTCCTGCTTGTCGTATCTATCCTGCCTGGACCTCTCGCGCTCATCTTTGTTCCTGCATTAATGGACTCCATTCATGGTATATTTTGATAAAGAAAAATGATGGCCTATAAGAGGAATTGCATGCGGCATGTACGCCGTTAATCAAAATATCTCCTTTTGCTAAATTTAACTAGCCACTACACTTTTTCTTGGCAAACAGCCACTACATTTTGTTGGTTCATCGTCACTCGGAGATGGAACGCCCATAGGGCATAGTCTCGCCAAAAGATATAACACTAGCAACATTTTGTTTAGGTACGCAAAACATATAGAGGCTGAGAGCTAAGTGCCAAGGCCATTATACTTTGTTGGCGAGCTCTAAAAATCCAATCAAAGAACCGGAGCATGCAAAAGGAGTTTCTGTCCATCCATTTGATTGGGGGAGGGGAGGAAAAGACATGAGCAAAATATAGCTAGGGCGAAGGGGCGTAGGCCCTTCGCTGCAAAAGGGGCCAGCAGAGAAGAAGCTTGCTGCAAACGCACATAACCGTCTCCACTATATTGTCATGCAACTAAAGGTTTTCTCGTTAAATATTTCATCCGCTTGCGCTTTTCCTTTCTTTCCCAGTTGCTATAGAGTTTCCTTTTTCCGCATACGAAGGGCCTAGTTTTAATATGTGAAAGTGTTGACAGATTGAACAGCCAAGGAAAATAAAAGGAATGAATGGCACTCAGCGAAGAAAACAAATACGATATTGCAATGCCTCTTTTTGTATGAATTGTTATTGGTTTTATACCAATAATGCCAATGGATCCAGCATCCAATTATGGTAAAGCACATACAAGCAGTGCATGCACTTTTTTTTTCCAGAAAAGACGCAGATCTATTATAATAGTTCATCGGAAGTACGAAGCACCCCAAACATAATAAAAATTACATTGAGGTCCATTGGACTACCTAAAGACCACTATCGCCTTTAGAACGAGTCGTCGATGCGCCGCTGTCGCCGCTCCCATATCGGAACCGACCTGGCCTTGTCGATGACAACCGCTAAGTCTTCGTGCACATACTCCTAAGGACGAGCGCCCTGGAGCCACAATTGTCGCCGTTATATCCTTGAATCAATCTGAAGTGCCTGATATCATATCTCACTGTCGTGCACGTACGACGAGAAACCCTAACCTCGCCGCCCCAACGAGATGACAAGATGTCGCTGTTATTTTCCATTGTTCACGGATGAAGTCGAGGAGGATCGAAGTCCAGAAGACCAACTCGAAGATGAAGCGTCCCCACCACCCAAGCATCGCCCCTACAAGAACTAGAAAACCCTAACCTAAACTACTAGTCTGGGCCGAGGCATCGGGATTCCCATCCCTGCCAGCAGCCACCGGAGCGGCTGGCACAAGGGAGGTGAATTCACGGACTGGCCGGTGGATAGTGTTGACATCAGATTTTGGCATGGTCAAGAACTTAATTAAGATGACCTCAAATGAAGGAGTGATCTACATAAAAAGTTCCGTATTGTTGAAGTGAACATCTTTGAAGTTTGGGCCATCGCCATCCGATCTCATCTCAAGGGTCGAAACTATGCTCAAAGTACTAAGATTTTATATGCAGAGTACTGTTTGGCCAATTAGGCCTCCAATACAGCCTCATATGGGAAAACTTTCTACATGAATTGTCTTTGTCTCGTCGAATCAGTCGATTTTGATATAAAATCGTCTAAATCCAAGATCGTATGCAAAAGTTAGGGCCGATGCACTGTGGACCGATTATGAGTAAAATCTGGCCCAGGGCATTAGACACCCGTGTGGGTGATGTCTGATGGGTTGCGCGAGCGATCCGGCCATCAAGACGGCCTCGAATCGAAAAACCTTCAACACCAAGGTTGTTTGTCTCGTCGAAACGATCAAAATTCCTTTTGGGATCATCTTCATCTGAGGTCATTTATGGACTGTGGGACCTAAAAACCGAACTATTGTCCCAGACTTACCTAAATCTGAGTTCGGTTAATTTTGAAAATATTTGGACGTGCTTTGGAGTCTTTTTCTTGTATGGGAAGTCCAGCCGCCTCATAAATAGATGAGAGGTGACGGCCGATTGAACAACACACAATCAAACAAATCATCTACCACTTTTTACCTTTACTTTTATCTTCTTCCTTGTTCTTCTTCTTCCTCGTTCTTCGTTCGTTCTTGTTATTGCAGGGCGGCGAACCACGAGGCCCTAGGGGCGGTCAGGCCGACCTAGGGCAGCCCATAGCCGCCGCGCGCCCTGACGGGCTCCCTCCCAGGCGTGTGGGGTTTCGGGTCTACAAAAGTGCCCACCGGATTGCTTGCGTACCGCGCTTCCGGACGGGTCTCCTTCGACCTGAGCTGCGGTGCATCACCCTCGGCGTTGGAGGTACACGGTGACGTGTTTGTGTGTGAACACACTTTTTGGCAACTCCGCTGGGGAAGAAGCTTCAAACGGTCTCCAGCCCGTTCTTACTACGAAGAGATTGTCATCTAGGGTTTGCAATCTACAAAGGTAATATGTATAACCAATTAACTTCTGTAGATGCAAATAATGCATATGTTGTTGCTGCATCGTTTAATGAGCGTAATGCGTTGGCTAGCCCTAGTTTTATCAATCATGCATCTAATTATGTGCAACGGCCGATTCATAATAATCTCCATGCTTCTAGTTATAATTTTAGCAACATGACACATATGTATCCCAACCCTCACGCATCGGCAACCCCGCAAATCCATATGCCGATGAAAAACATGATGAGTTCGGTTAATCAAGTTGAAACACCTCATGTAGGAACTTTCAATAGCATGCAACAAAGTGTTTCAACTTTTTATTCATCGGCAACTAATTTGCAACATGTTCTGAACATGCCGGTGGATAGGGGAATTGGCCATGCTACTACTAGTTATTCAGCCAATTGCCCTCAAAAATCATATGCTACACCTCATGCTACTAATCTTTTGGCACCATATGCAACTGTAGGTATTCATAATTCGGCTTCGCACCTTCACGCTAATAGCCGAATAAGTGAAAATTCTATAAGATCACATGTGTGTTCACCTACTACCGTGGCATATCATGTTCCCCCTACACAATTACAGAATTTCGGCAACATCTCATTGCCGAAAGAGTCTAGAGGCATCGGGGGGCAACCGTATCCAGACTGGGTAATTGAGAACAAGCTTACATTCTCTTGGGATTTGTGCAACTCTATTCACTAAGAACTAATAGAAGGCGAGAAGCCTCATGACTTTGCTACTGTAAAAGCAAGAGTTGTGCAAATGATGCCTTCGCCTAGTTCTCTAGCAATCAATGTACCCCCTAAACAATTGCAAAGCTTCGGCACATCATTGCCGAAAGAGTCTCAAAGCATTGGGGGGCAATCTGAGATGTGGGCTAAAATAAGACAAGAGCGAGAAGCCTTGCAAATTCAGAAAGAGAAAAATATTGAGTCAGGTAACAAAGAAAATTCGGTTATTAAAAAAGCCGAATCAAATAGTATGTGTACCGAATCTATTGAAGAAAAAGAGGATGTCAAGGCATTGAAGAGTCATTAAAAAGTGAAGCAAAGTATTATTCAAGTGATACAACCATCATGCTCTCCTAGCGTGTATGACGAGGTATGTCTAGCAAGTGATTTACCTATTTTCAGATTTGGTCACAATTTTATTTTTGATGCATCTATTAGGAAAAATCTTATAAGTAATTTTGAAAGACCAATGATGAAGGGCAATTTACTTGTTAGCAATAAAATTGTTACTAAGCATATCGATCAATATATTGTACCATTCAAAGAGACCGATAGTGACTTATTACTGCAGCCAAAACTTTTCCCATTGCTTTATTTAAAGTTCATATCTAATTGGGTAGCTTTCCTTGCTTCATACTTGGCTTACGCATGGTCTCAATTGAGACATATATGTTCTAACTACTTTGATTTCAGAAATTTAAAGCCAAGGTTATACTCTGTTGAGAAAACCGATGATAGTATAATTTCCTTTTCAAAGACATCGGAGATAGAGTGCAAAACACAATGCATAGCCGAATGGGGTAATACAAAATCTGTACCATTCGTTTGCTTAACTCCAAAGCCGTTCTCACAGCAAGATCGACTAGAGAATAAAAAGTTTACCTACAATTCAAGCATGTGTGATCAAATATTTGATTTGTTGCTGAAAAACAATTACATAAGAATTCTTGATCACCATGTCAAGCCATTAATTCAAGGACGAATGTATTGTAGGTTGCATCATTCGTTCAAACAAAATTTTGAGGATTGCAATATGTTTCGTCAAATAGTTAAATCGGCCATTCATAAAGGACGATTGAAATTTGTTGATGGCAATCGATTTTTGCATCGGCTGCTTCAAACCAATCCATTTAAACATGAGAAGGTAAAATTGTGAATGATGGGATCAAGTTTTCAAGTAAAGAAGTTGTTCAAGAGCACAATGAAAATATTCTTGAAGGCGGGAATTCCATCAAGGTTGCGCAAAAGAAGCCAAGTACTGGGGGCAACAAGAAAATCCAAAGATCGGTGCAAGCACAACCAAAGAAAGCAAAGGCCGAGGTAAGCACAAAGGTAAAAAGCCGAAAGTCACTTTCGAGCAACTACTAGAAAAATATCAGAAGACAAGTGAGGAGAACAGTGCTTATCGGCCAAGTAATTCAAGAGCATCAAGACCATCCCCTAGGCGCAAACCCGAGGATCTGTATTGGCAAAATGAGAATTCTAATGCAGTATATTCATATCCATATTTTGGGCCGCCAATGCCAATGCCATGGATACCTTCCTATGATCATGTAAATCCATATCCATCGTGGGACAAGTATCATACAATGGCGCATTCTTCATCTTATTTTAGACCATCTCACAAACATTATGCAGCTCCAAAAAGATCAACATTTGAACAATCACATGTCAAAGACCGTTTCAACCATAAGGAATCGGTCCGGAGCTCAAGGAACAAGAAAGAGGTGGTCAAGCAAGTTTACCGTGTTAAAAAAGATGGTCGTAAGAGTGCTACTTCAGATTTGATCTCAAATGAAATAGAGCCAATTCAAGTGTTGACATTGGCTACTAAAGGCAATGAGGCAAGTCAATCAAGTGCCAAATCTGAAGAGAAGAAGTTGAGAGTGCACAAGGTAAAACAAGAATTGCCATTGCTTCAAACAAAATCACAGCCGGGGTGCTCACTCGACTTATCATATTGGCAAAAGAAGAAATTACAAAAACTTAGTGTACAAGAACTTGAAGAAAGGAACATGGCATGGGTTCCCAAAGGAAGTACTCAAAATAAGAATTATGTGCAAGCTTCCATTACAAGAAGTGCGGCAAAGGTGAAGAAGGAAACGAGTGAAAACTATGAAGGACCAAGCCGAAGGTTTCAACATCTTCGGTCCACACATTATCCATATTCTTCAACTATGCTGTTGATGCTTATGCCATGGAATTCTTCATCAGGTATGATTGGTTACCCTCAATGGGCTTATTTTAATCCATGGATGCAATATAATTTCTTACATCATGAAAGGGTATTACCAAATCATCATACGTTCGATTAGCTTCACTTTTGTTGATAAGCTAAATGGCCGATATATACTTATCATTATAAGCACATACAAAATGGCCGATGGAGTGTTGATGTTGCGCTTAGAACAAACTTCGTGCAAGTTATTCTTCGGCACACAAGTTTTGCCGAAAAACAGGGGACATCTGTTGGCACCAGATTTTGGCACGGTCAAGAACTTAATTATGATGGCCTCAAATGAAGGAGTGATCTTCATAAAAAAGTTCCGTATTGTCTAAGTGAACTACTCTGAAGTTTCGGCCATCGCCATCCGATCTCATCTCAAGGGCCGAAACTATGCTCAAACTACTAAGATTTTATATGCAGAGTACTGTTCGGCCAATTAGGCCTCCAAGACAGCCTCATATGGGAAAACTTTCTACATGAATTGTCTTCGTCTCGTCGAATTGGTCAATTTTGATATACAAATCATCTAAATCCAAGATCGTATGCAAAAGTTAGGGCCGATGCACTGTGGACCGATTATGAGTAAAATCTGGCCTGGGGCATCAGACACCCATGTGGGTGATGTCTGATGGGTTGCGCGAGCGATTTGGCCCTCAAGACAGCCTCGAATAAAAAACGTTCAACACCAAAGTTGTTCGTCTCGTCGAAACGGTCAAATTTGCTTCTGGGCTCATCTTCATTCGAGGTTGTTTGTGGCCTGTGGGACCTACAAACCGAACTGTTGTCCTAGACTTACCTGAATCCGAGTTCGGTTAATTTTGGAAATATTTGGACGTGATTTGGAGTCCTTTTCTTGTACGGGAAGTCCAGCCGCCTCATAAATAGATGAGAGTGACGGCTGATTGAAAAACACACAATCGAACAAATCATCTACCAGTTTTTACCTTTACTTTTATCTTCTCCCTTGTTCTTCTTCTTCCTCGTTCTTCGTTCGTTCTTCTTGTTGCAGCGCGGCGAACCACGAGGCCCTAGGGGCGGTCAGGCCGACCTAGGGCAGCCCATAGCCATCGCGCGCCCTGAAGGGGTCCCTCCCGGGTGTGTGGGGTTTCGGGTCTACAAAAGTGCCCGCCGTATTGCTTGTGTACCGCGCTTCCGGACGGGTCTCCTTCGACGTCAGCTGCGATGCATCACCCTCGGTGTTGGAGGTACACGGTGACGTGTTCGTGTGGGAACAGATAGCTTGGAAGTGAGGAGAACTTTGCCCTAGCCGCCTAGGCGTGAGGGAAATGGCGCATGTTGTTCATGCCCTTAGAATAAGCGCAATGCATTCACTTGAATTGCTACAACTAATTACCCATAATTTAAATTACAATTAAGTATCACATTCCCTGAATCTGCTCTTGCGAGGCAACATTTTTAGCCCGCAATCAGCGCCCCTACCTTGGAAACCCCAGCCTCCTGCAATTACCTACCTTCTCATTTGGTAGGTGCCCAACTTTACCGTGCCTCTACACATTCCACAACACCTTCTTCTAGCTCTCCTCTGCTCCACTACTATACCTGTCACATCACCACCTCCGTCGTTAACTCATTGCTGCCGAAGCAAATAGCCACATTCCCCTTTGATCCGACATCGTTCATCCCTTGTGGTCACCAACGCATTGATGTGGAGGGTCATCCTGCTAGGGTTCGTGTGGCAGAAAGGACCATCGCCGCTACCCATGAGGAATGGGCTACCGTCACCATCATCCCTATGCCTAATCTCCCGATTCAGTTCAATACCGTCAGAGAGGTAATCGCTAAGTTTCTTACTAAGGTAAATCAAGTGGGGTTTTCTGAGATTTGCCCTTGCCCATTTGGTCAAGCATACGTGCGATTGAACAGTGTATTTGACCGCAATGATCTGGTTTAGAGAGGTACATGGACTTACATTGATGTCCGTCTGATCTTTCAAAAACATAATGAAGGCCTCAACTGGAGGCATTTCAATCTTGAGAGAGAAGTCTTGTTACTGGAGCCCTCCAAACAATCAACTTTCCAGGGGGAGTTTATTTTATTATATATATATATATATATATATATATATATATATTCTTTTTTGATTGACGGGATTGGCCATCCCTTATACCAGCTGTAAGACCCCTATTGTAATAAGCACTGAGATCATCTGTTAATTATGCCAAACCATCATCATTTGCATTGCTTGATCATAGTGGTTAAACAACTCCAAACAAATTCCTATCTGAAAACAATTCAAATTTAAAGTGCAAAATAAAGTTGATCAAAACTTGTTGGAAAAATGTTCACTTTATAGAAAATATTCCAAAACCATTTGCTGTTAAGGAACACAACATCATCATCAACCACAGAATGGGCCTAAGCATTTGAACAGTACCAAAACAGCACCATAAATGCCTATTTCAACTTTTGAAAAATCCAAGTGAACTCCAAAAATGCCCAAACTTTTTGTGGCAGTCCTGGATATTGCAATGTACTTATGTGACCAAGTTTCACATTTTTGCAAATTCATTTGGAGGTTCAAAATATGCCAAACCATCCTTGTAAAAAGAAAAAGCAGAAACAGAAAAATAAAAAGGAAAGAGGCACTGTGCACTGGGCCTAAGTGTAATGTGCCCCGAACCAGCCCACCAGGCACATCTCTCTCTCTCTCACCTGCGTGTCGTCGCGCCTGTGGTCGCCGCGCGCGTGCCGGCGAGACGTCGACAGCGCGATGCCACCGACGCAGGGAGGATAAGGCCGAGGCCCGTGCGTTCCCCCTGGCCTCCTCATCCACTCCTCCCTTCTCCCCACGCCGCTCCCCCCTCTCTGCCGTGCAACCGAGCGCCGCCGATGCCACATCTCCGACGTCCCCGCAGCCACCGGCGGCGCCGTGCCCGCTGACCGTGTCCGGGAGTTCCGCCGGTGTCTTCCTCGTCTACTGGGGCTGCCAGGAGGAGCCGAAGAGCCCTGCATCGCCCGGATCGAGCCGCCCCTCTTCTTCCGGGACTCCGGCGATCTCCGGTGCCCCTGCTCCTCTGCTGCTCCTAAACCGTTGTCGGGCTACCGTGTGCCTCCCCTGTGAGCTCCTCTTCCTTCTCCATCTCACTGTTCTCCCTCGCGCGCCTCCTAGCTACCTCCTCCACCGTGGCCGAATGCGACACCACGCGAGCTCGTCGCCGGCATGCCTCCGGTGTCCAAAGGGACACGGGTCCGTGTCCACCATCTTCGCACGCGCGCGTAGAGCACGCCTGCCCCTTTAGTTCGAGTCGTAGCGCGCTGTTTTGACGTTTCCACCGTCGCCCGAAGCTGCGCCGCCGCGGACCTCGTCGCCGGCGTCGATTCCGACCAAGACTGCATGCGCCATCGCCACCATTCGACGCGCACAGCTTCGCCCGTTCGAACGCGCCCTCGCGCGCGCAAAATGACCGCTTATAGACGAATTCCGACGAGGCCCGAGGCCCTCCGCCGCGTTTTCGTGCTCGCCGGCGTTCAGTCACCGGCCGGCCGACGTGGCAAGGCCAGGCCCCACCTCTGGGTGGCTGACAGTGGGCCCCACGGGTCCCAGTTGACTGGGTTGACCCAGTCAACTGCTGACTGGGCAGCCCAGTGTCACTAACACACGGGCCCCACCCACTTATTACGTGTTTAAGACTAATTTAAATTAAAACATAATTAGTTTATTTAATTAGACACTGACAGGTGGGGCCTACTAACTAATTAACCCCTAGATTAGTTTAAATTACTGTTAGCACTAACCGATGCTGACATGTGGGTCCTACTGGACCCACAGGTCAGGTTTGACCTGGTCAGCGAGTCTGTTGACTGCTAACATCATCCCCACGCAATGCTGATGTCATAATTCATTTCTGTTAAATAAATAATTCCAGAAAATTCTATAATCTTAAAAAAATCATAGAAAATAAAACGTAGCTCGGATCGAAAAACCTTCTACATGAAAGTTGATCAGAACGACGAGACGAATCCGACCGTGAAGTCTGTTTCCGTGTCGGGACCCTCTATGGAGGTGAACCTGCAACTTTTAGCCCATTTCCAGTAGATGAATAGTGCATATACACCAGTTAATAATTCCAACTTTAATCCTAAATAACTAAAAATGACTTAGCCATGTCTTTAGGCAACCCTGCACTGCACGTTAGTATAGCATGCTCTGTGTTGCATATGTTTGCTATGTATTTATCTGTTTCCTCCCCCTCTTCTCTCTCGATAGAGCCCGGTACCGACGTAGTCCCCGAGACCGATGCAGCTCCGGAGATCGACGACCCCGCTGACGACCCTGCCTTTGCCGCCGAGCAACCAGGCAAGCACCCACCTTTTTGAACATGCCTATATCGCCTATTCTCTTCTCTCTTATGCTTGCATTAGAATTGTTGCTACTACTGCTTTACCTATTCTGATGCATAGCCTGTTTATTGTAACCTGCTATTGATACCTTACCTGCTTATCCTAAACTGCTTAGTATAGGCTGGATAGAGACCACAGTGACCCCACTTGTCCTGATTGCCCCCGCTGGATCATCAGAAGACTCAACAACCAGGCCCCGGCACCGCACATCACCCCCCTTAGTTGTACGACACTGCAGCGTTACCATCGAGTGCCGAGGGTGATACCTCGTATAGCACTTCTGATGTTAACTCTGTAGAGTAACTATATGGACGTGGTCATCGAGAGTGATTCTTCCTTCTCCACTCCCGATAAGGACGCCGTCATGCAACACCTCAAGTGTGGACCTCGAGGGTGATTCCTCCTAAGTTCACCTTGATGACTACATCATGTGGGATCCGTCGAGGGTGATTCCTCAGGTTTTCCCCCTGGTGTTTGGACACACAGTTACTATGACTTTGACCATGAACCATGATAAAGTCGGGTCGGCCCTGAGGGGTACCCGTGCGAGCATAAGATGCGATTGATGTGTAGACGGGTGACCAGAGAGGGTACCCGCGAAATAATTACGAGGCGTGGCCTGGCATTCCTAGCCCTTGCCACAAGTCCTCGAGACGGGGCGACGGGGTCACATCGATCGTGAGTCTCTGCTCGTTATCGCGCGCTCCTAATTCACTAACGGTTTGGATATTTGATCCGAGTGGGCCTCTGGCCCGATAGTACTAACCATCACGTGGGAACAGTTATGTGCACTCTGCGTCGTATGCATCAGCCGAAGCTTAATGGATGTCAGCGAATGAGCGGCGCGCGCCGGGTTGGACCGCGTAACGCAACCGCCTTGATAGTGTGGGTTGCTAGGTCTGCTCACCAGCCGCCCACGCAACATGCAGGAGTTCCCGGGGCGATGGCCCAAGACCCCTGGGGGCATAGGTTTAGTCCGGCGTGCTGACCTCTCTATTAAGCCTAGGTCGGGTTGCGGCGTATCATTTGGCCGAGGCCAGGCATGACCCAGAAAAGTGTGTTCGGCCAGAGTTAATCGAGCGTGGTGGGTAAGTTGATGCACCCCTACAGGGAAGAACTAATCTATGCATAGCCGATCCTCGGTAACGGACGCTCGGAGTTGTATCCCGGTCGATACAACTAGAACTGGATACTTGTGATGAGAAATGGATACTAGGGCTCTGGGATTGCTTTCTCGCAGGGAGTCGAGAAAGGATCTCTGGCCGAGGTTGATACCGATTACTGCTACTACTTTATGTTGAACTAATCTACACTCTTCTAATGCTGCAAGACCGCTGAAGATGCTAGTCTTCAATAGGACTAGGCCTTCTCTCTATTCTGGCATTTCTGTAGCCCAGTCCACATATACAACCTCTCTTTGAAAATATTGCATATGTAGTGTAGATCCTTGCTTACTGAGTACTTCGGATGAGTACTCACGGTTGCTTTGCTTCCTTTTTCCCCCTTTTCCTTTTGATGCAACCAGACGACGGAGCTCCTGAGACAGCTGCCCCCGCCGACGACTACTACTACTACCACCCCAAGGGTGGCTACTACTACGAGCTGGCCGACGACCAGGAGTAGGTTCGGAGGGTCCCAGGCAGGAGGCCTGCGCCTTTTCGATCGTAGTCTTTGTTTTGCCCTACCTTCTTAAGGCCTTTCTGTTTTATCTTTTATATATGTACTCAGATATCTGATGCTTCTGCTGACGCTTGTCAGCGAGCTTATGTATTCGAGCCCTCGAGGCCCATGGCTTGTAATATGAAGCTTGTATTATTTTAATTTGTTTCTAGAGTTGTGTTGTGATATCTTCAAGTGAGTCCTTAGGCTTGATCGTGTGCATTTGCGTGTATGATTAGTGCACGATTAAGCCGGGGGCGTCACAGGTTGGTATCAGAGTCGACTACCTGTAGGAGTCCCCCTTTCCAACTCCTTGGCCGAAGTTGAGTCTAGTGGTCCAAAACTGTTTTACTAACTTGGTTGTGTGGCTTACGATCCCACGTCGCCAATTGGGTGGTATTAGGATCTTTTATTCCTCGTCCATACTCTGGGACTCTTATCTCTCTTCCATTCGGGTTAAAATTATTTTACTAACTTTAGGATCTCGTGCTCACATCCACACGGAGTTCTGAAATTACCCCCCCCCCCCCCTTTCTTCAAGATTGTGGGCCAGGTTCTGCTTGCAGGATCCTTTTATCGAGGACACCCTGTGTTGTCACTTGCAGATTCCTCGCTCCAGCAGTTTTCTCCGACGTTGATGTAGCCTTTGCTATGTCTTGTTGTGTACTTCCTTACCGCGTGCCTGCGCGCCGCCTAGCATGTCTAGCTTCTAATTTGCGCCGTTATGCTGTCCGCATGAACCCGATTCAGTATATGGATCTGTACGTCTTAATCGACTACTGATAAGAATCTATTACACTGCTTAATTATTGTCATGTTACATCATGCTTGTTGCTAAACCTTGCAATTGCTTTTACTAAACTACCCCTGTTGAAACTTAGCGGGATGGTTAGACTAGGTGGTCGTGGTCGTGGTCGTGCCCCTGAACAACCACCACCGCCAGATTATATGGCAGCTATGATGCAACAATTTGAGCTCAACCGTCCGTTCATGACTGGGATTATGGCTCAGTTCCCGCATCAGAACAACCAGGACCCTGCTGCAATAACTCTGTCGGAATTTGTGCGGCTTAACCCCACTTAGTTCCGCAACTCGGATAAGCCATTGGATGCTGATGACAGGATTCGCGATATCACTCACGAGATGGAGTCTGCAAATGTCTCCCCTGCCAACTTTGTCACCTTCGCGTCCTTTTCTTTAAGGGTCCCGCTGCTCAATGGTGGGACACACACAAGCGTACACTGCCTACTGGAACAGTCATCACTTGGCCTGAGTTCCAAGCTGCTTTTCGTGCCCGATATATTCCCCAGGGAATCATGGACCGGATGAGAACCCAGTTCCGCAACCTCACTCAGGGCAACAAGACTGTCAAAGCCTATTAGCGGGAATTCCTTGATCTGTCCCGCTATGCTGAAGAAGACATCGCCACCGATGCTCGTAGACAAGGGAAATTCCGTAGTGGACTCCACCCAGACATCGAGCTTGCACTTGCTGCTCAAGACTTCACCGACTTTGCTACCCTTGTGAACAAGTCTATTCTGGTTAAGACTGCTCAGATCAAGCACAAGGAGTCACAGAAGCACTATCGTGATGTTGGCTCATCTTCGGGCTCGTCTTCACAGAAGTGCCGTATCTGGATTCCCCACAGCATGTACCGTCCAACTGCACCTGCACCAAGGCCGTACCATGCTGCACCTTGTCTGCCTCCTCCACCACCAAGGCAGCTTCTTCGAGCTGCACCACCCCGAGCTCCTGCTCCCAATCCCAATGATGGGCTGTGTTACAAGTGTGGTAAACTGGGTCACCTTGCCAGGAACTGCTATCAGAATCAGAAGCAACTGGCTCCGCCTTATAATACCCACAACAATAATGCCAGGCCTGCTTATGGTCGTGGTTAGGCTTATCATGTCAACATGAATGAAGACCTGGACCAGCCAGCTACTGTGATGGGTACACTTCCTGTTAATTCAGTACCAGCTTCTGTTTTATTTGATTCAGGAGCATCTCATTCATTCATTTTAGAACATTTTGCACTCATGCATGACATTAAATGTGAAACGCTGCACCATCCTTTAGTGGTAAACACTCCCGCGGGTCAATGCCGAACTTCTATATTCAGCCCCCGAGTCACTATTGAGATTGAAGGGTTGGACTTTCAGGCATTCCCCATTATTCTAAAGTCTTCCAAGATTGACCTCATTCTGGGAATGGATTGGTTAAAGGCTCATTACGCCTCAATCAATTGTGCCACCAAAGTCATACATCTTCTGCACCCATCAGATGAACTAGTAAATTACCATGCTCATTTAACGCAAAATGCCGAGGCTCAAATCTATGCCTTGATTGCGCTAAACGCTTCTCCGCTTGAGGGGATCGAAAACATTCCAGTCGTTCGTGACTTCCAGGATGTTTTTCCAGAAGAACTTCCAGGAATTCCCCCTGTTAGAGCTGTTGAATTTGTCATCGACTTGAAACCAGGCACAACTCCTATTGCGAAGCGTCCTTATAAGATGCCTCCGCACCACCTTCTCGAGCTTAAGGAGGAAATCGACAAATCCCTCCACAAAGGCTTTATCCGACCAAGTTCCTCTGCCTGGGGAGCACCTTCTCTCTTTGTCAAAAAGAAAGATGGTACGAATAGGTTGGTCCAAGATTACCGTCCTATCAACCAGGCGACCATTCAGAATAAATATCCGCTTCCTCGGATCAATGACATGTATGATCAACTTGCTGGATCATCGGTGTTTTCTAAACTCGACTTGAGGTTGGGTTATCACCAGATCCGTGTCCGCGAAGAGGATATTCCCAAGACTGCATTTGTTACTCGCTATGGCTCTTATGAGTACACTGTCATGTCATTTGGTTTAACAAATGCACCAGCCACATTCTCCCGTCTGATGAATTACATCTTCATGAATTACCTCGACAAGTTCGTCGTGGTATATCTAGATGATATTCTAGTATATTCGAAGAATAAGGAAGAATACGCTGAACACCTTCGTCTTGTTTTGGAAAGGCTCCGAGAACACCAGCTCTATGCCAAGTATTCCAAATGCGAGTTCTGGCTTTCTGAAGTAACCTACCTTGGTCATGTGATTTCCAAGGATGGAATTGCTGTTAACCCGGAGCGGGTTCAGGCTATGCTGGACTGGACTCCTCCGAAGAACGTCAAGCAAGTGAGAAGTTTTCTTGCCCTTGCAAGCTATTGCCGTCGATTTGTCGAGAACTTTTCTAAGATTGCCAAGCCCCTGACTAATCTGCTTCACAAAGGCGTTAAGTTTGAGTGGACAGACAAATGTCAGGAAAGTTTCCAGACTCTCAAAGACAAACTAACTTCTGCTCCGGTGCTTGCTCCTCCGGATTCTCGCAAAGACTTTGTGATATATTGCGACGCCTCTCGTCAAGGATTAGGCTGTGTCCTAATGCAAGAAAGAAGAGTAATTGCGTATGCTTCGCGTCAATTGCGTCCACATGAAGAAAATTATCCAGTGCATGATCTTGAACTTGCTGCTGTGATCTATGCATTGAAGCTGTGGCGACATTACCTTCTGGGTAACCGGTGTGAGGTATATACTGATCATCAAAGCTTGAAGTATTCGTTTACTCAGCCGGATCTTAATCTCCGTCAACAACGATGGTTGGAAACAATTACAGACTATGACTGTGGTATTTCTTATACCCCTTGCAAGGCTAATGTCATGGCTGATGCCTTAAGCCGCAAGTCCTATTGCAACAACCTCATAGTTAGGCGAGCTCAACCTCGTCTTTATGAAGAATTGCGCAAGCTGAATTTGCATATTGTTCCCCAGGGTTCTCTTAATAACCTTGTGGTACAACCAGATCTTGAGAAAGCTGTTAAGAATGCGCAAGCTAAAGATGCTGAAATTGATCTGATGAAGAAAGATCTTCACCTGGAAAAGTACAGGGATTTCTCACTGTCTGAAGATGGAATCTTGTATTTCAGAGACCCCATAGTGGCACCTCACTTTGAGCTTATGACTGACAAGGTCATGAAGGAAGCACATGATACACCGTTGTCTATTCATCCGGGTAGTACCAAGATGTATCATGATCTCTGTCAAAGGTACTGGTGGTCCAAAATGAAGCACGATATTGCTCGATACGTTGCTGAATATGACATTTGCCGTCGCGTTAAAGCAGAACATCAGAAGCCTGCTGGAATTCTGCAACCGCTCCCCATTCCTCTATGGAAATGGGATAAGGTTCAGATGGATTTCATTACTGGCCTTCCGAAGTCACAGAAGGTTCACGATGCTATTCTTGTCGTCGTCGACCAACTCTCTAAGGTTGCACACTTTCTGCCTGTCAAGGAGACTATCACTGCTAGTCAGTAAGCAGAGTTGTATATCTCCAGAATTGTTTCACTCCACGGTATTCTGAAAGAGATTAGTTCGGACCGTGGCGGTCTTTTCACCTCAAAGTTCTGGGATAGTTTCCAAGAAGCTATGGGAACTCATATTACTTGGAGTTCGGCTTATCACCCCAGTCCCAAGGCCAAGTCGAGCGAGTTAATCAAGTGCTTGAAGACATGCTTCGAGCTTGTGTTATATCCTTCGGCAAGAAGTGGGAAGAATCTCTTCCTTACGCCGAGTTCTCTTATAACAACAGCTATCAAGCCAGCTTGAAAATGGCCCCCTTCGAAGTGTTGTATGGACGTAAGTGTCAAACCCCTCTGAATTGGTCAGAAACTGGGGAGCGACCGCTCGTGGGTCCGGACATTATCCAACACGCCGAAGAGCAAGTCCGCATTGTCCGAGAAAATCTCAAGGCGGCTCAGGACCGCCAGAAGAGCAACTATGATCGCAAACGACGGGTTTGACCTATCAGCCTGGTGATCAAGCTTATCTGCGTGTCACTCCTATGAAGGGCACTCGTCGTTTTGGAATCAAGGGCAAGCTAGCTCCACGCTACATTGGCCCTTTTCGCATTGTTGCTAGACGTGGACAGGTGGCATACAAATTGGAGTTGCCACCGCAATTCTCTCATATTCATGATGTCTTCCATGTGTCGCAACTTCGTCGTTGCTTCAAGGAATCTCCACACCGAGCAGTGGATCACGAGTTGCTCAAATTACAAGATGACCTATCTTATAAGGAGCATCCGATCTGCATCCTCGATGAAGCTAAATGTCGAACTCGTCAGAAGACGACCAAGTTCCTGAAAGTGCAGTGGTTGAATCATACAGAAGGTGAAGCCACTTGGGAACGCGAGGATAATCTTCGGGAAGAATATCCCGACCTCTTTCCTTCTACCTCCTGAATTCTCGGGACGAGAATTTCTTTTAGAGGAGGAGAATTTGTAACACCCCTATTGTAATAAGCACTGAGATCATCTGTTAATTATGCCAAACCATTATCATTTGCATTGCTTGATCATAGTGGTTAAACAACTCCAAACAAATTCCTATCTGAAAACAATTCAAATTTAAAGTGCAAAATAAAGTTGATCAAAACTTGTTGGAAAAATGTTCACTTTATAGCAAATATTCCAAAACCATTTGCTGTTAAGGAACACAACATCATCATCAACCACAGAATGGGCCTAAGCATTTGAACAGTACCAAAACAGCACCATAAATGCCTATTTCAATTTTTGAAAAATCCAAGTGAACTCCAAAAATGCCCAAACATTTTGTGGCAGCGCTGGATATTGCAATGCACTTATGTGACCAAGTTTCACATTTTTGGAAATTCATTTGGATGTTCATAATAATGCCAAACCATCTCTGTAAAAAGAAAAAGCAGAAACAGAAAAATAGAAAGGAAAGAGGCACTGTGCACTGGGCCTAAGTGCACAGTGCCCCGAACCATCCCACCGGGCCCATCTCTCTCTCTCTCTCTCTCACCTGCGTGTCGTCGCGCCTGTGGTCGCCGCGCGCGCGCAGGCGAGACGTCGACAGCGGGACGCCGCCGATGCCCCAACGACGCGGGGAGGATAAGGTCGAGGCCCGTGCGTTCCCCCTGGCCTCCTCATCCACTCCTGCCCTCTCCCCACGCTGCTCTCCTCCTATCTGCCATGCAACCGAGCGCCGCCGATGCCACATCTCCGACATCCCCGCGGCCACCGGCGGCACCGTGCCCGCTGACCATGTCCAGGAGTTCCGACGGCGTCTTCCTCGTCTACTGGGGCTGCCAGGCGGAGCCAAAGAGCCCTGCATCACCCGGATCGAGCCGACCCTCTTCTTCCTGGACTTTGGCGATCTCCGGCCCCCCTGCTCCTCTGCTCCTCCTAAACCGTCGCCGGGCCACCGTGTGCCTCCCCTGTGAGCTCCTCTTCCTTCTCAATCTCATTGTTCTCTCTCGCGCACCTCCTAGCTACCTCCTCCATCGTGGCCAAACGCGACGCCGCGCGAGCTCGTCGCCGGCGTGCCTCCGGTGTCCAAAGGGACACGGGTCCGTGTCCACCATCTTCGCATGCACGCGTAGAGCACGCCTGCCCCTTTAGTTCGAGTCGTAGCGCGCTGTTTTGCCATTTCCACCGTCGCCCGAAGCCGCGCCGCCGCGGACCTCATCGCCGGCGTCGATTCCGGCCAAGACTGCCTGCGCCACCGCCACCATTCGACGCGCACAGCTCCGCCCGTTCGAACGCGCCCTCGCTCTCGCAAAATGACCGCCTGTAGATGAATTCCGACGAGGCCCGAGGCCCTCTGCCGCATTTTCGTGCTCGCCGGCGTTCAGTCACCAGCCAGCCGACGTGGCAAGGCCAAGCCCCACCTCTGGGTGGCTGACAGTGGGCCCCACGGGTCCTAGTTGACTGGGTTGACCCAGTCAACTACTGACTGGGCAGCCTAGTGTCACTGACACACGGGCCCCACCCGCTAATTACGTGTTTAAGACTAATTTAAATTAAAACATAATTATTTTATTTAATCAGACACTGACAGGTGGGGCCTACTAACGAATTAAGCCCTAGATTAGTTTAAATTACTGTTAGAACTAACAGGGGCTGACATGTGGGTCCTACTGAACCCACAGGTCAGGTTTGACCTGATCAGCGAGTCTTTTGACTTCTTACATCATCCGCACGCAATGCTGATGTCATAATCCATTTCTGTTAAATAAATAATTCCAGAAAATTCTGTAATCTTTAAAAATTCGTAGAAAATAAACCGTAGCTCGGATCGAAAAACTTTCTACATGAAAGTTGATCAGAACGACGAGACGAATCCGACCGTGCTTTCTGTTTCCATGTCGGGACCCTCTACGGAGGTGAACCTGCAACTTTTAGCCTGTTTTTTGTAGATGAATAGTGCATATACACCGGTTAATAATTCCAACTTTAATCCTAAATAACTAAATGACTTAGCCATGTCTTTAGGCAACCCTGCACTGCACATTAGCATAGCATGCTCTGTGTTGCATATGTTTGTTGTGTATTTATCTGTTTCCTCGCCTCTTCTCTCTCGGTAGAGCCTGGTACCGACGTAGTCCCCGAGATCGACGCAGCTCAGGAGATCGACGACCCCACTGACGACCCTGCCTTTGCCGCCGAGCAACCAGGCAAGCACCCCCTTTTTGAACATGCCTATATCGCCTATTCTCTTCTCTCTTATACTTGCATTAGAATTGCTGCTGCTACTGCTTTACCTATTCTGATGCATAGCCTATTTATTGTAACCTTCTATTGATACCTTACCTGCTTATCCTAAACTGATAGAGACCCTAGTGACCCCACTTGTCCCGATTGCCCCCACTGGATCATCAGAAGACTCAACAACCAGGCCCCGGCACCGCACATCACCCCCCCTAGTTGTAAGACACTGCAGCGTTACCATCGAGTGCCGAGGGTGATACCTCGTATAGCACTTCTGATGTTAACTCTGTAGAGTAACTATTTGGATGTGGTCATCGAGGGTGATTCCTCCTTCTCCACTCCCGATAACGACGCCGTCGTGCAACACCTCAAGTGTGGACCTCGAGGGTGATTCCTCCTAAGTTCACCTTAACGACTACATCATGTGGGATCCATCGAGGGTGATTCCTCAGGTTTTCCCCCTGGTGTTTGGACACACAGTTACTATGACTTTGACCATGAACCATGCTAAAGTCGGGTCGTCCCTGACGGGAACCCGCGCGAGCATAAGATGAGATTGATGTGTAGACGGGTGACCAGAGAGAGTACCCGCGAGATAATTACGAGGCGTGGCCGGGCATTCCTAGCCCCTGCCGCAAGTCCTCGAGACGGGGCGACGGGGTCACATCGATCATGAGTCTCTGCACGTTATCATGCGCTCCTAATTCACTAACGGTTTGGATATTTGATCCGAGTGGGCCTCTTGCCCGATAGCACTAACCATCACATGGGAACAGTTATGGGCACTCTGCGTCGTATGCATCAGCCGAAGCTTATGTGACGACCCCGGCTTAATCATGCACTAACCATACACGCAAATGCACACGATCAAGCCTAAGGACTCACTTGAAGATATCACAACACAACTCTAAAACATAAATAAATTCATACAAGCTTTACATTACAAGCCAGGGCCTCGAGGGCTCGAATACATAGCTCGATGGCATACAAGTGTCAGCAGAAGCGTCAGATATCTGGGTAAAGATATATTACAGAACAGAGAGATAAGCCTTCACAGAGGCGGGGCAAAATAAAAACTACGATCGAAAAGGCGTGGGCCTCCTGCCCTGGACCCTCCGATCCTACTCCTGGTCGTCAGACGGCTCCTCGTAGTAGTAGTACTCCCCGGGCTGGTAGTAGTAGTGGTCGTCGGCGAGGACATCTGGCTCCGGGACTCCGCCGTCTGGATGCGACAAATGGATAAAGGGGGAAAAAGGAAAATAAAGCAAACGTGAGTACTCATCCGAAGTACTCAGCAAGCAAGGATCTACACTACATATGCAACATTTTCAAAGGGGGCTGTATATGTGGACTGGGCTGCAGAAATGCCAGAATAGAGGGGAAAGCCTAGTCCTATCGAAGACTAGCATCTTCAGCATCTTCAATGGTCTCGCAGCATTAGAAGAGAGCAGAATAACATAATGTAAATTATAGCAGTAATGTCATCAACCTCGACCGAGGATTCTTCCTCGACTCCCTGCGAGAAAGCAATCCCAGAGCCGTACTATCCAGTTCTCATCTCAGGTCATGTTCTAGTTGTACCTATCGGGATACAACTCCGAGTGTCCGTTACCGTAGGACAGGCTATCGATAGAAGTTTCTTCCCTGCAGGGGTGCACCAACTTACCCACCACGCTCGCTTAACTCCGGCCGGACACACTTTTCTGAGTCATGCCCGGCCTCGGCTAAGCAACACGCCGCAACCCGACCTAGGCTCTAAAGAGAGGTCAGCACGCCGGACTAACCTATGCCCCCAGGGGTCTTGGGCCTTCGCCCTGGGAACCCTGCATGTTGCGAGGACGTTTCGGAAGCAGACCTAGCAACCCCTTATACAAGCGCAGTTGCGTTCCCAGTCCAATCCAAAATGGGCCGCTCCTCGCTGACGTCAATAGAGCTTCGGCTGATGTATATGACGCAGAACGCCCATACTATGCCCACGTGATGGTTAGTGCTATCAGGCCAGAGGCCCCTCGGATCAAATATCCAAACCGTTAGTGGATTAGGAGCGCGCGGAAACGAGCAGAGACTCACAATCGATGTGACCCCGTCGCCCTGTCTCGAGGACTTGCGGCAAGGGCTAAGAATGCCCGGCCATGCCTCGTAGTTATCTCACGGGCACCTCTCAGGTCAACCCGACTCCACATCACTTCGCACTTATGCTCGCGCGGGTACCCCTCAGGGCCGACCCGTCTTTAGTATCATAGTATCATGGTTTAGTGTTCAGTCGTAGTAACCAAGTCTCCGTGTGTCTGACACCAAAGGGAACCCTGAGGAATCACCCTCGATGGAATTCCCGCTCGATGCTATCGTCAAGGTGAACGAATGAGGAATCACCCTCGAGGTCCACACTTGGGAAGTTGCACGACGACGTCGTTATCGGGGGTGGTGTAGGAGGAATCACCCTCGCTTACCACGACCGAATAACTAACCTACAAGGTTATCATCAGAAGTGCTGACGCGGTATCACCCTCGGCACTCGATAGTAACCCAGCAGAGTCGAGCATCTTAGGGGAAGTGACGTGCGGTGCTAGGTTCTAATCTTCGATCCCGTTGCTCGGGTCTTCTGAGAGTCCAGCGGGGCAGTCGGGAACAAGTGGGTCTCTGATAAGGCTCTACCCATCCTATACTAAACAGTTTAGGAGAACAGGCAGGTATCAAAAATAGGCTACAATAAAGTAGGCTATGCAGCAGACATAGGACAACAGTAGCAGCAGTAACTTCTAATGCAAGCATAAGAGAGAAGAGAGTGGGCGATATCGGAATGCTCAAAATGGGGGTGCTTGCCTGTCTGCTCGACGGCAAGGGCCTGATCGTCGGGGACGTAGTCGTACTCCGGAGTGGCGTATGCCTGAGGAGCTACGGCAATGTCGGGGTCTACCGAAAGAGAAGAGGGGGAAGAAACAGGTAAATATAATGCAAACAGATGCAACACAGTGCGCGCGATGCTATGATGCAGTGCAGGGTTGCCTAAATATGTCTCTAAGTTATTTTAGTTATTTTTAGAATTAATCTGGGATTTATTAACCGGTGTGTGTGCACTATTCATCTACCGAAATCGGGCTCGGAGTTACGAGTTCTCCTACGTAGGAGGTTCCGACAAGGAAACAGACGGCACGATTAGACTCGTCTCGTCGTTCTAAGCAACTTTCATGTTTTAACTTTTTCGATCTGAGCTACGGTTTAAAAGTTATTAATTTTTAAAGATTTATTGATTTTCTAGAATTATTTTTATTTACAGAAAATGAATTATGATGTCAGCATGATGTAATGCTGACATCAGCAAGTCAACAGTCGGCTGACCAGTCAAACCTCACATGTGGGTCCAGTGGGACCCACATGTCAGCCTCTATTATCTAACAGTGATTTAATCTAATCTATCAGGGTTAATTAATCAGGTGGGGGCCCTACTGTCAGTGTCACTAACTATTTAATTAATTAAGCTCAATTAGCAAAAGTGATTAATTAGACTAATAAAAGGGGCGGGCCCACACGTCAGCGGCACAGATGAACAATGCCCCCGCGTTGACCAGGTCAACTGGTCAACGGGACCCCACCGGGCCCACCTGCTAGCCTCACCGAGGAGGCCATGCGGTCACCATGTCGGAACGCCGGCGGCGAGGTCCCGGCGAGTCTAAAATGCGGCGGCGCTCACTGGAGTGCATCGGAAATCGCCGTCCGGCGATCATTTCACGCGCGGAAGGCACCATTCGAACGGGCGCTCGATGCCGCGTCAAACTGTGGCCGTGGCCTGGCCGGAAGTGGCCGGAAAACTCGCCGGCGTCGAGGTTTGGCGGAAGCCGAAACCCGGCGAACTCGCGCGCGACGTAGCATAGGTTAAAATGGGCGGCGCTCTACTCCTACGGCGCCTACTCAACGCGGTGAAAGCGATGGGCATGAGCGCGGGGCCGTTTGGTCGCCGGAACAGCGCCGGCGACGAGCAGAGGCGAAGGCGCTCGTCGTGCTCAGTGCTAGGGAGGTTAGTCGAGGGCGTGCGGGTGCTCGTTGTGCTCCTGGAAGAACCAGGAGCCCAACGGTGAGCTCAGGTGGCCGTGCCAGTGACTGCGGCCACGGCGGCGCAGTGTTCAGCGGCGACGGGTACGAGCTTGAGCGGCGCGGCAGCTATGGCATAGAAGAAGGGCAAGGGAGCGAGGGAAGGGGAGGAGCAGCTCACCGAGAGGCTACGTAAAGCCGTCGGGAGCTTAGGAGCGCAGAACGTCGACGAATCGTCGGGGCTCGCCGGCGTCAGAGAAGAAAGGGGGCGAAGTAGTCCGGTTTCAGCAGGGCCTCCCCGCCTCCACTCGCGGTCAGAGACGAAGGAGTCGAGGACGGCGGAGCTCGCAGGCGTGTTGGCTGAGCTCGGGAACGACGGTGGCCGCGACTACGGCAAGGCCATGGCGACGGAGGCGCTCGGTTGCGGTGGATCTGGAGGAGGAGGAAGGAGGGAGAGGGCGAGCGAGCGAGGGGGAAGTGGATAGGGACGGAGAGGAGGCCGAGGGAGCTCCTCCTTATCCTCTCGTCTGGCCTGCGGCGTCGCGGTGTTGACGTCGGAGCGGTGAGTGCGCGTGTGACCATGGGTGTGGCAACACGGCGGCGGAGAGAGAGGGAGGAGGGAGAAACAGGTCGCGGTGGGCTGGGCCTCCAGGTACTGTAGCACAGGCTTAAGTGCACAGTGTCGCTTAGGCCTTTTCTATTTTCCTTAATCTGTATTCTTTATTCCTTTCTGATTTGGTAATAGTTAGGCCACTTGTGCATTTTTGCGAAATGTGAAAGTTGACCCAAATATTGTAATGCAATATTTCCTTCCAACAAAAATTGGTTTGGATAGATTTGGAATTCATTTCAAATTGAAATGATTTTAAATGGATTTATTAATTCTGTTTTGGTGCTGTTTCAATTTGTTTGAGTCACTTAATTAATCCAAGGATTACTGGTGGTATTTTTATGTGTGCTCTTGGAATATTTGCTAATTAGTGAACATTTTTCCAAAGGTGTTTGAGCAAATTTATTTTGCACTTTTGAATTTGAGCTGATTTTCATATTGGAGTTTGAATTATTTTGGTTAACCACTATGACTAGGCACTGCAAATGATATGACTT
Source organism: Thinopyrum elongatum (assembly GCA_011799875.1). Lineage (NCBI taxonomy): Eukaryota > Viridiplantae > Streptophyta > Magnoliopsida > Poales > Poaceae > Thinopyrum > Thinopyrum elongatum. Next base: position 213,445,260 of record CM022301.1, on the reverse strand, counting down.
GGCAATATTAGCAGTTGATCACAGTGGCTATTACATAGGGGTGTTACAAGTTCTCCTCCTCTAAAAGAAATTCTCATCCCGAGAATTTAGGAGGTAGAAGGAAAGAGGTCGGGATATTCTTCCCGAAGATGATCCTCACGTTCCCAAGTGGCTTCATCTTCAGTATGATTCGACCACTGCACTTTCAGGAACTTGGTCATCTTCTGATGAGTTCAACGTTCAGCTTCATCAAGGATGCGGATCGGATGCTCCTTATAAGATAAGTCGCCTTGCAACTGAAGCATCTCGTGGTCCACTGCGCGGTGCGGAGATTCCTTGAAGCATTTGCGAAGTTTTGACACGTGGAAGACATCATGAATATGAGGGCGACAACTCCAATTTATAAGCCACCTGTCCACGTCTAGCCACGATGCGGAATGGACCAATATAGCGAGGAGCTAGCTTGCCCTTGATTACGAATCGACGGGTGCCCTTCATAGGAGTGACACGCAGATAAGCTTGATCACCTGGTTGATAAGTCAGACCCCATCGCTTGCGATCGTAATTGCTCTTCTGGCGGTCCTGAGCTGCTTTGAGATTCTCTCGGACAATTCTGACTTGTTCTTCAGCGTGTTGAATAATGTCTGGTCCAACAAGAGGTCGTTCCCCAGTTTCTGACCAATTCAGAGGGGTTCGACATTTACGTCCATAGAGAACTTCGAAGGGGGCCATTTTCAAGCTGGCTTGATAACTGTTGTTATAAGAGAACTCGGCATATGGAAGAGATTCCTCCCATTTCTTACCGAAGGATATAACACAAGCGCGAAGCATGTCTTCAAGCACTTGATTAACGCTCTCAACTTGGCCTTGGGATTGGGGATGATAAGCTGAACTCCATGTAATGTGAGTTCCCATAGCTTCTTGGAAACTTTCCCAGAACTTGGATGTGAAAAGACCACCACGGTCCGAACTAATCTCCTTCGGGATGCCGTGGAGTGAAACGATTCTGGAGATATACAGCTCTGCTAGCTGGCTAGCAGTGATAGTCTCCTTAACAGGTAGGAAATGAGCAACCTTGGAAAGTTGGTCGACGACGACAAGAATAGCGTCGTGACCTTTCTGAGACTTGGGAAGAACAGTAATGAAATCCATCTGCACTTTATCCCACTTCCATAGAGGAATAGGGAGTGGTTGAAGAATTCCAGCAGGTTTCTGATGTTCTGCCTTCACGCGACGACATACGTCACATTCGGCAACGTATCGAGCAATGTCCTGCTTCATTCTGGACAACCAGTACCTCTGTCGAAGATCGTGATACATCTTGGTGCTACCCGGATGGATAGACAGTGGTGTATCATGAGCCTCCTTCATGACCTTGTCAGTCATAAGCTCGAAGCGAGGTACTATGATGCGGTCTCTGAAATATAATGTTCCATCTTCAGCAACTGAGAAATCCCGGTACTTATCAAGGTGAAGCTCTTTCCTCATCAAGTCAATTTCAGCATCTTTGGCTTGCGCTTTCTTAACAGCCTTTTGAAGGTCTGGCTGTACCACAAGGTTATTAAGAGAACCTTGGGGAACAATTCGCATATTCAGCTGAGTCAGTTCTGCATAAAGATGAGGTTGAGCTCGCCTAACCATGAGGTTGTTGCAATATGACTTGCGGCTCAGGACATCGGCCATCACGTTAGCCTTGCCCGGGGTATATGAAATACCGCAGTCATAGTCTGTAATTGTTTCCAACCATCGTTGCTGACGGAGATTAAGATCCAGTTGAGTAAACAAGTATTTCAGACTTTGGTGATCGGTATAAATCTCACACCGATTACCCAGAAGGTAATGTCGCCATAACTTCAATGCATATATCACTACAGCAAGTTCAAGATCATGCACTGGATAATTTTCTTCATGTGGACGCAATTGACGTGAAGCATACGCAATTACTCTTCGCTCTTGCAATAGGACACGGCCTAATCCCTGACGAGAGGCGTCACAGTATATGACAAAGTCCTTTCGAGAATCAGGAGGAGCAAGCACTGGAGCAGAAGTAAGCTTGTCCTTGATGGCCTGGAAACTTTCCTGACATTTGTCTGTCCACTCAAACTTAACGCCTTTATGGAGCAGATTAGTCAAGGGCTTGGCGATCTTGGAGAAGTTCTCGACGAATCGGCGACAATAACTGGCTAGACCGAGGAAGCTTCGGACTTGCTTGGCATTCTTCGGAGGAGTCCAGTCAAGGATAGCCTGAACACGCTCCGGGTTAACGGCAATACCATCCTTGGAAATCACATGTTCAAGGTAGGTCACTTCGGAAAGCCAGAATTCACATTTGGAGTACTTGGCATATAACTTGTGCTCTCGAAGCCTTTCCAGAACAAGGCGAAGATGTTCGGCATGTTCTTCCTTATTCTTCGAATATACTAGGATATCGTCCAGATATACCACGATGAACTTGTCGAGGTAATCCATGAATATATAATTCATCAGACGTGAGAACGTAGCGGGAGCATTCGTCAGGACAAATGACATGACAGTGTATTCATAGGAGATATCGAGTAACGAATGCAGTCTTTGGAATATCCTCTTCGCGGACACGGATCTGGTGATAACCCAACCTCAAGTCGAGTTTAGAGAACACCGAAGATCCAACAAGTTGATCATATAAGTCATTGATCCGGGGAAGCGGATATTTATTCTGAATGGTTGCCTGGTTGATAGGACGGTAATCTTGGACCAACCTATTCGTACCATCTTTCTTCTTGACAAAAAGAGACGGTGCTCCCCAGGCAGAGGAGCTGGGACGGATGAAACCCTTTCTAAGTGATTTATCGATTTCTTCCTTAAGCTCGATAAGATGGTGCGGAGGCATCTTGTAGGGACGCTTCGCAATAGGAGTGGTGCCAGGCTTCAAGTCGATGACGAACTCAACAGCTCTAGCAGGGGGTATTCCTAGAAGTTCTTCTGGAAAAACATCCGGGAAGTCACAGACAACTGGGATGTTCTCGATCCCCTCAAGTGGAGAAGTGTTCAACGCGTTCAAGGCATAAATCTGAGCCTCAGCGTTCTGGGTGAGGTGAGCTTGATAATTCACTATCTCATTCGATGGGTGTAAGAGGTGAACAACTTTAGTGGCGCAATTGATTGAGGCACAATGAGCCTTCAACCAATCCATTCCCAAGATAAGATCGATCTTGGAAGAACTCAGGATAATTGGGAGTGCCTGAAATTTCAACCCCTCAATTTCAACAGTGACTTCGGGGCTGAACAGGGAGGCTCGACATCTACCCGCGGGAGTGTCAACCCCTAACGGATGATGTAGGTTGTCACACTTAACGCCATGCAGGAATGCAAAGTCTTCCGACATGAATGAATGCGATGCTCCTGAATCAAATAAAACAGATGCAGGTACTGAATTAAGAAGAAGTGTACCCATCACGGTTTCAGGTTGGTCTTGAGCTTCAGCCATATTGACGTGGTAGTTCTGCCCACGACCATAAGAAGGTCTGGCATTGCTGTAGCGAGGCTGAGAATTCCCACGGCCATTACCACGGCCAGCAGAAGGAAGAGCCAACTGATTCTGATTCTGAGAGCAATCTCTGGCACGGTGACCTGGCTGGCCACACTTGAAGCAGAGTCCATTGTCAGGACGTGGTGCAGGAGCTCGGGGTGCTGGAGCTTGCAGAGGCTGCCTCGGTGGTGGAGGAGGCAGACGAGGTGCAGCATAGGAAGGCCTGTGCACTGGTGCTGCTGGACGGTACATGCTCTGTGGTATCCAAATGCGGCGCTTCTGGGAGGACGAGCCCGAAGATGAGCCCGTCTCACGAGTGCGTCTGGACGCTTCTTTGTGTTTCTTAAGTCCAGTTTCAACCATAATAGCCTTATTCACCAGGGTGGCGAAATCAGGAAAGTCTTGGACAAGCAGAGGTAACTGTATATCATGATGCAGTCCTTCACGGAACTTCTCCTGCCTTCGTTCATCAGTAGGAATGTCCTCTTCAGCGTAGCGAGACAAGTCAAGAAACTCGCGCTGATAAACTTCCAAAGACTTGTTGCCTTGTACGAGACTACGGAACTCGGCCTTCTTCCGAGCTATGACAGCTTGAGGAATATAGCGGGCACGGAAAGCAATCTTGAATTCTGCCCAGGTGACGACGGTACCAGGTGGTAGGGTCTGTCGGTGAGTAGTCCACCATTGTGATGCGGGACCCTTCAGAAGGTATGTCTCAAAGGTGACATACTTGACTGGGGTGACACCAGCAGACTCCATCTCATGGGAGATGTCACGCAGCCAATCATCGGCATCCAGTGGATTGATTGTGTTGCGGAAGAACGACGGATTAAGTCGCATAAACTCTGGCAAGGTGATGGAAGGTAGCGCCTGGTCGGCATTGGGACGGGGAAATTGCTGCATAATCCCCGTCATGAATTGGCGGTTGAGTTCGAACTGTTGCATCATCGCAGCCATATAGTCAGGTGGCGGCGGCGGAGGTGGATTGTTGTCAGCCATCCTGCTAAATCAACAGGGGTAGTTTAGCAGAAGCCAATGCGAGTGTAAAGCATCATGCATGATGTAACGTGACGGAATTTAAATAGTATAGCAGATGCTTAATAGTAGTCATTAAGTCATACATATCCATACAGTGTCGGTTACCTTCGGGCAGCACAACGGTGCAAATTCAAAAGCTAGACATGCTAGGCGGCGCGCAGGCACGCGGTAAGGAAGTACACAACGAGACATAGCAAAGGCTACATCAACGTCGGAGAAAACCACTGAAACGGGGTAGCTACAAGTGTGGACGACGGACGTTTGTCACAGAAGGATCCTGCGCTCCATGTGCACTCTGATGCAGAACCCGGTCTCAAACTGTAAGAAGAGGTCCACGTGTAGGCGTGTGACCTCCCACAATAGTCCAATCGATCCCTGATGGCATCTCGGTCCTGCTCAGGTAAAGAATGTGCTCCAGATGTATCCCTGCACGAACAGCTGGTAACAACTGTGTCATAGCCTCGTAGAGTCGTACTCGAGTGGCGAACAACTCGACAGCAAGAGCGCGAACCGTGCGATCCAGAGCCTAAGTACAATAAATCAGAACTTGGTTATTGTAGCGACGAGGCTCGTAAGGGGCACAGACAGCTGTGTAGAATCCAGAAGCATCTCCAGCAGGGGCATACCGAATATAACGATACTCTGAGGCATCCAAGTCAGCACTGAACTGTCCTCGAAGACGTGCGACAGCAGAGTAGGCGGCATCATGGACTGCCATCTCAATCGTCACGCCGATACCGTGAAAACGGTGTAGCTCAGTGTTTGGGTCATCCTGCTGATCGTAGATGCGAACATCAGCATAGTACTGCTCCTGGTTGAACTCACGATAAACCTCGTAGACCATGTACTCGGGGCACCAGCGGTATCCCAGCCTGATCAAGAGGGCGATCAGAACAGCTGGAAACCCAGGGACGTCTCGAGCATAGGTACGAAGCACAAGCTGTGTCGCAGGGCGAGGTGGAAACAAACGGTCCATCTGAAAGAAGAAGATTCAGAATTGTCATTCGACGACGAGAAACATAACAGATCTTGAATGGAAAGATTAAACAAAAAATGGAAAGGAAATGATTATCAGACTAATCCGATCAAAGACAGGGAAATCGCACTGAATCCAGCTCTCCGGGTGGATAGAATTATCGGGATCCTAAGTGTCGGTGTTAGTAAATTTTATTAAACCCGAATAGAAGAGAGATCAGAGTCCCAGAGTAAAGACGAGGAATAAAAGATCCTAATACCACCCAGTTGGCGACGTGGGCCCGTAAGCCACACAGCCTAGTTAGTAAAACAGTTTTCGACCACTAGACTCAACTTCGGCCAAAAAGTTGGAAAGGGGGACTCCTAGAGGCAGTTGGCTCTGATACCAACCAGTGACGACCCCGGCTTAATCGTGCACTAACCATACACGCAAATGCACACGATCAAGCCTAAGGACTCACTTGAAGATATCACAACACAACTCTAAAACATAAATAAATTCATACAAGCTTTATATTACAAGCCAGGGCCTCGAGGGCTCGAATACATAGCTCGATGGCATACAAGTGTCAGCGGAAGCGTCAGATATCTGGGTACAGATATATTACAGAACAAAGAGATAAGCCTTCACAGAGGCGAGGCAAAATAAAAACTACGATCGAAAAGGCGTGGGCCTCCTGCCCTGGACCCTCCGATCCTACTCCTGGTCGTCAGACGGCTCCTCTTAGTAGTAGTACTCCCCGGGCTGGTAGTAGTAGTGGTCGTCGGCGAGGACATCTGGTTCCGGGACTCCGTCGTCTGGATGCGACAAATGGATAAAGGGGAAAAAAAGGAAAATAAAGCAAACGTGAGTACTCATCCGAAGTACTCAGCAAGCAAGGATCTACACTACATATGCAACATTTTCAAAGGGGGCTGTATATGTGGACTGGGCTGCAGAAATGCCAGAATAGAGGGGAAAGCCTAGTCCTATCGAAGACTAGCATCTTCAGCATCTTCAACGGTCTCGCAACATTAGAAGAGAGCAGAATAACATAATGTAAATTATAGCAGTAATGTCATCAACCTTGACCGGGGATTCTTCCTCGATTCCCTGCGAGAAAGCAATCCCAGAGCCGTACTATCCAGTTCTCATCTCAGGTCATGTTCTAGTTGTACCGATCGGGATACAACTCCGAGTGTCCGTTACCGTAGGACAGGCTATCGATAGAAGTTTCTTCCCTGCAGGGGTGCACCAACTTACCCACCACGCTCGCTTAACTCCGGCCGGACACACTTTTCTGGGTCATGCCCGGCCTCGGCTAAGCAACACGCCGCAACCCGACCTAGGCTCTAAAGAGAGGTCAGCAGGCCGGACTAACCTATGCCCCAGGGGTCTTGGGCCTTCGCCCTAGGAACCCTGCATGTTGCGAGGACGTTTCGGAAGCAGACCTAGCAACCCCTTATACAAGCGCAGTTGCGTTCCCAGTCCAATCCAAAACGGGCCGCTCCTCGCTGACGTCAATAGAGCTTCGGCTGATGTATACGACGCAGAACGCCCATACTATGCCCACGTGATGGTTAGTGCTATCAGGCCAGAGGCCCCTCGGATCAAATATCCAAACCGTTAGTGGATTAGGAGCGCGCGGAAACGAGCAGAGACTCACGATCGATGTGACCCCATCGCCCCGTCTCGAGGACTTGCGACAAGGGCTAAGAATGCCCGGCCACGCCTCGTAGTTATCTCGCGGGCACCTCTCAGGTCAACCCGACTCCACATCACTTCGCATTTATGTTCGCGCGGGTACCCCTCAGGGCCGACCCATCTTTAGTATCATAGTATCATGGTTTAGTGTTCAGTCGTAGTAACCAAGTCTCCGTGTGTCTGACACCAAAGGGAACCCTGAGGAATCACCCTCGATGGAATTCCCGCTCGATGCTATTGTCAAGGTGAACGAATGAGGAATCACCCTCAAGGTCCACACTTGGGAAGTTGCACGACGACGTCGTTATCGGGGGTGGTGTAGGAGGAATCACCCTCGCTTACCACGACCGAATAACTAACCTACAAGGTTATCATCAGAAGTGCTGATGCGGTATCACCCTCGGCACTCGATAGTAACCCAGCAGAGTCGAGCATCTTAGGGGAAGTGACATGCGGTGCCAGGTTCTAATCTTCGATCCCGTTGCTCCGGTCTTCTGAGAGTCCAGCGGGGCAGTCGGGAACAAGTGGGTCTCTGATAAGGCTCTACCCATCCTATACTAAACAGTTTAGGAGAACAGGCAGGTATAAAAAATAGGCTACAATAAAGTAGGCTATGCAGTAGACATAGGACAACAGTAGCAGCAGTAACTTCTAATGCAAGCATAAGAGAGAAGAGAGTGGGCGATATCGGAATGCTCAAAATGGGGGTTCTTGCCTGTCTGCTCGACGGCAAGGGCCTGATCGTCGGGGACGTAGTCGTACTCCGGAGTGGCGTCTGCCTCAGGAGCTACGGCAACATCGGGGTCTACCGAAAGAGAAGAGGGGGAAGAAACAGGTAAATATAATGCAAACAGATGCAACACAGTGCGCGCGATGCTATGATGAAGTGCAGGGTTGCCTAAATATGCCTCTATGTCATTTTAGTTATTTTTAGAATTAATCTGGGATTTATTAACCGGTGTGTGTGCACTATTCATCTACCGAAATCGGGCTAGGAGTTACGAGTTCTCCTACGTAGGAGGTTCCGACAAGGAAACAGACGGCACGAACAGACTCGTCTCGTCGTTCTGAACAACTTTCATGTTTTAACTTTTTTGATCTGAGCTACGGTTTAAAAGTTATTAATTTTTAAAGATTTATTGATTTTCTGGAATTATTTTTATTTACAGAAAATGAATTATGACGTCAGCATGATGTAATGCTGACATCAGCAAGTCAACAGTCGGCTGACCAGTCAAACCTGACATGTGGGTCCAGTGGGACCCACATGTCAGCATCTGTTATCTAACAGTGATTTAATCTAATCTATCAGGGTTAATTAATCAGGTGGGGCCCTACTGTCAGTGTCACTAACTGTTTAATTAATTAAGCTCAATTAGCAAAAGTGATTAATTAGACTAATAAAAGGGGGGGCCCACACGTCAGCGGCAAAGATGAACAGTGCCCCCGCGTTGACCAGGTCAACTGGTCAACGGGACCCCACCGGGCCCTCCTGCCAGCCTCACCGACGAGGCCACGCGGTCGCCACGTCGGAACGGCCGGCGGCGAGGCCCCGGCGAGTCTAAAATGCGGCGGCGCTCACTGGAGTGCATCGGAAATCGCCGTCCGGCGATCGTTTGACGCGCGGAAGGCACCATTCGAACGGGCGCTCGATGCAGCGTCGAACTGTGGCCGTGGCCTGGCCGGAAGTGGCCGGAAAACTCACCGGCGTCAAGGTTTGGCGGAAGCCGAAACCCGGCGAACTCGCGCGTGACGTAGCATAGGTTAAAATGGGCGGCGCTCTACTCCTACGGTGCCTACTCAACGCGGTGAAAGCGATGGGCATGAGCGCGGGGCTGTTTGGTTGCCGGAAAGGCGCCGACGACAAGCAGAGGCGAAGGCGCTCTCGGGCGCTCGTCGTGCTCGGTGCTAGGGAGGTCGGTCGAGGGCGTGCGGGTGCTCGTTGTGCTCCTGGGAGAACCATGAGCCCAACGGTGAGCTCAGGTGGCCGTGCCAGTGACTGCGGCCACGGCGGCGCAGTGTTCAGCGGCGACGGGTACGAGCTTGAGCGGCGCGGCGGCTATGGAGTAGAAGAAGGGCAAGGGAGCAAGGGAAGGGGAGGAGCAGCTCACCGAGAGGCTACGTAAAGCCGTCGGGAGCTTAGGAGCGCAGAACGTCGACGAATCATCGAGGCTCGCCGGCGTCAGAGAAGAAAGGGGGCGAAGTAGTCCGGTTTCAGCAGGGCCTCCCCGCCTCCACTCGCGGTCAGAGACGAAGGAGTCGAGGACGGCGGAGCTTGCAGGCGTGTTGGCTGAGCTCGGGGACGATGGTGGCCGCGACTACGGCAAGGCCATGGCGACGGAGGCGCTCGGTTGCGGTGGATCTGGAGGAGGAGGAAGGAGGGAGAGGGCGAGCGAGCGAGGGGGAAGTGGATAGGGACGGAGAGGAGGCCGAGGGAGCTCCTCCTTATCCTCTCGTCTGGCCTGCGGCGTCGCGGTGTCGACGCCGGAGCGGTGAGCGCGCGTGTGACCACGGGCGTGGCGACACGGCGGCGGAGAGAGAGGGAGGAGGGAGAAACATGTCGCGGTTGGCTAGGCCTCCAGGTACTGTAGCACAGGCTTAAGTGCACAGTGTCGCTTAGGCCTTTTCTATTTTCCTTAATCTGTATTCTTTATTCCTTTCTGATTTGGTAATAGTTAGGCCACTTGTGCATTTTTGTGAAATGTGAAAGTTGACCCAAATATTGTAATGCAATATTTCCTTCCAACAAAAATTGGTTTGGACAGATTTGGAATTCATTTTAAATTGAAATGATTTTAAATGGATTTATTAATTCTGTTTTGGTGCTGTTTCAATTTGTTTGAGTCACTTAATTAATCCAAGGATTACTGGTGGTATTTTTATGTGTGCTCTTGGAATACTTGCTAATTAGTGAACATTTTTCCAAAGGTGTTTGAGCAAATTTATTTTGCACTTTTGAATTTGAGCTGATTTTCAGATTGGAGTTTGAATTATTTTGGTTAACCACTATGACTAGGCACTGCAAATGATATGACTTGGCAATATTAGCAGTTGATCACAGTGGCTATTACACAGGGGTGTTACAGCTTAATGGCGTCAGCGACTGAGCGGCGCGCGCCGGGTTGGACCGTGTAACGCAACTGCCTTGATAGTGTGGGTTGCTAGGTTTGCTCTCCGGCCGCCCATGCAACATGCAGGAGTTCCCGGGGCGATGGCCCAAGACCCCTGGGGGCATAGGTTTAGTCCGGCGTGGTGACCTCTCTGTTAAGCCTAGGTCGGGTTGGGGCGTATCGTTTGGCCGAGGTCGGACATGACCCAGAAAAGTGTGTCCGGCTAGAGTTAATCGAGCGTGGTGCGTAAGTTGGTGCACCCCTGCAGGGAAGAACTAATCTATGCTTAGCCGATCCTCGGTAACGGACGCTCGGAGTTGTATCCCGATCGATACAACTAGAACTGGATACTTCTGATGAGAAATGGATACTAGGGCTCTGGGATTACTTTCTCGCAGGGAGTCGAGAAAGGATCTCTGGCCGAGGTTGATACCGATTACTGCTACTACTTTATGCTGAACTAATCTACACAATTCTAATGCTGCTAGACCGCTGAAGATGCTAGTCTTCGATAGGACTAGGACTTCTCTCTATTCTGGCATTTCTGTAGCCCAGTCCACATATACAGCCTCTCTTTGAAAATATTGCATATGTAGTGTAGATCCTTGCTTGCTGAGTACTTCGGATGAGTACTCATGGTTGCTTTGCTTCCTTTTTCCCCCTTTTCCTTTTGATGCAACCAGACAACGGAGCTCCTGAGACAGCTGTCCCCGCCGACGACTACTACTACCACCCCGAGGGTGGCTACTACTACGAGCTGGTCGACGACCAGGAGTAGGTTCGGAGGGTCCCAGGCAGGAGGCCTGCGCCTTTTCGATCGTAGTCTTTGTTTTGCCCCGCCTGCTTAAGGCCTTTCTGTTTTATCTTTTATATCTGTACTCAGATATTTGATGCTTCCGCTGACGCTTGTAAGCAAGCTTATGTATTCGAGCCCTCTAGGCCCATGGCTTGTAATATGAAGCTTGTATTATTTTAATTTGTGTCTAGAGTTGTGTTGTGATATCTTCAAGTGAGTCCTTAGGCTTGATCGTGTGCATTTGCGTGTATGATTAGTGCACGATTAAGCCGGGGGCATCACACCAGCCTCTCTCATGCAAGGATAAGTGAATAAATACCCATCATGAGAATAACCTGCTTAGCATGGAGGATACTGACCGCCCCGTCGCTCCATGAGCGGTACGGGCACACAAAACAGATGTTTATTTGAAGGTTTTAGAGATGGCACATGCAAATTTACTTGGAATGGTAGAGTAATACTGTATATAGGTAGATATGGTGGACACTCATGGAAGAAACTTGGCTCAAGGATTTGGATGCACAAGCAGTATTCCCGCTTAGTATAGAAATATTGGCTAGCAAGAGATTCTAAACAAGCACCACATGTTGTAGGATCCATAACAGTATAACTTCTATGCAAATATACCCAACCATAACTCATTATGTTGTCTTCCTTGTCCAACTTCAACTAATTTGCTCGTTTGAAAATAATTAATGGGTAATCACAATCATAAAAGATGTCCAAGATAATATATTTGTATGTGAAATTTCTCTTCCATATACTAATCATTCATGAATTGCTTGTATGACTAATATTGTCATTGTCAAACTTCAACAAATTTTACTTTCTAAACCCAATGTGAAACTACTACTAGGCATGGTACAAGCATATGAAGAACATATCATTTCAAATTTATGATATTAAATTCATTCAACCATTTACTCTTAGGATATAAGTGAAGCACAAGAGTAAATGACAAACTACTCCAAAAAGATATAAGTGAAGATCAAATGAGTAGTTATATAATTAAGTAGCTACGTGAGGACTCTCTCTCATTTAGAAACTTTTAGATCTAAGTATTTTATTCAAACAACAAACAAAAATAAAAGGGCACTCCAAGAGTAGCACATATCATGTGAATAAGTAAAAACTTAGGCTCAACCAAAACTAACCGATAGTTGTTGATGAAGAAAGGTGGGATGCTTATCGGGTCATCCCCAAGCTTAGATGCTTGAGACTTCTTGAAATATTAACTTGGGATGCCTTGGGCATACCCAAGCTTGAGCTCTTGTGTCTCCTTAATTCCTCTCATATCATGGCTTCCCTAAATCTTAAATACTTCATCCACACAAAACTCAACCAGAACTTGTGAGATAAGTTAGTATAAATCAATGCAAAACCTTATCATTCTTTACAGTAACAAATTAATAAAATTATTATTTAACATTGCATACTAAATGCCTCTGCATATTCAATACTCCTGTCCTCAAATAAAATCATTAAACAAGCAAACATATGCAAACAATGCAAAGATAACAGCAATCTGTCTATACAGAACAATCTATAAAGGATGAAAGAAGATTAATACTTCTTTAACTCCAAAAATTCTAAAAAATTACCACACTGTAGAAAATTTATCATAGCTTACTGCGTAAAACTTTCAAGATTTTATCATGTTCGAAATATTCAGGAATATTCAAGACATAGCAGAAAACTTTCTATTTTCAAACCGATTATAGTATAATTTCCTTTTCAAAGACATCGGAGATAGAGTGCAAAACACAATGCATAGCCGAATGGGGTAATACAAAATCTGTACCATTCGTTTGCTTAACTCCAAAGCCGTTCTCATAGCAAGATCGGCTAGAGAATAAAAAGTTTACCTACAATTCAAGCATGTGTGATCAAATATTTGATTTGTTGCTGAAAAACAATTACATATGAATTCTTGATCACCATGTCAAGCCATCAATTCAAGGACAAATGTATTGTAGGTTGCATCATTCGTTCAAACATAATTTTGAGGATTGCAATATGTTTCATCAAATAGTTAAATCGGCCATTCATAAAGGACGATTGAAATTTGTTGAGACACCAAGAGATGACCAGTTTATTCTGATTGGTCCTGATGGCAATCGATTTTTGCATCGGCTGCTTCATGCCGATCCATTTAATCATGAGAAGGTAAAAATTGTGAATGATGGGATCAAGTTTTCAAGTAAAGAAGTTGTTCAAGAGCACAATGAAAATATTCTTGAAGGTGGGAATTCCATCAAGGTTGCGCAAAAGACGCCAAGTACTGGGGGCAACAAGAAAATCCAAAGATTGGTGCAAGCACAACCAAAGAAAGTAAAGGCCGAGGTAAGCACAAAGGTAAAAAGCCGAAAGTCACTTTCACGCAACTACTAGAAAAATATCAGAAGATAAGTGAGGAGAACAGTGCTTATTTTAGACCATCTCACAAATATTATGCAGCTCCAAAAAGATCAACATTTGAACAATCACATGCCAAAGACCATTTCAACCATAAGGAATCGGTCCGAAGCTCAAGGAACAAGAAAGAGGTGGTCAAGCAAGTTTACCGTGTTAAAAAAGATGGTCGTAAGAGTGCTACTTCAGATTTGATCACAAATGAAATGGAGCCAATTAAAGTGTTGACATTGGCTACTAAAGGCAATGAGGCAAGTCAATCAAGTGCCAAATCTGAAGAGAAGAAGTTGAGAGTGCACAAGGTAGAACAAGAATTGCCATTGCTTCAAACAAAATCACAGCCGGGGTGCTCACTCGGCTTATCATATTGGCAAAAGAAGAAATTACAAAAACTTAGTGTACAAGAACTTGAAGAAAGGAACATGGCATGGGTTCCCAAAGAAAGTACTCAAAATAAGAATTATGTGCAAGCTTTCATTACAAGAAGTGCGACAAAGGTGAAGAAGGAAAAGAGTGAAAACTATGAAGGACCAAGCCGAAGGTTTCAACATCTTCGGTCCACAAATTATCCATATTCTTCAACTATGCCGTTGATGCTTATGCCATGGAATTCTTCATCAGGTATGATTGGTTACCCTCAATGTGCTTATTTTAATCCATGGATGCAATATAATTTCTTACATCATGAAAGGGTATTACCAAATCATCATACATTCGATTAGCTTCACTTTTGTTGATAATCTAAATGGCCAATATATACTTATCGTCATAAGCACGTACAAAATGGCCGATGGAGTGTTGACGTTGCGCTTAGAACAAACTTCGTGCAAGTTATTTTTCGGCACACAAGTTTTGCCAAAAAACAGGGGGACATCTGTTGGCACCAGATTTTGGCACGGTCAAGAACTTAATTATGATGGCCTCAAATGAAGGAGTGATCTTCATAAAAAATGTCTAAGTGAACAACTCTGAAGTTTGGGCCGTCGCCATCCGATCTCATCTCAAGGGCCGAAACTATGCTCAAAGTACTAAGATTTTATATGCAGAGTACTGTTCGGCCAATTAGGCCTCCAAGAAAGCCTCATATGGGGAAACTTTCTACATGAATTGTCTTCGTCTCGTCGAATCGGTCAATTTTGATATACAAATCATCTAAATCCAAGATCGTATGCAAAAGTTAGGGCCAATGCACTGTAGACCGATTATGTGTAAAATCTGGCCCGAGGCATCAGACACCCGTGTGGGTGATGTCTGATGGGTTGCGCGAGCAATTTGGCCCTCAAGACAGCCTCGAATAAAAAAATGTGCAACACCAAAGTTGTTCGTCTCGTCGAAACGGTCAAATTTGCTTCTGGGCTCATCTTCATCCGAGGTTGTTTATGGCCTGTGGGACCTACAAACCGAACTGTTGTCCTAGACTTACCTAAATCTGAGTTCGGTTAATTTTGGAAAGATTTGGACGTGATTTGGAGTCCTTTTCTTGTACGGGAAGTCCAGCCGCCTCATAAATAGATGAGAGGTGACGGCTGATTGAAAAACACACAATCGAACAAATCATCTACCAATTTTTACCTTTACTTTTATCTTCTCCCTTGTTCTTCTTCTTCCTCGTTCTTCGTTCGTTCTTGTTGCAGGGCGACGAACCACGAGGCCCTAGGGGTGGTCAGGCCGACCTAGGGCAGCCCATAGCCATCGCGCGCCCTGAAGGGGTCCCTCCCGGGTGTGTGGGGTTTCGGGTCTACACAAGTGCCCGCCGGATTGCTTGCGTACCGCGCTTCCGGACAGGTCTCCTTCGACGTCAGCTGTGATGCATCACCCTCGGTGTTGGAGGTACACGGTGACATGTTCGTGTGTGAATAGATAGATTGGAAGTGAGGAGAACTTTGCCCTAGCCGCCTAGGCGTGAAGTAAAGGGCGCATGTTGTTCATGCCCTTAGAATAAGCGCAATGCATTCACTTGAATTGCTACAACTAATTACCCATAAATTAAATTACAACTAAGTATCACATTCCCTGAATCTGCTCTTGTGAGGCAACATTTTTAGCCCGCAATCAGCGCCCCTACCTAGGAAACCCCAGCCTCCCGCAATTACCTACCTTCTCATTTGGTAGGTGCCCGACTTTACCATGCCTCTACACATTCCACAACACCTTCTTCTAGCTCTCCTCTGCACCACTACTATACCTGTCACATCACCACCTCCGTCGTTAACTCATTGTCCCCGGAGCACATAGCCACATTCACCTTTGATCCGACATCGTTCATCCCTTGTGGTCACCAACGCATTGATGTGGAGGGTCATCCTGCTAGGGTTCGTCTGGCAGCAGGGACCATCGCCGCTACCCATGAGGAATGGGCTACCGTCACCATCATCCCTATGCCTAATCTCCCAATTCAGTTCAATACCGTCAGAGAGGTAATCGCTAAGTTTCTTACTAAGGTAAATCAAGTGGGGATTTCTGAGATTTGCCCTTGCCCATTTGGTCAAGCATACGTGCGATTGAACAGTGTATTTGACCGCAATGATCTGGTTTAGAGAGGTACATGGACTTACATTGATGTCCGTCTGATCTTTCAAAAACATAATGAAGGCCTCAACTGGAGGCATTTCAATCTTGACAGAGAAGTCTGGTTACTGGAGCCCTCCAAACAATGAACTTTCCAGGGGGAGTTTATTTTATTATATATATATATATTCTTTTTTGATTGATGGGATTGGCCATCCCTTATACCAGCCTCTCTCGTGCAAGGACAAGTGAATAAATACCCATCATGAGAATAACCTGCTTAGCATGGAATATACTGACCGCCCCGTCGCTCCATGAGCGGTACGGGCACACAAAACAGATGTTTATTTGAAGGTTTTAGAGATGGCACATGCAAATTTACATGGAACGGCAGAGTAATATTGTATATAGGTAGATATGGTGGACACTCATGGAAGAAACTTGGCTCAAGGATTTGGATGCGCAAGCAGTATTCCCGCTTAGTATAGAAATTTTGGCTAGCAAGAGATTCCAAACAAGCACCACATGTTGTAGGATCCATAACAGTAAAACTTCTATGCAAATATACCCAACCAGAACTCATTATGTTGTCTTCCTTGTCCAACTTCAACTAATTTGCTCGTTTGAAAATAATTAATGGGTATTCACAATCATAAAAGATGTCCAAGATAATATATTTGTATGTGAAATTTCTCTTCCATATACTAATCATTCATGAATTGCTTGTATGACCAATATTGTCATTGTCAAACTTCAACAAATTTTACTTTCTAAACCCAATGTGAAACTACTACTAGGCATGGTACAAGCATATCAAGAACATATAATTTCAAATTTATGATATTAAATTCATTCAACCATTTACTCTTAGGATATAAGTGAAGCACAAGAGTAAATAACAAACTACTCCAAAAAAGATATAAGTGAAGATCAAATGAGTAGTTAAATAATTAAGTAGCTACATGAGGACTCTCTCTCATTTAGAAACTTTCAGATATAAGTATTTTATGCAAACAACAAACAAAAATAAAAGGGCACTCCAAGAGTAGCACATATCATGTGAACAAGTAAAAACTTAGGCTCAACCAAAACTAACCGATAGTTGTTGATGAAGAAAGGTGGGATGCTTACCGGGGCATCCCCAAGCTTAGATGCTTGAGAATTCTTGAAATATTAACTTGGGATGCCTTGGGCATACCCAAGCTTGAGCTCTTGTGTCTCCTTAATTCCTCTCATATCATGGCTTCCCTAAATCTTAAATACTTCATCCACACAAAACTCAACCAGAACTTGTGAGATAAGTTAGTATAAATCAATAAAAAAACCTTATCATTCTCTACTATAACAAATTACCAAAATTATTATTTAACATTGCATACTAAATGCCTCAGCATATTTAATACTCCTGTCCTCAAATAGAATCATTAAACAAGCAAACATATGCAAACAATGCAAAGATAACAACAATCTGTCTATACAGAACAATCTGTAAAGGATGAAAGAAGATTAATACTTCTTTAACTCCAAAAATTCTGAAAAATTACCACACTGTAGAAAATTTATCATAGCTTACTGCGTAAAACTTTCAATATTTTATCATGTTTGAAATATTCAGGAATATTCAAGACATAGCAGAAAACTTTCTATTTTCAAAGAGCAACATATAGACTTGCAAATTGAGCATGGTAAAGGTTGTACTTGCCACTTTTATTGAAGTAAAATATACTAAACATTATTCTAAATAACATCAAGAAAATGCAACTAAACTAAAATGATGCTCCAAGCAAAATACATATCATGTGACGAATAAAAATATAGCTCCAAGTGAGGTTACCGACAATGTTAAAGACGAAAGAGGGGATGCCTTCCGGGGCATCCCCAAGCTTGGATGCTTGGTTCTTCCTTAGATATTACCTTGGGGTGCCTTGGGCATCCCCAAGCTTAGGGTCTTGCCACTCCTTATTCTCATCATATCGATATCTCACCCAAAACATGAAAACTTCAATCACACAAAACTTAACGGAACTTCGTGAGATAGGTTAGTATGATAAAGAGCAAATCATTCACTTTGGTACTGTCAAGACAAGATTCATAATTTTTCTCCCACAGTGCATACTGTACCCTATCGTCTCTACAATTTATATTGACCAATATAACTCATAGAAACTATAAAACAAGCAAACTATGCATCAAAAATAGAATCTATCAAAAATAGAACAGTCTGTAATGATCTGAACAAAGACCATACTTCTGTAACTCCAAAAATTCTGAAAAAATTGGACAACATAAGAAATTTGTATATAAATCATGTATAAAAATTACAGAATTTTATCACATCCTAGTGAATTATGGTAATTCCAGAACTGGGCGCAGAAGTTGATGTTTTTGCACAGAATCAATTCAACTATCATCCACGCTATCCGAAAGGCTTTACTTGGCACTTTATTGAAACAAAAGCTATAAAACATGATTACTATAGTAGCTTAATCATGTGAACACATAAAAATAGTAGGTGTAAGTATTGGGTTGTCTCCCAACAAGCGATTTTATTTAATGCCTTTTAGCTAAGCATGATGATTTTAATGATGCTCATGTTGGAAATATGCCCTAGAGGCAATAATAAATTAGTTATTATCATATTTCCCTATTCATGATAATCGTTTATTATCCATGCTAGAATTGTATTGATCGGAAACTCAAATACATGTGTGGATACATAGACAACAACATGTCCCTAGTAAGCCTCTACCGGACTAGCTCGTTGATCAAAGATGGCTATGGTTTCCTAGCCATGGACATGAGTTGTCATTTGATAACAGGATCACACCATTAGGAGAATGATGTGATAGACAATACCCAAACTATAAACATAGCATGTGATCATATCAAGTTTGTTGCTATTGTTTTCTGCATGTCAAGTATATGTTCCTATGACCATGAGATCATGCAACTCACTGACACCGGAGGAGTACCTTGTGTGTACCAAACGTCGCAACATAACTGGGTGACTATAAAGGTGCTCTACAGGTATCTCCGAGGGTGTCTGTTGAGTTGGCATGGATCAAGACTGGGATTTGTCACTCCGTATGACGGAGAGGTATCTCAGGGCCCACTCGGTAATACAACATCACAAGAAGCTTGCAAGCAATGTGACTAATGAGTTAGCCACGGGATCTTGTATTACAGAATGAGTAAAGAGACTTGCTGGTAATGAGATTGAACTAGGTATGGAGATACCGATGATCGAATCTTGGGCAAGTAACATACCGATAGACAAAGGGAACTGCATACGGGATTAGCTGAATCCTTGACATCGAGGTTCGACTGATAAGACCTTCGTAGAATATGTAGGAACCAATATGGGCATCTAGGTCCCGCTATTTGTTATTGACCGTAGAGGTGTCTCGGTCATGTCTGCATAGTTCTCGAACCCGCAGGGTCTACACACTTAACGTTTGGTGACGATATAAGTATAGTTGAGTCATTATGGTGGTTACCGAAGGTTGTTCGGAGTCCCGGATGAGATCCCGGACTTGACAAGGAACTCTGGAATGGTTCGGAGGTGAAGATTGATATATTGGACGAAGGGTATTGGAGTCCGGAATTGTTCCGGGGTACCGGGTGATGACCAGCATGACCGAAAGGGGTTTCGGGGGGTCCCGGCAAGTGTTGGGGGGCCCCATGGGCCAAGGGGAGGGGGCAAACCAGCCCACTAAGGGGCTGTGCGCCCCCTCACCCTTTCCCACGTGACCAGGAGAGGTGGGGCGCCCCTCTCTAGGGTTTCCCTCCACCCGGCTTGGGGGGCAAGTCACCCTAGGGGAGATCCCATCTGCCCTGGCCGCCGCCCCCCTAGGGGAAATCCTAGGGGCGCCACCCCCTCCTCCCTTCCCCTATATATAGAGAGGTAAAGAGAGGGCAGCCACACCCCTTGAGCACATCTCTATGCCATGGCGCTTCCTCTCCTCTCCCTCGTATCCTTCTTTCTCTCCGTAGTGCTTAGCGAAGCTCTGCTGAGATTCCGCCCCCACCACCGCCACCACGCCGTCGTGCTGCCGGAGGACTCGAGCTACTACTTCACCATCGCTCGCTGGATCGAGGAGGTTGATAACCCAAAAGTATAGGGGACCAGTTGTAGCCTTTCTCGATAAATAAGAGTGTCGAACCCAACGAGGAGCTATAGGTAGGATTTGTATTCCCTTCATGTTCTATCGACCACCGATACAACTCTACGCGCACTTAACGTTCGCTTTACCTAGAACAAGTATGAAACTAGAAGTACTTTGTAGGTGTGATAGGATAGGTTTGCAAGATAACAAAGAGAACGTAAATAAAAGCTAGGGGCTGTTTAGATAAAGAAAGAACTAAGTTAGTTTTAGTAAACAGCTTTTTGTCACGAGAAAGTTATTTGTCCCTAGGCAATCGATAACTAGACCGGTAATCCTTATTGTAATTTTATATGAGGGAGAGGCATAAGCTAACATACTTTATCTTCTTGGATCATATGCACTTATGATTGGAACTCTAGCAAACATCCGTAACTACTAAAGATCATTAAGGTAAAACCCAACCATAGCATTAAAGTATCAAGTCCTCTTTATTCCCATACGCAAACAACCTACTTACTCGGGTCTGTGCTTCTGTCACTCACGCCACCCACCATAAGCGAATCATGAACATATTGCAAACCCTACAGCGGGGATCCCTCACGCTTGCGCGACACGGAGAGCACCATAGGACAGCACCAATAATAAAACATGCAACTCAAACCAATCACGATCATCAATCAATTGATAGGACAAAACAGATCTACTCAAACATCATAGGATAACCACATATCATTGGGAAATAATATATAGCATTGAGCACCATGTTTAAGTAGAGATTACAGCGGGGAGAAGAGGTGTTACACCGCTGCATAGAGGGGGAGAGAGTTGGTGATGACGGCGACAAAGTTGTTGGTGTAGATCGCCGTCACGATGATGTCCCCGGCGGCGTTCCGGTGCCACCGGGAGAGAGGGGGAGAGAGCCCCCTCCTTCTTCTTCTTCCTTGACCTTCCCCTAGATGGGAGAAGGGTTTCCCCTCCGGTCCATGGCCTCCATGGTGGCGAAGGGGCGAGAGCCCCTCCGAGATTGGATCTCTCTCTCTGTTTCCTTCTGTTTCTGCGCTCCCAGATTCTGGCCTTTCACCGTTTCTTAAATTCCTGGAGATCCGTAAATCCGATTGGGCTGAAATTTTAACACGATTTTTATCCGGATATTAGCTTTCTTGCGGCCGAAGAAGGGCACCAACTACCTTACAGAGTGGCCACAAGGGCCCAGGGCGCACCCTACCCCCTGGGGCGTGCCCCCTGCCTTGTGGACTCCTCGGGCATCGTCTCGCGTTGATTCTTTTTCGCAAAAATCACATATATTCCAAAAAAAATCTCCATAAGTTTTTATAGCGTTTGGACTCTGTTTGATATGGATTTTCTGTGAAACAAAAAACATGCAACAAACAGGAACTGGCACTGGGCACTGGATCAATATGTTAGTCCCAAAAATAGTATAAAAAGTTGCCAAAAGTATATGAAAGTTATAGAATATTGGCATGAAATAATCAAAAATTATAGATACGACAGAGACGTATCAGCATCCCCAAGCTTAATTCATGCTTGTCCTCGAGTAGGTAAATGATAAAAAAGATAATTTTTGATGTGGAATGCTACCTAGCATAATCTTGATCATATAATCTAATCATGGCATGAATATTAAGACACAAGTGATTCAAAGCAATAGTCTATCATTTGACATTAAGACAACAATACTTCAAGCATACTAATAAAGCAATCATGTCTTCTCAAAATAACATCGCAAAAGAAAGTTATCCCTACAAAATCATATAGTCTGGCTATGCTCCATCTTCACCACATAAAGTATTTCATCATGCACAACCCCGATGACAAGCCAAGCAATTGTTTCATACTTTTAATGTTCTCAAGACTTTTCAACTTTCACGCAATACATGAGCGTGAGCCATGGATATAGCACTATAGATGGAATAGAATATGATTGTGGAGGTTGTGTGGAGAAGACAAAAAGGAAGAAAGTCTCACATCGACGCGGCTAATCAATGGGCTATTGACATGCCCATCAATTGATGTCAATGCGAGGAGTATGGATTGCCATGCAACGGATGCACTAGAGCTATAAGTGTATGAAAGCTCACAAATGAAACTAAGTGGGTGTGCATCCAACTTGCTTGCTCATGAAGACCTCGGGCATTTGAGGAAGCCCATCATCGGAATATACAAGCCAAGTTCTATAATGAAAAAAATTCCCACTAGTATATGAAAGTGACAACATAGGAGACTCTCTATATGAAGAACATGATGCTACTCTGAAGCACAAGTGTGATAAAAGGATAGTAGCATTGCCCCTTCTCTCTTTTTCTCTCATTTTTTTGTTTTCTTTTTATTTTTTTATTTTTTTTGGGCTCTCTTTTTTTTCTGGTCTCTTTTTTTTCGTCCGGAGTCTCATCCCGACTTGTGGGGGAATCATAGTCTCCATCATCCTTTACTCACTGGGACAATGCTCTAATAATGATGATCATCACACTTTTATTTACTTACAACTCGATACTAGAACAAAGATATGACTCTATATGAATGCCTCTGGCAGTGTACCAGGATGTGCAATGATCTAGCGTAGCAAAGATATCAAAAAATGGACAAGCCATGAAAATATCATGCTAGCTATCTTACGATCATGCAAAGCAATTTGACAATGAATGCTCAAGTCATGTATATGATGATGATGGAAGTTGCATGGCAATATATCTCGGAATGGCTACGGAAATGCCATGATAGGTAGGTATGGTGGCTGTTTTGAGGAAGATATAAGGAGGCTTATGTGTGATAGAGCATATCATATCACGGGGTTTGGATGCACCGGCGAAGTTTGCACCGACTCTCGAGGTGAGAAAGGGCAATGCACGATACCGAAGAGGCTAGCAATGGTGGAAGGGTGAGAGTGCGTATAATCCATGGACTCAACATTAGTCATATATAACTCACATACTTATTGCAAAAATCTATTAGCTATCGAAACAAAGTACTACGCGCATGCTCCTAGGGGGATAGATTGGTAGGAAAAGACCATCGCTCGTCCCCGACCGCCACTCATAAGGAAGACAATCAAAAATAAATCATGCTCCGACTTCATCACATAACGGTTCACCATACATGCATGCTACGGGAATCACAAACTTTAACACAAGTATTCTTACCAATCCACAATTGCTCACTAGCATGACTCTAATATCACCATCTTTATATCGCAAAACTATTGCAAGGAATCAAACATATCATATTCAGTGATCTACAATTTTTATGTAGGATTTTATGACTAACCATGTGAATGACCAATTCCTGTCAACTCTCTAAATATATATAAGCAAAGCATGAGAGTTTAATTCTTTCTACAAAAGATATGCCCACGCTCTAACAAATATAAGTGAAGCAAAAGAGCATTCTACAAATGGCGGTTTTCTAGGTGTAGAGAAACAGGCAATCCAAACTTCAAATGATATAAGTGAAGCACATGAAGCATTCTATAAAGCCATACTCAAAAGATATAAGTGAAGTGCATGAAGCATTCTATAAATCAACCAAGGACTATCTCATACCAGCATGGTGCATTACTAAAAGAAAAATAAAAAGCACACAACGCTCCAAGATTTACACATATCATGTGACGAATAAAAATATAGCTCCAAGTAAAATTACCGATGATCGTTAGAAGAAAGAGGGGATGCCTTCCGGGGCATCCCCAAGCTTAGTTTCTTGGGAGTCCTTGAATATTACCTTGGGATGCCTCGGTCATCCCCAAGCTTAGGCTCTTGCCACTCCTTATTCCTTCATCCATCGTGATCTCACCCAAAACATGAAAACTTCAATCACACAAAACTTAACAAAACCCTCGTGAGATCCGTTAGTATAATAAAACAAATTACCACTTTAAGTACTATTGCAAACTCATTCGTATTTTATTTGTGCATTGTAGATACTGTATTATAACTTTTCCATGGCTTATACCACCGATACAATCGATAGTTTCATCAAAATGAGCAAAACAATGCATCAAAAACAGAATCTGTCAAAAAAAGGATAGTCTGTAGCAATCTGAAAATCTACCATAATTCTGTAACTCTAAAAATTCTGAACAATTAGGGAAAAAATAAACAATTTGTGTAGAAGTACTGTGCAAAAATCTTCAGAAGCATTTGACTTTCCAGTAAAAAAATGTAAAATCACGCACTACAGCCAAAGTTTCTGTTTTTGCACCGCACAAACCAAACAAGCAATCTAATCATCCTAAAGGCAAATCTTGGCACATTATTTTTATAATACAATGGATTTATACAAGGGGATAATTATTTTTGTTGAAAAGTTTCTGTAATTAAGATTCACAAAGTTTCCATGGGCATGAACAAAGTTCAAGGCATGCTCCCACTTTAACAATGCTCGTCTCTCTCACTTTCACTTTTCTTTTTGAAAAAGTTTTAGGTTCCCCACTTTATTTTTTTGTTTTTAAACTTTTTAAAAGCACTCAATAGAAATAAATGACTCTCTAAAACTTCCGGGTTGTCTCCCTGGCAGCACTTTCTTTAAAGCCATTAAGCTAGGTATATAGTGCTCAAGTAATGGATCCACCCGGATCCCAAGGTATATCAAAGCCAATTTTAATTAACAATGATTTGTAATTTAGTAGTGAGCACAAAGTAACATATATCATGCAACAACGAAGTCTAACTCTCTTCCTATGCATCGGCATGTCATAAAAGAACAATTCATGCACATCAAGTAAAGGCCAATACATAGCATAAGTAGTTTCTTGCAATTTTATCACATTGGAAACATAGCGAGGCGGAGATGTAGTTCCTCTCTCATAATAATTGCAAGCGGGAGCAGCAAGCACATGCATATTATATCTATCAAAATCATCATGTGCAATAGTAAAACACAACCCATCAATATAATCCTTAATAAGTGCAAACTTCTCTGATATAGTGTAGTTTGGAGAATTCAAAAAGATAATAGGACTATCATGTGTGGGTGCAATAGCAACATTTTCATTCTTAACATAAGGAACTATATCAAGTTCATCTCCATAAGCATAATTCATATTGGCATCATGGCCACAAGCATAGCAATCATCAAGTTCATCAAAAAGGGATATTTCAAATGAATCAAAGGGATCATAGCAATTATCATAGCAATCATCCTTAGGTAAGCACGAAGGGAAATTAAACAATGTAAGAGTTAAAGAGTTACTCTCATTAGAAGGTGGGCACGGGTGATCAATCCACTCTTCCTCCTTTTGTTCTTCGCTCTCCTCATCATCTTTTTCATCTAATGAGCTCACAGTGTCATCAATTTCTTCTTCCATAGTTTCCTGCAAAATATTAGTCTCTTCTTGGACAGCGGAGACTTTCTCAATAAACACATCAATATCGGAATTATATTCATAATTCTCATAGCAATATTTAAGTATAGCAAAATTTTCAGGTCTATAAACATCATCATCAAAAGCTTCATACTTTTGAAACAAAGATTCAATTTCATAAGCACCCTTAAAAGCAACAAATTCTTCTATTCGTTCCACATCATAGTAATCATATATACTATTAGCATAAGAAGCCAAGGTTTTATTATCATTAAATTTACATGAAAAGGGAAGGTGTGGAGCCTTCATCCTAGAGCAACAAGTATAATCATATCTCAAGCATAAATTCCGAGCATACCAATGCAACATACGTATTTGATCCCATAAGAGTTTCCCTTTTTGAGTCAAGCGATAATCCCTAAAGTATTCATGTTGATCCAACGTGTCTCCCATTATATAATTGAATGGGGTTTTCTCAGGATTATTAAAGTAGTGCATAATATCTTTCACATAATGAGCATCGAGGGTTTTAGGAGGTTCCCCATCTCCATGAGTAGCAAGTACACCTAATTTTTTTGGTATTTCGTGTTCCATATCCATAACTAAAGATAAAGAACAACTAAGAACAGCAAGTAAAATCTACTTAGTGATTAAGCAAACAGGCACACACAAGAATATTCACCCCACGCTATTGCTCCCCGGCAACGGCGCCAGAAAAAGGTCTTGATAACCCACAAGTATAGGGGATCAGTTGTAGCCTTTCTCGATAAATAAGAGTGTCGAACCCAACGAGGAGCTAATGGTAGGATTTGTATTCCCTTCAATTTCTATCGACCACCGATACAACTCTACGAGCACTTAACGTTCGCTTTACCTAGAACAAGTATGAAACTAGAAGTACTTTGTAGGTGTGATAGGATAAGTTTGCAAGATAATAAAGAGCACATAAATAAAAGCTAGGGGCTATTTAGATAAAGAAACAACTAAGTTAGTTTTAGTAAAGAGCTTTTTGTCACGAGAAAGTTATTTGTCCCTAGGCAATCGATAACTAGACCGGTAATCCTTCTTGCAATTTTATATGAGGGAGAGGCATAAGCTAACATACTTTCTCTTCTTGGATCATATGCACTTATGATTGGAACTCTAGCAAACATCTATAACTACTAAAGACCATTAAGATAAAGCCCAACCATAGCATTAAAGTATCAAGTCCTCTTTATTCCCATATGCAAACAACCTACTTACTCGGGTCTGTGCTTCTGTCACTCACACCACCCACCATAAGTGAATCATGAACATATTGCAAACCTACAGCGGGGATCCCTCACGCTTGCGTGACATGGAGAGCACCATAGAACAGCACCAATAATAAAGCATGCAACTCAAACCAATCACGATCATCAATCAACCGATAGGACAAAACGGATCTACTCAAACATCATAGGATAACCACATATCATTGGGAAATAATATATAGCGTTGAGCACCATGTTTAAGTAGAGATTACAGTGGGGAGAAGAGGTGTTACACCGCTGCATAGAGGGGGAGAGAGTTGGTGATGACGTCGGCGAAGTTGTTGGTGTAGATCGCCGTCACGATGATGGCCCCGGCGGCGTTTCGGCGCCACCGGGAGAGAGGGGGAGAGAGCCCCCCTCCTTCTTCTTCTTCTTGACCTTCCCCCTAAATGGGAGATGGGTTTCCCCTCTGGTCCATGGCCTCCATGGCGGCGGAGGGGCGAGAGCCCCTTCGAGATTGGATCTCTCTCTGTGTTTCCTTCTGTTTCTGCGCTCCTAGATTCTGGCCTTTCACCGTTTCTTAAAGTCTCGGAGATCCGTAACTCCAATTGGGCTGAAATTTTAACATGATTTTTATCCGGATATTAGCTTTGTTGCGGCCAAACAAGGGCACCAACCGCCTTATAGAGTGGCCACAAGGGCCCAGGGCGCGCCCCTTTGCCTTGTGGACTCCTCGGGCATCGTCTCGCATTGATTCTTTTTCCCAAAAATCACATATATTCCAAAAAAAATCTCCGTAAGTTTTTATCGCATTTGGACTCCGTTTGATATGGATTTTCTGTGAAACAAAAAATATGCAACAAACAGGAACTGGCACTGGATCAACATGTTAGTCCCAAAAATAGTATAAAAAGTTGCCAAAAGTATATGAAAGTTGTAGAATATTGGCATGAAACAATCAAAAATTATAGATATGATGAAGACGTATCAGAGGTGAAGGCGTCATCAAGCCGTACATGTGTTGAATGCAGAGGTGCCGTCCGTTCGGCACTTGGATCGGGAGTTCGTGGGACGGATCGTGATTGGATCGCGAAGACGTTCGACTACATCAACCGCATTTCTTAATGCTTCCGCTTAGCGATCTACAAGGGTATGTAGATCCAATCTCTCCTCTCGTAGATGGTCATCTCCTAGATTGGATCTTGGTGAGCGTAGGAATTTTTTTTGTTTCGCATGCAACGTTCCCCAACAGTGGTATCGGAGCTAGGTCTATGCGTAGATGACATCATGAGTAGAACACAAAGGAGTTTGTGGGCGTTGATATTCAGATTGCTTCCTTCCTTGGTCTTTTCTTGATTCGGCGGTATTGTGGGATGAAGCGGCTCGGACCAACTTTACATGTCCACGTACATGAGACCGGTTCCATCGATAGACATGTGACTTTGTTGCATAAAGATGGCTGGCGGGTGTCTGTCTCTCCCACCTTAGTTGAATCGGATTCGACAAAGGTAGTCCTTGTAGAAGGTTAAATAACAACTTGCATATCACCGTTGTGGCTTTGCGTAGGTAAGAATCGTTCTTGCTAGATACCCATAGCAGCCATGTAAAACATGCAACAAGAATTAGAGGATGTCTAACTTGTTTTTGCAGGGTATGTTGTGATATGATATGGCCAAAGACATGATGAGATATATTTGATGTATGATATGATCATGTTTGTAATAGTTTATATCGACTTTCATGTCGATGCATACGGCAACCGGCAGGACCCATAGGGTTGTCTTTAATTATTGTATGACCTGCGTGTCAATCATTAAGCGCTATGTAATGCTTTACTTTATCGCTAAGCGGTAGCAATAGTAGTAGAAGCATGGTTGGCGTGACAACCCCGATGTGGACACGATGATGGAGATCATGGTGTCATGCCGGTGATGATGGAGATCATGCCGGTGCTTTGGAGATGGAGATCAAAAGCACAAGTTGATGGCCATATCATGTCACTTATGATTTGCATGTGATGTTAATCCTTTTATGCATCTTATTTTGCTTAGGACGACGGTAGCATTTTAAGGTGATCCCTCACTAAAATTTCAAGATAAAATTGTGTTCTCCCCAAGTGTGCACCGTTGCGAAAGTTTGTCGTTTCGAAGCACCACGTGATGATCGGGTGTGATAGACTCTACGTTCACATACAATGGGTGCAAGCCAGTGTTGCACATGCAGCACACTTGGGTTAAACTTGATGAGCCTAGCATATACAGACATGGCCTCAGAACACAAGAGACCGAAAGGTCAAACACAAGTCATATAGTAGATATGATCAACATGGAGATGTTCACCATTGAAACCACCTCATCTCACGTGATGATCGGACTTGGGTTGGTGAATTTGGATCGTGTTACACTCGGACAACCGGAGGGATGTTGATTTGAGTGGGAGTTCTTAGGTAATATGATTAATTGAACTCATTTATCATGAACAATAGTCTAAGTTACCTTTGCAAATTTATGTTGTAGATCAATGGCTCGCGTTGTAGCTCCCTGTTTCAATACGTTCGTAGAGAAAGACTAAGTTGAAAGATATTGTAAGCAAGTATGCGGACTAGGGCCGTAGTCTAAGGATTGTCCTCACTGCTGTACAGAAGGCTTATGTCCTTGATGCACCGCTCGGTGTGCCAACCCCTCTAGCGTTTCTGTGGATGTTGTGAACATCTGGCAAACACGTTCAGATGACTACTTGATACTTTAGTGCGCCATGCTTTACGGCTTAGAATCGGGGCTCCAAAGGCGTTTTGAACACCATGGAACATATGAGATGTTCCAAGAGTTGAAATTGGTATTTCAGGCTCTTGCCCATGTTGAGAGGTATGACACCTCTGACAAGTTCTTTGCCTACAAGATGGAGGAGAATAGCTCAGCCAGTGACCATGTGCTCAGAATGTCTGGGTGCTATAATCGCTTGAATCAAGTGGGAGTTAATCTTCCAGATAAGATGGTGATTGACAAAGTTCTCCAGTCACTATCACCAAGCTACTAGAGCTTCGTGATGAACTATAACATGCAAGGGATGGAGATGATCCCGAAGCTGTTCGCGGTGCTTAAGGCCGCGAAGGTAGAAATCAAGAAGGAGCATCAAGTGTTGATGGTTAACAAAACCACTGGTTTCAAGAAGGGCAAGGGCAAGAAGGGAAACTTCATGAATGGCAAGCAAATTGCCGCTTCAGTGAAGAAACCCAAGGTTGAACCCAAACCCGAGACTTAGTGCTTCTATGGTAAGGGGAACAGTCACTGGTAGCGGAACTACCCTAATAGATGAGAAGGCTGGCAACTTCAACAAAAGTATATTTGACATACGTGTTATTGATGTGTACCTTGCTAGTACTCCTAGTAGCACCTGGGTTTTAGATACCGGTTCAGTTGCTGATATTGGTAACTCGAAACAAAAGCTATGGAATAAACGGAGACTAGCTAAGGGCGAGGTGACGATGTGTGTTGGAAGTGTTTCCAAGGTTGATGTGATCACCTTCACACGCTCCCTCTACCTTCGGGATTAGTGTTGAACCTAGATAAATGTTATTTGGTGTCTGTGTTGAGCATGAACATGATTAGATCGTGTTTATTGCAATACGGTTGTTCATTTAAATCAGAGAATAATGGTTATTCTGTTTACATGAATAATACCTTCTATGGTCATGCACCCAATGTGAATGGTTTATTGAATCTCGATCGTAGTGATACACATGTTCATCACTATCGTTTTGGGGTTAAGCGTTAGAGACAACTACATTCACTTTAAATAGGGCACCATCTAAGTCTGTACAGATGACACCGTATGAACTGTGGTTTGGCAAGAAACCTAAGTTGTCGTTCCTTAAGGTTTGGGGCTGCGATGCTTATGTCAAAAGGCTTCAGCCGAAAAAGCTCGAACCCAAAGCGGACAAATGCGTCTTCATAGGATACCCAAAGGAGACGATTGGGTATGCCTTCTATCTCAGATCCGAGGGCAAAGTGTTTGTCACTAAGAATGGGTCCTTTCTCGAGAAAGAGTTTCTCTCAAAAGAATTGGGTGGGAGGAAGATAGAACTTGATGAGGTTGTTGAACCTTTACTTCAACCAGTGAGTAGTGAAGCGTAGAAAGATGTTTCTGTGACACCTACGTCAGTTGAAGAGGAAGCTAATGATAGTGATCATGAAGTTTCAGATCAAGTTACTATCGAACCTCGTAGGTCGAGAAGGATACTTACTACTCCTGAGTGATACGGTAACCCTGTCTTAGAGGTCATGTTGTTGGACAATGATGAACCTACGAGCTATGGAGAAGAGATGGTGGGCCCGAATTCCAACAAATGGTAGGAGCCATGAAATCCGAGATAGGATCCATGTATGAGAACAAAGTATGGACTTTGGTGGTCTTGCCCGATAATCGGCAAGCCATTGAGAATAAATGGATCTTTAAGAAGAAGACAGACGCTGATGGTAATGTCACCATTTATAGAGCTCGACTTGTCGCAAAGGGTTTCCCACAAGTTCAAGGAGTTGACTATGATGAGACTTTATCACTCGTAGCGATGCTAAATTCTGTTGGGATTATGTTAGCAGTTGCTGCTTTTTCAGATTACGAAATCTGGCAGATGGATGTCAAAACAAAGTTTCCTTGACGGTTTCCGTGAGGTAAGGTTGTATGTGATACAACCAGAAGGTTTTGTCGATCCTAAGGATGCTAAAAGGTATGCATGCTCCAGCGATCCTTCTATGGATTGGAGCAAGCATCTCGGAGTTGGAATATATGCTTTGATGAGGTGATCAAAGCTTTTGGGTTTATACAAAGTTTCCAAGAAACTTGTATTTTTAAGAAAGTGAGTGGGAGCACTACAACATTTCTGATAAGTATATGTGGATGATATATTGTTGATCGGGATGATGTAGAATTTTTGGAAAGCATAAAGGGTTGTTTGAAAGGAGTTTTTCAAAGGAAGACCTGGGTAAAGCTGCTTACATATTGGGCGTCAAGATCTATAGAGATAGATCAAGACGCCTGATAAGACTTTCACAGAGCACATACCTTGACATGTTTTTTAAGATGTTCAAAATGGATCAGTCCAAGAAGGGGTTCTTGCCTGAGTTGTAAGGTGTGAAGTTGAGTAAGAGTCAAAGCTCGACCACGGCAAAAGAAAGAGAAAGGACGAAGGTCGTCCCCTATGCCTTAGCATAGGCTCTATACGATATGCCATGCTGTGTACCGCACCTGATGTGTGCCTTGCCACGCGTCTGGCAAGGGGTACAAGAGTGATCCAGGAGTGGATTACTGGACAGCGGTCAAAATTATCCTTAGAGGAATAAGGAAATGTCTCTCAGTTACGGAGGTGATAAAGAGTTCGGCGTAAAGGGTTACGTCGATGCAAGCTTTAACACCTATCCGAGATGAATCTGAGTAGAGTTTCTCGGTTATGGAGGTGATAAAGAGTTCGGCGTAAAGGGTTATGTCGATGCAAGCTTTAACACCTATCCAGATGACTCTGAGTAGAGTTTCTCGGTTATGGAGGTGATAAAGAGTTCGGCGAAAAGGGTTACGTCGATGCAAGCTTTAACACAAATCCGAATGACTCTGAGTAGCAAACCAGATACGTATAGTGGAGCAGCCATTTGGAACAGCTCCAAGTAGAGCATGGTAGCAGAATCTACACTATGACATAAATATTTGTGAAGTACATGCAGATCTGAATGTTGCAGACCCGCTGACTAAAACCTCTCTCACAAGCAAAACATGATTAAACCCCAGAACTAATTGGGTGTTAATCACATGGTGATGTGAACTAGATTATTGACTCTAGTGCAAGTGGGAGACTGTTGGAAATATGCCCTAGAGGCAATAAAAAATTAGTTATTATCATATTTCCCTGTTCATGATAATCATTTATTATCCATGCTAGAATTGTATTGATCGGAAACTCAAATACATGTGTGGATACATAGACAACAACATGTCCCTAGTAAGCCTCTACCGGACTAGCTCGTTGATCAAAGATGGCTATGGTTTCCTAGCCATGGACATGAGTTGTCATTTGATAACGGGATCACATCATTAGGAGAATGATGTGATGGATAAGACCCAAACTATAAACGTAGCATGTGATCGTATCAAGTTTGTTGCCATCGTTTTCTGCATGACAAGTATATGTTCCTATGACCATGAGATCATGCAGCTCACTGACACCGGAGGAGTACCTTGTGTGTACCAAACGTCGCAATGTAACTGGGTGACTATAAAGTTGCTCTACAGGTATCTCCGAGGGTGTCTGTTGAGTTGGCATGGATCAAGACTGGGATTTGTCACTCTGTATGACGGAGAGGTATCTCAGGGCCCACTCAGTAATACAACATCACAAGAAGCTTGCAAGCAATGTGACTAATGAGTTAGCCACGGGATCTTGTATTACAGAATGAGTAAAGAGACTTGCCGGTAACGAGATTGAACTAGGTATGGAAATACTGACGATCGAATCTCGGGCAAGTAACATACCGATAGACAAAGGGAACTGCATACGGGATTAGCTGAATCCTTGACATCGAGGTTCGACCGATAAGATCTTCGTAGAATATGTAGGAACCAATATGGTCATCCAGGTCCCTCTATTGGTTATTGACCGTAGAGGTGTCTCGGTCATGTCTGCATAGTTCTCGAACCCGCAGGGTCTACACACTTAACGTTTGGTGACGATATAAGTATAGTTGAGTCAATATGGTGGTTACCAAAGGTTGTTCGGAGTCCCGGATGAGATCCCGGACGTGACGATGTTTATTTAAAGGTTTTAGAGATGGCACATGTCAATTTACTTGGAACGACAGAGTAATACTGTATATAGGTAGATATGGTGGACACTCATGGAAGAAACTTGGCTCAAGGATTTGGATGCGCAAGTAGTATTCCCGCTTATTATAGAAAATTTGGCTAGAAACAGATTCTAAACAAGCACCACATGTTGTAGGATCCATAACAGTATAACTTCTATGCAAATATACCCAACCATAACTCATTATGTTGTCTTCCTTGTCCAACTTCAACTAATTTGCTCGTTTGAAAATAATTAATGGGCATTCACAATCATAAAAGATGTCCAAGATAATATATTTGTATGTGAAATTTCTCTTCCATATACTAATCATTCATGAATTGCTTGTATGACCAATATTGTCATTGTCAAACTTCAACAAATTTTACTTTCTAAACCCAATGTGAAACTACTACTAGGCATGGTACAAGCATATGAAGAAATATAATTTCAAATTTATGATATTAAATTCATTCAACCATTTACTCTTAGGATATAAGTGAAGCACAAGAGTAAATGACAAACTACTCCAAAAAGATATAAGTGAAGATCAAATGAGTAGTTATATAAATAAGTAGCGATGTGAGGACTCTCATTTAGAAACTTTCAGATCTAAGTATTTTATGCAAACAACAAACAAAAATAAAAGGGCACTCCAAGAGTAGCACATATCATGTGAACAAGTAAAAACTTAGGCTCAACCAAAACTAACCGATAGTTGTTGATGAAGAAAGGTGGGATGCTTACCGGAGCAACCCCAAGCTTAGATGCTTGAGACTTCTTGAAATATTAACTTGGGATGCCTTGGGCATACCCAAGCTTGAGCTCTTGTGTCTCCTTAATTCCTCTCATAACATGGCTTTCCTAAATCTTAAAAACTTCATCCACACAAAACTCAACCAGAACTTGTGAGATAAGTTAGTATACATCAATGCAAAACCTTATCATTCTCTACTGTAACAAATTGCTAAAATTATTATTTAACATTGCATACTAAATGCCTCTGCATATTCAATACTCATGTCCTCAAATAGAAGCATTAAACAAGAAAACATATGCAAACAATGCAAAGATAACAACAATCTGTCTATACAGAACAATCTGTTAAGGATGAAAGAAGATTAATACTTCTTTAACTCCAAAAATTCTAAAAAATTACCACACTGTAGAAAATTTATCATAGCTTACTGTGTAAAACTTTCAAGATTTTATCATGTTCGAAATATTCAGGAATATTCAAGACATAGCAGAAAACTTTCTATTTTCAAAGAGCAACATATAGACTTGCAAATTGAGCATGGTAAAGGTTGTACTTGCCACTTTTATTGAAATAAAAGATACAAAACATTATTCTAAATAACATCAAGCAAATACAACTAAACTAAAATGATGCTCCAAGCAAAATACATATCATGTGACGAATAAAAATATAGCTCCAAGTGAGGTTACCGACAATGTTGAAGACGAAAGAGGGGATGCCTTCCGGGGCATCCCCAAGCTTGGATGATTGGTTCTTCCTTAGATATTACCTTGGGGTGCCTTCGCCATCCCCAAGCTTAGGGTCTTGCCACTCCTTATTCTCATCATATCGATATCTCACCCAAAACTTGAAAACTTCAATCACACAAAACTTAACGGAACTTCGTGAGCTAGGTTAGTATGATAAAGAGCAAATCATTCACTTTGGTACTATCAAGACAAGATTCATAATTTATCTCACACAGTGCATACTGTACCCTATCATTTCTACAATTTATATTGACCAATATAACTCATAGAAACTATAAAACAAGCAAACTATGCATCAAAAATAGAATCTATCAAAAACAGAACAGTCTGTAATGATCTGAACAAAGACCATACTTCTGTAACTCCAAAAATTCTGAAAAAATTGGACAACATAAGCAATTTGTATATAAATCATGTATAAAAATTATAGAATTTTATCACATCCCAGTGAATTATCGTAATTCCAGAACTGGGCGCAGAAGTTGATGTTTTTGCACAGAATCAAGTCAACTATCATCCACACTATCCGAAAGGCTTTACTTGGCACTTTATTGAAACAAAAGCTATAAAACATGATTACTATAGTAGATTAATCATGTGAACACACAAAAATAGTAGGTGTAAGTATTGGGTTGTCTCCCAACAAGCGCTTTTATTTAATCCTTTTATCTAAGCATGATGGTTTTAATGATGCTCATGATGGAAATATGCCCTAGAGGCAATAATAAATTAGTTATTATCATATTTCCCTGTTCATGATAATCATTTATTATCCATGCTAGAATTGTATTGATCGGAAACTCAAATACATGTGTGGATACATAAACAACA
The DNA here is from genome assembly GCA_011799875.1 of Thinopyrum elongatum. Lineage (NCBI taxonomy): Eukaryota > Viridiplantae > Streptophyta > Magnoliopsida > Poales > Poaceae > Thinopyrum > Thinopyrum elongatum. The sequence continues at coordinate 213,409,423 of CM022301.1, read as the reverse complement.
ACATGTCCCTAGTAAGCCTCTACCGGACTAGCTCGTTGATCAAAGATGGCTATGGTTTCCTAGCCATGGACATGAGTTATCATTTGATAACGGGATCACATCATTAGGAGAATGATGTGATAGACAAGACCCAAACTATAAACATAGCATGTGATCGTATCAAGTTTGTTGCTATCGTTTTCTGCATGTCAAGTATATGTTCCTATGACCATGAGATCACGAAACTCACTGACACCGGAGGAGTACCTTGTGTGTACCAAACGTCGCAACGTAACTGGGTGACTATAAAGGTGCTCTACTGGTATCTCCGAGGGTGTCTATTGAGTTGGCATGGATCAAGACTGGGATTTGTCACGCCGTATGATGGAGAAGTATCTCAGGACCCACTCAGTAATACAACATCACAAGAAGCTTGCAAGCAATGTGACTAATGAGTTAGCCATGGGATCTTGTATTACGGAATGAGTAAAGAGACTTGCCGGTAACGAGATTGAACTAGGTATTGAGATACCGACGATCGAATCTCGGGCAAGTTACATACCGATAGATAAAGGGAACTGCATAAGGGATTAGTTGAATCCTTGACATCGAGGTTCGACCGATAAGATCTTTATAGAATATGTAGGAACCAATATGGGCATCCAGGTCACGCTATTGGTTATTGACCGTAGAGGTGTCTCGATCATGTTTGCATAGTTCTCGAACCCGCAGGGTCTACACACTTAACGTTTGGTGACGATATAAGTATAGTTGAGTCATTATGGTGGTTACCGAAGGTTGTTCGGAGTCCTAGATGAGATCCCCAACATAACGAGGAACTCCGGAATGGTCCGAAGGTGAAGATTGATATATTGGACGAAGGGTATTGGAGTCCGGAATTGTTCTGTGGTACCGGGTGATGACCAGCATGACCGAAAGGGGTTTCGAGGGGTCCCGGCAAGTGTTGGGGGGGGGGGGCATGGGTCAAGGGGAGGGGGCAAACCAGCCCACTAAGGGGCTGTGCGCCCCCCTCACCCTTTCCCACGTGACCAGGAGAGGTGGGGTGCCCCCCTCTAGGGTTTCCCTCCACCCGGCTTGGGGGCAAGTCACCCTAGGGGAGATCCCATCTGCCCTAGCCGCCGCCCCCCTAGGGGAAATCCTAGGGGCGCCACCCCCTCCTCCCTTCCCCTATATATAGAGGGGTAGAGAGAGGGCAGCCGCACCCCTTGAGCACATCTCTACGCCACGGTGCTGCCTCTCCTCTCCCTCGTGTCCTTCTTTCTCTCTGTAGTGCTTAGCAAAGCTCTACTGAGATTCCGCCACCACCACCGCCACCATGCCGCCGTGCTGCCGAAGGACTTGAACTACTACTTCACCATTGCTTGCTGTATCGAGGAGGTGAAGGTGTCATCAAGCCGTACGTGTGTTGAACGCAGAGGTGCCGTCCGTTCGGCACTTGGATCAGGAGTTCGCGGGACGGATCGTGATTGGATCGCGAAGACGTTCTACTACATCAACCGCGTTTCTTAACACTTCCGCTTAGCGATCTACAAGGGTATGTAGATCCAATCTCTCCTCTCGTAGATGGTCATCTCCTAGATTGGATCTTGGTGAGCGTAGGAAATTTTTGTTTCCCATGCAACGTTCCCCAACAGCTCACGTAAAAGTAAATAATTGAAACATAACAAGAGCATCATGAGGCATATGACAAGCACATTTAAGCCTAACCCACTTCCTATGCATAGGGGTTTTCTTGAGAAAAGAATTTATGGGAGCAAAAATCAACTAGCATAGGGAGGCAAAACAAGTATAACTTCCAAACTTTCAACACATAGAGAGGAAATTTGATATTATTGAGATATATATATATATAAGCATATCTTCCTCTCACATAATAATTTTTAGTAGCATCATGAATAAATTCAACAATATAACTATCACATAAGGCATTCTTTTCATGATCCACAAGCATAGAAAATTTATTAGTCTCCACATAAGCAAATTTCTTCTCATTTATAATAGTGGGAGTAAATTCAACAAAATAACTATCATGTGATACTTGACTGCCATAATCAATTTGAGCATTAAAATCATGATGACAAGCAATGTTTAAGAAATCGGTAACTGGTAGCTGCTTGGTCGGCTTGGGAGTAGAGATTAATCGATGAATCGACATATTAACTGGATTAATCGGTTGACCATTAATTGGTAAATTAAATAGGAACCTCCAATGTATATCTATTTTTATGAATTATATCATACTCTCATGCTCCCAGCTATGTAACATACCAAAAAATGCTACTTTAGGCATATAATAAGCTTAGACAAGAGGTAAAATTGTTAATCGTCACTAATTAGGCTTGAATTTAACAATTCAGGAGATATAAAGATGCTAATTTACACAAACCTAAAGTCTAATCTCTTCAGTGTGGACACAATTTTTTGAAGGGTTGTTCAGGTTCCCTAGCTATTTAACACATATGTGTCCTTTTGCATAGCTTTGAATAAGCTCTATACTAACAGAATAGCTATTGAGGAGTGGGAGGGGACTAGGAGGGGCTACGAGCCAAAAATTGGGCTTTGTTTACCCACTAGTTAATGGGCCAAGAGTGATTAATCGTCCTGACAAGTTAACGCGATGAATAGGTGCTATTCGATTCGGACACCCTGCGAGTAGCGATTAACTGGCCCGTTAACTCTTTAATTGGACGAATTCTTGAACAATGATGACAAGTTTTATGGTTATCATTATACTTTATAGCTTACATGTAATCACCATAATCATCATAGATGGCAACTTTTTGTCATAATCAATTGAAACCTCTTCCAAAATAGTAGATTCATCACTAAATAAAGTCATGACCTCTCCAAATCCACTTTTATCATTATTCCAATAAGATTCAACACCCTCCAAAAAAGTGGGATCATTAATTCGTAGAGTTGACACTCTTCCAAATCCACTTTCATCATTGTAATCATCATATATAGGAGGCATGCAATCATCATAATAAATTTGGTCATCAACACTTGGGGGACTAAAAATACCATCTTCATCAAATATAGCATCCCCAAGCTTATGGCTCTGCATATCAATAGCATCATGGATATTCAAAGAATTCATACTAGCAACATTCCAATCATGCTTATCATTCAAAGATTTTATGCCAAACATTTTATTGAACTCTTCTTCTAACACTTTGGCACAATTTTCCGATCCATCGTTTTCAAAAAAGACATCATAAAGATAAAAGACTTGATGCAACTTCAATTCCATTTTTTTGTAGTTTTCTTTTATAAAACCAAACTAGCGAATAAACAAGAAACTAAAAGATTCGATTGCAAGATCTAAATATATACCTTCAAGCACTCACCTCCCCGGCAACGGCGCCAAAAAACAGCTTAATGTCTACTACGCAACTTTTATTCTTGTAGACGTTGTTGGGCCTCCAAGTGCAGATTTTTATAGGACAGCAACAAATTTCCCTCAAGTGGATGACCTAAAGTTTATCAATCCGTGGGAGGCGTAGAATAAAGATGGTCTCTCTCAAACAACCATGCAATCAAATACAAGAAATCTCTTGTGTCCCCAACACAGCCAATACAATGGTAAATTGTATAGGTGCACTAGTTCGGCGAAGAGATGGTGATACGAGTGTAGTATGGATAGTAGATATAGGTTTTTGTAATCTGAAAATATAAAAACAGCAAGGTAGCAAGTGATAAAATAGAGCACAAACGGGATTGCAATGCTTAGAAACAAGGCCTAGGGTTCATACTTTCACTAGTGCAATCTCTCAACAGTGCTAACATAATTGAATCATATAACAATCCCTCAACGTGCGACAAAGAATCACTCCAAAGTTCTTATCTAGCATAGAACATAAGATGAAATTGTTGTATGGTATGAAACCACCTCAAAGTTACCTTTTCCGATCAGTCTATTGAGCCATTCCTACAAGGGCCACAAACAGCCCTAGAGTTCCTACTAAACTAACACTATATGATATGCATCAACCAACTCTAATGTCACCTAGATACTCCAATGCCACCACAAGTATGCGTGAGTTGATTATTCGATATGCATCAAACAATCTCACATTCATAATATTCAATCCAACACAAAGAACTTCAAAGAGTGCCCCAAGGTTTCTACTGGAGAAAGTAGGACGAAAACGTGTATCAACCCATATGCATAGATTACCCCATTGTCACGATAATCCGCAAGTTGAATACCAAAACATATATCAAGTGAATCAATAGAACACCCCATTGACACCACAGTATCCACATGCAAGACATACATCAATTGTTCTCAAATCCAAAAAAGTATTCAATCCGACAATAGTGAAACCTCAAAGGTAAAAACTCAATTCATCACAACAATATAGAGAGGGAGAAACACCCTATGATCCAACTATATTAAAAAGCCCATGGTTACATCAAGATCGCGCCAAATCAAGATCACAAGAGAGAGAGTTCAAACACATAGCTACTGGGACATACCCTTAGCCCCGAGGGTGAACTACTCCCTCCTCGACATGGTGGCCACCGAGATGATGAAGATGGCCTCCCGTAATGATTTCCCCCTCCGGCAGGGTGCCAGAGAAGGCCTCCAGATGAGATCGCTTCGGTACAGAGGCTTGCGGCAGCGGAGCAGAAGTTATAGGTTTCTTTCTTGGGTTTTCTATATTTATAGGAATTTTTGGCATTGATTTCACGTCAGGGGTCCATGAGGGAGCGACAAGCTCGGTAGGTGCGCCCTGGGGGGTGGGCGTGCCCCCTGGCTTATCGCTTTCTCGTGAGTCTTCTAGTCCTTCCTCAAAGCTTCAGAGGTCTCTTTTGGTCCATAAAAAATCACCGTAAATTTTCAGCTCATTCCGAGAACTTTTATTTCTACACAAAAAATAACACCAAGGTAGTTCTGCTCAAAACAGCGTCAGTCCGGGTTAGTTCCATTCAAATCATACCAAAACCATATAAAATTGTTATAAACATGGCATGAATACTTCATAAATTATAGATACGTTGGAGACGTATCAGCATCCCCAAGCTTAATTTGTGCTCGTCCTTGAGTAGGTAAATGATAAAAGAAATAATTTATGAAGTGTGAATGCTAGCATAGTGCATAAGTTTGATCAATGATAACTTCAATTACTTTTTCTGGCATCATAACAACAACTCTTTCTTATGAAACTCATCATGATAAAGTAGCAATCAATTCACATGTGATGGTTCAAACAATTCATCCTCTTAAAACATAACAACCTATGTTCTTAGTCGCCAAACAGTTTCAACGCATCTTATTTTCAACAAAGTCTAAGTAAGAGCTCCACATACTCAATTATCATATAGTCTTCTATGATTGCTAACACTCAGAGCATATTTTTAGAACAAATAGTATTCATCAAACACATAGAAAGATAGGGGCTTAATGTTTCGCCTCCTGATGACCCACAAGTATAGGGGATCAATCGTAGTCCTTTCGATAAGTAAGAGTGTCGAACCCAACGAGGAGCAGAAGGAAATGACAAGTGGTTTTCAGCAAGGTAATGTCTGCAAGCACTGAAATTGTCGGTAACAAGTCGTTTGATAGCAAGATAATTTGTAACAAGCAAGTAACGGTAACGGTAAAAAAATGCAGCAAGGTAGCCCAATCCTTTTGAGGTAAAGGACATGCCAAAACGGTCTGTTATAATAAGCAAAGCGTTCTTGAGGGTTCACGGGAATTTCACCATGTCACTTTCATCATGTTGGCTTGATTCGTGTTCGTTACTTTAATAATTTGATATGTGGGTGGGTCGGTGCTTAGGTGTTGTTCTTACTTGAACAAACCTCCTATTTATGATTAACCCCCTCGCAAGCATCCGCAACTACGAGAAAAGTATTAAGATAAAATCTAACCATAGCATTAAACTTTTGGATCCAAATCGGTCCCTTACGAAGTAGCGCATAAACTAGGGTTTAAGCTTCTATCACTCTAGCAACCCATCATCTAATAACTACTCCACAATGCATTCCCTTAGGCCCAAAGATGGTGAAGTGTCATGTAGTCGATGTTCACATGACACAACTAAGGGAATCACAACATACATATCATCAAAATATCGAACACATATCAAGTTCACATAATTACTTACAACATGACTTCTCCCGTGACCTCAAGAACACAAATAACTACTCACAGATGATAATCATGCTCAAGATCAGAGGGGTATTAAATAGCATAATGGATCTGAACATATAATATTCCACCAAATAAACCATATAGTGATCAACTACTTGATGCAATCAACACTACTAGTCACCCACAAGTACCAATCTAAGGTTCCGGTACAAAGATTGAACACAAGAGATGAACTAGGGTTTGAGAGGAGATGGTGTTATTGAAGATGTTGATGGAGATGGCCCTCCCAAAGATGGGAGAGTTGTTGGTGATGACGATGGCGAAGAATTCCCCCTCCGGGAGGGAAGTTCCCCCCGGCGGAATCGCTCTGCCGGAGGGCAAAAGTGCTCCTACCCAACTTCCGCCTCGAGACGGCGGCGCTTCATCCCGAAAATCCCCTCCTTATTTTTTCTAGGTCAAAATGACCTATATACCAGAAGATGGGCACCGGAGGTGGGCCGAGGAGGGCACAACCCACCAGGGCGCGCCTGGGCTCCCTGGCGCGCCCAGGTGGGTTGTGCCCACCTGGTTGGCCCCCTCTGGTAGTTATTTGCTCCAATATTTTTCATATATTGCAAAATAATTCTCCGTAAATTTGCAGCCCATTTGGAGATGTGCAGAATAGGTAACTCTGACGTAGCTTTTTCAGGTCCAGAATTCCAGCTGCCGGCATTCTCCCTCTTTGTATAAACCTTGCATATTATGAGAGAAAAGGCATTAGAAATACTCCAAAAAGCATTATTATGCATAGAAACATTATAATTAACAGTAGTAAATCATGATGCAAAATGGAGGTATCAACTCCCCCAAGCTTAGACCTCGCTTGTCCTCAAGCGAAAAACTAAAATCGAAAAACATGTCCACATGCTTAGAGAGAGAGAGAGAGATGTGTCGATAAAAACAAAATACGGACAGAGAAGCATCATGATTATTATTACAACAGCAAAAGAACTTTAACATAAAACTTTATCACACAACTTTCATCATATAACTTCTTATGAACAAGTAACAATTCATCACAACTTTGAAGTATAAAGCATAAACTCTATTGAAGACCGACATACTATGTTCTCAGTCAACTTTGCAACTACAATTCATCATATTTTCAGGAAGGGTCACGTGTCGGAGCCTTTTGGCAAGTCCACATACTCAACCATCATTTAATTTTCTATGATTGCTAACACTCACATCATACTCATGAGCAAAAAGTTTCAACCGGACACATAGGAAGACAGGGGCTTATAGTTTCGCCACCCAACGTACTCACTGATGACCCACAAGTATAGGGGATCTATCATAGTCCTTTCGATAAGTAAGAGTGTTGAACCCAACGAGGAGCCGAAGGAAATGACAAGCGGTTTTCAGCAAGGTATTTCTGCAAGCACTGAAATTATCGGTAACACATAGTTGTGTGATAAGATAATTCGTAACAGGTAACAAGTTACAAAGGTAACTAAGGTGCAGCAAGGTGGCCCGATCCTTTTTGTAGCAAAGAACAAGCCTGGACAAACTCTTATATAAAGCAAAGTGCTCCCGAGGATACATGGGAATTTCTGTCAAGCTAGTTTTCATCATGCCCATATGATTCGCATTCGTTACTTTGATAATTTGATATGTGGTTGGACCAGTGCTTGGGTGCTGCCCTTCCTTGGACAAGCCTCCCACTTGTGATTAACCCCTCTCGCAAGCATCTGCAACTACGAAAGAAGAATTAAGATAAATCTAACCATAGCATGAAACATATGGATCCAAATCAGCCCCTTACGAAGCAACGCATAAACTAGGGTTTAAGCTTCTGTCACTCTAGCAACCCATCATCTACTTATTACCTCCCAATGCCTTCCCCTAGGACCAAATCATAGTGAAGTGTCTGTAGTCGACGTTCACATAACACCACTAGAGGAAAGATAACATACATCTCATCAAAATATCGAACGAATACCAAATTCACATGATTACTTATAACAAGACTTCTCCCATGTCCTCAGGAACAAACGTAACTACTCACAAAGCATATTCATGTTCATAACCAGAGGGGTATTGAATAGCATTAAGGATCTGAACATATGATCTTCCACCGAATAAACCAACTAGCATCAACTACAAGGAGTAATCAACACTACTAGCAACCCACAGGTACCAATCTGAGGTTTTGAGACAAAGATCGGATACAAGAGATGAACTAGGGTTTGAAAGGAGATGGTGCTGGTGAAGATGTTGATGGAGGTTGACCCCCTCTCGATGAGAGGATCGTTGGTGATGACGATGGCTTCGATTTCCCCCTCCCGGAGGGAAGTTTCTCTGGCAGAACAGCTCCGCCGGAGCCGTAGATTGGTTCTGTCCAGGTTCCACCTCGAGACGGCGGCACTTCATCCCGAAAGCTTCCTTCTGATTTTTTCCAGGTCAAAACACATCATATAGGAGAAAATGGGCATCGAGGGCCTGCCAGGTGTCCCACAAGGTAGGGAGGCGCGCCCAGGGGGGTAGGGCGCGCCCCCCACCCTTGTGGATGGCTGGTGGCCCCCCTCTGGTGCTTTCTTCGCCCAATATTTTTTATATATTCCAAAATAATTCTCCGTGAAGTTTCAGGACTTTTGGAGTTGTGCAGAATAGGTCTCTCAGATTTGCTCCTTTTCCAGTCCAGAATTCCAGTTGCCGGCATTCTCCCTCTTCATGTAAACCTTGTAAAATAAGAGAGAAAAGGCATAAATATTGTGCTAGAATGTGTAACAACAGCCCATAATGCAATAAATATTGATATAAAAGCATGATGCAAAATGGATGTATCAACTCCCCCAAGCTTAGACCTCGCTTGTCCTCAAGCGAAAGCCGAAATCGAAAAATATGTCCACATGTTTAGAGATAGAGGCGTCGATAAAATAAAATACGGACATAAGGGCATCATGATCATCTTTAGAACAACAACAAATATTATCATATAATTCCTTATGCTAAAGTAACAATTCGTTCACAAGGTAAAGTATGAATCAAAAACTTCATTGAAAACTACAAACTATAATATCAGTCATTGAAGCAATTGCAATTTATCATAACATCGGAAAGAGTCAATTCATGAGCTTTTCAGCAAGTCCACATACTTAACTATCATTTAGTCTTTCACAATTGCTAACACTCACGCGATACTTATGGATTTGAAGCCTTAGTCGGACATAGAGAAAGATAGGGGCTTATAGTTTCGCCTCCCAACCTTTTACCTCAAGGGTAATGTCAACAATAATACTTTATGATAACCTACATCCGAGTGGATTTATATATCTGGATGTGTCTCCAACACATAGTGCTTGCTAAAAGAAAAAGTGTAAAAAGGAAAGGTGAAGATCACCATGACTCTTGTATAAGGGTAGAAGATAAAAGTAAAAGATAGGCCCTTCGCAGAGGGAAGCAGAGGTTGTCATGCGCTTTTATTGTTGGATGCACAAAATCTTAATTTAAAAGAACGTAACTTTATATTGCCGCTTGTGATAAAGAACTTTATTAAGTAGTCCGTCGCTTTTATTTCTTCCATATCACAAGTTCATATAAAGCTTATTTTCTTCACACTAATAGATCATACATATTTAGAGAGCAATTTTTATTGCTTGCACCAATGACAACTTACTTGAAGGATCTTACTCAATCCATAGGTAGGTATGGTGGACTCTCATGGCAAAACTGGTTTAAGGGATGTTTGGATGCACAAGTAGTATCTCTACTTGGTGCAAAGGATTTGAATAGCATAAGAGGGAAAAGCAAGCTCAACATGTTGGAGGATCCAAGACACTATAACTTCTATTCGGATATAAGGAAATATAACCTATTATGTTGTCTTCCTTGTCCAACATCAACTTTTTAGCATGTCATATTTTAATGAGTGCTCACAATGACAAAAGATGTCCAAGATAGTATATTTATATGTGAAACCTCTCTTTCTTTATTACTTCCTATTAATTGCAACAATGACCAAAACTATGTTTGTCAACTCTCAACAACTTTTATTCATCATACTCTTTATATGTGAAGTCATTACTCTCCATAAGATCATTACGATCTTTTTATTTCTTTTTATTTCTTTCTTTTATTTATCAAGATCATAGCAAGAAAGCAAAGCCCTCAACTCAAAACTACTCTTTATTATATAACTCACGGACTCGATTACATAGATAAACCTCGAAAAAAAAAACTCAAAGCTAGATCATACTAAAACTTTATTCTACTAGATCAAGATATAACCAAAAGGATTGAACGAAGAAAAATTGTAAAAGTAAAGATGTGATGGTGATACGATACCGGGGCACCTCCCCCAAGCTTGGCAGTTGCCAAGGGGAGTGCCCATACCCATGTATTTAGATCTCTTTCTTCGGAGGTGGTGATGATGGAGTTGTTGATGATGAAATTTTATCCTCCGTCTTCCAAGGCATAGGTTCACCATCTTAAAAAGATGAACGAGTCTCCAGGATCCTCAAATCTGTAGCCAAACTCATCCTCTTAAATCTATATTCATACTCACAGTTTTGGTTTTATAGGTCATAGATCTGGGCTTGGAGATGCTCGATTTTCTCATGAAGCTTGAAGATGGCCTCCCCAATGTTCTCGGTATCCAGCTTATGACCACTAGTAAATTCAGCGATCATCATGTGGTTGGCGTTGAGTCTGCGTTCCACCATCCCTTGGCACTTGAAGACTTGCTGCTCCACTGCTTCGAGCCTTGTCTCCACGCTTCCGGTCTTCTTAGGCCCTTCGGTATCACGGATGTGCAGCACCCCCTCACGTATCTCAATGGTTTGAGGGTGTTGCAGCACCTCTGCGAGATAAGGGTTGATGATCTTCTCGAAAACTTGTCCTTGGTGGCGCTCGGAGACGTCATGGCGATTTGGATCTGTTAGAAAAACTACTCGAAACAAGAACAGGAGATATTGCCGTGGTACGGTGGTCAAAACCTTTGGGAGATCATATAATGAATTTTTACCAACCAAAAGAAGTATTGTGCAAGAAAACGGAGTCCGGAGGGCACACGAGGTAGTGGCAAGGGTGGGGGGCATGCCCAGGGGGGTAGGGCGCGCCTCCCTGCCTTGTCGCTTCCTTGTGCACTCTTCGAACTACTTTTAATTTTCCTAATTTTTTAAATATTCCAAAACGGAGAAAAATTGCCATTAGACCAGTTTTGGAGTCGGTTTACTTACCGTACCACATACCTATTCCTTTTCGGAGTCTGAAACGTTCTGGAAAGTGTCCCTTATGTACTCCTCCGGTGTTACGGTATTGATAATATTCGTCTTGACATTTATGGGAGTACCTGAAATATAATGTTTGAGTCTTTGACCGTTTACCAGCTTCTGGTTGGTGCCTTCGGCATTGTTGATCTTAATGGCACCGGAACGATAGACCTCCTCGATAATGTAAGCACCTTCCCATTTGGAGAGAAGCTTTCCTGCAAAAAAATCTTAAACGAGAGTTGTATAGCAAAACATGATCACCTACATTAAACTCACGCTTTTGTATCCTTTTATCATGCCATCTTTTAACTTTTTCTTTAAACAACTTGGCATTCTCATAGGCTTGGGTTCTCCATTCATCGAGTGAGCTAATGTCAAATAACCTCTTCTCACCGGCAAGTTTGAAATCATAGTTGAGCTCTTTAATAGCCCAATACGCTTTATGTTCTAGTTCTAGAGGTAAGTGACATGCTTTTCCATAAACCATTTTATACGGAAACATACCCATAGGGTTTTTATAAGCAGTTCTATAAGCCCATAATGCATCATCAAGTTTCTTAGACCAATTCTTTCTAGATCCATTAACAGTCTTTTGCAAAATTAATTTAATCTCTTTATTGCTCAATTCTACTTGACCACTAGACTAAGGGTGATATGGAGACGCAATTCTATGGTTGACATCATATTTAGCAAGCATTTTACGGAAAGCACCATGAATAACATGTGAACCACCATCAGTCATTAAATATCTAGGGACTCCAAACCTCGGAAAAATAACTTCTTTAAGCATCTTAATAGAAGTGTTATGATCAGCACTACTAGTTGGAATAGCTTCTACCCACTTAGTAACGTAATCAACAACAACTAAAATATGTGTATACCCATTAGAGGAAGGAAAAGGTCCCATATAATCGAAGCCCCAAACATCAAACGGTTCAATAACAAGTGAATAATTCATAGGCATTTCCTGACGTCTACTAATATTGCTGTAACACCCCATGTATTAAGCTACAGTGATCACCCTTTTGATTATGCCATGTCATCATGATCAACAGTGCTTAATCATCATTAGTATCATATCTCTTTTCAAATTCAAATTCAAATGGAAATTCAAACTGAAAGTGAAAATAAAAGTTGTTCAAATTTGAAAACTAAATTGTTCATAATATTGTAAATAATCCAGAGACAATTCTAAAATTATATTCAACATATACTAGATAAATTATGTGACTCTAACAACCACAAAATAGAGTTATTTAACCCTTTTTCAATTAAATAAAATAAAGATAAAATCATTTGTACTCCAAACCATTTTCTAACAATGTCTAATATTGCACTGTGAATATTTGGGCAAGTTTCATAAAATACAAAAGTCATTTGAAATAAAAATAAAAGACAAAACAGGAACTAAAAAGAAAACAGAAAAGGAAAAATAAAACAAAAGACAAAAACAAGAAATAAAAAAAAAGAACACAACTCCCCTCCTGGGCCAACAGGCCCAGCTGGCCACCCACGCGGCCCAGCCGGCCCACCCCCGCTGCCCTTGGCCTATTAGGCCACACCCCCCCGAACCCAAACCCTAATCCCCCCACTCGCTCCCCCCCCCCCCCCCCGATCCAGACCGGATCGGGCGCTCGCGCTCGCCCTCGACGACCGCGTCACCCGTCGCCGCGCTGACCCCGCTGCCACCTTGCCGACACTGCACGGCGCTACCCCGCCGTCACCTGCGCCCGCCTCCTCAACCCTCCGCCCCGCTTGGATCCGGTCGGGGCAGCCGATGCCCCCGACGCCCCACGCCTTTCGTCGCCTCCCCGACCCCGTCGCCGGACCATCCCCGTCTTCCTCCCCACCGGCCGACCCCGAGCCTCGCCGCCCCCCTCCTCTCCTCGCACATGAGCCTCCCCTCCTCTCTTCCAGCGGTCGCCGCGCCACTCCCCGTCACCGCACTCGCCGGTCGTGCCCCGAGCCCCCCTGCCCGTGCTCCTCGCGGACGGCCTCGACGTGCTCGCGCCGCTTTTCTGACGCCCGCGCTCGCCGTGCTCGAGCCCGCGCCAGCGCGCTCGCCTCACCACTTCCCGCTCGCCCTCGAGCTGCTGCACGCTCACCCCGCTGCTCGCGCTCGACTTCCCCCTCGCCACCGCGTACTGCTGCTGCTCCCGTAGCTGCTCTGGTAGCCACAGCTCGCCACCGGCCACCGCTCCCCGCACCGCCGTCGACCGCGGCCCCTGCTCGGCCTCCACCTCCCTGCTGCCGGCGCCGCCTGTGCCGCCGCGCGCCGCTGCCGCGGTGCGGTTGTGTATGTGCGTGTGTGTTTGTGGCCAATGGGCCACTGACCGTGGGCCCAAACCCCCTGGCCCTATGACATGTGGGCCCAGCCCCCTGAAATGTTTAAAAAAAGAATTAAAAGAAATAGATAATTAATTAATTGATTATTTAATTAATTATATAATTAACCTAATTAACTCTGTTTAATTAAACTAATTAATTAGTTAGCCTAATTAATCTGTAATTAGTTTAGTTAATCACGAATTAGCCTAATCAGATGCTGACAGGTGGGACCCACTGGTCCTGTTGACCGCCGACGTCACTGTGATGTCATGCTGACGTCACAGTTACTGTTTCGGATAATGTTGGATTTAATAATTTAAATAATTCCATAAAATCAATAAAACTTTGAAAAATCATATAAAATAATCCGTAGCTCATATCGAAAAACTTTGTACATAAAAGTTGCTCAGAATTTCGAGACGAATCCAAATACGCGATCCGTTAGTCCGTCACACGTCCCTAACTATCCAAACATGGAACCGTTCCCCTCCGGTCACCTGTCTGACAAATGTCCGGAACCGGGAAAACATTCCCGGATGGATTCCCCCTTCCTCGGTGACGTGCAACCATACGTTAGGACACACCCGGCACTGTATATTGTCATGCCGTACTTTGCGTTGCTCATGTTTGCTCTATATTTATACTGTTTCCTCCCCCTCTTCTCTCTCGTTAGACCCCGACGCAGTTCCCCGAGACCGACGCAGCTCCGGAGCCCGACGACACCGTTAACGACCTTGCCTTTGCCGCCGAGCAACCAGGCAAGCACCCCCCCTTGAGCATACCGATATCGCCTATTCTTTCTCTCTCATGCTTGCATTAGAATTGCTGCTGCTACTGCTTTACCTATTCTGATGCATAGCCTGTTTATTGTAACCTGCTATTGATACCCTACCTGCTTACCCTAAACCTCTTAGTATAGGCTGGGTAGAGACCTATCAGTGACCCCACTAGTCCCGACTGCCCTGCTGGATTATCAGAAGACCCGACTAACAGGATTGAAAACCAGGCCCCGGCACTGCACATCACCCCCTTAGTTGTACGCCGCTACTGGGTTACTATCGAGTGCCAAGGGTGATACCTCGTGTAGCACTTCTGATGTTAACTCTGTAGAGTAGCTATTCGGTCGTGGTCATCGAGGGTGATTCCTCCTTCACCACTTCCGATAACGACGCCGTCGTACAACACCTCAAGTGTGAACCCATTGAGGGTGATTCCTCCGAGTTCACCTTGACGGATACATCGAGTAGGAATCCAACGAGGGTGGTACCACGGATTCCCCTGATGTTATGGACACACGGATACTTGGACTGTACTATTGTTACTTGGAAAGGCGGGTCGACCCTGAGGGGTACCCGCGTGAGCCTAAGTGGCGAGTGTTGTGGAGATGGGTTGACCTGGATGGTGCCCGAGTGATGAATACGAGGCGCGGCCGGGCATTCTTAGCCCTTGCAGCAAGTCCTCGAGACGGGGCGACGTGGTCACATCGATAGTGAGTCTCTGCTCGTTACCGCAAGCCCTAGTCCACCAACGATTTGGATATTTGATCCGAGCAAGCCTCTGGCCTTATAGCACTAACCATCACGTGGGCATAGTATGGGCGTTCTGCATCGTAGCATCAGCCGAAAGCTCTGTCAGACGTCTAGTTTAGCCTTGCGGCCGGGATGGACCGGCGCCCTCCTGGTGCCTGGCTTCACCCTGCTCGCAACGACCCGGAGTGCACAGGGCGATGGCCCAAGACCCCTGAGCGCTTAGGATGTAGACCGGCGGGGACCTCTCTGCTGAGCTGTAGGTAGGGCTACGGTGTATCGTTTGGCCGAGGCCGGGCATGACCCAGGAAAGTGTGTTCGGCCGGAGTTAATCGAGCGTGTTGGGTAAGTTGGTGCACCCCTGCAGGGAAGAACACATCTATCGATAGCCGGTCCTACGGTAAAGGACACTCAGAGTTGTATCACGATCAACACAACTAGACCATGAGATGATACCTGGATATATGGCTCTGGGATTGCTTCTCGCAGGGAGTCGAGAAGGGATCTCAGGACGAGGTTGATGACCGTATGGCTCTGGGATTGCTTTTTCACAGGGAGTCGAGAAAGGATCTCTGGGTGAGGTTGAGACTTAATAATACTACTACATTATACTGTGCTGATCTACTCTCTTCTATTGCTGCAAGACCGCTGAAGATGCTAGTCTTCGATAGGACTAGGCTTTCCTCTCTATTCTGGCATTTCTGCAGCCCAGTCCACATATACAGCCACTCCTTGGTAATGTTGCATAAGTAGTGTAGATCCTTGCTTGCTGAGTACTTCGGATGAGTACTCACGGTTGCTTTGCTTTCTTTTTTCCCCATATACCCCTTTTGATGCAACCAGATGACGGAGCCCCTGAGACAGCCGCCCCCGCCGACGATCACTACTACTACCCCGAGGGCGGATACTACTACGAGATGGCCGACGACCAGGAGTAGGTTCGGAGGGTCCCAGGCAGGAGGCCTGCGCCTTTCGATCATAGTGTTTTCTTTTACCATGCCTTCTAAAGGCCTATCTGTGTTTTCTTTTATATCTGTACTCAGATATCTGATGCTTCCGCTAACGCTTGTACGCAAGCTTATGTATTCGAGCCCTCGAGGCCCCTGGCTTGTAATATAAAGCTTGTATGACTTTATTTATGTTTTAGAGTTGTGTTGTGATATCTTCCCGTGAGTCCTTAGGCTTGATCGTGTGCATTTGCGTGTATGATTAGTGCACGATTAAGCCGGAGGCGTCACAAGTTGGTATCAGAGCCGACTGCCTGTAGGAATCCCCCTTTCCAACTCCTTGGCCGAAGTTGAGTCTAGTGGTCTAAAAACTGTTTTACTAACTTGGCTGTGTGGCTTACGGGCCCACGTCGCCAAATGGGTGGTATTAGGATCTTTTACTCCTCGACCTTTACTCTGGGACTCTGTTCTCTCTTCTATTCGGGTTAAAATTTTACTAACTCCAACATTAGGTTCTCGTGATCACATCCACCCGGTGTTCTGAAATTTCCTCCCATTTTCTTCAAGATTACGGGCCAGGTTCTGCTTGCAGGATCCTCTTATCGTGGGCACCCTGTGTTGTCACTTGCAGATTCCTCGCTCCAACAGCTTTCTCCGACGTGGATGTAGCCTTTGCTATGTCTTGTGGTGTACTTCCTTACCGCGTGCCTGCGCGCCGCCTAGTTGTCTAGCCTTCCCCTTTCAGCTGTCGTAATGCCAGATTCTAACCGAGGCTATGTTTGGCTTTGAATGTCTGGTGTGAATATGATGAAGTATCTATTGCACTTCCTTCTGTTGTGCATGTTACTTCATGAATCATTCCATACACATGCAGTTTTACTTGCTAAACTGCCCCTGTTGAATTGGCAGGATGGCTGACGATCCTCCACCTCCACCCTATATTGCCGCAATGATGCAGCAGTTTGAATTGAACCGTCAGCTCAATGAGAGTCTGGTAAGACGTTTGGAACGCAACGAGGCTCGTCAGGAGCCTGGACCGATCTCGCTGCCAGAATTTGTGCGCCTCAACCCGTCTGTTTTCCGCAACTCCACCAATCCTATGGATGCTGATGATTGGCTTCGTGACATCCTGTTTGAGATGGAGTCGGCTAATGTTGCTCCTGACAGTTACGTCACCTTTGCGACATTCCACCTGAAGGGACCAGCTGCTCAATGGTGGGAAAGCCACAAGGGTACGTTGCCTGCTGAGACTGAAACCACTTGGCAGGAATTTCAGTCAGCCTTTCGTGCACGATACATTCCTCAAGGTCTGATGGACCAGAAGAAGCAGGAGTTCCGCAAACTCTCACAGGGCAAAATGACTGTGGATGAATATCAGAGGAAATTTCTCGAATTATCCCGCTATGCTGAAGATGACGTCTGCACTGACGCACGTAAGCAGGAGAAATTCCGTGAAGGACTGCGTACTGATATAAACCTCGCACTTGCTGTCCATGATTGCACAGACTTCGCAACGCTTGTCAGCAAATCTTTCCAACTTGAAACAGCTCTGACTAAATTCCAGGAGTCGCTCAAGCGCACTCGTGATGTTGGTTCGTCTTCGGGTCGACCTGTTCAGAAACGTCAAGTCTGGATCCCACACAATGTTCACCATCGACCTGCTCCAACACCAAGGCCTTCTTATGTTGCACCTCGTCTGCCTCCGTCGCCGAGACAACTAACGATTCAGGGTGGACACTCCAATGCCATGGCTTCTCCCCAGGTTGCACCACGTCCTGCTGATGGTCGTACGAAGGGCCATCGAACCCATCATTCCAGAAGTCGTAAGGCCAGGCCGCTTGCTATGGGTCGTGGCCAGGTCACTCATGTCAAAATGGGAGAAGCTCGTGAGTCACCTAAGATCGTGATGGGAACTCTGCCAGTTAATTTAGTTGCAGCTTCTGTTCTCTTTGATTCCGGGGCATCACATTCCTTTGTGTCCAGCAATTTGCACAAATACATGGGTTAGCTATGAGCTCACTACCCACTCCATTAGAGATTATCACTCCCCATTCCAGGTGGCAAACCAAGATGGTAAGTCACAACAATCAGATCAGAATTGAAGGGTTGATGTTCTCTACTTCCCTTATTGCTCTTGGACCTTCCGACATAGACATCATTATCGGTATGGACTGGTTGACAGCCCATAATGCTTTGATTGACTGTGCTACTAAGACAGTCCAGCTCACACACCCTTCTGGTCAGACAGTCAAATACTCAACCCGAACAGTTCAGGATGCTGAGACTCAAATATATGTTCTGAATGCATTGAATGCCTCACCCCTTGAAGGCATCGAGAACGTTCCAGTTGTTCGTGATTTTCAAGATGTCTTTCCAGAAGAACTTCCAGGCATACCCCCTCCTAGAGCTGTTGAGTTTGTCATCGACTTGAAACCTGGCACTACCCCTATTGCGAAGCGTCCTTACAAGATGCCTCCGCACCACCTTCTTGAACTTAAGGAAGAAATCGACACGTCACTTAAGAAAGGTTTCATCCGCCCCAGTTCCTCTGCTTGGGGAGCACCTTCACTCTTCGTTAAGAAGAAGGATGGACCTAACCGATTGGTTCAGGATTATCAGGTCATTTACCAAGCCAAAATCCAGAACAAATATCCGCTTCCTCGGATCAATGATTTGTATGATCAACTTGCTGGATCATCGGTGTTTTCTAAACTTGACTTGAGGTTGGGTTATCATCAGATCCGTGTTCGTGAAGAGGATATTCCGAAGACTGCATTTGTTACTCGCTATGGCTCTTATGAGTACACTGTCATGTCATTTGGCTTAACAAATGCTCCAGCCACATTCTCCCGTCTGATGAATTACATCTTCATGGATTACCTCGACAAATTCGTCGTGGTCTATCTAGATGATATCCTGGTCTATTCTAAGAATAAAGAAGAACATTCCGAACACCTCCGTCTTGTACTGGAAAGGCTCCGAGAACACCAGTTGTATGCCAAGTACTCCAAATGTGAATTCTGGCTTTCTGAAGTAACTTACCTTCGTCATGTGATTTCCAAGGATGGAATTGCTGTTAACCCAGAACGAGTTTAGGCTATTCTGGACTGGACTCCTCCGAAGAGTGTCAAGCAAGTGAGAACTTTTCTTGGCCTTGCAAGCTATTGCCGTCGATTTGTCGAGAACTTTTCCAAGATTGCTAAGCCTTTGACTGATCTGCTTCACAAGGGCGTTAAGTTTGAATGGACAGAAAAATGTCAAGAAAGTTTTCAAACACTCAAGGACAAGCTAACATCTGCCCCAGTACTTGCTCCTCCAGATTCTCACAAAGATTTTGTGATCTATTGTGATGCATCCCGTGAAGGATTAGGCTGTGTCCTAATGCAAGAGCGTAAAGTGATTGCTTATGGCTCTCGTCAGTTGCGCCCACACGAAGAGAATTATCCGGTACATGATCTAGCACTAGCAGCTGTCATCTATGCACTGCAGTTGTGGCGACATTACCTCCTCGGTAATCGTTGCGAGATCTACACGGATCATAAAAGTCTGAAGTACTTGTTCACTCAACCATCTCTAAACCTCCGTCAGCAAAGATGGATGGAGACCATTGCGGACTATGATTTGGGTATATCCTATACCCCTGGCAAGGCTAACATGATGGCTGATGCCTTAAGCCGCAAGTCCTATTGCGACAACCTCATGGTTAGGTGAGCTCAACCTCGTCTTTTTGAAGAACTGTGCAAGCTAAATCTGCGTATTGTCCCACAGGGTTCTCTTAATAACCTTGTGATACAACCAGATCTTGAGAAAGCTGTTAAGAATGCGCAAGCTAAGGATGCTGAAGTTGATCTAATGAAGAAAAATCTACACCTTGAAAAGTACAGGGATTTCTCGCTGTCTGAAGATGGAACCTTCTATTTCAGAAACCGCATTGTGGTACCTTGCTTCGAACTCATGACTGACAAGGTCATAAAGGAGGCACATGATACACCGTTGTCTATTCATCCGGGTAGCACCAAGATGTATCGTGATATCCGTCAATGGTACTGGTGGTCTAGAATGAAGCAGGATATTGCCCGATATGTTGCTGAATGTGATGTGTGCCGTCGCATTAAAGCAGAACATCAGAAGCCTGCTGGAATTCTGCAACCGTTGCCTATTCCTCTATGGAAATGGGATAAGGATCAGATGGATTTCATTACAGGACTTCCCAGGTCACAGAAGGGTCACGATGCTATTCTTGTCGTCGTCGACCAACTCTCTAAGGTTGCACACTTTCTGCCTATCAAGGAGACTATCACTGCTAGTCAGTTAGCAGAGTTATATATCTCCAGAATTGTTTCACTCCACGGCATTCCGAAGGCGATCAGTTCAGACCGTGGCGGCCTTTTCACTTCAAAGTTCTAGGAAAGTTTCCAAGAAGCTATGGGAACTCATATTACCTGGAGTTCAGCTTATCACCCCCAATCCCAAGGCCAGGTTGAGCGAGTTAATCAAGTGCTTGAAGATATGCTGCGAGCTTGTGTTATTTCTTTCAGCAAGAAGTGGGAAGAATCGCTTCCATATGCCGAGTTCTCTTATAACAACAGCTATCAAGCCAGCTTGAATATGGCCCCCTTCGAAGTTCTATATGGACGTATGTGTCGAACCCCTCTGAATTGGTCAGAAACTGGGGAACGACCGCTCGTAGGTCCAGATATTATTCAACACGCCGAAGAGCAAGTCCGTATCGTCCGCGAAAATATCAAGACGGCTCAGGACCGTCAGAAGAGCAACTATGATCGCAAACGATGGGGTTTGACTTATCAACCTGGTGATCAAGCTTATTTGCGAGTCACTCCTATGAAGGGCACTCACCGTTTTGGAATTAAGGGCAAGTTAGCTCCACGCTACATTGGTCCTTTCCGCATTGTTGCTAGACGTGGTCAGGTGGCATATAAATTGGAGTTGCCGCCGCAATTCTCTCATATCCACGACGTCTTCCATGTGTCGCAACTTCATCGTTGCTTCAAGGAATCTCCGCACCGCGCAGTGGATCATGAAATGCTCAAATTGCATGATGATCTTTCATATAAGGAACATCCGATCCGCATCATCGATGAATCTGAACGTCGAACCCGTCAGAAGGTTACCAAGTTCCTCAAAGTGCAGTGGTCAAATCATACGGAAGATGAAGCCACTTGGGAACGCGAGGATAAACTTCGAGCGGAATACCCCGAACTTTTCCCTTCTACCTCTTAATTCTCGGGACGAGAATTCTTGTTAGTGGAGGAGATTTGTTACACCCCATGTATTAAGCTACAGTGATCACCCTTTTGATTATGCCATGTCATCATGATCAACAGTGCTTAATCATCATTAGTATCATATCTCTTTTCAAATTCAAATTCAAATGGAAATTCAAACTGAAAGTGAAAATAAGAGTTGTTCAAATTTGAAAACTAAATTGTTTATAATATTGTAAATAATCCAGAGACAATTCTAAAATTATATTCAACATATACTAGATAAATATTGTGACTCTAACAACCACAAAACAGAGTTATTTAACCCTTTTTCAATTAAATAAAATAAAGATAAAATCATTTGTACTCCAAACCATTTTCTAACAATGTCTAATATTGCACTGTGAATATTTGGGCAAGTTTCATAAAATACAAAAGTCATTTCAAATAAAAATAAAAGACAAAACAGGAACTAAAAAGAAAACAGAAAAGGAAAAATAAAACAAAAGACAAAAACAAGAAATAAAAGAAAAAGAACAGAACCCCCCCTCCGGGCCAACAGGCCCAGCTGGCCACCGACGCGGCCCAGCCGGCCCACCCCCGCTGCCCTTGGCCTATTAGGCCACACCCCCCCGAACCCAAACCCTAATCCACCACCTCGCTCACTCCCCCCCCCCCCAGATCCAGACCGGATCGGGCGCCCGCGCTCGCCCCCGACGACCGCGTCGCCCGTCGCCACCTTGCCGACACCGCACGGCGCTACCCCGCCGTCACCGGCGCCGGCCTCCTCAACCCTCCACCCCGCTTGGATCCGGTCGGGGCAGCCGACGCCCTCGACGCCCCACGCCTTCCGTCGCCTCCCCGACGCCGTCGCCGGACCCTCCCCGTCTTCCTCCCCACCGGCCGACCTCGAGCCTCGCAGCCCCCCTCCTCTCCTCGCACGTGAGCCTCCCCTCCTCTCTTCCAGCGGTCACCGCGCCACTCCCCGTCACCGCACTCGCCGGCCGTGCCCCGAGCCCCCCTGCCCGTGCTCCTCGCGGACGGCCTCGACGCGCTCGCGCCGCTTTTCTGACGCCCACGCTCGCCGCGCTCGCCTCACCGCTTCCCGCTCGCCCTCGAGCTGCTGCACGCTCACCCCGCTGCTCGCGTTCGACTTCCCCCTCGCCACCGCGTACTGCTGCTGCTCCCGTAGCTGCTCTGGTAGCCGCA
Organism: Thinopyrum elongatum; assembly: GCA_011799875.1. NCBI lineage: Eukaryota > Viridiplantae > Streptophyta > Magnoliopsida > Poales > Poaceae > Thinopyrum > Thinopyrum elongatum. The sequence goes on along the minus strand of CM022301.1, from coordinate 213,386,833 downwards.
GCTCGCCACCGGCCACCGCTCCCCGCGCCACCGTCGATCGCGGCCCCCGCTCAGCCTCCACCTCCCTGCTGCCGGCGCCTCCCGTGCCGCCGCGCGCCGCTGCCGCGGTGCGGCTGTGTGTGTGCGTGTGTGTTTGTGGCCAATGGGCCACTGACCGTGGGCCCAAACCCCCTGGCCCTATGACATGTGGGACCCAGCCCCCTGAAATGTTTAAAAAAGAATTAAAAGAAATAGATAATTAATTAATTGATTAATTAATTAATTATATAATTAACCTAATTAACTCTCTTTAATTAAACTAATTAATTAGTTAGCCTAATTAATCTGTAATTAGTTTATTTAATCACGAATTAGCCTAATCAGACGCTGACAGGTGGGACCCACTGGTCCTGTTGACCGCTGATGTCACTGTGATGTCATGCTGATGTCACAGTTACTGTTTCATATAATGTTGGATTTAATAATTTAAATAATTCCAGAAAATCAATAAAACTTTGAAAAATCATATAAAATAATCCGTAGCTCAGATCGAAAAACTTTGTACATGAAAGTTGCTCAGAATTTCGAGACGAATCCGAATACGCGGTCTGTTCGTTCGTCACACGTCCCTAACTATCCGAACATGGAACCGTTCCCCTCCGGTCATCTGTCTGACAAATGTCCGGAACCGAGAAAACTTTCCCGGATGGATTCCCCCTTCCTCGGTGACGTGCACCAATACGTTAGGACACACCCGGCACTGCATATTTTCATGCCGTACTTTGCGTTGCTCATGTTTGCTCAATATTTATACAGTTTCCTCCCCCTCTTCTCTCTCGTTAGACCCCAACGCAGTTCCCTGAGACCGACGCAGCTCCGGAGCCCGACGACACCGTTAACGACCTTGCCTTTGCTGCCGAGCAACTTGGCAAGCACCCCCACTTGAGCATACCAACATCGCCTATTCTTTCTCTCTCATGCTTGCATTGGAATTGCTGCTGCTACTGCTTTACCTATTCTGATGCATAGCCTGTTTATTGTAACCTGCTATTGATACCCTACCTGCTTACCCTAAACTGCTTAGTATAGGCTAGGTACAGACCTATCAGTGACCCCACTAGTCCCGACTGCCCTGCTGGATTATCAGAAGACCCGACCAACGGGATTGAAGACCAGGCCCCGGCACCGCACATCACCCCCTTAGTTGTACGCCGCTACTGGGTTACTATCGAGTGCCAAGGGTGATACCTCGTGTAGCACTTCTGATGTTAACTCTGTAGAGTAGCTATTCGGTCGTGGTCATCGAGGGTGATTCCTCCTTCACCACTTCTGATAAAGACGCCGTCGTACAACACCTCAAGTGTGAACCCATTGAGGGTGATTCCTCCAAGTTCACCTTGACGGATACATCGAGTAGGAATCCAACGAGGGTGATACCTCGGATTCCCCTGATGTTATGGACACACGGATACTTGGACTTTACTATTGTTACTTGGAAAGGCGGGTCGACCCTGAGGGGTACCCGCGTGAGCCTAAGTGGCGAGTGTTGTGGAGACGGGTTGACCTGGATGGTGCCCGAGTGCTGAATACGAGGCGCGGCCGGGCATTCTTAGCCCTTGCAGCAAGTCCTCGAGACGGGGCGACGGGGTCACATCGATCGTGAGTCTCTGCTCGTTACCGCAAGCCCTAGTCCACCAACGATTTGGATATTTGATCCGAGCAGGCCTCTGGCCTTATAGCACTAACCATCACATGGGCGTAGTATGGGCGTTCTGCATCGTAGCATCAGCCGAAAGCTCTGTCAGACGTCTAGTTCAGCCTTGCGGCCGGGACGGACCGGCGCCCTCCTGGTGCCTGGCTTCACCCTACTCGCAATGACCCGGAGTGCACAGGGCGATGGCCCAAGACCCCTGAGCGCTTAGGATGTAGACCGGCGGGGACCTCTCTGCTGAGCTGTAGGTAGGGCCGCGGTGTATCGTTTGGCCGAGGCCGGGCATGACCCAGGAAAGTGTGTCCGGCAGGAGTTAATCGAGCGTGTTGGGTAAGTTGGTGCACCCCTGCAGGGAAGAACACATCTATCGATAGCCGGTCCTACGGTAAAGGACACTCGGAGTTGTATCACGATCGACATAACTAGACCGTGAGATGATACCTGGATATATGGCTCTAGGATTGCTTCTCGCAGGGAGTCGAGAAGGGATCTCAGGACGAGGTTGATGACCGTATGGCTCTGGGATTGCTTTCTCGCAGGGAGTCGAGAAAGGATCTCTGGGTGAGGTTGAGACTTAATAATACTACTACATTATACTGTGCTGATCTACTCTCTTCTATTGCTGCAAGACCGCTAAAGATGCTAGTCTTCGATAGGACTAGGCTTTCCCCTCTATTCTGGCATTTCTGCAGCCCAGTCCACATATATAGCCACTCTTTGATAATGTTGCATATGTAGTGTAGATCCTTGCTTGCTGAGTACTTCGGATGAGTACTCACGGTTGCTTTGCTTTCTTTTTTCCCCATATACCCCTTTTGATGCAACCAGATGACGGAGCCCCTGAGACAGCCGCCCCCACCGACGATCGCTACTACTACCCCGAGGGCGGATACTACTATGAGATGGCCGACGACCAGGAGTAGGTTCGGAGGGTCCCAGGCAGGAAGCCTGCGCCTTTCGATCATAGTGTTTTCTTTTACCATGCCTTCTGAAGGCCTATCTGTGTTTTCTTTTATATCTGTACTCAGATATCTAATGCTTCCGCTAACGCTTGTACGCAAGCTTATGTATTCGAGCCCTCGAGGCCCCTGGCTTGAAATATAAAGCTTGTATGACTTTATTTATGTTTTAGAGTTGTGTTGTGATATCTTCCCATGAGTCCTTAGGCTTGATTGTGTGCATTTGCGTGTATGATTAGTGCACGATTAAGCCGGGGTATCACAATTGCCAATTCTCTGGCATTCATCGCAAGACAAGACAAACTTACGGGCATCCTTGAAGAGAGTAGGCCAATAAAAACCAGATTGCAATACCTTGTGTGCAGTTCTATCTCCAGCATGGTGTCCTCCGTAAGCTTTGGAGTGGCACTTGCGTAGGATCTATTCCTATTCATGCTCAGGTACACAACGTCTAATGACACCATCTACTCCTCCTTTATAAAGGTGTGGGTCATCCCAAAAGTAATGTCTTAAATCATAGAAAAACTTTTTCTTTTGCTGGTATGTGAAACTAGGTTGTATAAATTTAGCAACAATGTAATTAGCATAATCAGCATACCATGGAGTATTACGAGAAGCATTTACGACAGCTAATTGCTCATCAGGAAAGCTATCATCAATAGGTAGTGGGTCATCAAGAACATTTTCTAACCTAGACAAGTTGTCTACAACGGGGTTCTCAGCTCCCTTTCTATCAATAATATGCAGATCAAATTCTTGCAGTAAGAGAACCCATCTAATAAGTCTAGGTTTAGCATCTTTCTTTTCCATAAGGTATTTAATAGCAGCATGATCAGTGTGAACAGTTACTTTGGAATCAACAATATAAGATCTGAACTTATCACAAGAAAAAACAACTGCTAAAAATTCTTTTTCAGTAGTAGCATAATTTCTCTGGGCACTGTCTAGAGTTTTACTAGCATAATGAATAACATTCAATTTTTTATCAACTCTTTGTCCTAGAACAACACCAACAGCATAATCACTAGCATCACACATAATTTCAAAGGGTAGATTCCAATCAGGTGGTTAAACAATAGGTGCAGAAATCAAGGCTTTCTTAAGTATTTCAAATGCTTCTACACAATCATCATCAAAAACAAAAGGAACATCTTTTTGCAAGAGATTAGTGAGAGGCCTAGAAATTTTAGAGAAGTCTTTAATAAACCTCCTATAGAAACCAGCATGACCAAGGAAACTTCTTATACCTTTGATATCTTTAAGACACGGCATCTTTTCAATAGCATCTACTTTAGCTTTATCAACTTCAATACCTCTTTCAGAAATTTTATGCCCCAAGACAATACCTTCATTAACCATAAAGTGGCACTTCTCCCAATTCAAGACAAGATTAGTTTCTTCACATCTCTGCAAAACTCGATCAAGGTTGCTTAAGCAATCATCAAAAGAAGTTCCATAAACGGAGAAATCATCCATGAAAACCTCAACAATCTTTTCACAAAAGTCAGATAATATAGCAGTCATACATATTTGAAAGGTAGCAGGTGCATTGCATAAATCAAAAGGCATACGTCTATAAGCAAAGGTACCGAAAGGGCAAGTAAAAGTGGTCTTTTCTTGGTCCTCTTTTGACACATGTATTTGAGAAAAACCAGAATAACCATCTAGAAAGCAAAAATATGTATGTTTGGATAATCTTTCTAGCATTTGATCAATAAAAGGTAGAGGGTAATGATCTTTTCTAGTAGCTTTGTTTAATTAGCGAAAATCAATTACCATTCTATAACCTGTAATAATTCTTTGTGGAATCAATTCATTCTTATCATTAGGAACAACAGTAATACCTCCCTTCTTAGGGACACAATGAACAGAACATACCCATCTACTATCAGCAATAGGATAAATTATACCTGCCTCCAGAAGTTTTAGTATTTCATTTCTTACCACTTCCTTCATCTTAGGGTTTAACCGTCGTTGGTGATCAACAACTGGTTTAGCATCAGGTTCCATATTAATTTTGTGCTGACATAGAGTGAGACTAATGCCCTTAAGATCATCAAGAGTATATCCAATAGCGGCACGGTGCTTCCTCAGAGTTTTCAATAATTTCTTTTCTTCATGCTCTGAAAGGTTAGCACTAATAATAACAGGATATATCTTCTTTTCATCAAGATAAGCATATTTCAAAGTATCAGGTAACTGTTTAAGCTCAAACACAGGATCACCCTTGGGTGGAGGAGGATCTCCAAGGATTTCAACAGGCAAATTGTGTTTCAAAACAGGCATTTGGTTAAAGAATATTTCATCTAACTCCTTTCTTTCATTCTTAAACATATCATTTTCATGATCTAGCAAATATTGTTCTAAAGGATCAGTAGGAGGCACAGCAATAGAAGCAAGACCAATTATTTCATCTTTACTAGGCAATTCTTTATCATGGGATTGTCTACGAAATTTAGAGAAATTAAAATCATGAGACACATTCCCAAAGCTTACAGTAACAATTTCTTTCTCACAGTCTATCCTAGCATTAACAGTATTCAAGAAAGGTCTACCAAATATAATGGGACAAAAATCATCTTGTGGGGAACCAAGAACAAGAAAATCAATAGGGTATTTTTATTTTCCCACATAATACTTCAACATCTCTAACAATCCCAGTTGGTAATATAGTATCTCTATTGGCAAGTTTAATAGTAACATCAATATCTTCTATCTCAGTAGATGCAATATCATTCTTAATTTCTTGATATAAGGTATAAGGAATTGCACTCACACTAGCACCCATATCACATAAACCATGAAAACAATGATCTCCTATTTTAACAGAAACAACAGGCATGCCAACGACTGGTCTATGTTTATCTTTAATATCAGGTTTAGCAATTCTAGTAGCTTCACCACAGAAATAAATAACATGCTCATCAATATTATCGACCAAGAGATCTTTAACCATAGCAATACTAGGTTCAACTTTAATTTGTTCAGGGGGTGTAGGTGTTCTAATATTACTCTTACGAACCACAGTTGAAGCTTTAGCATGATCCTTTATTCTAACAGGAAAAGGTGGTTTCTCAATATAAGCAGTAGGAACAATAGGATCAACATTATAAGTAATAGTTTTTTCTTCAACTTTAATAGGTTCTACTACTTTTACTTCAATGGGATGATGATATTTAAACCACTTCTCCTTAGGGAGATCAACATGAGTAGCAAATGATTCACAAAAGGAAGCTACTATCTCAAAGTCAAGTCCATATTTAGTGCTACAATCACGAAAAGCATCGGTATCCATAAAAGATTTAACACAATCAAACTTAAGGTTTATACCTGACTCCTTACCTTCGTCGAGTTCCCAATCTTCAAAGTTGCGTTTAATTCTTTCCAATAAATCCCATTTGAATTCAATAGTCTTCTTCACAAGCAAGTAACGATAACGGTAAATAAAATGCAGCAAGGTAGCCCAATCCTTTTGAGGCAACGGACATGCCAAAACAGTCTGTTATAATAAGCAAAGCGTTCTTGAGGGTTCACGGGAATTTCACCGTGTCACTTTCATCATGTTGGCTTGATTCGTGTTCGTTACTTTGATAATTTGGTATGTGGGTGGGTCGGTGCTTAGCTGCTATTCTTACTTGAACAAACCTCCTACTTATGATTAACCCCCTCGCAAGCATCCGCAACTACGAGAAAAGTATTAAGATAAAATCTAACCATAGCATTAAACTTTTGGATCCAAATCGGTCCCTTACGAAGTAGTGCATAAACTAGGGTTTAAGCTTCTGTCATTCTAGCAACCCATCATCTAATAACTACTCCATAATGCATTCCCTTAGGCCCAAAGATGGTGAAGTGTCGTGTAGTTGACGTTCACATGACACCACTAAGGGAATCACAACATACATATCATCAAAATATCGAACACATATCAAGTTCACATAATTACTTACAACATGACTTCTCCCATGACCTCAAGAACAAAACTAACTACTCACAGATGATAATCATGCTCAAGATCAGAGGGGTATTAAATAGCATAATGGATCTGAACATATAATATTCCACCAAATAAACAATATAGTGATCAACTACTTGATGCAATCAACACTACTAGTCACCCGCAAGTACCAATCTAAGGTTCTGGTACAAAGATTGAACACAAGAGATGAACTAGGGTTTGAGAGGAGATGGTGTTGTTGAAGATGTTGATGGAGATGGCCCTCCCAAAGATGGGAGAGTTGTTGGTGATGACGATGGCGAAGAATTCCCGTCCGGGAGGGAAGTTCCCCCCGGCGGAATCGCTCTGCCGGAGGGCAAAAGTGCTCCTGCCCAACTTCCGCCTCGAGACGGCGGCGCTTCATCCCGAAAATCCTCTCCTTATTTTTTCTAGGTCAAAATGACCTATATACCAGAAGATGGGCACCGGAGGTGGGCCGAGCAGGGCACAACCCACCAGGGCGCGCCAGGGCTCCCTGGCGCGCCCAGGTGGGTTGTGCCCACCTGGTGGGCCCCCTCTGGTAGTTATTTGCTCCAATATTTTTCATATATTGCAAAATAATTCTCCGTAAATTTTCAGCTCATTTGGAGATGTGCAGAATATGTAACTCTGACGTAGCTTTTTCAGGTCCAGAATTCCAGCTGCCGGCATTCTCTCTCTTTGTATAAACCTTGCATATTATGAGAGAAAAGGCATTAGAAATACTCCAAAAAGCATTATTATGCATAAAAACATTATAAATAACAGTAGTAAATCATGATGCAAAATGGAGGTATCAACTCACCCAAGCTTAGACCTCGCTTGTCCTCAAGCGAAAAACTAAAATCGAAAAACATGTCCACATGCTTAGAGAGAGAGATGTGTCGATAAAAACAAAATACGGACAGAGAAGCATCATGATTATTATTACAACAGCAAAAGAACTTTAACATAAAACTTTATCACACAACTTTCATCATATAACTTCTTATGAACAAGTAACAATTCATCACAACTTTGAAGTATAAAGCATAAACTCTATTGAAGACCGACATACTATGTTCTCAGTCAACTTTGCAACTACAATTCATCATATTTTTAGGAAGGGTCACGTATCGGAGCCTTTTGGCAAGTCCACATACTCAACCATCATTTAATTTTCTATGATTGCTAACACTCACATCGTAGTCATGAGCAAAAAGTTTCAACCGGACACGTAGCAAGACAGGGGCTTATAGTTTCGCCACCCAATGTACTCACTGATGACCCACAAGTATAGGGGATCTATCATAGTCCTTTCGATAAGTAAGAGTGTCGAACCCAACGAGGAGCAGAAGGAAATGACAGGCGGTTTTCAGCAAGGTATTCTCTGCAAGCACTGAAATTATCGGTAACAGATAGTTGTGTGATAAGATAATTCGTAACGGGTAACAAGTAACAAAAGTAACTAAGGTGCAGCAAGGTGGCCCAACCCTTTTTGTAGCAAAGGACAAGCCTGGACAAACTCTTACATAAAGCAAAGTGCTCCCGAGGACACATGGGAATTTCTGTCAGGCTAGTTTTCATCATGCTCATATGATTCGCGTTCGTTACTTTGATAATTTGATATGTGGTTGGACCGGTGCTTGGGTGCTTCCCTTCCTTGGACAAGCCTCCCACTTATGATTAACCCCTCTCGCAAGCATCCGCAACTACGAAAGAAGAATTAAGATAAATCTAACCATAGCATGAAACATATGGATCCAAATCAGCCCCTTACGAAGCAACACATAAACTAGGGTTTATGCTTCTGTTACTCTAGCAACCCATCATCTACTTATTACTTCCCAATGCCTTCCCCTACGCCCAAATCATGGTGAAGTGTCTGTAGTCGACGTTCACATAACACCACTAGAGGAAAGACAACATACATCTCATCAAAATATCGAACGAATACCAAATTCACATGATTACTTATAACAAGACTTCTCCCATGTCCTCAGGAACAAACGTAACTACTCACAAAGCATATTCATGTTCATAACCAGAGGGGTATTGAATAGCATTAAGGATCTGAACATATGATCTTCCACCGAATAAACCAACTAGCATCAACTACAAGGAGTAATCAACACTACTAGCATCCCACAGGTACCAATCTGAGGTTTTGAGACAAAGATCGGATACAAGAGATGAACTAGGGTTTGAGAGGAGATGGTGCTGGTGAAGATGTTGATGGAGATTGATCCCCTCTCGATGAGAGGATCGTTGGTGATGACGATGGCTTCGATTTCCCCCTCCCGGAGGGAAGTTTCTCCGGCAGAACAGCTCCGCCGGAGCCCTAGATTGGTTCTGCCCAGGTTCCACCTCGAGACAGCGGCGCTTCGTCCCAAAAGCTTCCTTCTGATTTTTTCCAGGTCAAAACACATCATATAGCAGAAGATGGGCATCGGGGGCCTGCTAGGTGGCCCACAAGGTAGGGAGGTGCGCCCAGGGGGTAGGGCGCGCCCCCCACCCTTGTGGATGGCTGGTGGGCCCCCTCTGGTGCTTTCTTTGCAAAATATTTTTTATATATTCCAAAATAATTCTCCTTGAAGTTTCAGGACTTTTGGAGTTGTGCAGAATAGGTCTCTCAGATTTGCTCCTTTTCCAGTCCAGAATTCCAGCTGCCGGCATTCTCCCTCTTCATGTAAACCTTGTAAAATAAGAGAGAAAAGGCATAAATATTGTGCTAGAATGTGTAACAACAGCCCATAATGTAATAAATATTGATATAAAAGCATGATGCAAAATGGACGTATCACTCACCTCGAGGGTGATGTCAACAATAATTTTTCATGCTCACTCACATCCAACTGGATATATGTGTGATAACCCACAAGTATAGGGGATCAGTTGTAGCCTTTCTCGATAAATAAGAGTGTCGAACCCAACGAGGAGCTAAAGGTGGGATTTGTATTCCCTTCAAGTTCTATCGACCACCGATACAACTCTATGCAAGCTTAACATTCGCTTTACCTAGAACAAGTATGAAACTAGAAGTACTTTGTAGGTGTTATAGGATAGGTTTGCAAGATAATAAAGAGCATGTAAATAAAAACTAGGGGCTGTTTAGATAAATAAACAATTAAGTTAGTATAGCGAGTGTGGAAAAGTGGTGGTAGGAGTTGCGGAATTACCCCTAAGCAATTGACTATGTTACTAGACCGATAGCAAGTTTTATGTGGGAGAGTCCACTGCTAGCATGTCATCCCTTACTTGGAATTCTATGCACTTATGATTGGAACTATTAGGAAACATCCACAACTACTAATGTTCATTAAGGTAAAACCCAACCATAGCATTAAGATATATTGGTCCCCCTTCAATCCCGTATGCATCAATTTCTATGCTAGGCTGAAGCTGCTGTCACCCTTGCCCTCCAATACATAGTCCTATCAACATACAACTAACCCTATGGTGTGATCCACACGCACGCTCATATGATGGGCACCAAAGGACAGCAACATATCCACAAGAAAATTAAACCAATCATAGCAATTCACCAATTACCCGAAAGGACAACAAAAATCTACTCAGACATCATAGGATGGCAACACATCATTGGATAATAATATGAAGCATAGAGCACCATGTTCAAGTAGAGGGTACAACGTGTTGCGGGAGAGTGGACCGCTGTAGATAGAAAGGGGAAGGTGATGGAGGTGTTGGTGAAGATGACGGAGTTGTTGGAGTAGATCGCCGTCACACGATGATTGCCCAGGCGGCGTTCCGGCGCCACCGGGAGAGAGGGGGAGAGAGCCCCCCTCCTTCTTATTCTTCCTTGACCTCCCCCCTAGATGGGAGGAGGGTTTCCCCTCTGGTCCATGGACTCCATGGCGGCGGAGGGGCGGGAGCCCCTCCGAGATTGGATCTCTCTCTCTCTCTCTGTTTCCTTCTGTTTCTGCGCTCCCAGATTCTGGCCTTTCACCGTTTCTTAAATTCCCGGAGATCCGTAACTCCGATTGGGCTGAAATTTTAACACAAATTTTATCCGGATATTAACTTTCTTGCGGCCAAAGAAGGGCACCAACTGCCTTACGGGGTGGCCACAAGCCTCCTGGTCACTCCCTGGGGAGGGGGGCGCGCCTCCAAGGCTTGTGGGCCCCTCGGGCATCGTCTCGTGTTGATTCCAATTCCCAAAAATCACATATATACCGTAAAAATCTCCGTAAGTTTTTATCGCGTTTGGTCTTTGTTTGGTATGGATATTCTGCGAAACAAATAAAGATGCAACAAACAAGAACTGGCACTGGGCACTGGATCAATATGTTAGTCCCAAAAATAGTATAAAAAGTTGTCAAAAGTATATGAAAGTTGTAGAATATTGGCATGAAACAATAAAAAATTATAGATACGACGGAAACGTATCAGCATCCCCAAGCTTAATTCCTGCTCGTCCTTGAGTAGGTAAATGATAAAAAAGATAATTTTTGATGTGGAATGCTACCTAGCATAATCTTGATCATATAATCTAATCATGGCATTAATATTAAGACACGAGTGATTCAAAGCAACAGTCTATAATTTGACATAAAGACAATATTGCTTCAAGCATACTAATAAAGCAATCATGTCTTCTCATAATATCATGGCTAAAAGAAAGTTATCCCTACAAAATCATATAGTCTGGCTATGCTCCATCTTCACCACACAAAGTATTTCATCATGCACAACCCCGATGACAAGCCAAGCAATTGTTTCATACTTTTAATGTTCTCAAGCCTTTTCAACTTTCACGCAATACATGAGCGTGAGCCATGGATATAGCACTATAGGTGGAATAGAATATGATGGTGGAGGTTGTGTGGAGAAGACAAAAAAGGAGAAAGTCTCACATCGACGCGGCTAATCAATGGGTTATGGAGATGCCCATCAATTGATGTCAATGCGAGGAGTAGGGTGTGACGCCCCCGGCTCAATCATGCACTAATCATACACGCAAATGCACACGATCAAGCCTAAGGACTCACGGGAAGATATCACAACACAACTCTAAAACATAAATAAAGTCCTACAAGCTTTATATTACAAGCCAGGGGCTTCGAGGGCTCGAATACATAGCTCGATGACATACAAGCGTCAGCGGAAGCATCATATATCTGAGTACAGATATTAAAATAGAAACAAAAAGGCCTTTAGAAAGGCGGGGCAAAATAAAACACTACGATCGAAAGGCGTAGGCCTCCTGCCTGGGACCCTCCGATCCAACTCCTGGTCGTTAGTCAACTCATAGTAGTATCCATCCTCGGGGTGGTAGTAGTAGTCGATCGACGGGGCATCTGTCTCAGGGGGCTCCGTCCTCTGGTCACGACAAACTGATATGGGGAGAAAAGGAAAACAAAGCAACCGTGAGTACTCAGAAGTACTCAGCAAGCAATGATCTACACTACATATGCAACATTTTCAAGGGGAGGCTGTATATGTGGACTGGGCTGCAGAAATGCCAGAATAGAGAGGAGGCCTAGTCCTATCAAAGACTAGCATCTTCAGAGGTCTTACAGCATTAGAAGAGTGTAGACAGTACCATATAATGTAGCAGTATCATTAAGTCTCAACCTCACCCAGAGATCCTTTCTCGACTCCCTGCGAAAAAGCAATCCCAGAGCCATACAGTCATCAACCTCATCCTGAGATCCCTTCTCGACTCCCTGCGAGAAGCAATCCCAGAGCCATATATCCAAGTATCCAGTTCTAAAATTGTATCAATCAGGATACAACTCCGAGTGTCCTTTACCGTAGGACAGGCTATCGATAGAAGTTTTCTTCCCTGCAGGGGTGCACCAACTTACCCAACACGCTCGATTAACTCCGGCCGGACACACTTTCCTGGGTCATGCCCGGCCTCGGCCAAACGACACATCGCAGCCCTACCTAGAGCTCAGCAGAGAGGTCCCCGCCGGTCTACATCCTAAGCGCAAGGGGGTCTTGGGCCATCGCCCCTCGCCCTCCGGGTCGTTGCGCACATGGCTCAGATCCAAGCACCACCTCTGTTGGGAATGGCGCCAATCACTCCATGCCGCACTGCTGAACTGGACATCTGACAGAGCTTGCTGCTGATGCATACGATGCAGAACGCCCATACTATGCCCACGTGATGGTTAGTGCTATCAGGCCAGAGGCCTGCTCGGATCAAATATCCAAATTGTTAGTACCTTGGGCTTGCGGTAACGAGGAGAGACTCACGAAAGATGTGACCCCGTCGCCCCGTCTCGAGGACTTGCGGCAAGGGCCAAGAATGCCCGGCCACGCCTCGTATTCTCACTCAGGCACCACACAGGCACCCGTCTTCACAACACTCGCCTCTCAGGCGTACGCGGGTACCCCTCAGGGTCGACCCGCCTATCCAAGTAATAGTGTAAAGTCCAAGTATCCGTGTGTCTATAACATCAGGGGAATCCGAGGTATCACCCTCATTGAATTCCCACTCGATGTATCCGTCAAGGTGAACTCGGAGGAATCACCCTCGATGGGTTCACACTTGATGTGTTGCACGACAGCGTCGTTACCGGAAGCGGTGAAGGAGGAATCACCCTCGATGACCACGACCGAATAGCTACTCTACAGAGTTTACATCAGAAGTGCTACACGAGGTATCACCCTCGGCATTCGGTGGTAACGCTGCAGTGTCGTTACAACTAAGGGGGTGAGGTGCGGTGCCGGGGCCTGGTCTTCAATCCCGTTGATCGGGTCTTCGGATTATCCAGCGGGGCAGTCAGGATAAGTGGGGTCACTGATAGGTCTCTACCCTGCCTATACTAAGCAGTTTAGGATATGCAGGTAATTATCAACAGCAGGTTACAGTAGACAGGCTATGCATCAGAATAGGTAAAGCAGTAGCAGCAGCAATTCTAATGCAAGCATGAGAAAATAGAATGGGCGATATCGGGATGATCAAAAGGGGGGGGCTTGCCTGGTTGCTCGGCGGCAAGGGCAAGGTCATCAATGGTGTCTTCGGTCTCCGGAGCTGCGTCGGTCTCGGGGACGACGTCGGGGTCTAACGAGAGAGAAGAGGGGGAGGAAACAGTAAATACTAAGCAAACATGAGCAACACGATGTACGACATGGCAATACGCAGTGCTAGGGGTAGTCTAACGCAGTACTACACGTATCAGACGGAGCGGGAGAATATCTGACGATATTTCCCGAGTCTTTGGAATTATCGGACAGACGATCCGGAGGGGGACGGTTCCATGTTCGGATAGATAGGGACGCGTGACGGACGAACGGACCGCATATCTGAATTCGTCTCGTCGTTCTGAGCAACTTTCATGTACAAAGTTTTTCCATCGGAGTTACGGATTATTTAATATGAATTTATAAAGATTTAAACAATTTCTGGAATTTAATTAATTTATTAAATCAACATTATCCGAAACAGTAACGGTGATGTCATCATGACGTCACTGTGACGTCAGGACCAGTGGGTCCCACCTGTCAGTGTCACATCAGGCTAATTAGGGATTAACTAAACTAATTACTATTAATTAGGTTAACTAGATAATTAGTTTAATTAAACAGAATTACTTAAGTTAATTAATTAATTATATTTATTTTATTTTATTTTTAACTTTTCTTTCAATTTTGTTTTAAACAGGGGCTGGGCCCCACCTGGCAGTCGCCCAGGCGGCCACTGTAGCGGGTCAACGGGCGCGCGTGCGCGTGCCACAGTGAGGGCCAGCGGGTGCGGTGGCCAGCGGCGGGAGGCGGCGAGCGGGCGCGGCGAGGGAGCGGTCAGGGGCGCGCGAAGGCGCGGGGCTGCGCGGAGGCAAAGGCGGGCGCGGCTGGCAGCAGTTGCAGAAGGCAGAAGGGGGCGAGCGGGGACGGTGCGGCCATGCGCGGGCTGGCGCACGCGGGCGAGCCCGCGCGAGCGGCGGTAGCACAGCGGGGTCCGGCCGGAGGCCGAGCCGGACGCGGCCGAGACGAGGAGGACGGGGCAGCGCGCAGCGATGGACTGCGGCAGCTGAGGCGGGGCCGTGCGTGGGGTGGCGGTGATGCGGCGCGTGCGTGCGCAGCAGTTACAGTGCGGGGCGAGCGGCGCGGGTGTCACGGGGCACGGCGAGGGGCCAGCGGGTGCGGTGAGAGCGGGGCGGGCACAGCGCGCGGTCTGGGCGCCGCGAGCACGCGCTCGCCGCGAGCTCGGGCGCGGGGCGGAGACGGCGCGGTGACGGCGTTCGATCAACGTGGAACGAGAGGGTGGTCGAAGGGGGCTCACCCCCGTTGCAGGGGTACAGCGGCGAGGCTCGGGGAAGCGATGGGCGGCGTGGCAACGAGGTCCGGCGGCGTCGGGGGCGTTCCCCCCCTCGATCCAGATGGGAGGAGGGAGAGAGCGAGAAAAGTGGGGAGGGGGATCGGGTTAGGGCGGCAGCTGAGGCGGGGCCGTGCGCGGGGTGGCGGTGATGCGGCGCGTGCATGCGCAGCAGTTACAGTGCGGGACGAGCGGCGTGGGCGTCACAGGGCACGGCGAGGGGCCAGCGGGTGCAGTGAGAGCGGGGCGGGCACGGCGCGCGGTCAGGGCGCGGCGAGCACGAGCTCGCCGCGAGCTCGGGCGCGGGGCGGAGAGGGCGCGGTGACGGCGTTCGATCGACGTGGAACGAGAGGGAGGTCGAAGGGGGCTCACCCCCGTTGCAGGGGTACAGCAGCGAGGCTCGAGGAAACGACGGGCGGCGTGGTGACGAGGTCCAGCGGCGTCGGGGGCGTTCCCCCCCTCGATCCAGACGGGAGGAGGGACTGAGCGAGAAGAGTGGGGAGGGGGATCGGGTTAGGGTTCGGTGTGGCTAGGGGGGGGTTAGTAGAGGGGGTGCGGGTGGGCCGGCCTGGTGGCCTAGTGGCCTGCTGGGCCGAGGCCCGGTCGGGGCAGGGGGTTTCTTTCCTCTTTGTTTTCTTTTGTTTTTCTTTTTCTTTATTCATTTCTTTCCTGTTTTGCAAAAAAAAGGTTAGGCCACTTATGGACTTTTGTAAAACATAGGAATTGGTCCATAATTCACAGTGCAACATTAGTCACTGCTAAAAATTGGTTTGGTGTACAAATGATTTCACTTAAATTTTAATTAAAAGAAATTGGATTAAATATCTCTCTTTTGTTGCTGTTTGAGGCACATAATGAATTTAGTAAAGTTGATTATAATCTTAGAATGGTCTCTGGAATATTTGCCATTTAATGAACATTTTAGTTTCTGATTTGAGCAACTTTTATTTCCCACTTTTAGTTTAGTTTCCATTTGAATTTGAATTTGAAATAAGATATGATCCATATGAGGTTTAAGCACTGTTGATCATGATGACATGGCATTATCAAAAGGGTGATTACTGTAGCTTAATACATGGGGTGTTACAAATCTCCTCCACTAACAAGAATTCTCGTCCCGAGAATTAAGAGGTCGAAGGAAAAAGTTCGGGGTATTTCGCACGAAGATTATCCTGGCATTCCCAAGTGGCTTCATCTTCAGTATGATTTGACCACTGCACTTTGAGGAACTTGGTAACCTTCTGACGGGTCCGACGTTCAGCTTCATCGAGAATGCGGATCGGATGCTCCTTATAAGATAGATCATCCTGCAATTCGATCATTTCGTGATCGACAACTCGGTGCGGAGATTCCTTGAAGCATTTACGAAGTTGCGACACATGGAAGACGTCGTGGATATGAGAGAATTGCGGCAGCAATTCCAATTTATACGCCACCTGACCACGTCTTGCAATAATGCAGAAAGGACCAATGTAGCGCGGAGCTAGCTTGCCCTTGATTCCAAAACGGTGGGTGCCCTTCATAGGGGTGACACGTAGATAAGCTTGATCACCAGGTTGATAAGTCAAACCCCATCGTTTGCGATCATAGTTGCTCTTCTGGCGGTCCTGAGCCGCCTTGAGATTTTCACGGACAATACGAACTTGTTCTTCGGCGTGTTGAATAATATCCGGACCCACGAGCGGTCGTTCCCCAGTTTCTGACCAATTCAGAGGGGTTCGACACTTACGTCCATTTAGAACTTCGAAGGGGGCCATTTTCAAGCTGGCTTGATAACTGTTGTTATAAGAGAACTCGGCATATGGAAGAGATTCTTCCCACTTCTTGCCGAACGAAATAACACAAGCCCGAAGCATGTCTTCAAGCACTTGGTTGACTCGCTCGACTTGGCCTTGGGATTGGGGGTGATAAGCTGAACTCCAGGTAATATGAGTTCCCATAGCTGTTTGGAAACTTTCCCAGAACTTTGAGGTGAAAAGACCGCCACGGTCCGAACTGATCTCCTTTGGAATACCGTGGAGTGATACAATTCTGGAGATATACAACTCTGCTAACTGGCTAGCAGTGATAGTTTCCTTGACGGGCAGAAAGTGTGCAACTTTAGAAAGTTGGTCGACGACGACAAGAATAGCATCGTGACCCTTCTGTGACCTGGGAAGTCCTGTAATGAAATCCATCTGAACCTTATCCCATTTCCATAGAGGAATAGGAAGTGGTTGCAGAATTCCAGCTGGCTTCTGATGTTCTGCTTTAACGCGACGGCACACATCACATTCAGCAACATAACGAGCAATGTCCTGCTTCATTCTAGACCACCAGTACCTTTGATGGAGATCACGATACATCTTGGTGCTACCCGGATGAATAGACAGCGGGGTATCATGTGCCTCCTTCATGAGCTTGTCGGTCATAAGCTCGAAGCGAGGTACGACAATGCGGTCTCTGAAATACAAGGTCCCATCTTCAGACAGCGAGAAATCCCTGTTCTTTTGAAGGTGAAGATCTTTCTTCATGAGATCAATTTCAGCATCTTTAGCTTGCGCATTCTTAACAGCTTTCTCAAGATCTGGTTGTATCACAAGGTTATTTAGAGAGCCCTGTGGAACAATACGCAGATTCAGCTTGCACAGTTCTTCAAAAAGAAAAGGTTGAGCTCGCCTAACCATGAGGTTGTCGCAATAGGACTTGCGGCTTAAGGCATCAGCCATCACGTTAGCCTTGACAGGGGTATAGGAAATACCCAAATCATAGTCCGCAATGGCCTCCATCCATCTTTGCTGACGGAGGTTTAGAGATGGTTGAGTAAACAAGTACTTCAGACTTTTATGATCCGTGTAGATCTCGCAACGATTACCGAGAAGGTAATGTCGCCACAACTGCAATGCATAGATCACAGCAGCTAGTTCTAGATCATGTACCGGATAATTCTCTTCATGTGGGCGCAACTGACGAGAGCCATAGGCAATCACTTTACGCTCTTGCATTAGGACACAGCCTAATCCTTCACGGGATGCGTCATAATAGATCACAAAGTCTTTGCGGGTATCTAGAGGAGATAGTACTAGGGCAGATGTCAGCTTGTCTTTGAGTGCTTGAAAACTTTCCTGACATTTTTCTGTCCATTCAAACTTAACTCCCTTGTGAAGCAGATCAGTCAGGGGCTTAGCAATCTTGGAAAAGTTCTCGACAAATTGACGGCAATAACTTGCAAGACCGAGAAAACTTCTCACTTGCTTGACGTTCTTCGGAGGAGTCCAGTCAATAATAGCCTGAACTCGTTCTGGGTTAACAGCAATGCCATCTTTCGAAATCACATGACCAAGGTAGGTTACTTCAGAAAGCCAAAATTCACATTTCGAATACTTGGCATACAACTGGTGTTCTCGGAGCCTTTCCAGTACAAGACGGAGGTGTTCAGCATGTTCTTCCTTATTCTTCGACTATACCAGAATATCATCTAGATAAACCACGACAAACTTGTCGAGGTAATCCATGAAAATATAATTCATCAGGCGGGAGAATGTGGCTGGAGCATTTGTTAAGCCAAATGACATGACAGTGTACTCATAGGAGCCATAACGAGTAACAAATGGAGTCTTCGGAATATCCTCTTCACGAACACGGATCTGATGGTATCCCAATCTCAAATCAAGCTTAGAGAATACTGAGGAACCGGCAATTTGATCATACAAATCATTGATCCGAGGAAGCGGATATTTGTTCTGGATGGTGGCTTGGTTAATGGGCCGATAATCCTGAACCAATCGGTTAGTTCCATCCTTCTTCTTAACGAAGAGTGAAGGTGCTCCCCAAGCAGAGTAACTGGGGCGGATGAAACCTTTCTTAAGTGACGTGTCGATTTCTTCCTTAAGCTCGAGAATATGATGCGGAGGCATCTTATAAGGACGCTTCGCAATAGGAGTTGTGCCAGGTTTCAAGTCGATGACAAACTCGACAGCTCTAGCAGGCGGTATTCCTGGAAGTTCTTCTGGAAAGACGTCTTGAAAATCACGAACAACTGGAACATTCTCGATGCCTTCAAGAGGTGAAGCGTTCAATGCATTCAGAACATATATCTGGCTCTCAGCATCCTGAGCTATTCGGGCTGAGTATCTGACCGTCTGGCCAGAAGGGTGGGTGAGCTGGACTGATTCAGTGGCACAGTCAATCAAAGCTTTATGAGGCTTCAACCAGTCCATACCCAGAATAATGTCTATATTGGAGGTCTTGAGAGCAATGAGGGAAACGGGGAACATCAATCCTCCGATCACAATGTGGTTACCGTGGCTTACCATGGTAGTTTGCCAATTAGCCCCAGGTGACTGGATTACTAATGCGATGGACATCTCCTCGAAAGGTATATCATGGCTTCGCACAAAACTTTCGGACATGAAGGAGTGCGATGCTCCAGAATCAAAGAGGACTGAAGCTGGGATTGAATTCACTAGAAGGGTGCCCATCACAATTTTGGGGTCCTGTCGAGCTTCTTCAATGTTGACTTGGTTGACATGAACAAGTTGACTAGCAGGCAGTCTAGTTTCAACGTTCCTAGAAGGATGTTTTCGACGGCTCTTCCTGCAACCAGCAGAAGGACGTGATGCGTGTTGAGGCTGACTCTGACGGCAGTTGATAGTATGGTGCCCTGGCTATCCACACTGGTGGCACAGACCATCATTATGGGGAGAAACACCAACATTGGGATGTCCACTTGCAATGTTCAGTTGTCTTGGTGGTGAAGGTAGACGAGGTGCAGCATATGACAGCCTTGGTGTTGGAGCAGGTCGATGATGAACATTGTGAGGGATCCAGACTCGACATTTCTGAACAGGTCGACCCGAAGACGAACCAACATCACGAGTGCGCTTGAGCGACTCCTGGCATTCAGTCAAAGCTGTTTCAACTTGGAAAGATTTGCTGACAAGCGTTGCGAAGTCTGTGAAATCATGGACAGCAAGTGCAAGTTTTATATTAGTACGTAGTCCTTCACGGAATTTCTCCTGCTTGCGAGTGTCAGTGTCGACGTCATCTTCAGCATAGCGGGACAGTTCAAAGAATTTCCTCTGATATTCATCCACAGTTTGTGCCTTGTGAGAGTTTGCGGAACTCCTGCTTCTTCTGGTCGATCAGACCTTGAGGAATGTACCGTGCACGAAAGGCTGACTGAAATTCCTGCCAAGTGGTTACAGTTTCAGCAGGCAACATACCCTTGTGGCTTTCCCAACATTGAGCAGCTGATCCCCTCGGGTGATACGTCGCATAGGTGACGTAACTGTCAGGGATAACATTGGCCGACTTCATCTGGAAGGTAATGTCACGGAGCCAATCATCAGCATCCATTGGATCAGTCGAGCTACGAAAAGTGGACGGATTGAGGCGCACGAATTCCGGCAGAGTTATTGGAGCAGATTGTTGCTGAGTATTCTGGTTTGGGAACTGAGCCAATATCCCGGTCATAACCTGACGGTTCAGTTCAAATTGCTGCATCATTGCGGCAATATAAGGTGGAGGAGGGGGATCGTCAGCCATCCTGCCAAATCAACAGGGGCAGTTTAGTAAGAAGAACTGCAGGTGTATGGAATGATTCATGAAGTAACACGTACGACAGAAGGAGGTGCAGTAGACACTTCATCATATTTGCACCCGACATTCGAATCCACACTTAGCCTCGATTACAATCCGGCATTACGACAGCTGAAAAGGGGAAGGCTAGACAACTAGGCGGCGTGCAGGCACGCGGTAGGGAAGTACACAACGAGACATAGCAAAGGCTACATCAACATTGGAGAAAACTATTGGGGCGAGGAATCTGCAAGTGAAACACAGGGTGCCCTCGATAAAAGGATCCTGCAAGCAGAACCTGGCCAGCAATCTTGAAGAAAGGAGGGGTAATTCCAGAACACCGGGTGGATGTGATCACGAGAACCTAATGTTGGAGTTAGTAAAATTTTAACCCGAATAGAAGAGAGATCAGAGTCCCAGAGTAAAGGTCGAGGAGTAAAAAATACTAATACCACCCAATTGGCGACGTGGGCCCGTAAGCCACACAGCCAAGTTAGTAAATTAGTTTTTCGGTTCACTAGACTCAACTTCGGCCAAGGAGTTGGAAAGGGAGATTCCTAGAGGCAGTCGGCTCTGATACCAACTTGTGACGCCCCCGGCTTAATCATGCACTAATCATACACGCAAATGCACATGATCAAGCCTAAGGACTCACGGGAAGATATCACAACACAACTCTAAAACATAAATAAAGTCCTACAAGCTTTATAGTACAAGCCAGGGGCCTCGAGGGCTCGAATACATAGCTCGATGACATACAAGCGTCAGTGGAAGCATCAGATATCTGAGTACAGATATTAAAAGAGAAACAGAAAGGCCTTTAGAAAGGCGGGGCAAAATAAAACACTACGATCGAAAGGCATAGGCCTCCTGCCTGGGACCCTCTGATCCTACTCCTGGTCGTCAGTCAACTCGTAGTAGTATCCATCCTCGGGGTGGTAGTAGTAGTCGATCGACGGGGCATCTGTCTCAGGGGGCTCCGTCCTCTGGTCACGACAAACTGATATGGGGAGAAAAGGAAAACAAAGCAACCGTGAGTACTTAGAAGTACTCAGCAAGCAAGGATCTACACTACATATGCAACATTTTCAAGGGGAGGCTGTATATGTGGACTGGGCTGCAGAAATGCCAGAATAGAGAGGAGGCCTAGTCCTATCGAAGACTAGCATCTTCAGAGGTCTTGCAGCATTAGAAGAGTGTAGACAGTACCATATAATGTAGCAGTATCATTAAGTCTCAACCTCACCCAGAGATCCTTTCTCGACTCCCAGCGAGAAAGCAATCCCAGAGCCATACAGTCATCAACCTCGTCCTGAGATCCCTTCTCGACTCCCTGCGAGAAGCAATCCCAGAGCCATATATCCAAGTATCCAGTTCTAAAATTGTATCAATCAGGATACAACTCCGAGTGTCCTTTACCGTAGGACAGGCTATCGATAGAAGTTTTCTTCCCTGCAGGGGTGCACCAACTTACCCAACACGCTCGGTTAACTCCGGCCGGACACACTTTCCTGGGTCATGCCCGGCCTCGGCCAAACGACACATCGCAACCCTACCTAGAGCTCAGCAGAGAGGTCCCCGCCGGTCTACATCCTAAGCGCATGGGGGTCTTGGGCCATCGCCCCTCGCCCTCCGGGTCGTTGCTCACATGGCTCAGATCCAAGCACCACCTCTGTCGGGAATGGCGCCAATCACTCCATGCCGCACTGCTGAACTGGACATCTGACAGAGCTTTCGGCTGATGCATACGATGCAGAACGCCCATACTATGCCCACGTGATGGTTAGTGCTATCAGGCCAGAGGCCTGCTCGGATCAAATATCCAAATCGTTAGTACCTTGGGCTTGCGGTAACAAGCAGAGACTCACGAAAGATGTGACCCCGTCGCCCCGTCTCGAGGACTTGCGGCAAGGGCCAAGAATGCCCGGCCACGCCTCGTATTCTCACTCGGGCACCACACAGGCACCCATCTTCACAACACTCTCCTCTCAGGCGCACGCGGGTACCCCTCAGGGTCGACCCGCCTATCCAAGTAACAGTGTAAAGTCCAAGTATCCGTGTGTCTATAACATCAGGGGAATCCGAGGTATCACCCTCATTGAATTCCCACTCGATGTATCCGTCAAGGTGAACTCGGAGGAATCACCCTCGATGGGTTCACACTTGATGTGTTGCACGACAGCATCGTTACCGGAAGTGGTGAAGGAGGAATCACCCTCGATGACCACGACCGAATAGCTACTCTACAGAGTTAACATAAGAAGTGCTACACGAGGTATCACCCTCGGCACTCGGTGGTAACGATGTAGTGTCGTTACAACTAAGGGGGTGAGGTGCGGTGCCGGGGCCTGGTCTTCAATCCCGTTGATCGGCTCTTCGGATTATCCAGCGGGGCAGTCTGGATAAGTGGCGTCACTGATAGGTCTCTACCCATCCTATACTAAGCAGTTTAGGATATGCAGGTAATTATCAACAGCAGGTTACAGTAAACAGGCTATGCATTAGAATAGGTAAAGCAGTAGCAGCAGCAATTCTAATGCAAGCATGAGAAAATAGAATGGGCGATATCGGGATGATCAAAAGGGGGGGCTTGCCTGGTTGCTCGGCGGCAAGGGCAAGGTCGTCAATGGTGTCTTCGGTCTCCGGAGCTGCGTCGGTCTCGGGGACGACGTCGGGGTCTAACGAGAGAGAAGAGGGGGAGGAAACAGTAAATACTAAGCAAACATGAGCAACACGATGTACGACATGGCAATACGCAGTGCTAGGGGTAGTCTAACGCAGTACTACACGTATCAGACGGAGCGGGAGAATATCTGACGATATTTCCCGGGTCTTTGGAATTATCGGACAGACGATCCGGAGGGGGACGGTTCCATGTTCGGATAGATAGGGACGTGTGACGGATGAACGGACCGCATATCCGAATTCGTCTCGTCGTTCTGAGCAACTTTCATGTACAAAGTTTTTCCATCGGAGTTACGGATTATTTAATATGAATTTATAAAGATTTAAATAATTTCTGGAATTTAATTAATTTATTAAATCAACATTATCCAAAACAGTAACGGTGACGTCATCATGACGTCACTGTGACATCAGGACCAGTGGGTCCCACCTGTCAGTGTCACGTCAGGCTAATTAGGGATTAACTAAACTAATTACTGTTAATTAGGTTAACTAGATAATTAGTTTAATTAAACAGAATTAATTAATTAATTAGATTTATTTATTTATTTTATTTTAAACTTTTCTTTCAATTTTGTTTTAAACAGGGGCTGGGCCCCACCTGGCAGTCGCCCAGGCGGCCACTGTAGCGGGTCAACGGGCGCGCGCGCGTGCCACAGCGAGGGCCAGCGGCGGGAGGCGGCGAGGGGGCGCGGCGAGGGAGCGGTCAGGGGCACGCGACGGCGCGGCGCTGCGCGGAGGCGAAGGCGGGCGCGGCTGGCAGCAGTTGCAGCAGGCAGAACGGGGCGAGCGGGGACGGTGCGGCCATGTGCGGGCTGGCGCACGCGGGCGAGCGCGCGCGAGCGGTGGTAGCACAGCGGGGTCGGGCCGGAGGCCGAGCCGGACGCGGCCGAGATGAGGAGGACGGGGCAGCGCGCAGGGGTGGACTGCGGCAGCTGAGGCGGGGCCGTGCGCGGGGTGGCGGTGATGCGGCGCGTGCGTGCGCAGCAGTTACAGTTCGGGGCCAGCGGCGCGGGCATCACGGGGCACGGCGAGGGGCCAGCGGGTGCGGTGAGAGCGGGGCGGGCACGGCGCGCGGTCAGGGCGCGGCGAGCATGCGCTCGCCGCGAGCTCGGGCGCGGGGCGGAGAGGGCGCGGTGATGGCGTTCGATCGACATGGAACGAGAGGGAGGTCGAAGGGGGCTCACCCCCATTGCAGGGGTACAGCGGCGAGGCTCAGGGAAGCGTCGGGCGGCGTGGCGACGAGGTCCGGCGGCGTCGGGGGCGTTCCCCCCCTCGATCCAGATGGGAGGAGGGAGAGAGCGAGAAGAGTGGGGAGGGGGCGTCGGGGGCGTTCCCCCCCCTCGATCCAGATGGGAGGAGGGAGAGAGCGAGAAGAGTGGGGAGGGGGATCGGGTTAGGGCGGCAGCTGAGGCGGGGCCGTGCGCGGGGTGGCGGTGATGCGGCGCGTGCGTGCGCAGCAGTTACAGTGCAGGGCGAGCGGCGCGGGCATCACGGGGCACGGCGAGGGGCCAGCGGGTGCGGTGAGAGCGGGGCGGGCACGGCGCGCGGTCAGGGCGCGGCGAGCACGCGCTTGCCGCGAGCTCGGGCGCGGGGCGGAGAGGGCGCGGTGACGGCGTTCGATCGACATGGAACGAGAGGGAGGTCGAAGGGGGCTCACCCCCGTTGCAGGGGTACAGCGGCGAGGCTCGGGGAAGCGACGGGCGGCGTGGCGGCGAGGTCCGGCGGCGTCGGGGGCGTTCCCCCCCTCGATCCAGATGGGAGGAGGGAGAAAGCGAGAAGAGTGGGGAGGGGGATCGGGTTAGGGTTCGGTGTGGCTGGGGGGTTAGTAGAGGGGGTGCGGGTGGGCCGGCCTGGTGGCCTAGTGGCCTGCTGGGCCGAGGCCCGATCGGGGGGGGGGGTGTTTCTTTCCTCTTTGTTTTCTTTTGTTTTTCTTTTTCTTTATTCATTTCTTTCCTGTTTTGCAAAAAAAAAAAGGTTAGGCCACTTATGAACTTTTGTAAAACATAGGAATTGGTCCATAATTCATAGTGCAACATTAGTCACTGCTAAAAATTGATTTGGTGTACAAATGATTTCACTGAATTTTAATTAAAAGAAATTGGATTAAATATCTCTGTTTTGTTGCTGTTTGAGGCACATAATGAATTTAGTAAAGTTGATTATAATCTTAGAATGGTCTCTGGAATATTTGCCATTTAATGAACATTTTAGTTTCTGATTTGAGCAACTTTTATTTCCCACTTTTAGTTTAGTTTCCATTTGAATTTGAATTTGAAATAAGATATGATCCATATGAGGTTTAAGCACTGTTGATCATGATGACATGGCATTATCAAAAGGGTGATTATTGTAGCTTAATACATGGGGTGTTACAAATCTCCCGCTGCGTCGCTCTCGGGGACGACGTCGGGGTCTAACGAGAGAGAAGAGGGGGAGGAAACAGTAAATACTAAGCAAACATGAGCAACACGATGTACGACATGGCAATACGCAGTGCTAGGGGTAGTCTAACACAGTACTACACGTATTAGACGGAGCGGGAGAATATCTGACGATACTTCCCGGGTCTTTGGAATTATCGGACAGACGATCCGGAGGGGGACGGTTCCATGTTCGGATAGATAGGGACGCGTGACGGACGAACGGACCGCATATCCGAATTCGTCTCGTCGGTCTGAGCAACTTTCATGTACAAAGTTTTTCCATCGGAGTTACGGATTATTTAATATGAATTTATAAAGATTTAAACAATTTCTAGAATTTAATTAATTTATTAAATCAACATTATCCGAAATAGTAACGGTGACGTCATCATGACGTCACTGTGACGTCAGGACCAGTGGGTCCCACCTGTCAGTGTCACGTCAGGCTAATTAGGGATTAACTAAACTAATTACTGTTAATTAGGTTAACTAGATAATTAGTTTAATTAAACAGAATTAATTAAGTTAATTAATTAATTATATTTATTTATTTTATTTTTAACTTTTCTTTCAATTTTGTTTTAAACAGGGGCTGGGCCCCACCTGGCAGTCGCCCAGGCGGCCACTATAGAGAGTCAACGGGCGCGCGCGCGCGTGCCACAGCGAGGGCCAGCGGGTGCGGTGGCCAGCGGCGGGAGGCGGCGAGCGGGCGCGGCAAGGGAGCGGTCAGGGGCGCGCAACAGCGCGGGGCTGTGCGAAGGCGAAGGCGGGCGCGGCTGGCAGCAGTTGCAGCTGGCAGAAGGGGGCGAGCGAAGACGGTGCGGCCATGCGCGGGCTGGCGCACGCAGGCGAGCGCGCGCGAGCGGCGGTAGCACAGCGGGGTCGGGCCAGAGGCCGAGCCGGACGCGGCCGAGACGAGGAGGACGGGGCAGCGCGCAGCGGTGGACTGCGGCAGCTGAGGCGGGGCCGTGCGCGGGGTGGCGGTGATGCGGCGCGTGCGTGCGTAACAGTTACAGTGCGGGGCGAGCGGCGCGGGCGTCACGGGGCACAGCGAGGGGCCAGCGGGTGCGGGGAGAGCGGGGCGGGCACGGCGCGCGGTCAGGGCGCGGCGAGCACGCGCTCGCCGCGAGCTCGGGCGCGGGGCGGAGAGGGCGCGGTGACGGTGTTCGATCGACGTGGAACGAGAGGGAGGTCGAAGGGGGCTCACCCCCGTTGCAGGGGTACAACGGTGAGGCTCGGGGAAGCGACGGGCGGCGTGGCGATGAGGTCCGGTGGCGTCGGGGGCGTTCCCCCCCCTCGATCCAGATGGGAGGAGGGAGAGAGCGAGAAGAGTGGGGAGGGGGATCGAGCTAGGGCGGCAGCTGAGGCGGGGCCGTGCGCGGGGTGGCGGTGATGCGGCGCGTGCGTGCGCAGCAGTTACAGTGCGGGGCGAGCGGCGCGGGCGTCACGGAGCACGGCGAGGGGCCAGCGGGTGCGGTGAGAGCGGGGCGGGCACGGCGCGCGGCCAGGTTGCGGCGAGCACGCGCTCGCCGTGAGCTCGGGCGCGGGGCGGAGAGGGCGCGGTGACGGCGTTCGATCGACGTGGAACGAGAGGGAGGTCGAAGGGGGCTCACCCCCGTTGCAGGGGTACAGCGGCGAGGCTCGGGGAAGCGACGGGCGGCGTGGCGACGAGGTCCGGCGGCGTCGGGGGTGTTCCCCCCCTCGATCTAGATGGGAGGAGGGAGAGAGCGAGAAGAGTGGGGAGGGGGATCGGGTTAGGGTTCGGTGTGGCTGGGGGGGGTTAGTAGAGGGGGTGCGGGTGGGCCGGCCTGGTGGCCTAGTGGCCTGCTGGGCCAAGTGACCTTTGTCATTAAATTCACATGAAAAGGGAAGGTGTGGAGCCTTCATCCTAGAGCAACAAGTATAATCATATCTCAAGCATAAATTCTGAGCATACCAATGCAACATAATAATTTGATCTCATAAGAGTTTCCCTTTTTGAGTCAAGCGATAATCCCTAAAGTATTCACGTTGATCCAACGTGTCTCTCATTATCAAGTTGAACGGGGTTTTCTCAGGATTATCAAAGTAGTGTTTAATATTTTCCACATAGCAAGCATCGAGGGTTTTAGGAGGTTCCCCATCTCCATGAGTAGCAAGTACATCTAATTTTATTGGTATTTCGTGTTCCCTATCCATAACTAAAGATAAAGAACAACTTAGAACAGAAAATATAAACTACTTAGTGATAAAGCAAACAAGCACACACGAGAATATTCACCCCACTCTATTGCTCCCCGGCAACGGCGCCAGAAAAAGGTCTTGATAACCCACAAGTATAGGGGATCAGTTGTAGCCTTTCTCGATAAATAAGAGTGTCAAACCCAATGAGGAGCTAAAGGTAGGAGTTGTATTCCCTTCAAGTTCTATCGACCACCGATACAACTCTATGCACGCTTAATGTTCGCTTTACATAGAACAAGTATGAAACTAGAAGTACTTTGTAGGTGTTGTAGGATAGGTTTGCAAGATAATAAAGAGCATGTAAATAAAAACTAGGGACTGTTTAGATAAATAAACAATTAAATTAGTATAGCGAGTGTGGAAATGTGGTGGTAGGAGTTGCGGAATTTCCCCTAAGCAATTGACTACGTTACTAGACCGATAGCAAATTTTATGTGGGAGAGGCCACTGCTAGCATGTCATCCCATACTTAGAATTCTATGCACTTATGATTGGAACTATTAGCAAGCATCCGCAACTACTAACGTTCATTAAGGTAAAACCCAACCATAGCATTAAGATATATTGGTCCCCCTTCAATCCCGTATGCATCAATTTCTATGCTAGGTTGAAGCTGCTGTCACCCTTGCCCTCCAATACATAGTCCTATCAACATACAACTAACCCTATGGTGCGATCCACACGCGCGCTCATATGATGGGCACCAAAGGACAGCAACATATCCACAAGCAAATTAAACCAATCATAGCAATTCACCAATTACCCGATACGACAACAAAAATCTACTCAGACATCATAGGATGGCAACACATCATTGGATAATAATATGAAGCATAGAGCACCATGTTCAAGTGAAGGGTACAGCGGGTTGCGGGAGAGTGGACTGCTGTAGATAGATGGGGGAAGGTGATGGAGGTGTTGGTGAAGATGACGGAGTTGTTGGAGTAGATCGTCGTCACACGATGATTGCCCGGCGGCGTTCCGGCGCCACCGGGAGAGAGGGGGAGAGAGCCCCCCTCCTTCTTCTTCTTCGTTGACCTCCCCCCTAGATGGGGGGAGGGTTTCCCTCTGGTCCATAGCCTCCATGGCGGCGGAGGGGCAGGAGCCCCTCCGAGATTTGATCTCTCTCTCTGTTTCCTTCTGTTTCTGCGTTCCCAGATTCTGGCCTTTCGCCGTTTCTTAAATTCCCGGAGATCCGTAACTCCAATTGGGCTGAAATTTTAACACGATTTTTATCCGGATATTAGCTTTCTTGCGGACTAAGAAGGGCACCAACCGCCTTACGGGGTGGCCACAAGCCTCCTGGCCGCGCCCTGGGGAAGGGGGCGCGCCTCCAGGGCTTGTGGGCCCCTCGAGCATCGTCTCGCGTTGATTCCAATTCCCAAAAATCACATATATTCCAAAAAAATCTCTGTAAGTTTTTATCGCGTTTGTACTTTGTTTGGTATGGATATTCTGCAAAACAAAAAAAGATGCAACAAACAGGAACTAGCACTGGGCACTGGATCAATATGTTAGTCCCAAAAATAGTATAAAAAGTTGCCATAAGTATATGAAATTTGTAGAATATTGGCATGAAACAATAAAAAATTATAGATACGATGGAGACGTATCAATGTGCTTAGATCTTTTCTCACCACATGATGCTTGCCAAAAAGAGAAAATAAAAGGAATGGGGAAGAATACTTTGACTCTTACATAAAAGTAAATACATAAAAGTAAAAGATAGGCCCTTCACAGAGGGAAGCAGAGGTTGCCATGCACTTTTTGTTTGTATGACAAACACCTTAATGCAAAAGAACACCACGTTATATTGCCCCTTATGATAGCAACCTTTATTAAGCAGTCTATCGCTTTTATTCTTTGTCATCACAAGTTCATACAATGCTCAATTTTCTCTTACACTAAATGATCCAACACTTTTAGAAGCAATTGTTATTGCCTTATTGCACCGACGACAACTTACTTGAAGGATCTTACTCAATCCATAGGTAGGTATGGTGGACTCTCAAGGCATGAATTTGGGTTTAAGGTTTTTGGATGCACAAGTAGTATCTCTACTTAGTGCGGAATTTTTGGCTAGCAAAGATATTAGGCAAGCACCACATGTTGAAGGATCTATAACAATATAACTTCTGTGTGGATATGAACAAGTATAACTCATTACATTGTCTTCCTTGTCCAACGTCAACAATTTTGACATATAATATTAATGAGGGCTCACAATCATAAAAGATGTCCAAGATAGTATATTTGCATGTGAATCTTCTCTTCCCTTATTAATTCTTTCATGAGTTGCATTATTGACCAATGCTATGTTTGTCAATCTCCAACAAATTTTACCACTTATACTTTTCCTTATGTGATGCCATTACTTACCATAAGTTTAGCATATGATCTTTTTCATCTATTTATTTCTTTAATTTGATTGTAACATGAGAGTAAAGAAGCAAAGACTCACACCAAAACTTTATTATATAACTTGCACACGATTACATAGATAGGTAGATCACTAAGCAAGCACTCGAAAAGAAAGGATCGAACTAAACTTTTATTGAACTAAACCATAGGAAAACTAAAGATCGAACTAAAATAGATAAAAGCAAAGATAGTGGTGATGATACGATACCGGGGCACCTCCCCCAAGCTTGGCACAAGCCAAGGGGAGTGCCCATACCATGAACTCAAGTTTGCTTTGGTGGGGAAGATGATGATGGTGGTGGTGATGCAATAGGAGTGTCCTTCTTCCTCAACTTATGTTTGAGGATGGAATTTTCCTCCCTCAAATCATCAATCTCCTGCTCAAGCTTTAATATCTTTTTGCATAATTCCTGCTTATTTTCCTGCAAGAGACGAAAAGGGATAAACTGGATCTTAGGTTTCTTTGCTTTATTAGGGAGACTTGACTTCTTGAATTCCACGTGCATGTCCCCAGGTTGGGATAATGGAACTTCATCTTCGTCCGAGCTTGTCTCTTCTTTCCCTTTCAGATCATAGTCTTCCTCTTCCTCCGTGGTCCAACCATAATGTTCCACATCTCCGTAAATGTTGGGGTTTGCAATATAGTCAGCAACATAGCTCTCACCCTCCGAGTCTTGAGATGACATATTTTCAGATCTGCCAGACAACAGCAAGAAAGAAGAATAGAAGACTTCTCCGTGATATGGTGGTTAATACGTTCGGGGGGTATATAAAGATTTTTTATCTTGGGAAACAAGCAAATGGGAGGAACATGGAGTCGGGAAGGTTCCCGAGGTGGGCACAACCCACCTGGGCACGCCAGGGGGCCGAGGCGCGCCCTGGTGTCTTGTGCCCCACTCGGGTGCCTTCCTGTTTGTTTCTTATTTTCCTAATTTTTGTAATACTCCAAAACTGATAGAAAATATTTTTGCGGATTTTTCGGAGTCCGTTTACTTACCGTATCACGTACCTCCTCTTTTTCAGTTATTCTGGAGTGTTCTGGAAGGTTTCTTTTATGTGTTCCTCCGGTGTCATGGTTTAAATAATATTGCTTTCAACATTAATAGGCGTACATGAGATATAGTGTTTAATTCTTTGTCCATTTACTACCTTCAGGTTAGTACCTTCGGCATTATTGATCTTGATAGCTCCAGAGCGATAAACTTCCTCGATGATATATGGTCCTTCCCATTTAGAGAGAAGTTTTCCTACACAGAATCTGAAATGAGAGTTGTACAAAAGAACATATTCTCCTACTTTGGGTTCCCACTTTTGGATTCTTTTGTCATGCCATCTTTTAACCTTTTCTTTAAACAGTTTGGCATTTTCGTAAGCTTGGGTTCTCCATTCATCTAATGAGCTAATATCAAATAACCTCTTTTCTCCGGCAAGTTTGAAATCATAGTTGAGTTCCTTAATTGCCCAATACGCTTTATGTTCTAACTCAAGAGGTAAATGACAAGCTTTTCCATAGACCATTTTATAGGGAGACATACCCATAGGATTTTTATAAGCTGTTCTGTAGGCCCAAAGTGCATCATCCAACTTCTTAGACCAATTCTTTCGGGACCTATTAACAGTTTTTTGTAATATCAACTTTGTTTCTCTATTTCTAAGTTCAACTTGACCACTAGATTGAGGATGATAGGGTGATGCAATTCTATGGTTAACATCATATTTAGGAAGCATTTTGCGGAAAGCACCATGAATAAAGTGTGAACCACCATCAATCATTAAATATCTAGGGACTTCAAACCTTGGGAAAATAACTTCTTTAAGCATATTAATGGAAGTGTTGTGATCAGCACTACTAGTTGGAATAACTTCTACCCACTTAGTAACATAATCAACAGCAACCAAAATATGAGTATACCCATTAGAAGAAGGAAAAGGTCCCTAATCAAAACCCCAGACATCAAATGGTTCAACAGCAAGTGAATAATTCATAGGCATTTCTTGACGCTTACCAATATTATCAATTCTTTGACATTCATCACAAGATAAAACAAACTTACGGGCATCCTTGAAAAGAGTAGGCCAATAAAAACCAGATTGCGGTACCTGTGAGCAGTCCTATCTCCCGCATGATGCCCTCCATAAGCTTTGGAGTGACATTTCCGTAGGATTTGTTCCTATTCATGCTCAGGTACACATCGTCTAATAATACCATCTACTCCTTCTTTATAAAGATGTGATTCATCCCAAAAGTAATGTCTTAAATCATAGAAGAATTTTTCGTTTGTTGGTATGTGAAACTAGGTGGTATATATTTAGCAACAATATAATTTGCATAGTTAGCATACCAAGGAGTATTATGAGAAACATTTATTGCAGCTAGTTGTTCATCAGGAAAGCTATCATCAATAGGTAGTGGGTCATCAAGGATATTCTCTAACCTAGACAAGTTATCAGCTATGGGGTTCTCAGCTCCTTTTCTACCAGTGATATGTAAATCAAATTCTTGTAGCAAGTGAACCCACCTAATGAGTCTAGGTTTAGCATCTTTCTTTTCCATAAGATATTTTATAGCAGCATGATCAATGTGAACCGTTACTTTGAAGTCAACAATATAAGATCTGAATTTCACAAGCAAATACGACTACTAAAAATTCGTTTTCAGTAGTAGCATAATTTCTTTGGGCACTGTCCAGAGTTTTGCTAGCATAATGGATAACATTTAATTTCTTATCAACTCTTTGTCCTAGAACAGCACTAACAGCATAATCACTAGCATCACACATAATTTCAAATGGCAAGTTCCAATCAGGTGGTTGGACAATAGGTGCAGAAATTAAGGCTTTCTTAAGTGTTTCAAAGGCTTCTACACAGCCATCATCAAAAACAAATGGAACATCCTTTTGTAAAAGATTTGTAAGAGGCCTAGAAATTTTAGAGAAGTCTTTAATAAACCTCCTATAGAAACCAGCATGACCAAGGAAACTACGAATACCTTTAATATCTCTAGGACATGGCATTTTCTCAATTGCATCAACTTTAGCTTTGTCCACCTCAATACCTCGTTCAGAAATTTTATGCCCCAAGACAATACCTTCATTAACCATAAAGTGGCACTTCTCCCAATTCAACACAAGATTAGTTAGCTCACATCTCTGCAAAACTCGATCAAGGTTGCTTAAGCAATCATCAAAAGAAGTTCCATAAACAGAAAAATCATCCATGAAAATCTCAACAATCTTTTCACAAAAATTAGAGAATATAGCAGTCATACACCTTTGAAAAGTAGCAGGTGCATTGCATAAGCCAAAAGGCATACGTCTATAAGCATAAGTTCCGAAAGGGCAAGTAAAAGTGGTTTTCTCTTGATCAGGTTGTGAAACAGGTATTTGAGAGAAACCACAATATCCATCGAGAAAGCAAAAGTGTGTGCTTAGATAATCTTTCCAACATTTGATCAAGAAAAGGCAGAGGGTAACGATCTTTTCTAGTAGCTTTATTTAATTTTCTAAAATCAATTACCATTCTATAGCCAGTAACAATTCTTTGTGGAATAAGGTCATTTTTATCATTAGGGACAAGAGTGATACCTCCTTTCTTAGGGACACAATGAACGGGACTTACCCATCTACTATCAACTATGGGATAGATGATACCTGCTTCCAGAAGCTTTAATATTTGAGTTCTTACCACTTCTTTCATCTTAGGATTCAATTGTCGTTGATGATCAACAATGGGTTTAGCATCAGGTTCCATATTAATCTTGTGCTGACAGAGAGTGGGACTAATGCCCTTAAGATCATCAAGAGTATATCCAATAGCAGCACGGTGCTTCCTCGGGGTTTTTAATAATATTTCTTCTTCATGTTCTGAAAGGTTATCACTAATAATAACAGGATATATCTTTTTCTCATCAAGATAAGCATATTTCAAAGTGTCAGGTAATTGTTTCAATTCAAACACAGGATCACCCTTGGGTGGAGGAGGACCTCCGAGAGTTTCAATAGGCAAACTATGTTTGATCAGAGGTCGTTGTTCGAAGAAAATTTTATCTATTTCATTCCTTTCGTGCATATGCATATCATTTTCATGGTCTAGCAAATATTGTTCTAGCATATCTGTAGGAGGCACGGCAATAGAAGCAAGACCAATTATTTTGTCCTTACTAGGTAATTCTTTCTTATGGGGTTGTCTATTAAACTTGGAAAAATTAAATTCATGAGACTCATCACCAAAGCTGACACCGACAATTTGTTTCTTACAATCTATTTTAGCATTGACGGTGTTCAAGAAAGGTCTACCAAAGATAATGGGTCAAAAGTCATCTTGTGGGGAACCAATAAATAGAAAATCAGTAGGATATTTTATTTTCCCACACAAGACTTCAACATCTCTAACAATCCCAAGTGGTGTGATGGTGTCTCTATTAGCAAGTTTAATAGTAACATCTATGTCTTCTATTTCAGCGGGTGCTATTTCATTCATAATTTCTTGATATAAAGTAAAAGGAATAGCACTTACGCTAGAATCCAAGTCACATAAACCATGATAACAATGATCTCCTATTTTAACATGCCAACAACAGGTATATGTTTATCTTTTTCATCGGGTTTGGCAATTCTAGCAGCTTCATCACCGAAGTAAATAACATGTCCATCAATATTTTCTACCAGGAGATCTTTAACCATAGCAACACTATGTTCTACTTTAATTTGGTCAGATGGTTTAGGTGCTCTAATATTGCTTTTGCGAACCACAGTTGAAACCTTAGCATGCTTTTTTATCTTAACCGGGAAGGGTGGCTTTTCAATGTAAGCAGTAGGCACAACTGGATCAAACTTGTAAATAATAGTTTCATCTTTAGCTATGACCGGTTCTTTAATTTCCTCTTTAATAGGTGGGTGATATTTAAACCACTTCTCCTTAGGGAGATCAACATGAGTAGCAAATGATTCACAGAAAGAAGCTACTATCTCAGAGTCAACTCCATATTTAGAGCTAAACTTCTGAAAAGCTTCGGTATTCAAAAAAGATTTAACACAATCAAACTTGAGCTTAATACCTGACTCTTTACCTTCGTCGAGTTCCCAATCTTCAGAGTTGCGTTTAATTCTTTCTAAGAGATCCCACTTGAATTCAATAGTCTTCATCATAAAAGAACCAGTACAAGAAGTATCGAGCATGGATTGATCATTATGAGAAAGCCGAGCATAGAGATTCTGAATGATAATTTCTCTAGAGAGCTCATGATTGGGGCATGAATATAACATTGACTTAAGCCTCCCCCAAGCTAGAGCGATACTTTCTCCTTCATGACGCAAAAAATTATATATATAATTCCGATCACAATGAACTAGATGCATAGGATAATTTTTTTGGTGAAATTCCAATTTCAATCGATTCCAGTTCCAAGATCCAATATCATTGCATAGCCTATACCATGTCAATGCTTTTCCCTTCGAAGATAAAGGGAAAACCTTCTTCTTAGCTTCATCTCCGGATAAACCTGCAAGCTTAAACAATCCACAAATTTCATCCACATATATCAAGTGCATATCATGATGTTCAGTTCCATCTCCTACATAAGGATTAGCTAGCAGTTGTTCTATCATACCCGAAGGTATTTCATAACCAATATTTTCAGTAGGTGCAGTTGGTTGAGGGGCAACTAATTGTGGTTCCGGTCGAGGTGAAGATACGCCGAACAAACCCCTCAAAGGATGGTTCTCCATAGTAGCAAGTGACACTAAATTTCAGCACGTAGTAATAATTTTTCCTTACCAAGAGCGCTTCACTCCCCAGCAACAACGCCGGAAAAGAGCCTTGATGACCCACAAGTATAGGGGATCAATCATAGTCCTTTCGATAAGTAAGAGTGTCGAACCCAACGAGGAGCAGAAGGAAATAACAAGTGGTTTTCAGCAAGGTAATGTCTGCATGCACTGAAGTTGCCGGTAACAAGTCGTTTGATAGCAAGATAATTTGTAACAAGCAAGTAACGGTAATGGTAAATAAAGTGCAGCAAGGTAGCCCAATCCTTTTGAGGCAAAGGACATGCCAAAACGGTCTGTTATAATAAGCAAAGCGTTCTTGAGGGTTCACGGGAATTTCACCATATCACTTTCATCACGTTGGCTTAATTCATGTTCGCTACTTTGATAATTTGATATGTGGGTGGGTCGGTGCTTAGGTGCTGTTCTTACTTGAACAAACCTCCTAATTATGATTAACCCCCTCGCAAGCATCCGTAACTACGAGAAAAGTATTAATATAAAATCTAACCATAGCATTAAACTTTTGGATCCAAATCGGTCCCTTACGAAGTAGCGCTTAAACTAGGGTTTAAGCTTCTATCACTCTAGGAATCCATCATCTAATAACTACTCCACAATGCATTCCCTTAGGCCCAAAGATGGTGAAGTGTCATGTAGTCGACGTTCACATGACACCACTAAGGGAATCACAACATACATATCATCAAAATATCGAACACATAATTACTTGCAACATGACTTCTCCCGTGACCTCAAGAACAAAAGTAACTACTCAGAAATGATAATCATGCTCAAGATCAGAGGGGTATTAAATAGCATAATGGATCTGAACATATAATCTTCCACCAAATAAACCATATAGTGATCAACTACTTGATGCAATCAACACTACTAGTCACCCACAAGTACCAATCTAAGGTTTCGGTACAAAGATTGAACACAAGAGATGAACTAGGGTTTGAGAGGAGATGGTGCTATTGAAGATGTTGATGGAGATGGTCCTCCAAAAGATGGGAGAGTTGTTGGTGATGACGATGGCGATGATTTCCCCCTCCGGGAGGGAAGTTCCCCTGGCGGAATCACTCCGCCGGAGGCAAAAGTGCTCCTGCCCAAGTTCCGCCTCGAGAAGGCGGCGCTTCGTCCCGAAAATCCTCTCCTTATTTCTTCTAGGTCAAAATGACCTATATACTAGAAGATGGGCACCGGAGGTGGGCCGAGGAGGGCACTACCCACCAGGGCGCGCCTGGGCTCCCTAGCGCGCCCAGGTGGGTTGTGCCGACCTGGTGGGCCCCCTCTGGTAGTTATTTGCTCCAATATTTTTCATATATTGCAAAATAATTCTCTGTAAATTTTCAGCTCATTTGGAGATGTGCAGAATAGGTAACTCTGGCATAGCTTTTTCAGGTCCAGAATTCCAACTATCGGCATTCTCCCTCTTTGTATAAACATTGCATATTATGAGAGAAAAGGCATTAGAAATACTCCAAAAAGCATTATTATGCATAAAAACATTATAAATAACAGTAGGAAATCATCATGCAAGATGGACGTATCACCTCCCAACTCATTTATCATACAGATAAGTCAACAATAATAATTCATGATCAAATATATTTGAATGGCCGTATATGCCTGGATCTTTCCCCACCACATGATGCTTGCCAACTAAAGAATAGGTTGGAATAAGAAATTAACTCAACAAAAATAAAATTAACAGAAAAAATAAAAGATAAGCTCTTCGCAGAGGGCAACATGGATTTGCAGAGGTGCGAGAGCTCATTGCTTAAAAGAGAGATGAATACATTCTGAGTGGTGTGCTTTTCCTGTCAACATAACGAATAAGGTATTCAATATCTTCCAGGCTAAACACATCATTGGCAGTTCCCATGCAGAAACGAAAATTTTACTCCCCCTCAACCATACAATCACAAGCCATGGCTAGCCAAATTCACGGGTCCCCTCCAAACAATAAACTTTTATGGGGGCGTTTATTTTATTATATATATATATATATATATATATATATATATATTCTTTTTTTATTTTTTTATTGATGGGATTGGGCATCCCTTATACCAGCCTCTCTCATGCAAGGACAAGAATAAACACCCATCATGATAATAACCTACTTAGCATGGAAGATACTGACCGCCCCGTCGCTCCATGGGCGGTACGGGCACACAAAACAGATGTTTATTTGAAGGTTTTAGAGATGGCACGTGCAAATTTACTTGGAACTGCAGGATACCATATATAGGTAGATATGATGGATACTCATGGAAGAAACTTGGCTCAAGGATTTGGATGCACAAGCAGTATTCCCGCTTAGTACAGAAATTTTGGCTAGCAAGAGATTCTAAACAAGCACCACATGTTGGAGGATCCATAACAATATAACTTCTATGCAAATATACCCAACCATAACTCATTACGTTATCTTCCTTGTCCAACTTCAACTAATTTGCTCAAGTTTGAAAATAATTAATGGGTATTCACATTCATAAAAGATGTCCAAGATAATATATTTGTATGTGAAATTTCTCTTCCATATACTAATCATTCATGAATTGCTTGTATGACCAATATTGTGATTGTCAAACTTCAACAAATTTTACTTTCTAAACCCAATGTGAAACTACTACTAGGCATGGTACAAGCATATGAAGAACATATAGCGTTAACTTTATGATATTAAATTCATTCAACCATTTACTCTTAGGATATAAGTGAAGCACAAGAGTAAATGACAAAGTACTCCAAAAAGATATAAGTGAAGATCAAATGAGTAGTTAGATAATTAAGTAGCTATGTCAGGGCTCTCTCTCATTTAGAAACTTTCAGATCTAAGTATTTTATTCAAACAAAAAATAAGAATAAAAGGGCACTGCAAGAGTAGCACATATCATGTGAACAAGTATAAACTTAGGCTCAACCAAAACTAACTAATAGTTGTTGATGAAGAAAGGTGGGCAGCTTACCAGGGCATCCCCAAGCTTAGATGCTTGAGACTTCTTTAAATATTAACTTGGGATGCCTTGGTCATCCCCAAGCTTGAGCTCTTGTGTCTCCTTAATTCCTCTCATATCATGGCTTCCCCAAATCTTAAAAAACTTCGTCCACACAAAACTCAACCAGAACTTCTGAGAAAAGTTAGTATAAATCAGTGCAAACCCTTATCATTCTCTACTATAACAAATATCTACAATTATTATTTAACATTGCATACTAAATGCTCTACATATTTAATACTCCTATCCTCAAATATAATCATTAAACAACCAAACATATGCAACCAATGCAAAGATAACAGCAATCTATCTATACAAAACAGTCTGTAAAGGATGAAATAAGATTTATACTTCTTTAACTCCAAAAATTCTGAAAAATTACCACATTGTAGAAAATTTATCATAGCTTACTGCATAAAACTTTCAATATTTTATCATGTTCTAAATTTTCAGGAATATTCAAGACAATAGAGAAAATGTTCTATTTTCAAACAGCAACATATAGACTTGCAAATTGAGCATGGTAAAGGCTATTCTTGCCACTTTTATTGACATAAAAGATACAAAACATTATTCTAAATCACATCAAGCAAATCCAACTAAAATAAAATGATGCTCCAAGCAAAACACATATATATCATGCGACGAATAAGAATATAGCTCCAAGTGAGGTTACCGACAATGTTGAAGACGAAAGAGGGGATGTCATCCGGGGCATCCCCAAGCTTGGATGCTTGGGTCTTCCTTAGATATTACCTTGGGGTGCCTTGGGCATCCCCAAGCTTAGGGTCTTGCCACTCCTTATTCTCCTCATATCTATATCTCACCCAAAACTTGAAAACGTCAATCACACAAAACGTAACGGAACTTCGTGAGATAGGTTAGTATGATAAAGAGCAAATCATTCACTTTGGTACTGTCAAGACTAGATTCATAATTTTTCTCACATAGTGCGTAATGTATCCTATCATTTCTACAATTTATATTGACTAATATAAGTCATAGATACTATCAAACAAGCAAACTATGCATCGAAAACAGAATCTATCAAAAACAGAATAGTCTGCAATGATCTGAACAAAGACCATACTTCTGTAACTCCAAAAAGTCTGAAAAATTGGTAAAACATAGGCAATTTGTATATTATTCATGTGTAAAAATTTCAGAACTTTATCACATCCCAGTGAATTATGGTAATTCTAGAACTGGGCGCAAAAGTTTCTGTTTTTGCACAGAATCAAGTCAACTATCATCCACACTATCCCAAAGGCTTTACTTGGCACTTTATTAAAACAAAAGCTATAAACATGATTACTCTAGTAGCTTAATCATGTGAACACACAAAAATAGTAGGTATAAGTATTGGGTTGTCTCCGAACAAGCTCTTTTATTTAATGACTTTTAGCTAAGCATGATGATTTTAATGATGCTCACATAAAAGTAAAGAATTGAAACATAACGGGAGCATCATGAAGCATATGACTAGCACATTTAAGCGTAACCTACCCCCTATGCATAGGGTTTTGTGAGAAAACAATTTATGGGAGCAAAAATCAACTAGCATAGGGAGACAAAACAAGTATAACTTCAAAACTTTCAACACATAGAGAGGAAACTTGATATTATTGAGATATATATAAGCATATTTTCATCTCTAATAATAGTTTTCAGTAGCATCATGAATAAATTCAACAATATAACTATCACATAAGGCATTCTTTTCATGATCCACAAGCATAGAAATTTTATTACTCTCCACATAAGCAATTTTATTCTCATTTATAAAAGTGGGAGTAAATTCAACAAAATAACTATCATGTGATACTTGACCGCCATAATCAATTTGAGCATTAAAATCATGATGACAAGTTTCATGGTTATCATTATTCTTTATAGCATACATGTCATCACCATAATCATCATAGATAGTAACTTTTTTGTCATAATCAATTGAAACCTCTTCCAAAATAGTTGATTCATCACTAAATAAAGTCTTGACCTCTCCAAATCCACTTTTATCATTATTCCAATAAGATTCAACACTCTCCAAAGTAGTGGGATCATTAATTCCTAGAGTTGAGACTCTTCCAAACCCACTTTCATCATTGTAATCATCACTACTACAGGATGCTGCTAACGCGACACTACGATCAGAGACCCTTTGACGAAACTGTATGCGATGCATTAATCGCAAACGGTGATGTAAAAAAACCGTCAAAAAAAATGCAAAACATTTGCGATGAAGGATACATCAAACATGGTTCAGATTTTAGTTTTCGTGTGCGATGTGGGGCATATGGTTCAGTTCAATTAACTGTTTGCGATGAGGCAGAACAAAAGAAACGGGCAGCCAGATGAAGGCGTGTGCGATATACGGCATACAGTTCACTCGGATGAACTGTTTGTGATGAGGCAGAACAACAGAAACGGGCAGCCAGATGAAGGCGTGTGTGATATACGGCATACAGTTCACTCGGATGAACTGTTTGTGATTAGGCAACACAAAAGAAACGGTCAGGCAGATCAAGGTGTGTGCGATATATGGCATACGGTTCATTGCGATAAACTGTTTGTGTTGAGCCAAGAGAACAGAAACGTTTCACATAAACAAGATGTGTGTAATACGCGGCAAACATCCAATTACATAGGTGGCTAGTACACACATGACATTTTCACACACCAAAGTAAACTATTACATGCATAATTAACTAGGATAAACGATCATCTGATCATCATCTACTTCTTATGCTAGCTCGATGTTCCTTCTATGCTAAGTTTCCATTAATTGATGGCGTTTTATGAACACGCCACCGTTTCCAGCCATTTCCTCACCGGTTTCCCGCCACCCAGCGATATTGCGCATAAACCTAAGCGGCGCGCGACGCACGGAGGCAACAAGCGCAGCCTGTAGCACATCCACCTTTTCCAAGCATGCCAACCCACCAAAGCGCCGCCTTTGCCATCAACCTCATCGACGAGGAAAACAAGAAGGCATCACGGCCCATCGAGGCCGAGGCGCTCCCCGGCAACACGATGGACGACGCCGTGATGCGCGTCATCGCTAGGGTTGAGCAGACCCTTGGCGCATGGCGCTTCAGCGCCGCAGATCAAGATAGGCATGTCAGCGCCGAGAGGCTGCAGCTCGCCGCACAACATGATCGATGGTGCACCGCAGAGCAAGCTAGGCACGTCCGCGCCGATAGGCTGTGGCTCGCCGCACGGCGAGACCGTTGGAGCGCCGCAGAGCGAGAGGCGCGGTGCGCCACACAGCAAGAGCGGATCCATCGGCGCTTGCCTGCTATCGATAGGGCATCGCAGCTGGGGACACGTGCCGTCACTACCCCCATTCCTCGCCAGGAGTGGGCAGA
Organism: Thinopyrum elongatum; assembly: GCA_011799875.1. Lineage (NCBI taxonomy): Eukaryota > Viridiplantae > Streptophyta > Magnoliopsida > Poales > Poaceae > Thinopyrum > Thinopyrum elongatum. The sequence goes on along the minus strand of CM022301.1, from coordinate 213,344,484 downwards.
GGCCCTCTGCGCCGTACTTGCACCAGAGGCCGGCCGCGTCGTACTTGCACCGGACGCCCGCCGCGTCGTTCAGATGGGTCGCGCCGTTCGCCTTGTCCGCGGCCCGCTCGATGCCAACGCGCTGGTCGCTAGGCTCGACCGCCTCCTAGGCCCAGGTGTCCACCTGGGCGCAGTAGAGGAACATGGCCATCGCATCCTCGAGCTGGTGATCTCCGATGAAATAGCCAACTTGGAGCTCGAGATCGCGCTCCAGATGTACCGCGAGCGTGTAGACCGCTTGGACGAACGCCTGCACGAGTTCAGGCAGAGCCAATAGCTACCGTAGGCAAGGGCTGCTGGTCATGGTCTCATGGACGCGTTTTATTTTTTGAGTCGTTTCGACGTGGATCGCTATATATTCACAGCAATCATAATATTGCTCTGTTTATTGCTCTGTTTCAATGTGTGTACTCTGTTTTCCATTCTTATATGTTCTGTTTCAATGTGTGTATATATGCTTTCCATTCTGTATGTGTGGATGATAATAGCTAGATACAAATTAGTATACAAAAACAGATAGAAAATGGAATTCACAATATATATATATTAATTGTTCATTAGTTCATCACAGAATATCTATAATATCATCACATATACGTGATGATACTTAACTACTAGGTACAATGCATAAAATTGAAAATGAACAATACTAAAGCTAATAATCCCTCCTGGGGGCAGTATTTCGGCAGCCCCTCGCCAGTAGCTCCCTGGTGCGCGGCGTCTTCCCAGTGCGGAGGCAGTACTCCACCTCCTCCGCCTCGCAGCGCTTGACGTACCGATCTGCCTCTTGCTGGCGGACGAGCGCGAACGATCTTGCCATTTCGTTGGGCGCCCACCGGAGCTCCTCGTCGGTGGCACGCTGGAGCTTATCGGCCCACCTCCACGCAGCGATGAGACGCCTAGCGCCTTTGACCTTTCTCGCGAAGTACCCATCTTCGTACACCTCCTCCGCATGACGACGCGCCCGCCCCCAAAGCTCCACCGCCTCTCTTTTTTTAGGCGGCATCACGGGCTTCACAGGCCGCCTGGTACCTAGCTTCCTCCTCCGCCATCTCCTTCTTGAACGCCACTTGCCCGGCTTTCTCAGCCTGCGGCAACGACTTCCACAGACAAAGATTGTACTGGCCCCAAAACCAATCCAAAGTTAGGGGGTCTGGCGCAACCTCGTCCGGCGGCGCGTAGGGGTCCTCCTCATCCCTGCTCTTCGACTGAGTGTCCTCGGGGGGCGGCGACTCCTCGTCGGCGCGTGGGCAGATCGGTGGCGCCATGGCAGAGATTTGAGAGAGAGAGAGAGAGGGTGAGCGAGGGGAGGATGTAGATGAGAATGCAGGCGGGACGGCGTGAGCAAGGTAGTATTTATTGGCGGCCGGAATCTAGATCGACGAGAACAGTACACATGCCGGTCGCCGGAATTTACGAGTACTGTAGTTTGAATTACACATGATTCCCGCAGCAAAATCTATTTGTGAACTTAATAGCTGACGATTTCCAATACAGAACCGTGTCTGATTAATAACCCGCGCCACTCACCTTCCAAACCTCGAGGCGCGAAAATAGAGTGCCAATCGTGTGGGGGCCGGTTGTCTTGCCAGATCTTTACATTTTCTTTTTTGAATACCAGATATTTACATCGTCTGATGATTTTTTAACTCGCACACAAGTACACAAAAATATGATTTTTCAAACTGTTATGGTTAGCCATTGCATGTAGATGTAGTTCAAATTTGAATTACGGTCATTAAATGGCTAGAAAATCACTTAAATGTCTTTAAAAGGTCAAATGACCCCTAGAATTTTCCAAATTTTCACATGATAGTTGTATTAGTGTACATTAAATGTAGTAAAAATTTGAAGGCCATAAGAGGAAGCTATCTCATGTTCGTCATCAAACATACATTGTTCCCTCTCGGAAACATGAGCCTTCTAGTGAGTTGCTACGGTTTGTGAGGGGTGTGTGTCCAAACTTTCGTCAAACAGGCCAATTTTTTTACCACATCATCTTGGTGGCATGACATTACATCAAGCAAGGTTTCATGTTTTTCTGATCATTTTTTAATTTTTGGGAATTAAAATGCCATGGCACTCCATGCATGTGTCCATGCCGTGACACGAATATGTTTAAAAATTCCTTCTAATTTACTGCACATGGAATTAACTCACACACAAGTACACAGATATGATTTTTCAAACCGTTATGGTTAGTTGTTGCATGTAGATGTAGTTCAAATTTGAATTACGGTCATTAAATGGCTAGAAAATCACTTAAATGTCTTTAAAAGGTCAAATGACCCCTAGAATTTTTCAAATTTTCACATGACAGTTGTATTAGTGCACGTTAAATGTAGAAAAAATTTGAAGGTCGTAAGAGGAAGCTATCTCCCGTTCGTCATCAAACATGCATTGTTCCCTCTCGGAACCACGAGCCTTCTAGTGAGTTGCTCCGGTTTGTGAGGGGTGTGTGTCCAAACTTTCGTCAAACAAGCCAATTTTTTTACCACATCATCTTGGTGGCATGACATTACATCAAGCAAGGTTTCATGTTTTTCTGATCATTTTTTAATTTTTTGGAATTAAAATGCCATGGCACTCCATGCATGTGTCCATGCCGTGACACCAATATGTTTGAAAATTCCTTCTAATTTACTGCACATGGAATTAACTCGCACGCAAGTACACAAATGTAACATCCCCAGCATCACACTACAGTAATCCCTTATGATAAGTGCCAAGTCATCTTGAATTTACAAAGCTTAATCATATTGGATTAACATCTCATTTCAAAATCCTTCTCTGAATTCAATTCAAATTCAAAGTGCAAAAATGAAGTTGCCCAAAATTTGCTGGAAAAATGTTCACTTTCTAGCAAATAATCCAAAACAATTTGTTGTTAAGGAAAAAACATCACCACCAAGTCAAAGTGGGCCTAAGCATTTTAATCAGTGCTAAAACAGCACTATTAATGCCACTTCCATTTTTGAAAATTCCAAATGGATTCCAAAATTGCCCAAACTTTTTGTGGTAATGCTGGATAATGCATCTTATTTTGTGGACAAGTTTCACATTTTTCCAAATGCATTCGACAACTCATTTTAATTCAAAAACCCTTCTGAAAAAGAAAAGCAGAAAAACAAAACGAGAAAAAGAAAAACGCTACTGTGGACTGGGCCTAAGTCCACAGTGCGGCCCAGCCCACAACGCCGTCTCGCTTCTCTCTCTCTCCCCGCGTGTCGACGCCGCCGTGGGCGCGAGCGCGCGCACCGGTTGAACGCCGGCACGGCGACGCCCGAGGACGGGCGAGAGGATAAGGCCGAAGCCGCTCGGCCTCGTCAACGTCCTCATCCATTCGCCCCCTCTCTCTCGCCCTCTCTCGCCCGCTCGCTTCCTCCCCTCTCTGCCCGAGGGCGACCGCCGACGCGCTGCTGTCACCGTCGCGGCCACCGGTGTTCGTTCGCGTCTCCGTCGTGCCTGTCGTCTCCGCCCCGTTCGACCACGTCGTCCACCGCCCGCCATCTTGCTCGGAGAGGACCGCCCGGGCGGGATCGAGCTCGGCGCCGTTCTGTCTATCGCCGGCGATCTTCGACGACCGTGGCCCCCTCTGCGCTCCCGTTCACCCAAGGGGCCTCCTTGAGCCCGCACAATGAGCACCTCATGTTCTCCCCCTGCCTTCTCCTCATTCTGTTGCGCCTAGTGTCGCCGTCGTGGATGGCCGAGCTCGGCTCCACTGCGAAGCTCACCACCGTCGATGTAGTCTTTGTTGTGGCCGTCCGAGCACACCACCGTGCTCGGGGCACTCCAGTGGTGCGGCCTAGCGCTTTAGATCGCTCGTGCGCGCTAGGTTCTCGTTTTCACCGAGCCACCGTAGATCACCGCCGCCGGCGACATTGCAGCTCTCTGCTCCAGCCATCTCCGGTCGGTCCAGTGGCTCCATTCGACGCGCGACAGCGTCAGCTTTCGAACGCAAGTTAAAACACGCGATTTGGCGCTCTGTAGCGGAAACACAAGCCTCTCCGGCGATCGGCCACCGCGAAAATGGTCGTCGGTGCAACGCCGGCGACGGTGCTGACATGGCAGCGTGTGGGGCCCGCCCTGTGAGGCTACCAGTGGGCCCCAGCGCCTCGGTTGACCCCGTTGACCACGGTCAACGAGGGTTACTGTTAACTCCAGTCACTGACCAGTGGGTCCCCCTCTTTTAGTTAATTTAAATAAACACTTTTTAATTAAAACCTGTTTAGTTAACCCCTAATTAGTCTCTGACACCTGGGGCCCACACCCCTAATTAGTTCTGTTAGATTAGTTTAAACACTAATTAACCTCACAGTGGCTGACAGGTGGGTCCCACCTGTTAGTTTGACCAGTCAGCAGCCCAGCTGACTGCTGATGTAATGCTGACATCATGTTGATGCAATAATTCATTTTTGTTAATTTAAATAATTTTAGAAATTGTTTAAATCTTTGAAAATTCGTAGAAAATGAACCGTAGCTCGGATCGAAAAACTTTGTACATGAAAGTTGCTCAGAAAAATCCCACGAATCCATTCGTTCTATCTGTTTCCGTGTCGGGACCCTCTAAGTAGGTGAACCCGCAACTTTTTTCCCATTTCCGGTAGATGAATAGTGCATATATACCGCTAAATAAATCCAACTTTAATCCTAAAATAACTAAAATGATTTCGACATGTCTTTAGGCAACCCTGCATTGCACATTAGCATAGCATGCTCTGTGTTGCATATGTTTGCTGTGTATTTATTTGTTTCCTCCCCCTCTTCTCTCTCGGTAGACCCCGACACCGACGTAGTCCCGTAGGCCGACGCAGCTCCGGAGTCCAACTACACTATTGACGACCCTTCTCTTGCCGCAGAGCTTCTAGGCAAGCACCCCCCCCCTTGAGCATGCCTATATCGCCTATTCTTCCTCTCTTATGCTTGTATTAGAAATTGCTGCTGCTACTGTTTAACCTATTTTTGATGCATAGCCTGTTTTTGTAACTGCTGTTGATACCTACCTGTTTATCCTAAACTGCTTAGTATAGGCTGGATAGAGACCCACCAGAGACCACACTTTGACCCAGTTACCCCCGCTGGATTATCAGATGACTCGATCAACGTGATCGACAACCAGGCCCCGGCACCGCACATCACCCCCCTTAGTTGTACGACACTGCATCGTTACTATCGAGTGCCGAGGGTGATACCTCATTTAGCACTTCTGATGTTAACTCTGTAGAGTAGCTATTCGGTCATGGTCATCGAGGGTGATTCCTCCTTCACCACTCCTGATAACGACGCTGTCGTGCAACATCTCAAGTGTGAACCTCGAGGGTGATTCCTCCTAAGTTCACCTTGATGACTACATCAGGTGGAATCCATCGAGGGTGATTCCTTGGGTTTCCCCCTGGTGTTTGGACACACAGTTACTATGACTTAAACCATGAACCATGATAAAGTCGGGTCGACCCTGAGGGGTACCCGAGCGAGTATAAGATACGAGTGATGTGGAGACGGGTTGACCTGGAGGGTGCCCGTGAGATAATTACGAGGCGTGGCCGGCATTCTTAGCCCTTGCCGCAAGTACTCGAGACGGGGCGATGGGGTCACATCGATCATGAGTCTCTGCTCGTTACCGCACACCCCCAATACACTAACGGTTTGGATATTTGATCTAGTGGGCCTCTGGCCCGATAGCACGAACCATCATGTGGGAACAGTTATGGGCACTATGCGTCGTATGCATCAGCCAAAGCTTTCTAGACGTCAGCAACTGAGCGGCGCGTGCCGGGTTGGACCGTGTAACGCAACCGCCTTGATAGTGTGGGCTGCTAGGTCTGCTCACCGGCCTCCCACGCAATGTGCAGGACTGCCCGGGGCGATGGCCCAAGACCCATGGGTGCATAGGTTTAGTCCGGCGTGCTGACCTCTCTGTTAAGCTTAGGTCGGGTTGCGGCGTATCGTTTGGTCGAGGCTGGGCATGACCCAGAAAAATGTGTCCGGCCGGAGTTAATCGAGCGTGGTGGGTAAGTTGGTGCACCCCTGCAGGGAAGAACTAATCTATGCATAGCCGGATCCTCGGTAACGGACGCTCGGAGTTGTATCCTGATCGATACAACTAGAACTGGATACTTGAGATGAGATATGGATAGTATGGCTCTGGGATTGCTTTCCCGCAGGGAGTCGAGGAAGGATCTCTGGGCGAGGTTGATAACACAACTACTACTTTATACGGTGCTAATCTACTCTCTTCTAATGCTGCAAGACCGCTGAAGATGCTAGTCTTCGATAGGACTAGGCCTTCTCTCTATTTTGGCATTTCAGCAGCCCAGTCCACATATGCAGCCTTTCTTTGATAATGTTGCATATGTAGTGTAGATCCTTGCTTGATGAGTACTTCGGATGAGTACTCACGGTTGCTTTGCTTCCTCTTTTTTTCCCATATCCGTTTGATGCAACCAGATGACGGAGCCCCTGAGGCAGCTGCCCCCGTCGACGACTGCTACTACTACCCCGAGGATGGATACTACTACGAGTTGGCCGACGACCAGGAGTAGGTTCGAAGGGTCCTAGGCAGGAGGCATGCGCCTTTTCGATCGTAGCTTTTGTTTTGCCCTGCCTTTTAAAGCCCCGTCTGTTTTATCTTTATATCTGTACTCAGATATGTGATGCTAAGATGGTGTTGGCAAAGGAGGAGGCACTTTCCCAGTTGGCCAGTGCAAAACAGGTTCTTACTGAACTGAAGGCAGAGGTGGATAAGACGAGCCTGGATGATCTCGATTAGGGAAATGAATATATTGTTCTAATATTGTTCTTATGAAGCTGAACTAGCTATATGCTGTAATGTGTTGTTTTCAGGTAGCTATCGTACTGTGATGTTAAAATATATTTATGTGCCTAATATTAAATTGGCAAACAGCTGTTCGATATGAAATGTGAATTTGCATAATACTGGAATTATTAATTGTAAACTAATAAACCTGCTAAATGGGTCATGGAACTTTGCAAACGGTTCTAGCAGTAAAAGCGCTTGTGATGGATAGCCCAATGCCATACAGTTTTCTTCATCAAATCGTGTGTGATGTAGTTGAATAAAAGCAAACGGTTAACCGAGGCAGAGCGTGTGTGATAGTTACACCTATCACACACGAGGCTATACATAAAACTGTGTGGGATGTATATATGAACGGAAACGTTTTCCCTGGATTAACTGTGTGGGATGTACATACGAACGGAAACGTTTTCCCTGGATTGACTGTGTGGGATGTACATAAGAACGGAAACATATTCCTTGGATTGACTGTGTGGAATGTACATAACAAACGTAAACGTTTGTTTCGGACTGATTATGTGGGATGTACTTACGACCGGAACCGATTGGGCCTGTATAACCGTATTTGATCGCTCACCCGTCACACACGACCTCATTTTGCCGAGCGTGTGTGACCGGAGGGCCTATCCCCGATAGTTTCTGGGTCGTGTGGGAAGAACCCCCCTATCGCCCACACTCACTTGGCGATGGTTCAGAACACCGTCGCGGAAAGGGGTTAAAAACCGTTTGTATAGCACCTCGCTGTACCAGTGCATCCTAAATAGGAGGCATGCAATCATCATAATAAATTTGCTCATCAAAACTTGGGGGGACTAAAAATATCATCTTCATCAAATATAGCATCCCCAAGCTTATGGCTTTGCATATTATTAGCATCATGGATATTCAAAGAATTCATACTAGTAACAATGCAATCATGCTTATCATTTTATTGAATTCTTCTTCTAACACTTTGGCACAATTTTCCGATCCATCGTTTTCAAGCAAGACATCATAAATATAAAAGACTTGATGCAACTTCAATTCCATTTTTTTTAGTTTTCTTTTATAAAACCAAACTAGTGAATAAACAAGAAACTAAAAGATTCGATTGCAAGATCTAAAGATATACGTTCAAGCACTCACCTCCCCGGCAACGGCACCAGAAAAGAGCTTGATGTCTACTACGCAACTTTTATTCTTGTAGATGTTTTTGGGCCTCCAAGTGCAGAGTTTTGTAGGACAGTAGCAAATTTCCATCAAGTGGATAACCTATGGTTTATGAATCCGTGGGAGGCGTAGGATGAAGATGGTCTCTCTCAAACAACCCTGCAATAAAATACAAGAAATCTCTTGTGTCCCCAACACACCCAATACATTGGTAAATTGTATAGGTGCACTAGTTCGGCGAAGAGATGGTGATACAAGTGTAGTATGGATTATAGATATAGGTTTTTGTAATCTGAAAATATAAAAACAGCAAGGTAGCAAGTGATAAAACGGAGCACAAATGGTATTGCAATGCTTAGAAACAAGGCCTAGGGTTCATACTTTCACTAGTGCAATCTCTCAACAGTTATAACATAATTGAATCATATAACAATCCCTCAACGTGCGACAAAGAATCACTCCGAAGTTCTTATCTACCGGATAACATAAGATGAAATTTTTGTAGGGTACGAAACCACCTCAAAGTTATCTTTTCCAATCAATCTATTGAGCCATCCCTATAAGTGTCACAAACAACCCTAGAGTTTGTACTAAAATAATACCATATGATATGCATCAACAAACTCCAATGTCACCTAGATACTCCAATGTCACCACAAGTATCTGTGAGTTGATTATTCGATATGCATCAAACAATCTTAGATTCATAATATTCAATCCAACACAAAGAACTTCAAAGAATGCCCCAAGATTTCTACCGGAGAAAGTAGGACAAAAACGTGTATCAACCCCTATGCATAGATTACCCCAATGTCACGATAATCCACAAGTTGAAAACCAAAACATATATCAAGTGAATCAATAGAACACCCCATTATCACCATGGTTATCCACATGCAAGACATACATCAAGTGTTCTCAAATCCAAAAGGTATTCAATCCGATAATAGTGAAACCTCAAAGGTAAAAGCTCAATTCATCACAAGAATATAGAAAGGGAGAAACATGACGTGGCTTAGACTGCGTCGGTATTTTACCAAAGAGGAAGAGATGATGCAGCACAGCTACGGTAAGTATTTCCCTCAGTTATGAAACCAAGGTATCAATCCAGTAGGAGAACCAAGCAACACTATGTAAATGGTACCTGCACACAAAGAACAAGTACTTGCAACCCGACGCATAAGAGGGGTTGTCAATCCCTCCACGGTAAAAAGATAGATAGGTTTGTATGATGTTGGATAAATAGATCTGAATAAAACATGAAATAAAATAAGTAAAGAAAAAGTGCAGCAAGGTATTTTTGGGTTTTTGGAATAATAGATCTGAAAACAAATATGATAAAAGGTAGATCTGAAAGCAATATGATAAAAGATAGACCCGGGGGCCGTAGATTTCACTAGTGGCTTCTCTCGAGAAAATAGCATACGGTGGGTAAACAAATTACTGTTGGGCATTTGTTAGAAGAACAAATAATTATGACGATATCCAGGCAATGATCATGAATATAGGCAGCACGTCCAAGATTAGTAGACCGAAATGATTCTGCATCTACAACTATTACTCCACACATCGATCGCTATCCAGCATGCATCTAGTATATTAAGTTCATGGAGAAACGTAGTGATGCAATAAGAACGACGATATGATGTAGACAAGATCTATTCGTGTAGGAATAGACCCCATCTTGTTATTCTTAATAGCAACGATACATACGTACCTCGCTACCCCTTCTGTCGCTGGGTGAGGACACCGTAAGATCGAACCCATCACAAAGCACCTCCTCCCATTGCAAGAAAAATCAATTTAGTTGGCCTAACTAAACCAAAGATTCGGAGAAGAAATATGAGGCTATAAATAATCATGCATAAAAGAGATCAAAGAAGACTCAAATAACTTTCATGGATATAGACCTGATCATAAACTCGAACTTCATCAGATCCCAACAAACACACCGCAAAAAGTCATTACATCAAATAGATCTCCAAGAGACCATTGTATTGAGAACCAAAAAGAGAGAAGAAGCCATCTAGCTACTGCCTATGGACCCGTAGGTCTATGGTGAACTACTCACGCATCATCGGAGGAGCACCAATGAGGATGATGAACCCCTTTGTGATTGTGTTCCCCTCCGGCACAGTGCTGGAATAGGGCTCTAGATTGGATCTCGTGGTTCTGTAACTTGTGGCGGCTAGAATTGTGTTTCGTCGACTCCCCTCGGGTTTATGGAATATTTGGGTATTTATAGAGCTGAGTGGTGGTGGAGGAGACCCCTGTGGGCCCCACAACCCATCAGGGCGCGCCAGGGGCTTCTGGCGCGCCTTGGTGTCTTGTGGGCCCCACAGGCCTCCCCCAGGTGTTTCCTTGGCTCCCAAGTTGTCTTCTGGTCCAAAAAAAAATTCCAAAAAGTTTCGCTGCATTTGGACTCCGTTTGATAGGGATATTCTACGAAGTAAAAAACAAGCAAAAAAACAGCAGCTGGCACTGGGCACTATGTCAATAGGTTAGTGCCAAAAAATGATATAAAGTTGCTATAAAATGTGGTTGTAAAACATCCAAGAATGATAATATAACAGCATGGAATAAAAAAAATTATAGATACGTTGGAGATGTATCAGCATCCCCAAGCTTAATTGATGCTCGCCCTCGAGTAGGTAAATGATAAAAACAGAATTTTTTATGAGGAATGTTGCCTAACATGTTCATCACATAGTCTTTTCTTTTGTAGCAAGGACATTTTGACTTTTTAGATGGTTCAAAGCAATAGTCTATGTTTGACATGAAGACTTCAATACTCAAGCATATCAACAAGCAACCATGTCTTTCAAAATAACAACACTAAAGAAAGTTATCCCTAGCCCATCATGCTCAATCATTGATCCATTCACGAAACACACTCGAATATTAGCTACATCCAATGCTCAAGTACGATCATAGTGCTCCCTAGTTGGTGCTTTATAAGAGAAGATGGAGACTCAAATAAAAAATAAAATTGCATAAAAGTAAATAGATAGGCCCTTCGCAGAGGGAAGCAGAGATTTGTAGAGGTTCCAGAGGTCAAGGCTTAAATTGAGAGATACAAATTTTTGGGAGGCATACTTTTCCCGTCAACGAAAACGACCGAGTAATTCCCAACACTTTCCATGCTAGATATATCATAGGCGGTTCCCAAACATAAAATAAAGTTTATTCCTTTTTCCACCATACTTTCACACTCCACGGCTAGCCGTATCCACGGGTACCGTCCATGCCAACACTTTCCAAGGAATTTATTATTTGACAACATAAAGTAAATTTCTTTTTCATTTCGGGACTGGGCATCCCTATTACCGCCGTACTCTCATGCAATGACAAGTGAATAAACACTCATCTTGAGAATAACACATCTAGCATAGAAAATATTGGCCACCCCCTGCCGCTTCATGAGCGGTACGGGCACACAAAAAGGAAATTTCATTTTGAAAATTAGAGTTGGCACATACAAATCGGCACGGAAATACCGCACATAGGTAGGTATGGTGGACTCATATGGCAAAACTCCATTCAAGGATTTTGGATGCACAAGTAGTATTTCTACTTAGTACAAGTGGAGGCTAGCGAAAAGATTGAGAAGCAACCAACCAAGGAACAAAAATTCTCATAAACGAGCATTAAGCATAACTAACACCGAATAATGCACCACAAGTAGTATGTAATTTCATTGCATAACTATTGACTTTCATGCTTGCATAGGGAATAACAAACCTTAATACCAATATTCTTACTAAAGCATAATTACTCACCAACATGACTCACATATTACTATCATCATGTCTCAAAACTATTACAAAGAATCAAGTTTATTTTGTCCAATGATCTTCAAGATTTTTTTTATTATATCCCTCTTGAATATCTATCACTTTGGGACTAATTTCATATGTTGCATTTGCTTTTGACAAGCTCAAACAAATTTAAGTGAAGAACATGAGCATAAAAATTTTCATCTCTCAAAATAATATAAGTGAAGCATGAGAGAATTTCTTCAAAAAAATTACTAACTCTCAAATAGATCTAAGTGAAGCATGAGAGTATTTCTTCAAAAATATTAAAGCACACTGTGCTCAAAAAGATATAAGTGAAGTACTAGAGCAATTCCATAGCTCAAAACATATAAGTGAAGCACATAGAGCAATTCTAACAAATCATAGCATAATTTTGGCTCTCTCAAATAGGCGTGTCCAGCAAGGATAAACATGAAAAACTATAAAGCAAAACAAGCAAATACTCATATAATACAAGACGCTCCAAGCAAAACTCATGATATGTGACAAATAAAAATATAGCTCCAATTAAAATTACCGATGGTTGTTAGAAGAAAGAGGGGATGCCCCGGAAGGCATCCCCAAGCTTAGTTGCTTGGTTCTCCTTGAAAATTAACTTGGGTTGCTATGGGAATCCCCAAGCTTAGGCTCTTTTCACTCCTGATTCCTTCATCCATCGTGATCTCACCCAAAACTTGAAAACTTCAATCACACAAAACTTAACAAAACCTTCGTGAGATCCGTTAATATAAGAAAACCAATCTTCACTTTAAGTACTGTTGCAAACCCATTCATATTTTGTTATTGCATTATACATATTGTATTATAACTTTACCATGGCTTATAACCCCCGATACAATCCATAGATTCATCAAAATAAGCACACAATGCAACGAAAACAGAATCTGTCAAAAACTGAATAGTCTGTAAAGACACGACTTTTACTCATACTTATGTAACTCCAAAAATTCTCAAAAATTTGTAAAACAGAGAAAATGTTTATATAAATCTTGTGTAAAAAAATCAGAATTTTTCGCTGCTTCTGTGAATTTAAACAATTCTGGACGCAAAAGTTTCTGTTTTTCAACAGGATCAAGTCAACTATCACCCAAGCTATCCCAAAGGCTTTACTTGGCACAAACACTAATTAAAACATAAAAAACACAATCATAACAGAGGCATAATTGAGCAAACACTCAATAATATAAAGAAAAAGGCAAAAATATTTTTTTTTCATTGGGTTGCCTCCCAACAAGCGCTATCGTTTTATGCCCCTAGTTAGGCATAATGCATAGATTCAAGTATTGTCATCTTTAGTTTTTGATCCATAGGATGCCCGCATGATTGATTCATATGGTGGCTTAATTCTTGTTCTAGGGAAGTGTTCTTTCTTAGTGGAAATTGAAATTTAATATTGCCTTATTTCACATCAATCACGGCATCTATAGTTCGTAAAAACGGTCTACCAAGTATAATGGGACAAGACGGATTGCAATCAATATCAAGAACAACAAAATCAATGGGCGCATAGTTCCTATTTGCAAGAATAAGAACATCATTAATTCTTCCCAAAGGCTTTTTAGTAGTAGAATCCGCCAAGTGCAAATTAAGAAAACACTCTTCAATATTGGTAAGACCAAGCACATCACATAGAGATTTCGGAATTATGGAAACACTAGCACCCAAATAACATAAATCAAAGCACTCATAATTTTTAATCTTGACTTTAATGGTAGGTTCCCAATCATCTTGTAATTTTCTAGGAAAGAAATCTCTAATTCCAACTTTTCTTCTAAAGCTTTCATCATGGCATCTACGATATGTTTAGTAAAAGTTTTATTTTGTTCATAAGCATGGGGTGAATTTATCATGGATTGCAACAAAGAAAAACATTCAATCAAACAGATATTATCATAATTAAAGTCTTTGTAATCCAAAAGAGTGTGCACATCACTAGTTAAAGTTTTGACCTCTTCATACCCACTTTTATCAAATTTTTCATCAAGATTTTCTCCCTCCGAATTATTTGGACGCCCTCTAGCTAAAGTTGACTCTTCTTCAGTCCCTTCATCATCAATTTTAATCTTACTAAACAAGGAATCAATAGAAGAAACACCAATCACTTTAAGATCTTCATCGTTTTTATGAAAGCAATCGGTAGAAAACGCTCTTTCTAAAAATTATCTTTTAGCTCTAAGCATAGCGGTTCTTTTCTTACTTTCATCCAAGGAGACAAATAAAGCTTTAATTGATTCATTAACATCAACCTTAGGTGGAAAAAATTTAATCTTGAGATTTTCTACATCATGGGAAATTCTATCAATGCTTCTAGACATATCATCAATCTTATTCAACTTTTCTTCTATCGTAGTATTGAAAACTTTTTGAGCATTGATAAATTATTTAATATTACTCTCAAGATCAGAGGGGTTCCTATTATTATTGTAAGAAGAATTACCATAATTATTAGAGGATTTCCAGGAAAAAGCCTAGGATTAAAATTACCTCTATAAGCATTGTTATTAAAATTGTTTCGCGTGACAAAATTCACATCTACGAGATCACTATTTTGCTCAATCAAAGTTGAAAAGGAACATCATTGAGATCAATAGGAGCATTTTTACTAGCAACCAATTTCATAAGAGCATCAACCTTTTCACTCAAAGTACTAATTTCTTCAACCGAATTAACTTTTTTACTAGTAGGTGCTCTTTCGGTATGCCATTGTGAATAATTTGCCATAATATTATCAAGAAATTTAGTAGCTTTACCCAAAGTAATCTCAATAAAAGTACCACCCACGGCGGAATCTAAAAGATTTCTAGAAACAAAATTCAATCTCGCATAATTTTTTTATAATCATCCAAAGATTTAAACCATTAGTAGGACAATTTCTTAGCATTAATTTCATTCTTTCCCAAGATTGTGCAACATTTTCATGCTCAAGTTGCTTAAAATTCATGATTTGAGTTCTAAGGGAAATAATTTTTGCGGGCGGAAAATACTTAGTAATAAAAGCATCTTTGCACTTATCCCAAGAATCGATATGATTGCGAGGCAAAGAAGAAAACCAATTTTTTGCACGATCCCGCAAGGAGAAAGGAAACAATTTCAACTTCACAATATCAGTGTCTGCATCTTTTTTCTTTTGCATATCACACAAGTCTACGAATGTGTTTAGATGGGACGTGATATCCTCATTAGGAGTATCGGAAAATTGATCTTTCATAACAAGATTCAATAAAAGCGGCATTAACATCATAAGATTCCGCACTAGTGGCAGGAGGAGCAATTGGAGAGCTAATAAAATAATTATTATTGGTATTGGAAAAATCACACAATTTGGTATTTTTTGAGACATCACAACTACGTAAACAAAATTGCAAGCAAAAAAATAGATCTGACGAGAAAAAGGCGAACGAAAATGAAGGCGAATAAAAAGGCAATTTTTTGTGAAGTGGGGGAGATGAAAACGAGAGGCAAATGACAAATAATATAAATTTCAAGGAGATGAGATTTGTGATTAGGAACCTCATAGATGTTGATGATGTCTCCCGGGCAACGACGCCAGAAATTCCTTTTGATGTCGCTTGAACTACGTCGGTATTTCCCCTAAGAGGAAGGGATGATGCAGTACAGCTACGGTAGGTATTTTCCTCAGTTATGAAACCAAGGTATCAATCCAGGAGGAGAACCAAGCAACACTATGTAAACGGTACCTGCACACAAAGAACAAATACTTGCAACCCGATGATTAGGAGGGGTTGGCAATCCCTCCACGGTAAAAAGATAGATTGGTTTGTATGATGTTGGATAAATAGATCTAAAAAACGCGAAATAAAATAAGTAAAGAAAAAGTGCAGCAAGGTATTTTTGGGTTTTTGGAATAATAGATCTGAAAACAAATATGATTAAAGATAGATCTGAAAGCAATATGATAAAAGATAGACCCGGGGGCCGTAGATTTCACTAGTAGCTTCTCTCGAGAAAATAGCATACGGTGGGTAAACAAATTACTGTTGGACAATTGATAGAAGAACAAATAATTATGACGATATCCAGGCCATGATCATGCATATAGGCATCACGTCCAAGATTAGTAAACCAAAATAATTCTACATCTACTACTATTACTCCACACATCGACCGCTATCCAGCATGCATCTAGTGTATTAAGTTCATGGAGAAACGGAGTAATACAATAAGAACGATGACATGATGTAGACAAGATCTATTCATGTAGGAATAGACCCCATCTTGTTATCCTTAATAGCAACAATACATACGTGCCTCGCTACCCCTTCTGTCACTGGGTGAGGACACCATAAGATCGAACCCATCACAAAACACCTCTTCCCATTGCAAGAAAAATCAATCTACTTGGCCTAACTAAACCAAAGAATCGGAGAAGAAATACGAGACTATAAATAATCATGCATAGAAGAGGTCAAAGAAGACTCAAATAACTTTCATGGATATAGATCTGATCATAAACTCGAACTTCATTGGATCCCAACAAACACACCGCAACAAGTCATTACATCATATAGATCTCCAAGAGACCATTGTATTGAGAATCAAAAAGAGATAATAAGCCAACTAGCTAATGCCTACAGACCCGTAGGTCTATGGTAAACTACTCACGCATCATCGGAGGAGCACCAATGAGCATGATGAACCCCCTCCGTGATCGTGTTCCCCTAAGGCAAAGTGCAGGAATAGGGCTCTAGACTGGATCTCGTGGTTCTGGAACTTGCGGCGGCTGGAATTGTGTTTCGTCGACTCCCCTAGGGTTTCTGGAATATTTGGGTATTTATAGAGCTGAGAGGCGGTGGAGGAGACCCCGTGGGCCCCACAACCCATCAGGGCGCGCTAGGGGCCTCTGGCGCGCCCTGGTGTCTTGTGGGCCCCACGGGCCTCCCCCCAGGTGCTTCCTTGGCTCCCAAGTTGTCTTCTGGTCCAAAAAAATCTCCAAAAAGTTTCACTGCGTTTGGACTCCGTTTGATAGGGATATTCTATGAAGTAAAAAACAAGCAAAAAACAGCAACTGGCACTGGGCACTATGTCAATAGGTTAGTCCCAAAAAATGATATAAAGTTGCTATAAAATGATTGTAAAACATCCAAGAATGATAATATAACAACATGGAACAATCAAAAATTATAAATACGTTGGAGACGTATCAAAACACCATATGATCCGACCATATTAACAAAGCCCATGGTTACATCAAGATTGTACCAAATCAAGATCACGAGAGAGAGAGATCAAACACATAGCTACTGGTACATACCCTCAACCTCGAGGGTGAACTATTCCCTCCTCATCATGGTGGGCGCTGGGATGATGAAGATGGCCTCCGGTGATGATTTCCCCCTCCGGCAGGGTGCCAGAGAAGGCCTCGAGATGAGATCACTTCAGTACAGTGGCTTGTGGCGGTGGAGCGGAAGTTATAGGTTTCTTTCTGGAGTTTTCTATATTTATAGGAATTTTTTGCGTTGATTTCACGTCAGGGGCCCCACGAGGGAGCGACAAGCTCGGTAGGCGCGCCCTAGTGGGTGGGCGCGCCCCCTAGGCTTATCGCTTCCTCGTGAGTCTTCTGGTCCTTCCTCAAAGCTTCGAGGGTCTCTTTTGGTCTATAAAAATCACAGTAAATTTTCAACTCGTTCCGAGAACTTTTATTTCTGCACAAAAACAACACCACAGTAGTTCTGCTGAAAACAACGTTAGTTCAGGTTAGTTCCATTCAAATCATACCAAAACCATATAAAATTATTATAAAGATGGCATGAATACTTCATAAATTATAGATACGTTGGAGACGTATCATTGACCCTATGCAATTTGAAGTTGATACCTTGCCCAACACAGAGTTCAAGGGAAAACAGCTTTCTGATCCCAAGTTGAGGAACATCCCATTGTTTGCTCTGTCTTGTACTCCACAAGATCTTCCTTCCATGACTGCTCCTTTTACTGATGCCAAGGGGACAATGGACCAACACATGCATGTAGCAGACCCACTATTGGGTGAGTCTTCTAATTCTGAGTTGTCTACTCCACCTGGTTTTCTTGACCCTATTTTATATATCTAAAATTTAGAAGTGGTTATGGTTCATATCCCAGCTCTGGAGGCTAGCCCAATTAACATGAGCGCAACAAGCAAACTCTTGCAACTTCATCCAGACCGATGAGGCCCTATCGGGACAGGAAGGAGCTAGAATCTAGGAGAATTTTGCACCTTGCAATGACAACAAATAGGTAATCCAAGTTCCCAATAAATGGGTCAATTACATGTCAATAACACTTATCTCACCTGACAAATTTGACTGGGCCAAGAAATTTGTCACCTCTAATGTATGGGGCTATATTGTGAAGGAGGAGCATCAAATTTATTCAGCCCATTTTCCATTCCTGGTATGTTTGCTCCTAATAAGGGTCTTTTCTGCTTCTAAAACAGAAATCACCAGAGATGCTTCAGGATACAAGTTCCCTTACCCCTAGTGAAAAGGCCAGTAATGACATACCATCTGCCTCCTCCACTTTTGCAGCTCTGGAAATCGGAAAAGAAAAGATAAGCTTCCCCTTGTGAAACTGAGGTAAGAAGAAGCTGTAGATTAAAATCTCTGCAGAAGGGTTTTAAAAAGAATGTTTGGTCTGACAGAAACTGTCTTTCCTACCATGTTATGCCTCCTCCTGTCCCTGGTAAAGTTGTTAAGAATCTGGCCTCCACCTTTTGCAAGGTCAACATCCAAGAGGACAAGGGGGCAAGCAAAAAAGGAGGTCACAAGAAGCTCAAGAGCACATCTTCCGGCATTATGCCTAAAGCCAACCTCGAGGACTCCAAGACTAGGAGTAATAGCCAGAACTAGTTGCTCAGAAGAATAAATCTCTCAGCTGGCCTAGACTCATTTTGTAATAATGAATCAGATCCTTACTCCTTTTGTAAGCAACTATGTGACTCGGTTGAATATATCGACTACTATGTTATTTGTCATGATCAGTGCTACTTCAATCCTGTCACAGAGGCATATGGTTTTTCCTGTTTGTAATGGCTAGTAACATATCTTAGAATATTTTGAGTTGGAATATTAGAGGGATAAATGACGATAAGAAATGGCTGGCAGTTGCTAATAAAATTGAGGAAGCAGATTGTTGTATCCTCACTCTTCAAGAAACAAAAAGAGATTCTTTTGATAGCTCTTATATCAGAAAATCTTGTCCTGGAAGACTGAACAAATATGACTACCTTCCCTCTAATGGTGCCTCAGGTGGCCTCCTCATTGTTTGGGAGGAACAATGTTTCTCTGGCAAAACAATTTATAGGAATGACTTCTCGATTACTATTGTATTCACTTCGAAGCTTAATGGGGAACAATGGACTCTGACTAACATTTATGGTGCTTGTCAAGCTGCAAACAGAGTTATCTTCCTCAATTGGTTCCAGAATATTCAGATGGTGATAACTAACTTGTTTTGGGGGATTTTAACTATATCAGATGCCCCAGCAACAGAAACAAAGATGGAGGAAGTATTCAGGACATGCGCAGTTTAATGAAGCAATTAGCAAGCTGGCATTAGTTGAGATTCCACTAAAGGTAGAAATTTCACTGGGAGCAACATGCAAGAAGCACCTCTTTTGGAAAAACTGGATTGGTTCTTTACATCAGAAGCTTGGAATTTAACATACCCTAATGCCACTACCACTCCATTAGCCAAAACTATTTCAGATCATGTTCCTTGTGTTATCAGAATTGGCACTTCCATCACTAAATCCAGAATTTTCAGATTTGAGAATTACTGGTTACAACGCCCACAATTTAAAGAAGTTGTCAAATCCATTTGGGAACAACCAGTGCATGGTTTGGATAGTGCCAAGACACCATCTCTGCCAAATTTAAAAGGCTCAGAAAAGGACTCAAGAATAGGGCACACAACCTATCTGATCTCAAGACTATCATTTCAAATTCCAGTGTTGTTATCCTCTTGTTTGATACTTTGGAAGAATTTGGAGATCTCACCATTGAAGAAATGGATTGCAGACTACTCCTTAAGAGTCATTTAGAGAGCACCCTTAATTTTCAGAGACTTTATTGGAAACAAAGAGACACCATTAGAGCTATCCAATTTGGTGAAGCTAATACAAAAAAATTAGGCCAAAGCAACCATCAAGCATAAAAACAATCATATTGCCATTTTGGGAGATGCAACTAACACTGAATTTCAATACCAGCATGCTGAGGAAGCTATTTTATTTAGAGCACTCAAAGATAGACTGGGTCACACCACAGACACTATTAACCCTTTGTTGCTTCATAATCTTCTGGAGCCTCATGCTACATTACAGGAATTGGAAGCCCCCTTCTCTAAGGAAGAGTTGATGAGGTAGTCTAGAACTTGCCAAATGGCAAATCTCCTAGCCCTGATGGTTTCAATGTTGATTTCATGAAAGCTTGTTGGGACATCCTTGCTCAAGATTTCTATAGACTGGTAGAGGATTTTTGTGAGGGCACAGTCAATTTGTAGAGCATTAACTACCCCTTCATCACCTTGATCCCCAGGAAAGATGTTGTTGTTTCCCCAAGAGACTTCACACCCATGTCTTTGCTGAATTGCACCATCAAAATCTTGACCAAACTTCTGGCCAACAGATTGTAGAAGCACATCTTGAAAATGACCCACAAGATCCAATATGGATTTCTCAACAATAGGTGCATTCATGATTGCTTGGCCTGGTCATATGAATACATCCACCAATGCAAACAATCCAACAAAGAGATTGTGCTTCTAAAAATTAGACTTTGAAAAGGCATTTGATATGACCAGCCACAGTACCATTATGGACATTCTTACAGCAAGAGGCTTTAGACACAGATGGATTAAGTGGATTAAACGGATCTATGGCACTGGGTTCTCATTTATTTTACTCAATGGAGTACCAGGGAAGCAATTTTTGTGTAAAAAAGAAGTAAGAGAAGGCGACCCTCTGTCACCTTTGATCTTTGTGCTGGCTACTGACCTCCTACAATATATTCTTAATAAAGTGTAAGTGCATCTAGTGCCACCCCTAGTTGGTTTTGGAGTATTGACAACAAACTTGGTTGAGGGACTAACGTGTTTGTGAGATTCACAGGAGAACACAGGTAGAAGTCCCTATTGATTCGGTTTACCCATCGAAGATGACCCCTAAAAATGTATGAAGACATTGGTGGTTCGTGAAGACATTCGTGTCAAAGATAATGACACGTGAAGTTTGAAGACATTGAAGTGCAAAGACATAGTTTCTTTCGTAGTTTCATTTTCTTCTTTCTTGAGTCATAGGAACCACCGAACTATCAAGTGGGGTCCATGTGAACAAAGTCAGAAAACTGACGTGATGCTCAATCCAAATCCTATGTCTTTGAGTGAATACAATGAGAGAAAATCCTATCTTGAGGTGGATAAGTCAACTTTGCTTGTAGCCAAAGCCAAGCAGCCACGTGTGTTCGAAATCCGACCGTTGGACAAGTGTCGGTTGTCCATTGACCCAAGGTAATTTCGGACATATCATGTTGGGTTGCTGATAGCCCACAGGTATAGGGGATCAATTGTAGCTTTTTCGATAAATAAGAGTGTTGAACCCAACGAGGAGGTAAAGGTAGAATTTATATTCTCTTCAAGTTCTATCGACCATTGATACAACTCTACGCACACTTAACGTTCGCTTTACCTAGAACAAGCATGAAACTAGAAGTACTTTGTAGGAGTAAAGTGATGACCCACAAGTATAGGGGATCCATCATAGTCCTTTCGATAAGTAAGAGTGTCGAACCCAACGAGGAGCAGAAGGAATGACAAGTGGTTTTCAGCAAGGTATTTTCTGCAAGCACTGAAATTATCGGTAACGAGTAGTTTGATAGCAAGATAATTTGTAACAAGTGACAATAGTAACTAAGGTGTAGCAAGGTAGCCCAATCCTTTTTTTTAGCAAAGGACAGGCCGGAACAGCCTCTTATAATAAGCAAAGTGTTCTTGAGGACACATGGGAATTTCGTCTAGTCACTTTGATCATGTTTGTTTGATTCGGGTTCACTACTTTGATAATTTGATATGTGGGTGGACCCGTGCTTGGGTGCTGTTCTTACTTGAACAAGCCTCCCACTTATGATTAACCCCCTCGCAAGCATCCGCAACTAGGAAAGAAGAATTAAGATAAATCTAACCATAGCATTAGACATATGGATCCAAATCAGCCCCTTACGGAATAGCGCATAAACTAGGGTTTAAGCTTCTGTCACTCTAGCGACCCATCATCTAATTAGTACTCCATAATGCATTCCCTTAGGCCCAAAGATGGTGAAGTGTCATGTAGTCGACGTTCACATAATACCACTAAGGGAATCAACAACATACATATCATCAAAATATCGAACGAATACCAAATTCACATGATTACTTATGACAAGACTTCTCCCATGTCCTCAAGAACAAAAGTAACTACTCACACATCATGTTCATGTCCAAGATCAGAGGGGTATTAAATAGCATAATAGGTCTGAACATATGATCTTCTACCAAATAAACCAACTAGCATCAACTACAAGATGTAATCAACACTACTAGCAACACACAGGTACCAATCTGAGGTTTTGATACAAAGATTGAATACAAGAGATGAACTAGGGTTTGAGATGAGATGGTGCTTGTGAAGATGTTGATGAAGATTGGTCCTCCCACAATGAGAGGGTTGTTGGTGATGATGATGGCTTCGATTTCCCCTCCCGGAGGGAATATCCCCGGCGAAATTGCTCCGCCGGAGAGCAAAAGTGCTCCTGCCCAAGTTCTTCCTCGAGACGACGGCGCTCCATCCCGAAAGTCCTACCTTTATTTTTTCTAGGGAAAATGGGCTTATATACCAGAAGATGGGCACCGGAGGCTGGCCAGGGGCCCCACAAGCCACCAGGGCGCGCCTGGGGGTGGGGGTGGGCGCGCCCTGGTGCCTTGTGGGCACCTGGGTGGCCCCCTCTGGTACTTATTTGCTCCAGTATTTTTTATTTATTCCAAAATAAATCTCCATAAACTTTAGCTCATTTGGAGATGTGCAGAATAGGTATCTCTGACGTAGCTTTTTCAGGTCCAGAATTCCAGCTGCCGGCAATCTCCCTCTTCATGTAAACTTGCATATTAAGAGAGAAAAGGCATTAGAATTGCTCCACAAAGTGCTATGTTGATTAAAAACACTATAAATAACAGTAAGAAATAATGATGCAAAATGGATGTATTAACTCCCCCAAGCTTAGACCTCGCTTGTCCTCAAGCGGAAGCCAATATCGAAAATCATGTCCACATGTTTAGAGAGAGAGGTGTCGATAAAAACAAAATACGGACATAGTAGCATCATGATTATTATTATAACAGCAATGTTCATTATTATAGAACTTCTCATGAGGAAGTAACAATTAATCACAACAACGAAGTATAAGGCACAAACTGTCTTGAAAACTAACAAACTATGTTCTCATGTCGGAGCTTTTTAGCAAGTCCACATATTGAACCATCATTTAGTCTTCCATGATTGCTAACACACACAACATATATATGGAGCAAAAAGTTTCAGCCAAACACATAGAAAGATAGGGGCTTATAATTTCGCCTCCTAACTTATTCACCTCTAGGGTGATGTCAACAATAATAACTCATGATCACTCATATCCAACTGGATATATGTGCCTAGATCTTTCCCCGCGACATGATGCTTTCAAAAGAGAAAAATAAAAAGGAATAGAGGAGAACACTATTGACTCTTGCATAAAAAGTAAATATATAAAAGTAAAAGATAGGCCCTTCGAAGAGGGAAGCAGAGGTTGTCATGTGCTTTTTGTTTTTGGATGCAAAAGCTCTTAGTGCAAACGAATGTCATGTTATATTGCCCCTTGTGATAGCAACCTTTATTATGCAGTCTCTCACTTTTATTTCTTTACCATCACAAGTTCGTACAATGCTTATTTTCCCTTACAATAAAAGATCAAACATATTTTAGAAGCAATTTTTATTGCTTTATGCACCGATGACAACTTACTTGAAGGATCTTATTCAATCCATAGGTAGGTATAGTGGACTCTCATGACATGAAACTGGGTGTAAGGTTTTTGGATGCAGAAGTAGTATCTCTACTTGGTGCGGATTTTTGGCTAGCAAAGATATTGGGCAAGCACCACATATTGGAAGATCTATGACAATATAACTTCTATGTGAATATAAGCAAACATAATTCATTATGTTGTCTTCCTTATCCAACCTCAACAATTTGGCATAAAATACTTAATGGGGGCTCACAATCATAAAAGATGTCCAAGATAGTGTATTTGCATGTGAATCTTCTCTTCCCTTAGTAATTTTTGCATGAATTGCATCATTGACCAATGTTATGTTTGACAACTTTCAATAAATTTTACCAGTTATACTTTTCCATATGTAATGTCATTACTTTCCATAATATTAGCATATACCTTTTTCCTTATTTTCATTGCTAGGATTGAAACATAAAAGTAAAGAAGCAAAAATTCAAACTACTCTTTATTATATAACTCTTGACTCAATTACATAGATAGATAGATCACGAAACTAGCACTCAAAAATAGATCATACTAAACTTTTATTCGACTAAATCACGAAATAACTAAGGATCGAACTAAAATAGGTAAAGATAATAAAAGTGAAGGTGATACGATATCGGGGTACCTCCCCCAAGCTTGGCACAAGCCAAGGGGAGTGCCCATACCAGTGTACTCAAGTTTCTTTCTTCGGTGATGGTGGTGGTGATGAAGTGGTGGGCTTGTCTTTCAACCTTAGCAGATACTCCAATTTACGACTAATGCACCGAAGGGTGATGTTTTGCTCCTCCAACAAAATAACTTCACGAGTGAGATAAGTATTCTGAACACAAATTTTTTCAAAGATCCTTAGGGCTTCAATCTCAGATGAGGAGAGATGATCATAAAAGGGTTGAAGGATATCTCCCTCCTCTGCAGTTTTCTCCATGGGCATGGCTTGTCCTCCTTCTTGAACATGGTTCTCCTCTCCTGACGACCACTCATAGTAGACCTCGCTATAGGGGCATTTGCCCGGCGATGGTTGCACAATACGGTGCTTGGTACGGAGCCTTTCGGGAGCCATGACGAACTAGACCTGTCAGAAAAATAGCACGAAACAAGAACAAAGGATATTTCCGCGATGCGGTGGTCAAAATGTCCGGGAGTCACTATTGGAATCAGAGAATTTGCCATCAGTCAGTTCTTTGTCGTCTGCTAGCAGATGGCACAGAAGGTGTTTGCCGTCCGCTTCCAAAAAGTAGACAGCAAAGAATGGACTCATGGCAAAGATATAGTTTGCCATCAGTGCATTCTTTGCCGTCTGCCAGCAGACGGCAAAGAGCCCAGCTAGGCCCCACTGGACCGTGGAGCTGGCTAGGTTAAATGGATGGGCTGGATGATCATACTGTTCTGGGTATCTATACCATGTTGATCATGTAACCATTATCATACCTGTATGGCCAATCTTGCTGCTTCATTATGGTTTTCTTTGCCTGGATCCTTAGCTGAAAGAGCTTGGCCTTATGTATTCTTGATTCTTCGGGTGACCATGGGTACTGCCAGGTAAAATATTCCGGCAGACATATTACCTTACTAGTTGTGGCTGTAGGGTAACGATCATCTGAACCCTTGAATGAAACTGGCAAATAAACCAGTAGCCACCAGAACGGTCTTTACAACTCAGATCTGGGACATTACTGGAGTAACTCAACCCCGACTCAAGAGGCTGAAAAGCAGCTCAGAGCATGAGACGGTGTCGATAAGAAGAAAGTAGCAGTTCCCTAAGATGGCCGAAAAGCAGCTCAGAGCATAGGGTCACTACTACAGAAAGAAATTCAACAACTGTCCGAGACGGCCGAAAAGCAGCTCAGAACACGGGCCAGTTGCTGACAAGAGAAATATAAAGTCGGCATCCACCCCGGACGGCCGAAAGCAGCTCAGACACAGGCGTGGTGCCGTTACTAAAGAAAGGCAGGCAAGGGTTCAGTAGCGTCCCATACAGCTCACGGGCTGTCATCATTATATGAGTAACTCGTATAACCTTGGCAGCATGTTCACCATATCTATGGAAACATGTGTAGCTGGACATTTGATTTCTGAGGCAGACTTGCATCCTGGCCGATTCTTGCCTTTTGACCAAACTGTTGTGGAGCTGATCCTTGGGATGCATGGTCATATGCAGCCAACTGACTGGGAATTATCTTGTACTGGTGAGGATGTGATGCCTTACTGACGAAGGTTGCTTGGCTTGTGTTGGAAGCCATTGCGAATATCTTGCTGAGGAAGGCTGAATAGCTTATGCCTGAAGCTTCTGCCGGGATAGCATGCTTGCATCGCAAGATGTCCATGTGTCATGCCGAGGAAGGCACAGGAACCCTTGCGTTGTACGCTTCTCAGATAGCTTGTGAAGGAAGACTGAGTTGCTTACATCTGAAGCTTTCTTTTTGCCATATGTGAATTGGGTGCAGATATATATACCTTGATGTTACTATTGTCGGCCACTTGTTGTATGAAGAAAGTTGTTCGACTATCCTTCTTGCTGAATTGATCATTACTGTTGTGAAAATTGCACACTGTGTATATTTGATGCTGATAATCCATCCAGAATACCATTTGTGGTCAGACCAGATATTCCCAATATCAGGCAGTCGGCGGAAAATTTCCATATTGTTGAGCTGAGCTTCCAAATGCTTGCCTCTTCACTGATTCTTTGAGTCCGGTGTCGGTGAGCAACTTCCATAAGGGGAAAATAAGGTAACACCATGGGCCCAAAGAAAGAAGCAAAAGAAAAGACTAAAACACACAAAGCAACAAGATAACACACAGGCAATATCATAATATACAGCTATCCACAGCAATAGTATGCATGCCTACCTAAGTACACAAATCTCGCGGAAACTCCGGTACTACGTTCTAACATGCTGTGGCGGTGTGCAAGAAAGTGAATCCACGTGTGGAATGGGTTGGTGTAAACAAAGCTACACCAAACACGGGCTTAACACTGGTTGTAGCTGGATGAAGACAGAGGCGGGGACAGACATGGTGATCGTGGGTCGGAACACGGAGGTCATGACCACATCATCATCAAGCGTACGGAAGAAACCGTACTTGTCCAGGGAATGGATGGCAGAGTGGGATAAGTGATGAAAAGAAAGGCTTGCGGCATTGCCCTTTTCTGATAACTAAGATCAGTAAGGGTTGCCAAAGCGGCTAGAGGGATGGCACGATCCGGGATAGAAACATGTCTATCACCGAACCTATAGGGGTGGCTGAAGAGAATATATTGGTGTGGTACCTGTGCATCAATCCTGCAAGGGATCGACACTACCAAACACCTTGGCATCACTCCGCTGGGACGAAGATGACACCACACCAAGGAACGAGGATGCCACTGGAGGGTGCAGGTAGTGGATCAGAACCGATGCCACCTACACTCACCAGGTTAACCGTTAGTGATAAAATAATTAATCTACATGCATGCTATGCACAAGCAAATGCAGCAAACAAGTGCAGCAACTAACTGGATCCTATACTACCGGTTACTAACACTGGCGCGGTCTAGGGCGTCCTACAGCCAGACCTGCTCTGATACCAATGCTTGTGGCACCCCGGCTCGGAGGAAATCGGAACGCCCCGTATTCCAGCCCAGAGACAAGTCTTCTAGAATACGGCACTGTTGGCATAGAACAAATCAGCTCTTTATTACTATGAATAAGGTTATAAGGGTACATGGAATACATCGGCACGGCGACACTACGCCTGCCCAGGGTAGCTCTATGCTAACAGCGAAACAACCCGAGGAAACGGAGTATCCTCTCGGCAGCAGAACAATGATGGCGGTGATGGACTCCACTCCGCAGGGACTCTGGCTGGAACGCGTATCCTAGATCGCAAACTCGGGATCCTCAACAAGCAAGCAATCATGGCATGACCTGCAAACTGGCATGACACGCCAGGTGAGTACTTTGAATGTACTCGCAAGCTCACAGCAACCAAAGCAGTCAAGACAAGCAACAGCATGGCATTTACAGGTTAAGCAGGTGTAAACATGATGATGCTAGAACAATATAAACATGGCTTGGCGTAGACTACATGCAACAGGTTAAAGCTATCATGATGTAACTTACTCTGTTCGGGGTTACCTCGTAACCACCACATGTAAGAACTTACCATCAAGTGTGCCACATGATAACCTCGGGACCAACCAAACTTGGTATTGCAATACCATAGTGATAGCATGATCACAAGGAGCTTGGTCTTTACCCGAGATCACCACACAACACCAAACCACGGTGTTCCTCTCGTGATCACGATCAACCAACATCGGTATCCTCGATACCACGGTGATACTCTCACGATCACGTAAAGATCAACCAACTTCTTTCTCATCGAACTGGGTTGTTATAAGCAAGATTATTATACTGTTGACCCATAGTGTGTCCTACTACGAATTGTGCCCATATCCGAGGACGCGGCTATCGATAGATTATATACACTCTGCAGAGGTTAGTACACTGTACCCACACCACGGAACTCATGGCCTCGTGCTCCCATTCGGGTGGACCAACGACGTTCCGACAAAACCCAATCTATTGCATGGCACTCTCCCGGCCACTCCGACACACTCCCCTTTGGGCTATGTCATGGGTGACCCCTGTGTCCTTCCGACACCTGCCACCGTCGTGGCCAAACAAAACTGTCCCAAACGGGGATCTAAGCTCAATACCAAAACTGGGTTCACGAGGTTATAGCCGCCTACCGGGCCAGGGTAGCACGCGCTCATAACCTCCCCTAGTTGGAGGTACTGGCGAGAGGCATGACAATAGACCGAATTATGGCTACCCCATCCCAG
Source organism: Thinopyrum elongatum (assembly GCA_011799875.1). Lineage (NCBI taxonomy): Eukaryota > Viridiplantae > Streptophyta > Magnoliopsida > Poales > Poaceae > Thinopyrum > Thinopyrum elongatum. The sequence continues at coordinate 213,315,762 of CM022301.1, read as the reverse complement.
CAAGTGTGGTTGCACTGGTGAGCTCGCTTCGGTCCGCACTATGACTCAGCCAATAGGTGTTCAAGTTCGCTTAACATCTTGTTTAACTTGAATGATGATGATGTGCTGAGCCATGATAACAGGATGAATCATAACAACTGATAACGAAACATGCAGACATGTCATCATCTTAGCATGAACGACTGCCAGTATTAACCATGAGCATAATGCTACCAACGACTACTTGATAACTAGCAAGATGCACATGGACAGAATGTAAGGATGATCATATATAGTATTTTCAGACAGAATAACATGCACACATTAAATAACTATTCAAGTAGGAAACCATAGCTACTGCAAATCCATCATGCAAGTGGCTGTCGTGGCTTGCCTAGGGACGAAGGAACCATCGAGGAGAAGTGCGGAGAATCCGCGGATACGATTGCCGGAAACAGTTCTCTCCCGGAGGGGTCTGTTTACGGGCAAGGGAAAAATCGTCATTTTCACAGTGTCAAAACATTATGAAAATGGTACCAACGGAATGGGCTCGAAGAGACGAAGAAGTGGGCTTTGGATTCACCTCGATCGGAGTTACGAGCAAAAAGTTGTGGCCGTTCACTTTTTAGGCAGAAAAGTGACTAAACAGTGAACGTTCACAAACTAACTGTTTCGGCCGGCTGAGCTGAAAAAGAGAAAGCGCATTCTGAGAAAATACATCTTCCGAATAGGGAAAGCGTAATTAGCCAAATACGCTTCCACTTAAGACAGCGGGCCCGGGGGTTGACTTCCTCATCAGAATGACAGGCGGGCCCCACCTCTTTCTCTCTTCTCCCTCTCCTTCTTCCTCCTCCTCCTCTTCTCTCCCCCGACCGAGACCAGCAGGAGCGGCGGCCTCGCCGGTACCGGTGGTAGAAGGCCACGGCAGGCTAGGGCGCCAACGGGGATGGGCGCGCCGCTCCATCCCGCGCCTGAGGGTGGCCGCGTCGGCCACGGGGCTGCTGGAGTGGACCGCGGCAACGGTGGCCGAGAGCGGCGGCTCCACGGCGAGGGAGGAGTTCCGGTGGCTGCAGCGGTAGGGGAAAGGGGCAGGGGTGGTCTCCGGCGATGGGGTAGGCCGACAGAGGGCTCGGCGGAGGCGGGAAGAGCCGGAGATGGGCGAATTTAGGAGGATGGTGGCGGCGGCCATGGCGGCGAGTGGCGGCGAGGAGAGGTCCTGGAGCTTGGGTATATGGCTAGGGAGGGGTAGTCGAGGGTGGCGAGTGCGATGGTGAGGTTGGGAAGGGCTTAGGTGGCCTATATATAGGCGAGCAGCGAGGGAGGCCGAGCACGGCCGCGGTGACACGAGCGCCGGCGTCCCGGAGCTTCGGGAGCTTGCCTGGAGGAGGGGAGAGGCATCTACGGGCTTCGCGGAGGATCGGAGAGGACTCAGGCGAGCTCGGGATGGCTCGGTCGACTAGACTCGACGGCGGCAGAGACGACAGGGTACGGGCACGCCGGCTACACCGCGATGGAGGGGACGGGAGAGGGGGAAGAGGGGTCCAGGAGAAGTACGGCGACGGAGCGAAGCTCCTAGACATGGAGAGGTGTCGAGCGAGTCGAAGAAACGGACGACCCCGAGGGTCCCATGTACAGAGCGCGAGTTTTGGCAGGTCAAACGCGTGGTCTCCGCGTGACCACAGCGTTTCCACGCCGCACTCGATGCCAAACCATGTCCACCGCGGGGGCACATCATCAGATAGTCGATGTGAGAGTTCAGATCAGAGAGAGAGTCCCTGGTGTGACTACACCCAGGTCAACTGCTGATGCACAGCAAGGTGCTTGTGCTGAGTTGAGGAAAATCCAAGAGGAGATAGAGACTGATCTCTGGCATGGCGTGATCATACACTAAGATGATCATGATGGCCAAGTTTCAGTTCAAATGGAGGAGTTTAGATAGCACTTGCTGTTCAAATGACCCCACTGTCTAGAATTGCAAATCTTGAAGTGGCACTCATATACTAGCTTGGATTGAGCTGAAACTTGGAGGAGATGAGTTATATAGGCATATGAAGACACTATATAAATTTCATACCATTTTGATGAACCAAAATGGTACTTCCTTCACACAGCATCCCACAGGACAGAATTTTAGAAAAATAACTGAGGATAAATGGCTAGATGAAATGAGCCCAAATTTGTTGGAGAGGTGTTATATGGGTAGGGGAATGCTCTGGTAAATTTTCAGCAATTATGAAGCAATATAAAATATAGTTGCTTCACAACAGGAAAAAATGACCAGTAGCAAAGATTTGATGTTGTGATCATATAGATGATGGTATGATGCTCAAATTTTTTGGATAGTGTTAATTTGAGCATATGAAGATGCTTGCAAAATTTCAACTCATTTGGATATACCTAGCTTGCACTTCCTTCACAAGGCCTCTGTTTGAACAGAAACTTTGAAAAATTGCTCAGGAATATTCACTAGACAAATGAAGTTGAAATTTGGCATGTGGCAATGATATGGATAGCAAAGAGTGCACAAAAAGTTTGAGAGCAAGCAAGCAAATATAAAGGGTACTTGCTTCTCAAACTGCCGGCTGGGGCAGAATCAGAAAAGGAATATTGGTGAAATATTTTTAAACATGGAAGGAAAGATTTTGGCATATCTGAGGAAGATATGATCCAAACAATTTATGAGAATTATTTGGGAATCTTTGGAATGATGGAAGTGTGTGTTGCTTCACAACCCAGGGCAGACAGGGTTATTCCTCTAATAGAAAAAGGAATATTCCCAAGAAAAAGAATATTGGGATTGGTCCAAGACGGAAATGGAAAGGTCTTGAGATGATTTTGAGGTTGGCAAGCCACTGGGGAGAGGAATCAAAGGCGATCTCTCTAGGTTTCAAGACCACCAAGCCACAGAAAAGCAAAACCAGACCAAAATCGAAAGAAAACGAAAATGGGCAAAATCCAGGGTGTTACACGATGCCCCACCTCGGAGCCAGGCCGCGGCGCCGCCCCCTCCCCGCGGCCCTCCTCCACCACCGCGGCGTCCTCCCCGCGCCGTCCCCGACCTGCCCTGCTTCGGCCCTCCTCCACTGGCCTTCCTCCACCACCGCGGCGTCCTCCTCGATACAAGGTGAGCCCTCCTCCTTTAAATTTGTACTAGGATAATGCCCGTGTGTTTGACAGAAAAAAAGCTTTGTCATTTCACCATTATAAGTTACAACCTATAACCAGAGAAATAAATCCTCGCATGCTCGTAGCGATCCATATATGTTGCCATTTCACCACCGACCCAATATCACATATGGTAGTCATATTGTCCACCTATAACCCGAGGCAATGAGTTTCCCCATCATAATTTCCCCCTTTTAATGTAATATTGATGATTGATTTTGTTCTCGCGGAAGATATGGATAATCGATTTAACCAGAGCGATGATGCTTTCTATGAAAGAAAAATATAATAATTATTATGTTTTGAAAAATTAGATAATGACATTTTAGAGTTTCAAAAAATTCTAAAAAGAATTCTACATATTCATATGGATGTATTCAACATCTGTATAAAATCTGACAATAAAATACAATGTGGTGAGAGCTACACAAAAAAGAGAAAATCCTGCATTTCTTAAAGTGAACTCCTTTGTTGGCTGGAGAACAAGTGCAGCATAGAGGGGAATGTCACCTCCAGGAGTTTATGTTTGTCGTGCTGGTGCTTTTCATGCGCAGGGATCTTCTCTTCACCTCCAGGAGCACCGTCGGTCCCGTTGCCGTTGTCGTCGTCGTTCGACTATCGCCTCTATGGTCTAGGGGTGAGCTCGACTGTCATCTCCTCCCCCTTCCCTATTTGCTCTGTTCCAGTCATCGTGCCGATGCCACTAGATTTTACTTTCATGTCAAGTCTTGTAACCTAGGCGTCTCCCGTTCGAAAGGGCGGCATCTATAAATATGCATGTCTTTGCATATTTATAACTGCCATCCTTTCGAATTGTCTACGTTATCCATGGACAGCCCGAGTATGTGTAGATTGGGTTCGTTTTCCCATGCTCTGCTCCGGATCCGATGCAGAATTTCGTCAGTGCCTCCCTGTTGTTCTCCGGGTACACATCCTCTCTGTTTAATGCTGAGACGTGTATCAGGAGAATAGCTGGGAGGTGCTGCCGAAATTCTGTGTCGGATCCGGAGCAGAGCATGGGAAAACGAACCCAATCTACACATACTCGGGTGGGATTAGGACCTATCTTTACCTATTAGCATGTAGGTTGCATGGACGTAATAAAATTGACAAACCTGATTAACTGATGAATATATATGCTGAATTATATATATTTCTTGTGTGTTTAGTAGCTAGGCAAGATGTGTGATCGTGCGTGGATGTACACCGGTCACACTAGTCAGGAAGACATGACCAATGAATGGTTAACGAAAACCAAGGGGTTTGTGAAAGCCGCATTTGCAAATGGCCAGAGAAAAACCTGGTGCCCCTGTGTTAGGTGCGACAACTTTTCTCAGAGGAAAGAGGATGAAATGGGTAAACACTTGCATAAGTGGGGTTTTACGCTCGATTATACGGTGTGGATATTTCATGGAGAGTTTGCCCAACGTACCAGAGTTGAGGTGGTTCGTCGTCGCACCAACGAGCATGGTACCGAGATCGAAGACATGGTGCAAGACTTTGATGATGCTCGGGATTCAGACGATGAGATGGAGGAATCTGCAAAGGCCTTCAATGAAATGTTGGAGTCTTCAAAATGTCCTCTCCACGAGCACACTGAGCTTTGTCAGCTGAATGCCATCGCACAAGTAATGGCTCTGAAGGCTCAATTCAACTTGGGTAGAGAATGCTACGACGCGATGATGACAGTATTTGGACGCTTTCTACCCGAAGGCTATGTAATGCCTGCAAACCTGTACCAGTCGGACAAAATCCTCCATGCACTTAAGATGCCCTATGAGAAGATAGATGCCTGTGAGAAAGGATGTGCCTTATTTAGGCTTTAGTATGCGGACTTGAACTATTGTCCCATTTGCAACTCTTCCAGGTATGTTGTGGTAGACAACGGTATGTGTGAGAAGAGGCAGCCCAAAATCCCCATTAATGTTCTTCGGTATCTGCCAATCGTACCAAGACCAACGTCTTTTCATGGTCGAAGAGATGGCCAGACAGATGACATGGCACAAAATGGGCAAAAGAACCGAACTAGATGCATATGGGAATCAGATGTTGGTACACACATCAGATGGTTCTGTGTGGAAGCACTTCGATGCATTACATGAGCAAAAAGCGGCAGATCCAAGGCATCCCCGAGTCTACATCGGCACGGATGGGTTCAATCCGTTTGGTATGATGGCAACCCAATACAGTTGTTGGCCTGTATTTGTCATTCCACTCAATCTCCCCCCGAACAGATTATGCAAAGAAAGAACATTTTCCCGACGTTGATAATTCCAGGGCCCAACTATCCGGGGAAGAATATGAATGTGTACATGCAACCGCTTAAGGATGAATTGCAAGAAGCTTGGGATAATGGATTCAAGACATACGACGCCGCTAGCAAACAAAACTTCATAATGCATGTCTGGTACATGTACTCGATGCATGACTTGCCGGCGTATGCGCTATTCGTTGGCTGGTGTACGCATGGAAGGTTCCCCTGCCCCACATGCAAGGCAGCTCTTTAGTTTCATTGGCTGCAGGCGGGTCACACGTATTCTTGCTTCGACTTGCATAGACAGTTCCTGGATCCTCGCCATAAGTTCAGAAAAGACAAGAAGAACTTCACCAAAGGAAGAGTTGTCAAAAACTCTGCACCACCTGCGTTGACTGGCCAACAGATCATGGATCAGTTAAACGCTCTCGAGCCTGATCTAGAGCATCTAGGGTATTTCAAGGGGTATAATTCGGAACACGCCTGGACTCACAAGACATGCTTGTGGGATCTGCCTTACTTCAAAGACCTCCTTCTTCCACACAACATCGACGTGATGCACACTGAAAAGAATATCGGCGAGGCCCTTTTTGGTACATTGTTCGGCATAGATGGGAAGTCAAAGGATAATACTAAGGCTAGAGTCGATCAGCAGACTCTATGTGATAGACCATTACAAAACATGCGACAACCGAAAGGAAAGCAGAACTGGACGAAGCCAAAGTCCTGGTTCAATCTTGGACGGCCAGCTATGAGGGAAATTTTCTCAAAAAAAAGCTATGAGGGAAATTATCTTATGGGTGAAAATGCAGTTGATGTTCCCCGATGGGTATGGAATGAATCTAAAGAGGGGAGTGGGTCTTGAAAAATTGAAAGAAAAATGGTCTCAAGAGTCATGATTGGCACATATGGCTAGAGCGGGTAATGTCGGTGATGTTGCGTGGCTTTATCCCTAAGGATGAATGGCTAGTACTGGCAGAGATGAGCTATTTCTTCCATGTTCTTTGTGCGAAAGAACTATCGCCTGCCGTGATAGATGACATGGAAAAGTTGGCGTCGGAGTTGCTCTGCAAGTTAGAGAAGATCTTTCCACTGGGCTTCTTTAATCCAATGCATCATTTGATTTTACATCTCCTGACCGAGGCAAGAATGGGGGGGGCGTGCAAAATCATTGGTGCTATGCAACTGAGAGGATGCAGAAGACGCTTCGAGCAAAATGTAAAAAATAAACGTAGAATTGAAGCATCGATGGCCGAGGCATTCATTACTGAGGAGGCAGCAAACTTCATGACAGCACACTACGAAGCCAAAAATCATCATTTGCATAATCCGAAGCCTCGGTACAATGCTTGCAACCCTAAAAAAGGTGGATCCAACCTTAGCCTATTCAAAGGGAAGCTCGCACCAGCCGGTGCTTCGAAACCAATAGTGTTGGATGTCGAAGAATGGCGGACCATTACGTTGTATATGTTCAACAATCTAACAGAAGTGCGGCCGTACATCGAGTAAGTTCTTGGTACATTGTTTCGCAACTTCGAATTCCTTTGAACTGCTCTTATTCCTGGATATTTGATATAGTCGATACGTCGCCAAATTCTCGGATGGAACGGTGATCCAAAAGGATTCCATCGAAGAGTATGAGCTTCTGGCAAAGCATGGAGGCGGCTATCCCGGTTTCATCTCTTGGATCAAACAAATGGTAATTACCATTAATAGACCATTTCATTTCTTGGTCTAATTTGCGGCTAATGCAACAATCCTTTCGTATTAAACTTTTGTAGGCTAATTCAGAGTTTATGGACGCCGAATTGAGACAAGCTGCTAATGGTTTTGACTATAAGGTCCGTTCATTTGAGAAATACGACATCAACGGGTATCACTTTCGTACCTTTGGCAAAGAGCTATCTATGGCCGACCGAAAATCTATAAATTGTGGTGTCTCTGCTATCGGCGGAGGAGGTACCGAGTATTATGGAAGAGTTGAAGCAATTTATGAACTTATATTCTATGGTGAAAACCCACCGAACGTCGTAGTCTTAAAATGTTATTGGTTGCAGGCGAAGGAGACTAGAAGGACTCATGAACATATAGGGCTAGTCGAAATCAAACAAAGCACCCATTTAGATGTTCCCGATGTCTATATTACGGCTCAACAGGCGACCCAAGTTTTCTATCTACCATGGGCTTGCCAAACTAATACAAATCTGAATGGTTGGGATGTCGTTTATGAAGTGCCGACACGTGTTAGACCACCTCCCCCGAATGAAGAGGATTATGAACCTCACATTAACCCAGACACATATGAAGGAGAATTTTTCCAAGAAACATGTCTTTCCAAAAAATGTTTCAAGAACCACTCTACTTCACCCCAGAACATGGAAGTAGACAGCGACAGTGAATATGACTTCACCCCTGAGCCGAAACAAGAAGAGCCGGAATAAGAAGAGGTTACTGCTACGGATGACCTGTCAATGCTTGACCGATTACAGAAAGGCCTTCCACATGTTGATGCCGCTCAACCCGATGAGCACGTCATTCATGACGACACGCGTGATAGTGATGATGATGATGCATTTATTGATCCCGAAGCATATATAGACGATTCAGACTACTATTAGTTTGTATGCATCCCAACTTAAATTATATACATATTATTATTCATGTCAGGTATTCAATTTTTTTATGTTGTACTAATTTCGTTTACTCTTTGTCATGGCAGGTGTTGAAAGATGGTGGCGCGGGTCCAGAGCGCTCCGCTGGTACTTCTTTGTCGGTGGCCCGCAGGAGGGTGTAACATCCCAAAATTCTAAATTTTGGAATGTTATATTAAATAAATATTTATGATTGTTTGTTTGATTGTTGAGTGATTGATTGTGTGAAATTGAGTAAAAATTGAAACTTTTGAAAGTTGAATGAGAGGGAATGATATGACTTTCCCAAACTTTCATATTGAATTTTGATCTTCATGAATTCAAATTCATTTCATCACAAAAACCCTAGAGTGAGGATAATATGACTTCTTCCATTTAAAGAAATGAAAAGGGTTTTGAAAAGATTTGAATTCCATTTGGAAATATTTCAAATTCACAAACATTATGCAACTCAATGATTTTCATGAGAGAAGATAAAATGACTTCTTCAAATTATATGAAATATGAGTTGGAAGTTTAGAAGGATCAAATTGAAAGTCCCTTTGAAGGTATTTTGAAACCCACTTTCAATTTGGAGTTATTTGGTTTTTAATCAAATTACTTTTCTCCTAAAAATAAATAAATGGAAATAAGGGTAAAATGATTCCCTTCAATGGAAAATTAGGAGAAAATAATTTTGAAATAATTTTGGTATTTAAAAAAATGATTTTTATTGGGTTTTATTTCAACAGCAGCACTGTTTGACTTTTTTGAATTTTTGTGGATTTTATTTGCCTCTGAAAATATGTTCATGTTTTAGGATTTCTTTTTCTGATTTTTTTGATATATAATATGCCTATATAAAGTATTTATTTATTTTTAGTCTTTCTCTTTTCGTTCCCTGTTTAAAAAAAGGGGGGAAACGTTTCAAAAAAAATCCAGCCAGCCAGGCCAGTGCTAACCGCTCGGCCCAGCCAGCGTTTTGGCCCACCTACCTCGCCCCCGCGCCCGAATCTTTCCGCTCGGTCGCCCGCTCCCCTCTCGCTCGCCCTTGTACCGCTGACCGCTGGGCCCCACTGCCCGATCACCCTCGCCCGCGATCTTCTTCCTCCCCACGCCAGAGCCTCGCCCGAACGCCGTCGGAATCCCGATCTTCTCGGGATCTTGAATCCCCTTGCCCCTTCTCCAAGCACCCCCCCTATATATACACCTCCCCCCACAACGCGTCCCCCTCCTTTCCCCGCACCGAGAAACCCCGCTGCCTCCTCGATTGCTCGCCGGAGCTGAGCACCGCCGACGCGCTGTTGTCACCCTGCCGCTCCACCCCGACCACCACACCTTCGTCTGACACCACGCCTTGCTCCGCCGTGCTCGCCTACACCTCCTCACGCTCGCGCCAAGTCCAACACCCACCAAAACACCATCCCCGCGCCCCACACCATATGCCACCGCCGCCGTCGAGGTAGCCCTGCTAGACTCCGCCGTCCCCGATCCTCGCCGACTCCACCAGCGTGACCGTCGTCGACGTTCACATCTCCTAGAGCAGCCACCGCAGCCGGAGGACCGCCGGAGCAGCCGGACGCATCGAGCCCGAGCGCCACCACCGTCACCACCTCGCCGGAGTTGCCTTTCCTCCACTGTAAGCCACCACCGCCGTCCGATCTTTTTTATACGGCCCCGATTAGATTAGATTGAATAGTTAGGTTTTTTTTTCTAGATCGGTTTTAGTGCGGTTTATTTTACGGTTCGTTTGGTTTAGATCGAACCGGGTCTCTCCGGTTTTTCTATTATGTCTGCACCGTATCTGGTTCTCTTAGATTGCCAACGTTCATTGTTTAGTCTTCATAGTGCACACCTCCAGCGAACCAGGAATAGCCACGTCACCGTTGCCCGATCCGTAGGTTTTTTTCAGGTCTGTTTTATTTTTAGAATTAGTTCTGTTTTTGGAATTGCTATAACTTTTATGTTTTAGATCCAAATTGAGTGATTCTTTTTGCATTAGATTCAAAATTTCTTGAAGTTTCTGTTAGAACAGTTGGATTTCAAATTTGAGTAGTTTAAATTTGAATTTGCATGAATTTGTTCAAATCACTAATTTGGCCATATTTTGAGTTTTATAAAATATTTTTTATTGATTCTTTTTGCTACGGTTTTGTTATTGTTTTGTCTATCCAGTAGCATATAGTGATTTATTTTTAGTTTATTTTAAATTAGGTTTTTAGCAAAACAGTACTGTTTTAATAGTTTATAGGAATAGTGATATTTCCTTTAGATTTAATGGTTTTAAATTATTATTTTTGTCACTTTTGACAAATTTAGTATTGTTTCTGCTATTTAACAGTAGACAATTTTATTCTTATTTTAAAATTTATTTTTTGTTAGTTTTGTAGGAAAACTTGTATAGGTCATAGTTAGAGTTTTATAAAAGCTTTTTATGTGTTTCTTTTTGCTAGTAAAAGTTTATGAAAAATACTTTCTGTTAAAATTAGTTGTTTTATATTTTATTTTCTGTTTATTTATTATGTTAGTATTTTCATTGTTGTTAAATTTTACTTAGGACAAAGCTATTTTGGGTTATGTCTTAGAATTTTCTTTAGTAGTTTTCTTGTGTAGTTTTCATTGGTTTTTATTTTGTGTTCTTTGTGATTTGCATTTTATTTGTTGATTTTTTATTGTGATTGTTAGAATTGCTTGCTAGTATGTTTGCTTATGTGAATACAATGTTTGACTATATAGATTTTCTCGGAGTGACGAATAGTTTATCAAGTTTCCGAGAGCGTTAATGTCTTCATCAACATACCAGGCAAGTTCACTTTGACCATGCTTTTCATACCTATGTTTTTATTGCATTTAGTCTCATCTTTGCAATAATTCCTCCAGTAGTGATATTGAATCCTTGTAGTTGAGTAGTATGCATGAGGTAGGAACCCATCACCCTGTTACCAAGCCCGGGACGTTATTTATTTTAATGCTACGCTATAGTAGACGGGGTTGGTATGAGTGCTCGGGAGTGGTGTGAGAATGGAGGACTCTACGTCAATGATGACAACTTCATGATGGCATCTGCAAGGACTTCATCTTCAGGACCTCAAGACTCGAGACAAGAATTCAATACACACTACTGGGTGAAGGATGGTTTAGATGGGCACCCTGGAGCAACCAGTGGATGACCCGGGATGCATGGAGAAGCGCCATGACATCTTGCGGAAAGCTTCACCCAGACTCAAAGAGATGGAACAATACTTCATGCCCGGAAGCTTACCTGTGCAACCGCAAGTCATTATGGGCTCTGGCTTGGTTGACCTTAGTTGTGACTCTGGCTGGGACGGTGCTAGCAGATGTAGAACTACGGTAGGATTGGATGAGCACCGGACAGTGGTCAGGGGAACTCTTCGGAAGACCATGTTTCGGTCATCTTGTTCTCAAACACCCTGAAGTGCGAGAATGTAAAAAGAGGGATCGAATCTTGCGGGTAAAGTGTACAAACCTCTGCAGAGGGTTAAAACCTAATCGATTAGCCGAGTCCCCGGTTACGGACAATTTGAGCCTCTGGACTTGGATCTATCTCGGAACTCTCAACACCGGACTGATAACTTAATTGTGGGCAACTGATTTTTATTTGGGCTATGAGACATCGGTTGGCGGAACCATGTCATGATAGAAAAAAAAACACCGTAGTATAGACTCCTGATATTCCTTTGATGTAGGAAAAATAAAACCAGCTTTTATGCAAACAAAACTCAGACACAGAGCCACAAAGCCATATTGCATATAGAATAGTTTATCATCTGTTTTCTCTTATTGAGATCTTGCCGGTACATTCAATGTACTGACCTACACGGCTGCAACGTATCATGTTGCAGGATTATTTCTATGATGAGTGAGTTTCGTTGTTGGGTTACGGTCTACACTCAACCTGCCGATGGCTTTGATGGGACTCCACACCCGATTGTTTGTTTCCACTGAGACTTACGAGGTATATATCAATTTTACGTTATTTATACATGGGATTGCACTTTGATATATACATTGATGTACTGTGTGTGCCAGCATACTGATCTAGGGATGGCACAGATACACAGAGGCTTGACCTTTTGAGGTCGGGTCGCTACAGAGGGGTACTTCCATTCCACCCCAACATCTCTGGAGAGCGTTGTTAGACAGAATGGGGACACCAGCGGGCGCTTCTTCATCAGCGCCATTGCCCACTGGGAGAGGAGGTCGGGGAGGGAAGAAGAGAGGAGGTAGATTAGGACGTGGCCGCGGGAGAGGTAGGCAACCTCCTACGCCTTCCTCGCCGCCACCCCCAGCTCATTCACCCAAGCACAAGACTGCTAGGGTGGACCCGTTTGAGGTGGAGGCTACGGGGACTGCGGACCATGAGCCTCGGGTTGACGGGCCTTCGGCCCACGAGACTCCGGTCCCAGAGGCTTCGGCCCATGAGACTCCAGTCCCAGAGGCTTCGGCCCACGAGACTTCGGCCCACGAGGCTATGTCCCAGGAGACGTCTGGATGGGGTACTTGGCCGGATCCACCTGAGGGGCCGAGTGGCCATGCTGATGGTGGCGGAGATCAGTTTACTGATAGTGAGGGCGAGGTGGCTGCTGACATCACTATGTACCAGCGTGGTGGTACACGGCTCCCACCCCTGCCGACGACCCGCGAGTAGAGGCCGGTGATTAGGCCTGATGGGAAGAAGTAACTGCATTTACTCTTTTTGTATGTTTTGCCTTCACGTTTCTTCAAATATCTAATCCGTTGGCCTTGTCATACTGCAGGGGTTCGGTACACGCTAGTGAGGTCCGCAGTCCCAACACCGTCCTTGGTGTGCTTTGCCGGCAAAATTTCCCGGGGTTTGTCACGTTGCCCGGTGAGGGTCAGCTTCCATGGCTAGGATTGAGCTGGGAGCACTACTTGGCTGCCCAGGCCCCACCGGAGGAGATGATCGACGGTGTCTTGTGCCACACGAGGGCCAAGATGGTGATCAGAAGCTTTTGGGTAATTTCTCCTTTACACAATTACAAACTAACAATAGCTAGTAATCAGTGTTGTATCGTTTGATTGCAGACCTTCTACAGGTGTGAGGAGGGATATGAGGAGGATGCGGCAAAGGTTATTGATACTGAGTGCAAGCGCCTATTACAAAACTTATGGCATGAGGCTCGACCGCAGGCTGTTCAAGACTACTACGCCACGCGTGGTATTAATAAGGACAAGCCGTCGTGCCGCGGAAAGTCTCTGAAGAAGCATCAATACATGACGGTAATTACCTATTCTTAAGGCCTTGTACTTAGTTTCCTTGATTTGATTCGTAGGCGTAGCGCTCAAATTTCTCTTTACTAACTTAGGTGCCCCCGATATGGTGTGCGGATAAGATGAATTGTTGGGAGGCGTTGGTGGATGAGTGGTGCACAGACCACTGGCGAGCCGTCCATGACAATGCCAAGGACCGGCGTGCCCAAATGGTTGGTGTGCCACACCATCAAGGCAGCACCAACTTATATCAGTTCAGGCGGAACTGGGTATGTGGTTTGCTTCATGATTCATGCAATTCATTCTTCATGCTAGCTTGAGCCCTTTACTAATACTTTGTTCCTCTCTTTTAGGTGCGACACAATAACACGGAGGTGCCAGAGGTGTACGACCTCTATGCCATGGCCCATACTACCTCGTACAAGAAGGCCAAGGCATTCTCTGAGTCTGACCTCGCTCATCTAGAAAAGTTCACCAACATCTCCTCCCACCACAAGCTCGTGAGGTACAACGAGGAGGCGAAGGCGAGGAAAGGGGAGGACTATAACCCGAGGCAACATCCTATTGATCCAGAGCTGCTGATGATATCTGGTGGCGGGAGGCCCCATGGCTCGATAGCCATGGGAGATGGACTGATACGTTGTCCTCACACTCTCTCGGAGATCAAGGCGCGCCAAACAAGCTCCTGTCCTGAGATAAGGACTTGTCCATGGCCAGTCGATCTCGCCATCGAGGTTAGTTATACGTACTCAGATATCTTTCCTCCATTACATTATGTGTGCGGCCATCAATGATTACAATGCTAACAAGGAGTGGTATTGCATGCTGCTCTTCAGAAAGAGGAGCAACAACCCAGGCGCTTCTGGAGGAGAGGGACCGGGTGGCGGCGGAGAAGGAACTGCAGGCGGAGGAGGTGATGGCTAGGTTGTTGGAGGAGGAGAGGGCACGGAATGAGGCAGCTCACCGAGCCATGTATGAGCTCCTCATGGTAAGTTTCTTCTGCATATTAGCCAAATCATGCACGTAATGTTTGTTTCATTATTAACTAATATGACTGACTCGTCAAAACCAAATGTGCAGTCTGTGTGCGAGAAGACTGGTCAGACCCCTCCGCCGATGCCAGTCATTACTGCGGCGGGAACGGTGAGTTTCATTTGAATGGTCATTAGTTACTAGTCTTAACATTTGAGTGTCATCATGCTAACGAGACATTGCAAATGATCTTTGGTGCAGCATAACTCCCGAGCCGCATCGCACACCCCTTCTCCAGGGAAACCTTCTCCAGGTGACGGCCAGAGGAACCCCGATGCTTGACCTCCGTGATGATGACGACGGTAAGTTTTCTCTAGTGTTTTGCTTAACAAAAGCATACTTAGCTTCGTACATGCTAGAGTTAGCCCTAATATGCCACATATTTAGCTTATTTCCCCAAAAAAGACATACTTAGCTAATTATCCTCCAAAATGACATAATTAGCTTATTTAGTTCATTTAAGTGTTTCAAAGGCTTCTACAATCGTCATCAAAAACAAATGGAACGTCTTTTTGCAAGAGATTAGTAAGAGGCCTAGAAATTTTAGAGAAGTCTTTAATGAACCTCCTATAGAAATCAGCATGACCAAGGAAACTTCTTATACCTTTAATATCTTTAGGACATGGCATTTTCTCAATTGATCAACTTTAGCTTGATCGGCTTTAATGCCTTGTTTAGAAATTTTATGTCCCAAGACAATACATTCATTCACCATAAAGTGGCACTTCTCCCAATTCAAGACAAGATTAGTTTGTTTACATCTCTGCAAAACTCGATCAAGGTTGCTTAACAATCATCAAAATAAGTTCCGTAAACGGAAAAATCATCCATGAAAACCTGAACAATCTTTTCACAAAAGTCAGAGAATATAGCAGTCATACATCTTTGAAAGGTAGCAGGTGCATTGCATAAACCAAAAGGCGTATGTCTATAAGCATAAGTTCCAAAAGGGCAAGTAAAGGTGATTTTCTCTTGGTCGGATTGTGATACAGGTATTTGAGAGAATCCAGAATATCCATCAAGAAACCAAAAGTATGTATGCTTAGACAATCTTTCTAACATTTGATCAATAAAAGGTAAGGGGTAATGATCTTTTCGAGTAGCTTTGTTTAGTTTTCTAAAATCAATTACCATCCTATAACCAGTTACAATTCTTTGTGGAATAAGTTTGTTTTTATCATTAGGGACAACGGTAATGCCTCCTTCCTTAGGGACACAATGAACATGACTTAACCATCTACTATCAGCTATGGGATAGATTATACCTGCTTCAAGAAGCTTTAATATTTCACTTCTGACCACCTCCTTCATCTTAGGATTTAATCATCGTTGATGATCGACAACTGGTTTAGCATCAGGCTCCATATTAATTTTATGCTGACATAGAGTGGGACTAATGCCCTTAAGATCGTCAAGAGTATATCCAATAGCAGTACGGTGCTTCCTCAGAGTTTTTAATAATCTCTTTTCTTCATGCTCTGAAAGGTTAGCACTAATAATAACAGGATATATCTTTTTTCATCAAGATAAGCATATTTCAGTGTATCAGGCAATTGTTTTAATTCAAATACGGGATCACCTTTAGGTGGAGCAGGACCTCCAAGAGTTTCAATAGGCAAATTGTGTTTAAGAATAGGTGGTTGATCAAAGAACATCTTATCTATTTCATTTCTTTCATTCATGTGCATATCATTTTCGTGGTCTAGCAAATATTGTTCTAACGGATCAGTAGGAGGTATAGCAATAGAAGCAAGACTAATAATTTCATCTTTACTAGACGATTCTTTATCATGAGGTTGTCTACGAAACTTAGAGAAACTAATCTCATGAGAAATGTCACCAAAGTTAACACTGAAAGTTTCTTTAGCACAATCAATCTTAGCATTAACAATGTTCAAGAAAGGTCTACCAAATATTATGGGACAAAAATCATCTTGTGGAGAACCAAGAACTAGAAAATCAGTAGGGTATTTTATTTTTCCACACAAGACTTCAACATCTCTAACAATCCCAAGCGGTGTAATAGTATCTCTATTAACAAGTTTAATAGTAACATCAATATCCTCTATTTCAGCAGGTGCAATATCATTCATAATTTCTTGATATAAGGTAAATGGAATAGCACTCACACTAGCACCCAAATCACATAAGCCATGATAACAATGATCTCCTATCTTAACTGAGACAACAGGCATGCCAACAACAGGCTTATTCTTATCTTTAGTATCGGGTTTGGCAATTCTAGTGGCTTCATCACAGAAATAAATAACATGCCCATCTATATTATCGACTAAGAGATCTTTAACCATAGCAATATTAGGTTCAACTTTAATTTGTTCATAGGGTCTAGGTGCTCTAATATTGCTTTTGTTAACCACGCTTGAAGCTTTACCATGTTCCTTTATCCTAACAGAGACAGGTGGTTTCTCAATATAAGCAGTAGGAATAACTGGATCAACATTGTAAATGATAGTTTCATCTTTAACTATAACGGGCTCCTCAATCTTTTCCTTAACACGGGTGATATTTAAACCACTTCTCCTTAATGAGATCAACATGAGTAGAAAATGATTCATAAAAAGAGGCTACTATCTCAGAGTCAAGGCCATATTAAGTGCTAAACTTATGAAAAAGCATCGGTATCCATAAAAGATTTAACACAATCGAACTCAAGTATTATGAAAAGCATTGGAGCCAGTCGAAGAAGAATCGAGCATGGTTTGATCATCATGAGAAAGCCGAGCATAAAAAATCTGTAAGATAATTTCCTTTGGGAGCTCATGATTGGGGCATGTGTACATCATGTACTTAAGCCTCCCCCAAGCTCGAGGATGATTTCTCCTTCACAAGGCCAAAAATTATATATATAATTCCGATCACGATGAACCAGATGCATAAGATAAAACTTTTGATGAAATTCCAATTTCAACCGATTCCAATCCCACGTTCCAATATCATCACATAGCCTATACCATGTCAATGCCTTTCCCTTCAAAGATAAAGGGAAAAACTTCTTCTTAATTTCATCTCCAGGTAAACCTGCAAGCTTAAATAATCCACAGACTTCTTCCACATAGATTAGGTGCATATCAGGATGTAATGTTCCATCTCCTGCATAAGGATTAGCTAGCAGTTTCTCTATCATACCTGAAGGAATCTCATAATAAATATTTTCAATAGGTGCAATAGGTTGAGGAGCAACTCTTTGTGCTTCCGGTCGAGGTGAAGATACCCCGAACAAACCCCTCAAAGGATGGTTTTCCATAGTAACAAGTAAGAGTAAATTTCAGCACGTAATATAAATGTTTCCTTACCAAAGGCGCTTCACTCCCCGGCAACGGCGCCAGAAAAAGATCTTGATAACCCACAAGTATAGGGGATCAATTGTAGCTTTTTTGATAAATAAGACTGTCGAACCCAACGAGGAGCTAAAGGTAGAATTTATATTCTCTTCAAGTTCTATCGACCACCGATACAACTCTACGCACACTTAACGTTCGCTTTACCTAGAACAAGCATGAAACTAGAAGTACTTTTTAGGTGTAAAGTGATGACCCACAAGTATAGGGGATCAATCGTAGTCCTTTTGATAAGTAAGAGTGTCGAACCCAACGAGGAGCAGAAGGAAATGACAAGCGGTTTTCAGCAAGGTATTTTCTGCAAGCACTGAAATTATCGGTAACAAGTAGTTTGATAGCAAGATAATTTGTAACAAGTGACAAGTAGAAATAGTAACTAAGGTGCAGAAAGGTAGACCAATCATTTTTGTAGCAAAGGACAGGCCAGAACAGTCTCTTATAGTAAGCAAAGCGTTCTTGAGGACACACGGGAATTTCGTCTAGTCACTTTCATCATGTTTGTTTGATTTGCGTTCGCTACTTTGATAATTTGATATGTGGGTGGACCAGTGCTTGGGTATTATTCTTACTTGAACAAGCCTCCCACTTATGATTAACCCCTCTCACAAGCATCCGCAACTACAAAATAAGAATTAAGATAAATCTAACCATAGCATTAAATATATGGATCCAAATCAGCCCCTTACGGAATAGCGCATAAACTAGGGTTTAAGCTTCTGTCACTCTAGCAACCCATCATCTAATTACTACTCCACAATGCATTCCCTTAGGGCCAAAGATGGTGAAGTTTCATGTAGTCAACGTTCACATAACACCACTAAGGGAATCAACAACATACATATCATCAAAATATCGAACGAATACCAAATTCACATGATTACTTATGACAAGACTTCTCCCATGTCCTCAAGAACAAAAGTAACTACTCACACATCATGTTCATGTCCAAGATTAGAGGGGTATTGAATAGCATAATAGATCTGAACATATGATCTTCCACCAAATAAACCAGCTAGCATCAACTACAAGATGTAATCAATGCTACTAGCAACCCATAGATACCAATGTGAGGTTTTGATACAAAAATTGAATATAAGAGATGAACTAGGGCTTGAGATGAGATGGTGCTGGTGAAGATGTTGATGAAGATTGGTCCTCCCATAATGAGAGGGTTGTTGGTGATGATGATGGCTTCGATTTCCCCCTCCCGGAGGGAAGTATCCCCGGCCGAATCGCTCCCCAGAGAGCAACAGTGCTTCTGCCCAAGTTCCACCTCGAGACGGCGGTGCTCCGTCTTGAAAGTCCTTCCTTTATTTTTTTTCTAGGGCAAATGGGCTTATATACCAAAAGATGGGCACCGGAGGCTGGCCAGGGGCCCCACAAGCCACCAGGGCACGCCTGGGGGGTGGGCGCGCCCTAGTGCCTCGTGGGCACCTGGGTGGCCCCCTCTGGTACTTCTTTGCTCCAGTATTTTTTATTTATTCCAAAATAAATCTTCGTAAAATTTCAGCTCATTTGGAGATGTGCATAATAGGTATCTCTGACGTAGCTTTTTCAGGTCCAGAATTCCAGCTGCCGGCAATCTCCCTCTTCATGTAAATCTTGCATATTAAGAGAGAAAAGGCATTAGAATTGCTCCACAAAGTGTTATATTGATTAAAAACACTATAAATAACAGTAGGAAATCATGATGGAAAATGGATGTATCAGTTGCCTCCTGGCTATAAATAGCCACCCCCTTCCGCCATAAATTGGTGGATGCTCAGAGTTAGTGCACGGCTTTTGTCGTTTGAGAGCAACCCACCTCCGAAGCCTTTGAGAGAGAATCCTTGCGAGGACAAAACCCAAAAACACCCAGAGGCCAAAGAGTGTTTGGCATCACTGAAGTCTTTCTGTTCCGCGTGATCCGAAGACTTATTACACTTGAAGACTGTGATCTTCCAGTCGGTTAGGCGTCACGTTCTGAACATCCAAGAGTCATTGTGGTTTGCCGATGAACGAAGTCTGTGAAGGTTTGGAAGTCTACCTTGAAGACTTACCTAAGTGATTGGGTGAGGACTAAGTGACATTAGCTCAAGGGGAATAAGGTGAAGACATGGTCTTCTGAGTTAGATCTCAGCCTTCCTAACCAGACGTACAGTTGTCACAGCAACTAGAACTGGTCTACCAAAAATCCTTGTCTTCGTCAAGCCAAATGGTTCTATCACTTCACCCCTTACTTACTGTTTAGCTTTGTGAAGTCATTGCTTGCCTGCTTTGGTTGAATACATTGTGTGAAGACCTTCACCCTTGATTGCATATTTGGCTTCACACTATCTTCCTATTCTGATCTGTCTACCTAGCTGCTCCTTCTCTTCGTGCATTCTTTGTACTGTACTTTGACTCTATTGCATGGCTAGTATAGTATATCTTCCACCGTGCTCTGTTTAGTTACTGTTTTAACTGTCTGTCTTTGTAGACATTGCCTGTCTAGAAGACTTTCATAAAAATCACCTATTCACCCCCCTCTAGCCGATAGCTAGCACTTTCAATTAGTGTCAGAGCAAGGTGCTCCCTTGTTCTGTGTGATTCGGTTTAACCACCTGGAGTTTTAGCTATGTCGACTGCAGGGATAATCAAGGTTTTCGCTGCTTGCCCCGTCTTTGATGGCACTGATTACCCCTACTGGAAGAATACGATGCGCATGCATCTTGAAGCCATTGACAATGACCTCTGGTATGTCATCAAGACAGGCATTCCCAAAGTCGGTGAAGGCGTCACCGCTGCTGATGTCAAGAGGTTCGTGCAACTGGACTCAACTTCCAAGAACATCATCTGTGGTCATCTGACCAAAGGGCAGTATGGCCGTGTGAGTGCTCTGGAATCTGCAAAGCTAGTCTGGGACTGGCCGTGCAAGGTCAACGAAGGCGTCTCAACTCAGAGAGACTCAAGAATCGATGTTCATCACAATCTCTTCAACCGCTTCAAGAGGCTCGACAATGAGAATGTCCAACTCACCTTCGATCGTCTTACTGATATCACCAATGAGCTTCTTGCTCTTGACACCACTGAGATCACCAATCATGAAGTCATGAAGAAGCTATTAAGATCTCTTGACAACTCATTTGACACTCTTTCACTAATGATCCAAGAACGTCTTGACTTCAGGGATCTTGACCCGTCTGATATACTTGAGAGGCTCAATGCTCATGAATTCCAGCTATCTGAGAAGAGAGATATCTATGGCCCTAACTATGGGCGGTCCCGTGCTTTGAAGGCAAAGGTAGTTTCCTCATCTAAAGACTCTGACTGCAGTTCTAGTGATCCTGAAGACTTAGGCAAAGAACTTGCAATGCTTGTGAGAAAATTCCAAAAGTTCTCCAAGAAGAATCGCTTTGGAAATTCTTCAAAATCCAGCTCCAAGAATACTGAGGCCTCCACTCATGACTACAAGAAGAGAACCTGCCACAAATGCAAGAAACCAGGCCATTACATATCTGAATGTCCTCAATGGGAAATGGAAGCCAAGAAAAAGAAGAAGAGCAAGGAATATGGCTCTCATGAAAACAAGAAGAAGAAATCCTCAAAGTCTTCTTCAAAGTATTCATCTCACAAGAACAGCTCATATGGCAAGGCTCGTGCTTTCATTGGCAAGGAAATGGATTCAGAGGAGGAGCCTGCTTCTGAGGAGGCGGAGGTGGAGTCGGAGGAGGAGTCTGATTCAGGCGTTGCAAGCCTGGCTCTTGCTTCGGCATTCGTCGCCAAGTCCATCTTCAGCACTGAAGACAATGGTCACGTCGCCGACGCTGAAGCCAATGATGAAGACAACTCTGCTCCTACCTACTACTTCATGGCAAGAGGCGCTAAGGTAAACTCACGCGATGCTTACTTTCAGATCTCTAGTGAAGATGACTCTGATTGTGAATGCAAACCCAGCTATAAGACACTTGCTAAAATTGCAACTGAGCAACAAACTACTATGGAAAAGATTCAAAAATTGTTAGACAAAAGCGATGACCTGTTGGACGAGGAAATGAATCGAAATTAGTCCTTAATCGAAGACAAAAAATCTTTGAGTTAAGTATGAGGAACTTGAAAGTCGTCATGAAACCCTCTCAGCTAATCATGAGAAGCTTTCCTATGATTATCTCCAAGGGAAGCAAGATCTAGAAAAACTGAGAGCGTCTCATGATGATCTTCGAAAGGAAAATGATTCACTACTCGCTCAACAGATCAGTACCACTCAGGAAGAGTTTGTGCCACCTTGCTTAAAATGTCTTGAGCGTGATAATGCTTTCTCTGCTGCTGAATGTTCAAATGCTTTTGAGATTGCAATACCTTCAACTGCTAATGTGGTAACTAACCCCTCTTCTAAGGATGCCACTGCTATTGCTGGTGAGAATGCCAGGTTGAAGACATTGCTTGAAACAAGCATGTACAAAAGCCTCAAAGGGCATCAGACTCTGTGTGATGGCCTCAAGAAGCAGATACTGAACCGAAAACCTAGGAAAGAGGGTGTTGGTTTCGAGAGAAAAATGAATGTTGATGGATCCTACTGGAAGCCTGAGCAGCACCCCAAAACCATATTGGTTTCTGCAGAGGGCCCTTCAGTGGATCCATCCACCTTATCTGGTTTTAAATGTGCTAATCCTATCATCACTGATGAGTCATTTGACTCCAACTATAAACTGTTCAAAAAACAAAATGGTGAAGTGTTTGCCAGGTTTATTGGAACTAACTGCAAGAATGGGTCCCCTATGAAGAAGATCTGGGTTCCTAAAAGTCGTCTTGATAAGCTTCCTGTGAATGTCATCATGACACCACCAGGGAAGAAGACAAACCCTAGACCACAGGCTTCATATGGCCCAAAGGCTTTATACAGACAGAGGACCTCATATGGTCACCTTAACGCCAATGTTTTGCAGGGAAACTATCATCAGGCTCATGAATATGAGCATGTTTCTTCGAACCACTATGTTCACAAATCGAAGAACTTTTCTGCTTATTCATTTGAGTACTACTCACCTCCTGCAAAACTATTTGCTAGGGCTTCAAAGCCAAAATTCTCACATGCTACACTTAGACTCATTGCTTCTAAGCCACCCCTTCAGATGTGGGTGGTTAAGAAGAATTAACTTCTCTTGCAAGGTCGGGTCTCCAGCCGAAAAACATTGACTTCTGAATACAATGCTGGGGACCTGAAAAATCTTGTTGGGCACAAGATAAAATGTCAAAATGGTTTTAACATTTATTTCACCCATGGTTTCTTTCATGATCGTCCTACAATATCCTCAACTAAACTTACCTATGATGAACGTCTCTATCGATACATGTTTGTTCTTCACAACACTCTTGGTGAAGACTATCGTACTAACTGCTCTGTAGGGTACAACTCCGAAAGCCACTGAATGGATCATGGACAGTGGCTGCACTAACCACATGACTGGTGATCGAAGTCTTCTCATGGACTCTACTCTTCAACCATCTACAAAAAGCCATATCACATTTGCTGACACTGGTAAAAGCAAGGTATTGGGTCTAAGTAGGGTTGCTATCTCAAAGGATCAACACATAGATAAAGTGATGCTTGTTGAATCCCTTGGATACAACCTAATGTATGTCTCAATGCTCTGTGATCTTGATATGATTGTGATATTTGGAAAATATCGATGTCTTATGCTAATGGCTTCTAACAAATGTCAAGTCTTCGAAGGTTATCGAAGAGGTGATCTGTATATGGTAGATTTCTACGCAGGACCACAGCTTGCCGTATGTCTTCTAGCAAAAGCTTCAGAGTGCTGGCTTTGGCATCGAAGGCTAGGACATGCGGGCATGAGGAACTTGCACACTCTTGTGAAGAAGAAGCGCAACATTGGCATCGAGGGCATCAAGTTCTAGAAGGACCATCTATGTGGTGCTTGCGAAGCTGGGAAGATGACTAGGGCAAAACATCCCTCAAAGACAATCATGACGACTTCACGTCCCTTCGAGCTGCTACACATGGACTTATTTGGACCTACTCACTACTCTACCCTTACTACTACTGCACAAATTTATGGCTTCGTGATTGTTGATGATTACTCTAGATATACTTGGGTGCACATAATTCTCTATAAGACTGAAGTGCAGGATGTCTTCAGGCATTTCGCCAATCGTGCCATGACCAACTATGGCATCAAGATCAAGCACATCAGGAGTGACAATGGCACTGAGTTCAAAAATACTGGCGTCGACACTTATCTTGATACGCTTGGCATCACACATGAGCTATCTGCTACATATACCCCTCAGCAGAATGGCATCATGGAGCGCAAAAACAGGACTCTTATTGAGATGGCCCGCATGATGCTTGATGAATACAAGACTCCACGAAAGTTCTGGCCTGAAGCCATTGATATTGTGTGCCACATCATCAACAGGGTATAACTTCACAAGTTCTTCAAGCAGACATCTAAAGAACTACTCATTGGTAAGAAGCCAAATGTAAGTTATTTCAAAGTCTTCGGTGCAAGGTGCTGGATAAGGGATCCACCATCACACTTCCAAATTTGCACCAAAAGCACATGAGGCTTTTATGCTTGGCTATGGAAAGGATTCGCACACCTACAGGGCTTCAACCTCTTTCACTATAAAGTGGTTGAAACTATAGATGTGCGGTTCGATGAAACTAACGGCTTACAAAGAGAGCACCTGCCAAATGTGCTAGATGAAGTTCCAGCTTATGAAGCCATCAAGCTAATGGGCACAGGAGAAATCATACCCACCGAGGAACAAGGTGATGATGAAGTCGTGATTCCTGCTCCTGTTCAGCGTGAAGACAATGTTGAGCCTGAAGACAATGCTGAAAATCAAGACAATGATCAGCAATAGCAAAGTCTTCGCCCTGTTCATCCTCGTGTGGCAAATGAGGTTCAGATTGAGAAGATTATTGATAGTATCAATGCACCTAGTCCACTCACTCGATCAAGAGCTACGCCATCAGCGAACTTTTGTGGCCACTTTGCATTCGTCACCATATCCGAACCCAAAAAGGTTGATGAAGCTTTCATGGAACCAGAATGGATTCAAGCTACGCAAGAAGGGCTTCAACAATTCAAGCTCAATAATGTGTGGGAGCTAGTCAAACGTCTTGATCCGCATAAGCACAATATTATTAGCACCAAATGGATCTACCGCAACAACTAAGATGAACATGGTCAAGTGGTCAGAAAAAAAAGCTCGTCTCATTGCTCAAGGTTACACACAAGTAGAGGGAATTGACTTCGATGAAACCTTTGCTCTAGTGGCTAGGCTTGAAGCCATTCGTATACTGCTAACCTATTGAAATCACAATGATATACTTCTGTATCAAATGGATGTGAAGAGTGCTTTCCTAAATGGCAAAATTGAATAAGAACTCTATGTTGCTCAACCACCTGGTTTTGAAGATCCAAAGCATCCTCACATGGTCTACAAGTTTAACAAGGCACTATATGGCCTCAAACAAGCGCCTCGAGCTTGGTATGACACACTCAAAGAATTCCTGAAGAGCAAAGGCTTCAAACCTGGTTCTCTGGATCCCACTCTCTTCATGAAGACATATGATGGAGAACTGTTTGTATGCCAAATCTATGTGGATGACATTATCTTCGGCTGCACTGACAAAAGATACAGTTATGAGTTCAGTCACATGATGCAAGAGCAATATCAAATGTCCATGATGGGGGAGCTGAAATTCTTTCTTGGTCTTCAAATTCTTCAACAAAGCAATGGCATCTTCATATCTCAAGAAAAGTATCTCAAGGATTTTCTGAAGAAGTTTGTAATGCAAGATTGCAAGGGCTACAAGACGCCAATGCCAACAAATGGTCAATTGGGCTCCGATGACAATGGTAAAGAGTTCGATCAAAAGGTATACCGCTCCATGATTGGTTCTTTATTGTAGTTATGTGCATCTAGGCCAGATATAATGCTTAGTGTTTGCATGTGTGCCCGATTCCAAGCGGCACCAAAGGAGTCGCATCACCTCGCAGTGAAGCGAATACTTCGATATTTGGCTCACACCCCAATGCTAGGATTATGGTGTCCAAAGGGCTCAGAGTTTGATCTAGTTGGATTCTCATATGCTGATTATGCTGGTGACAAGGTGGATCGCCAGTCTACATCAGGCACATGCCACTTCCTTGGTCGATCACTTGTCTGTTGGTCTTCAAAGAAGCAGAACTGCGTTTTACTCTCTACTGCTGAAGCTGAATACATTGCTGCTGGATCTTGCTGCGCTCAGCTTCTCTAGATGAAGCAAACCCTCAAGGACTATGGCATCAACAAGAAGATGGTGCCCCTCTATTGCGACAATGAAAGCACCATCAAGATTTCACACAATCCAGTTCAGCACTCCAAGACAAAGCACATTCAGATTCGTCATCATTTTCTCAGAGATCATGTGTTGAAGGAATACATTGATATCATTCACGTCAACACTAAAGAGCAATTGGCAGATATCTTCACTAAGCCTTTGGATGAGAAGAGATTTTGCAAGCTGCAGTGTGAGCTAAATATCATAGAATCCTCAAATGTCCTGTGAATGGACACACATCCTAACACTTATGCATGTTGATGACTTAGGTGCGCAACACACAAAGTAACCTATGTCTTCAATTCATGAAGATATACAGTCTAAGTGTGAAGATATTAATGTGGAATTTGACTTCAGAGCGCCGCGATAATTGTGCGCCGTGTCTGGGTCTAATACTTCCTATACGGTGGGTAACGCCACCACCAAACTTTTTTGAAGATTTTCATTTGGCGTCGCATACATTGCATTATCTTCATGATTGGTTTGTCTTCAACAATGGATTTATCTTCGCGTTTTATTTTATATTACTACCTATATATATATATATATATATATATATATATATATATATATATATATATATATGTTTCTGTCCTCAACAACATTCACTTATAGCTATGTCTTCAAGTTGCCCTTTCTGCACTAAGTGAATGTGATCGGACCCTTACCCCGTCTGTGCTTATCTCTCCTACTCTCTCTAAATCTTCATATGCATTCTATTGACACGTGTCGATTGTTTTCACTGTGTCCTTGTTAGTCAAAAATTTTGAGACAAACATTTAAAATGTTTTATTATCCTTATCCATTGTGCCGGCCCCGCAGAAGCTAGAACGACCTCCCGCCAAACCAGCTATGTGGTGGGGTCATGGCACAGCTGTTGAAATTGTGCATGAAAGCCACGCGTCGAACAAATGTGAACCGCCAGGGGGAGCGCAGTAAATTCACCGCACCGCACCCCTTCTTATAAATACTTAGGCCCCATGGTCATTAATTCTTCTACTGCTCCTGTCGCTCTCACCCTCACAACCCTAGCGCCGTCGCTAGCTTCATCGTCGCCAGAGAAGAAGCGCTTCGCTGCCGCAACCTCTCCATCATTGTACTCACGCCGGCCGCGGATATCTTCTCCCCACCGCCGCCGTAGCTGTCTTCCGCCGCCAAGTTAGGGCGCGGGAGATTGAACTGCTCGGCCTCCTCCCTGCCTCGTCTTGCAGTTCTTCCTTAGTTCTTGAGCGGTAAATAAATCTCACCTTTTTACTGCTAGTTTGATCCAATAAACTTTCTATATCTTCAGAAAGTTGTTTTATCACTTCCAAATCTGGATCTTCTGTCTTTCGCATCTCATGATTTGCAAAGTAATTTCACTTATGATTCATAACTAGTGTGATTCCTCACTTGTACTTATTTTCGGATTCATACAAATCTGGAACCAACTTATCTCTATAAGTGAATGTCTTCGCACTATGAGGTTAATATCTTCAAACTGACTTTATCTTGAAAATCCTCTGAGAATGCATATGACCTCTCCTTCTTCCCTCGCATCTCTAGTTCTTTCATTGGTACATGTCCATGGGTGAGTCTCTTGGTTCTCATAGTCTTAATTCATTTGCAGACTTCTTACAGCTTCACCTTGACTCTCCTGAAGCCAGTTCCTGTCTAACAAGCAGAGCGAAGCCAATCGTTTATGTGAAGCCAATGGCTAGAGGTAAATCCTCAAAGAAAGGGGGAAGGCATCGTCATGAAAACACTGCACTTGATCTGCCTCCTGATCTATATGAAATGTACAAGTCTAATCCAGAGGAGACCAATGGAGAATGCAAATCTCGAGTGCAATGGATTCGTAGGTACTGGGTTGAGCAATGGTTTCACTATAAGTTTGTGACCCCAGAGTATGCTGCAAAGAACACCGTGAGGCCACCATGGGCCGACATCGTCTACAAGAAGCTTATTCCGAAGACTAAGGCTGACGCCATTCGGATAGACTTCTACCCATGCATGGTTAGGCGGCCTATGCCTGAAAATCCTAATCCCTCAAGCATACTGTGGTGCTGTGAGGATGATCTATTTGAAGCCAACTACCAGTTTGCCAGGGGCTCAGTAGCTCAGAACAAAAAGGACTATGGGATTGACTTCAATCCAAGTCCCGCAGAAACAAGGCCAGATGGCACTCGCCAGACCGAACCCAATCTGGTTGGCCCTTTCGATGATCTTGCCGCCTATCTTGTGCACTGTGCTAAACAAAGAGCAAGTGCTGAAGCTACCCAAGAAGGTGTGCATCAAACTGCTGCTCCTGAGTCCCCGAAGCCTACCAAGAAAGCAAAGGCTTCAAAGGTTGTCGCTGCACCAAAAGCTTCAAGAGTGAAGCCCCTGAAGATCGCACCTCCTGAATCCAGTGTGCACTCTGAAGATATGTCTCGGACCTCTTCGAAGAGAAAGAAAACCCCTGGGCAATGCCTTACTCCCACAAGCATTCTACGCAATGATGATGATATCATAGATTTGTCAAGTGATGAAGATCTTGATGATGATGCTCTAGAACTGTTGATTAAGAACAAGCAGGAATAAGCTGATATCTTCAAGGACCTGCCTCTGTTTGATGCAGATATTCTGAACAACTTTATTGATGAATGGTTCAATGATCCATCACTCTCCCTTGATGATCTTCAGTTGCCCATTGGCATCAGCGTCACCTTCCAAGGTTGCGGTGCCAAGGAACTAGCCATTGCTTAGCAAGTAATTGAGCAGAAAAACAAGATTGATTATGAGAAGGCAGTCTTCAAGAAGCATGTGGCCAAGCTCAGCGCCACTGATATTCAAAAATTCAAAACCATGATGGCTGATCTGAAGGCTGAATTTCAAAGGTGTCGTGATGAAGCAAAGGGCTCACGTGAGCGTCTAAAGTACTATGCTGAAAAGTGTGTCCAAGCTCACAACAAGGGTTTGAAGAGAAACGCCTTTGGCCGCCCTGCTATTGACCCCAAGTTGGTCAAGAAGAAGAAGAAGAAGCCAGTAGTCCCTGCTGCTGAGGCTTCAAGGCAAGATGTGCCTAAAATAATCTTCCCTCCAAGCTTTGCTGGTTCGAGGCCATCTGTTCCATCAGTTGCTTCCAAAAGGAAGAAGACTAAGCAAGCTGAAGCAGAAGCCAAGAAGCGTAAGCACCAAGAAGCTTCTGATGCCTCCCCTTCCTTGAAGCGGCAGAATACAAAGTCATCAAAGACTTCGCAAAGGGCCCAAGCACCAACCTCTTCATATGCTCCTAAGGAGCCACTAATTGTGAAGCCCATCTCTGTTGCTTTGCTTGCCTCCTCAAATCAAGAGAGAAGAATGATCGTGCATGAACCTGCTCTCATAGAGACTCATGTCACAGAAGATATTCCAGCCACCAACTCCATTGTGGCTGAAGACATTGGTCAAGAAGACAATGTGCAAAAAGATGATGATGAAGTCCTTCCTCAGCTCACCCAGAACCTGCTATCATCGCCTGTCCATCGAATAGTGAACCTATAAGCATTGGCGGTCCCACGACGCAAATTGCCCAAGATGCATTCTGGGAAGAGCAGCACCCCAACACCCCACTGCATGAAGTGATTCCTCGTACGCCACCAGCTCAAGTAACCACTCTCATGCTTGAGACCCCCCAAGCAACCCCCGAAGACATGGAGAAGACAACCCCGTCCCCTCAAGCATCACCTATGTTCCAAAGGCTTCGCAGAGGCCCGCGGCCCTCCTCCAAGTTCAATATCCCTGAAGAGGATGTGCAAACTACCAACTCAGTAGCACGTGAAGTGTTCCCTGAAGCCACCTCTGCAAATACTGCTGCAGAATTTGAAGCCAAACAGGCTGAAGGCATTTCGGCTGCATCAGCCGATGACAATCCAGAAGAAGTTGTTGTGAACACCGCCTCTGAACCTATACAACCTGAATCCACCGTGTCTGTCCCTCCTGCTGCTGGAGCCACAGTGATAGAAGCCCATGAGCCCGAAGACAATACTCAGCTTGAAGCTCATGTGGCTGACGACAACGCTCAGCCAGAGACCGATGATGGCCTTGTCATTGCTGAAGATAAGTCTGGGCCTGAAGTCCTACTGGTTCGTGTCCCATGGCCAACCTTGTTCCTCCAGAAGTGCCTGGACCCCAGTACGAATTCAATGTCAATAATAGGCCGCAGACTCATAAGCCAATGCCTCGACTACCCAGGCTTCGCAGTGCTGCATCTATCGACTGCACGTTCAGTGTCCTCAGCTTCAGAGTGCACAACACATTCTTTAACAGCGCAAAGAACCCGTACAAGAAGCCACAAATATCATCTGATAGGTTCTAGAGCCATCTATAGTGAAGCTATTACACGTGTGTGCTATACAACCAGGATCGGATTCATCATAGGCGTCTCGATCTAGAAGCCATGACTGATCTGCCGTGCTTTGATCAAGTGTTGGACTGCTTCCGAGATGTTGGACTATTGCCCTTTGTCCATGACAAGGAACACTGGAACAAGGAGTTGATCCTTCAATTCTATGCAACACTTCACATTTCAGGATACAACAGGGATCCAAATACTTGGGTCCTTGAGTGGATGACAGGAGATGTGCACCATACTGCTCATGCTCGAGAGCTTCTTGAGCTAACCAACCTGCCCACTCCTGGAGATAACTATAATCCAGGTTGTGCTCCTTATGAACAAGAAGTTGAGAGCATCTTCCAGAAGCCTGAGCCAAACATGACTGAAATGCTCATTATGATGAAGTACTTGCCGGTTGATGATGAATACCCCACTGCCTTCTTTGTTCAAGACCTTGAGTATCTTCCTCGCACAGTCCACCATATTCTTTGGCATACTCTGTGGCCAGTCAAAGGGGACTCATCTTCAGCCCAGCTTCAAGGAACTATGAAGACATTAGTATATTATGTCGTCAATGGCATCAGATTCAACACGCATGATTTCTTCAGCAGGCAACTTGCCACTTCTGGCATGGACCTTTTTGGCATCAAGTTCTATGCGCCATGGATCATGCGCCTTATCAAGACTCGATCTACTGTGCACTATGAACCCTCTGGCCGAACGCATCACATCTTCCTGCCTGAAGTCTATGTTCCTCATGAAGTCATTTATCCTTCGGCAGATAAAGATCCAAGACTTGTGGAGCCAAGCCACTCTAGGCATATGGAAGCCATCACCTTCCAAATGTGGCCTCAACTTCACGCCTTGCTAGTCAGCTTCGGCTTCCACGACCAGCTGACACTAAAGCCACTACCAGCACAGTTCCCCAAAGGCCTCAGAAGTGCCCATGAGTGATGACTGACAGAGAGCTTCTTGTTTCTCTTCATCAGAAATAAGATAAGCATCATAATTGGCTGAAGCGCCAGATGCAGAGCCTTCTTGTTGACGTCAATCGCATCCGCAACCTCTCCACCAAGAATGCATTTGTTGCCCATGAAGCAAATAGGCGTGGTTGGAAGAGCCTCACACTATTATGTGCTGAAGATGATCTCATTGCAGATGGCTTCACTGAGAGCTTCAAGTTTGGCTCCAAGCCACCAGAATCTGCTAAGTGGCGTGCTACACCTTCCATTGAAGACTCTGACTACTCATCATCTGCACCAACTATTGTTGCTCGTGTGATTGACGAGGAGGACGACGCCACTTCACTAGCTATGGCTTCAATGCATCACGGTGCTGCATCAGGCCCCTCTGCACCGCCCAACACCAACATCGACCCGACTGCACCAACAACTTCTACACCACCTTTCGGGAATGCTTAGACACCTTATGTCTTCATTCCTTATTTGGTCATTTGATGAAAAAAGGGGGAGAAGCATATGGGTTGATAGTCTTCTAGCGGGATTTTGGTCGGGTGCTATATTTTATTAAGTTTGCAACTCTCGTTCTTGAAAATTTTGCCTTTGGGTTGTAACCTTAAGTCCTGATGGACGTTTGCTACATTTGTTGCTGCTTTTGTTGTGCGCTATTTAACTCTGATCTTATGCGCATGAAGTCATTCTGCAGGCACCCATTTGTCATTATGCATGTCATTATCTTCGAAATATTTCACTATGCACTTTGATTTGACTTCATGAACAGAGGGAGATCTCCACAAAGCAAAACCTGCCATGTGCATTTGCATTCGAAAGCAAATTACTTATATGTACATCTTCAGGGGGAGCCCTCCAAAATTCATGAAGCCAATGACCACGTTCTTTAACTTCCATATAATTTTATCCCCATTGAAAACTTCAACCAGTTTGTCATCAATCACCAAAAAGGGGGAGATTGTAAGTGCATCTAGTGCCACCCCTAGTTGGTTTTTGAGTATTGACGACAAACTTGGTTGAGGGACTAATGTGTTTGTGAGATTCACAGGAGAACACAGGTAGAAGTCCCTATTGATTCGGTTTACCCATCGAAGATGACCCCTAAAAATGTATGAAGACATTGGTGGTTCGCGAAGACATTCGTGTCGAAGATAATGACACGTGAAGACATTGAAGTGCGAAGACATAGTTTCTTTCATAGTTTCATTTACTTCTTTCTTGAGTCATAGGAACCACCGAACTGTCAAGTGGGGTCCAGGTGAACAAAGTCAGAAAACTGACGTGATTCTCAACCCAAATCCTATGTCTTCGAGTGAAGACAATGAGAGAAAATCTTATCCTGAGTTGGATAAGTTAGCTTTGCTTGTAGCCCAAGCCAAGCTGTCATGTGTGTTTGAAATCCAACCGTTGGACACGTGTCGGTTGTCCATTGACCTAGGGTCATTTCGGACATATCATGTCGGGTTACCCCTGGCTATAAATAGCCACCCCCT
This sequence comes from Thinopyrum elongatum, assembly GCA_011799875.1. Taxonomy (NCBI): domain Eukaryota; kingdom Viridiplantae; phylum Streptophyta; class Magnoliopsida; order Poales; family Poaceae; genus Thinopyrum; species Thinopyrum elongatum. Next base: position 213,282,976 of record CM022301.1, on the reverse strand, counting down.
TCCACCATAAATTGGTAGCTGCTCAGAGTTAGTGCACGGCTTTTGTCATTTGAGAGCAACCCACCTCCAATGCCTTTGAGAGAGAATCCTTACGACGACAAAACCCCCAAACACCCAGAGCCCAAAAAGCGTTTGGCATCACTGAAGTCTTTCTGTTCCGCGTGAGCTGAAGACTTATTACACATGAAGACTGTGATCTTCCAGTCGGTTAGGCGTCGCGTTTTGAGCATCCATGAGTCATTGTGGATTGCTGGTGAACGAAGTCTGTGAAGGTTTGGAAGTCTACCTTGAAGACTTACCTGAGTGATTGGGAGAGGACTAAGTGACCTTAGCTCAAGGGGAATAAGGTGAAGACGTGGTCTTCTGAGTTAGATCTCAGCCTTCCTAACTAAACGTACAGTTGTCACAACAACTGGAACTGGTCTACCAAATCCTTGTCTTCGTCAACCAACTGGTTCTATCACTTCAGCCCTTACTTACTGTTTAGCTTCGTGAAGTCATTGCTTGCCTGCTCTGGTTGAATACATTGTGTGAAGACCTTCACCCCTGATTGCATATTTGGCTTCACACTATCTTCCTATTCTGGTCTATCTACCTAGCTGCTACTTGTCTTCGTGCATTCTCTGTATTGTACTTCGAGTCTATTTCATGGCTAGTATAGTCTATCTTCCGTTGTGCTTTGTTTAGTTACTGTTTTAACTGTCTGTCTTTGTAGACATTGCCTATCTGGAAGACTTTCATAAAAATCGCCTATTCACCCCCCCTCTAACCGATAACTAGCACTTTCATGAAGCTATGAGGAACTCTTTAATCAAGCCTCCCATTCATCATGCTTCTTGCCCTGACTTTCCTATGTTTCAATATGTTGATGATACTATCCTTGTTATACCAGCTGACCCAACTCAATTGTAGCACATCAAAAACCTTCTTCTATATTTTGCAGCATACACTGGTCTAAAGGTCAACTACTCCAAATCCACTCATATATCCACCAACTCTCCTCTGCCCCTGATGACCCACCTCTCCACTATCATGGGATGCCCGATTGGTCAGCTACCACTTGCTTACTTGGGCCTCCCCCTCACTCTCTCTAAACCCAAGGTGGAGGACTATGCACCTATGCTCAGAAGAATTGCTAATAGGCTTACTGGTTGTGCCACCTTACTATCATATCGGGACAAGATCACTCTGATCTAATCTGTCTTCTCCAGCATGCATGTCTTCTTCATGTGCTCCCTCTCCATGCCCATAACAGTGGTCCAACAAATTAACTCCTACCTCAAACAATGCTTTTGGAGGAAATATGTCTCTGAGGAAAAGGTGTTGCATTGATTGCTTGGGAGAAAGCCTATTTGCCTAAATCCTATGGTAACCTGCGTATTCATGACATCAGCACACAAAATCAAGCTCTGCTTATGAAATATCTCCACAAGTTCCTGAACAAAGAAGATATTCCTTGGGTCAATATTATTTGGGAATCATATTATCCCAACCGTGCTCCTAGTACCAGACCTATGGGCTCATTTTGGTGGAAAGCAATACTCAAGCTTATGCCTTCATATAAATAACATGCTATATGTACCCCTGATATTGGCAACTCTATTCAATTCTGGCATGATAAATGGCCTGACACCCAACTGCAACAAGCCTACCCTGAGCTATACTCTTACTGCAACAACACAGATGTCTCTCTACTTCAAGTTCAGACTTTGGATAATTTAGAGGATCTTTTGCATCGACCATTATCATTCACGCTCACCGACAATTTCTCACTCTCAGCACAACTTTCCTAAACAGAGATAATCTGAATGTGAGTGACAAATGGACTTACTCTTGGAGCTCTGGCCAGTATTCTTCTCTCAAAATGTATAAAGCTATGATGGGACCCAGCCAAGCACACATGATCTTCAAACTCATTTGGAAAAGCTCAGCTAAACTCACACACAAAATCTTCTTTTGGCTCTTGCTCCATGACAGGATCAACACCAGGAATTTGCTCCACAGGAAATCTATGTATCTCCCTGATTATAACTGCCCTCTACCTTGATAAAACTGAAGAAACCCTCACCCACCTCCCGTGGGACTGTGAATTTGTGAGAACATGCTGGACCACAATCATCCCTTCCAAGAATAAAGGCATCTCAAGCTATGATGAAATTTGCTTTGCTTTGGCCGAACTTCCTTCAGAGATTGCTATGGACATTGTCATTATGGGTTGCTGGGGTATTTGGTCCATCAGAAATGATAAAATCTTCAGACACGCTGCCCCACATATCTACATGTGGCACTACTATTTGATGGAGGGCTTGAAAGTGACCATTATCAGTGCTAAGCCAGCAAAGGTCCAGAAGATACAGGCCTAGATACATAATCATTTATAATTGTTTCCTATGTATCCTAGAACTGGCATTGGCTGATTGCCTTACTTTGTATTTATTTGTAGATATTTAAATTTATAAAATTTACTTTATAACTATTGTTCTACGGTTCAGATTAAAAAACTACCAAAAAAGAAAAGATATGTTCCATTCCCTGCGCCTACAATTCAAACAGAAAGATTAAAAAAAAAGATGTCCCATTATCAAGTGGACCCACATATAGAGGCATCCAATATGGGGTTTGTGAGTTTGCGCATCACATATGGAGGCCACTAATATGACGACTCTGCTAGGGTTGCTCTTAATCTGCATGTCACACAAATTTTTTAAATTAAAAATTCTCCACTCCTTAAATAGAGCTTTAGGTTGGAATAGGGAACGGATGTTTGGCAGACCATATTATTTAGCCATATTTGATTCATCATATCAACTCTAATTTATTGTGGCTAAGTTAGAGGTAAACCATGCCTTTGACTTTGCTCATCTTTTGCTCGATGATAAAAAATTAACAGTCTAAATTGGATGGTAAGGAGGCTGCAAAAGAAACTCCGGTAGTCTTCCAATTTGGTTAACAACATATTTCTAGGTTATCTTGCGCACAAAACATGCACTCTCTTTTGTCTTCTGGTTTGGTTGCCAACATATTTATGGGTTAGTTCGCGTAGAAAACATATTTTGGGGTTTCAGTAAGTTGATGATGAGAAAATTAGGTATTTTGTCTCTCGGGCTCCCTTGAGCCCAAATTTTTCTAAATCCAAAAGTAGACTTTTAAAGGTTTATAAAAAGCTAAAAATAAAGACACAGGTATTTAGAGATGTATACTATATGTGTGTAAAATTTCATTATAAAATAAGTTTTCACGTGAGCTATAAAAAATCATGTGCTTTTATAGTGAAGAGTACATGTGCTAGAAATATATGATTATGTTATTTTTGTTTTGCTCGCACAAAAATGTATTTGGCAATGAAACTTTATAGACGAGTAGTATACATCCATAGGCATGTGTGTAATTTAAAAAATAAATGAAACCTACAAAATATAATTTGAATTTTCCAAAACCAAGCTCCATGAAGCCTGGGAGCCCAACGCAATTCCCAAAACTTCATCTTGATATAAATCCTTTTTGCAGGGGTCTTGGTATCTCTAATCCTATAAAAGATTCAGTTGGTGATGATGGTGTGCCTTTCTTCTGTTATTTCTGACCATCAGATTTGCATCTACCGACTGTGAGGTTAGTTTTGTCGTTTATGCAACAAGACCCCACTTTTTTGCTTCAATTTGCAGAATACCCGTTAGTACTAATCAACCACATCCCTTCCTCACCTCATCAAAACAGCCACGAGAAATATATTTTGAGTGATCTATAACCACTTGTTTTGTGGTCTCTTCATATGCAAAACAAGTGGTTACCGATATTTCTATAGGCACGCATGGAGCTTATGGACCTATAATCAGCGAGATTAGAGACAGAGTTGCGGGTTTCAACTGCAAGTTCATGTTTGAAGAAAGAGCGGCAAATTATGAAGCTGATAGTCTAGCTAGATTTTCTCATTCTTTAAATCAGGGAAGACACTTGTAGTTGATCCAACCCCATGATCTGTATTGTATCCCGCTACATGCGGAATCTGAGCAATAAAATTTAGCTTTACCTAAAAAATTCTAGTATATTTTTAGTTATTATATATACACCAGAACTAGAGGGTTTTTTTCTTTCATGTTTGTGAGCATGTATTATTCTACTTTAGATTCGCTGCAACATAGTAGGAGCGCATTGCTAATAAATCCAAGTAATACTTTTTTTAACATCGATACACGTGGAGTAGGAGTAGTAGTACCAGTCAAACGGATGACATGGAAGCATCAAACCCATTACGCGTCACGTAAGGAGCGATCAATGGCGCTGTCCACGTCGGATCAGCTACGAGACAACAGAAAGATTGGGTGGGCCACCACTTCGCTCGCTTCGTCTCGAAGGCTTGAGCCCCTTTCTGTGCGACGCGTCCTCCTTTTCTCTCCCAAATATCTCTCTTGTTTTTTCTTCCCTGCGTGGCTAGGGTTGCTGCCGCCGCCGCCTCCACCTGCAGAAGAGGCAATGAGCTGGGTATGCCCGGGTCTCCCACACGATCCCCTTTCCTCTTGTCGCCGCCCGCCTCCTCTCCCCTCACAAATTTCTCTGCCTCCCTGCCGCCGCCCCCTCATCTCAAAACACCGCGACGACGCCGGCCTGCTGCAGCAGCGTCCAACCCCAACAGCCGAGGAACAACCCCCACGCTCGTCTTTTCTTCCTCTTTCCCGCCGTTGACGTCTCCACATCCCTCCCACTCACCCACATCGGCCTCGCCGCAGAAGAGGGCTAGCCCGGCTGCGTCGCCGGTCAAGTTGCGACTGGAGGTGAGGAGGGGGACCAGCCACGCCCTGAGGAGGTCGTCCCCGGCCTAATCCCTAGGGTGCCGTTTGCGGATCGATCCCCTTCGCTGCGATGAACCCTTCTCGTCGGTCGCTCCCCATGCTAGCAGGTGGGCGGAGCCTCGTTGTCGTTGACGGGACGAGGCGAGCAGCAGTCGCAGCAGGTTGCGATGCTGGCGAACACGTCGGACGTGAGCCGCTTCAGCGGGAATCGATAATGGCGCAAGACCCACCGCTTCTTCTGTTGTGGCGATGCACAGGGGCGTCTCTACAGGTATGCTAGCTCCTCCTATTAGCATGAAGCACTGAGGCACCATTGCGCTAGCAAACACGTATTTAATTGAACAAACAATTGTCCTGTTTTGTACACCCATAATGCACTTCTAAGATAAGTGTATCTATATTCTGGCAATCTGCATCGTTGGAATTCTTTTATTTGTTCAACTTTGTCTTGTGGCATCAACGGAGGCTTATCTTGTCCTCGCCTCCATCCTCTCTCACTGTCACGCATGTCCATTGATAAGCAGTTTCAGGGGTCGGACATGGAACAAGAACAATGAGGCAGGGCCAGCACAACAGATGCAGCAGAAGCAGTATCAAGGGACCCAGGGCCCCAACCAGTGGAGATGATTGAGAAGGAGCGATAGGGGAAGAAGGGGCTGATAAGAGGAAAAGTGGCATCATGCAATGCTAGGCCCCCCACATCGTGGTCGCGCAGGGAGTCCTGGCCAAGTACTCCGTCGGCGCCGCCGAAGATAATGTTGCGAGCTCAACCAGTTCATGGTGAGCACTCACATGCCACCTATCTCCTTCTCTCTCTGTCTGCTTCTGTTGCCGTTTGGAACGCCTCCATCTTCTCTTTATTTCACTGTTTGCATACACCCCCTCTAAAATGTTAAGTTACAGTGTGAGACTCTAGAAATATTAGACTGACTGATTCCATATTAGAGTTACGTTTCTATTGATCAAGGGTCCATATTTATAAATACACGTGCCCCTTTAGGACTATGTTTGTTACTCATCCATTCTCCTTTAAGATGTTCTTCCAACAAATATGATCTGTACAACGGCATACAAAGTTCAAAACTTAAAAGAAGCGTCATGTGAGAATTTTGATAATACATACAGTAGGTCATACTACCATGGACATTTATAACTTGGTATAATCCAGTGTTTCTTTAAAGTGGTATAATTAATTATTTATATATTGTGCTCTGCATAGATTTCCGTTCCATTAGTTGGTCTATGTTACTTTTGTTTGATAATATGTTATGATTTTCTGTCGTGCATCCCATGGATTCCAGGTTCATCAGTTAACTTGATTCTTCTCTCTGCCTATTGATATTGTTTTAAACAAGAATCTTTTTATCGTTCTAATCGGTATTACATTTGTTTACCAAAATTCATAGAGGACCACAGAGTGCTTGCATATTTTACTGGATGCTTCAGCTTGCAGTGGGTGCCTTGAAGAGTTACAGTGGGCTTTGCTGTACATGGTTCAACTATTTCGTTTTGGCTCTTGCGTCCTGAATGTTCTCCTTTTGTTTGAGACATAGATTGTACTGGAGCATGAGAAGGTTTGTGTTTTCTTAAACATCTTATGTTGCCATTACTGCCCTCATCAATGGTGTCTCAGTTTTAATCATTTTATCATGAATTTTCAGCAAGGCCCAGAAGCAAGATTTGCTATTTGATACCTTTTGGCTGATGACATTCTTCGAATCAATTTCCCTTGTTGGAAGTCAAGGAATCACAAACTTATTGCTTGATGATGGTAACAAAGGAATCTTGCTTCCCTATACATTTGCAACCTTTAGTGTCAGCAATAGGAATATTGTATATCATAAAAGCACCCAGTATCAGTACGCCCATCATGCATCTGTCATTGCAAGGCATCGAAATTATTGTTTACTCATGTCCTCAGAGGTGAGTGGTGAGTATACCATCCTATTTATTTTTCATTGTCTCGTGGCTTTGCGTTTGAGGCTGTTGAGATTTCTGTATTGTTATCTTTACCAATATGATACTTTCTGGGTTTCTTGGACTATGCTTGATTAGGAACTGTGATAGTTGAATAAGAAAGCAGTTGTGAACTTGTGAATCGAAAAGTCCGTCTATTAACACCATGTTTGTTCAGCTGATCTGTACAATCGAATACCGGGTTGTTGAGGAGAATGCAGATGATGCATTCTATGAGTTGGAGAACCCCCCAACAGCAAATTCAGTCCTACGTTTTTTATGGTAAATATTAATATTTTGCTGTCTCGTTATACTATTTCTTCAAAGCCTAAGCTGGTATTCTTTTTCTGGAAAATAGTGGCTTGAGCCATAGTTCCAAGAATGGAGCTGGACCGTCTTTTGAGAAAAAAAAGTTGAAGAAAATTATTGCTGCTGCTTAACAACTGAGAATCGTATATTGGGTTATGGGACTACAGGGTTGGCTCATCGATATTCGGAGTAGGTATGTCCTATGTCAATTTGAGGCACAAACATGTCCTATATCCGCGGTTTTTGTGATTGTAATGTGGGGTTTGTGCTGCTGTTACCGGAGGCCCTTGTCCAGATGGATGACTTGGCTTCTCCATTGAGCGTGATCCAATACTACACTACGATTCAACATAGCATGAAGTAATCTTGTTCTTACCTGATGTGGGTACATCTAAGTAAGATTTTCATTTTGGTGCTTCTGTGTCATCCATTCTTCTGCCTGTACAGTTGTTTTTTACATTATATTTTTACGTGTTGTGATTCACCACAATGGCAGAGTTATATCATTTGTGATTTGGATTGCGAGAGGTTAAAGTTGCATTGTATTACTTAACGTTATTATGCTTCCATGAATTTATAAAATTCAGTATCACTGCTAGTGATAATGATTTTCATGCCATTATTTGATATTCACCATGCTCCTGCCATATCAGGGGAAGAAATGTATACTTGCAGTATTCATCTCACCAAGAACTAACTACTGACCTGAGCTCTCATAGACAGAATCCGGATCAGGTACACATTGATCCAGCTGCAGTTTGGGTTCTATGCACTACAATTGCCTTTTTTTGTTGTTGGAAATCAACATTTTTCTGCAGTTTTGTATTCTACAGGAGCACCCGGGGAAGTTCATGGTTCTTGACAATGAGGCTCTTTATGACATCTGTTTGAGGACTCTCAAGTTGACCACTCCCAGCTGTAAGCGAAACTGTACCTTATTGTTATTTTCTATAGATGAATATGAGCATGATGTCAAATGGATCTTCGTAATTCTGAATATTTGTAATTGCATGTTATAATATGCTTAATAACACAAATATTGATGCATACTTTCTATTCACAACACGGAAAGTGGAACATAATGTTTCATTGGCTTCCTTTTTGTATAATGTTTGTCCAAACTATTGTTGTAGGGCAGTTTTGGTATTCTTAGACATGGTCTGAAACTCTAAATGGATTCTATTGGTGATATGGCTGACAGTAGCATCGTCTAGCATTGAGCGATGGCCAAATTAAAATTCATTCGTACTTTCCCACTAACATGTAGGAAGATTTCAGTTAATATGGTTTGCTCTTATTATTATCGTACTGCATATTATATATCTTTGACATTACTCATAACTTCAGTTTACATGGTAGCCTTTTAATATGTTTGAATATTCACCAGAATAGCCATCTACTCGCTGGATTTTACCACAATATGGAGTGCAGTTTAGAAGTTAGAATGATGGTACGCTCTATCCTGCTATCCAAGGTATGCAAGGATAGTAGGATTTGTATTACTGGAAGTATTACATATGCTTTGTATCTTTGCAACCTTCCTCCCAGTGATGTTCTTGGCAGGGGATCTTTGGTTATGAGTTCTAATAAAAAAATGCATGTAGTCATCAAGCCTTACTCAGACACATGTGTTTTTGTGTTTTGTGTATTATATCCAAATGAATCGAGGTATGAGCATGTATGCCATTCTTTCCCGAATGAACATATATTGGTGATTAGCAGGTGCTTTGTGTTCTACAAATGGAGCTCCCTAGAGATATGGCTATAAAACTACTGCCCCTGTGTTCATATGTGCCTGTCATTATCTACAATGCTTGTCTTTGCTTCCAAGCCTGATAGATTTTATGTATGTGCATTATTCGTAATGCATTTCTGTTATGGTATCTTATTTTTGCCAGCACCAAGATGCTCATGTCAGTGCTTCTAAGCCTGGTCTATTTTATGCATGTGCACTGTCCGGAATTTTGTTGCTGTATTATCCGGGCTGCCTTTCTTCTCGGTAAACTAAGCATATTGTCATACAGCTAGATTAGTGTGCACAATCCCGTATACAGACACGTTGACAAATACGACAGTTAGATTAGTGCGCACAATCCCGCCTCAAGAGGCGCCACCAGGTGGTGCCCTAGCCACTAGTGCATACAATGCATGACTTGGTTTTAACCCGAGTACGAAATGTTCCATTTATCGCGATGGAAAAATATGAAATGCTCAATAAAGGTGTCACCAGCGTCAGCGTGGCCGAGTGTCATTGGCTTGAACCGGAGGACTATGGCCATTAATGCCTTGGCCGCTCGGATGACAAGCGGACCGACACTGCTGACAAATCAGTACAGCTCCTCGCGAGGCGTGCCGGCCGTAATTCATTCCGAGAAGAAAGAAATCATGCCGCCCGTAGATGGTGGACGGAGAAATTGTGCAATCTGTTGCAGTATCAAAGTAAAGGAGACAAAGGAGAGACATAAATGATTCTCTTAGATCTATTGTGATGTGGGAGACCCATTTATATACATGTTGAAGGGGTGTGTTGGGGAGACATCTCTTCCTCAACAGACACCTTTTGGGAGGCATCCTTCCCATACAATTGATCACATGTTTTTATTTCTCAACACTCCCTCTTGATCAATTCGTCATATATATATTGCAAACTGAAAACTCCTCCAAAAACCCAGTGGGAAAAATTGAGGAGAAACCTTATAATAATATGCCATCGAAAACTCCTTTAAAACCCAGTGGGAAAAATATAAGGAGAAATCAATATGGCATATATCCGCACTTGTATTTATATTGTCTCGTTAAAAACCTTATATGAGAAACCATCATGGAAAACTCATAAAGGGAAAAAGAGTACAATATGAGTGATTTGAGGATCACCAACGGGTTATAACTTGGGATTTTACTCCCCCTGAACTTTGCAAACCTCAAGAATATCTCATACCAATTCCACGAACCTAGTTCTGGAATATAAACATTGATAGAGATATTGTGAATATCACAATAATCTGTTTGCATATTACCCTCCTACATTTCTGTAATTCACAAGGATAAATATAACCCATAAGCAATACAAGTGACATTATCTTGGTAGATAATGATAATCTCCACATGATTTCACATGTGGCCAATCATTCTATGAAGTCATCCACATTTTCTGATGCTTCAAATAGAATGATCACTGGAAGGACTCGTTTAGAGTCTATTCTGAATACTTCCTTCAAAATACTCTTCCAGGAAACCTAGTCTTTGATATGGCATTGTGGGATTAGATAATTAGCCACTATCAATATATCAAACCATGGTCCCATCTTGATTTTCCGGATGAAATTGATTAAGACCCTTTGTGCCCTGGATATATCCGAGGATATTCCTTACACAAATCTTATACCTTTCGGGGAATTGCACTCTCAATAAATTGCCAAAAACTATAGTGTCAGGCCTGACATATTTTGCAAGATATATGAGTGCTTCGATGGTATTTAGATATGGCAATTCATGCCCCACTATCACTTCACCATCTCCCCTATGTCTCAAGGATTTTGTATCCCATATTAGGTATAATATGACCATATGTGTCTTTGATATAATATATCCATATTGAACTTCTCTAATTGTTTCGAATATATGAAGACTAATATCTTAGGGGGATATGCTCAAGTCATCAACTTAGCCTAATTTGGTTTAACCCAAATATCCGTCTTAACATGATTGTGTGTATTTGTATTTTATGTCTTATATAGACTTTGATGATAAGATCATCGACATCAGAAATTAAGGTGATGTAAAATCCAATCCAGGATTTCTTCATGAATACACGTCAACAATCATTAGTATGAGAGTAATCCTTGTCAAGGAATAACTCACTTAGTCGGTTGCACCACACAATTCTCCGACTACTTCAAGTCATAGAATGACTTCAGAAGTTCCACACATGCATGTTGCGATTTACCTTTGGATTCAGAATATTAAGTCATTCAATGGCTTCAATATATACATCCAAACTAATTGACCCATGGGAGTATGTAGACATTACATACATCAACCGTATGGATCTGTACTGCCATTAACATTCAATATCGAAACATAATTCCACTCATACTAAGAAGGTATGCTACATCGTAACCGATGTCGGGTCTCTGCAAAAAACCCTTGTGCTACAAGCCTTGCTTTCTCACCACCTCATTTATTTTTGTTTCCAAACAAAAATTCACTTCTCTTCCCTCTGGAAGATACTTATGAGGAGCAGGTTTTACAATGGTAAATACCTCTCTTTGATGAGCGAGTGCCACTCTTCCTTAATTGCTTCCTTTCATTTGAACCAATATAAGTGCAACAACACTCTCCATGGATTTGGTTCAGGGCCTAAAAGGATTCTAGCAATTCTCGAGAAGAATTTTATGTCGACATATGTAGACTTTCTCATATACGATTCTCATGAATCGATATCATTGTGGAATTCTTATTAAGCCTCTTAACTCCTTGTGATTTCCCACAACAACGGAGTCAAGGTGTTTCGATGTCCCAACACCTTAAAAATGTGTGCACATATGTGTTGGACTTTGGATGCCGCGCATCCCTCAGGTGTCATTCAACTCGAGGTTGAATCATATTTACTGATCGAGGGGTCAATCTCCTCTATTTTCACTGAATCATTTGAGAACTTAATCTCATGCGACCAGAATTCTCCCCCTCTTGCTCTCAACTAGGGAGACGAGTGGTTTATTAGGTACCTCCACTCGGTACTTGACCAAAGTGACACCTTTGTCATCAGTAAATATACTTGGCAGATTATTTGGCATATGCTGCAAATTTCTCATAACTTGAACCTGGATTTCAGATTCTTAAGTACATGGACAAAATGTCTACGACATTTCTTATCCATTTCCTGGCATTCTCTATGGTACTCATCTCCCCCTAATGCCAGAAAATGTTCTTATTGCAAAAGCAATCAGCGTATGGGCTGCAAATAACTCCCTTGCTAGGGTTAAGGTATTCGGCGGATTAACGAACATACCACAGTTATTCCTCACATAGATCCCAACCATATGTGAAGGCCCATGATGTACGCTGGGGTTGTGATATCGGTATGCAACCGAATTACCGCAGATGGGAAATACTTCACTTATTTCCACGTACAAACTGCAAGGGGTGCAGTATCATTTGATCTTATTTAGATCAAATATGTGGAGTGTGAGACCGCATGTTACCATCAACAAAATGTTGGTAAATCACAATTCTGCAACATTGGCCAAGAAATATTGAATCTCTTTCATAAGAGATCAAGCCAAACCATTCTGGTTATGTACTATATACTGAATAAACCATTGAATGCTCGTGAATCAACTTCAACGACATTTGCATTCCAATGGAATTATCCCACGTTAGGATAATTTGCTCTAAATTCGTCAATTTGAGCAATTAATTCAGTAAACACATGGTTTCGTGTAAATGATACACATCTAAGACCATCTTCTAGATGCATCTATGAACACCATGAAGTAACAACATAACCCATATAATGATTGAATAGTCCAAACATATTCTTGAATGCAATCAAGAATATTGGCTGACTCATTTCAAATTTTAAGGTGAGAGTGCCTTAAAATTAATTCCCCAATTTTACATGTAGTGCACAAAACAATCAGATGATTGTTGGGAATATTGCAACTTGTCAAGTTGTGGCCAATAGAATTGTCAAATAATTTCTCTAATCATCCAATATCATGACGATAAAGGAGGAAAAATTATTATGTATGCAACAAGATTGAGTATGAACTGATTCATACACTCAATTATTTCAACTATCATGTCCGAGGGACAAGATGTTGCAATTTATACTATATGTAGTAGTACAATTATAGGCCAATGATATTTAGGGATAACTAGGAGACTACACGAGATCTCCAAAATATCTTCGGAATATCATTCCACAAGCATATCATCAATATAGAGGAGTCCATTCTCCTTCTACCATGCCAGAATATTTTCTGGCTATTTCCTTTTGAAGTAGAACTTCAAACTTATCCCATTAAACTCATTTGCCTCGAGTGAGCCGGTGGTATGATTAACCCAATACTTGACCAACTGGTAATCATTGGTATGTTATTTTGTACAACCACCACTTTGACAAACTTGAAAGTTGTCATTATGATCATTTAGATTAAATGATCCATTACCTTTTGAGATATACACTCCATTTCTGCTTGTCATTTTTTCTTTACTTTACATTCAATTCCTTGTGGTTTTCTAACCACTATTGCTTAGTACTAAGAGCACTAGCATGAATTTCAGGCATTGCAACCCGAAACATAGATGATATTTCTGTTTACCATCCTAGGAGAACGTAAAGTGCAGTAAGGACTTATAGTCAGATATGCATCTGAAGCCGCCTTATCACATAATCTCAACATAGTGTTGATTTATAGACAACAGAAGTATAAGGCTCAACGGACTCGAAGTCCTGACAACGAATGAATAATCATTCATGTGATGCTTATAACAATATATCTCGCCTCAATGAAGGCTCAAAGGGAAAATGGATATTCATCATCCATTACATACTCAGTTTGGAAACCGAGCCATTGCGATGACACATAAATGCAAATATGCATATTCTTAGCTATTGATAAATAGCCATGACATTTTCTGCAGGTGGAGTTTCTGTGGCAATAAGGCCCCAGGTCGACAAACTCTTTAATGTCCATGACCCATGTTAAATAGTTACTCCCACCAAATGTCATCTCATCGCATTTCCTTTCCAAAAAAGGTCAGCCATATGTTGCATGAAATTCTCATGCAATAATTTACCTTCAGTAAATTAAGTAGGATGAAAATGTTATGGCTAAACATAATCATGGCCATAGTGATTCTTTGTGACCCATAGGGTAGGCCTTCACAAGAAGATAATCATCACAATGTGATGTAGTTCTTCAAATTAAATGTAGTCACCTCAGAAAGGATAAACCTTTAATTTCCATAGAACACATAGAGGTAGTCGACCACCTAGTGGTGCCTCACTCTTATGGACAGTTCCCATTGATCATAACCTTCACAACCTTATGTTATCTATAACACATGAAGGTAATCGCCATAAAACGGCATAAACCTCTCAGCTGTGCATGGAACTTAATTCATAGCTATGATGGTGTCTCATAAGTTGTGTATGGATGGAAGGTAATCACCAAAATATGCAAGTGTTTTGCATAATTCTCTTCATAGCATAATATGCAGCATAGTCACCAATTCCTTGGGTTCATCTCCTGGTGGAGTATGCGACACTATAGTCACAACCAATGACACATGCTATGAAATTGACAAGTATTTGGAAAAACATCATGAAGGTAGTCACCAATAATGCAAACATCATAGCTCCAAACGAAAAATTATTTCATTACTATGATGTGCTAAATCCACATAAAGGTCTAGGAAAAGCCTAAACGACCCATAATATGACTTTCTACAAATAGATAATCACCATAACATGGTGTAGATCATATTTGTAGAACACACAGAGGTAATCACCACCAAGTGGTGTGGACCTCACCCTTATGGTACTTTGCACAACCTTGTGTTAATTAAAACACATTGAAGGTGGTCGCCACACGGTGACATAGACCTCTCAGTTGTGAACAAAGTTATACATTGGCTTAACCAATTCATAAGTTGTGTGCAGATTTGAAAATTGTCATATCAGTTTGTTGACATAAGGTGTGTAGACATAACATAGTCATGCAATGTCATACACCGTACCACCTTTTGTTTTCCAAAGTTTTGCAAGCAAATTCCATATTCCATTCGAATAATGGAGTCAACATATTGCTTTGCAACAGTATTACTCGCGTAATACAATAAGACCTATGGTCTTATACAGTCATTTTACATGATGTAAAATGATGCATAATTAATTATTATGCAATTTACCAATGGTCTACCTGCATATTTGCTCTGAAGCCCATGCTTAACATGCAAATAACAATAATTTATTGTTAAAGTGCTAAAGCCAAGGGGCTAAAACGCAAGATCTGATAAGCATATGCCGTAAATCAGAGAAAGCAGGGACCTTTCCAGGATTAACAAATAATCCAATGGCTGATTTGTAAAATCGCCAAGGAGATAGGATTCCTTTCCTTCTCTCCCGTGCGGTTACCAATTTCCCGAGGGGAATAACCGCCGCCGCCGGTTCCCGTGCGTCGCCGTGAAGAGGCGTCGCAGTCGGCCGTGCCTCGCCTTGAGCCGCCGCTGCCCCAAGGTACGAGCAGCGCCGCGCAGGCGCAGGCCCATGGACGCCGCCGTTATCGCCTCCGCCGGTTGTCACCCCACCGGGAGACGTGAGCGCGTTGGGAGCCGCGATCGCCGGTGAGAGTGACGCCGTCCGTGACGCTCCGTGCGCCAGTCGTCACCGATGTGCCGGGAAGACTCTGCTGCGTTGTTACACGACGAACCGGTTGCCATAGATGGTGTCGTCGTGTCTGGGTCGTAGCCGTCTGAAGCCGCTGCACTGGTGCATGCCATGGTGCACGCCACGCGCTGTTGCCGCTAAGGTTGGGAGACTGAAACGCTGCCACCCCCGCCGGTCGTCTTGGCGGTCTGGTCATAACTGCCGCCGTTTCTCCGTGCGTGCTATGGTACAGACCAGCATCGAGCAGTGTCGCTGAGGAAGTACTACGCCGGGGCTGTTCTTCCATTTCGATGGACACAAGAAAAATAATGCATCGATTAGTACTTGTTTCAACAAGAATAAACTAATCAATCAATGCACTGATGACTAAATGGACGCATGCAACTGCATGCATAGTGATTGATCAGTGTCAATCGATTTTCATCTAGCATGTGTTCAAGCTTCGCTTGCTCCTCACGGCCTTGCCGTTTTCGCCTAGATGATTTAGTGAAGAGCAACGCATGCGGGGGCGTCATTGCGGCCGGAAGGAGCAGCGCTGAGGGCGAGATCCGCCGCGCAGGCTTGGCGCCCCTTCACGCCGGTAGTGGGCCGCACCAAGCAGCCATGTCGTGCGCCAGCCATCGTCGCCGATGCAAATACGTCCGCGTCAAGGGGTGAAGCATCAAGACCGGCAAGAAGCAATGGATCTGTCTGTATCCATCCATAGACACAATGATGGGCTGGATCCTGTAGAGAAGCGTTGCCGATAGTCTCCCGTCTCGGATGGCTTTTGGTCTCAACGGAGAGCGAAGTGCTGATATAGTGTTGTAGTATCAAAGTAAAGGAGACAAAGGAGAGACATAAATGATTTTCTTAGATCTATTGTGATGTGGGAGACCCACTTATATACATGCTGAAGAAGTGTGTTGGGGAGACATCTCTTCTCAACAGACACTTCTTGAGAGGCATCCCTCCCATACAATTGATCACATGTTTTTATTTCTCAACACAATCAAACGCGTTTGGAGGAGGGTGACGAGGGAGGGAAATGTGAAGAGCGGTGAGTGCCTCGTGGTACGCGCCACAGTGCGAAAGACGAGACACATGCTGCAGGGCTGCATGGCCATGTGTTATCCAGTCCGGCAGTCTTGTCTTGCTCTGATAGGCCGGGAAGCTCTGATAAGAGGTTGACGGCGTCACTGCTGGATGGGTCCCAGCGCTGACCCTGCTGGCCCAGTAGCTTCTCCCGTGCCGGCCGGAGGCGCGGGCCACCACCTGCCGCGCTTCTCGAGGACGACTCCGCCTTTCAGCCCATCTCCATGTCTGCGCGTCCGTCGGCCGCAATCCGGAGCATGCCGAAATCACTGGCCGACTCGCGCATACTCCGCAACTATCGCGCACCATGCACAGCTACAGGCTAGACTCGCATCAACCAGTTGAGCTATAATGCGTAAGTCGAGCGCATGCAGACTTCCCGCACCAGGCGCATATGCAGGCTTCTCGCCTACACGCACGACTGCAGGGTAGAGGAGACTCGCATCGATCGATTAGAGCAACTCCAACGCGTCCACCCAAATAATAGACGCACTCTTTGTCTGTTTTCATTTGTTTGCCTCGGCCACCAACGCTCTGTTTTTGTTTTGAATCGGTCGTGCGCCCAACGCGAGCGACCCATTTCATATTCACGCATAAATTTAAAAGGCTCGCGGCAATAAATCATGTCATCGCCCAAAATTCATGTCTGCGTCATGTCAGTGGCCGGTATACAATGCCAGCCTAAAAAATCCCACCATACTGGCGCACTTGTCAGCGGCCAGCACACATGTCAGCTCACAAAAAAGGACGAGAATTCGACTATGCCATCTCGGTCGTGGTCATGTCAGCACACTTGTCGGCATACAAAAAAGGGATGGCGCTATTCGCCATAGATCACTCGTCGTCGAACTTGAACATGTCGGCCTACATCTTCTCGAACCATGGCCTCTTCCTCGACGACGCGGTATTCAGGTCCACCTTCATGATCTCCACCCCCGTCATCATGCTAGCGAGCGTCATTTCTTTCGCCTTGGTCTTGGCATTGGCGGCCTTGATCTAGAGCATCTTGGCTTGCTTCTTCGCCTCCATCTTAAGCATCTTGGCTTTCTTCTCCGCATCGAGTTCAAGCCTCCTCCTTTGGATCTCCATGAAGGCGTTCATTTGCTCTTCCTTATCTTATCGGCGCTTCTCCTCCCTTGTGTCCTTCTTACTCAGCATGCCCTCCACGGTTGCAAGCAAGACAATCGACGCCGCATCGCGCTTGTCCTCCTTCTTGGAGTTGGTCTTCCCCCGCGGCCGTGACTTTTCGCCCTCCCCAAGCTCCTCCATGGCTTCCTTCCCCCCACGCGTCATGACGGCGGCATATTGCACCTTGCACTTCTCCTCCCCATTGATGACCATCCAACAATGTGAGAGGTTGAAGGACTTGCCCTCATGTTGGACCTTAAATGCCTCCAAAGCTTGGAATGCCTACAAATGAATAGCATGCAAGCATATGGGCAAATGAACATACAATCATAACAGAAACGGATACGAAGAGGGGCGCATGTATACCATATCTTTCATGCCGATGCCGCTCACGGGGCGTGCCTTGATGCTCTCAAGGGTGACACAAAACTTGTTGCACTCTTGTTGTATCATCCTCCATCGCTTCGAGAGCGACACCCACCCACGCTTGCTTTGCATTTGATACGGCACAAACTTCTTGCGTTCATGGTACTCACGATGAACACGAAGCCAAAAGGTTGATGCCTTTTGTTCGGCGCCGACCTTCGGGTCTTGCCCAATGTCACTCCAACACTCACAAAGGAGTTTGTCCTCGGACGGCGTGTATGCCTTCGTCCGCTTGCTTTTGTGCTTCGGCTTCGCGCTGGCTTGGTTGGCGAGCTCGCCCTCGAACAAAGGCTCCCCGTCGACGTCCATTTCATCCTCTTACTCGAGGCCTTAGTCCTCCGGGAACTCGTGGTCGAGTGGGAAGCTGCCCAGGCTGACCTGATCTTGCATGAAGGTGTCGTCCATGCCAGCTTGATCATAGGTCGCCAACGTGAATGGTGCTCGGCCGTCTTGGCTTTGGGTCTCCTCGGGATCGTAGGCACCGCCAGCGGAGGCAGCGGCCACCGCACCACCTTCGAAAATGATGTTCTCGATGATGAAACGGTTGGCCGTTTCGTCGTCGCCGGCCGCCGACATTCTGTCTAAGAGGTTGCGGGCGCCAAGGAGCATGTCGGCTGGCATCTCCCGCGGGCGTTTCCTCGCCCCTCTGGAGGATGATGCACCGGCCACTGTCGTGGCGTTGAGGTCGATGGCCACGGGCGCGGACGTGGACGACGCCACCACGCTCACCTTCGGCGAGCATTCCTCGGAGAAGCGGGAGGCTTGCGGATAGACGTGGAAGCCGGGAATCGACTGCGTGGCAGACGCGCACGACGACTCTGGCAGCACCATCCGAGGAAATGCCGACGAGCCCGTGCTGGCCGTGGCCACGGCGGCGCTGACAAGCTCATGCTGGCCAGGGTTTAACCCTAGGTAGATCAGGGCCTTCCTTGTTGCCGTGGCGACTCGGGCATTGGTTGTTGGAAATATGCCCTAGAGACAATAATAAAGTGGTTATTATTATATTTCCTTGTTCATGATAATCGTTTATTATCCATGCTATAATTGTATTGATTGGAAACTCAAATACATGTGTCGATACATAGACAACAACATGTCCCTAGTGAGCCTCTACCGGACTAGCTCGTTGATCAAAGATGGCTATGGTTTCCTAGCCATAGACATCAGTTGCCATTTGATAACGGGATCACATCATTAGGAGAATGATGTGATGGACAAGACCCAAACTATAAGTGTAGCATATGATCGTATCAAGTTTATTGCTAATGTTTTCTGCATGTCAAGTATATGTTCCTATGACCATGAGATCATGCAACTCACTGACACCGGAGGAGTACCTTGTGTGTATCAAACGTCGCAGTGTAACTGAGTGACTATAAAGATGATCTACAGGTATCTCTGAGGGTGTCTGTTGAGTTGGCATGGATCAAGACTGGGATTTGTCACTCCGTATGAAGGAGAGGTATCTCGGCGCCCACTCGGTAATACAGCATCACAATGAGCTTGCAAGCAATGTGAATAAGGAGTTAGCCATGGGATCTTGTATTACGGAACGAGTAAAGAGACTTGCAGTAACGAGATTGAACTAGGTATGGAGATACCGACGATCGAATCTCGGGCAAGTAACATACCGATGGACAAAGGGAACTGCATACGGGATTAGCTGAATCCTTGACATCGTGGTTCAACCGATAAAGATCTTCGTTGAATATGTAGGAACCAATATGGGCATCCAGGTCCCGCTATTGGTTATTGACCGGAGAGGAGTCTCGGTCATGTCTGCATATTCCGGAACCCGTAGGGTCGCACGCTTAACGTTCGATAGCGCTAGGGTAGTATTGAGATATTAATAGTGGAAAATCCGAAGGTTGTTGGGAGTCCCGGATGGGATCCCGGATGTCACGAGGAGCTCCGGAATAGTTCAGAGGTAAAGATTCCTATATGGAAAGTTGTTATCGGGGTTCCGGAAAAAGTTCGAGTTTTTTCGGTATTGTACCGGGAAGGTTCTAGAAGGTTTCGGAGTGAGGGCCCACCTGCATGGGGGACCCACATGAACATGGGTAGTGGGTAAAGTCCCCACAACCCTGGTCTAGGCGCACCAAGATCCTTACTTAAAAGGAATAGTATCATATCCCGAAGGGATAAGATCAGGATTCCTAAAAAGGGGATAGCGATCGATAGGGAAGGAAAGGAGGGATTTCCTTCCTCCCCCTTTAACCAACGACCCTAGGGCCTTGGAGGGCAAGCCACCAACCCCCTCCACGCCTATATAAAGGTGGGGAGGCATTGGGGTCAGCCCCTCTTTCAACCCTTGCCTGTTACCTCTTCCAACTCCTCCCACGTTTCACCAGTACGTGCTTGGCGAAGCCCTGCCAGAGTTCCGCTGCCACCACCACCACCATGCCGTCGTGTTGGTTCAGATCTCATCTACCTCCTCTCCCTCCCTTGTTGGATCAAGAAGGAGAGGACGTTGCCAAGCCGTACGTGTGCTAACCTTGGAGGTGCCACGCGTGCGGTACTTGGATCGGATTGGATCTCGACGCGAGTACGACTACGCCAACCATGATCTCTAGATCGTTAATGCTTTTGGTCTACAAGGGTATGTAAGCACCACTCTCCTCTCGTAGATGTGCATCTCCTAGATTGATCTTGGTGAGCGTAGGATTTTTTTTTGTTTCCCATGCAATGTTCCCCATCAGTGGCATCACGAGCTAGGTCTATGCGTAAATGACATCACGAGTAGAACACAAAGGAGTTTGTGGGCGTTGATATTCAGGTTGCTTCCTTAGTCTGATTTTGATTCAGCGGTATTGTGGTATGAAGCGGCCCAGACCAACTTTACATGTCCACGTACATGAGACCGGTTCCATCGACTGACATGCAACTTGTTGCCTAAAGATGGCTGGCGGGTGTCTGTCTCTCCCACCTTAGTTGAATCGGATTCGACAAAGGCGGTCCTTGTAGAAGGTTAAATAGCAACTTGAATATCACCGTTGTGGCTTTGTGTAGGTAAGAACGGTTCTTATTAGTCACCGATAGCAACCACGTAAAACATGCAACAACAAAGTAGAGGACGTCTAACTTGTTTTTGCAGGGTAGGTTGTGATATGATATGGTCAAAGACATGATGAGATATATTTGATGTATGAGATGATCATGTTTTGTATAGATTATCAGAACTTGCATGTCGATGAATACGACAACCGGTAGGAGCCATAGGGTTGTCTTTAATTATTGTGTGAACTGCATGTCAATCATTAAGCGCTATGTAATGCTTTAGTTTATCGCTAAGCGGTAGCAATAGTTGTAGAAGCATGGTTGGCGTGACAACCCCGATGGCGACATGATGATGGAGATCATGGTGTCATGCCGGTGATGATGGAGATCATGTCGGTGCTTTGAAGATGGAGATCAAAAGCACAAGATGATGGCCATATCATGTCACTTATGATTTGCATGTGATGTTAATCCTTTTATGCATCTTATTTTGCTTAGGACGACGGTAGCATTATAAGGTGATCCCTCAATAAAATTTCAAGATAAAATTGTGTTCTCCCCAAGTGTGCACCGTTGCGAAAGTTCGGCGTTCCGAAGCACCACATGATGATCGGGTGTGATAGACTCTACATTCGCATACAACGGGTGCAAGTCAGTTTTGCACATGCGGAACACTTGGGTTAAACTTGACGAGCCTAGCATGTACAGACATGGCCTCGAAACACAAGAGACCGAAAGGTCGAACATGAGTCATATAGTAGATATGATCAACATGGAGATGTTCACCATTGAAACCACCTCATCTCACGTGATGATCGGACCTGAGTTGATGAATTTGGATCATGTTACACTCAGACAACCGGAGGGATGTTGATTTGAGTGGGAGTTCTTAGATAATATGATTAATTGAACTCATTATCTTGAACAATAGTCTAAGTTGTCTTTGCAAATTATGTTGTAGATCAATGGCTCGCGCAGTAGTTCCCCTGAATTTCAATGCGTTCCTAGAGAAAGCTAAGCTGAAAGATGATGGAAGCAACTTTGTGGACTGGGCCCGTAATCTGAGGATTATCCTCACGGCTGCCCAAAAGTCTTATGTCCTTGATGCACCACTTGGTGCGCCACCCCCTCCACCATCTGTGGACATTGTGAATGCCTGGCTGTCGCATGTTGATGCCTACTCAATAGTTCAGTGCGCCATGTTGTATGGCTTAGAACCGGGACTTTAAAGGCGTTTTGAACATCATGGAGCATATGAGATGTTTCAGGAGTTGAAGTTTATTTTTGAGAAAAATGTCCGGATCGAGAGGTATGAGATCTCCGATAAGTTCTATGCCTGCAAAATGGAGGAGAACAGCTCTGTCAGTGAGCACATACTCAGAATGTCTGGGTATTACAACCGTCTAGCTAAGTTGGGAGTTGAGCTCCCGCCTGAGGTGATCACTGACAGAGTTCTTCAATCGCTACTACCTAGCTATAAGAGCTTTGTGTTGAACTATAACATGCAAGGGATGAACAAGTAAGTCTCCGAGCTGTCCGTGATGCTGAAAATGACGGAGGCAGACATCCAGAAGGAGCATCAAGTGTTGATGGTCAATAAAACCACTAGTTTCAAGAAGAGCAAGGGAAAGAAGGGAAACTTCAAGAAGAGTGGCAAAGCAGTTGCTCCTCCCGTGAAGAAACCCAAGGCTGGACCCAAGCCGGAAACTGAGTGCTTCTATTGCAAGGGAACTGGCCACTAGAAGTAGAATTGCCCCAAGTATCTGGCCCACAAGAAGGGGGCCAACGTCAACAAAGGTATATATGATATACGTGTTATTGATGTGTACCTTACCAGCTCTCGTTATAGTGCTTGGGTATTTGATACCGGTTCGGTTGCTCATATTTGCAACTCAAAACAGGAACTACGGAATAGACGAAGGCTGGCGAAGGACAAAGTGACGATGCGCGTGGGAAATGGTTCCAAGGTTGATGTGATCACCGTCGGCACGCTCGCTCTTCGATTACCATCGGGGTTAGTGATGAACCTAAATAATTGTTATTTAGTGCATGCGTTGAGCATGAACATTGTATCTGGATCTTGTTTAATGCGAGACGGTTACTCATTTAAATCAGAGAATAATGGTTGTTCTATTTATATGGGTAATATCTTTTATGGTCATGCACCCATTGTGAGGGGTTTATTCTTATTGAATCTCGATAGTGATGATACACATGTTCATAACATTGATGCCAAAAGATGTAGAGTTGATAATGATAGTACCACTTTCTTGTGGCATTGCCGCTTAGGTCATATTGGTGTAAAGCGCATGAAGAAACTCCATGCTGATGGACTTTTGGAGTCACTTGATTTTGAATCACTTGACACATGCGAACCATGCCTCATGGGCAAGATGACTAAAACCCCGCTTTCCGGAACAATGGAACGAGCAAGTGACTTGTTGGAAATCATACATACTGATGTGTGCGGTCCGATGAGTGTTGACGCGCACGGTGGATATCGTTACTTTCTCACCTTCACCGATGATTTTGAGTAGATATGCGTATATTTACTTAATGAAGCATAAGTCTGAAACGTCTGAAAAGTTCAAGCGCTTTCAGAGTGAAGATGAGAATCATCGTAATAAGAAGATTAAATTCCTATGATCTGATCGAAGGGGAGAGTATCTGAGTTATGAGTTTGGCAAGCACTTAAGACAATGTGGAATTGTTTCACAACTGGCGCCACCTGGAACACCACAGCGTAATGGTGTGTCCGAACGTCGTAATCGTACCTTATTGGATATGGTGCGTTCTATGATGCCCCTTACCGATCTGCCACTCTCGTTTTGGGGTTATGCATTAGAGACATATGCATTCACTTTAAATAGGGCACAATCTAAGTCTGTAGAGACGACACTGTATGAACTATGGTTTGGCAAGAAACCTAAGCTGTCGTTTCTTAAGGTTTGGGGCTGCGATGCTTATGTCAAAAGGCTTCAGCCAGAAAAGCTCGAACCCAAAGCGGACAAATGTGTATTCATAGGATACCCAAAGGAGACGATTGGGTATACCTTCTATCTCAGATCCGAGGGCAAAGTGTTTGTCGCTAAGAATGGGTCCTTTCTCGAGAAAGAGTTTCTCTCGAAAGAATTGAGTGGGAGAAAGGTAGAACTTGGTGAGGTTGTTGAACCTTCACTTCAACCAGAGAGTAGCGCAACGCAGAAAGATGTTTTATTGGCACCTACGTCAGTTGAAGAGGAAGCTAATAATAGTGATCATGACATTTTGGATCAAGTTACTATCAAACCTCGTAGGTCGATAAGGATACGTACTACTCTTGAGTGGTACGGTAACCCTGTCTTAGAGGTCATGTTGTTGGACAACAATGAACCTACGAGCTATGGAGAAGAGATGGTGGGCCCGGATTCCGACAAATGGTTAGAGGCCATGAAATATGAGATGGGATCCATGTATGAAAATAAAGTATGGAATTTGGAAGTATTACCTGAAGGGCGAAAGGCCATTCAGAATAAATGGATCTTCAACAAGAACACGGACGCGGACGGTAATGTCACCGTCTATAAAGCTCGACTTGTGGCAAAGGGGTTTTCACAAGTTCAAGGAGTTGACTAAGATGAGACTTTCTCACCCGTAGTGATGCTTAATTCCGTCAGGATCATGTTGGCAATAGCTGCATTTTTCGATTATGAAATCTGGCGGATGGATGTCAAAACAGCGTTCCTTAACGGTT
Organism: Thinopyrum elongatum; assembly: GCA_011799875.1. NCBI lineage: Eukaryota > Viridiplantae > Streptophyta > Magnoliopsida > Poales > Poaceae > Thinopyrum > Thinopyrum elongatum. The sequence goes on along the minus strand of CM022301.1, from coordinate 213,258,171 downwards.
TCCTTAAGGAAGAGTTGTATATGATGCAACCAGAAGGTTTTATCGATCCAGAGAATGCTGACAAAGTGTGCAAGCTCCAGCGATCTATTTATGGACTGGTGCAAGCATCTCGGAGTTGGAATCTTTATTTTGATGAGGTGATCGAAGCGTTTGGGTTTATACAAGTTTACGGAGAAGCTTGTATTTACAAGAAAGTGAGTGGGAGCTCTATAGCGTTTCTGATATTATATGTGGATGTCATATTGCTGATTGGAAACAATATAGAACTTTTGGAAAACGTGAAGGGATATTTGAACAAGAGTTTTTCAATGAAGGACCTAGGAGAAGCTGCTTTCATATTAGGCATCAAGATCTATAGAGATAGATCGAGACACTTAATAGGACTTTCACAAAGCACATACCTTGATAAGATTTTGAAGAAGGTCAAAATGGATCAGTCCAAGAAGGGGTTCTTGCCTGTTTTGCAAGGTGTGAAGTTGAGTAAGACTCAATGCCCAGCGACTACAGAGGATAGAGAAAAGATGAGTGTCATCCCCTATGCTTCTGCCATAGGCTCTATTATGTATGCGATGTTGTGCACAAGACCAGATGTCAGCCTTGCCATAAGTATGGCCAGAAGGTTTCAAAGTGAACCAGGAGTGGAACACTGGACATCGGTCAAGAATATCCTTAAGTACCTGAAAAGGACTAAGGAAATGTTTCTTGTTTATGGAGGTGATCAAGAGCTCGTCGTAAAGGGTACGTCGATGCAAGCTTTGACACTGATTCGGATGACTCTAAGTCTCAAACCAGATAAGTATATATTCTAAATGGGGGAGCGGTAAGCTGGTGCGGTTCCAAGCAAAGCGTGGTAGCTGATTCTACATGCAAAGTGGAGTACATAGCTGCCTCGGAGGCAGTGAAGGAAGGTGTCTGGATGAAGCAGTTCATGACGGATCTTGGAGTGGTGCCCAGTGTACTGAACCCAATGACTCTGTTCTGTGACAACACTCGTGACATTGCTCTGGCCAAGGAACCAAGGTTTCACAAGAGGACCAGACACATAAAGCGACGCTTCAATTCCATCCACGATGCGATCAAGGAGGAAGACATAAACATTTGGAAAGTACATACGGATCTGAATGTTGCAGATCCGTTGACTAAACCTCTTCCACGGGCAAAACATGATCAACACCAGAACTCCATGGGTGTTAGATTCATTACTATGTAATCTAGATTATTGACTCTAGTGCAAGTGCGAGACTTTTGGAAATATGCCCTAGAGGCAATAATAAAGTGGTTATTATTATATTTCCTTGTTCATGATAATCGTTTATTATCCATGCTATAATTGTATTGATTGGAAACTCAAATACATGTGTCGATACATAGACAACAACATGTCCCTAGTGAGCCTCTACCGGACTAGCTCGTTGATCAAAGATGGCTATGGTTTCCTAGCCATAGACATGAGTTGTCATTTGATAACGGAATCACATCATTATGAGAATGATGTGATGGACAAGACCCAAAGTATAAGCGTAGCATATGATCGTATCAAGTTTATTGCTATCATTTTCTTCACGTCAAGTATCTGTTCCTATGATCATGAGATCATGCAACTCACTGACACCGAAGGAGTACCTTGTGTGTATCAAACGTCGCAACGTAACTGGGTGACTATAAAGATGATCTACAGGTATCTCCGAGGGTGTCTGTTGAGTTGGCATGGATCAAGACTGGGATTTGTCACTCCGTATGACGGAGAGGTATCTCAGGGCCCACTCGGTAATACAACACCACAATGAGCTTGCAAGAAATGTGACTAAGGAGTTAGCCATGGGATCTTGTATTACGGAACGAGTAAAGAGACTTGTCGGTAACAAGATTGAACTAGGTATGGAGATACTGGCGATCGAATCTCGGGCAAGTAACATACTGATGGACAAAGGGAACTGCATACATGATTAGAATCCTTGACATCGTGGTTCAACCGATAAAGATCTTCATTGAATATGTAGGAACCCATATGGACATCCAGGTCTCGCTATTGGTTATTGACCGGAGAGGAGTCTCGGTCATGTCTGCATATTCTCGAACCCGTAGGGTCACACACTTAACGTTCGGTAGCGCTAGGGTGGTATTGAGATAGTGGAAAATCTGAAGTTTGTTCAGAGTCCCGGATGGGATCCAGGACATCACGAGGAGCTCCGGAATAGTCCGGAGGTAAAGATTCATATATGGAAAGTTGTTATCGGGGTTCCGGAAAAAGTTCAAATTTTTTCGGTATTGTACCGGGAAGGTTCTAGAAGGTTCCAAAGTAGGGCCCACCTACATGGGGGACCCACATGAACGTGGGTAGTGGGGAAAGTCTCCACAACCCTGGTCTAGGCGCACCAAGATCCTCCCTTAAAAGGAATAGTATCATATCCCGAAGGGATAAGATCAGGATACCTAAAAAGGGGGATAGCGATCGGTGTGGAAGGAAAGGAGGGATTTCCTTCCTCCCCCTTTGACCAACGACCCTAGGGCCTTGGAGGGCAAGCCACCAGCCCTCTCCACGCCTATATAAAGGTGGGGAGGCGTTGGGGGCAGTCCCCCTTTCGACCCTTGCCCGTTACCTCTCCCAACTCCTCCCACATTTCACCGATACACGCTTGGCGAAGCCCTGCCGGAGTTTCGCTGCCACCACCACCACGCCATCATGTTGGTTCAGATGTCATCTACCTCCTCTCCCTCCCTTGCTGGATCAAGAAGGAGAGGACGCCGCCGAGCCGTACGTGTGCTAAACTCGAAGGTGCCGCACGTGCGCTACTTGGATCGGATTGGATCTCGACGCAAGTACGACTACGCCAACCACGATCTCTAGATCGTTAATGCTTTCGGTCTACAAGGGTATGTAGGCACCACTCTCCTCTTGTAGATGTGCACCTCCTAGATTGATATTGGTGAACGTATGAATTTTTTTTGTTTCCCATGCAACGTTCCCCATCATTGGTTTCCTCCTGCTGTGTGGTGGCGGTGAGGGCGGCGACGGCCGTTGCTTCGTCCCTTGCATCCTGCGCTTGCCTTTGGCCCTTCCTCTTGGCCGACTGCAAGGCCCGCTCCTCGGGCGTCAGCTGCTTCTTCTTCTTCTTGGGCGGTGCCGCGGTCTTGAAGGCGCGCGGGGCTTGCCTTATGCGGAGGCGACGGAGGTGAGACCGGACGAGGCGAGACCGTCGGCGACATCGAGGGTAGGCGCGTTGTACATGGTCGGGAGCGCGAGCGGGCTGAAGGGTTTTGCGAAAGTGGAGGGAAATGATGGTCGTTGCGTCACCGACTGGCGAACCAGGGGAAGGAGTAGGCGCGGGTCTGTTTCGTGTCCGCACTCCGCAGCGACGCAAATGAGACTCAAATTTGGGCCGGGAATGGGTCGACAGACGGACGAAAAGCGGACGCGTGTCCGCTTGGATCGGTGCGTTGGGCCGACTTTTCTGTCTGCAACAACCCAAACGGACACGCGCAGACGAAATGGGTCGGCGCGTTGGAGTTGCTCTTAGGACCTGAAAACTACCACGCATGAGCAATGATTGATTGACTGAGCCTCGCATGATCGGTATTTTTTGACAAATCTGGCCCCTTTGCACGACTTGAGGCACGTCTGGCCCTTAGGAAAAACTAATTTGAAATCTGGCCCCTGGGGTCGGCGCCACATATCATGGAGCCGAACTTGTACATGTCGGCGCCACACTACACGGAGCCGACATGTACAAGTTCGGCGCCGTGCTACATGGAGCCGACCTCAGATGGGCCCACAAAAACCCTAAGGGTCAGTTTTGCTCGGCTCCACATAGCATGGCGCCGAAATTGTACATCTCGGCGCCTTGTAGTGTGGCGCCGACATGTACAACTTCGGCGCCATGCTATGTGGCGCCGACCCCAGGGGCCAAATTCCAAATTAGTTTTGCCCAAGGGCCAGATGTGCCTCAAGTCGCTCAAAGGGGCCAGATTTGTTAAAAAATACGCATGATCGCTCAGGTTCGGTAATGTGAAGCCTCGCATACGTACGAGAATGCACTAACCACCCATGCATCGCTCAGGCTAACCACCCACCGTATATCGTGCGGGGTGGGGAAGTCCTCGAAAAATTCTCGTCCCCACTTCTATTATAATTTTATAATTTCATGCAGGTAAACTGCCGCGCATCCAGGACAAAAATTCCATTTTCTGTCATAGAAATTGATGCCCACCACATCAATGATGATAGGTGTTTTTGTCACTATTATCGTCATGGAAATGTCACTTCCATGATAGAAAATATTTTCATTCGGACCAAAATATCACGGATGTGTCTTTTTCTTGTAGTGCCACCCCATCTATTTAAGCAGGCAGGCCGCGCCGACCAAACTCGTCCTCTTGTCTTCTATCCTCTGCGCACACTGTCACTGACCAAGCTATGGGCAAGTCGAAGTTCGCCAGGAACGTCGTGTTCTCGGCGCAAGATGGTGGATTCGGATGAGCTCCGGATCATGGCATCGTCGGATACAGTTTCCAGGCCCGTCATCCTCGCCCACTCCGTTAGTGCAGGAGGAGGTCGTGCTTTCCTCCTCCGACGGCGAGCAGAAGTAGTTGTCGCCCTTCCTTGACGAGGCGGCGTAGACCAGCACGGAGTTCCATCGGATGATGGAGCTCGCAATCGAGAGGTTGGGCCACGATCGTTGCTCGGCGGTACCTTATGTAACACCCCATGTATTAAGCTACAGTGATCACCCTTTTGATTATGCCAAGTCACCATGATCAACAGTGCTTAATCATCATTAGTAACATATCCCTTGTCAAATTCAAATTCAAATGGAAATTCAAACTGAAAGTGAAAATAAAAGTTGTTCAAATTTGAAAACTAAAATGTTCAATAAATAACAAATATTCCAGAGACCATTCTAAAATTGTAACCAACAATTAATAAATTAATTAGGTGGCTCTAACTTTACCAAAACAGCAAGGTTTAATACATTTTATTTATTATAAAATCTGTGTGAACTCCAATTGTCTCCAAACCAATTTTTGGCAGTAGCAGATAATGCCTAGCATTTAATGGAACAAGTGCCATGTTTTACAAAAGTCATTTTGAGGCCTAAGTAATTGCAAAACAGAAAAATAAGAATAAATAAAAGAAAAGACCAAAAGAAAACAAAACAAACAAAAAAATATATAAATAAAAAGAACCCCCCGGCCTAACTGGGCCACAGCCCAGCCGGCCGGCCCATTCCCCTCCTACTTACCCCCTGGACCCCAGAAACCCTAGCCCACTCCCCCACTCCTCCCCTCGCTCCCTCCCCTTCTCCCGATCTAGATCGGGATCGGGCCGAGCCCCGCGCCCGTCGCCGCACGTCGCCGACGCCGCCGCCTCGTCGGACCTTGCCTCCCCGTCCACATCGCCGTCCCCGTCTCCCTCCCCGAGCACCGCTCCCTTTGCCCTACGCTCCGCGGTGAGCGCCGCCCGTCTCCCCCCACCCCTCTGACCGGCCCACGCCCGCACGCCGCGCTCGCGCCCGCGCGCGCCCTCGCCGCGCCCGCACGCGCGCGCTTCCTGCGCCGCCCACCGCTCGCGCTCGCGAACGCCGCGCGTTGCCGCGCCCGCTGACCTCGCTCCGCCTCGCCCCTCTCGCTGCCGTGCGAGGCCGCCGCTGCCCCGCGCCGCTCGCGCTCGCCGCGACCTCCTTCCCACGCGCACCGCCGTTGCGCCCCGCGCGCGCTCGCACCCCCTCCTCCTCAGCGCCCGCTGCCGCTGCTCGCCGCCTCGCCCCTCACCGCCGGCCCGCGCCTGGGCACGCGCCTGGCCGCGCCCGGCGCCCGCTCGCCCCTGGCCAGCGCCGCGCCGCGCGCTCGTGCCGCTGTGGCCTCCTGGGCCACTGCCCAGTGGGGCCCGAGGCCCCTGTGCCACTGACTAGGGGGCCCCAGCCCCCAGGACGATTTTTAAAAATAAAATAAAAATAAAAATATAAAAATAAATATTAATTAATTAATTAACTTAATTAATCCTGCTTAACTAGACTAATTAAGATTAACTAGCCTACTAATTAAACTAATTAATTGTTAATTAGTTAGCTGTCTATGACGTATGGGGCCCACACGTCAGTTTGACTAGGTCAACGGCCTTGTTGACTGCTGATGTCATGCTGATGTCATGATGATGTCAGCATACCCTGTTTCGGATAATATTGAATTTAAATAAATAATTAAATTCCAGAAATTAATAAAAACTTTAGAAAATCATATAAAATAATCCGTAGCTCAGATCGAAAAACTTTGTACATGAAAGTTGCTCAGAACGACGAGACGAATCCGAATACGCAGTCCGTTCGTCCGTCACACATCCCTAACTATCCGAACATGGAACCGTTCCCCTCCGGTCGTCTGTCTGACAAATGTCCGGAACCGGGAAAACATTCCCGGATGGATTCCTCCTTCCTCGGTGACGTGCAACTATACGTTAGGACACACTCGGCACTGCCTATTGTCATGCCGTACTTTGCGTTGCTCATGTTTGCTCTATATTTATACTGTTTCCTCCCCCTCTTCTCTCTCGTTAGACCCCGACGCAGTTCCCCGAGACCGACGCAGCTCCAGAGTCCGAAGACACCATTGACAACCTTGCCCTTGCCGCCGAGCAACCAGGCAAGCCCCCCTTTGATCATCCCGATATCGCCCATTCTATTTTCTCATGCTTGCATTAGAATTGCTGCTGCTACTGCTTTACCTATTCTGATGCATAGCCAGTTTACTGTAACCTGCTGTTAATAATTACCTGCATATCCTAAACTGCTTAGTATAGGCTGGGTAGAGACCTATTAGTGACCCCACTTATCCCGATTGCCCCGCTGGATTATCCGAAGACCCGATCAACGGGATTGAAGACCAGGCCCCGACACCGCACATCACCCCCCTTAGTTGTAACGACACTGCAGCGTTACTATCGAGTGCCGAGGGTGAAACCTCTTGTAGCACTTCTGATGTTAACTCTGTAGAGTAGCTATTTGGTCGTGGTCATCGAGGGTGATTCCTCCTTCACCACTTCCGGTAACGACGCTGTCGTGCAACACATCAAGTGTGAACCCATCGAGGGTGATTCCTCCGAGTTCACCTTGACGGATACATCGAGTGGGAATTCAACGAGGGTGATACCTCGGATTCCTCTGATGTTATGGACACACGGATACTTGGACTTTACACTGTTACTTGGATAGGCGGGTCGACCCTGAGGGGTACCCGCGTGCGCCTGAGAGGCGAGTGTTGTGAAGACGGGTGCATGTGTGGTGCCCGAGTGAGAATACGAGGCGTGGCCGGGCATTCTTGGCCCTTGTCGCAAGTCCTCAAGACGGGGCGACGGGGTCACATCGATCGTGAGTCTCTGCTCGTTACCGATCTACCAAGGTACTAACGGTTTGGATATTTGATCTGAGTGGGCCTCTGGCCCGATAGCACTAACCACCACGTGGGCATAGTATGGGCGTTCTGCATCGTATGCATCAGCCGAAAGCTCTGTCAGACGTCCAGTTCAGCAGTGCGGCATGGAGTGATTGGCGTCATTCACGACAGAGGTGGCGCTTGGATCTGAGCCATGTGCGCAATGACCCGAAGGGCGAGGGGCGATGGCCCAAGACCCCCTTGCGCTTAGGATGTAGACCGGCGGGGACCTCTCTGGTGAGCTCTAGGTAGGGCTGCGGTGTGTCGTTTGGCCGAGGCCGGGCATGACCCGGAAAAGTGTGTCCGGCCAGAGTTAAGCGAGCGTGGTGGGTAAGTTGGTGCACCCCTGCAGGGAAGAACTAATATATGCATAGCCGGATCCTCGGTAACGGACACTCGGAGTTGTATCCCGATTGATACAAATAGAATTGGATACTATGGCTCTGGGATTGCTTCTCGCAGGGAGTCGAGAAGGGATCTCAGGACAAGGTTGATGACTGTATGGCTCTGGGATTGCTTTCTCGCAGGGAGTCGAGAAAAGGATCTCTGGATGAGGTTGAGACTTAATGATACTGCTACATTATATTGTACTGTTCTACTCTCTTCTATTGCTGCAAGACCGCTGAAGATGCTAGTCTTCGATAGGACTAGGCTTTCCTCTCTATTCTGGCATTTCTGCAGCCCAGTCCACATATACAGCCTCTCTTTGAAAATGTTGCATATGTAGTGTAGATCCTTGCTTGCTGAGTACTTCTGAGTGCTCACGGTTGCTTTGTTTTTCTTTTCTCCCCATATCAGTTTGTCGTGTCCAGAGGACGGAGCCCCTGAGACCGCTGCCCCGGTTAACGACTTCAGCTACCACTTCTACCCCGAGGATGGATACTACTACGAGCTTGCCGACGACCAGGAGTAGGTTTGGAGGGTCCCAGGCAGGAGGCCTGCGCCTTTCGATCGTAGTGTTTTATTTTGCCCCGCCTTTCTAAAGGCCTTTCTGTTTCTGTTTCATATCTGTACTCAGATATCTGATGCTTCCGCTGACGCTTGTTCGCAAGCTTATGTATTCGAGCCCTCGAGGCCCCTGGCTTGTAATATAAAGCTTGTATGACTTTATTTATGTTTTAGAGTTGTGTTGTGATATCTTCCCGTGAGTCCTTAGGCTTGATCGTGTGCATTTGCGTGTATGATTAGTACACGATTAAGCCGGGGGCGTCACACCTTAGCCGCCCTACCGCCGCGTCACGGGGTAGCCACGCTCACCCTCTGCGCAAACCGCGACATCCAAATTGGATGTCGTGTCAAGAAGGATCCCCGTCGCCGCCGCACAACCACGGTCTCCAAATCGGAAGCCACATAAATGATGAGGTGTAGGAAGAATCTTCCGCTGAAGAAGGAGGAGGAGCCTGCCAATGCCGTTGCCAACACACGCGGGTGCATCCTCCACTACCTCGAACGCGCTGAATACTCATCGTCCTCACACAGGTACACTACGGTGGCCGATAGGGCTGATGCCGAGTAGGCGCACCGGGACGCTGAAACGCGACTTGCCGGGCGGCGTTCGCCACGTTCGACGCCGCACCGGACTGGGTCGTCGCCGACCCGGACCTCGCGTTGGCCTGGGCCGAGGATCGGTTGAGGACCACCGCCAAAACACCCGCTGGTGCCGCCGCCGCCTCAGCGACTAGCTGGAAGGACCACAATGACTCTGACAAGGACGACTCCGACGACGAGGGGGGCCATGCATGTGAGCTCACCGTCCGGTACCTCACATAGTTTAGTTTAACTTTTTTAATGTAGGTGTCCAATTTCGTTCGATTTGCATGTAATATATTGAGCTTCCTCAAATTCCGTTCGTTTTGTTCAAGTTGAGTTAGAAATGTGGCAGACGTTTTGTGCAGATAGTTAGCTGGCCGGCTTTCATATCCGTGTCCAGGAATGTGTTCGACACGTCCACGGACATTTAGTGTGTTCAATTTGATGTACGCCTACCTGCAATTTTTTATTTTTTTTATGTACGCGGTTGGAGATGCCTTTATCCTTATGTGGATGGTCAGTAATCCATCTCTGTCGACAAGAAGTCATGGAGCTGGTTAGCTTGCTTGGCTAGCTTGCACTTGCACAGAAACACAAAGGTACACGTTAAGCTATTCACGCTAGTTTATTGTACTTGTTTGCCATGGAGTAACGTTTTTTTTTTGCGGGTGGATAGTGATATAATGTCATTCGCTTCAGCTAGATAGGTAACATTTATCAACGCTAGCAGGATGTTGTATTCTCTTGACAGTACTCCATTACTGTCGTTGGCTCCACTTCAGGCTCATAGATCAATCTCCACAGAGCAACACTGAGAGGTGGTGATCAGAGACATGAAGTGAGCTTCTTAGGCCCTGTTTGTTTCAGCTTTGATCTGATTTGAATCATCTGGGGATTCACTTCGGTAGCAAAGCGGATTCACAGTTATATAAGACCCTGTTTGTTTCAGCTCTGATTAGATTCGAATCACATGTAGATTCGCTTCGGTGGTAAAGTTGATTCGCAGAATCAGCTTCGCCGCCGAAGTACACTTTGAGGTGCTTCAGCAACTTGCACTAAAAATGTCCTGAATCCAGATTCAGCTTCACTGGCGAAGCTGATTCGAAATAGCTGTTTGTTTCAGATTCCAGATCCAGCTTCACTAACAAAGCTGACTTCACTGGCAAAGCTGATTCACAATAGTTGTTTGTTTCAGATTCCAGATTCAGCTTCACTGGCAAAGCTGAATCTGTTTTCTGAAGCTCAAACAAACAGGGCCTTAGGTAGATGCAGCTAGCTAGCACAGCTGCACAAATCTAATCATGATGAAGATGGGACTATTTGGGTGAACAAATGGTCGTGCCAGCTAGCACACTACGGCCCTGTTTGTTTCAGCTTTGATCTGATTTGAATCATCTGGGGATTCACTTCGGTAGCAAAGCGGATTCACAGTTATATAAGACCATGTTTGTTTCAGCTCTGATTAGATTCAAATCACATGTAGATTCGCTTCAGTGGTAAAGCTGATTCGCAGAATCAGCTTCGCCACCGAAGTACACTTTGAGGTGCTTCAGCAACTTGCACTAAAAATGTCCTGAATCCAGATTCAGCTTCACTGGCGAAGCTGATTCGAAATAGCTGTTTGTTTCAGATTCCAGATCCAGCTTCACTAACAAAGCTGACAATTGAGTAGAACATGATAGATTGACCGATTTGGATAGACCAACATATGGATGCAGTCAGATTGTTGCCCCCAAGAGAATAGGATAGCTACGATATAGGGCGTGGGAGACAAGATCAGTGCACTATTTCACACTTTTTGCACGAAACGACCGTCGTGTACTTACTCGCAGCGCGTTTTATGACCCCGTGTGATAAGATTGAGGCAATTGAAGTGGGATTCCAGTCCCAGTCCCGTCGCATTAGGCCTTGTACAATGTTAGGTGTTTAGAAAAATAAATCGGATTTTTCTGAAGTATCGGTGTCTATTTCTACAGGAGAGACGTCTAATTAAGCGTCTATCCTATACAAATAAGCACCGGTGCTTAAGAAAAACCTGATTTATTTCTCTAAGCACCTCCCCTTGGCACCTTGCATTGTACAAGGCCTGCATATATTACTAGTCTATGTTACTATCATAATGGGGAGTAACATACGTGTGGTATCATGCAAGGCATCATTTATTAAGATGTAGACTCATTTTGCCTTGGGAAGCGTTATGTTATAGTAACATATTATGTTACTCCAAACACCTCTCTCCTTATTAAATATATGCCACATAAGCAAACTTTTTTTTGGATGTGTTATGTTACTGGCTAAGTTACTCCCATTATGACCAGCCTAATTAACCACCCGCTTGATTTGTTTTTTCTCAATGGAACAGAGGTTTTATTAATCAAAGATATAAATACAGTCTTTTACTAGTGACTCATCAATACACGGTGGAGCTTTTGGCTCTTCCTAGTGCTCCATGATGTACAGGTGCTAAGCATCTCACATAAGAAAAAAAGACATGACACCACAAGGAGGAGAATGGCACTTTGGTGATCCCAGAAAAAACCAATGCCAAACACATCAACGTAAGCAAACACTTAAATGAAGGAAGCTCATCCGTGCATGAAAGAGTTTAGGTGCTAAATCATTAAATAAGTGGGTTTAGTTACAACAAGGTACTACCTCCGCCAGCGTTTATTAGCCCCCCTCATATTTAGTGTCATACTTTGACCATGATTTTAACTAATAAAATATAAGTTATACATAACAAAAATAATATCATCGAAAACTATATTCAAATACAAATCAAATGATATAATTTTTTATGACATGCATTAGTATTTTCTTAGTTAAATATATGGTTAAACTTTGACACAAAATACGAAGGGATCAATAAACCAAGACGGAGGTAGAAAGCACCTATGCAGCGGGGACTTGAGTTGCTAAGCTATTTAATGCACTTAGCACCTTATATAAGTATCTTTGCATTGGAAGAGGCTTTAGCCGCAACACTGCGGCTTCCAAGAACGAAAACAAATATTTTTCCGAAGCGTTTCTTCTCGTGACCGGCGATTGGAAATCCAAGTCGCCACCTAAAGAGTCTAGCCTTTCGGCGCCATCTTCCGGCGGCTCCCCCCCCCCCCCCCCCCCCCGCGCGCGCGTCAACGATCTCCCGGCCATTAGTGGTGCGAGGAGTCGTCGAATCCAACGCGTGTGGATTGTGTAGTTTCAGGTTTTAGGGCCTAGTAGCTTAGATTTTGGGTTGTTCGACAACGGCGACGACGACGCTGAATAAAGAAGCTATAGATCCTTCCCCGACGAGGTGATGGATTTGGGAACTACTCTGTTCTAGCAGGGATGTCGCGGCGGTGGCGACATCCTTGCGGTGGACTTGAGTCCTCGCGCTCCGCCGTTGCGACGACGTCCGCTTCAGCGTCGTCGCGAAGCTTGGGAGGTAGTCCAGGAGCTGATGCAGATAGTGGTCTGTATCGACGGCATCTGAAAGACGGATCGTGTGCTGGATTCGCAATTGGTGGCGTCAGGTATGGTTTTCTCCTTCAGCATCTTAGTCGTGCGGTGGTGCCATATCTAGAGTTTGGTAGCTTGTCCGGTGTGCTTTCCCGACCATATTCTTTCAACGGCAATGACTTCGCCTTTAGTAAGCAAGTTTGAAGGTCCGCACAAGCATCCAGCTCGGGTGAAGAGATGATTCGTTGCACTTTCCTTTGATGGTCATTGCGGTGGTTCCGAAGGCAGGTAAAGGACGTTGGAGTCATGCTCAGGGAATCACCATGGATCACCATGCTGTGGGTATCACCATGGATTAAATCAGTAGAGAACTATCATCTTCCCATTTGGAGTTAATCCAATCCTTGAGGGTTGGCACAGGAGTTTATGTAGGTGGGCTCGGATTTTTAGGAGTTTCCTGTTCTTTGCCAGCGTCTAGTGGTGGTCGTGGTGTTTTTTTTAAATACACCTGTTCCTTCTTCAGTGGTGCCATGAAGACATAAATGTTTGTGTCCTCGTATGTTATTGTGTCATGCTACTGTTTTTATTGGTTTGGTTCTTCGTGGAGTTGGCATCTTTCTTTCATATTATGGTGAAGATTTTGTGATTTGATAGCCTGCACTTCTAGGAGTTTATCTCCGGACCAAGTACGTTCATTGTTCAAGGCCTTCCGTCCTTTTGGATGGGCGGAAAAAGGAGTCTTTAGAAATCTTTATTGGTAATCATGTTCGTGCAGGTGAACGAGTAGTAGTATAGTTGTCTCAATCTAACTGTGCAATCTGTTTATTGAAGTCTTGGGAGTATTTTGTCTTGCGGAGATTGATATCACGAAGCAGAAGTCTCCAAGAGGATTTAATTTGTATCTTTAGGGATATTAGATTTAAAACAATGCACCTTAATGGCTGTGCGTACGAAATGAAATTACATGTGTTTCTAAAAAATGCATAAACAAACCTTTTCCTTATGTTTCTAAAAAAAGCAGTTTTCTCCGATTTAGTTTTTTTTCTTCACATTTTCTCTTATCATTTTACCTGATCCAAAAAATTACTTGGAAACAAATATTATTTTATCAATCCATACAGAAATTTGCATAATTTTTCAAAAATCTTTATACAGTGAAAAAGTGTTCATATGCTTACATATTATTCATATAAATCTTTTTTTAAGGTATTCACAGATTCAAAACTTACTTGCGTATTATAGAAGTTTTCATATAGTTTAAAATTATTCATCTGTTCTGAAAAACCGGCTTACGTATTATTTTAATGAAAATCATATAAATTCAAAAGTGTACACATATAAAAAAAGAAGTTCAAAAAATTCAAAATGTATATTAAACTGCCAAAAATTCCCAGAAAAAATACACATGAACGTTTTGGTGTGCATTGTATATAATAAAATAAAATCATAGACTTTTATAGTGAATAGCATGTGGTAGAAAGGCATAATTAAGTTTTTTGTGTGCAGCTTGAACACAACATATTTCATCATGAAAATATAGAGATGTAGTATACATCCCAGGTTCATGAGTAATGTGTTTTTCTGGAATTTTGTATGTTTCCCACAAACCGGGCTCCATGGAGCCTAGGACCCAAAAGAAATTTCCGGTTCATGCCTTTCTAAGATATCCATGTAATTTGAAGGAGTGGTCTCACATTTTTTTAATCAGCATATAGTTTGAAAATTTGATCATGCATTTAAACAATATGGGCATATTTTTAAAACAATTGTTTACGCACTTTTGTCACAAAGTAACACAATAAAAAAACACTTCATGTATTAGCATAAAAATGTCCATTACCTTTTTAAAACATGCTCATGTAATTTTTTGAAACAGTTCCCAGATTTCAAAAATATTGTTGTAGTTTTAAAACGACGTTTTTGTATTTAAAAAAATATCATGTAATTTAAAAATAAGTAATGCATTTCAAAAAAATTCATTGAATTTCAAAAAATATTCACATATTATAAGAAATATTATTATATTTTTCAATAGTGGTTTGACGTTTTCAAAAAATAAAATAAAATAAAGGGAATCATCAAATGACATAAAAGAAAAAAAAAGGTAAAAACTGGAAACCGCAACTAAAATGCAGGAGAACGGAAACGTGGAAAAAACAGCCGGTGTAAACCCGGGGAAGTGATAAAACTTTTTTTTTGAGGTAACCATGGAAGATTTTTTTTTAGACAAAGGTAACCGGGGAAGAGAACTGATAAACGGAAGAAAGTACCCGCACCTTCCTCTTACCAAATTTATTGATAGAAATTAATCGTTTATTCCCAGATGCTTTGTCATTCCCTTTTTTTTAATTCTAGTTATTGCTATGGGAGGGATAGATTTCTTTGTGATATGACAAAATTTGATCATTTTCAATCTTTTTTTAGTATCGGAAGGAAAAAGAAAGAAAAGATTTGCTGACAAAGCATCTGGGACAACATTTGCCGACCCAAGGAAGTGGGTGGCTTGGGGGTTACTAACACCAAGATCATGAATTGGTGTCTAATGGCTAAATGGGCATGGAAAATACTTTCCGGGCAGGGAGGGTTATGGTTAGATATTTTCCGCTCCAAGTACCTACAACCAGGGGGAGTCGAGTTTCGATCTAATACCAAGTTATCTCAGTTCGCGTGGGATATTAAGAAGGTCCAGCCGTTACTTCGCCTCGGAACAAAATTCGAAGTCCATAATGGCGAAAAGGCATGTTTCTGGAAAGACTTGTGGTGGGGGACCCAGACCTTCGATGCGGGTTTTCGCACTTATTTGCTATCTCGGATAAGCCAGATGCAAAGGTGGCCGAAGTGTGGCGACAGGGCAGGTGGGAGCCACGGTTCCGTCGATCTCTAGGGCCACTCGAGGTGGCTGAGTGGGAACGGTTACGTAATATCCTACAGGAGGCCCAGATCTCGCCTGGCCAAGATAGGGTGACTTGGCGTCTTGAATCTTCGGGGAGCTTCTCTACGGGATCGTTATATAGGGAGATTTTCAAGAGCGCGACACCATGTAACTTATCCGGGATATGGAAAGCAAGGATCCCAGCAAAGATAAAAATCTTCCTATGGCAGGCGGCGCATAACCGTATCACTAGTGGGGATCAAATACAAAAATGAAGGGGGCCGGGTGATGGGAAATGTATTTGGTGTGGAGAGGGTGAGGATCGTGACCACATTCTATTCAGATGTGTGATGGCTAGATTTGTATGGAGTGTCGTTCGGGAAGCCACGGGATGTTCTTGGAATCCGAGTGGCTTCGCGGATTTCTTCTGCTTAGCAAGCTCCACCGTGGGGAGGGATAGTAGGATGGCTTGGGTGGGATTCGGGGCCATCGCCTGGGCTCTTTGGACAACTAGAAATAAAGTCTTGATAGAGGGCCAATTCATTCGTCATCCGGCTGATCTTCTATACAAAATGGTGTCTTTCTTGCAGCTATGGAAACTACTGGCAAGAAACTAGGACAGAGGACGGGTGGAGGAGCTCGCAAGCAAGGTGCGAGCAAAGTGCACTGACCTATGATGGGCCCCGTAGGGTTCACTGCGGCAGGTGGCCGCCAAGCTACCTCGACAGCTCCTATGTTTTATGCGCGTCTTTCCTAGTTTTAGTCCCGCGCTGCGCCGCGTTCCAGGCCTATGGCCTTGTATCCCCAGTACTTTACTCTACCCTGTTTGAACCTGTAAGGGCCTCATTCTAAGGCCGGGCAGATGCCTCCGCTCTAAAAAAAAAACCTTCCTCTTACTGGGTCGGCCCATTCTGCACAGCTATGGCATTGCCATGCTAATACACACACGGATCAGCCGGGTCAGTCGTTCGTGGGTTGCCCAGCTATGAGACTATTCTTTAGAGTTTCTAACGCCTAAGCTATAGGGAATGTATCGCTTAAAGCAAAAAGTAAGCACCCCTCGCACATAGCTACAGTTCAGGGCCGTCCCAGTACTGTAGCAAGATTATCGACTTTTTGCGATGGCTTTTTTCAGTTTTTATTTTTATTTTTCTTTCGGTTTTATTTGTTTCCTTCCAGCTTTTATTTTGGTGTTTTATTTTTTTCTCTCTTTTTTCTATCCGGCTTTTCTCTAATATTTCTTTTCTGGTTTTCATTGGGCTTTTAACACAAGTCTGTGTTTTTCAGATATATCAGATTTGTTTCATACATGTTTAACCTTTTTCAAATAAATAATTAAAATTTATTTTTATGCCTATTTTCTCTTTCATACACATTACATGTTTGGTACAGATAAAATATTTCTACACACAATTAACATTTTCAAAATACAAGATTACTAATTTTAAAAAATATTTTGAGGTTACTTTTTCCATACAAATTGTATATTTTCCATATAAAGTGGAAGCATTTTTTATACTCATTAAACCTTTTCAAATACATGATTAAACTTTATTTAGATATGATTTTTGTCTACTTTGTCCATACAAATTGTACATTTTTTGTTGCATAAGAAACATTTTCTATACATGTTAACATTTTTCGGTACATGAATAACATATTTCCAGATAAAGTTTTTTATTCAAATTTTTTCATACAAATTGTACATTTTATGTAAACAGAAGAACCATTTTTATTATACAGGTTAAAACTGTTTCCAGTCCATGATTCACATTTTTTTCAATAAGTATAGAACAATTTTCTTATACATCATTAATATTTTTATACACATTCAATATTTCTAATAACCCCTCCATCCCAAAAGAAGTATCGCTGATTTAGTACAAAGTTGTACTACTAAGGTTATACTAAATGAGCGACACTTTCTGGAATGGATGAAGTACATGATTAACATTTTCTTAAAATAAATGTTTTGATGTCTACTTTTTCCCATACACCATGTACATTATCGTATACATCAAAAACAATTTTTTATACAAGTTTATCAATTGTTTCTATGTATATTTTTATATCTGCTTTTTTCAAACAGTTTGTACATTTTTCGTATACATCGGAAACATTTTTCTATACATGTTTCACACCTTTTAAATGCATAAATTAAGTTTATACAAAAAATTATGTAAAGTTATTTTTTATTATCCTCTGTAAATTAATATAAGAGCATTTAGATCACTAATATAGTGATCTAAACGCTCTTATATTAGTTTACGGAGGGAGTTTAGTGATCTAAACGCTTTTATATTAGTTTACGGAGGAAGTGTGTTTTAAATATTTAGAAATATAAATAGATGTAAAAAGGGAAAGCGGAAACACACAAAAAACGTGAAAAAAATGAGCGCTTAAGGCCTGTGGACCTCCAGTGCGATGGGTCGGCCTATTGTGCAAGTGTTACTTTTTGGGCTTGGAAGCGTGCAAACTGGTGCATCCGGACGCAGCCACGTGTGCTTGTTGGGCGCTCCCTCTAGACTTTTGTTTTTACTTTTTCTGTACGTGTTTTCAGAATTTGGATGTGTTTTTGTTTTTTTTTACTTTTCAGTTTTCGCCTGGTTTTTTCTTGGTTTTGGAGGAAAAAAATTGTTTTTTTTACCAATCACACCGTGCTTTTTTAAAAGGGAAAAAAATTTGATTCCATGAAAAACACAGATTTGCTTCCGGGGGAACCATCAATTTGCTTCCGCAAGAAGCAAAAAAAAAAAACGTGCTTCTCAAACAGGAAATAATCGTTGCTTGCACGAGAAGTACGGTTTCATAAAAAATACGTGCTTCTCAAACAGGAAATAAGTGCTTCTTGTATAAGGACAGATTTGCTTCTGCGAGAAACACACAGCTATGTTTTTCAGAAAAAAAATTGTGCATCCACGAGAAGTACGGTTTGCTTCTCTTGCAAGCACATATTTATTTCCGCAGAAGCACACAGTTGTGCTCTCTTGAAAGGAAAAAAAGTGAAGACCTCAACTGTCCTTTCAGGCTCCAGTTTTTTTTCTTCCGCTTTTTTGGTATTCATTTTCTTTTCGGTTGCTAGTTTTTTTTTTTGCTTTCTTTGTATTTTTTTGGTTTTTCGGCTTCTCTTTTTTTGGTTTTTTCATGAATTTTTTTGTCGAAATCTGTACATAAGATCTAGTTTCAAAGATCTTGACGTGAAAAAGTTAACAGCGAAAGCAGTTTCGAATTTGGGTGAACGGTTCAAGACGTAAAACATTTTGAATAAACAAATCTACGAAAAAAAAGGAAAAACTCATAGGTTATGACAAGTGGCGCACATCGCACATACAGTGCGCCACTTGTCAACCCCGAGAATGTGGGGAGTGATCTTTGTAAGGGGTAACCCGTAACTAGTGATTTAGGGTTTCTAATAGTTCGTTGATCCTTTCCTCAGAGAAAACTAGATTTACCCTTTTCTTAGTGTTTTTTTTTCTTCTCCTCCGTTTTTCTTTGGAATATTTCCCTGTTTCTTTTTTTTCTTGTCGGTTTGTTTGCTGATATTCTATTCATTATCTCTCTTCTCTTTTTATTTGTCCATTTTTGGTTTAGCTTTTTGTTCAAAGAATATAAAAATATATTTTTGATAATTAATAGAGAATTTATTTTGAATTTCAACACTTTTTCTAAAATGACTCAAAAAAGGTTTTGAAAAGTTGAATATTAAAAAAAACTAAAACATATTTTTATTTGCAGAGTAGTTTTTGAAAATTACATAACTATTTTTTCAACTACATGACACACTTTCTAAAATTGCATAGCCAATTTTATAAAGTACATGGATATTTTTCTATCTTTTAATTTTGCAAACATTAATTAAAATTTTGAATTATTAAAAAAGACATTTAATATCATAAGTTTTTTGAAATACATGAACCCTTTTCAAGATTTCCGTGAACACTTTTATAATTTTGCGAGCTTTAATATCATGCACATATGTTTAAAATGTGCAAACATTTTATTAAAAAAAATACGTTATTAGTTTCATAAATTGTCATGCACATAGAAGTATGTCAACATGTTAAAAAAATATGCTAACATTGCATAGACCTAGCGTGATCGCTCGTTACATCAGCTCTAATCCCAAGAGGCGGATTTTACAAGTGTACTAGATCGTTGATGGCACGTGTTGCCGCGCCCGTCCATTTGAATGTTGTTTGATAGTGTTGCAAATTTATTAAACATGGAGTACTTTTATTTTCAAATGCGAGAGTGCAGAATGGAAGTTCCATTGAGTCTCCATCATCCTGGCTGTGGGCCTGATTTGTTTGCATTGCATATGGACCCCAACACAAACCTTAACGGCGGGTGTTGTCCAGTACATTTATCCAATATAATGGTATGGATTTATCTTTAGGATTATAAATTGACCAAGAAGTAAAATTAAATGGTATGAATTTTATCGTCAGGATTAGATTGTCCAAGAAGCAACATTAAATAGTGGTTACAAGACACTTTTATTGGCATTTGCTCTAGGCAGATTTGTGACGAAAATACGTAGTTTCGCAAGCAAATAAAACTAATGTATCAAATATATATGGTTTAGTGTTTTTTTTTCTAAGTGAGAATATAAGCATCATGCCAAATTAATTTTCCTCCCAAAGCACATAAATTTGGTTGTACTATGATATTGTACATAGTAATTACAACATGAGAGGCATTAGAAGAGAGTGGTTTTTCAGCTTTCGGGTGCCTAGGCACCCTCTATGAACAGTAAAATAAAAAATAAAAAAATATAAAAAAAACTGAAACTTTGCAACATCAAAGATGATCAAACTTTGTAGGTGCTTGCAAGTTTTCATGCCAAAAAACCATTCGAGGAGCTCTACACACGAAAAAGATTTCAGTGCTTGAAGTTTTGAGCACTTTTAGCACTGAAATCTGAAACTTGTTTGTACACCTTTCTCTACATGATATTTTGGCATGAAAACTTGCAAGAACCTACAAAGTTTGACCATTTTTGAGGTTGCAAAGTTTCAGATTATTTAATTTTTTTGAATTTACTGTTCATAGAGGGTTGCCTAGGCACCCGGGAGCTATCACAACTTTTTGGGCATTAGAAATGTATCAGAATATTAGCATGTCGATCAACTGGGAATGCTAGCTTTTTTTTTAAACCTGGAATTCTAGCTTGGTCTCAAAAGATTATCCTAGTTCCCCGGTTTCTCTAAAACTGGTTCCGTGAATAACGCTTGTAGATTGTCAGTTGTGTATGCTCTTGTCCGGATTGATTTTGCTACCGACTGTACCATCTCATTGTTTGCAGGGGCACATTTGCATTATATTCGTTGATCTGCTGGTATGCAAAAGTTAGCCTGTTACAGAATCGGCAACGTGTGGATGAAGATATTGCTAGTTATAGGCTTAAGTTACCTACTCCTGAGCTTGAACGTGCTCTATTTGTCAAAGACTTTCTAGGAAGCCACTCTCTAAAAACATTCTCCCGTTCCTGGTTCTGATGGGGACTTCCATGGTGATTGGAGATGGCATCTTCACTCCATCTATGTCATGTGCTTCATATCCACACTTTTGTCCTTGTTTCTTCTACCAACAGAGATTCTGAAATTGCTATTCACCTCCAGAATACATAAATGCTGACCCTCGTCCCTTGTTTTTGTTGTATTAAGTTATTTCTGCTGTCAGTGGTCTCCAGGGTGAAGTTGTTGGATTTGATATAGGTTTTTTATGCCGCTCATGAATATCGCGACAGTCC
The DNA here is from genome assembly GCA_011799875.1 of Thinopyrum elongatum. Taxonomy (NCBI): domain Eukaryota; kingdom Viridiplantae; phylum Streptophyta; class Magnoliopsida; order Poales; family Poaceae; genus Thinopyrum; species Thinopyrum elongatum. The sequence continues at coordinate 213,237,151 of CM022301.1, read as the reverse complement.
ACTTATGTCCTGTCATTAGATAACCGCCGACATATTAAACCATCTTTTCATACTACCATCACTCCCGAAACTTCCGTCCTGGTTTATTGGTCCCCTTTGTAATTTGTGCCAAATTTTGACCAAAGATTTAACTAACAAAATGTTAATGCATGTCAACAAAAATTATATCGTTGGATTCATATTTGAACATAGTTTTCAATGATATAATTTTTTATGACATGCATGAACATTTTATTAGTTAAATTTATGATCAAAATTTAGCACAGAATACAATGGGGACCAATAAACTAGGACGGAGGTAGTATAATCCTACTTTCGAAATCCACAAGAACATAATATCTCCTTTCTTCATCTTTTTTGGCAGATTCTATTGTAATTGTTTCAATCCTAGTTCTTTTGCTATTGTTCAGCGTCCAGAGGCTTGGAACTGGCACAGTTGGAATCATGTTTGCTCCTGTATTGGCTTTGTGGTTTCTTAAATAATAAACATACTCTCCTTCTATATCTAGAAAGTTCAGAACATGGCCAAGATGCATAAATCACAACTGAAACATGAATTGTACTTGGGCAATTCTAGCTACATATTTTATTTAACGATAGTAGTAAGAAACGACATAAACACACGAAGAGAGAGTATCTTAGGGAGGCTTGTGGGGGGACTCGTTTTTTAAAGAAAAAAATGGGCGGTGCTTTGAACACAGTGTAGTCACATATCTATTACTGTTCATGTTCTTCACACATATTGTTTGGAACACATATTATCATTGATGTAGGCATATGTTGTACAGTACTTACAACGACGAAGATGATCATTGTTGTAGGCATATGTTGTACAGTACTTACGACGATGAAGATGAGACTGTAATATGATTGCAGGTCTTGTAAATTCTTCACCATCCGCACCCAGAACACCAGGTTCACGATCACACTGAAGAACACCATCATCACCTGGCCCTGCAAAATCACGTAAACAGATCGCCAAGCTCCAACATCTGCCTAAACCAGTTAACCACACCCAACATGAACATCACCTGTATGTATTTTATTTGGAATAAGAGGGCATCAAGATAAGGCAATTGCTTGGTGGAAGAATGAATTATACATGAACTGAAAAGAAATATAGGGAAACCTATCCAAGCACCATGGAGGCTTTACCGCCGGAGTGAAAAGGTTGAGTGAACGGTGGTAGGGGAGGCAGTATATATACACATGCCATCATCCACCATGAATGTATGAACAGAAACTGAATAATAATTCGCCTTGAAATCATGGTGGAGCAGTATCGATCAGACGAAGCGTTGGCCTTAATCGCGTCTACAGAATCCCCTCCTTTCTCCCTAGCAGACAAATCACGTGTGTCGGTTGGATCGATACCGATCCCCTTGTTGCTCACATCGCCTGCGGTGGCTGGATGAACCCTGGTCTCAGTCGCTCTCGTCTCTCTATCTCTCTCAACAAGTCGGCTGGATCGAGCGTTCCGCTCGTCCGATCTGGTTGGGTTAGCCGTAGCGACCGCAACGATCTTTTTTTTCGAGTCGGAGCGATGACATCGATTTGGGAATATCCTATTTGCCGCACGTTGCGGCAAAGTGTCGCCGAAACGCACAAGCAGCGATCGCTATCGAGCACAATGGGCCGGCCCATTATGTCGCTGTACGGGAAGGTTTCTGTTTTCGGTTTTGGGAACATTCTGGAGGTTTCCAGCCGGTTCTTTTTCGGTTTTGGCAACGCTCTAGAATGTTCCGAAACTGTTTTGTTTTATGTTTTTTCATTTTATTTTTTATCTTTACTGTTTCATTTTTCTTTTCATTTCGTTTTTATTGCATTTCACTTTTTTTATTTTCAATTTATTATCCTTTTTCTCAAAAATGTTTCTGTTTTCGAATTTGGTTCAGGAATTTAAAAAATGTTTAGAAGTATGAAATTGTTTGATTCCATTAAAGAAAAGTTCAAAAATTCAAAAAGTATCAATTTTTAAAATTCCAAAAATGTTCGCATTTTGAAATTTTGTTCACAAATTCAATAAATGTTCATGAATTTCAGAATATTCCTGTTTTCAATACTTGTGCACAAATTCAAAAGATGTTTATGTTTCCAAACTTTGTTCGCAAATTTGAAAAATGATCGGGGAATTTGATAAAATGTTCGCGGTTTGGAAAAAATGTTCATAATTTCAAAAAATGTTCGTGGTTTTGAAAAAATATTCCTGTTCGTGTATTTGTTCAGTAATTCAAAAGTTGATCATGTTTTCATAATTTGTTCACAAATTTTAAATGTTCGGGGAATTTCATAAAATGTTCATGTTTTGAAAAAATGATCTTATTTCAAACAAAATCGCATTTTCGAAAAATGGGCCAGTTTTTAAAATTTCTTCACAAATTCAATAGATTTTGATGTTAACAAAAAGTTTAGAATTTCAAATGTTTGTTTGCTTTCTTATACAAAAAATGTTCCCACATTCAAATTTTGTTTGGGAATTTCAAAAAATGTTCCCACTTTCAAATTTTGATCAGAAATTTAAAAAACGTTCATGTTCCTGAACAATTTTTTAAAATGTTCCCACTTTCAAATTTTGTTCACAAAGAAACATGGATATATTTTCGCAAATTCAAAAAAAAAATCATGAATTTAAAACATGTTCCTGCTTTCCAAATTTGTGCACAAATTCAAAAAATGTTCATGCTGTGAAATTTTGTTCGTAAATTCAAAAAATATTCATGTTTTGGAAAATTTGTTCACAATTTCGAGAATGTTCTCATTTTCATTTTTTTCCAGTTTTTATGAATTGTTTGCGTCTTTTTAAAATTGTTTGTAATTTTAAAAAAATGTTCTTGCTTTTAATTTGGTACATTTTTCGAAAAATGTTTGAGATTCCCAAAAACTGTTCGCGTTTTCACAAAAAGTTCGAGTTTCTATTTTTTTTCTTCATAATTTTGAAAAGTTTCGCGCTTCTAAAAATATTTACCTTTAAAAAAATCACGTTCAAATTTTTTAAAAAGTTTAAATTTGTTGTTGTTTATAGTTCATATAGAACAGGCTGCCATATAAGGTGTAGATTCCCAGGAGTTACAGTGGCTAGCTACCTGCTTCACAAGCCGGAGGTCCTCCATTCGATCCCTCACTGGGACTTTTAGTTTTTTGGAATTTTCGCGAATTTTTCAAGTTTTTCCCGCTGTAGTTGGTTTCTTTAGGTGTTGCGCTACACATCTATTACAAGAGCTAGCCTATTGCAATGGCTAGCACAGCGCAAGCATGGGTACGTAGACATGGTTCGAGTCCGCCTACCGCAGAGCTTGTCTATTTCCTTTTTTCACATTTTTTCACCTCGCGACCCCCAAATGGGCCGGCCCATGTGAGCTGCCCCTGTGCGAAACGTCAACACTTTGACGCAAAGAGCGTCACACAGGAGCTCCCATCGATCTGGTTGTCACGAACGTGAGAGTGCTTGTCGATGGACCCCCTTTTAGCGAGCCGCAACACGGGCCCTTGACCGAAGCACAGCTGGGCTGGAATGGACTGGCCGATGGCCCAGTTTCTTAGAGAGCTCCGTTTCGGCCTCTGGAGTAGCAGCCCATAGGACAACTAGGCCAGTTTCGGGGAGCGATGGTTGTACACATGAGATCAGGCGGTCAAAAATGCTCATATCACGAAAACGGACGGCTATAAACGCAAATTGCTGAGAGGGCTCGCTTTAAGCTCGGTTATACTGTCCTTATCGCATTTTTTCACCTTGCGACCCCAAAATGGGCCGGCCCATGTGAGCTGCCCCTGTGCGAAACATCAACGACGCAAAGAGCATCACACAGGAGCTCCCATCGATCTGGTTGTCGCGAACGTGAGAATGCTCGTCGATGGACCCCCTTTTAGTGAGCCGCAGCACGGGTCCTTGACCGAAGCACAGCTGGGATGGAATGGGCTGGCCGATGGCCCAGTTTATTAGAGAGCTCCATTTCAGCCTCTGGAGTAGCAGCCCATAGGACAGCTAGGCCAGTTTCGGGAGTGATGGTTGTACACATGAGATCAGACGATAAAAAATGCTCATATCACGAAAATGGATGGTTATAAACGCAAATCGCTGAGAGGGCTCGCTTTAAGCTCGATTATACTGTCCTTAAAGGTAGAGAGCGACTCCTGGTCTAATTTCTTGCTAGCAGTGCCTATAGTGGTATATAGCAGGAAACACTGTGCTCTGCAAATAGCGCGTGCGATAGAGAGTGCGCGCGCCCATGGGTTGGCTTTATTGTCAGGTTCACCAAAATAATAGGGGAAATGAGCACATCAGCATCTCCAAAGGAAACTCCAATGCAGTTCACCAAATCGGCTGCAAATGCCATGATCGGACAGTCCACACACTTTTACCTAAACCAGGGCATTCTCTTGGCCGCGCTTGGAGCCGGGCTTTATAAAGCCCGACCTCAAAATCTCAACCACGAGCCCAGCCCAGTCCGAAACACATGGACAATGCCCTTTTTGATTAAAATAATGATTTTAGGATATTTAAAAACAATTATACCTATATTTCTAATGAAATAATGATTTATGCTCTGTTCGGGCTTATTTTGGGCTTTCGGGCAAGGCTTCGGGCGGAAAAGCTAAGCCCGAGCCCAGCCCAGATGTTGAGCTTCGGGCCGGGCTGTCGATGCCCATGTCTACTTTTACCCATCCAAGTGTGGTCACCTAGAATGTTCGGACTAGTCCGGGAGTCCGAAATCTCGCAAACCAACACCATACTCGAAAATTTGCACGAGTTCGGACGTCTGCCATGTCGTACTCTGACGCTCTGAACCCACACAAAACCCCTCTCTTGCCACGTCCACTCGCTCTTCACGCCGCATTCATGCTGGTCAGAGCACATGTGACCCAACGACAACCTACACAAACATTCATGTCAGCAGACCGGTCATCCGCCTACCCGGCTGTTGGGTGCACGTTGCATGGGAAACAAAAAATTTCCTACGCTCACCAAGATCAATCTAGGAGATGAAGATCTACGAGAGGAGAGATTACATCTACATACCCTTGTAGATCGCTAAGCGGAAGCGTTAAGAAACGCGGTTGATGTAGTCGAACGTCTTCGCGATCCAATCACGATCCGTCCCGCGAACTCCCGATCCAAGTGCCGAACGGACGACACCTCCGCGTTCAACACACGTACGGCTTGATGACGCCTTCACCTCCTCGATCCAGTGAGCGATGGTGAAGTAGTAGCTCGAGTCCTCCGGCAGCACGACGGCGTGGTGGCGGTGGTGGTGGTGGAATCTCAACAGATCTTTGCTAAGCACTACAGAGAGGAAGAGGGCTATGAGGGAGAGGGAGGGCAGCGCCGTGGCATAAATGGGTGCGGCCGCCCTCTCTCTACCCCTCTATATATAGGGGGAAGGGGGAAGGAGGAGGCGCCCTAGGGTTTCCCTAGGGGGGGCGGCGGCCACAAGGGACAACCCTAGATGGGTTTTGGGTGCCCCCCTAGGTGCCTTGCCCCCCAAGCAAGGGGGAGGCAGCCCTAAGGGCGCACCAACCCTCCTGGCCTCGTAGGATGGGGTGAGGGGGCACACAGCCCCTTAGTGGGCTGGTGTGCCCCCTCCTCTTGGCCCATGAGGCCCCCCAACACTTGCCCGGGGCCCCCGAAACCCCTTTCGGTCATCCTGGCCATAACCCGGTGCCCCTGGAACACTTCCGGACTCCGATACCTTTCGTCCTATATATCAATCTTCACCTCCGGACCATTTCGGAGTTCCTCGTCACGTCCGGGATCTCATCCGGGACTCCGAACAACCTTCGATTACCACCATAACAACTCAACTATACTTATATCGTTACCAAACGTTAAGTGTGTAGACCCTGCGGGTTCGAGAACTATGCAGACATGACCGAGACACCTCTACGGTCAATAACCAATAGCGGGACCTAGATGCCCATATTGGTTCCTACATATTCTACGAAGATCTTTATCGGTCTAACCTCGATGTCAAGGATTCAGATAATCCTGTATGTACTTCCCTTTGTCCATCGATATGTTACTTGCCCGAGATTCGATCGTCGGTATCGCCATACCTAGTTCAATCTCGTTACCGGCAAGTCTCTTTACTCGTTCCGTAATACAAGATTCCGTGGCTAACCCATTAGTCACATTGCTTTCAAGCTCATTGTGATGCTGCATTACCGAGTGGGCCCTGAGATACCTCTCCGTCATACGGAGTGACAAATCCCAGTCTTGATCCATGCCAACTCAACAGACACCGTCGGAGATACCTATAGAGCACCTTTATAGTCACCCAGTTACATTGCGACGTTTGATACACACAAGGTACTCCTCCTGTGTCAGTGAGTTGCATGATCTCATGGTCATAGGAACATATACTTGACATGCAGAAAACGATAGCAATAAACTTGATACTATCATATGCTACGCTTATAGTTTGGGTCTTGTCCATCACATCATTCTCCTAATGATGTGATCCCGTTATCAAATGACAACTCATGCCTATGGCTAGGAAACCATAGCCATCTTTGATCAACGAGCTAGTCCGGTAGAGCTCACTAGGGACATGTTATTGTGTATGTATCCACACATGTATCCGAGTTTCCGATCAATACAATTCTAGCATGGATAATAAACGATTATCATGAACAGGGAAAAATGATAATAACCAATTTATTATTGCCTCTAGGGCATATTTCCAACAGTCTCCCACTTGCACTAGAGTCAATAATCTAGTTCACATCACCATGTGATTAACACCCAAATGAGTTCTGGGGTTAGATCATGTTATGCTTGTGAGAGAGGTTTTAGTCAACGGGTCAGCAACATTCAGATCCGCGTGTACTTCGCAAATCTCCATGTCATATTGTAGATGCTGCTACCACGCTTCACTTGGAGCTATTCCAAATGGCTGCTCCACTATACGTATCCGATTTGCTACTCAGAGTCATCCGGATTGGTGTTAAAGCTTGCATCGACGTAACCCTTTACGCTAAACTATTTATCACCTCCATAACCGAGAAACATTTCCTTATTCCTCTAAGGATAATTTGGACCGCTGTCTAGTGATCCACTCCTGGATCACTCTTGTACCCCCTTGCCAGACACGTGGCAAGGCACACATCTGGTGTGGTACACAGCATGGCATACCGTATAGAGCCTATGGCTAAGGCATAGGGGACGACCTTCGTCCTTTTTCTTTCTTCTGCCGTGGTCGAGCTTTGAGTCTTACTCAACTTCACACCTTACAACTCAGGCAAGAACTCCTTCTTTAACTGATCCATTTTGAACTCCTTCAAAATCATGTCAAGGTATGTGCTCTGTGAAAGTCTTATCAGGCGTCTTGATCTATCTCTATAGATCTTGTTGCCCAATATGTAAGCAGCTTTACCCAGGTCTTCCTTTGAAAAACTCCTTTCAAACAACCCTTTATGCTTTCCAGAAATTCTACATCATTTCCGATCAACAATATGTCATCCACATATACTTATCAGAAATGTTGTAGTGCTCCCACTCACTTTCTTGTAAATACAAGTTTCTTGCAAACTTTGTATAAACCCAAAAGCTTTGATCACCTCATCAAAGCGTATGTTCCAACTCCGAGATGCTTGCTCCAGTCCATAATAGGATCGCTGGAACTTGCATACCTTTTAGCATCCTTAGGATCGACAAAACCTTCTGGTTGTATCACATACAACCTTTCCTCACGAAAACTGTCAAGGAAACTTTGTTTTGACATCCATCTGCCAGATTTCGTAATTGAAAATGCAGCAATTGCTAACATAATTCCAACAGACATTAGCATCGCTACGAGTGAGAAAGTCTCATCATAGTCAACTCCTTGAACTTGTCGGAAACTTCTTTGCGACAAGTCGAGCTTCATAAATGGTGAAATTACCATTAGCGTATGTCTTCTTCTTAAAGATCCATTTATTCTCAATGGCTTGCCGATCATCGGGCAAGTCCACCAAAATCCATACTTTGTTCTCATACATGGATCCTATATCGGATTTCATGGCTCCTAGCCATTTTTTGGAATCTGGGCCCACCATCGCTTCTTCATAGTTCGTAGGCTCACTGTTGTCTAACAACATGACCTCCAAGACAGGATTGTCGTACCACTCAGGGGCGGTACGAGTCCTTGTCGACCTATGAGGCTTGGTAGTAACTTGATCTAAAGCTTCATGATCATCATCATTAGCTTCCTCTTCACTTGGCGTATGCGCCACCGAAACATCTTTCTGCGTCGTGCTACTTTCCAACTGAAGTGACAGTTTAACAACCTCATCAAGTTCTACCTTCCTCCCACTCAATTCTTTCGAGAGAAACTCCTTCTCTAGAAAGGATCCATTCTTGGCAACAAAGACTTTGCCTTTAGATCTGAGATAGAAGGTGTACCCAACTGTTTCCTTAGGGTATCCTATGCAGACACACTTGTCTGCTTTGGGTTCGAGCTTATCAGGCTGAAGCCTTTTCACATAAGCGTCGCAACCCCAAATCTTAAGAAATGACAACTTAGGTTTCTTGCCAAACCATAATTCGTACGGTGTCGTCTCAATGGATTTAGATGGTGCCCTATTTAAAGTGAATGTAGTTGTCTCTAATGCATAACCCCAAAACGATAGTGGTAGATCGGCAAGAGACATCATAGAACGCACCATGTCCAATAAGATACGATTAAGACGTTTAGACACACCATCACGTTGTGGTGTTCTAGGTGGCGTCAACTATGAAACAATTCCACATTGTCTTAAGTGATTGCCAAACTCATAACTCAGATATTCTCCCCCTCGATCGGATCATAGGAATTTAATCTTCTTGTTATGATGATTCTCAACTTCACTCTGAAATTGCTTGAACTTTTCAAACGTTTCAGACTTATGCTTCATTAAGTAAACATACCCGTATCTACTCAAATCATCGGTGAAGGTGAGGAAATAACGATATCCACCACGCACGTCAACACTCATCGGACCGCGCACATCAGCATGTATGATTTCCAACAAGTCACTTGCCCATTCCGTTGTTTCAGAAAATGGGGTTTTAGTCATCTTGCCAATGAGGCATGGTTTGCATATGTCAAGTGATTCAAAATCAAGTGACTCCAAAAGTCCATCAGCATGGAGTTTCTTCTTGCGCTTTACACCAATATGACCTAAGCAGCAGTGCCATAAGAAAGTGGTACTATCATTATCAACTCTACATCTTTTGGCATCAATGTTATGAACATGTGTATCACTACGATCGAGATTCAATAAACCATTCACATTGGGTGCATGACCATAGAAGGTATTATTCATGTAAACAGAATAACCATTATTCTTTGACTTAAATGAATAACCGTATTGCAATAAACACTATCTAATCATGTTCATGCTCAACACAGACACCAAATAACATTTATCTAGGTTCAACACTAATCTCGAAGGTAGAGGGAGCGTGCGATGGTGATCAAATCAACCTTGGAAACACTTCCAACACACATCATCACCTCGCCCTTAGCTAGTCTCTGTTTATTCCGCAACTTTTGTTTCGAGTTACCAATATTAGCAATTGAACCGGTATCTAATACCCAGGTGCTACTAGGAGTACTAGTAAGGTACACATCAATAACATGTATATCAAATATACTTTTGTTGAAGTTGTCAGCCTTCTTATCTATTGGGGTAGTTCCGCTACCAGTGACCGTTCCCCTTACAATGGAAGCACTTAGTCTCGGGTTTGGGTTCAACCTTGGGTTTCTTCACTGAAGCGGCAACTGGCTTGGCATTCATGAAGTTTCCCTTCTTGCCCTTGCCCTTCTTGAAACCAGTGGTATTGTTAACCATCAACACTTGATGCTCCTTCTTGATTTCTACCTTCGTAGCCTTAAGCACCACGAACAGCTCCGGTATCATCTCCATCCCTTGCATGTTATAGTTCATCACGAAGCTCTAGTAGCTTGGTGATAGTAACTGGAGAACTCTGTCAATCACTATCTTATCTGGAAGATTAACTCCCACTTGATTCAAGTGATTGTAGCACCCAGACATTCTGAGCACATGCTCACTGGCTGAGCTATTCTCCTCCATCTTGTAGGCAAAGAACTTGTCAGAGGTCTCATACCTCTCAACACGGGCATGAGCCTGAAATACCAATTTTAGCTCTTGGAACATCTCATATGTTCCATGGCATTCAAAACGCCTTTGGAGCCCCGATTCTAAGCCATAAAGCATGGCGCACTAAACTATCAAGTAGTCATCAGAACGTGTCTGCCAGATATTCACAACATCCACAGACGATGCTAGAGGGGTTGGCACACCGAGCGGTGCATCAAGGACATAAGCCTTCTGTGCAGCAGCGAGGAAAATCCTCAGACTACGGCCCTAGTCCGCATAATTGCTTACAATATCTTTCAACTTAGTCTTTCTCTAGGAACGTATTAAAACAGGGAGCTACAGCGCGAGCTATTGATCTACAACATAAAATTGCAAAGGTAACTTAGACTATTGTTCATGATAAATGAGTTCAATTAATCATATTACTTAAGAACTCCCACTCAAATCGACATCCCTCTGGTCGTCCGAGTGTAACATGATCCAAATTCACCAACCCAAGTCCGATCATCACGTGAGATGAGGTGGTTTCAATGGTGAACATCTCCATGTTGATCATATCTACTATATGACTCATGTTCGACCTTTCGGTCTCTTGTGTTCCGAGGCCATGTCTGTACATGCTAGGCTCGTTAAGTTTAACCCAAGTGGTCCGCATGTGCAACACTGGCTTGCACCCGTTGTATGTGAACGTAGAGTCTATCACACCCAATCATCACGTGGTGCTTCGAAACAACGAACTTTCGCAATAGTGCACACTTGGGGAGAACACAATTTTATCTTGAAATTTTAGTGAGGGATCACCTTATAATGCTACAGTCGTCCTAAGCAAAATAAGATGCATAAAAGGATTAACATCACATGCAAATCGTAAGTGACATGATATGGCCATCAACTTGTGCTTTTGATCTCCATCTCCAAAGCACCGGCTTGATCTCCATCATCACCGACATGAAACCATGGTCTCCATCATCATGATCTACATCATCGTGTCGCCATCGGGGTTATCACGCCAACCATGCTTCTACAACTATTGCTACCGCTTAGCGATAAAGTAAAGCATTACGTAGCGCTTAATGATTGACACGCAGGTCATACAATAATTAAAGACAACCCTATGGCTCCTGCCGGTTGCCGCATGCGTCGACATGCAAGTCGATATAAACTATTACAAACATGATCATCTCATACATCAAATATATTTCATCATGTCTTTGGCCATATCATATCACAACATACCCTGCAAAAACAAGTTAGACGTCCTCTAATTTGTTGTTGCATGTTTTACGTGGCTGCTATGGGTATCTAGCAAGAACGATTCTTACCTACGCAAAACCACAACGGTGATATGCAAGTTGCTATTTAACCTTCTACAAGGACCGCCTTCGTCGAATCCGATTCAACTAAGGTGGGAGAGACAAACCCCCGCCAGCCATCTTATGCAACAAAGTCACATGTCAGTCGATGGAACCGGTCTCATGTACGTGGACATGTAAAGTTGGTCCGGGCCGCTTCATCCCACAATACCGCTGAATCAAGAAAAGACCAAGGAAGGAAGCAATCTGAATATCAACGCCCATAAACTCCTTTGTGTTCTACTCGTGATGTCATCTACGCAAAGACCTAGCTCATGATCCCACTGTTGGGTGCACGTTGCATGGGAAACAAAAAATTTCCTACGCTCACCAAGATCAATCTAGGAGATGAACATCTACGAGAGGAGAGATTGCATCTACATACCCTTGTAGATCACTAAGCGGAAGCGTTAAGAAACACTGTTGATGTAGTCCCGCAAACTCCCGATCCAAGTGCCGAACGGACGGCACCTCCGCGTTCAACACACGTACGACTTGATGATGCCTTCACCTCCTCGATCCAGCGAGTGATGGTAAAGTAGTAGCTCGAGTCCTTCGGCAGCACGACGGCATGGTGGCGGTCGTGGTGGTGGAATCTCAGCAGAGCTTCACTAAGCACTACGGAGAGGAAGAGGGCTACGAGGGAGAGGGAGGGCACCGCCGTGGCATAAATGGGTGCGGCTGCCCTCTCTCTACTCCTCTATATATAGGGGGAAGGGGGAAGGAGGAGGCGCCCTAGGGTTTCCCTAGGGGGGGGGGCGGGGGCCACAAGGGGCAACCCTAGATGGGTTTTGGGTGGCCCCCTAGGTGCCTTGCCCACCAAGCAAGGGGGAGGCGGCCCTAGGGGCGCACCAACCCTCCTGGCCTCGTAGGATGGGGTGAGGGGGGCGCACAACCCCTTAGTGGGCTGGTGTGCCCCCTCCTCTTAGCCCATGAGGCCCCCCAACACTTGCCGGGGGGCCCCGAAACCCCTTTCGGTCATCCTGGCCATAACCCGGTGCCCCTGGAACACTTTCGGACTCCGATACCCCTCATCCTATATATCATTCTTCACCTCCGAACCATTCTGGAGTTCCTCGTCACATCCGGGATCTCATCCGGGACTCCGAACAACATTCAGTTACCACCATAACAACTCAACTATACTTATATCGTCACCAAACGTTAAGTGTGTAGACCCTGCGGGTTCGAGAACTATGCAGACATGACCGAGACATCTCTACGGTCAATAACCAATAGCGGGACCTGGATGCCCATATTGGTTCCTACATATTCTACGAAGATCTTTATCGGTCGAACCTCGATGTCAAGGATTCAGATACTCCCGTATGTAGTTCCCTTTGTCCATCGGTATGTTACTTGCCCGAGATTCGATCGTCGGTATCGCCATACCTAGTTCAATCTCATTATCGGCAAGTCTCTTTACTCGTTCCGTAATACAAGATCCCGTGGCTAACCCATTAGTCACATTGCTTGCAAGCTCATTGTGATGCTGCATTACCGAGTGGGCCCTGAGATACCTCTCCGTCATACGGAGTGACAAATCCTAGTCTTGATCCATGCCAACTCAACAGACACCCTCGGAGATACCTGTAGAGCACCTTTATAGTCACCCAACTACGTTGCGACGTTTGGTACACACAAGGTACTCATCCGGTGTCAGTGAGTTGCATGATCTCATGGTCATAGGAACATATACTTGACATGCAGAAAACGATAGCAATAACTTGATACGATCATATGCTACGCTTATAGTTTGGGTCTTGTCCATCACATCATTCTCCTAATGATGTGATCCCGTTATCAAATGACAACTCATGCCTATGGCTAGGAAACCATAGCCATCTTTGATCAACGAGCTAGTCCGGTAGACGCTCACTAGGGACATGTTGTTGTCTATGTATCCACACATGTATCTGAGTTTCCGATCAATACAATTCTAGCATGGATAATAAACGATTATCATGAATAGGGAAAAATGATAATAACCAATTTATTATTGCCTCTAGGGCATATTTCCAACACCGGCAGTCATACCGGTGCAACAAACGAGAAGCGAACTCTAGTTACCCGCATTCAACCCGCCTCCCCTCCTATCATGACTATTTAAGCCAGTCAACCAGACCCCAAAATCCTACCCCTCCGAGCCCTTCTCCCACTGTTCAAGCCGCTCTGCAATCAACCCCTCACCCCTTCACACCCTTGTGTGTGGTCCACCATCACCATGGACAGATCCTTTGCTATGTGGTATAGGAAGCTCATATCGGTGTGCCATGCCCAAATCATGGTGGAGGTCTGTGTAACGACCCGAGACCGACGCTCCAGAAGCCTTCCAGTTATTTCGTTATCGCCGTGTGATTTATTTTGCTTGTTGCATTTCATCATGTGCATTGCATTCGCATGTTTTCATAAAACTTGCATCCGTTCGTGGTTGCCGCTTCTTCTTTGTCTCTGTTGACCTTCTCTTAGACCAACTGGACCGTCCTCTTCTCTCTCTTCTCTGAGCCCATCAAACACCCCTCTCTTTCGTCAAACCCCTCGCGCGCGTCCGAAAGTTGTCCCGAACCTGACCGGGCAGTCGTGACCGATGGGTCCGGATCATCCCCAAACATCCCTAAAATATCTTCGGTTTCTTATTTGGACTTTCCTAGCCTATTTATCCCGGGCCGTCCGATTACGATCGGAGGGACCGAATAGCCCCTAAGCTAACCCCCTCCTGTAAATAGACCCTAACCCTAAATTTTAGGAGATGTGTCCTATCCATCCCATCATGCACCGCCACCCTCCTTGGATCCCGCAGCGCACCCACCAGCCTTCTTGTCTCGTTTCCCCGATCCACCAACCAGATCCAACCCCTCCTGTCGATCCTGACCGCCGGATGATGCATCCAACGGCCAGGAGAGCCCCCTGAGCTCCCGCAACCACCAGCAGCCAGCTGCGTGCCCGCTCGAGAGGAGCCCGAGGCCTCCACGCCGGAGCCACGAGCGCCACCGCCGCCGTTGCCGGAGATGAGTACCCTGCCGGCCCATGCTCCTTCTCCCTCTCCTCTCGTTCTTTTCTCTTGGCTCTCTCGCTCCCTGCCTCTCAACTCTCTCTCTCGTTCTCTACACAGGAGCCCATGGCGCCGCCGGCCCTCAAGATCGTCGCCCGCACCAAGTTCCGCGCGGATCTCGTCGCCAGAGTCCCATCCCCTGTCGGAGCTGCTTCAGCCATGGCACCGCCCTTGCCTCTTCTTGGTCCGGTGGATCTGGACGCCCAAGACCTTGCCGCCCCGGATCTGCTCTTCCCCGGCTCGAGCCGCGCCGCCCTCGCCGGAGGACGCGCCAAGTCCCCCTGTCGTCGCTGCTGTCCCGTGCGCTGCGCCTCTGCTCGCCTGCGTTGACCGTCTGCCGCTCCCCACGACGACCTCGCCCGCTCGTGCACGCGTGTGTGCGTGGGCCGCGCCAGCGCCTCGCCCCTATCTGGAGCCAGCCTCTCCACCAACTGGGCCTGGCCCATGGTGAGGCCACCCCCAGCGCCTCCTTTGTTTTCCTTCTGTTGGGCCAGCAGATTCGGCCCGCATGTCTTTTTTTTCTTGTTCTGCGAATTATCTATTTATCCAGAGAGCGCCTGTTTTACAGAAAAGTCCCTAGTGTTCATGCATATAATAACTTCATAACCATGCATCGGTTTAAATAAACTATATATGTAAATGGGGTGGAAAAATGCATAGATTAACATGGTGCTCTTATTTTGCATGTTTAACAACTCTAAAATATGGTTTAGGGCAGAACAGTACCAAATCCAAAATATGCATATGGGGATTTTCCGGAATTGTTGTTTGTTGTTTCCGGCCTCATTTAAACTTGCCTAGATAGGTAGTTTATGTATGTTCACCCTCTTGCCATGCTTAACAACATTTAATATTGTTGGGTACATAAACGAGAGCGAACTAAATAATCGAATGTGGTGTGCCGTCAATATGCAACTCATTGCATATTGAGCTCCACTTAATTTGTAGTTTTTTTTGTTGCACTTTGCCATGCCTCCTTAAAATGGACATGCATCATACTTGATTGACAACTTCTCTTCGTGTTTCATGATTCACAAGTTGTCAAGAATGAGGTATTTTAAATCCATCAATCTCTTCGTTGATCTCAAGCAAGCAATTGTTTTCGTTAGTGGCAGAATTTCACCTCAAGTTTTGAGATGTTTTCATAAGCCCACAAGCAGCTTATTGTTTTTGTTATTGATTTTTTCCAACAACTCCGTTCAAGCCATTCTCCTAGGATGCTCTTTCAAATTCATTTGAGGGAGAAGTTGCTTTCTCTTCTCTGTTCTTTTCATTCCATTCTTTCATTTCTTCCGGAGGCATTGTGTTGTTGCTCTCGTCAAGTATTGCCCCATCTTGCCAAATTCATGCTACTTCCTTCTCTTTTCAGCTGGAGTGCTGTCCAAATTCGTTCATTCTTGTTCCTTGTCTATCTCGGTCAACTAGAGAGTTTTCAAAGTCTATATTGTTCCTTGAGCTCTTGGTTCTTGTCGTATTCCTTGTTCTTCTTGTCCAACGGACTATTTGCAATCTAGTTCGTCTCCGTTGTATTCTTTCTTTCAAATTGTTTAACCTCTCAAGGTTCGTGGTTTCACTTGTTTGTCAAAGAAGCAACTTAGTTTTACCTCTTCTCTTCCTCTTTCGCTTCTCTCCGGTGCCATCCTTAGATCTCGGGATGAGATCTCTTGTAAGTGGGGGAGTATTGTAACGACCCGAGACCGACGCTCCAGAAGCCTTCCAGTTATTTCATTATTGTCGTGTGATTTATTTTGCTTGTTGCATTTCATCATGTCATCATGTGCATTGCATTCGCATGTTTTCATAAAACTTGCATCCGTTCATGGTTGCCGCTTCTTCTTTGTCTCTGTTGACCTTCTCTCAGACCAACCGGACTGCCCTCTTCTCTCTCTTCTCTGAGCCCATAAAACACCCTTCTCTTTCGTCAAACCCCTCGCGCGCATCCGAAAGTTGTCCCGAACCTGACCGGGCAGTCGTGACCGATGGGTCCGGATCATCCCCAAACATCCCTAAAATATCTTCGGTTTCTTATTTGGACTTTCCTAGCCTATTTATCCCGGGCCGTCCGATTACGATCGGAGGGACCGAATAGCCCCTAAGCTAACCCCTTCCTATAAATAGACCCCTAACCCTAAATTTTAGGAGATATGTCCCATCAATCCCATCATGCGCCGCCACCCCCCTCGGATCCCGCAACGCACCCACCAACCTTCCTGTCTCGCTTCCCCGATCTGCCAACCAGATCCAGCCCCGCCTGTCGATCCTGACCGCCGGATGATGCATCCAACGGCCAGGAGAGCCCCTGAGCTCCCGCAACCGCCAGCAGCCAGCAGCGTGCCCGCTTGAGAGGAGCCTGAGGCCTCCACGCCGGAGCCACGAGTGCCACCGCCGCCGTTGCTGGAGATGAGTGCCCCACCGGCCCATGCTCCTTCTCCCTCTCCTCTCGTTCTTTTCTCTTGGCTCTCTCACTCCCTGCCTCTCAACTCTCTCTCTCGTTCTCTGCACAGGTGTCGGTGTACTAAGTATTGGGCCATTAGTACCCCGTACTTGTGCACGGGCAGTTGTATCCATACTCGCGGCAAGGCTTGTCGGGGAACAGATCGAGATTGACTCAGGCCACCAAGGAAATTCTCAAGTCAAAGATCTGAGGATCAGCAGATAAGAAGAGCTGGAATCCGCAGGCCAGCTTCCCCGGCAAGATCTTGCCGGGATGGCCTGCGAAGCCCGGCAAGGCTCGGCGCCCAGCAAGGTTCAGCACCCGGCAAGGTTTTGTTGCTGTGCCACCGCTCTAGCACAGCAACAAACCCGACATTCTGGGTCCTTCTTTGGATGCGTGGCGACGCGCCAATGGAGGAGAGCTTAAGCGGTGCTGATGGGATGGCCCCTTTTTCCATCCCCGAGAAAGTGAGGACACCTAAACGGACACCTCATGGTGCATTAAATGCATTCGTCCTAATCCGTCAGGGGTTAGGTATGATGACCCTGTAGCTACTTTACACCTCAATGTACGTACATTTTGCCATTGTGGTGACCCCTTTGTGGTATAAAAGGAGGCCCAAGGCAACTGCTACAGGGGGGAGGAGGATCTTCTGGCCCATTCTGCATGTGTAGCTGCTCTTTGAACGTACTGTTCACTGCGAGCGCTCCTGGAGCCTGGGCTCAAGAACATCGATAATAAAACAAGGCAGGAGTAGGGTTTTACGCTGATTAGCGGCCCGAACCTGGGTAAAATCGCCCCGCGTCGATCGTTGGTTCTGCTCTTTGCGCATACCTCTCCCCCCGCCGAATCGTAAAGGGGTCCCTTAGGATCCCATAGGTGTCACACGCCGACATCTTTGGCATGCCAGGTAGGGGTATTGAAGGTTGTGTGAACCTGATCTAGTGATCGGCGCCTTAGTTTCTTCATCATCTTCATCATCATGCCACCCAAGAAGAAGAGCGCTGCGACAGCGCAACCATCCACGTCCGTTTTGCCTGCGCCTTCGCATACGGGCGATGGCGTGGGTGCAGAAGGAAGAGGACTAGAGCCTCCACGGCGTTCCGGTGATCCAAGCCAGGCGAGCGGCGTCGTTCGCAGTGGCAGTGGCAACCCACACGCCGCTGGATCCAGAGACGGAGCTGTGTTGCCTACGGGTGGCACAACAAATTCCAGAGATCGGAGGACGCCTGCTGGAGCTCCCGTGCCGGCGCAAGCGCCACGGCCTACCTAGGTCGTGCACGACGAGCGATGTCATGGCGCTGGTGGTTCAGGGCGTCCCCATGAAAAGATTTCTACGCATCGGTCCCAAGATGCGCGGGACCAGCATGCGCACCGAGCTGCCGGCGGAGGTGGCGCGCGGTCGCGTGACCGTGATGGTGCTCCTTCTAACATGGCTAGGAGTCAGAGCACCTCACGTACCTCGCACCTGTCGCCGCCGCCTACGCCAGCGGAAGCCTTGGCACGTGCGCAGCTGCTCCTCGATTTTCCTCCTGCTCCGGAGAAGATGGAGGAGTGGTGAGCTACTATCCAGAGCCTTATTGGCTTCACCAACAAAGATGGGCCACAAGAGGCAGGGCCCTCACAGCGAAGGCCCGTTGATCCGGCGCGAGTCGATGTGGAGAAAACCGGAGGTGGTGCAACCACGGTGCACTCACCTCCGCGACACCAGCGGCGGGCGACAACCCAGCAGGTCGATCGCCGTGATGATGTTTCCACGGCGTCGTCCGATCCACGGATGCGCCGCGACCAGCGTCAAGTTCTCCAGGAATGAGGCAAAGAGGACACTCGAACTACCATCGAGCGGCGACGGGAAGCACGCTATCAGTCTGATAAGCGCGCAGGGCCGGCTGTCGACGAGCCTGCGCCAGGGGACGTAGGAGACTTGCCTTACGAAGTAGGGACTCCAGCGTTTACCCGTGAGCTGCGGCAAGTCCAGTGGCCCAATTCCCGAACCTTCAAGCCGGAGGTCCCGGAGAAATATGGCGGCAAGACTCATCCCTCGGAGTTCTTGAGCATCTACACCATTGCGGTGCAGGCTACCGGGGGCCGAGATGACAAGATACTTGCCAACTACTTCCCGTTGGTGCTCAAACCCAACGTTAGGTCGTGGTTGATGCATCTGCTGGAGAATTCTATTTCTTCTTGGTCAGATCTGTGCCATCAGTTTGTTGGCGCATTTGTTGGAGGCCACCAAGCTCCTGGCCAGGAGAGTGATTTGCATATCATCCCTCAGAAGGAGGGCGAATCCCTACGCAAGTTTATGCAGAGGTTTAGCCGGGTGCAGTACAATATTCCTGACGTTCACCCTGCCGCTGTCATTAGTGCGTTTCATCAGAACATGCGTAACCGCAGAATGCGGGAAGAGCTGGCGATGAACAAAGTCAGGAGTATTGCCGAGCTTTACGCTTTGGCCGACAAATGCGCTCGAGCTGAAGAGGGGAGTAAACTCCCTGACGAGGCTGTTGGCGCGGAGGGAGAATCCGAAGATGAAGACGCCGCGACCCCGTCAAGGAAAGGCCGGTGGCGGAACAGGAAACGTGGAGGCAAGGCCGTGCTTGCTGTCGAGGAATCCGACAACCCCGGCGCCGCCAAGAAGGCCAAGGTTGGTGACCCCGGCAAGGATCTTGCCGGGTGTCCTTCCTGTCAGGCCTTGGCGGCGGCCGACAAGTCGGAAAGCTCCGGCAAGCAGTATTGCAAGATCCATCGCACCAAGGGCCACGATCTCCAAAACTGTCGGCAAGTTGAACAGCTTGCCGAGAAATAGAGGGCTGAGTATGAAAGGCGGGATAAGGAGAAGGCCCATGACGGTGCTGACGGATCCAGCAAGAAGCGCGGTGGCCGAGGGGGTCACCGCGGCAAGGCCAAGCAACAGAGGGAGAGGCCCGCTCGAGGCTGAGACAAGGAAGAAGATGATGATGAAGAAGACGATGAGTCCAGTGAGCAAGATTTCCAGAAAGCTACAGAGGCCATGTGTATCGATGGGGGTGCCTCGCTGCATTCTTCCCACCGTCGACTCAAACAGTGGGTGCGGGAAGTCAATGCAGCAGAGCCATCACCAGATGCATGTAGGCCCCTGAAGTGGTCCAACACGCCTATCATTTTCGACGCCGAGGATCACCCTGATCGCACAACTACGGTCGGGTGCTTGCCATTGTTGGTCTCACCAACAATTCGCAACCTCAAGGTGACGAAAATGCTAGTTGACGGTGGGGCCGGGCTAAACCTAATCTCACCGGATGTGCTCAAGAGGCTCCAAATTCCTGATGAAGACATCGAAGAAACGGGCACGTTTCAAGGGGTCAATCCGGGAAGAACCCAGCCAAAGGGCAAGATTACGCTGCCGGTGACATTTGGTAGCGAGCTCAACTACAGGACCGAGAAGGTAGTGTTTGATGTCGCCAGGATCCCCATGTCATACAATGGGATCCTTGGTCGGCCAGCGCTGGCTAAGTTCATGGCGGCATCACACTACATGTACAACGTTTTGAAGATGCCCGGGCCGTTGAGCGTCATTACTATCCATTCCGATAAAAAAGATGCGCTCATCTGTGCCGACCAACTTTACCGGGAAGCAGTTGCAGCACCTGCCGTCAAGGCATCTGCTCCTACCGCTGGAACTCCCGGGGGGGAGAAGAAGAAGACCGGCGAGAATCTTGGCGCGAACTCCGGTAAGCGCGCCTCCTCGGAGTGATGCGCTTCCGTCGAGGATGCACCAGAGAGTTCCACCAGCAAGAACAAGAGATCCAAGGCTGCTCCACCGGAGACCAAGAAGGTGCCCGTAAGGGAGGACGGAATGGGAGGAACTTTCACCATAAGTTCCACCCTAGATGACAAATAGGAAAGCGCGCTCGTTGTCTTCCTGCGGGCGAATGTCGACGTGTTTGCATGGCAACCGTCTGACATCCCCGGTGTTCCCAGGGAGGTAATTGAGCACCACCTTGCTGTCTGTCCTCACGCGCGGCCCATCAAGCAGAGAGTCAGGAAGCAAGCCTTGGAGCGGCAAGAATTCATTGCCGAGGAAATCAGAAAGCTGGAGGCGGCAGGATTGGTCAGAGGAGTGCTTCATCCAACCTGGTTGGCCAATCCGGTTGTGGTGCGCAAAGCGAATGGGAAATGGAGGCTTTGTATCGATTATACAGATATCAATAAAGCCTATCCAAAAGATCCCTTTCCCTTGCCGCGCATCGACCAGATTATGGATTCCACCGCTGGTTGTGATCTCCTGTCCTTCCTTGATGCCTACTCAGGGTATCATCAGATCTTTATGGTGAAGCAAGATGAAGAAAAGACCGCATTTATCACCCCATGTGGTACGTATTGCTTTATACGGATGCCTTTCGGGTTGAAAAGTGCTGGTTCTACATTTGCGAGAGCGGTCCAAATCGGTTTTGAGCCTCAACTCCATAGAAATATGAAGGCATACATGGATGACATAGTGGTCAAAACCAAGGACAAAGCGACGCTCATACAAGATTTAGAAGAAACATTTGCAAATCTGCGCAAGATCAACTTAAAGCTCAATCCTGAGAAGTGCGTGTTTGGTGTTCCTTCCGGCAAGCTCCTCGGATTCTTTGTATCTTGCCGGGGAATCGAAGCGAACCCTGACAAGATCAAAGCCATTGAGCAGATTGAAGCGCCAAGACGTGTCAAGGATGTCCGTCGTCCTGCCGGCTGTGTTGCTTCTCTAAGTAGGTTCATTTCCAAATCTGTTGAACGCGCCCTGCCCTTTTTCAAAATTTTGAAGAAGGCAGGTCCAATGAAATGGACTCCGGAGGCGGAGGCTGCGCTGCAAGATTTGAAGAAATACCTTTCCTCTCTGCCGACGCTAGTCGCGCCTAAACCACAAGAGTCGTTGCTGCTGTATCTGGCATCGACAAATCAAGTGGTTAGTGTTGCGTTAGTGGCGCAGAGAGAAGCTGATGAGGAAGCAACACCAGCGGCAGGACCGTCAGGTGACACGGCGGGATCTTCCCCGACAAGGATTGATCCCGGCAAGACAAGATCTGTGCAGTCAGAAGAACCATTGCAGAAGAAAAAGGTGGTGCAGTGCCCAGTTTATTTTGTTAGCTCTCTTTTACAAGGAGCTAGGTCAAGATATTCTGGCGTGCAGAAGTTGCTTTTAGGCCTCCTTATGGCCTCGAGGAAGCTACGCCATTATTTTCAAGCACATGAAATCACCGTCGTCACTCGCTTTCCGTTGCAACGGATTTTGCGAAATCCAGAAGCAACCGGCAGGATCGTGGAGTGGGCGTTGGAGTTGTTGAGCTTTGGCCTCAAATTTGAAAGCACTTCAATAATTCAGAGCAGGGCCTTGGCAGAGTTCGTTGCTGAATGGACCCCAACGCCAGACGAAGAGGTTCAAGAAACAACTCTCCCCGGCAAGGAAATTGACCAGCAATGGGTTATGTACTTTGACGGGGCTTTTTCGCTGCAAGGCGCCGGTGCTGGCGTGCTACTTGTCGCACCCACCGGAGAGCACCTCAAGTACGTGGTCCAAATGCATTTTCCCCGGGAGAGTTCGACGAACAACACTGCAGAGTATGAGGGTTTGCTTGCCAGTCTCAGGATCGCGGCAGACCTTGGTATCAAGAAGCTCGTCATCAGAGGCGATTCACAGCTTGTCGTCAGGCAAGTTAATAAGAGTTATCAGAGTCCATTGATGCAAGCCTACGTAGATGAAGTGAGAAAAATGGAAGAGCACTTTGACGGTCTGCAAATGGAGCATGTACCTCGTGCCGAGAACAGTATTGCTGATGACCTGTCAAAGCGCGCTGCCCTCAAGTTACATGTGGAACCAGGAACTTTTGTGCTCCATTTGACTCAACCATCCGTGGCGCCATCAATGCGGCAAGAAAAGAGAAGAAAATTGAATTCTGGTCAGTACTTCCCGGCAGAGCTCCCGGGAGCCGCCGGCAAGGAAGTTGCCGGGATCAACGACATGCCTGCCGGGGAACAACAGGCTCCAGCGGGGGCTCAGGTCCTTGCCGTCGAGACAAACATTCCCCCGGCGGAGGAGATGCCTTTAGTCCTAGTTGTCGAGCCCCAGGCTCCAGCATGGGCGCAACACATTGTCCATTTCCTTCAAACAGGATAACTCGCGGAGGAACAGGAAGAAGCGGAAAGAGTAGCCCGTCGGTCTGTTATGTACAAGTTCGTCGATGACGTCCTGTACAGAAAGAGACCAAACGGTGTGAAATTGAAGTGCATTCCTCGGGAGGATGGACTAGAGCTGTTGGCACAAATACATGGAGGCATATGTGGCCCTCACATAGGATCAAGGGCACTTGCCGGGAAAGCATTCCGGCAAGGTTTCTTTTGGCCCACCTCTCTCCAGGATGCAACTGCACTAGTAACCAAGTGTGAAGCGTGCCAGTTTCATTCGAAGAAATCGCATCAACCAGCTCAAGCTCTTCAGACAGTCCCTTTCTCCTGGCCATTTTTGGTCTGGGGGCTCGACATACTGGGCCCTTTCCCCCGTGCTACCGGGGGCTTTGAGTACTTGTACGTTGCTATCGACAAGTTCACAAAGTGGCCGGAGGTGGAAGCAGTGAGGAAGGTGACAGCACAATCAGCCGTCAAGTTCTTTAAAGGGATAGTTTGCCGTTTCGGTGTGCCCAATAGGATTATCACCGACAATGGCACGCAATTCACAAGTCGCACCTTCATGCAGTACGTCCAAGACCTTGGCGGCAAAATTTGTTTTGCCTCTGTTGCTCACCCCAGAAGCAACGGCCAAGCGGAGAGGGCCAATGCTGAAGTGTTGCATGGTCTCAGGACCAGAACCTTTGACAGGCTGAAAAAGTGCGGAAGACGCTGGATTGATGAGTTGCCGGCGGTTCTTTGGTCAATCAGAACGACACCAAATCGAGCCACCGGCCAGACACCCTTCGCTCTGGTCTACGGAGCGAAAGCAATTCTCCCCACAGAACTCACGTATGGATCACCTCGAGTGCTCGCTTATGATGAGCTTTAGCAAGAGCAACTGCGGCAAGATGACGCTGTGCTCCTTGAGGAGAATCGTCTTCAGGCTGCTGTGTGAGCTGCACGCTACCAGCAAGCTTTGCGCCGCTACCATAGCCGCAAAGTTCATGCCCGAAGCCTTGAGGAAGGCGACCTTGTTCTTCGGTGGATTCAATCCGCCAAGAATTCAAACAAGTTGACGCCAAAGTGGGAAGGCCCTTATCGGGTAGTACGAGTCACCAGGCCCGGCGCTGTCCACTTGGAGACCGAAGATGGCGTTCCAGTGAGCAATTCCTAGAATATCGAATATCTTCGCAAGTTCTACCCATAAGGCGCGGTTGCCGGGGGCCCCCGGCAACCACCCTTTTGTACAAGTCTTGCCGGCAAGGCATATGATCCTTTGTACAAAGCCAGGCGCAGACCCTGAGCACAAATGAATAAATTTAAGTGTTGTGCATTCCCTTATTGATTTCCATGTTCATATTTATATATGCATGTGTGTCTAAGATGTTGTATGGCACCTACTCCCGGTAAGTTCTAACGAACCGCCAAGATTTCATATCCTTATTTTCTCTTCTTTCTTTTTCTTAAAAGACAGAAGGATTCCTCGCGTGCACATTTGCCGGGGGGGAAGGGAGATATTAGTACTAGTTGGCGACGTTCGGAATCGACGCTTGCCGGAGGAAGGACAGTGACAGAAAGCTAAGTTCTAAAACTTGGAACAAGTTTCCTTTATTGCAAAGTTATTTCCTTGGACGATTCCGACTTTTGTATGGAAAATCTGCACGCGAAGGAACCCTTGCTGTAATCGGTTGCGCCCTTATTTTGTTTCGAGTTTGCTCAACAATTTAAGTGGCTGCACTGAGAACGCCAAGGAGTCTTGCCGGCCACTGCGCCTCCAGCAGGCTGCTGAAATCCCGCACCCAGCGCTCGTGGCAGGTTGCGCGCCGGCAAGTTTTTCAGTAAGCGTAGGGTGAACTCCATACATAAAGGAATCAGACAAGGGAGATAGCATGCATGTACCCAAACATAAGCAAGTTATATTACATTAATGAGTCGCCGCAATTCTAACTTGAGACTTAATTGTCTTTGGCATGGAATGACGATGGCAAGAAGAGGTGGAGCAGTTAATCTCTGCGCTGGCCTTTGATCATTTTGATGGAGTCCACCTTCTCAAGGATAGGCGCGACGAGCTCTTCAAGTGCCTCGAGATTTGCATCCTTTGGCAGATGGCCAAGCACATTGGAGAGGTCGATGCCGGGATTGTGGTGCACCACCTTGATAAGTACTTTGCGGAGGACGGCCCGGCAAAGCCGGCGGGTCTCGTTGGCCAATTGAGTCGCCCGGTTAGACTGGAGCAACTTCAGGGCATCAATGATGCTCTCGAAGAACATCGTCAACCTGGCACTCGAAGATATCCTTTCCTCGGAAGAATACCTGAAGTTTGACAGGCCCATGGTTGACAGTTCTGCCGTGAGCTTCTCCGCAGCATCGATGAGACGTCCAGTCCAGATCTCCACCCCCTTTTCGTAATCAATTTGGGCGGCGGCAGCGCTCTTGAGCAGGTTCCTCTCTCCCTGGAGATCTTTGAGTAGGGCCTTCTCGCGGGCCCTGCCGGCCTCGAGAGACTTCTGCAACGTGGTCAGCTTCAATTCCAGAATGGCAATGGCTTCATTTGCTGAGGAGAGCTGCTTGGTCTTGTTAGACATGGCAACTTGCATCTCCGCCAAGGTGTGGAGGGTTTTTTCCCTGTCGCCTTTGAGCGTTGAGAGCTCCTTGCCGTGTTCTTCAAGACCCGCTTCTAGTTTTTTGACTTTGTCGCTCAGCTCGTTCTTGGCGGCCTCTGCAGCCTCGGCAGCATCAACGTCCTCCTTGAGCTTGCCGGCGTGATTTACAGTCAGAGCTTCGAGCACCTCTTTGTGCTTCTGCTCCAGCTCCTGGGTCCGCCGTGCGACAAGCTTCTCGATATCTTCATCTTTGCTGCGAAGCTTGGCGGCGAGCGCCTGCTCACGTGCGGTGAGATCTTCCTCGTGAGCATCAAGCGCAACGCGACGCCCCGTCAGGAGAGCATCTTCAGCAGCAATTCTTTGCGTAACTTCATCCTGCGCCTTCTCCATATCAGATTGTTTCAGGAGGATTTCTGTCCACTGTTGGCTCACTTGTTCCCAGCCGGCAGTCAACTCTTGGAGGACCTCAGCGTACCAGACTTGCATTTGTTCGACGCGCCTCTGAAAATCTGCTTCGGCCGCCTCGATAACTGCCATTCTGGAATCCGCTTTCTCTTTCCGGGCGCGGTGGAGAGCCTGGAGCTTGCGGAAATTTTCGCCCATGGCCTGAAGGAGCTGATCCTCTTCAGACTTGCCGCTGCTAGCGCTTGGATCATCAACAACCTCGAGCCCGGCAGCAGCGATGATTTCTTCATCAAAGACTTCCCCTTCGGCTGGTGCCCCAATGCTTGCCGTCCCCGGCAAGTTGACAAACAGGTTCTCGCCAACTTTGAGATATTTGCTGGATGAGGGGCCTTCAGATGTTGACAGTTGATCCTCAACAACCGCCTCGCCAGTAGCAGGGGGCTCCGTGGCCGGCGCAGCGCCTGGCGCTCCTGCGGCAGGAATGCCGTCAGTACGGTCACCAGCCTCCTTGCCGCCCTCTTCAGCAGGCTCTTTGGCGGGTTCCTCCTGCACAGTCTCGGCGGCCTCGGCGGTGGCATTTTTGGCGGCCTCGCTGGCGGCAATCCTGTCTGCTTCGGCAGCGGCGTCCCTGGTGGTCTCCTCGATGACAACGTAGACGTCCATGTGTTCCATCACAGGGAACTCTGGAGGACGAAGGAGGGAAACAGAATAGGATCAAGATTGAAGTTCGAAGGGACCAAAGAAAAAGAAATAAAGGAAAGAATAGCAAGCGCACTAAGGCAATCAGTTACCTGCGTCGAGCTGTTGAGAGGTGGCCTCGCCCCTCCCGACAACCTCGGTTGCCGGGGGAGGGTTGCCGGTGTCCATGCTTGCCGGCTCCTCCTCAATCAAGATGGGCTCGTCGGTAGGATCCCTTGCCGGGGATGCGCTTGTGGGCGGTGTGGTCGATGGAGGTGGCACGATGGGGGCGTCTTCCAGTAACTCTCCTTGTTGCCGTTCTTCTCCTGCAAGCCCAGAGATATCAGCGGCAAGAATAGAAACCTCAGCGCCCGCCAACGGAAAAAGAGCAATGAACTTACGCTGGGGGCTGCGCTGGGGGCTGTGCTGGGGACTACGTTGAGGGCTGAGCTCCGGGCTGACGATGACAGTTTCTGGCACGCTCGTGGAGCCTGCCGGGGGCTCGTCACTCGTGGAAGTCTTTGTCCTCTTCGTCATCCTCTCCAGCAAGGTTTCTGCATCACTGCAGAGACAATACAAGCAAGTCAGTAAGATTGATCCAAGATTGGAAGATAAAGGCTGTGGCAAGGTACTCACTCTTCCTCTTCTCGCTCCGGACTAAAGCCGGAGATGTCGAAGTCGACCTCCGTTGCGATGTCTGAGTAGGGAGGCGGAGGAGGGGTCCTAGGTCGCTTGGCCGTGGCAGGCGCCGGGGGCTGGCGTGTTTCCGTCACCTCAGCTTCCGGTGCGGTAGTGCGAGACACCCCTGCCGCCTCAGCAGTCGCCGCTGGTGTGGGTCTCGCACGCCGCACAGGTTGCTGTCGGACCCCTTGCCGCGACGCAGTCTTGCCGGCCCCTCTCTTGCCGGGAGCCTCACTGCTCGAGGAAGGTTGGCTTGCCGGGATGCCAGACGCATCCTTTCGAAGAACACGCTTTGTCTTCTTCGGGGCTGGGAGCTCTTCTTGCGGTTCTTCTTCAGCCGTGTCTTCGTCGGACGAGCTCTCAGCGGCTGTGCTGCTCTGTTCCCCGGCAGCTTTGTCCTTCCCGGCAGGATCTTTCTCCACCACTACCTCTGCATCACTGGTTTCCCATTCTGTGAAACCGACGCTGCCGGCCTCCATGGCAAGATTTGCCTCCTCCGCCCTGGTGGTGATGGATGCCACCTCTTCGTCGGTGGTGGCCCGGAGTAAGTCTGCTTCTTCCCGGACGGCCCTCTCCGTCAAGTTATCAAGGAACTTCTGTGCATCTTCCTCGGATGGCTCAACCCATGTCGCGTCGAGACTGTGGGTGTTGAATAGTGGCATGGTGGCGATAATTGACCCCAAGGCAGAGTTGTTGCACAGAGGAACAATCCTTGCCGGCAACCGATGCTTGTTGTCGCACTGGAACAGCTTCTGACGGAGAGCGCCAAGTTGCATAGCAGTCAGATTATTATTCAACCCGGGGCGCAATCTCATGATGTCTGCTGCGTTTTGGTATTCCCAAGCTGGCCTTCCTTTATTCTGCAAGGGGGCAATGCGGCGGCGGAGAAAGTCAAAGCCAACCATCTCCATTGTTAGCCCGGCAGCTTTCAGGCGAAGAATCCTGGTAGTGGCGATTGTGAGCTTTTCATCTCCAGCGGCAAGACTGCTCCAGCCACTGCCGCGGACCGCTTTCTGTTGCCGGGGCAGACAGAACGGATGGGGATCTGCTTCCTTGATCCAGCACCATTCAGCCCGCCATTTGTCCCACTTCTCGTGGTAAACTCCTTCTGGGTATATTTCCTTATTCCAAGCCCTTGGAATCCAGGCGATAGAACCAGAGAGGGCCTCTCCTTTTTGGATTCGAGGGAAAAAGTAATGGCGGAAAAGGGCTGTATTGGGAACCACTCCGGCAAAGTTTTCACAAAGGTGAGCGAAGATGGACATGCACAGTACCGCATTCGGCGTGAAATCGAGAAGATGGAAGCCGTATGTGTACATGATGTCATTGAAGAAGTCAGAAAAGGGAGGACAGAGCCTGCAATAGAAATATGCGACGAAAAAGGGGTATCTGTCTGATCCACTCTTGGAGCAAGAACCTGGAATCACGCGAGTGGCGGGGTGAGCCTGCGTCTCCCTTGCCCACATACACTGGTACCGCCTCTTCAAAGCTTCCGCATCGAGCGACGGGGCGAAGACGACGTACTTCTTCCGCATCTTCACCAGTTCGCTCTCCGGGACATCGGCTTTCGCCTCCTTGCCCTTGCCTTTGCTGGTCTTGGGCGGCATGGCGACTGCAAGGGCGGAAGCTGAGGATGGAGTGGGCGTGGAGGCGGCGAGCAGAAGAGGGAAGGCTTTGCTCTGAGCTCGAGAGAAGGAAAGCAATGGCGACGACCAAATTGAGAAGAAAAGGGGGGGGGGTAAATAGGCTTGTGCCTCTGCGGTTTCTCCTTTTTATGGGGAAGGAGCGGGGCCGCCTCTTTTACTCCCCAATGTGAATGCGCCTCTGCAGGCGCGTTGCAGTTGCAGCTTTTGAGGCACGCTTCCCACGTCGCGCGTTCGGCGCGCGTAGTGGGGGGCACAGTAAACGGGATATTTATGAGCAGTTAATCCCCTGCCACGTGTGCCCGTGCACTGTTTGGGCCTAGCCCAACAACGCCTCGCACTCGTGTGTGGCCTAGGCCCGGGGGCATCTGTCGGTGTACTAAGTATTGGGCCATTAGTACCCCGTACTTGTGCACGGGCAGTTGTAGCCATACTCGCGGCAAGGCTTGTCGGGGAACATATCGAGATTGACTCAGGCCACCAAGGAAATTCTCAAGTCAAAGATCTGAGGATAGAGCTGGAATCCGCAGGCCAGCTTCCCCGGCAAGATCTTGCCGGGATGGCCTGCGAAGCCCGGCAAGGCTCGGCGCCCGGCAAGGTTCAGCACCCGGCAAGGTTTTGTTGCTGTGCCACTGCTCTAGCACAGCAACAAACCCGACATTCTGGGTCCTTCTTTGGATGCGTGGCGACGCGCCAATGGAGGAGAGTTTAAGCGGTGCTGATGGGATGGCCCCTTTTTCCATCCCCGAGAAAGTGAGGACACCTAAACGGACACCTCACGGTGCATTAAATGCATTCGTCCTAATCCATCAGGGGTTAGGTATGATGACCCTGTAGCTACTTTACACCTCAATGTATGTACATTTTGCCACTGTGGTGACCCCTTTGTGGTATAAAAGGAGGCCCAAGGCAACTGCTACAGGGGGGAGGAGGATCTTCTGGCCCATTCTGCATGCGTAGCTGCTCTTTGAACGTACTGTTCACTGCGAGCGCTCCTGGAGCCTGGGCTCAAGAACATCGATAATAAAACAAGGCAGGAGTAGGGTTTTACGCTGATTAGCGGCCCGAACCTGGGTAAAATCGCCCTACGTCGATCGTTGGTTCTGCTCTTTGCGCATACCTCTCCCTCCGCCGAATCGTAAAGGGGTCCCTCAGGATCCCATAGGTGTCGCACGCCGACAACAGGAGCCCATGGCGCTGCCGGCCCTCAAGATCGTCGCCCGCCTCAAGTTCCGCGCGGATCTTGTCACCAGAGTCCCATCCCCCGTCGGAGCTGCTTCAGCCATGGCACCGCCCTTGCCTCATCTTGGTCCGGTGGATCCGGACGCCCAAGACCTTGCCGCCCCGGATCTGCTCTTCCCCGGCTCGAGCCGCGCCGCCCTCGCCGGAGGACGTGCCAAGTCCCCCTGCCGTCACTGCTGTCCCGTGCGCTGCGCCTCTGCTTGCCTGCGTTGACCGCCTACCGCTCCCCACGACGACCTCGCCCGCTCGTGCACGCGTGTGTGCGTGGGCCGCGCCAGCGCCTCGCCCCGATCTGGAGCCAGCCTCTCCACCGACTGGGTCTGGCCCATGGTGAGGCCACCCCCCAACTCCTCCTTTGTTTTCCTTCTGTTGGGCCAGCAGATTCGGCCCACATGTCTTTTTTTTCTTGTTCTGCGAATTATCTATTTATCCAGAGAGCGCCTATTTTACAGAAAAGTCCCTAGTGTTCATGCATATAATAACTTCATAACCATGCATCGGTTTAAATAAACTATATATGTAAATGGGGTGGAAAAATGCATAGATTAACATGGTGCTCTTATTTTGCATGTTTAACAACTCTAAAATATGGTTTAGGGCAGAACAGTACCAAATCCAAAATATGCATATGGGGATTTTCCGGAATTGTTGTTTGTTGTTTCTGGCCTCATTTAAACTTGCCTAGATAGGTAGTTTATGTATGTTCACCCTCTTGCCATGCTTAACAACATTTAATATTGTTGGGTACATAAACGAGAGCGAACTAAATAATCGAATGTGGTGTTTCGTCAATATGCAACTCGTTGCATATTGAGCTCCACTTAATTTGTAGTTTTTGTTTGTTGCACTTTGCCATGCCTCCTTAAAATGGACATGCATCATACTTGATTGTGCATCATGCCATGTTTATGTGATGGTTGTTTGCCATGTTGTTTGCTTCTTTCCGGTTGCGCTTCTCCTTGATAGTTCTGGTTATGTTGCGATTGTGAGGATCCGTTCAACTACGCTCGTTTGTATTCTTCATGGTTTCGGTCTTCTTCCTAGCGGGATTTCAGGCAAGATGACCGTCACCTTGGATCTCACTACTCTCTTTGCTATGCTAGTTGTCTCAATGCTGTCGCTATGTCGCGCTACCTACCACTTGTTTATCAAGCCTCCTTGTCGGTGTACTAAAGCTTGGGTCCTTTAGTACCCCGTACTTGTGCACGGACAGTTGTAGCCATACCAGCGGCAAGGTCTGCCGGAGGACAGCTGGAAGCAAATGCAAGATCATCAAGGAGGTATTCAGGCCAATGATCAGAAGACAGAAGACCGAGGGCTTGGCTCCCGGCAAGATGCTTGCCGGGGGGGGGGCTCGCGAAGACCCGGCAATATCCGCACCCGGCAAGGTTCCGCCACCCTGTCACCGTTCCAGCGCAATGACCAGCCTGTCATTTGGGTTTTGTCCTCCTGGATGCGTGGCATGGTTCTAGTGGTGAACGAGCTTAAGCGGTGCTGATGGGACGGCCCCTTTTTCCGTCCCCAAGAAAGAACGGACACCTAAACGGAGCATTAAATGCATTTGTCCTAAGACGTCAGTGATAAGCATGTAAACACTGTAGCTACTTTACACCTCATGTAAGTACTGTACGCCACTGTTGGTGACCCTTGGACGTATAAAAGGAGGCCCAAGGCGTAGCTACAGTGGGGAGGACCCTCTGGCCCATTCTGCATGCGTAGCTGCTGCTCGAACATACTGTTCATCGCAAGCGCTCCTGGAGCTTGGGCTTAAACATCCACAATAGACTAAAGCAGGAGTAGGGTATTACGCTTCTCAGCGGCCTGAACCTGGGTAAAAATCCCCTTGCGTTGATCGTTAGATCTGCTCTTTGTGCATACCTCTCTCCCTGCCGAACCGTAAAGGGATCCACGCGATCCCATAGGTGTCGTACGCCGACACTCCCAAATTGCCATGAAACAGCCTCTAACCTTTTCACCCTCCCAGCAAACCGTTGTTTGGCTATGTTACCGCTTTGCTTAGCCCCTCTTATAGCGTTGCTAGTTGCAGGTGCAGTTCTCAGGTTGTTCCATGTTGGGACATGGATATCATGGGATATCACAATATCTCTTATTTAATTAATGCATCTATATACTTGGTAAAGGGTGGAAGGCTTGGCCTTTTGCTTGGTGTTTTGTTTCATTCTTGCCGCCTTAATTTCCATCATACCGGTGTTATGTTCCTTGATTTTGCGTTCCTAACACGGTCGGGGTTTATGGGCCCCCCTTGACAGTTCGCTTTAAATAAAACTCTTCCAGCAAGGCCCAACATTGGTTTTACCATTTGCCTAATAACAACTAAAACTTGCATAGGGACTTACCGGTACCCGAGGTTAATTAATCAACAACCCGGGCCAGTGCTCGACATGAGTGTTGGTCCACCTACCTAGCAGTCGGTGGTGCCGCCTCGGGGCAACTCAAGGTATTTGGCTATCATCCACTTAGCATAGACGGTGTTGTCCTGAGAACGAGATACGCACGGCTCTTATCGGGGTGTCGACACACCGGGTCGTCTTGCTGGACTTGTTTTACCATTGTCGAGCTTGATCGAGTCGTTCCGGGAGGAGGATTTTCCTCCGTTGATCATGAGAGTTTGTGATGGACTAAGTTGGGACACCCCTGCAGGGTTTGATCTTTTGAAAGTCGTGCCCACGGTTATGTGGCAGATGGGAATTTTTTAATATCCGGTTGTAGAGAACTTGACACCAGATCCGAACTAAAATACACCAACCGCGTGCGTTACCGTGACTGTCTCTTTTCGAGTGAGTTCTAGAAGAGAACACGGTGGGGCTATGATTGACTCGTAAGTAGTTCAGGATCACTTATTGATCATTACTAGTTTGCAACCGTTTGCGTAGTTTCTCTTCTTACTCTTGTACTCGTAAGTTAGCCACCATACAATGCTTAGTGCTTGCTGCAACCTCACCACTTATCCATTCCATACCCATTAAGCTTTGCTAGTCTTGATACCCATGGTAATGGGATTGCTGAGTCCTCGTGGCTCATAGATTACTACAACAACAGGTGCAGGTACAGGTAATGCGATGGTCTGACGCGAGTGCGATGCTTGCTTGTTTGGAGTTCTTCTGCTTCTTCTTCTTCGATCAAGGGATAGGTTCCGGGTCGGGAGCCTGGGATTAGTAGGATGGATGTCGTTCTTCTTTTTCGTTTGGTTTCATCTGTAGTCAGATCCTGCTCTTCTGCATGATGATTGCTATGTATTGATGAACTGTTGTATTCATGTTGTAGCTTGTGGCGAGTGTAAGCCTTTATCTTGTATTCTCATCTATTCAGTACATGGTATGTTGTAATGATATCCACCTTGCTATGCGCTGGAAATGCGATTGTGCCTCAATCATGAATTCATCACGTGATTGGGATAGAATCGCATCTTGGGCGCTACAGTCTGCGACAAGGAGGATGATACGTCTCCAACGTATCTATAATTTTTTATTGTTCCATGCTATTATAGTATCAATCTTGGCTGTTTGATATGCTATTTTATATCATTTTTGGGACTAACCTATTAACCTATTGCCCAATGTCAGTTGCTGGTTTTGGCTTTTTAGAAAATCAATATCAAACGAAGTCCAAACGGAGAAAAAACATTCAATTAATTTTTTCTAGACCAGAAGGGACCCATGAAGGTTCGGGAGAAGACCAGAAGAGCCACGAGGGAGCGACAAGCTCATAGGGCGTGCCCTAGGGGCGCCCCCTGAGCTTGTGGGCCCATCGTGGCACCTCTTGACCTAATTCTGCCTCTATAAATTCCCAAATATTCCCAATATACCAGAGAGCCACCCGAAACACTTTTTCCGCCGCCGCAAGCTTCTGTTCTTCCGCGATCCCATCTGGAGGCCTTATCCGGAACTCTGCCGGAGGGGGAATTGATCATGGAGGGCCTCTACATCATCCTTGCTGCCTTCCGATGATGCGTTAGTAGTTCACCACAGACCTACGGGTCCATACCAGTAGCTAGATGTCTTCTTCTCTCTCTTTGATCTTCAATACAATGTTCTCCTCGATGTTCTTGAAGTTCTATCTGATGTAATCTTCTTTTGCGGTGTGTTTGTTGGGATCCGATGAATTGTGGGTTTATGATATGAATATTCATGATAATTAATTGAGTCTTTTTTGAACTTTATTATGCATGATTGTTATAGCTTTGTATTTCTCTCCAATCTATCCATTTGGTTTGGCCAACTAGATTGATTTATCTTCAGTGGGAGAGGTGCTTTGTCATGGGTTCAATCTTGCGGTATTCTATCCCAGTGATAGAATGGGACAAGACACATATTTGTATTGTTGCCATTAAGGGTAAAACAATGGTTTTTTTTTCATATAGTTGAGTTTTACTTTGTCTACATCATATCATCTTGCTTAAGGCGTTACTCTGTTTTTATTAACTTAATACCCTAGATGCATGTTGGATAGCGGTCGATGGGTGGAGTAATAGTAGTAGATGCAGACAGGAGTCGGTCTACTTGTCTCGGACGTGATGCCTATATACATGATAATTACCTTGAATATCGTCATAACTATGTGCTTTTCTATCAATTGTCCAACAGTAATTTGTTCACCCACCGTATGCTATGTGTTCGAGAGAGAAGCCTCTAGTGAAAACTATGGCCCCCGGGTCTACTTTTATCATATATAAAAAACCAAAATATCCTTGCTGCAATTTTATTTCTTTTTATTTTGTTTTGCAATTTATCTATCTACCACTACGAGATTTAATCCTTGCAAGTAACAAGTTCAAGGGGATTAACAACCCTCTTGCCTGTGTTGGGTGCAAGTATTTGCTTTTGTGTGTGCAGGTGCTGTTCATGAGGCTTTGCATGATTCTCCTACTGGATTGATATGTTGGTTCTCACTGAGGGAAATACTTATCTCTACTGTGTTGCATCTCCTCTCCTCTTCGAGAAAAATCTCAACACAGGTCACAAGTAGCAGAGGCTAGTCGCCAAACCCTCGTTGATGAGGGCCAACCTTCGAGCTCTCCAAAGTGCTTCGAGGATGAGATGAAGGAGGATAGGGAAGAGGGCGACCCCATGGCCATGGCGGAGCCATGGAGGAGGCAAAGAAGGAGGAGGAGTAGGTGCCTGTCCCGGTGGAGGATCCACTGGTGTTTAGGCTGAGCATGTTGTGGGTGAGGAAACACTACAACTGTGTGTTGGCGGATGCGGAGGAGCCGCTAGTGTTTGTGTTCAGAGTACAGCAGGGAGCAGCACTACAACCTCCACTTTCTAGAGGAGCACTGACTGGTGGAGGACCAACTGAGTTAAGGAACGTTGTTGGGTGCCGAAAACCGGTTGGCATCGCTTCCGGAGCCACCTTGGGCCATCATGAGGACCCGCTCTGAGGTGATGACCCGCGGGGGCATGTCATTGCCAGTTGATGAAGCTGTTGCGAGGCTTGCTTGGCTATCCCCGTTAGTTTTCATTTTGGAAGTGATATGAGGCATGCGGAGCTATCACCGTCTGATGAGTCCAAATTTTGTGAATGGTGTATCCTTTGTTTTGTGCCTACATAGTAGGCTTTGCCGAGTTTTACCGCGTTTGCACACTTCTTTTTGCATGTTTTCACCAGGATGTCATTTTCGGATGCATTTGGGAGTTTAAGGAAGGAACTTCAAGATTGGGTGACAAAACACATTAATAAATGTGATAATGTATTATCAAAAAAGAATAAAGCATTTGGAAGAAGGAGGAAGTCAACAGGAGGCATCCGGGATGATTGATGGTGCATG
The DNA here is from genome assembly GCA_011799875.1 of Thinopyrum elongatum. NCBI lineage: Eukaryota > Viridiplantae > Streptophyta > Magnoliopsida > Poales > Poaceae > Thinopyrum > Thinopyrum elongatum. Next base: position 213,201,073 of record CM022301.1, on the reverse strand, counting down.
ATATGAGCGCACACGCTCATACCATCGCTCGTACCAGGCACCGTCGCCGCCTTCTCGTCAACTACTTTACCCTATGTTATCGAATCGGGGATCAAATGCCCAGAGACCCCAGAAACTCATCCAGAATAGAGAAGCCTAGCCTCCGGAAGGCATCCAGAGGGGGATCGACAAGGAGGAGATCGCCATCACCACCACCTCGTACAAGGGGACATCGACATCATTCATCTTCACCACCATCCATCTCCATCTTATTGTAATATCAAAACCTTGTTGATCCCTATGTGTATTACCTGATTATTCCATCCATGTTTACCACCACTATTCGTATGATGTTTCTTGTCTCCCGTGAGTAGTTCCCTTAGTTTTCGGTTTCTTATCTCGTTGTAATACCGAACCCTTGGTATGTATAGGAGCTGAAACGTTAATAAGGATATGAGATTCTTTGTTGAATGTTTGGTTTAGTAGCCTTTGTGAATGCTATGAAGGGGTCCCACTCAGCATTTCCATCACAAGGCCACAAAGCATATTAGTGTCGTTGTAAAGGTTATGGTATTGAGGTAATTCAAGGTTAATAGTAAAGCCTCTCTACCACACCTTTGAAATTGATTAAGGAGTAATGGAGATCCCTTGGTAAGGCTGCGAGCACGGGGAAACCCTTAATTACCTGGTGATAACTGGAGCGGGGAAACTATGGTAGTGTGGTGTGCGTGGTACGAAGTCTACCTCAAGTAGAACATATTCTATATCCGGATCCGCCCAATCACAAATATTAAGAGTGACTTAAGTATCCATATTAGAACTATGAGGTAGCATATGTCACGTTAGACACATACCAATGGGGATTCCGAACTCCCCGAGAACACTTTACACTATGTCAGTTTCAACGCTTTATTCTCTCCGTTGTGCTCTTTTAATTCTTTTGTGTTATTTACTTTTGTTCACACTCTACTCAAAATCGTTACAAACTTCCTCCTCCATTTGCTTTGCATCTACAACTAACTTGGAGGCACATTTTCATAAGTCTCTATAAGGGACAAAGTCCAATTCTTGTGCTCCCTGTGGGATCGATACTCTTACTTAGAAAAGGCTACAAGTAAACCATGTGCACTTGCATGCCATCGCCGTCGTCCGGCACATAGCCATCCCAAATGCAATCTTGTGTCTTGTGATCATCGATGAGTGGGCAGTTGGTGCATACCAAGGTGATCAGATGGGACGTATGGGCAGGTTGGTGGTTTCTCGCGATGTTTGTACAGCGTCCCCACCTCGTCGTTCTTCTCCCGGCCTCTATCGCAAGGGTTGCTAGCGGAGGATCATGGTTTTTTGGTTGTAGGAAACACTGTTTGCCGCTAGCGTGGGTTCCATCACTGGTACAGCGAAGTGCTATACAAACGGTTTTTAACCCCTTTCCGCGACAGCATTCTGAACCATCGCCGAGTGAGTGTGTGCGATAGGGGGGGTCCTTCCCACACGACCCAGAAACCGTCAGGGATAGGCCCTCTTGGCACACACGCTCGACAAAATGAGGTTGTGTGCGACGGGCGGGCAATCAAATACGGTTATACATACAGTTGTGCTAAAAAAATACAATTATACAGGCCAAATCGTTTCCGGTCGTAAGTACATCCCACACAGTCAGTCCCGGCTAAACGTTTCTGTTCGTATGTACATATGTACATTCCACACAGTCAATCCAAGGAATACATTTCCGTTAGTATGTACATCCCACACAGTTAATCCAAGAAGTACCTTTCCATTCGTATATACATCCCACACAGTCACTCCAAGGAAAACGTTCCTTTCGCAGGTACATCACACACAATTTTCCCCATTAAATCGTTTGTGATAGCATTGCCATTGCATACGATATTAACAATTTTATCGTTTGCGTTATTGAATGCATCATACACGGTGCGTAGAAAAAACTATGTGGCATAGGCTGTCCATCACACACACTTTTTATGTGGTAAACGTTTGCGCAAGGTGGCCTAACGCAAACAGTTTTTGAGAGGATGTCGTGTGTGATTGTTCATTGATCCAACACGGTTTATTCTTAGAAACTGTGTGCATTGCCTGAGGTCATCACCCACGGTGTTTTCTCAATAACCGTTTGCAATAGAAAAACCCAATTATCAGGCTAATTGGCCAATAGCAGGCTAATTATCCTATTATTAATAATCCATTTATTAATCTAATTGACATTTCATGTTAAGCACACAATATATTTCATTTTAATATTAAGGAAGCAGGATTTCTTAATTGAAATACATCAGAGTACAACATCATATAGCTTCAGCACTCAGCTACCCCATTACACAACTGCACCAGCACCAAGTTTCACATGCAGCATCTATAACCTTTCGAAATTAGCATCATAGACGGTACATAGACAGATGAATCTCATCTAGAAAACTGCTGAAGCGGAAGGCGAATACTGAGCCTTCATTGGTGTTGAAGTCTTGCAACTTTAGGCCAGTGCCTATGGATGATTGACTGTCCATCCTTCGTCCACTTCAGGAAGACTTCAATATTGAACCGTGGGTGTTGTATGAATACCTTCCTCACCTCCTGACCATACAGGTGGTTTGAGAGGTAATCATCAGTGAACTGCTTTGGAAAGGCCAGAAAACAAAAATATGCATAAATATCTTCTCTAGATTTGAAATGGCGCAAAGGAATCAAAAAGATAAGGTATAACATTTAGTACTAACCTTGTAGTGAAATGATGTGTTCTTCATTGTGCAAACAAAGATCTTGTTGTTTTTTGTCGCTAATTTCTTTATCCTAACAATCTTTCTGAGTTTCTTGACTTGGACAACTCATTTCCACATATGCAAAAAGGGTCGAACAGTGGGACAAAACCTCTGACAGTAGGACCTACATGTGCAAGACCAAATTGTTAAAAACCTAATATTTAAAAACAAGAAGTGGAAAGGTGTGTTATTAACTGCAACATGCCTAATATTTAGAAACAAGCAAACATAGTCATTCAAACTTGTGTTGTGCAGGTCTAAGTACACTAGTTATTGGCCCTATTTGGATCCATGGGTTAGAGTCAGTTTAAGCTAGTTTGGGCTCAAATAGCCCTAAAGTATCCAAACATGAGGGCTAGTTTGAGCTAGTTGCGTCTAACCCACCCAAAACAACTATCCCGCCCAAGAGGTGCTGATTGGGGCTAGTTCTCCTAGTGCATTTATTGTCAATCTAACACTGTCATCCAAACACCTCTTTGGCTAGAGTTAGTTCAGGGTTAGTCATTGTTGAGTATCATTGTTATTTAGGAAATGTAGGATAGCGTAGGATTTATTCTACCTTGACTTGTACTCCAAGATTACCATGTACTCCTATATATATGCCCACAAGGCTCAAGCAATACAATCAACTATTCCACCAATCTCTCTCTCTCCCTTTTAACTGTCATGAGCTAGAAACTAACTCTAACCTCTAGCTAAGCTAGAGTATCCAAACAGTGCCATTGTTAAATCAAATGGAAAGGCGTGTTAAATACTCCCTCCGGTCCTTTTTACTTTGCATATAAGAATTGTCTGAAGTCAGACTTCATAAAGTTTGACCTTATTTATATGAAAAAATATCAACATCTACCATGCTAAAGTTATACAATATGAAAATTTAAGTCATGACACATGTACTGATATTGATTTCATATTGTGAATGTTGGTATTTTGTTCTATAAAGTTGGTCAAACTTTACGAGGCTTGACTTTAGACAAATCTTATATGCGAACTAAAAAGATTTGGAGGGAGTACAACATGCTTAACAGCAACCAAATATAGTCATTCATAGAGCTATTGTTAAAATTGGTATTGATGAAATTGAACTGCACAGTTAATACTAGCACATATAGAACATCACACTGTTAATAGCTGAAATAAACAAGGCATACTATGAACAACCAAAGATGGCAATTGAAACTGGACATATGCTAACTACAAACAACCGAACAACCAAAAACCGTAGAAATAAACAAGGCGTAATGCAAACAACCAAATATAGCAATAAATACTGGACATGTTCTCACTACAAAAGGGGTTCGAGAAAACAAATCATGGGTTTCCTCACTTGTCACAGATTGGCTCCTCCTCGTGGTCGCCGTCGATGAGGTCTGACTTGCCAGCTAAGGATCCCAAGCCAGCGTCACAGAACGTGTCCTTCAGAAATGACAAAAGGAGCTCCATGGCGATGAAGGATGGCAAAGTGTTCATAACGAGCCGCAAAAGATCAGTGGCAAGGCCATCAATTAGATCGACGGCTGTCGAACCCGAAGGGTTGGGGTGGGCAACTTAACCTGTGACATAGCCCGCGTCAAGCCGTCGGTGTCGATGACCTCGATGTTGTAGCCGGCGACCGCAACATGCCAGAATACTTTAGCCTACTGATTGAAAGGCTCCATCCAGGTCCAGTCATCGTCGTCAGCTTCCTCGGCGGCCACCTCGCCGACGTCGGGCGAAGAGGCCGCGGTAAAGCTCTTTTGGGACATTCGCTCCTCGAGCTCCCCGGGAAGCGTAGCCGGGCTTAGGATGCGACGCTCTGGAGTGGGGGAGGGGGGTGGGGATGGGGATCTGTGGGAAAGGGGGTGTTTCGCAGGCATCATCTAAGAAACTCAGGGCGGCGAGGGTATGTATATCGGTGGTTAAACTGCACGGGCAGACCGGCAGAGGTTGATGATGGAGGCGGCGCGGCGGCGGCGACCTAGCTAGGTTTCGAGCGAGGGAGGGGTGGTGTGTATTTTTGAGAGCGGGGGATTTGGGGTGAGCGAAGGATTTGGGGTGTGTGTTGATGTCTACTATGCAACCTTCTTCTTGTAGACTCGTGTTGGGCCTCCAAGCGCAGAGTTTTGTAGGACAGTAGCAAATTTCCCTCAAGTGGATGACCTAAGGTTTATCAATTCGTGGGAGGCGTAGGATGAAGATGGTCTCTCTCAAACAACCCTGCAACAAAATAATAAAGAGTCTCTTGTGTCCCCAACACACCCAATACAATGGTAAATTGTATAGGTGCACTAGTTCGGCGAAGAGATGGTGATACAAGTGTAATATGGATAGTAGATATAGGTTTTTGTAATCTGAAAATATAAAAACAGCAAGGTAACTAGTAACAAAAGTGAGCAAAAACGGCATTGCAATGCTTGAAAACAAGGCCTAGGGTTCATACTTTCACTAGTGTAAAATCTCTCAACAATGATTGCATAATTGGATCCTATAACAATCCCTCAACGTGCAACAAAGAATCACTCCAAAGTTTCTATCGGAGAACGTAGGACGAAAACGAGCATCAACCCCTATGCATAGATTACCCCAATGTCACCTCGGGAATCCGCGAGTTGAGTGCCAAAACATACATCAAGTGAATCAATATAACATCCCATTGTCACCACAGATATCCCATCGCAAGACATACATCAAGTGTTCTCAAATCCAATACTCAATCCAACATAACGAAACCTCAAAGAGCAAGACTCAATTCATCACAAGAAGGTAGAGGGGGGAGAACACAATAAGATCCAAATATATTAACAAAGCTTGCGGTACATCAAGATCGTGCCAAATCAAGAACACGAGAGAGAAAGAGATCAAACACATAGCTCCTGGTACATACCCTCAGCCCCGTGGGTGAACTACTCCCTCCTCATCATGGTGGCCACCGAGATGATGAAGATGGCCTCCGGTGATGATTTCCCCCTCCAGCAGGGTGCCGGAACGGGCTCCCGATTGGTTTTTTGTGGCTACAGAGGCTTACGGCGCGGAACTTCCGATCTAGGGTTCTTTTCGGAGGTTTCTGTATTTATAAGAATTTTTGGCGTCGATCTCACGTCAAGGAGGTGCCTGAGGGGCCCACAAGCCTTAGGGGCGCGCCCTGGGGGGGAGGGCACGCCTAGAGGGCTTGTGTCCTCCTCGTCCACTTCCTGGCCCAGCTCTTGTGCTTCGGGGCTCTCTTTTGGTCCATAAAAAATCACCGTAAATTTTCAGCCCATTCCGAGAACTTTTATTTCTGCACAAAAAAAGACACCACGGTAGTTCTGCTGAAAACAGCGTTAGTCCGGGTTAGTTCTAATCAAATCATACCAAAACCATATAAAATTGTTGTAAACATGGCATGAATACTTCATAAATTATAGATACGTTGGAGACGTATCAGCATCCCCAAGCTTAATTCCTGCTCGTCCTCGAGTAGGTAAATGATAAAAGAAATAATTTATGAAGTGTGAATGCTAGCATAGTGTAAAAGTTTAATCAATGATAGTTCCAAACACTTTTTCTAGCATCAATATATATCATAAACAGTAGCTCATCTCATAAAACTTCTCATGATCAAGTAACAAGCTATTCACATGTTAAAGTATAGACCATACACTTTCTTGAAAACTAACAAACTATGTTCTCAGTCATCAAACAATTGCAATTCATGTTATTTTCAGGAAGGGTCTATGTAAGAGCTTTGATTTAGCAAATTCCACATACTCAACTATCATATAGTCTTCCATGATAGCATATTTATATGTGGAATCTCTCTTCCTTCAATATTCTTTCATGAATTGTTCAAGTGACCAATGATGTGTTTGCTAACTTTCAATAAATTTTACCACCTATAATTCTTATACGTGAAGTCATTACTCCCAATGAGATAAGCATATGAAACATATATAATTTCAGATTTATGATATTCAATTCATTCAACCATTTACTCATAGGATATAAGTGAAGCGCGAGAGTGAATGACAAACTACTCCAAAAAGATATAAGTGTAGATCAACGATTAGTCAAATAATTAAGTAGCTATGTGAAGGCTCTCTCTCATTTAAATTTTTTAGATATAATTATTTTATTAAAACAAAAAGCAAAACAAAATAAAATGACATTCTAAAAATAGCACACATCATGTGAAGAAGCAAAAACTTAGGCTCAACCGATACTAACCGATAATTCTCGATGAAGAAAGGTGGGATGCCTACCGGGGCATCCCCAAGCTTAGATGCTTCAGGATTCTTGAAATATTATCTTGGGATGCCTTGGGCATCCCCAAGCTTGAGCTTTTGTGTCTCCTTAATTCCTTTTATATCACTATTTCCCTAAATGTTAAAAACTTCATCCACACAAAACTCAACAAGAACTCGTGAGAAAAGTTAGTATGAATCAATGCAACACCTTATCATTATCTACTGTAGAAAATCACTAAAATTATTATTTAACATTGCATACTAAATGCCTCTGCACATTTAATACTCCTATCCTCAAATAGAATCATTAAACAAGCAAACATATGCAAACAATGCAAACATAACAACAATCTGTCTAAACAGGACAGTCTGTAAAGAGTGCAATTTTACTCATACTTCCATAACTCCAAAAATTCTGACATATTACCACACTGTAGAAATTTTGTCTTTACTCATTGTGTAAAAATTTCAAGATTTTATCACGTTCTGACTTTCCAGAAGAATTCAGACAACGGTAGAAAACTTTCTGTTTTCAAAACAGCAACATATAGACTTGCAAAATAAGCATGGTAGAGGCTATACTTGACACTTATATTGAACTAAAAGATGAAAAACATTATTATCAATAACAGCAAGCAAATCCAAATAAAATAAAATTACGCTCCAAGCAAAACTCATATCATGTGACGAATAAAAATATAGCTCCAAGTGAGGTTACCGATAATGTTGAAGATGAAAGAGGTGATGCCTTCCGGGGCATCCCCAAGCTTAGTTGCTTGGGTCTTCCTTGAATATTACCTTGGGGTGTCTTGGGCATCCCCAATCTTAGGTTCTTTCCACTCTTCATTCTTCTCATATTGATATCTCACCCAAAACTTGAAAACTTCAATCACACAAAACTTAACGGAACTTCGTGAGATGTGTTAGCATAGTAAAACAAATCATTCACTTGGGTACTGTAAAAGACAAGATTCCTAATTGTTTCCACATGATTCCTACTGTACCCTATCATTTCTACAATTTATATTGAGCAATATAAGCCATAGAAACTAGAAAACAAGCAAACTATGCATCGAAAACAGAATCTGTCAAAAACAGAATAGTCTGTAAAGATCTGAATTATGCTCATACTTCTGTTCCTCCAAAATTCTGAAAAATTAGGAAAGCGTAGAACATTTGTATATTAATCCTCTGTAAAAAATTCAGAGTATTTCCACATTCCGGTGAATTTTAACAATTCTATTACTGGACGCAAAAGTTTCTATTTTTGCACAGAATCAAATCAACTATCAACCACACTATCCCAAAGGCTTTACTTGGCACTTTATTCAAACAAAAGCTATAAAACATGATTACTACAGTAGCTTAATCATGTGAACACATAAAAACAGTAGGGATAAATATTGGGTTGTCTCCCAACAAGCGCTTTTCTTTAATGCCTTTTTAGCTAGGCATGATGATTTCAATGATGCCCACATAAAAGATAAGAATTGAAACATAATGGGAGCATCATGAAGCATATGACTAGCACATTTAAGTCTAACACACTTCCTATGCATAGGTATTTTGTGAGAAAACAATTTATGAGAACAAGAATCATCTAGCATAGGAGGGCAAAACAAGCATGACTTCAAAACTTTCAACACATAGAGAGGAAACTTGATATTTTTGCAATATGTAAAAGCATATGTTCCTCTCTCATAATAATTTTCAGTAGTATAATGAATGAATTCAACAATATAACTATCACATAAAGCATTCTTTTCATGATGCATAGGCATAGAAATTTTATTACTCTCCACATAAGCAAATTTATTCTCATGAATAGTAGTGGGAGCAAACTCAACAAAATAACTATCATGTGAGGCATAATCCAATTGAAAATTAAAATTATGATGACAAGTTTCATGGTTATCATTATTCTTTATAGCATATATGTCATCACAATAATCATCATAGATAGCAACTTTGTTCTCATAATCAATTGGAACCTCTTCCAAAATAGTGGATGCATCACTAAATAAAGTCATGACCTCTCCAAATCCACTTTCATCAATATAATCATCATAAATAGGAGGCATGCTTTCATCATAATAAATTTTCTCATCAAAACTTGGGGGACTAAAAATATCATCTTCATCAAATATAGCATCCCCAAGCTTATGGCTTTGCATATCATTAGCATCATGGATATTCAAAGAATTCATACTAACACCATTGCAATCATGCTCATCATTCAAGGATTTAGTGCCAGACATTTTATTGACTTCTTTTTCTAACACTTTAGCACAATTTTCCGATCCATCATTTTCAAGAAAGACATTATAAAGATGAATTATATGTGGCAACCTCAATTCCATTTTTTTGTAGTTTTCTTTTATAAACCGAACTAGTGATAAACAAGAAACTAAAGATTGAATTGCAAGATCTAAAGATATACCTTCAAGCACTCACCTCCCCGGCAACAGCACCAGAAAAGAGCTTGATGTCTACTACGCAACCTTCTTCTTGTAGACTCGTGTTGGGCCTCCAAGCGCAGAGTTTTGTAGGACAGTAGCAAATTTCCCTCAAGTGGATGACTTAAGGTTTATCAACCCGTGGGAGGCGTAGGATGAAGATGCTCTCTCTCAAACAACCCTGCAACCAAATAACAAAGAGTCTCTTGTGTCCCCAACACACCCAATACAATGGTAAATTGTATAGGTGCACTAGTTCGGCGAAGAGATGGTGATACAAGTGTAATATGGATAGTAGATATAGGTTTTTGTAATCTGAAAATATAAAAACAGCAAGGTAACTAGTAACAAAAGTGAGCAAAAATAGTATTGCAATGCTTGAAGACAAGGCCTAGGGTTCATACTTTCACTAGTGCAAAATCTCTCAACAATGATAGCATAATTGGATCATATAACAATCCCTCAACGTGCAACAAAGAATCACTCCAAAGTTTCTATCGGAGAACGTAGGACGAAAATGAGCATCAACCCCTATGCATAGATTACCCCAATGTCACCTCGGGAATCCGCGAGTTGAGTGCCAAAACATACATCAAGTGAATCAATAGAACATCCCATTGTCACCACAGATATCCCATCGCAAGACATACATCAAGTGTTCTCAAATCCAATACTGTCGTGGTATTCTCGCGTCAGTCGGCAGGGGATACCGTGAGACGACAGATGCCATGGGGTGGCTTGAGGTGAGGGCAAGACTGTCGTGGAATATCCGGGGACGGGTATGCGAGTAGCACGCGGTGGTTTACCCAGGTTCGCGGCTCTCCGGAGAGATAACACCCCTACTCCTGCATGTCTGAATATATGTGGTATATCTGCAATACAGAGTGCTCCTGGAGCTGTATCTGAGATCAGTGCCATGGGCGCCTGATCTCATATATGTGTGTGAGCACAAGAGTGCTTGGCTGTGGATGAGCCGTGGGCATGAGTGCCCATGCATGTGTGGCTGTATGTATGCGTGAGTGTGTGTGTGGCCAGGAGGCCATGGGGATGGATGGATGAATGGATGAGTGTGTGCGTGGCATGGTGGAATGGCATGGATGGATGTATGCGTGAGTGTGAGCCTCCCCTGGTGCTCCTTATAAAGGGGAGCCCAGGGGACAAGGAGCGGCCCACGCTGCCTAACTTATACTATTTGGGGTACAGCGATGTGACACGATACGCCTGCTACAGTGCGCCACTATTGCTCAGCAGTGCACAGGTACATCCATCTCGTCAGCGGTATGGCCGCCTTGTCAGTGTCTGGTCGGAGCTGCAGTGGTTGACTCGCGTAGCAGGCCGGCTGGAGCAGCCGGCTGGGCAGCCGGGTGGCAAGCCGGACGGGGCAGTCGGACAGGGGGCCGCCTGGAGCGACCGGGTGGCGAGCCGGTCGAGGCAGCCGGACTAAGGGGTGTGGGCCGCCCCGATGTCTTGAAGCATTGTTTTGCCGTCTTTGGGGTACCCGGGGGTCATTCCCCCGATAGTAGCCTCCGAGCCTCCGGGCAACTTGGAAAAGTTGGGCGGAGGTTTTTTAGCGGGCGTCGATGTAGAAGATGCTGATGACGGCCGGCTGCGGGCCGCAGCTGGCGTAGCTTGCTTCCGGCGGGGGCGCGCGAGCGCACCCACTGGGTGTAACCTCCGAGCCTCCGGGCAACTTTGGAAAAGTTGGGTGGAGGTTTTTCGCGATTTTTGGTGCAGACGATGGCGTCGAGGGGCCGGTTGCAGCCGGCGGCGGGCGTGCAACAGGCGCACCATGTTCCGAGCGGGGACGCGCAAGCCCGACAGCACCAGTCGGCCAACCTCGCGTCCGCGCCCGACAGCACCATTCGGCCAACCTCGCGTCCGCGCCCGACAGCTCCAGTCGGCGGACCTCACGTCCGCGCCCGACAGCCCCAGTCGGCGGACCTCGCGTCCGCGCCCATCAGCCGACGAACTCCGTGTCCGCGCCCGGCGCCCTCGATACCGTTGTCGGCTTCATCATCAACAACAAGACCCTCCGCCCAACTTTTCCAAGTTGACCGGAGGCTCGAAAGCTACACCCAGCGGGTGCGCTTGCGCGCCCCCGCTTGGAACATGCCGCGCCTGTTGCACGCCCGCCGCCGGCTGCAACCGGCCCCTCGACGCCATCATCTGCACCAACAACCGCGAAAAACCTCCACCCAACTTTTCCAAAGTTGCCCGTAGGCTCGGAGGCTACACCCAGTGGGTGCGCTCACGCGCCCTCGTCAGAAGCAAGCCGTGCCGGTTGCGACCCGCAGCCGGCCGTCATCAGCATCTTCTACATCGACGCCCGCTAACAAACCTCCGCCCAACTTTTCCAAGTTGCCCGGAGGCTCGGAGGCTACTGTCGGGGGAATGAACCCCGGGTACCCCAAAGACAGCAAAACAACACTTCAAGACATTGGGGCGGCCCACGCCCCTCAGTTCGGCTGCTCCGGCCGGCTCGCCAGCCGGTCGCTCCAGGCGGCCCCCTGTCCGACTGCCCCGGCCGGCTTGCCACCCGGCTGCCCGGCCGGCTCCCCGTCCGGCTGCTCCAGCCGGCCTGCTACGCGAGTCAACCACTGCAGCTCCGACCCGACACCGACAAGGCAGCCATACCGCCGACAAGACGGCCATACCGCTGACGAGATGGCTGTACCTGTGCACTGCTGAGCAATAGTGGCGCACTGTAGCAGGCGTATCGTGTCACATCGCTGTACCCCAAATAGTATAAGTTAGGCAGCGTGGGCCGCTCCTTGTCCCCTGGGCTCCCCTTTATAAGGACCACCAGGGGAGGCTCACACTCACGCATACATCCATCCATGCCATTCCACCACGCCACGCACACACTCATCCATTCATCCATCCATCCCCATGGCCTACTGGCCACACACACACTCACGCATGCATACAGCCACATATGCATGGGCACTCATGCCCACGGCTCATCCACAGCCAAGCACTCTTGTGCTCACACACATATACGAGATCAGGTGCCCATGGCACTGATCTCAGATACAGCTCCAGGAGCACTCTGTATTGCAGATATACCACATATATTCAGACATGCAGGAGTAGGGGTGTTATCTCTCCGGAGAGCCCCGAACCTGGGTAAACCACCGCGTGCTACTCGCATACCCATCCCCGGATATTCCACGGCAGTCTTGCCCTCACCTCAAGCCACCCCGTGGCATCTGTCGTCTCGCGGTATCCCCTGCCGACTGACGCGAGAATACCACGACAAATACTCAATCCAACATAACGAAACCTCAAAGAGCAAGACTCAATTCATCACAAGAAGGTAGAGGGGGGAGAACACCATAAGATCCAAATATATTAACAAAGCTCGCGGTACATCAAGATCATGCCAAATCAAGAACACGAGAGAGAGAGAGAGAGAGAGATCAAACACATACCTACTGGTACATACCCTCAGCCCCGACGGTGAACTACTCCCTCCTCGTCATGGTGGCCGCCGGGATGATGAAGATGGCCTCCGGTGATGATTTCCCCCTCCGACAGGGTGCCGGAACAGGCTCCCGATTGGTTTTTCATGGCTACAGAGGCTTACGGCGGCAGAACTTCTGATCTAGGGTTCTTTTCGGAGGTTTCTGTATTTATAAGAATATTTGGCATCGGTCTCAAGTCAAGGAGGTGCCTGAGGGGCCCACAAGCCTTAGGGGTGTGCCCTGGGGGGAGGGCACGCCTAGAGGGCTTGTGGCCTCCTCGTCCACTTCCTGGCCCAGCTCTTGTGCTTCGGGGGTCTCTTTTGGTCCATAAAAAATCACCGTAAATTTTTAGCCCATTCCGATAACTTTTATTTCTACACAAAAAAAGACACCACAGTAGTTCTGCTGAAAACATCGTTAGTCCGGGTTAGTTCTAATCAACTCATACCAAAACCATATAAAATTGTTGTAAACATGGCATGAATACTTCATAAATTATAGATATGTTGGAGATGTATCATGTGTGTGGAGGGGGTCCAAGGTGGTTTTTGAGGAAATGCCGCGGGTACTGAAAATTTTACTAGGCGGGTGTCGCGGTGGAACACGATCACCTATGGGGCCATCAGCCCCTTGTGGTTCGGCAAGGGGGAAGGTCACGTTGCACAAAGAGCAGAAGCCATGGGACAACATGACAGAGGTGACGCTGGTGGTTTTTACCCAGGTTCGGGCCGCTGGGAAGCGTAAAACCCTACTCCTACTTTGGTGGATTGATGGAAGGACCGCGATGAACCCGCAATGCTCAAGCCTGGCAAGGTCGCCTCGGGGAGAGCAGCTACGCGCGTATGAGTGTACAAGGGTCCGAATCCTTTTCTAGGCTGCCATGGCCCTCCTTTTATAGGCTAAGGGGTAACCACAGTGGCAAAACAGTCATTATCTAGTGATTAGATAGCCAACAGTGCTATCATACCTAACTCTGGCAGTTAGGACAAAGTGCATTAAATGCACTTCTAGGTGTCACGCTGAGGATGCAGCCCGGCAAGCCTGCCGCGCCGCTTAGTTGTCTTCTGCCTGTCTGCTTGACACGCCTCTGGACAGGTGTCATATAGAGGTAATCTTCCTTCCAAATGGCTGCCACGTGCCAAATGACAGCCACTTAATCACTTGGGGGCTCGACACCGCACTGACAGATGACTTGTGTTGCGATGCGGTGGAGCGGTGGAGTCTTGGCAGGGAGATTTGCCTTTGGCGGCCCCGGCAAGCCTGCCGGGGAAACATTGGATTCGTCCTCGGGGCGGCCTCGACCTGACCAGGCTCGCCTGCCTGGTAAGGGAGGCTTTCTCTTTGTGATATCCTACTGCCTCGGCTTGTCTTGGTCTTCTTGATCCGTCTTTTAATCCCTCAAAGAGCTGTTCATCTCGCTTGGTCTTGACTTGGATGCTTGGTGAAGTTTGTTTCCTTGCCATCGTGCCTGTGTACAGTCCGGGCAACATACGTGAAGGTTTGTTGCACCGACAGGAGCCCCCGGGCCTGATCCGAATGTGTTGCCGAGCATCAGTGGGGTAGGCCCTATCAGGTACACAGGCAGGGCACTTGTGACGATATTCTCTCCTTTCTTGATATTTTCCTTGCTTCTTCATTAACCTGTGCTTGAGTCAGTTTCCGGTTTTCTCGTACGTCGTGCAAGATGATGTGGGGGAATTTATACCATGATCCGTGGGCTGCCCACGTCCCACGTTCACGGGGTGGTAACTGCCATTCTGCTCGTTCTACCGCTCCTGCCATTTTCGCCACGTATGCTGCATGCATTGCGTGGGGTTGGTGGCGGATGCAGAGGGCGCGGGAATGAGTGCCCTGGTAGAAAACCAGGCATCGTGGATAGGTGCAGGAGGGCGGTCTTGATTCTGTGCACCGTTGGTGACGCAGAGGGGCCAGATTGGCGGAGTGAGGCGGTTGCCCCCTGGGTGAGGAGCTAGCCCCTGGCCACGTTCGCCTATAAAAGGGGACGCGGGCGAGGTGCTTACTCAGACACTTCTCCTCCTTCTTCCTTCTAGCCTCTTCTCTCCACCATGGCAAGGGGGAAAGGGCGTGGTGGTGTTCCAGCGGTGGCGAAGAGGGTTTCTGCTCAATAGCGCCTCCCTCCTCCTGTTGGGGACGCAATGGCAGAGCCCGTCGTGAGAGGAGGTGGTGGAGGACATGGACGCGACCGTCGTGGCGCACGGGGTTGAGGAGGATGGGGTAGTGCTTTGATCGCCTCTCCTCCAGTTGCTCCGGACCTGAACGAAGGCCACGTTGGGAACCAGCCACTAGAATTCATCGTTAAGCTGCGTGGGCCTCCACGCAGCCATCTTCGGCTTCCCACTCCATTCGCAAGGGTGACGGAGGTCGAATAGCCGCCGGGGTTGAGGCTGCACATGAGGGGTTGCTGTAATGGCAGCATGCGGGCGAACGTAGAGTTCCCTGCGCCTCATGTCATGCTTCTCCGGCGCAGCTGGAAAACCTTCGCCCGTGCCCACAATTTGGCGGCAGGGCATGTCCTTCACTTCAAGTTAATGGATGCCACCCTGCCTTCTATCAAGGTCTTCAGGCGTTCGGGTGCTCGCTTAGGGTGCTGCGCAGAGAGCTCGACCGACGATGAAAACTCCTCCTCAAGCGATAGCGACGAGGAGGACAGTGACAACGATGATGATGGCGCCGATGGGGAGGACGACGACTCCGACTCCAGCTGAACACCAGCCACACCGTCACCGTCAGCTGGCGGCACCATCATCTGCACTTGCATCTCCTCCCCGGCAAGGCAATTTGCCGGGGTGTTGGGTGTGGAAGGTGTCCCCGCCTCCTCCAGCAGTCTTCCAGCTGGACCCCGACAGGCTTCCCCGTGGACTCCGGCTTCGTCTTCCTTGCCGGTGTCCAAGTTTCTGTGCCCTGCTGGCCCTGGTGGTGGTGACCAGGGCATTTCCTAGCCGCTCTCTTTGTCCCTCGCCTTCGCCCGCGCACTCTCGATCTTGTTAGGCTGTGTCCCACGGGCCCTGACGGGGTCAGGCTGGGCTTCTGCCCAGGCACTCCTTTTGCCCTCTTTGTCTCCCACTGTAGTCCCTAGAAGGAGAGGGACAAGAAAGGGATTACGGGGCACTTATCTTTTTTCAATCTAAAACATGTAGGCATTTGCCAAATTTTAGTCTCAAATATGTAATTTCTTCTACCCATGTTTGCACTCTGTAAGGCTTGTACTTGTTTATCTACATATTAATGAAAAAAGACATGCTTGCCGGATACTTGTGCATGTACTACATCCATGCAGAGGAGGAATGCCTCTATACTTTCAAGTAAACAAGTTTTCCCGACAAGCTATCTTGCCGATGCCTTCCGTCGTTGCCGCAGGGCTTGGCCTGCCGGGCTCAAAACTATGGAAGGGAACCGGCCCCTCGTCGAACCTTCTCTGTCAAATGCCACTACAACCATCTTGACCGAAATAATGTTCGAATGAAGGGATGGGAGCACAAATGTTTTGAAGGTGACAAGGTTTTTCTATGCACAAGTTTTCTTCTTACAGAGACATGTTCATGGGTAGAAAGAAACTTATTTGTTTGGCTTGTCGGGGATCGATATGTAGGCTTGTTTCTGTCTCTTCTTTTTGGGATAGAGCCCGCGGCAAGAGCCCTACAGTTAGTGCAGAGGAAAACATAGCAACATATGATCTCATCTAAATGATCATGGCAAATTTATGCTAAGCTAATCATGCATGCAAGTTTTTAGGGCGCCAGCGCTTCATTTTATTATCTGTGCTCAGGGTCTGCGCCTGGCTTTGTACAAAGGGTTACATGCGCATCGGCAAGGCTTGTACAAAAGGGTGGCTACCGGGGCTGGGCCCGGCAGCCACGCCTTATCGGTAGAACTTCCGAAGATGCTCAATATTCCATGTGTTTTGCATTTTGATGCCATCTTCGGCCTCCAGACGGGTTGCGCCAGGTCTGGTAACTCGTACTACCCGGTAAGGGCCTTCCCACTTCGGCGTCAACTTGTTGGTACCCTTGGCGGACTGAACACGCATAAGGACAAGGTCGCCTTCCTCAAGGCTCCGGGCACGGACCCTGCGGCTGTGATAGCGGCGCATGGCTTGCTGATAGCGTGCAGCACGCACAGCAGCCCGGAGACGGTTCTCCTCAAGGAGCACATCATCGTCAAGCCGGTGCTGCTCTTTCTCTACTTCATCGTAGGCAAATACTCGAGGTGACCCGTATATGAGTTCCGTGGGGAGCACTGCTTCTGCCCCATAGACTAGGGAGAAGGGAGTCTGGCCGGTAGCTCAATTTGGTGTCGTACGGAGGGACCAAAGAACCACCGGCAGCTCGTCGATCCAGTGTCTGCCGCACTTTTGCAGCTTATCAAAAGTCCTTGTCTTGAGCCCACGCAGCACTTCAGCGTTCATCCTCTCAGCCTGTCCATTGCTTCTGGGATGAGCAACAGAGGTGAATGAAACCTTGCTTCCAAGGGTTTGAATGTATTGCATGAAGGCGTGACTTGTGAATTGGGTGCCGTTGTCAGTGATAACTCTGGCGGGTACTCCGAAACGGCACACCAATACTTTCAAGAACTTGATAGCTGATTGTGCGGTTACCTTCCTCACAGGCTCCACTTCTGGCCACTTTGTAAACTTGTCGATTGCAACGTACAAGAATTCAAAGCCCCCGGTAGCACGGGGGAAGGGGCCCAAGATGTTGAGCCCCCAGACCGAAAATGGCCATGACAAAGGGATCGTCTGGAGAGCTTGAGCGGGTTGATGGATGTTCTTGGAGTGGAACTGGCAGGCTTCACATCTGGTGACTAGCTCAATCGCATCTTGGAGGGCCGTGGGCCAGTAGAAACCTTGCAGGAAAGCTTTTCCAACCAAGGCTCTTGATCCAATATGGGAGCCACACATGCCTTCGTGTATTTCTGCCAACAGTTCCTTCCCCTCTTCCCGGCAAATGCACTTCAATTTCACACCGTTGGGCCTTCTTCTGTACAGTGTGTCATCGACAAATTGGTACATACTGGCTCGCTGGGCTACTCTTTCGGCTTCTTCTTGCTCTTCGGGAAGTTCTCCTGTTTGGAGGAAGTGGACTTTGTGTCGTGCCCAAGTTGAAGCTTGAGGCTCGACAACAAGGACAAATGACACCTCCTCGTTCGTGGGAGCGCATATCTCAACCGCAAGAACTTATAGTTCGGCGGGAGGGTGCTGCTCACCAGGCGAAGTTGAGTTATTCCCAGCAGCCTCTCTGCCGGGGACTTCGGGGAGCCCCGCCGGGAGATGCTTGCCGGAGCCCAATTTCCTCCTTTTTCTGGCCATCGTTGTCGGGGATACTGAGGGTTGAGTCAGGTGAAGAACAAAAGTCCCTGGTTCCACAGGAAGCTTTTGTGCAGCGCATTTTGATAGATGATCAGCGATACTGTTTTCCGCATGTGGCACATGCTCTATTTGTAATCCATCAAAATGCTCCTCCAGCTTCCTCACTTCCTCTACGTATGCCTCCATTAATGGACTTTGGTAATCCTTGTTTACTTGTCTCACCACGAGCTGCGAGTCTCCACGAATGATCAGCTTCTTAATTCCCAATTCTGTTGCAATTCTGAGCCCGGCAAGGAGCCCTTCATATTCTGCAGTGTTGTTGGTGGCCTTCTCCCAGGGAAATGCATTTGGATCACACACTTGAGGTGTTCTCTAGTGGGCGCAACAAGGAGCACGCCAGCCCCCGCGCCTTGTAATGAGAAGGCACCGTCAAAATACATGATCCATTCTTGGGGCACCTCCTTCCCAGGGATAACTGTTTCTGGTGTCTCTTCATCTGGAGTAGGTGTCCATTCTTCAATGAACTCCGCCAGTGCCCTACTCTGGATGGTTGAGGTACTCTCATACTTTAGACCAAAGCTTGACAACTCCAATGCCCATTCAACTATCCTGCCAGTGGCCTTAGGGTTCCTCAGTATGTGTTGCAAAGGAAAACGAGTGACGACTGTGATCTCGTGGGCTTGGAAGTAGTGGCGCAGTTTCCTTGAGGCCATGATGAGGCCAAAGATCAACTTTTGCACTCCAGAGTACCTTGACCTAGCCCCCTGCAACAGGGAGCTAACAAAGTACACTGGTTGTTGCACTACCTTTTTCTTTGACGTGGTCTTGGGATTGCCATTGTTATCCTACTCTTCTTTCTCCTGATCTGTATCTGACCTTGTCACGACTGGTTCACTTCCTTCCCGGGGAGGACAGTAGCTGCGGCTGCTCCTTCATCTACTTCCTGCTGTGCCACCAGCGCTGCACTAACCACTTGATTGGTTGCCGCTAAGTATAGCAGCAAAGGCTCTTGTTGTTTAGGAGCGACCAAGGTGGGAGCAGAGGAAAGGTAGGCTTTTAAGTCTTGCAGCGCTCCTTCTGCCTCCAGGGTCCACTTCATTGGCCCTGCCTTCTTCAGAATTTTGAAGAACGGCAGGGCGCGCTCGGCAGACTTGGAAATGAACTTACTAAGCGCGGCAACACATCCAGTTAAACGCCTCACGTCCTTGACTGTCTTGGGTGCTTGAATCTGCTCGATTGCTCTGATCTTGTCGGGGTTGGCCTCTATCCCCCGGTGAGATACAAAGAAGCCAAGTAGCTTGCTGGAGGGAATGCCAAACACGCATTTCTCAGGGTTCAACTTCAAGTTGATCTTGCGCAGATTTCCAAAGGTCTCTTCCAAGTCTTGAATAAGTGTTGATTTCTCCTTGGTTTTGACCACTATATCATCCATGTAAGCTTCAATATTCCTGTGCAACTGAGGCTCAAACCCAATTTGTATTGCTCTCGCAAAAGTGGATCCAGCGCTCTTCAACCCGAAGGGCATCCGTATGAAGCAGTACGTGCCATATGGGCTTATGAACGTGGTCTTCTCCTCGTCCTCCTTGGACATAAATATCTGGTGGTACCCGGAGTATGCATCCAAGAAAAAAGCAGGTCACACCCGGAAGTGGAATCCACAATCTGGTCGATGCGCGACAAGGGGAATGGGTCCTTCGGGCACGCCTTGTTCAGATCTGTAAAGTCTATGCAAAGCCTCCATTTCCCATTTGCCTTGCGCACCACCACCGGGTTTGCCAACCACGTCGGGTGCAACACCCCTTTGACCAAACTAGCCGCTTCAAGTTTCTTGATCTCTTCGGCAATAAATTATTGCCGCTCTAAAGCATTTTTCCTAACTTTCTGCTTGACGGGCCGAGCATGAGGGCAGATAGCAAGGTGGTGCTCGATTACCTTCCTAGGAACACCGGGGATGTCAGATGATTGCCAAGCAAACACATCAACATTCGGCCGCAGGAAGGCAATGAGCGCACTTTCCTATTTGTCGTCAAGGGTGGAGCTGATGGTGAACGTACCACTAGCGCCTTCCAGCCCTGTCGGGACCTTCTTCACAGCAGGCGAGGCAACTTTGGATCTCTTGCTAGTGGAACTCTCTGGCAAATCATCGACGGGTGCAGCGCACTCCGGAGAGGCGCGCTTCCCGGATTCCTTGCCGGCATCCCTGCTAGCCTTCTTTCCTTTCTTGTTGTCCTTGGCGGGAGCTGCAGCTTCTGTGGCCTCGGCAACGACCGCATCCCGGTACATCTTATCCACGCATATGATTGCATCTTTCTTGTCTGACGGGATAGAAATGACGCCCATTGGCCCTGGCATTTTCAGTGTGTTGTAGGCATAGTGAGATGCCGCCATGAATTTTGCTAGACCTGGATGACTAAGAATCCCATTGTACGGCAAGGGGAGCTCGACCACATCAAACACAACTCTCTCAGTCCGGTAGTTTAGTTCTCCACCAAATGTCACCGGCAGCGTAATCTTCCCCTTAGGATGACTCCTGCCGGGGTTGATTCCTTGAAACGTGCTAGTAGTCTTAAGCTCTTCATCTGATATCTGAAGCTTACTAATCACTTTGGGGGAAATCAGATTCAACCCTGCCCCACCGTCAACTAACATCTTTGTGATCTTGAGGTTGCGGATTGTTGGTGAAACCAACAACGGCAAACACCCTACCGCAGTGGTGCGGTCAGGGTGATCCTCTTCATCAAAGATGATAGGCGTGCGGGACCATTTGAGCGGCTTCCAGGAATCTACTGCCGGCTCTACGACATTGACCTCACGCGCCCACTGTTTGAGTTGGCGGTGATAGGAGTGCAATGATGCGCCTCCATCAATGCACAGGGCCTCAGTTGATTTCTGGAACTCTTGCTCACTGGTTTCCTCATCATTCCCTTCATCAGTTTCATCATCACTTTCATTTTTTTCATGGCCTCTAGCAGGCTTTTCATGCTGCTGGGGAGTCTTGCTGCGGCGGCCTGATACGTCTGCAACGTATCTATAATTTTTTATTGTTCCATGCTGTTATATTATCATTCTTGGATGTTTTACAATCATTTTATAGCAACTTTATATCATTTTTTGGGACTAACCTATTGACATAGTGCCCAGTGCCGTTTGTTGTTTTTTACTTCGCAGAAAATCAATACCAAACGGAGTCCAAACACAGCAAAACTTTTTGGTGATTTTTTCTGGACCAGAAGACACAAGTTGGGCCAAGGAAGTACCAGAGGGGGGCTCCGAGGGGAGCACAACCCACCAGGGCGCGCCTGGGGGCCCAGGCACACCCTGGTGGGTTGTGCCCACCTCGGTCGCCTCCCGCACCGCCTCTTTGCTCTATAAATACCCCGAAAATCCAAAAACCCTAGGGGAGTGGACGAAACACAATTCCAGCCGCTGCAAGTTCCAGAAACCACAGATCCAATCTAGACACCATCACGGAGGGGTTCGTCATCCTCATTGGTGCCTCTCCGATGATGCGTGAGTAGTTCATTGTAGACCTTCGGGTCCGTAGTTAGTAGCTAGATGGCTTCCTCTCTCTCTTTTGATTCTCAATACAATGGTCTCTTGGAGATCTATTTGATGTAACTCTTTTTTGCGGTGTGTTTGTTGGGATCCGATGAACTTTGAGTTTATGATCAGATCTATATTTTTATCCATGAAAGTTATTTGAGTTTCTTTTGATCTCTTATATGCATGATTACTTATAGCCTTGTATTTCTTCTTTGAATCTTTGGTTTGGTTAGACCGACTAGATCGATTTTTCTTGCCATGGGAAGAGATGCTTTGTGATGGATTCGATCTTACGGTGCTCAATCCCAGTGACAGAAGGGGAAATGATACGTATGTATCGTTGCTATTAAGGATAACAAGATGGGGTCTATTCCTACATGAATAGATCTTGTCTACATCATGTCATCATTCTTATTGCATTACTCCGTTTCCATGAACTTAATACACTAGATGCATGCTGGATAGCGGTCGATGTGTGGAGTAATATAGTAGTAGATGCAGGCAGGAGTCAGTCTACTAATCTTGGACGTGATGCCTATATAATGATCATGGCCTGGATATCGTCATAATTATTTGAAGTTCTATCAATTGCCCAACAGTAATTTGTTTACCCACCGTATGCTATTTTTCTCGAGAGAAGCCACTAGTGAAATCTATGGCCCCCGGGTCTATTTTTCTCATCATATATTTTCAGATCTATATTGCTATTTGCCTTTTTATTTATTTGCATCTTTTATTTTCAGATCTATATTTCCAAAAACCCAAAAATACCTTGTTGCACTTTATTTTATTCACGTTTTATCGAGATCTATTTATCCAATCTATCATAATTTTTCTCCCGTCCACATGACAATTTCTGGCACCGTTACCCGAAAGGGATTGACAACCCCTTTAACATGTCAGATTGCAAGTATTTGTTCTTTGTGTGCAGGTACTGTTTACATAGTGTTGCTTGGTTCTCCTACTGGTTCGATAACCTTGGTCTCATCACTGAGGGAAATACCTACCGTAGCTGTGCTGCATCATCCCTTCCTCTTTGGGGGAATACCGACGTAGTTCAAGCCGCATCAAAAGGAATTTCTGGCGCCGTTGCCGGGGACACATCATCAACACCTATCAGGTTCCTAATCACAAATCTCATCTCCTTGCAATTTACATTATTTGCCATTTGCCTCTCGTTTTCATCTCCCCCACTTCACAAAAAATTTGCCGTTTTATTCGCCTCTTTTTCGTTCGCCGTTTTCTCACCAGATCTGTTTTTCGTGTGCAATTTTGTTTGTCACTTTTTGTCATTATGGATAGTTCTTCCTATATTGCGTGCACCCCCGAGAACGATGTTCTTAACTTTAAACAAAAGGGAGGGGAGAATTTAAAAGATGCTTGGTATAGGATTTGCAATGCTCATAATAGATCTATTCGTAAGCAATCTACTGTTGTTCTTCTTTGCTGTTTTTATGTGGGCATCACTACTTGGTATAGATTCGTCCTTGATACGATTACCGGTGGGAATTTCTTGATGTGTCCGTCTCTAGATGCTTTTAATGCTATGGGAAATTTAGTGGATCACCACCTCTTATGGTTAATGAAACAACTTTAACACTCGAGCATGTTATGGAAAGGCTAGATGCTATTGAAAAGAAAATGCTCACTAAAGAAAACATTGAAAAATTAGATAAATGGATGAAGAATCTTGCTAATAGAATTGGGTCAAAAGTGGGAGACACTCTTAAAGTACTAAAAGAAAAAGAACCCGCATTCAACGAGAGAATAGAGGAGAGCCCCGCTAGAATTGATAAGTTGGAAGAAATTTTTAGTAATCTAAGCACGGCTTTTACTTCCGTTAAAACTATTGAAAAAACTCCCGTAAAAATTGGCAAGATTAATCAAGTCACTAAAAACAAGGGTTCAACTTCTAATAATAACAAAGAAGATCTTAAGATGATTAGCATTCACCCCGATTTTGTTGAAGTGATAAAAGACCCTACTTGCAAGAATGAATTTTTCAAACTTGTTCCTAGGAGTATTGTTATTGAAAATTTGTATGCTAAATCTTTGAAGAATTCTAAGTGCTTGATTGAGGAGTTGGAAACTAAAGATGTCAACACTTAGATCTATGCATTATGCCTAGCTAGGGGCATAAAACGATAGCGCTTGTTGGGAGGCAACCCAATGAATAATTTTTTTTGTCTTTTTCTTTCTATTCTTGAGTGTTTGCAAAATTATTCTACTATTATGATTGTGTTTTTTGTGTTTTAATTAGTGTTGGTGCCAAGTAAAGCCTTTGGGATAGCTTTGGTGATAGTTGATTTGATCTTGTTGGAAAACAGAAACTTTTGCGTCCAGTAAAATAATTGTTTAAAATCACAGAAGCAACGAAAAATTCTGAATGGTTTACACAAGAATGATATACAAATTTCCTCTGTTTTCCTAATTTTTCAGAATTTTTGGAGTTACATAAGTATGAGAACAATTCGCATCTTTACAGACTGTTCTGTTTTTGACAGATTCTGTTTTCTTTGCAATGTGTGCTTATTTTGATGAATCTATGGTATGTATCGGGGGGTATAAGACATGGTAAAGTTATAATACAGTAGATATAATGCAATAACAAAATTTTAATGGGTTTTCTACAGTACTTAAAGTAAAGATTGGTTTTCTTATACTAACGGATCTCACAAAGTTTTGTTGAGTTTTGTGTGATTGAAGTTTTCAAGTTTTGGGTGAGATCACGATGGATGAAGGAATAAGGAGTAAGAAGAGCTTAAGCTTGGGGATGCTACCACACCCCAAGATAATATTCAAGGATGAACAAGCACTAAGCTTGGGGATGCCCCCGAGTGGCATCCCCTCTTTCTTCTAACGACCATCGGTATTTTACTTGAAACTACATTTTTATTCGTCACATATCATGAGTTTTGCTTGGAGCGTCTTGTGTTATATGAGTCTTTGCTTGTTTTGCTTTTTAGTTTGTGTTAAGCATCCTTGCTGAACACATCTATTTGAGAGAGCCAAAATTATGCTATGATTTGCTAGAATTGCTCTATATGCTTCACTTAATTTTTTTGAGCTATGGAATTGCTCTAGTGCTTCACTTATATCTTTTTTAGCACGGTGTGCTTTATTATTTTTTAAGAAATGCTCTCGTGCTTCACTTAGATTTATTTGAGAGTTAGTGAATTTTTTTTAGAAAGTCTCTCATGCTTCACTTATAATATTTTGAGAGAAGAAAAATTTTATGCTCATGTTCTTCACTTAGATTTGTTTGAGCTATCAAAAGCAACATATGAAACTAGTCCCAAAGTGATAGATATTCAAGAGGGATATAATAAAAACTTTCATGAAGATCATTGGACAAAATAAACTTGATTCTTTGTAATAGTTTTGCGATATGATGATAGTGATATGTGAATCTTGTTGGTGAGTAATTATGGTTTAGTAAGAATATTGATGTTAAGGTTTGTGATTCCCTATGCAAGCATGAAAGTCAATAGTTATGCAATGAAATTACATCCTACTTGTGGTGCATTATTCGGTGTTAGTTATGCTTAATGCTCGCTTATGAGATTTTTCGTTTCTTGGTTGGATGCTTCTCAATCTTTTGCTAGCCTTCACTTGTACTAAGTATGATCACTACTTGTGCATCCAAAATCCTTAAACCTAGTTTTGCCATATGAGTCCACCATACCTACCTATATGCGGTATTATTTTGCCGTTCTAAGCCAATTTGTATGTGCCATCTCTAATCTCCAAAATAAATTTCCTTTTTGTGTGCTCGTACCGCTCATGAAACGGTAGGGGGTGGCTGATATTTTTTCCATGCTAGATGTGTTATTCTCAAGATGAGTGTTTATTCACTTGTCATTGGACGAAAGTACGGCAAAGGTATTAGGGATGCCTAGTCCCGAAATGAAAAATGAATTTACTTTATGTTGTCAAATAATAAATTCCTTGGAAAGTGTTGGTATAGACGGCACCCGTGGATTCGGTTAGCCGTGGAATGTGAAAGTATGGTGGAAAAAGGAATAAACTTTAGTTTCTGTTTGGGAGCCGCCTATGATATATCTAGCATGGAAAGTATTGGGAACTACTCGATCGTTTTTGTTGACAGGAAAGGCATGCCACCCAAAATGTTTTATCTCTTAATTTTTCGCTTTGAGCTCTGGCACCTCTACAAATCCCTACTTGCCTCTGTGAAGGGCCTTTATTTGTACTTTATGCAATTTTTATTTGAGTCTCCATCTTCTCTTATAAAGCACCAACTAAGGGGCACTATGATCGTACTTGAGCATTGGGTGTAACTAATATGTGAGTGTGTTTCATGAATGGATCAATGATTGAGCATAATGGGCTAGGGATAACTTGCTTTAGAGTTGATATTTTGAAAGACATACTTGCTTGTTGATATGCTTGAGTATTGAAGTCTTCATGTCAAAACTAGACTATTGCCTTGAATCATATAAAAGTCCAAATGTCCATGCTACAAAAGAAAAGAATATGTGATGAACATGTTAGGCAGCATTCCACATCAAAAATTCTGTTTTTATCATTTACCTACTCGAGGACGAGCATGAATTAAGCTTGGGGATGCTGATACGTCTCCAACGTATCTATAATTTTTTATTGTTCCATGTTGTTATATTATCATTCTTGGATGTTTTACAATCATTTTATAGCAACTTTGTATCATTTTTTGGGACTAACCTATTAACATAGTGCCCAGTGCCAGTTGCTGTGTTTTGCTTGTTTATTACTTCGTAGAAAATCAATACCAAACGGAGTCCAAACGCAGCGAAACTTTTGGGTGATTTTTTTTGGACCAGAAGACACAAGTTGGGCCAAGAAAGTACCAGAGGGGGGCTCCGAGGGGAGCACAACCCACCTGGGCGCGCCTGGGGGCCCATGTGCGCTCTGGTGGGTTGTGCCCACCTCGGCCGCCTCCCGCACCGCCTCTTTGCTCTATAAATACCCCAAAAATCCAAAAACCCTAGGGGAGTCGATGAAACACAATTCCAGCCACCACAAGTTCCAGAAACCACAGATCCAATCTAGACACCATCACGGAGGGGTTCATCATCCTCATTGGTGCCTCTCCGATGATGCGTGAGTAGTTCATTGTAGACCTTCGGGTCCGTAGTTAGTAGCTAGATGGCTTCCTCTCTTTTGATTCTCAATACAATGGTCTCTTGGAGATCTATTTGATGTAACTCTTTTTTGCGGTGTGTTTGTTGGGATCCAATGAACTTTGAGTTTATGATCAGATCTGTATTTTTATCCATCAAAGTTATTTGAGTTTCTTTTGATCTCTTATATGCATGATTACTTATAGCCTCGTATTTATTCTTCGAATATTTGGTTTAGTTAGGCCGACTAGATCAATTTTTCTTGCCATGGGAAGAGGTGCTTTGTGATGGGTTCGATCTTACGGTGCTCAATCCCAGTGACAGAAGGGGAAATGACACGTATGTATTGTTGCTATTAAGGATAACAAGATGGGGTCTATTCCTACATGAATAGATCTTGTCTACATCATGTCATCGTTCTTATTGCATTACTCCATTTCTCCATGAACTTAATACACTAGGTGCATGCTGGATAGCGGTCGATGTGTGGAGTAATAGTAGTAGATGCAGGCAGGAGTCGGTCTACTAATCTTGGACGTGATTCCTATATAATGATCATGGCCTGGATATTTTCATAATTATTTGAAGTTCTATCAATTGCCCAACAGTAATTTGTTTACCCACCGTATGCTATTTTTATCAAGAGAAGCAACTAGTGAAATCTACGGCCCTCGGGTCTATTTTTCTCATCATATATTTTCATATCTATATTGCTATTTGCCTTTTTATTTATTTGCATCTTTTATTTTCAGATCTATATTTCCAAAAACCCAAAAATACCTTGTTTCACTTTATTTTATTTGTGTTTTATCGAGATCTATTTATCCAATCTATCATAATTTTTCTCCCGCCCACGTGACAATTTCTGGCACCGTTACCTGAAAGGGATTGACAACCCCTTTAACACGTCGGGTTGCAAGTATTTGTTCTTTGTGTGCAGGTACCGTTTACATAGTGTTGCTTGGTTCTCCTACTAGCTCGATAACAGTGGTCTCATCACTGAGGGAAATACCTACCGTAGTTGTGCTGCATCATCCCTTCCTCTTTGGGGAAATACCGATGTAGTTCAAGCCGCATCACGGCCTCCTCTGCTGCCTCGGCCCTTCCCGCCAACACCTTCTTGGTCTCTCTCCTTGTCGTGCTTCTCATACTCAGCTTTCTGCTTTTTGACAAGTTGCTCAACCTGATGACACTCTTGAAGATCATGGCCCTTGGTTCGGTGGATCTTACAGTACGGCCCGTCTGTCTTCCCGGCTTTTTCGGCTGCCGCCACCTCCCGACAATCAGTGCACGCGGCAACTTCCTTTCCGGGGGCTTCGGTCTTGACTTTCTTGCCATTACTAGGGGTGCCAGAACCCTCAACAGCCAGTACTGCCTTCTCTTTATGCTTCTTGTTGCACTTTTTATTCTTCCACTTCAGGTCAGTGGCATCGTCATCATCCTCTGAGCTAACTTCGATGCCATCCTCTTCTCTGGGGAGTCGCCTCCCTTCCTCCGTACGGGTGCACTTATCCACCAAAGTGTATAGCTCATTCACAGTCTTGGGCAACCGGACGTTCATTTTGGAACGTATCGTCCTGTTGCGCATGTTTGACTAGAACGCGACAATTATAGCTGCCGGGTGGATATCTGGAATGTTCCTGTGCACCCGGCTAAACCTTTGCATGTACTTCCGCAAACTCTCCCCTTCCTTCTGTCGAAGGAGTTGCAGGTCGATGGGCTGCCCTGGTTCTTGGTGGCTGCCCGTGAAGGCACCGACAAACTCATTGCACAGGTCAGCCCAGGACGAAATGGAATGCTCCGGCAGGTGCATCAGCCATGACCTCACGTTTGGTTTGAGTGCCAAAGGGAAGTAGTTGGCGAACACCTTCTCATCTCTTCCTCCGGTGGCTTGAACAGCAATTGTGTAGATGCTCAAGAACTCTGCCGGGTTCAGCCTTCCATCATACTTTTTTGGTATTTCTAGTTTGAAAACGCGGGCAGATGGCCAACGGACTTGTCGCAGCTCGCGAGTGAAGGCAGGGCACCCAACCTCGAAAGGCAAGTATCCGCCTTCACTGGGGCGGGTTCATCGATGTCTGGGCCATTGCGCCTGTCAGATTGGCGGCGGGTTTCGCTGCGCCGCTCTATAGTGACGCGCAAATCTTCTCTCTGCCGATCTTCCAGGACCTGTCGCTGATCTCGACGGGCCCGAGGATCAGATGAAGCCATTGACATCTCATCGGGCTCCTGGTCGCGCGGTTCTGGTTGCAGCCTCTGCGCTGGCTATCGGGGAGGGGATTACACCATTGGAATGGCCCCCCAACACGGTCAGCAGCTCGGGTCGTTGTTGTTGCTTGCGGGTGCTGCGGCCCGCCCGCCCGCTGTGATCCTTCCACTTCAGCAAAACCGATCAAACTCTGGATGGTGGCTCTCCACTCATCCATTTGGTCGGCCGCTGGCGGGAATCTCAGCAGGAGTTGAGCTCGTGTCATGGCTTCCGAAGCAGTGCTTGGCATAGATGACGAGGCAGACCGCGACGTCGCCCGACTCCTAATAGTACCAGTAGTGGCGGCGCCGCGTTTTGTCGCTGCGAGCCAGTCGCCATGACAGCGCGGTGGCGAGAGGGGTGTACCTGGGGGTTGACGACCCCGTTCGGCGCTTCGTCTTGGTTACCCTGCCATGGGCAAGGTGCGTGCCCCATAGTTGCCCCTGTAATAGGGACAACTAGGGGGTCGCGACTCGCACCAGAGCGGGCGTCATCGCTGCGGCTGCGCCCAACGGCGCGGTGGGGAGGTGGAGACTGAACATTCCCCCCGCCCGCGCCTTGTGTAACATGGCCGTCGGGATGTTGTTGATGCCGCCCTCCCCCGGCGTCTTCCGCTCCCACTTCGGCCGCAGGAGAAACGACGACAGTGCCGCCTGCGCCGGTCACGTCCCCTATAGCACCCGCGTTCCCCAACGCCGCCGTAGCACCCATAGTATCAGCAACTGCATGTGAAGGGGGCCTTCGAGGTGGAAGGAAGAGCGGTGGCGCCGGGCTTCTTCTTGGGCGCCATGGATGATGAAGCCAATGATGAAGGTTGACGCATTGTTCACAACCTCGGGTTCATGCATGCGCTTCCCCCTACCTGGCGCGCCAAAGATGTTGCGGTGGAACACGATCACCTATGGGGCCATCAGCCCCTTGTGGTTCGGCAAGGGGGAAGGTCACGTTGCACAAAGAGCAGAAGCCATGGGACAGCATGACAGAGGTGACGCTGGTGGTTTTTACCCAGGTTCGGGCCGCTGGAAAGCGTAAAACCCTACTCCTCCTTTGGTGGATTGATGGAAGGACCGCGATGAACCCGCAGCGCTCAAGCCCGGCAAGGTCACCTCGGGGAGAGCAGCTGCGCACGTATGAGTGTACAAGGGTCCGAATCCTTTTCTAGGCTGCCATGGCCCTCCTTTTATAGGCTAAGGGGTAACCATAGTGGCAAAACAGTCATTATCTAGTGATTAGATAGCCAACAGTGCTATCATACCTAACTCTGGCAGTTAGGACAAAGTGCATTAAATGCACTGCTAGGTGTCACGCTGAGGATGCAGCCCGGCAAGCCTGCCGCGCCGCTTAGTTGTCTTCTACCTGTCTGCTTGACACGCCTCTGGACGGGTGTCATATAGAGGTAATCTTCCTTCCAAATGGCTGCCACGTGCCAAATGACAGCCACTTAATCACTTGGGGGCTCGACACCGCACTGATAGATAACTTGCGTTGCGATGCGGTGGAGCGGTGGAGTCTTGGCGGGGAGATTTGCCTTTGGCGGCTGAGGGAGTTATGGACTAAGGGGTCCTCGGGGCGCCGGCCCATTGAATATGGGCCGGACTGGTGAAGCCGCATAGCGACAGGAGATCTATGAAGCCGTGGTGTGCCCTCCAAGTCAAGGATAGGCAGGATCTCTTTTTTCCTTATTGTAATGTATCTCCGGTAACCATAACCCTACCGGTGTCTATATAAACCGAGGGTTGTAGTCTTTAGGGAGGGAGCTATATTCATCACCTCATCACCTTAGGGTTTAGCTCATGCTGATCTCGAGGTAGATCTACTCTGTAAATCATACTATACATCCAATACAATCAAGCAGGACGTAGGGTATTACCTCTTCGAGAGGGCCCGAACCAGGGTAAACACCGTGTTCATCGTCCCTTGTTCCCCATCGATCCTAGATCCACAGCTCGGGACCCCCTACCCCGAGGTCTGCCGGTTTTGACACCGACATTGGTGCTTTCATTGCGAGGTCCACTGTGGGGTCGCCCAAAGGATCGATGGCTCGCCTGATCATAGGAGAAGGCATCGGATCTGGGGACTTCTTTGTCCTCGAACAACTCTTCGCATTCGGCAGCATCGTACTGCACGCCGACCCGACTGGTCGTTTGGATCAAATTGACAACTTTGCTCCTGAACACGGAATTCGATTCGGTAATCTGGAATACGTTGCAGACACGCGGGGCGATCTGGTCTTCGCCGGATTCACTACCCCCTTCCGCACCCTCGCAGGCCTCGCCATGCCCGCTCTGGAGTCCCCCTCCGATCCGATCTACAGATCGGCCCCCGCCCTCCGAACAGCTTTGAGCCAGGAGGGCTCCACTTCAAGCGGGGGCCAGACTCCACCTTTGGCCGGATCCATCATGTCTGCGGAGGGCCTATCCTCGGCCTTCGAGGCAGAATCAGGAGGCGGAAGCCAAGAGTCAATCTCGGCCGAACCTTTCCTTCACAACGCTCCTCTGGCCTTGAGCCCTTACGACGAAGCGGCAGCCAATGGCCAGGGGTCACCCCCGGCCCGAAGCAGCTCGATCTTGAACCCCGGCATGGAAACCACACACAAAAACCAAGGCCCGTCCTTGATCTCCAGTGACGATCTGGACCCCCTCAAGGATTCGGCACTGCACCCCGAGCTTAGCTCGGCCTGTGGAAACCAAGGACCGGCCAGGTCACTGACTGCCCCCCACCCCGTTACAACGGAATTTGGCCTAGAGCCCTCGAATCCGGCAACCCTCGCTATGTTAAACGAGGCGCTAGACCGAATCCAGAAAATGACCATCCATTAGGACCTGCCCTCTGCCCACAATCATCAACCCTTCGAGGCGTACCACAGGGAATTTTACGTCCCACCCACCACCCACTTGGTAGCCACTGTCGATGATTTAACCATTATGCTAGATTATAATTCAGAAAACGCCGAATACATGGATGAGGATGGCGGAGCCACGACTAACACCGATGCCCCCCCCCCCCCGCGTCACCGACCGCTGGTCGTCCACGTCCACCTACGATATTTACATGGTGGACACCCCCAAGGATGGTGATGGCACTCCCAATCAGGACCGAGACAAGCCCGGAGATGAGCCGCCCAAACGCCGAAGACAGCATCGTCGATCAAAGCCACGTCGAAGCCATGCAAGCAACATGGACTCTGCGGAGAATGGCACCGCGAATAATACGGATGACCTCGCCGGAGCCGCAGCCAACGAACCTCATCAGGATGACCCCACGGGGCAGGATGACCCCACGGGGCAGGAGGACCCGCTCAACCAAGAAAACCTGGATGACTCCGAAGATAATAACTACCTCCCACTCTCTGAAGAAGAGGCCAGTCTCGGGGATGATGATTTCATCGTCCCCGAAGATCCGCTGGAGTAGGAGCGGTTCAAACAGAGGCTTCTAGTCACCGGCCGCAGCCTGAAGAAACAAAAGCGCAGAATCAAGGCCGAACAGGACACCCTCAATGATCGATGGACCAAAGTCCTAGCCGCCGAAGAAGGGTACGGCCGCGAACAGCCAATCAAAAGTTGTCCCAAGCGAAGGTTGCTGCCGCAATTCGATGACGAGGTCGTAGATCCAACACGTCCGACATACACACGCACCGAACAGCCGGACCGCCTCCCTAGAGGGCGGGACAGAGAAGCTGACAAGGCCGAACACCCCGCCGCCCCACCTCGCCGTTACGGCAAGGATCAAGTGTGGCCTGCCTACGAGTATGACCACCGTCACGATCTAGACGCTCGAGGAGGCCGTACCAGGTCCATCTACGGACCCAGGGAATACCCGCCCACTCACCGGGAAGAATATTACGACTGGCCAAACCGAAACGATAGAGTCCGGGAGCAGCAGCGGACTTGGATGGCCGAAGACCTCCGACGCGATGTAGCCCGAGTTCGGGGCGCCGCACACCCCCTATGCTTCACAGAGAGGGTAATGCAACATCAATTCCCAGAAGGCTTCAAGCCCGTGAACATTGAACCTTACGACAGAACCACAGACCCGGCTGTATGGATAGAGGATTTCCTCCTCCACATTCACATGGCGCGAGGAGATGACCTCCACGCCATCAAATATCTGCCACTAAAGCTTAAAGGTCCGGCTCGATACTGGTTGAATAGCCTTCCCGAAGACTCTATAGGCTGTTGGGAAGTGCTTGAGGACGCTTTTCGAGCGAACTTTCAGGGCACCTATGTCCGGCCTCCGGATGCTGACGACCTAAATCGCATCACACAACAGCCCGGAGAATCTGCCCGACAATTTTGGAACCGATTCCTGACAAAGAAAAACCAGATTGTCGACTGTCCAGATGCCGAAGCCTTGGCCGCTTTCAAGCATAGTGTCAAGGACGAATGGCTCGTAAGACAGCTTGGCCAGGACAAACCAAGAACTATGGTAGCCCTTACTTCTTTCATGACCCGCTTTTGCGCGGGCGAAGACAGTTGGCTCGCTCGATAAAATGACACACCCGGTACCTCCGAGGTTCGGGACGGAAATGGAAAGCCCCGACGCAGCAAGAGTAAACGTCGCCACAATGACGGCGAGGGAGAGGATACGGCAGTAAATGCCGGATTCTGAAATCAGAACTCCGTACCCCGAAAGAAAGCCCCTAAAGGCAACGGAGACGGCCCATCCAGACTAGACGCAATCCTAGACAGGACTTGCCAGATCCACGGCACTCCAGAGAAGCCCGCCAACCACTCCAACCGTAACTGTTGGGTGATAAAGTAGGCCGGCAAGCTTACAGCCGAAGACTCGGGCAAAAGCCCACAAAGCGAGGCGATGACGAGCCCCGCAGGCCGAATAGTGGAGGCCAGAAACCCTTCCCTTCCGAGGTCAAGACGGTGAATATGATCTACGCAACCCACATACCAAAGAAGGAAAGGAGGCGAGCGTTGCGAGACGTATATTCCATCAAGCCCGTAGCGCCGAAGTTCAATCCATGGTCAGCCTGCCCGATCACTTTCGATTGCAGGGATCACCCGACCAGCATACGCCACAGAGGATCCGCAGCCTTAGTACTCGACCCCATCATCGATGGATTCCACCTCACTAGAGTCCTCATGGACGGGGGCAGTAGCCTCAATCTGATATACGGAGACACAGTGAGGAAGATGGGGATTGTGGCACCCCGGCTCAGAGCAACTGGTTTACCTTGCATTGCCAGCCCAGAGATCTAGTCTTCTGGCAACACACAATAACTTGGTACAGAATACAACCGCTTTATTGATGCTAGCGGAAACATAGGTTCGATATTACATCAAGTAGCGAGGCCAAGCGGCACACACGGTGCGGCTGAACAATATGTACATTATTTAATGAACATGAAGGGGCCTCGATCACGATAACTACGCGGCAGCGGAACGATGACGAAGCAGAACTCCATAGCACAGGGACACCGATGTGGACACGGTCTAGACACAGGAAGCACTCTGATCCGATAAGACTTTCCTGAAATCTGGCATGACACGCCAGGTCAGTACATTGAATGTACTTGCAAGCTCACAACAAGTATAAGCATAATGGCAAACAATAATATGACAATTAAGCAGGTTAAATGCAAGTCTACAACAGACTACTCATGCAGTGAATCATGCTTGTGCACCGAGTCCCTTGGACTCTCTTACCAAACGGGTTACCTCGTAACCAACCTCATCATTACGGTGATCACTCCCGGATCACAAACAAAACCAACACTTTGGTTCCCACAACAACAACCATCTTCATGGTCCCAACAATTTCATCACATAACCAGTGCCAACCATATAACTTTAGTGTGCAAGATTAACTTAATCATGTTGATCCATGGTGTGACCTACTTATGAGCTGTGTCCGTAACCGAGGACACGGCTATCAATAGATTTAATAAACACTTTGCAGAGGTTAGTACACTGTACCCACACCACGGAACCCATGGCCTCGCACTCCCATTCGGGTGGACCAACGGCATTCCGACAAAACCAACCCATTGCCATGACACTCTCCCGGCCACTCCGACCCACTCCCCTCTAGGCTAAGTCATGGGTGGCCCCGATGTCAACCTGTGACATCCAACGGCCACCGTCGTGGCAAAACAATAAACGGTCCCAAACGGGGACAAGGTACCATAACAACAACGGGCACACAAGGTTATGTCTGCTTATCGGGCCAGGGTACCGCACGCCCATAACCTTCCCTCGTTGGAGGCACCGACCAGAGGCATGACAACGGACCGAATAAGGGCCTTCCCATAAAGGCAAATGTGGTTGCACTGGGAAGCTCGATTCGGTGGCACCATGACTCGATCAACATTATGTTCAAGTTGAATTATTATTAGGTTTGACTTGAAATAAAAGAACTCGAATCATAGTATGCCATGAACATGCAACTATCTGACATGCGCTATATCCACATAACACGAAAGTAAATGGATCAACCTCATAGAATCATTCTACTTGCACTACTAATCACTTTAACTCACTAGTTTCAACTTCACGGGTTTTCAATCCCATCATTTTTAGTTATGCCATTAACATAGTAAAATCAATACCTCATATATGAAAATGATACCGATCATAACCAAACCATAGCCATACTACCAAGGTACTTCTACTGCCTCACACTAGTTCATGCACTCAAACACTACTGTAAACTAAGCACTTCAATTATGACAAAGTAAACTAGCATAAGCAATATTTATTAAACGATTAAATGCATGAAATAAACCATATTCAAGTTGGAAAAATCATAATTATTGAAATGACACCATGCAAATATTTGTGTGGCTTGCCTTAGCACAGAGGAGGGTCACACTCCTCCTGGTTCTCCTCTAGGCAAGCTTCTCCTTCTGAAAATAAATAAAACAGCAAAAAGAAAACATCTAGAACACTTCTGAAATTCACCAGAAATTCTAGACAGCAGAGAAAAATCTCAAATTTGGTGTGCTGCTAGAATATTTCAATACAAACACAATGCAAAAAGAATCAATTCATTTGGACTTATGGTTTAGGAATTAAGACTGGTCAAAGTTTCTGGTCAATATTTGAATTAAATTCAAATAAACAGAAAACCAGGGGGGGATGACATCGAAGGCATATTCCCGCGGGGCGCCACCACTTATACCGCTTCGGGCGTGGCTGACTGGCTGACAGTGGGCCCCCGCGGTCAGGTTTAGAGAGAGAGGGAGGGAAACAGAGGAGGGGCGGCGAATCACCGGCGATTCTCCGACGAGGAGAGGTCGGCGGCCGCCGTGGAGGGGAGGAATGGATGCGCAAGACTACGGCGAGCCTGTACGTACCCGAAACGTGGCTAGGGGTGGACGGAGCGTGTCGCGGTGGTCTTCTCCAGAGACATCGGCGGAGGGAGCTCGTCGGAGTTGGCGATTCCGGCAAGGCAGGGCGTTTCCAGGGGCTCCAACTGCACCAGCGCGCACCAGTGGTTCACCAGAGACACGTCGGAGGAGTCGGTCGAGCTCGAGAGGCTCTGGAGGAGGGGGAAGCAACAGAGGGGATCGCCGGTGAACTCCGGTCGGGAACAGTGGCCAGAGGCCTGCCCGGCCGGGCTGCGGCTATCTACTGTGTCGTGGTGGTTGTGTGAGTGTGTTGAGGTGCTCGGAGAGGCTGGGGAGGGGCTGTATTTATAGGCGAGGGAGGAGGGGGCTCGGGCTCCACCGGAGTTCTCTGGAGACGGCGCCCGGCGACGAGAGGTGTCAGTGAGAGGGGGAGAAGAAGCTGTGGCTCACGCGGCCACTGTGGGAGGGAGGAGACGAGCACACGGGCTCGGGTGGCGACGAGAACAGTGGCACGGGTGCACTATGCGCTTGGCCGCGTCGTGCCCGTGCTCGCTGCGGCGAGCTTCGGCGTCGGCGAGCGCCAAGGGGAGTTAAGGGCGTCGAGACGATGATGGTGGCGTGGTTTGGCAAGATGCGGCGAGCGGGGAAGCGAGCACGAGCTCAACAGAGGCTCGGGCGCGACGCAGAGCGCGTCGGCCGTATGCCAGCACGCTTGGATGAACGCGGTCACCGCGTGAACTCTGGCATCACACCATGCGGTGCATTAAATTCATGTCTGGCGTGTAGTCCTTGCTAGTTTGGGTTGAGCCAAGGTCTTGAGTTGATCACAGGTCGACTGTGCTAGTGTGTAGAATCCTGGCAAGATTCTGGACAGAAACTTGTGAGGTTAAAAGAGAGAAATCTAGAAGGAGTTTAGGGCTAATCTTTGGAGGTTAAGGTTTTCTTAGGAGGGTAATGAAGCCATAAAAATTTCAGCTTCATTGGATCAAGGAAAAATGCACTTCCTGTAGAAACTGCATTTTCTGGCCAGAACAGAAAAGATTTTCTGTAGCAAAAATATTCCAAATAACTATGAAATATTTTTGCACAGGGAGGTGTGCCAAGGTCCAAAGAATATTCAGGAATTTTCTCAGATTTTTGTGGGCAAGAAAAATGAGGGTTGCTTTGGAGCATATGTAACTGAAGTGAGGTGTTAGAGAGGAAATGAATATTTTTCATTTATGAAAAATATTCCTAGGGCCATTTTGTGATATATCAGAGAGGAAATGATGTGTTTGAGAGGGAGGTGGGCCACTTGGGTGAAAATCAAGGACATGCCCAAGTGATTAAGTCCAGCTGAGTTGATTCAAAACTCCAAATTCAAATCAAATGGCAATGAAATCCAGAAAAAGAAAAAGAGCAAAAACCAGGATGTCACAGGGATCGATTCGTCAAGGATCAAACCCAGTAACACAACCTTCAAGGGGGTCATTCTGGGAGTGGAGGCCCGCTGTACACACTCTGTGACGCTTGAAGTAGTGTTCGGCTCTCCGGACAACTTCCGAAGCGAGGACTTGATCTTCGACATTGCACCTTTCCGCAGCGGCTATCACGCCCTCCTCGGCCGAACGGCATTCGCCAAATTCAATGCCATTCCGCATTACGCATACCTCAAGTTGAAGATGCCTGGTCCTTTGGGTGTCATAACTATCAACAGCAACACAGAACGCTCACTTCGAACCGAAGAGCACACTGCGGCCATAGAGGCTGAAGACCAAATCGGCCCATACAGGTCCAGATGCCGACCCGCCATAAAGGCCGGCGACAACAGTAAATGGGTTTGAACCCATTCCCCGTCATGGGAACCCGCATGTGTTCGCCACAAATAGGGATGCGTGCCCCACGGCACGCCCACATTCTTCGCGCTCCACGTGCCTCGTCAGCACAATTTCGCACTCAAAATACCATGGGCAGCCGTGAGGCATATATCAATAAATCCGAAGCATATGTTCGGCTAACCAAAACTTCGGAATTACCTTGTCTTCGGATGACCCGGGGGCCAATTCCGGAACCCCCCCCCCCCCCTCAAGCACAAAGCTTCATCGGCAGGATCCTTGCCCCTCAAGGTCTCATCGAAGGTCCCAACCCCCACCTCTCAGAAGACAAGGCAGAGACATGCAGCAGGGCAAAGTGGAGGCTTCGAATCACGCGTCAAGGCCCTGCGTAAACCTTTACTATGTAAAACTTTTTCCTTTTTACAAATAATGCCTTCGCAGTTTGAATTGTATGGTTAGACGTCTTGAGCCTACGAGAAATAATAAAAACGCCCTTTATGGTGTTCAGATATCCGCATCTTGCGATTGTCTATTTCCTTTCTGATTCTCCCCTCGCTCTTTGAACAGCCCGGCATGAAAACATGATTGGTTAACTAACCTAGAGCTCGATTTCCCTATCAGCTCGGCACCCCAAGTCCGACACTGCTTTCCGCTGAGTGTTCGGCGTCTCGGATATTGCACTATATGCATCAAGTTTCGAACTATGTCTTAGGTCAATAGTTGGGTTGCCCAGCTCCTGTGCTTGCCCCTTATGTTTCGCACGTCCGGCTAAGAGGGCAAAGGGAGAACCCCTACGATTGTACTTCTGGCTCGCCCGGTCAAGTACCTCAGGAGGAGAAAGCCGAAAATTGACCGTCATTGTAAGCGCGAACTGACCAGCGATCCAATGACGAGGTTTGACTCTAAAAATCGTTGGTGATTTTGCCGTGTCACACGACGGATTCATCTTAACACAAACCACGTGATCGGAAAGGGCAGGCATTTGCCCCCAAGTACATTACAAAACACAGGGGGCTAGTCCTTAGCCCCCACCATCAAGCTCCTAAGGCTAAGTGAAAGCAGTAAAACCGAATAGTCTGATTGCCTAGTTTTGCTCACGCGCTACCGCCTCCGGGTACCAAGACGTTGGCTAAGGGTAACAGCGCGGAGACAAAACACCCCTCGTGACATTCACCTGGGGGCTGAAGCCGACGACTGGTAGCTTTCAGAATAAACATACGGCCGAATAGGAGTCAAAATTAAAATCATGACAATATAAAATAAGTCAGGCGGACGCATCATAAAGCATAAGGTCCAATTGGTAAAAACTTAATACAATCATTCAAGCATTACATCTTTTGAACACTGGCCCTCTATCGCCCGCGCGCCATTCATCACCTGTGCAAAGTATTGCTCAGGGCGGCGATGCACTTTTCCCTTGGGCGGAGGACCGGTGGCCATGTCCATTGGATTAATCTTCGACCAATGCACCATGGTCTTCGAAAACGCAAGCCTCGCCCCCTCAAGGCACGCTGAGCGCTTCATGGCGTAATCCGGAGTGGCGCCTCCCACAGCTTCTGCACAAGGCCGAAGTAGGTGTCCAAAATGGGCTCGGCGGGCCACAGACTAACACAGAGGTCATTCACGGCCAGCTCAGACATCCGATGCATCTCCATCAACTGCTTCATTTGATTCCTGAGGAGGGGAGGACGCTCGGAATCCAGAAACTGCGACCAGAAGAGCCGCTGCATGGAGTCCTCCTCATGAGTAGCATAGTGCTTCGTTGCGGCTGCCGCACTCCTCGGGAGTTTGGCAAAGACGCCTGCGGAGCGCCAGACTCGCGTTAGCAAGATGAACCTGTTGCCTCCGAACACACTCTGCAGTAAGTATTTCTTACCATTTGTAATTTTCCCCACTTGGCGGAGCTCCTCCCGGACACCTCGCACTTTGGTCCTCGCCTCCTGGAGTTCTTTCTCCACCTTGGATAGCATGGAGGACTGCTCCCCCTTCTCCTTTTCAAGGGCCTCCAACTTGTTGGCAGCATCCTTGAGCTCCACCTGCACTTCGACCACTCGAACGTCGTGCTTTTGGCTGGAAAGCTTGGCTTCCTCTAGCTCAGCCACAGCCTTTTTGGCGGCCAATTTCTTGGCAGCCGCCTAAGCCTCGGCTTTCTTTAGGGTCTCCTTCAAGCCCTCAACCTCAGCGGCGGCAGCTGAAATAGCCGCACATTGAATGATCAGCACACAGTCCAGTGTATATGTACCCGGCAACAAATGATCACGTACACTAACGAAAAGCTTACCTTGCGACTCATCAAGCCGTTTGTTGACAAGGTCAAGCTCCCCATTGGAGCGCTCGAGCTTCCGATCCATCTC
The DNA here is from genome assembly GCA_011799875.1 of Thinopyrum elongatum. NCBI lineage: Eukaryota > Viridiplantae > Streptophyta > Magnoliopsida > Poales > Poaceae > Thinopyrum > Thinopyrum elongatum. The sequence goes on along the minus strand of CM022301.1, from coordinate 213,160,493 downwards.
CTTTAGCACCACGGCATTTGCAGTCGCAGCCAAGGAAGATGCCTGCGTCAGCAAAATGTTGACATTATTAATCGGCCTACAGAGTTTGATCCTCTGCAAGCTTCTCTGAAGTCCTTGCAGAGTCATAGGGGCTGCTATGTACACGGCCTACCCACACTAAAGATTACAACCAATTTACAGGATAAAGAGCATTACTTGACTTACCTCAAAGCCTATTAGTAGGCCTTGAACAACGTCATTCAGTCCAGAATGAAGGGACCGAACACCTTGTATAACCGCACCCATAAGGGTACGGTGCTCATCGACGACGACAGAGTTGCTCACCAACTCCGCCAGCGCGTCCGGCCAGCCCACCACCGCCCGAGTTGAGGTGTCTGGCGCGGGTGCCGGACCCCCGGCACCTTCCCCATCGAAAGGAGGAATTGGCTCCCTCGGGGGCTCGGGAGCCGAATGCGGTAGGGGTTCGGATGATCCGGATCCCCTCCCCGCGTTGGCCAGGAGGGATGCATCCCCCTGGTCTTCAACGACCAAGGCATCGGCCTCGGCCATGGTGGTATCGACCTCCTCCCCTGTGTTCGGAGGAGGAGGGGTCTTTCGCGACAGCACCTCCCCAACTTGTTCGGGGATTAGAGGAGGTGCGGAACATGAGCCACTGTCCGCCAGTTCGGCAGGCGGGGACGTTCCCTCCGAGGTTTGCTCAGCGGGGTGGCCACGCGGAGGGCTGCACCATCAAAAAATAATCAATCTACGTTCTACTAGGGACTGCTTAAGAATAAGGCAATTGAAAATGCCACGATATGTACTTGGTCGCAGGGGGCTTGACCCTGGGTTCCCTCTCCGGAACCTTTTCGGACGCTCCAGACTCCTCATCAGAGTCCGAGCTATCAGGCAGAGCCAGCTTAGGCTGGCACTGCCTCTTCAGGGCCCGAGAAGGCTGAACCTCCTCGACGTCGCAGGATGCTGCCCTCTTCTTAGAGTGCGAGGAGGCGCTTTCCTCCTCGTCCTCATCTTCGTCCCCCTCTTGTGCGGATGGGACCGCGGTGTCTCCGGACCGACTATCTGGATGAGCTCTACGACGGAGGCCCTCCCTGGCCTCCGATACTTCTTTCTTTTTACCCTTCTTGTCGGGCGCCTTGTACGGCACCATGACCAACAGCTTCTCCAGTTGTTCGAACTGGGGCTCTTCTGGCAGCGGCGCCGGGGCGCTGTTTTTCTCGGCCTTGGCAAGCCAACCCTGCAAAATTCACATAAAGAGGTTCAGATCGAATCATATGGTGGGAATATCCAAGCTCATGTTAAGACAAATGCCGCTCACCTTCGTCGGAGGGTTTGCAGCGTCGAGGCCGATGTCCTATCCCTCGGCCGGTCACTTCTCCTGTGGCTTGAATAAAAGAACCCACACTTTGTCGTGGGTCGTGCCGAAGAGATGCAGCACGGTAGCCAGGTCTTCGGGCTGGTACTCCCACATTGGCTTGGGCCTCTCCTAGCAGGGGAGGAGCCGACACTTGAGCATGATCTGGATCACATTGACCAGCTTCGCGCCGGCCTCCATCACATTGACGACGCGCTTCTGCAGCACCTTCAAATTAGCAGCAGACCCCCAGTCCGGGCTCTTGGTGGTCCATGAGGCCAGCCTGGTGGGGGGTCCGGATCTGAATGCGGGAGCCGCTACCTAGGCGGCTCCCCTTGGCTCGGTGATGTAGAACCATTCCTTTTGCCACATCTTGACGGTGTCGACAAACTGGCCTGCCGGCCACTGGACCCGCGTCAGCTTGCCGATCATGGCCCCGCCGCAGTCCGCATGTTCGCCGCCAACCACCTTGGGCTTGACGTTGAACACCTTCAACCATAGGCCGAAGTGTGGCTGGACTCAGAGGAGACCCTCGCAGCAGACAATGAAGGACGAGATGTGAAGGAGGGAGTTGGGGGCTAGATCATGGAAATCTAGCCCGTAGTAGAACATCAACCCCCTCCCAAAGGGGTGCAAGGGAAATCCAAGCCCCCTAAGGAAATGGGGGAGGAATACGACCCTTTCGCCCGGCCTGGGCGTGGGGACGATCTGGCCCGCTTCGAGGGCCTGATGAGCAATGTCGGCCGATAAGTAGGCGGCCTCCTTCAGCTTCATGATGTCGCTATCTGTGACCATGGAGGCGTCCCACTTCCCGTTGGCGCCGGATTCGGCCATGGCTGAAGGGGACGGGGTGGGACTTGCCGTGGAAGTAGAGAAAAAGGGCGCTGGAGCTCTGAAGATCTACGTGAGCGGAAGGTGGAAGAAGGTGTGGGATGCTGACTGTTGTAGCTCCCCCTTTATAGGCTGTTGACAAGCCACGAGTTCCTTTTTTCACGCCGTTGGCTTCTCCACTTCCCGATACGCTCGCAACATTATGTGCGGGGTGGATAATCGAAATCATTAATCATATCCCCTGAAAGGCGGGGCACGATCCCCACCTTGATGAGACGTGTCAAACGTGGGTGGGCCTCGAGCCACACTCCGAGAAATACTAACCGCTCGGCGTTATGGCCGGATGTGACTCTTCGTTGAAAGAGAAAAAGTTGATAGATGAAGGCGCTGTTTACACTTGAATGGTTTTTTGTTATTGCCTTCATTGTTAAGTAAAACTGCCGTTTCAGATTCCGGACATCACTTGGCTCCGAATATGAACAAAGCACACTGAAGAACTCGCCTCGCAAGCCGAATATTGTTGGGTGAGCGGATGCCGGATACAAGCCTTGGCGTTGGAGGCAAGTTCGTGGGCTACTGAGGGAGTTATGGACTAAGGGGTCCTCGGGGCACCGGCCCATTGAATATGGGCCGGACTGGTGAAGCCGCGTAGCGACAGGAGATCTATGAAGCTGTGGTGTGCCCTCCAAGTCAAGGATAGGCAGGATCTCTTTTCTCCTTATTGTAATCTATCTCCGGTAACCCTAACCCTACCAGTGTCTATATAAACCGAGGGTTGTAGTCTTTAGGAAGGGAGCTATATTCATCACCTCATCACCTTAGGGTTTAGCTCATGCTGATCTCGAGGTAGATCTACTCTGTAAATCATACTATACATCCAATACAATCAAGCAGGACATAGGGTATTACCTCTTCGAGAGGGCCCAAACCAGGGTAAACACCGTGTTCATCGTCCCTTGTTCCCCATCGGTCCTAAATCCACAGCTCGGGACCCCCTACCCCGAGGTCTGCCGGTTTTGACACCGACAGCGGCCCCGGCAAGCCTGCCGGGGAAACATTGGATTCGTCCTCGGGGCGGCCTCGACCTGACCAGGCTCGCCTGCCCGGTAAGGGAGGCTTTCCCTTAGTGATATCCTACTGCCTCGGCTTGTCTTGGTCTTCTTGATCCGCCCTTTGATCCCTCAAAGAGCTGTTCATCTGGCTTGGTCTTGACTTGGATGCTTGGTGAAGTTTGCTTCCTTGCCATCGTGCATGTGTACAGTCCGGGCAACATACATGAAGGTTTGTTGCATCAACAGCGGGAGTAAAATGGCGGGGCTACCGAAAATTTGGATCAAGGGATCGAAGCAGAGCGGAGCGGGAGTAACGAACATCACACACGGTTAAAACATAATAATCATGTGCTATCAAACAGAAAACCACTCCAGCCGAGCAGATATTTTTGAGATTGCGAGGGATGCAGGCGGGAGTAAAATGCCGAGGCTCTAGTTCAAAAAAAATCCAGGGCTACTGAAAATTTGGATCAACTGATTGAAGCAGAGCGGGAGTAACAGACATCGCACACGGTCCACAGATACGAATCGTGTGCTATCAAACAGGAAAACCCTCTACGCGGGTAGATATTTTCGAGATTACGAGGCAGTAGATATTTTCGAGAGCGGGAGGCAAGCCTCGTGGAGCCCAATCTACTGTGCTAATGTGAGTGACTCCAGGGGCACGGGCATGGCACACGGGTAGTCTGATCGAACCGTGTCTGTTGTGTACCCAATTGTAGACTGTTTCTGCATCCAACTCGTGTGCTGTTTATAAATTTGGCAAAAAGAATAACGCGGGAAAGGGTCAGAACACGAACACACTTCATGTGGACCAAATATATGTATGAAAAGGGTGGTTTGATGTTCGAATACCCAATGCACAACTTTGATGTGGCACCTGTCGCACAAAGCGCACAGTATTGCTAGTCAGCCACCCCCTACGAACCCCACTTCGTGTCGGCGGTAAGGGAATCCTAGCTACGAATGCATGTGTAGCGACCCGACCCGAATGGATCGAATCTCTGTGGTGCCATCTTCAAACTGGCTTGGTAGCTGTTGTTGTATGAGAACTCCTCGTAGGGCAGATTGTCATCCCAACTAGATCCATAATCTAGCGCACAAGCTCTTAACATGTCCTCCAGAATCTGATTGACTCTCTCGGTCTGTCCATCTGTCTGCGGATGAAAAGCTGTACTAAACTCTAGCCTGGTTCCCAATGTCTGGTGTAGTTGGCGCCAAAACTTTGAAGTAAACTGGGTTCCTCTATCTGATACGATGGTCCTCGAAACTCCGTGCAGACATACGATCCTGGTCATATATATCTTGGCCAACTTCGCACTCGTATATGTGGTTTTCACTGGAATAAAGTGAGCTACTTTGGTCAAACGATCCACTACTACCCAGATAGAATCATATCCTGATCGGGTCCTGGGTAATCCGGTGATGAAATCCATGCCAAGTTTATCCCACTTCCATTCGGGTATTGGCATAGGCTGTAGCAATCCTGCGGGCTTCTGATGCTCTGCCTTCACTCTCTGACATACATCACATACGGCTACATACTCAGCAATATCCCTCTTCATACCCGTCCACCAGAAACGCTCTTTAAGCCAAATACATCTTGGGTTTCCGGTTTGTAAATCGGAGTATGGCGAGTCCAATGAGCCTCCTTGTATCACCTTCCTGATCTCGGCATTATTGGGTACTACACGTCCTCAAACCATAAGTGTCGTGCTCATCTTCACGAAAACCTTTGGCTTTTCCCTTGCGCATCTATCCTTTATCCGGCAATTTCTTGTCACCTTCCGTGAGCTTCTCGATCCCTCCCAATAATGTTGACTGAACTTCAAAAACCGCGACAAAACCTCTAGGGACTATCCCCAAACGAAACTCCCTGAGATCTTCGGATAACCCCTTGGGTAACCTCCCTTTTGAGGTATGGCATAACTCTTCCGGCTCAAAGCGTCTGCTACGACATTGGCCTTTCCTGGATGTAATGCAACTTCATATCATAATCCTTTTAGTTTCCAACCATCTCCTCTGCCTGAGGTTCAGCTCCTTCTGAGTGAAAATATACTTCAAGCTCTTGTGATCCGTGTACACATCACACCGGTTCCCATAAAAAATGTCTCCAAGTCTTAAGTGCATGAACTAACAGCTTCCAACATCAGTCATGCGTGCATAATTCCCTCATGCGCCGAAGCTGACGTGAGGCATATGAAACAACCTCTCCTTCCTGCATAAGTACTCCTCCAGTCCAAGCGAGAAGCGTCGCAATACACTTGGAAATCCTTGCTATATCTGGCAAATCAGAACTGGGGCTGTAACCAAACGTTCCTTCAGTTCCTGAAAACTTGCCACATTCATCTGTCCATTTGAACTTAGTGTCCTTCTTCATTAACTCCGTCATAGGCTTGCAATCTTAGAAAAAATTCTCGATAAATCTCCGATAAATATCCTGCAAGTCCAAGAAAACTGCGGATCTCCCCACTGAGGGGGTGCCAACCACTCAGTGACAGACTGAACCTTAGTGGGTCTACTGCTATACCTTCGCCCTATATAACATGTCCGAAATCCACTCCTTCAACCAAAACTCACTTTGCTGAACCTGGCATACAACTGATGTTCCCTGAGCTTCTCGAGAACTAGATGCAGATGCTCCTTGTGCTCCTCTTCATTCTTTGGTATACCAAGATATCATCAATGAACACCACGACAAACTTATCCAAGACTCCATGAACACCTTGTTCATCATACTCATGAAATAGGCAGGGGCATTAGTCAATCCAAATGACATAACCTGTGTACTCAATACCCATACCGTGGTGAAGGCTGTCTTAGGTATATCCTGTTCTCGTATCTTCAGCTGGTGATACCCTGATCTCAGATCGATCTTGGAGAACACTTTAGCTCCTTGCAACTGATCAAACAAATCATTAATCATTGGCAGTGGGTACTTGTTCTTAATCGTCACTCTTCATTCAATGCGCGATAATCAACAACCATTCTCAAGGATCCATCCTTCTTCTCAACTAAGAGCACATGGGGCTCCCCACGTGATGAACTTCGTCAATGTACCTTTCTCCAATAATTCCTTGATCTGCTTCTTAATCTCCTCCAGATCATTTGCGGGCATCGGTATGGTCTCTTTGATATTGTCCGGTGCCTGGCAACAACTCTATCAAGAATTCAATGTCTCGATCCGGCGGCATGCCTGGTAACTCCTCTGGAAATCATCCGGGGTAATCTTTCACAATAGGCACATCCTCCTGAACAACTCCGTGAGAGAATTTACTTGGCTCCTTCTAGGCACATGCCTAGATACATACTTGATCCTTTTCCTGTGGGAAAACAATCCGGTGTTCGCGTCTCGGAGGCATCTGATGGGTTTAGAGGGAAAGATTAGAATAGAGTAAGGTCTAGCGAGGAGGCACTACCCTATGCCATGAGACAAACACATTCATAACACACCACTCAATTCAAGCAAGAGCATACAATCGATCTAACTACCGTTACAAAAGTGCTCGGACTATTACTATTACATGGGGAAAATACTAATGATAATATGGTGGTCATCTAGAAATTTTGATCGGTGAAAGACTCCATGATATCCGCTCCAGCTTCGTCTTCATAATCATCATCACTACTGTCGGGGGTCGAGTCGTGTCGTCGATGATGATTAGTCTTCAGATCGAATTTCCTCAGGTTCGTCGTCTTCTTCTCCGGCGCGGGGTCTCCCATGAATACTCCTAGCTTCCTTGTCGGTCGTCATTCTTTTCCACTAGTATTGCGATTTCCTCCTCGTATCCATCGCGTGTAGACTTGAGTTCCTCTTCTAGTACAGTGTGCGGTGTAGGTCCCGGTGAAGCTTGTATCCGATTGTCAGGTACCTAGTGACTTCCTTCAAGTGTCGTCCAAAAGGTGTGTCTTCATCCGGTTGTGTAAACTTGTTCCTTGAGTCCACTATCCTAGAGAATAGAAGATGGAGAGAAGTCAGAAATGAGTAGAGAAGAGTGACCTATGGCTTTTCTTAGTGGTCGTGTCCTACAGTCAGCGTGTGCTCTGATACCATCTCTGTAGCGACCCGACCCGAATGGATCGAATCTCTGTGTTCAAGTGTCATCCCTGGATCGGTAATGCTGACACACACAGTACTCGAAGGATTTATAACAGAGTGCAATCACACACTTATTACATCGAATGTCTCAAAAGAGAACTGATTACAATAAATATGGCTTAAGGCCATCTAAATAGGATAACAGCGGAAGGCTTGGAAGATAAGGTGAGTCCATCAACTCCAACGGCATAACTGAGTGCACGACAACGACCTAGCACACCTTACTCTTCGTCTGAAAAGTCTGCAACATGATACGTTGCAGCCCGAAACGGGTCAGCACATGGAATATGCTGGCAATATAACACAGTAGAGCAATGAAACAGAATAAATGCTAATCTACATGCATATTTGGCTGGTGGAAAAGCTCTAGGGTTATACTGTTTTGCGAAAAGCCAATTTTTCCTACAACAAAGGAATATTTTTTTAACTATCATGGTGGTTGTTGAACATTGAGAAGGTAAAACCCCTCTCAATCCCATTAAAGTAATCATTAATCCCAACAAATTAATTTAGAGTGATGGGATTCAATATGATAATCCAAGAACCAGATACTCAAGATGTCCATAACCGGGGACACGGCTAATCATGACTAGTTTGTACACTCTGCAGAGGTTTGTCACTTTTCCCCACAAGACTCGATCTCCTCCGTTGGATTTCTCGCACTACATGGTGTTTGAGAAACGGATGACCGAGACACAGTCTTTCAGAAACATTTACTCTTTACTCGGGGTAGACAGTTACACCTACTTTCCCCTACATCTGCTAGCCTACCACTGAAAATCATGTAACACTCCAACTATGCTAGAGCCCATAATACTTGTGGCTGCACACGGAAGTTTCTAGCATGAATAATCTTATGATCCCTTTGAGCCTGGGTGGGCGACCGTAGGAGGATCACCGGTATATCCCCGGGATCTCCTAGGACAAACACTGGTATATCCCCAGGTGCCCAAACAAGCAATCCACCCAGATGTGTATTAAAATTGCCACCTTAAGTTGAACCATTAATTAAAATCTCACATCTGTCATGGATACACTCAAACCCAATCCAGTCTACGAGCATAGCATGGCAACATAAGCATAGCGTAGAAGTAACTCCCAGGGTTTGTTATTAAAGGGCAATAGGTTCTACCTCATCATCTACTTCCCAGTACCCACAAGTTAATCACATCCTAATCATGCAATATTTGAGGGTCGAAACTAATGCATAAAAACTGGGTAACGAAGAAGTATGATCTGTGTTACTTGCCTTGCTGACGATCTGCAAATCCTAGAGACTCGTAGTAGCACGCTTCGCACTCCGGGAATTCTATCGCAAACAACCAATAGCATACATAAGCAATCAAGCGAAGATGCACGGGTAAAACCCAAGAGAAGACCTAACCAGAAAGTTCAACTGAAGAACTCGGTTTGCAAAAAGAATCAAATCAAACGGAGCAACGAAACTCAAACTGCGAAAGAAACAGCTTTGATTACTAATCTGACTAAAGTCAAATTTTACAGTAGCAAAAACTGTTTAAGTTGGTTAAACAGAAGAGGGCTTCGAACGAAGATCTAGGCGCTTGAATCGCCTGATTCCGACAAACGAGCGAAAAGTTATACTAAAACGAAAATCGGATCAGGAATCGCGATCGAAAATAATCGTGAAAAACCCGAGAAAAAAAACTAACGAACAGGCTAACGAACGAACGTTCGCTGTCTGCGGTTTAACGGTGAAAACCGTTCGTTAAAACGAACGTACGGACGAACGTCTGCTAAATACTAAACCGACGGAAAACCGATCTAAAAAGAATAAACGAATTTAAAAAAAACAAATCTAGATCTAGGTTTCCAAAAAAAACGAACGGTTACCGGAAAAAATCCGGGGCGTCGGATCCGGCGAGCGGCTCCCGGCGAGGCGCGGCTGCAGCGGCGCGGGGTGCGGCGCGGCACGCGCGAGCGCGAGGCGACGGGGCGGGGCGCGTGCGGTGCAGGCGGCGCGGCGAGGTGGGAGTGGCGGCGGCGGCGCGCCGGCGGCGGCGAGCGGCGGACGGCGGCGGCGGCGGTGCTGCTGCTATCTGGTGGGGTGGAGGGGTCGAGGCGGGCGGGCGGGCGCAATATAAAGGGGGGGGCGACTTGGGCGAGGGGGCGAGGGCGGCGACGGCGGCGGCTCGGACTCCCTGGAGGAGTCCGGCTCGGGGACGGGGACGAAGGCGGCGGCGGCCTGCTGGGCCGGCTGGGCTTCGGCCCTTCGGTCCGGGGAGTTTTTTTTTTTTTTAATTCCGCGAGAAAAACAAATAAAGAAATACTAAACGGACTCCAAAATTCCCGAAAATAATTTTCCCCGTCCTCTAAAATCTCCCGGACAAGGTAAACATTTATTTGGGACTCTAATGAAATTTGAAAAATGCATATTTTCTAAATTCAAATAAAATTGCAATAAAAATCCAAATAAAATATTTATTTGATTTTAATATTTTCCTCCAATATTCCATTTATTTTGGAGAAGTCATATATTCTCCTCTCATATATTTTAATATGAAATATTTTCGGAGAGAAAAATAATTAAACCAAATTGATCCTGTTTCAATATTTGAGAAAATTCAAATATGAAAACGGTGAAATCCCCAACTCTCTCCGTGGTCCTTGAGTTGCTTAGAATTTCGAGGATCGCAAAACGAAATGCAATAAAATATGACATGCAGTGAAGATCTATGTATAACATTCCAAATTAAAATTTTGGGATGTTACAAACCTACCCACCCTAAGATGAATCTCGCCCTCGAGATTCGGGTTGGCTAGAAAATAGGTGTGGGTTGGTCCTTCCGGAGGTCTTCTTCGAGCTCCCAGGTGGCTTCATCTTCGGTATGGTGACTCCACTGAACTTTGCAAAACTTGATAACTTTGTTGCGTGTAACTCGGCTGGCAAACTCGAGAAATCTTGACGGTGTTCTCCTCGTAGGTTAGATCACTACTCATTGAATTGCTTCTAGGGGCACTGTATCTCTTAGAGAAATATCAGCCATCTCCGCATGGCACTTCTTTAACTGGGAAACGTGAAACACATCATGAACTCCTGACAGTCCTTCGGGCAATTCCAACTTGTAGGCAACTTCACACCATACGTTCCAATACTCGGTATGGTCTACAAACCTCGGGGCTAACTTTCCTTTAACTCCAAAATGTTTCACATCCTCGTAAGGGTGATACTATAGATATGCTCTGTCTCCGACTTCATAGCTACCTCCTTGCGTTTGGATCGGCATAAAACTCTTCTGTCTGGACTGGGCTACTTTCAGTCTATCTCGAATCAGCTTAACCTTCTCTTCGGATTCCTTAATCAAATCCGGTCCAAACAACTGACGGTCTCCAACTTCATCCCACATCAACGGTGTTCTGCACCTCCTTCCATACAAAGCCTCGAAAGGTGCCATCTTCAAACTGGCTTGGTAGCTGTTGTTGTATGAGAACTCCTCGTAGGGCAGATTGTCATCCCAACTAGATCCATAATCTAGCGCACAAGCTCTTAACATGTCCTCCAGAATCTGATTGACTCTCTCGGTCTGTCCATCTGTCTGCGGATGAAAAGCTGTCTAAACTCTAGCCTGGTTCCCAATGTCTGGTGTAGTTGGCGCCAAAACTTTGAAGTAAACTGGGTTCCTCTATCTGATACGATGGTCCTCGAAACTCCGTGCAGACATACGATCCTGGTCATATAATCTTGGCCAACTTCGCACTCGTATATGTGGTTTTCACTTGGAATAAAGTGAGCTACTTTGGTCAAACGATCCACACTACCCAGATAGAATCATATCCTGATCGGGTCCTGGGTAATCCGGTGATGAAATCCATGCCAAGTTTATCCCACTTCCATTCGGGTATTGGCATAGGCTGTAGCAATCCTGCGGGCTTTGATGCTCTGCCTTCACTCTCTGACATACATCATCACATACGGCTACATACTCAGCAATATCCCTCTTCATACCCCTCCCCAGAAACGCTCTTTTAGTCCAAATACATCTTGGTGTTTCCGGGTGTATCGAGTATGGGCGACATGAGCCTCCTGTAGTATCAAACTTCCTGATCTCGGCATTATTGGGTACATACCACGGTCCCAAACCATAAGGTGTGTCGTGCTCATCTTCACGAAAACCTTTGGCTTTTCCCTTGCGCATTCTATCCTTTATCTCGGCAATTTCTTTGTCATCTTTCTGAGCTTCTCGAATCCCTCCCAATAATGTTGACTGAACTTCCATAACCGCGCACAAAACCTCTAGGACTATCCCCAAACGAAACTCCCTGAGATCTTCGGATAACCCTTTGGTAAACCTCCACTTTTGAGGGTATTGGCATAACTCTTCCTCGCTCAAAGCGTCTGCTACGACATGGCCTTTCCTGGATGATAATGCAACTTCATATCATAATCCTTTATAAGTTCCAACCATCTCCTCTGCCTGAGGTTCAGCTCCTTCTGAGTGAAAATATACTTCAAGCTCTTGTGATCCGTGTACACATCACAACGGTTCCCAATAAGAAAATGTCTCCAAGTCTTAAGTGCATGAACTACAGCTGCCAACTCCAAGTCATGCGTGGCATAATTCAACTCATGCGGCCGACTGACGTGAGGCATATGAAACAACTCTTCCTTCCTGCATAAGTACTCCTCCCAGTCCTAAGCGAGAAGCGTCGCAATACACTGGGAAATCCTTGCGTATATCTGGCAGAATCAGAACTGGGGCTGTAACCAAACGTTTCTTCAGTTCCTGAAAACTTGCCTCACATTCATCTGTCCATTTGAACTTAGTGTCCTCTTTCAGTAACTCCTTCATAGGCTTCGCAATCTAGAAAAATTCTCGATAAATCTCCGATAATATCCTGCAAGTCCAAGAAAACTGCGGATCTCCCCCACTGAGGTGGGTGCCAACCACTCAGTGCAGCTGAACCTTAGTGGGGTCTACTGCTTACCTTCGCCCGATATAACATGTCCAAGAAATCCAACTTCCTTCAACCAAAACTCACATTTGCTGAACTTGGCATACAACTGATGTTCCCTGAGCTTCTCGAGAACTAGATGCAGATGCTCCTGTGCTCCTCTTCATTCTTTGAGTATACCAAGATATCTCAATGAACACCACGACAAACTTATCCAAACTCCATGAACACCTTGTTCATCATACTCATGAAATAGGCAGGGCATTAGTCAATCCAAATGACATAACTGTTACTCATATAGCCCATACCGGTGGTGAAGGCTGTCTTAGGTATATCCTGTTCTCGGATCTTCAGCTGGTGATACCCTGATCTCAGATCGATCTTGGAGAACACTTTACTCCTTGCAACTGATCAACAAATCATTAATCATTGGCAGTGGGTACTTGTTTCTAACGTCACTTCATTCAATGCGCGATAATCAACAACCATTCTCAAGGTCCATCCTTCTTCTCACTAAGAGCACTGGGGCTCCCCACGGTGATGAACTTCGTCGAATGTAACCTTTCTCCAATAATTCCTTGATCTGCTTCTTAATCTCCTCCAGATCATTTGCGGGCATCCGGTATGGTCTCTTTGATATTGGTCCGGTGCCTGGCAACAACTCTATCAAGAATTCAATGTCTCGATCCGGCGGCATGCCTGGTAACTCCTCTGGAAATACATCCGGGTAATCTTTCACAATAGGCACCTCCTCCTGAACAACTCCCGTGAGAGAATTTACTTGGCTCCTTCTAGGCACATGCCTAGATACATACTTGATCCTTTTTCCTGTGGGAAACAAATCCGGTGTCGCGTCTCGGAGGCATCTGATGGGTTTAGAGGGAAGAGATTAGAATAGATAAGGTCTAGCGAGGAGGCACTACCCATATGCACATGAGACAAACACATTCATAACACACCACTCAATTCAAGCAAGAGCATACAATCGATCTAACTACCGTTACAAAAGGGCTCGGACTATTACTATTTACATGGGGAAAAATACTAATGATAATATGGTGGTCATCTAGAATTTTGATCGGTGAAAACTCCATGATATCCGCTCCAGCTTCGTCTTCATAATCATCATCACTACTGTCGGGGTCGGAGTCGGTGTCGTCGATGATGATGTAGTCTTCAGATCGAATTTCCTCAGGTTCGTCGTCTTCTTCTCCGGGCGCGGGGTCTCCCATGAATACTCCTAGCTTCCTTGTCAGGTCGTCATTCTTTTCCCAGTATTGCGATTTCCTCCTCGTATCCATCGCTGTAGAACTGAGTTCCTCTTCTAGTACAGTGGCGGTTGTAGGTCCCGTTGAAGCTTGGTATTCCGATGTTCAGGTACCTAGTGACTTCCTTCAAGGTCGTCCAAAAGGTGTGTCTTCATCCGGTTTGTGTAAACTTGTTCCTTGAGTCCACTATCCTAGAGAATAGAAGATGGAGAGAAGTCAGAAATGAGTAGAGAAGAGTGACCTATGGCTTTTCTTAGTGGTCGTGTCCTACAGTCACGTGTGCTCTGATACCATCTCTGTCGACCCGACCCGAATGGATCGAATCTCTGTGTTCAAGTGTCATCCCTGGATCGGTAATGCTGACACAACAGTACTCGAAGGATTTATAACAGAGTGCAATCACACACTTATTACATCGAATGTCTCAAAAGAGATGATTACAATAAATATGGCTTAAGGCCATCTAAATAGGATAACAGCGGAAGGCTTGGAAGATAAGGTGAGTCCATCAACTCCAACGGCATAACTGAGTGCACGACAAACGACCTAGCACACCTTACTCTTCGTCTGAAAAGTCTGCAACATATACTTGCAGCCCGAAACGGGTCAGCACATGGAATATGCTGGCAATATAACACAGTAGAGCAATGAACAGAATAAATGCTAATACTACATGCATATTTGGCTGTGGAAAAGCTCTAGGGTTATACTGTTTTGCGAAAAGCCAATTTTTCCCCACAACAAAGGAATATATTTTATTTAACTATCATGGTGGTTGTTGACATTGAGAAGGTAAAACCCCCTCTCAATCCCATTAAAAGTAATCATTAATCCCAACAAATTAATTTAGAGTGATGGGATTCAATATGATAATCCAAGAACAATGTACTCAAGATGCCATAACCGGGGACACGGCTAATCATGACTAGTTTGTACACTCTGCAGAGGTTTGTGCACTTTTCCCCACAGACTCGATCTCCTCCGTTGGATTTCTCGCACTACATGTGTGTTTGAGAAACGGATGCACGAGACACAGTCTTTCAGAAACATTTACTCTTTACTCTGGGTAGACAGTTACACCTACTTTCCCCTACATCTGCTAGCCTACCACTGAAAGAGTCATGTAACATACTCAACTATGCTGAGCCCATAATAGCTTGTGGCTGCACACGGAAGTTTTCTAGCATGAATAATCTTATGATCCCTTTGAGCCTGGGTGGCGGACGTAGGAGGATCACACGGTATATCCCCGGGATCTCCTAGGACAACACTGGTATATCCCCAGGTGCCCAAACAAGCAATCCACCCAGATGTGATTAAAATTGCCACCTTAAGTTGAACCATTAATTAAAATCTCACATCTGTCATGGATACACTCAAACCCAATCCATGTCTACGAGCATAGCATGGCAACATAAGCATAGCGTAGAAGTAACTCCCAAGGGTTTGTTATTAAAAGGGCAAAGGTTCTACCTCATCATCTACTTCCCAGTACCCACAGTAATCACATCCTAATCATGCAATATTTGAGGGTCGAAACTAATGCATAAAAACTGGGTAACGAAGAAGTATGATCATGTGTTACTGCCTTGCTGACGATCTGCAAATCCTAGAGACTCGTAGTAGCACGCTTCGCACTCCGGAATTCTATCGCAAACAACCAATAGCATACATAAGCAATCAAGCGAAGATGCCGGGTAAAACCCAAATGAGAAGACCTAACCAGAAAGTTCAACTGAAGAACTCTGGTTTGCAAAAAGAATCAAATCAAACGGAGCAACGAAACTCAAACTGCGAAAGAAACAAGCTTTGATTACTAATCTGGACTAAAGTCAAATTTTACAGTAGCAAAAATGTTTAAGTTGGTTAAACAGAAAGAGGGCTTCGAGACGAAGATCTAGGCGCTTGAATCGCCTGATTCCGACAAACGAGCGAAAAGTTATACTAAAACGAAAATCGGATCAGGAATCGCGATCGAAAATAATCGTGAAAAACCCGAGAAAAAGAGAAAACTAACGAACAGGCTAACGAACGAACGAACGTTCGCTGTCTGCGGTTAAACGGTGAAAACCGTTCGTTAAAACGAACGTACGGACGAACGTTCTGCTAAATAACTAACCGACGGAAAACCGATCTAAAAAGAATAAACCGAATTTAAAAAAAAACAAATCTAGATCTAGGTTTACCAAAAAACCGACGGTAACCGGAAAAATCCGGGCGTCGGATCGCGCGAGCGGCGGCTCCGGCGAGGCGAGGCTGGCAGCGGCGGCGGGGTGCTGAGGGCAAGCGCGAGCGGCGAGGCGAGGGGCGGGGCGCGTGCGGTGCAGCGGCGCGGCGAGGTGGAGTGCCGGAGGCGGCGCTGCAGCGGCGGCGGCTAGCGGCGGACCGGCGGCGGGGCTGGTGCTGCTGGGTGGTGGGGTGGAGGGGTCGAGGCGCGGGGCGGGGGCATATAAAGGGGGGGGGCGACTTGGGCGAGGGGCGAGGGCGGCGACGGCGGCGGCTCGGACTCCCTGGAGGAGTCCGGCTCGGGGGCGGGACGAAGGCGGCGGGCGGCCGCTGGCCGGCTGGGCTTCGGCCCAGTTCGGTCCGGTGGAGTTTTTTTTTTTTAAATAATTCCGCGCAGAAAAAACAAATAAAAGAAATACTAAACGGACTCCAAAATTCCCGAAATAAATTTTCCCCGTCCTCTAAAAATCTCCCGGACAAGGTAAACATTATTGGGGAACTCTAATGAAATTTTTTGAAAAATGCATATTTTTCTAAATTCAAATAAAATTGCAATAAAAATCCAAATAAAATATTTATTTGATTATAATATTTTTCCTCCAATATTCCATTTATTTTGGAGAAGTCATATTATCTCCTCTCATATATTTTTAATATGAAATATTTTCGGAGAGAAAAATAATTAAACCAAATTGATCCCTGTTTCAATATTTGAGAAAATTCAAATATGAAAACGGTGAAATCCCCAACTCTCTCCGTGGGTCCTTGAGTTGCTTAGAATTTTCGAGGATCGCAAAACGAAATGCAATAAAATATGACATGCAGTGAATGATCTATGTATAACATTCCAAATTAAAAATTTGGGATGTTACAGCATGCCCCCAGATAGTTAGGTTTGAAATCTCACCCTACCGTAACACAAAACCTATAGGAGTCCATCATATATATGGTCAAACTTCCCCTTTCGCTTCCGGACAAAGGTGCACTGTGTGCCGACCCACAAATGTGTGTTTGTGGCGGGAGATGGGTGAGACCACATACGAACCACCTGCGGGTGGCCCTATACTATATGTATGAAAAGGGTGTGCTGTGATATTTAACTACCATTCACAACTTTGATGTGGCACGTGTGCCTCGCAAAATAACCGGACTTCCCCCACCCCACGGAGGTTGCGGGTAGTGAGAAGTAGCCCCCCCCCCCACACACACACACACATGTGTCGGGGGGAGGGCATCTCACCAAGACGTACTGTAACACGGACCAAACAGAATACAACTTGATCGTACAACCTCTCTCTTTCATTGTTGGTCAAAGTGATGGACGTCCACACGGCCCCGCAAAATTGGCTAGCTTGTCGCCGATAAACTCGCGAGGGAGTACTGTCTGAAGACAAAACTCTCTCTGTGCATGTGGCCCAATTATGTATATGGAAGTGGAGTGTGTGGTGTTTGAATACGCAATGCGCAAATTTGATGTGGCACCATGCTTTGGAACCATAAAATCCCCACACTGATCGAGGGTTCACGATGCGTAGCATGCATGCGCTCAAACTTAATTAGGCCTAGAATGATTGACCTACTATACGGTAACACAAACCAAAGAAGAAGAATCCACCCTGGTAACCTTTCTCATCGTCGGTCGAAATGATGGACGTCCACACGGGCCCACAAATATATATAGGCTTGCCGCCCATATATAACCAAGCGAGTGAGAGTGTGCAAAGACAACCATTGCATGCATGTGTCCCAAACATATTTATGCAGGTGTGTGATGCATGCATGTGTGTTGAATACCTAATGCACAACATTGATGTGGTGCATGCGTTCAAAATCGCACAGGTCCCCACACAGAGCAAGAGGTTCATGACGTGTCGTGTGCTCGCCCCCTCCCCCCTTCAATCCAGCGAGATGGATTCATGTGTACACATGCGCTATTATATATGTAATCTCACATATATCGCGAGACAAACAAAAAATTAATCCCCTCCTAAGTCAAAATAATTAACCTCTCTCATTGTCGGTGAAAGTGATGGACCAAGCGGGCCGACAGATGGAAGCATCGCCGATAACCACGTGAGTTAGTGCCACAGGACAACCACCATCGCTTGCATGTGTGCCAAAACATATATATGGAGAGGTGTGTGGTTGTGATGTTTTGAATACCTAATGCACAACCTTTGATGTGGCATTTGCCTCAAAAACCGCAAAGTCCCCACACAGAGTGAGGTTCATGTGTGACACCTAGTATATGTTGGTCCCATCTCCCCTTCGACACGTACTATATATATACTCCTACCCTAACACAACCTTAAAAGAATTAATCCTCCTTGTTCGTCAAATATGCCTCTCTCTCGTTGGGTCAAAGTGATGGAGGACGACCTCGCGGGTCCACAGATGGAAGCGCCACACGCGAGTGAGTTCCTATAGGGCAACCACCACCTGCATGGTATTGCGTGATGTTTGAATACCAATGCACGACTTTGATGTGGCACCCGCCTCGGGAACCGGAAAGTCCCCACATGGAGCGAGGTTATGATACACACACACACACACATATATATATATAGAGGGAGAGAGATAGAGAGTATACATGTTACCCCCTCTTTGACATGTACTACATACTCCTACCGTGCATATACGTAACACAAACAAAAAAAGAACAATCCTTGTTGGTCAAATTAACCTCTCTCTCATTGTACGTTCAATTGATGGACGAAGACCTCGCGTGCCCACAGAGAGTCACACGCGAGCGAGTGTTATAGGACAACCACCGCGTGAATGTTGTCGTGTGTTGTGTGATGTTTGAATACCCAATGCACAACTTTGACGTGGCACATGCTTCGCAAACCAGAAACGCACTACACAGAGGTTCACGATGTGTAGTACCTAGCCCCCTCACTTCGAGCCGGTGGGAGGGACTCATGTGTACGCACGTACCCGAACTTTGATATGGAATCTCACCATGATCCACACCGTAACACACATGCCAAGATGAATCCACCTTTGGTCCGATGCCTCTCGTTGTCGGTGGAAACTAAAAACCTTTGCGGGCTAACGAATGGGCACGTCGCTGCTAACCGCGTGAGGGACTGTCCGAGAGGACCACCAATGCATGCATGTGGCCCGAACATGTATGTATGAAAGGGTTGTGTAATGCTTTAAATAACCAATTCACGACTTTGATGTGGCATATATACATGACTCACAAAATGATCAATAATCCCATGTCACGGAGGCTCGCGATTAGTAGTGTACTCATGGACCCCCCCCCCCCCCCCCACACACACACACAGACACATATCCCGCACCACCACCTCCACTCTGAGGCGTGTCAAACTTTTTCTGCAGTGAACATGTGACCAAAGGAGTGTCGTGTTAAAGTTTGAAGAAAAACAGAGATCATTCGACCCATTTTATACATTGATTGATTTCCTAGGGATTTAATGTGCAAAAATCAAATTTGAGCTACATGTGCACCAAAATGGATTGCAAAATCATATGTGTGTCCCTCGATGCATGTTTCCCCGTGAAAGAAATTTCAAAACATTGAGAATATTGATTTTTAAAATTCAGTAAATCCAAAACTTAGTTGAAATTCATGAAACTTATCGTGGTGTCATATATGGACACCAGTAAACTATGATATTGTATTTTTTTCGTCAAATTTAATCACTTACAGAAGGGAGATTGTTAATAACTGGCAACCAATATCTCATACGGAATATTTATTCGGACCGTGTGCGTTAGACCGTGCCATGCTTTGGTTAAGCAGTAAAGCGGCAGAATGAATCATCAAAAAACAAAAAATATATACGTGCCACGCGCCCCGTGTGGCGTGCGAGCAGGCGTGAGTTGACGAGACACATGCGAGCAGTCCACCGCGCAGGCAGACCGGGAGGCGTGCGTGTAGGCGTGTGAATTGACGGGAGGCGTTTTCGCTGCGCAGTGTCACCAAGAGGCGTGCGAGTAGCTGTGTGAAATGATGGTATAGGAATGCCAGAAGTCCGCCGCGCAGGCTCACCGGGAAGCGAGACAGCCTTTGACCGCCGCCCGCCTCGCTCCCACTGGTTCGTATTAATGGCGCGCCCGAGCGGCCGCACCCCCCATCCTCGCCACACACACAATCCTCTCTCTCCGCCCGCATCCTCGACGCCGCTCTCAGTCCTCAAAGCTGTCAGTGTATGAGGATGCTGCTTAAGCGCCCCATCAGAGGGAGTGGCGACGCCGGGGCTGCTAAAGCACCGGAGCACGGCGTGAATATGGAGACAGAGGTTTCCATCGCCGCCGACGAGGTGGAGAACAAGGCTGCCAACAAGCAGAGGCATGTCGAGAAAGAACCGCAAGCGACTCCAGCAGGCCTAGACTTCGTCAGCAGCCTCCCCAATGATATGTTGACAATCATCATATCCCTCCTCCCAATCAAATATGTGGCGAGGACAACCGTCCTTTCCCGGCAGTGGCACCCCCTATGGCTCTCCACCCCTCTCGACCTCCTCGACGCCCACGAGCTCTGCCATGGCTATTGCAAAAGCTTGGATGCGTTCTCCCAGATCCTCGGCAGCCACCATGGCCCAATCAGAGGCCTTATCACGCGCAAGTTTCGCTCCAACGGCAAGGACCGAGCCAAGCTTAACGAGTGGTTCCGATCCCCCGCCCTAGATCAGCTCGAGGAGCTCAGTTTTAATGATGGGCATATGCGCTCGCTGCCAACGTCCGCGCTCCACTTCGCACCCACGCTGCGCCTCGCCAAATTCATGAACTGCCATTCAACCCCCCTTAATGATGCACCTACTCTTTTTCTACCATGACTGAAGCACCTCGAGCTCGTCGCCATCTGCATCCCAAAGGATGACATGGAGCACCTGCTCCGCGGTTATACTGCACTCGAGTTCCTTCGTCTTCAGGCGATGGATTGGTCGAGTAGCTTCCACATCACATCCATGACTCTCCGGACTATTTATGTGTGTTGCTGGTGCTGCAATGGTCATTGAGGACACACCTTCACTTGAGAGATTACTTGTAGTTGATCAACAAGGTCCAACAAGAATCAATGTCATTTCTGCGCCGAAATTGACAGTGGTGAGCTACTCGTCTGTCAAATACTCCGAACTTGTTATTGGATCCACACCCGTTCAGGTATAACAGTCGCCTTCTACCTCTCCTTCTTGATATCAACATTATTTCTAATTTTGAAGATGTATGTTCGTCTGTCATCCAGAAAAGCTTGACCCAGATTCTGCGCACAATGAAGGTCTTGGCACTAGAATCTATGGGCCCCAACCTGCACGAAGTTGTCAGTTTCTTGAGATGCTTTCCGTGCCTGAAGAAGCTGTATATCGAGGTGATGTTCCTTTCCTGTTAAATTTTAACCATAAGGGAGTTCAATTTTTGGCACCTTTTCCCAAGTTTACAATGACAATGTACTACGATTTCTGAAGGAATTTTGGAGGATTTCAGGACATACATCCCCCCACCCCATATTGGTTACTTGATTCATATGGTTACAATCCATAAGCATTTCTCCTTTGGATTCATCTGTACTAGTTTTCTTAGGGAATTTTTCATCCACTCCAACCTCTTGTGAAGAAGGCTACATTTTTCTAGATTGTAATCAAATGCCCATGTTAATCATGTCAGATCAAAGATGACACGTTGGTGCATTTTACAAATCCTGCAAACCAAATAGGCCTGTAGTAGTGTTCAAAACTGCATGTAGGCACTAACACGTTATCTTTTTTTGCAGATAATAATAGGCCTGGTGGTGGATAACCTGATACAATATAACGACAATCACATCGAATGCCTAGATCTGCATCTCTCAAAAATTACTTTGAACTCCTACCGAGGGACCTTACGGGAGATTATATTTGCCAGGTTCTTTGTTGTCAGAGCAAGGGTGCTGAAGGTAATGAGGTTGAACATGCATTTATATCAAAAAAATGAATGGTTTGTTGATCAGCACCGGCAGCTACTGCAGAATGGAAAAGGTTCCAAAAAAGCTAAACTTCGTATTGGAACTGCATATGACAGAGTAATCGGAAGTCATTGTGCCAACCCCATACATGACTTGTCAGCGGCTGATCCCTTTGCAGAAATGATGAGGTTTCGAAACCAGCCTTACTATTTGCATTTTTAGTTTGAACCTCTCTTATATCCATGTTCAGCTGATCAGCACAGACGTTTGCAGTTGAATGAGCTGAATTTCATTTCTAATATCAGTTTGAACCTTGTAATCTTCGAATTTGAGCCATGTAACTCTAGAATTTGAACCTTGTAATATTTCGGGCTTTTGTGGTACAATCGTTGAAATGGCATCGTATGAGACTCGTATATTGGTAGTACTATTTTGACCTTAATATGCAATAGACTTAGATTTTATTAACCATTCACAACCAGGGATCCAGCCAGAAGCAGAGCAATGGCAAGCGTCGTCGCAACAAGATGTAGATGATTAGATGCTCGTTTCTCCTAGTTTAGTATGCATGTAATTGCTTACTTTGGTGTGTGGAAATGTTATGTGTGTAGTCACTTATGTAATTGTATGCTTAATTTGGTTATGCAATGCTGTTCTTATAAGTATATATGTTGATGTTCTGTAGACAGAGCATATCACATCTGAAAGGACCACGATGTCGCCTAGAGAGGGGTGAATAGGCATTTTAAAAACTTCTACGGATTTGGCTTTATCCTAATGCAGAAATAAACTAAACAGATACTTTTCAAGCACAAATCCTAAATATACTAGGCTCAACTAAGTGCACCAACAACTTAATGTAAACGAGGTGAGCACAACAAGGATATGAACAAGCACAAATAAGTTACACAAACTTACTTGAGAAATATCACAAGGTATGTAAGTGTATGCCACAAGTTAGCAATTCACACTAAACACAAGATATATCAATAGTAGCAAGTATGAATTACGGGATATAAAGTGTAGGCCTAAATAATCTCTTCAAGGAAATAGCCAACACAATATAATGAGGACAACAATATATAGTGAATGCAAGGTCAAGAGACCAAAGTAAACCACAAGTAGTGGCTAGGGTTAGAGATAACCGAAGACACGGAGACGAGGATGTATCCCGATGTTCACTTCCTTGGAGGGAAGCTAGTCACCGTTAGAGAGGTGGATGTTACCACGAAGGCTCACCCTATTCTCCCTTTGAGACAACACCACGAAGGCATTTCTCAACCACTAGTGGTAGACCTTGAGGCAGCCTCCAAATCTTCACAAACTTTCCGGGGGCAAATCACAAGTTGATTCCTCACCGGAGCACTCCTACCGCCTAGGAGTCTCCAACCTCCAAGAGTAACAAGATCAAGGGGGAAATGCTCAAGACTTGCTCAAATAACAAATTCCTTTGGTCACAAGAGGGAGAGGGAGTGGATCTATCACTTGATTGGAAAACATCTCAAGAACTCTCATGAATCTCTCCGGGATCTCAGATTTAGTGTAGGAGAAGTGAGAGGGAGCCTTTTTGTGTTCTAGGGTTCATATGAATGTGTTGCTCAACCTTCTCCCGGGGTGGAAGAAGGCTATATATAGTGGTAGTGCAAATATGGCCGTTGGAGTGTAAGTGGCTGTGTTGGGCCGGACATCCGGGCAAGGGCCGGACATCCGGCGGCTGAGAAATGCACACACATGTATGTGAAAAACAGAGGCCAGAGTACAGGGGCCGGACATCTGGCCAAGGCCCGGACATCTGGCCCAAGTTGGGCCCCCGGACATCCGGACAAGGGCCGGACATCCGGTGGACACAACCAGCATTTCAACACAGTTCTGGACATCTACGGCCGGATTTCTGGGCCAAGTCCCGGATATCCGGCCAACACAAAAACTGCAGGCGCCCCAACACAAAAACTCTGATTTTGATGATCTTGGGCTCGTTTTGAAGCTATGGAAAAGCTCCAGGTCCTCATATAGAGAACCACCCAAGATAAACCAAAATGGAGGGTGCAAAGTATGCAAAGGTAAGATCATATACTTTGGAGAACCTAGTGGCTATGGATTTATTTGGTATATAGGATAGGAGTGGAATTGTGTGTAGGAGATATTGACTTGAGCAAGTCCATCACGAAACCCTTTGATCCCCTCTTAATAGTGCGGGATCTCTATAACTCAAGAAGCATAAAAGAACTATACTAGATAGCTTGCAAGAACCCATTCTTGAGTGTATATGTTTCTTCGATGGTCATCAATCCACGACACTAACACCAAAGGAACTAATACCTTTGACTCGAGCCTTTCACTTGAGCTTGATGTTGATGTTTCTTCTTGGCTCAAGTTAAAGGCAAGACATTGGTGAAGTCTTCAAGTAGCTCTCCCATACACAATGTGGGAAGCTTTGCTTTGTATTCAACTTCACTTGTCCATCAGGTGATCCTCCACAAGCTTCAAGCATGTAATCCTTTGGGATGGTTATCTTGAACTTGCCTTGTCAACCATGATCATGAACACTTATGTCATCCTCTCATGGACACTTGGAATGTTTCTCTCGATGCAAGCCCATGAGAATAACCTAACCCTCATAAACATAGACAACACATAGCATGGGTTAGTACACAAAGTGCAATTGACAATTTCTTATCATACCACAAGATCCTATGTGATGCATCGTTTGCACTTGTGTGTTGACCATTTAGAGTTCAATTCTTTGATCTTTATCTTGGTCAACCTTTATCTTTACTCCATGCTTAAACTTGATGTCTTGAAGGCCATATTGAATTCTTCACTATGCTTCATTTCTTCAAGACATGATTACCCGTATCTCAATTATCATATGACCATATAGAGTTTATCCATGAATACCATATTGGTCATCATTTGTTCTTCTTCATGCTCCATCACAATCTCTTGAGAGGCACAACGAAATCTTCATATGAATTACTTGCTTCAAGACATAATCATCCATGACTCAACATATGAGCTCATCATGATCCTATCTTCAAGCCATATGTAGAATTCTTCTGTTTAATCATTCTCTCGAGATCATGATCCATCATGGCTCACCCCATAAGCCTAAGCATGAAAACCTCCGAGATCCTTCAGTGAACTCCATATAGATCACATATTGTTTGTCACATGGAATTCATCTTGATCATTGATTCAATCATTGAGCTCAATCTTGATGCACAACTATATGTATATGGCATTCATTCTGAATCCATTCAATCTCCTTCTTGCATCACCCAAGGAACAAACCTTCATATATAACTTTATGCCATTGTTTCTTCATAGGAATTGACATTCATTATCAAGTCTCGATGCATATATTTGTGTTGATGGATTTCATCCTTCAATTTATCCAGTATTCTTCATGCATTGCAAATGGAAATTTCCTTCACATGTATATCTCAATGCAAACATTAGTCCATAAGGATTGTCATTAATTACGAAAACCACACATGGGGACTACATGCTCTGCCAGCGGTTGGGGCATGCGCACGATCACATTGGGGGCCCCATATGCATGCGGTTGCGCCACGCGCGTCGCCACGATGCAGTTACATGCGGCACGATGGAGCTACGCGCTGCAAATTAGAACTGCCATCCGGGGGTGCGGATATTCCAGGCCGTCTGGCTTCCCCATTAATTCCCGCGGCCATTATAACCTTAGTCTCTTCAACCTTTCGATCTCGCCCCACAACACAACAAGCACACCCACGATGACACATACAGAGAGGATATCTAGCGACGCTCCAATGGAGTTCAGCGAGCATAAAGTGGAGACCCACGCAAGGAAGACGGATCTCTCGGTGGTGTACACCATCGACCCGGCCGTGGTGGAGGACTACATCAACACCGTGGAGCAGTTGCTTGCTCGAGACAAGTACAAGGTGGTCGGCATCGACCTCCAGTACACCGGCGGTCATCCCGGCAAAGATCAGAAGGTTGTTGTCGCCCAGTTGTGTGTGCGCCATCATGTCCTCATCTTCCACTACTGCATGGTCACAGAGCCTTGCAACCGTTTCGCCAGGTTTGTCAACAGCACCGACTACAAGTTCGCTACGGTGGAAACCTGCAATGATGTAAAGGCGCTCATGGTTACGGGCTTGGACTGCAAGAACCTTGTCGAAATCCATGACCACTACAGGGTCTAGGGCAGCACGAAGTAGGACTGCCTGGTTGAACTCGCCTCGGCCATCATCGACCCCTACTACGAAAATATGAAGCAGGATGCCAAGAGAACAAATCTCGTATCCTGGCACGGGGCCTAGACGCGGCAACTAGATGAACCTCACCTTAGGTTCGCGGCCAAGAGTGTGTACACATGCTACGAGATGCACAGGCGGATCGTTGACATGAGGAAGTGCCTCGTTACCGAAATCAATGAGGCCAGATCGAGCCACAAGCAGAGCAGTAGCGGCAAGCGTCACAAGAAGTAGATGATGATCAGATGATAGTTTATCCTAGTTAATTATGCATGTAATATATAGTTTACTTTGGTGTGTGGAAATGTCATGTGTTTAGTAGCCACCTATGTAACTATGCATGTAATAGTTTACTTTGGTGTGTGCAAATGTCATGTGTGTAGTAGCCACCTATGTAATTGGATGTTTAATTTGGTTATGCAACCATGTCCTTATAAGTGTGTATATATATATGTTGTTGTTCTGTATGCAATCACATCGCACAACACACACGTCTTATTAGCAGCAATCGTCTGTGTTATTATCGGTCTTCGCACACATTTCTGATTACAGACCTGTTTGCGGCGTATCACACACATCTTGTTAAATTGAACCATTTCTGTTCTCTTGGCTCAACGCAAACAGTTCATCCGAGTGAACTGTTTGCCCTCTATCGCACACACCTTCATCTGGCTGACCGTTTCTTTTGTTCCGCCTAATCACAAACAGTTCATCCGAGTGAACTATATGCCGTATATCGCACACACCTTCATCTGGCTGCCCGTTTCTGTTGTTCCGCCTCATCACAAACAGTTCATTGTACTGAACCGTATGCCCCGCATCGCACACGCAACTAAAATCCAAACCGTGTTTGATGTATCCGCCATCGCAAACGTTTTGCATCTTTTTTGATGGGTTTTTTACATCACCGTTTGCGATTATTGCATCGCACACAGTTTCGTCGAAGGGTCTCTGATTGTAGTGTCGCGTTAGCAGCATCCTGCAGTAGTGCATGGAATCCGCACTTGTTGCTCGAGGAAGCGATGGAACGCAGAGTCGAAGGTCGCCGGAGCTGCCGATGATGAACTCGAGCATGCGGAAGAAGAGGGATCGAACAAAGGAAAATGACGGGTTGATGTAGAGCCGTCCTGGCCCATTCGTGATGAACGTGAGAGAGTTGAAGATAAACTTGACCGTAGATCCTATCTGGAGTCGGTCTTGGACCAGCGCAACCCTTTACTGGTGCGCCGAAACGGAACAAAAAACCATTATTGCCCACAGTATGGTGTATAGCATGACTGGAAGTACCAAAGGGACCACACGTGGGGTTTTAACCAAGTTTGGGGCCTCGTGGTTAAGATAATACCCTACTCTTGCTTTGCTTTTGACTAATGGTGGAAACGCCTCATGTGACGGGGGTAGAGATTGGAGGTGGTAATTGCTACCGAGGTATGAGCTATCGAACAGATGCCCTCGATCTACCCTGAGCCTTGCCTTATAAATGGGATGAGAGCTAGGGTTTACAGGTTCTCGAATTAACCAAGCCTCGAGAGGGTCTTGGCTTGCATGCCAAGGTGATGTCTTATCTAGAAGTCGAGCCTTATGGTGACAGAAGGGCCTAGTCTGTAGCTAGGACTTCCGGGCCCTGAGGCCAACCTAGTGGCGGGCTTCCCGGCCGATGGGCCACCCCGATATAGTGTACCGTCAACCGTCATATGACATAATGAAAGAAGGAAGGACTCTACAAATAAGGAAGAAGGATCCCTATACCCTTTGTGAACCGATGTAAGGGCTAGACTCCAGAGCTTGCATGCCCAGGCATCGTCATTGGAGCCTTCAATATGTTGTGCTACATAAGGGGCACTGGGAGCATTATAGAGGGGGGGGGGGCGCTTCTCCCGCTCCATTATAGTCTAGACCACCTAGAAAGGAATCGACGCTTATCACCCAAATATCCGCCATCTCATCTCGCCGAAATACTCTATCTCATCGAGATCCTTCCCTCAACATTGTAATCTCTTCACTCTCTAGTTACATACAGGAAAAGCGTAAGGCAGAAAGTAGGGCTTTTACGGTTTTACCCACATCGGGGCCTGAACCTGGGTACATCGTGTGTTTGTGTGATCTATGTCCAAGACCCTCTTGTCTCTGACGTGACGTCCCCTTGACTACAAATTCCACGTACTCCCTATTGTACCGTTGTTAGGATCAAATAAATGTCCCTCGACAGTTTCCATCCTGCAGCGAGTTGCTTTGGAGAACCATTTCTAGTAGTTCAAGTGATGTCAAGGACGGTGGATGGTATTGTTGCTTATGTGCTGCTAGTTGTTGGCCCCGTCGTCTCTCTTTATTTTATTTTATTTTATTTTATTAGTCTTTTTGGCTATATGCATTGTCGATATTTTGACTTGGTCTTTATATTGTGTCGTTGCAGATGCCAAATATAATTAGTATCCTCTTAATATTAATGTATTACCCTTTGTAGGGAAAAAGGGGAAATTTTCAGCGTGCGGGAGCATAAGAGTGGGGAAGAACAATGATGCGCTCGATCAAACTGTTGGCAATTACTGCACCAGTACTTATAGCAACCCCAATAGCTCTACTAAAAAACTTCTCGTAAAAGTAGTTTTACGGGATGACCGTAAAATTTAAGGGAAGTTGTCTGAGACCTACTTTTCTCAGTTCTCGTAAACTTCTTCCCCGTAAAATCTCTTTTTTTCCTATTTTTCCCTTAAAGAACCGTACAAATCACAAGTACATACGTGTAATATCATCATCAAAATTCAAACCATGTTATATCGAACATTCATACTTGATAATAATTTCAAATCCACAATATATGAAAATTGGTTCGAATTCAAACATAAAGGATGGTCCAAATCATTGTAAATAGAACATAATATACATTTTATTGACGTTGAAGAACCCACAAATGCTCAACTAGATCATCATGGAGCTGTTCATGACCAGCGTGGTTTTCGATCACTTGATGTATCTCAAGAAATTCATGCGGTCATCGTTCATCCCTTTG
The DNA here is from genome assembly GCA_011799875.1 of Thinopyrum elongatum. Lineage (NCBI taxonomy): Eukaryota > Viridiplantae > Streptophyta > Magnoliopsida > Poales > Poaceae > Thinopyrum > Thinopyrum elongatum. Next base: position 213,131,590 of record CM022301.1, on the reverse strand, counting down.
TGGCTGAACTAGTGGTATGTAACCTTTGTTTCCCTCATTCTCATAGCGATAATCAGGCAGTTGTTCCCTCTAGTCCTCTATGATCATGTATGCAATATGACGACACAGTCATGATGCGCCACAAGTCCTTTTGATCCCAGAAGCGTGAATGACCATGAACAATGGCGAAACGAGCTTGGAGAACCCCAATTGCCCGTTCGACATCCTTTCTACATGCTTCTTGTCCTAGCAAAGTGAATATGCTTGTTACTTTGAGGGTTGATATTGTCTTCACAAAAGTTAACCATGCATGATATATGTCATCAGCAAGATAGTAGCCCATGTCATTGACGCCTATTGATTTCTAAATTCACTTGAGGTGCCTCTCCAACAGAAAGCCTTGCAAACAAATGCTATCTTTGCAAAATATTCAGATCGTTGTTAGATCCTGTCAAACCAAAATATGAATGCCAAATAGAGAGGTCATGTGTTGCCACAACTTCAAGAATTATAGTTGCATCCTTACCTTTTCCTTTGAATTGTGCATACATTAGGACAAGGGTTCCACTTCCAGTGCATGGATTCAATGCTTTCAAGCATGAAGGGAAAGCCTTTTGATGCACCCATCTAAGAAAGTCTTACAATGTCCTCATCATTTGGAGCTCGGAGATATTCTTCTCTAAATATCTCAATGATGGACCTCACAATGTTTTTCAAACAGATCATTAAAGTACTATTTGGCATTCCAATCCAGTCAATAGAATCGGCTGGACAACCATATGCAAGAACTCAAACGACAACATAAATCTTTTTCAAACTAATGTGACCTTGTTGACCAGCTGCATTTCTTCTTTGTGTAAAGAACAAGCAATGATCTTCCATGGCGCAAGCAATGCGCAAGAACAAACCAACTGACATTCATAATCTTCTCCTAATTTTTTTAAACCATGTACCAGATTCTCACCAAAGTAGTCATCCAACGGCTTTTGGTTACTAGCTTGCCTGTTCTGACGGAGCACAAGATGCCCAAACACGGAACATCCCCACTTCCGCTTCTCTTTTGTCATCGTGTCTGCAAACAAAGCTGCTACCAATTTGATTTCTTCGTCCTCGTCTGAGGATGAGTCCTCGAAAAAAATTGAGCAAGAGCGTTCATTGTAAATAAACACGATGTCAAAAAATATGAGCACAAATATTGTGAAAAAAAATCCATTCAAACATGAAAAAATATTGGGTCATTAAAATCATCAAATACCTTCGTTGCACGGAGGGGGGCGGAGCTGCGCGTGGCAGGGCAGGAGAGGAGTGGAACACGGGAGGCGGAGCTGTGCGTGGAGGAGTGTCGTCAGCGGCCAGAGAGGGACGCGCGGCAGGGGAGGAGGCAAGGCTGCGTGGTGGCGACGCGGCGGCCAGCCGGCGTGGCAGTGGTGCGTGTATGGGCTGAGCGCGACGCTCCTATCATGAGACTTAAGCCCGCCAATTTTTACAGGAAGGCTAACTTCCCTTAAACATGAGAGAGAATGGAGGTGATTATACGGGATCCCATAAAAATATTTCTGGTTTACTGAAGTTGTTGGAGGTCTTTTTTCCCCTGCTTTTTGTAAACGGTAGTTTGTTTTTGGGGTTACGGTAATTATTGGAGTTGCTCTGTCTTTGTCATCGGATGGAGCATTAGCTGCAGGTACAAACACACCGGCGGTTAGCTCCCTCAAAATTTGAAATAACACACGTGTAAAATAAAAAACCGCACATGTCAAACATTCTCAAAAGGATAGCCTCCCATGTCAAATACCAGCGACAAACCGTGTGTTGAGCACAGGGAGACACGCACATCTTTGAAGAAATCAGAGCGTTTAGGTAGGAGCATTAGTGTGGGAGAAAAATGGGACCATGTGTTGTTGGCCATCAACGTAAACGTAGTTTAACGTACCACTCCTGCAAATGCAATCGTGGTTTCTCTGAACACGAGAACACGAGAACGTGAAATAATACGTATGAATTTGTGAGCACGAGAACAAATCTATACCAATATAAAAAGACTCAAAGGGGCAGATCCAACTGATATCGGTCATCAAACTAAGTCAATCCAACGACCTAGACTGCTCCGGTGGCGAGAGTTCGACGTATTTAACATGCAATTAATATCATACCAAATGTTACACTAATCACAGAATTAATACATAAATAATAGCATACCTAATATTCGCGTGCAATTAATACATTGCCTAAATATTAACGTGCGTTTGCACGTGCGCATTTACTAGTCAGTATAAGAAAGCTACGCTTCAACCTAATGTAATGCCTTCCCTAAAATAAAAAACTAATGTAATCGCATTCGCTGCCGCGCCGGTTAAAGCAGCCATGCGTGCGTCCTGCACGGCCTGGCCCCGCATGTCAGTGAAATGTAGGTGCACACGCGAACGCATTGAAGCGGGAGGCGAAATCGTCGCCACGTGAACTTCCAGTCAGCTTTGCGTTTGGGAGACGCCCCGGAACGTCACCGTGGCGTCTCCGTTCTCCAGAAACGAACGAGTCGACCCGGCGGTGGCTTCGCTTTCAGACCGTGATCACTCACCCTCCAGACAAATATATATAACCAAGTTATTATTAGCTTCAAACCCCCAAAAGCATCCTACTTACTCTACACGGGATCTTATCTTAAGAAGCGTCAGGAGCTTGCAGGAGCCTCACATCACAACCTAACAAGTTTTTGAGTTTCGCCGGTCGATCGCGCCGCGACAACCAAAAGTTGCGCCGCGGTTCCGCGTGCGTGTGGTGCTGCGTGCCAACCTTTGCGATCGATCAACCCTGCGGTCATGGCGGGAACTCGCGTTGAGGAGACCACGGGGGGTTGTTCGCCGGCGTGCGAGCACGACGGCTGCATTGAGACCGTCATCGACGACCTCCCCGCGGACGTCCTGGGCATCGTTCTCCGCTGTCTCGACGGCGGGTCCCTGGCGGCAGTTGGGTGCGCGAGCGCGGGATTCCGCGAGCTCGCCAACGACCCCGAGGCGTGGCGGGCGCTCTGCCTCCAGATGTGGCCGTCGCTACGTCAAGTCGTCAGCTGCGGCGGCGACGGCGGCTACCGGGCGCTCTACGCTGACGCGTTCCCGTACCCGGCCGCGTCACCCGCGGTGTCGAGCTCGAGCTCCCTCCCGGCGCGGCTCGTCTCAGCCGTTGACCTGCACCACAACGGCGTTTGCATCATGTCGCGCGTCGTCGAGACGGACGCCTCGTCAGCGTGGTTCCTGGGGTCACCGTTCCGCGTCGACGCGCTCGTCCAGGAGGGCTTCACGTCGCCGTCGCCGGTCACGCCAGGCGATCTGAGGCTGAGCTGGATACTGATCGACCCGGCAACCGGCGCCGCCGTGAACGTCTCCAGCCGGCGTCCCGTGTCGATCGAACGGAGGTGGGTGACCGGGGACTCCGTGGCGCGGTTCACCGTGGTGCTCGGCGGCGGCGTCGCGTTGGAAGCGGCGGTCCTGTGCGACGACCGGCACGGGCATATCAGGGAAATAAGCCTGTGCGCAGCGGACGCCGAGGGTAGCGGCGTGAGCGGGCAGGACGGGCTGGCCGCGGTGGCCGCGGCCATGGCCAGCGCGAGGCAGCGCCGTGGAGCGGAGGAAGCATCGAGGCAGCTCTACGAGGAGTTCGCCAAGGGAAAGCGGGAAAGGAAGGAACAGAAGGAGAGGCGGGAGGGCATCGTTGACCTCTGCTGCTCAGGCGTTGGCGCTGCAGCTTTCCTGGCTTTCTTGGTGATGCTGATGTTCCAGTGACAGTGCGACGGCCGGCTGTAAATTAGCCGGGGTTATCTCCTCATTCCCGCGCATGACAGATGCGTGAGTGACCAATGATATTGAGTGTTGGAGTGAAATTTAGTTGATGGCTTTTAGGGGCCCCACCAATTAGCCATTTCCTTTCATAGATCGCCTCATGCGTCAAGCGGAATTATCGGGACGGTTACCAATTGAGCCCGTTTATAAGCGGGTGAGCGAGAAAGAGAAACCATTCGTCCCCAAATCTCTTTGTCTTCCTCTTGCTGCGCACATCCAAACCGCCGTCGAGCCCTAGCATCACCTTGCTCTCGGTCGCCATGAGCAACAAGACCCGGAAATTGGAGCTCGCGAAGGCCGCTGCCTCCTCTTCGTCTGCCACCATTGCCGATGACCGACAGAGGGGTGATTGGCTCCCATCGACCGTGAAGGTGGAGATACCCAAATATTTGACCATATAGAGTACCCCATATTCAAAAGAATGAAATCAAATCCTGAGTGCATACTCTGTTAGCTAATCGGATTATCAGACCCAGCCAAAAGTCCATATGCTTCACCTGCAATTTTAGTAAAGAAAAAGGATTTCACATGGCGACTCTACATTAAAAGGGCAGCCCGGTGCATGTAGCTCCCGCTTACGCAGGGTCCGAGGAAGGGTCCGACCACTTTGGGTCTATAGTACTCAGTCTTTCCCTACATTTCTGTAAGAGGTTGTTTCCAGGACTTGAACCTGTGACCTCATGGCGACTCTGCATTGATTATCGAAAATTCAATGTTCTAACTATCGAAAACAAATTCCCAATCCTAGTGATAGAGGATTAGCTAGATGAATTATTTGGAGCACAATATTTTTCTAAATTGGATATCAGGTCAAGTTACCACCAAATAAGGATCGCACAGGCTGACATACACAAAACAACCATTAGATCCTACTTTCGCCATTATAAATTTCTGCTCATGCCTTTGGTCTTCCAAATGCCCCGGGCACATTTTAGGCACTCGTGAATGACATTTTATGGCCTCTATGCATGGAAGTTATTTCTAGTCTTTTTCTTATAAGATCCTAGTGTACAACCAAACAAAAGAAGAACACGTCCAACACCTATAAACTGTGCTATACTTACTACAACAACACCAACTTTTTGCCAAACTATCAAAATGTGTCTTTGGGCTCAGGTAAGTGGAATATCTTGGTCATCTAATTTCTAGGATTTGTGTCTCTACTGATCCTGAAAATATTAAAGCCATTGTTGATTGGACAATTCCTTCAAGTGCCACTCAGCTCAGGAGCTTTCTGGGATTAGTTGGATATTACATAAGATTCATTAACTTTGAAAACCACTACATGCACTGCTAAAAAAAGGGAATTTTCACTCGTCTACAACTCATGATAATGCTTTTCACACATTACAACAAGCTCTCATGTCTGCCCAGTCCTTGCACTACCAAATTTCTCCAAACCATTTGTGTTAGAGCCAGATGCTTCTGCAGTCATGCTTCAACAAGGAAGCGTAATTGCTTATTGTAGCTCAACTCTATGTCCTAGGAATGATGCCCACTCAACCTATGAAAAAGAAGCCCTAGCAATAATGGAAGCACTAAAGAGTTGGTGTCACTATCTCCTAGGAAGGAAACTCATTATCAAAACAGATCATTATAGTCTCAGATTTATTTAGATCAACGACTAACCAAGGGCATTCACATAAGCTAATGATGAGCTTTTGGAATTCAATTTCATAATACAGTACAAAAAGGGCATGACCAATAGGGTTGATGCTTTATCAAGACAATTATGGTCATTGTTTTCTATTTCTCAGGCGCAACCTGTTTGGTTTCAGGACATACTGGATAGGTACTTGCAGGATGACACTTATAACCTCTACTAGAGAAACTACTAGTGCAATACTCAGACCCAAATTCTCATTATACTTTGTCATCCAACCTTATCAAACATAAGGGCAAACTTGTAAGGGGGGGGGGGGGGGGGCAATAGTGATTTTAAAACTAAACTACTTATAGCCTTGCATTCCTCTCCCATTTGGAGGACACTCTGGTGTGAATGCAACATATCAGATAGTTAAGAACATCTTCTATTGGCCTGGATTAAAGAAAGATGTTGAGGTTTTTGATTTGTTAGTGTTCTATCTATCAGCGATCTATGAGTGAGCATTGTTTGCCTCCAGGACCGCTGGATCCTCTACCTACTCCTGATATGGCCTGGCAAAACATTATGATGGATTTCGTCAAAGGACTGCCCAATTCTCAAGGTAAAGATGTAATTTTTGTTGTAGTGGATCGTTTCACAAAATATGCCCACTTCATACCCTACACAGTTTAAATTGTAGCAACTGCTTTTATTGACAACATAATCAAGCTAAATAGTCCACCTCTGCTCATTATCTCATACATGGACTGGATTTTTACTATTAGCTTGTGGAGAGACATTTTCCAGTCTGAAAGTGAAACTGAGGTACAACATGGCCTATCACCCCTTAACTGATGGGCAATCGGAGTGTGTCAATAAATGCTTAACAACTTAACTCGGGTGCATGGCCAACATTGAGCCTAAAAAGTGGGTGTCATGGGTCCCATTAGTAGAACCGTGGTACAATTATTCCACTTACCATACATCTATGAAGCTCTCTCCCTTACAAGCCCTTTATCGGTTTCCAGCTCTCTTAATTAGTGAGCTCGCTATACTGGGGCATGCAGAGCATGGCTCCAGAGATATTTTGACTGCAAGGCAACCCAGGCTGGTCCAACTCAAATTCCATTTGCAACAAGCATAGTCAAGAATGAAGAAATAGGTTGATCTTAAGAGAGTAGATCAACAATTCACAGTTGTAGACCTGTTATATCTAAAGATGGCACCCTAAGGCTGGCAACATTTGGATTTCAAGATGCTTTGAAGCAGCAACATAAATATTATGGTCCATTTCATATCATTCAGAAGGTAGGGAGCCTCGCTTACAAACTGCATTTCCCAGAGCATGTGAAGATTCACCTAGTTCTTCATGTCAATCAACTTAAAAAGTATTTTGGCTCTCGGGCTATACCATCTCCCACATTTACCCATTGTTAATGAGGATGGTACTCTTAAGACGGCCCCAGCTGCGGTGTTGGAAGGTTGTCAAATTCCTCGGCACAACCAAGTAGTCCAATGGGCGGTACAGTGGCAAAATTTGTCTCCGAAAGATGCTACATAGGAAGACGCCGATTTGTCAAATTCATTGCAGTATTTAGAACAACCACCGAAGCATGGCACGCCTCGACATGAAGCTCCTTGAGGATGTTCGAAGTCAATAAAGTTCAGTTATCGGATGGCCTATCTCGCTTCGCTCTGCTAGGATGGCTTCGGCAAAGTCACCGTTCCATATTAACTAAAGTTACTTTCACCTCGACAGTTGCTCTCAAATATATGTACGCCTATATAACGTGAGGTTGTGGCATCTTTTTCGATTAATCCCTTGTTATTTCTGCCTCAATGGCTAGAACCTGATACGCTATAGTTACAGTAATAGAATATGGCCTCCTCAATTGGACTCAAACCCTAGTTCCGTTCTTCAAATTACTTAATTACTTTGTCAATTCTGTTAGGTCCCCACCAGGATCTAACACCAACAATTTTTGTAGTGAGAAGGGATTGTGGACTGGAAGGAAATTGGGTGGAGGAGAGGTATTCATCAAATCCCTCCCATCCTCAAACTGCTTGGGGTTGGAAATGCACTCGTACCGAACAAGGCCTAAGGGTGTGTTTGATAGCCAGGGATCCCTTGAGGATTCTGCCCCATTCCCTTGGTGGAAAGCCCAGGCGCAAAATCAGCCCCGGGTCATGTGCCTGGGCATTTGGACGCTGAAATACACTAGGGATGCATTTGGTTACCTGCATTAGGTCATCCAGGGCCGCGAGGTTTAGTTTTGACTTGTTTGGTAGCCTGGGTCGCATCAAAATTTGGGCCCGCGCGAACTTTAAAGCAACTCTGGGCCTAGCTTGCTGGAAACCGCCGAATCGGCCGTTTCCAACGAGCCTGGCCCGTGGGATGCGAGGGGCGCACGTGGGAACGACAGGCTGCACGCGCGGGGACACACGGTAGAAACCGCGCTGGCTCCCATCGCGGCGCCATAGCTCCCTCACCCCCTCCTACCGCTCACTCTCCCCTTCTCCCACCCCTTCGCTCTCCCCTCCTCCCATCCCTCAATCTCCCCTCTATCTCTCCCCAGACGCGACCACAAGATCTGCACGATGAGCACTCCCTCTGTGTCAATGGCGTTATGTACTATGTCCCCCTCTAGGTAAGGCGTCACGCTCGCTTTACCGTGGATTGTAGATTGCACCTACTCGATTGACAGTTAGTAGGCTTTGGTTAGGGATCGGTTGAATCCATTGTGATTTGGGACCGATTGAATCGATTTTAGGGTTCGAACACACACGGGTAGGGATTTCGAGGGTTTGAACACTAGTCCGTGACTAAACACTCGAACATCAATGGTTTGAACAAACCCTCGAATCGTCGACGGTTTGAACAAACCCTCGAATCAATTCGATGGTTTTCACACCCACGTGCTACTAATTTGGATGGATCGAGGGTTTGAACAGACTGGTGATAGAGCTTGTAGTCATCCACCTCAATGAGCTTGTAGTCGGACTGGTGGTAGCCTAGAGCCAGGCTGAGAAATTTACCTGATCATACGTGCAATGCGTTTTTCATTCAAGCAGTAGTTCATATGTGCATGCTCAATGCGGAATGAGAAACTCATCCTTGGAGGCAACAACAAGGCTGGCAAGGAGTCTGTCTCTGCCCGGGAAGGAGAAGGAGATCAACTGTGCCTGGAAGGGCAAGGAGGTCGCCTTTGCAGGGAAGGGGAAGGAGATCGCCTCCGGCAAGGAGAAAGTGTTGAGGATGGAGGTCGCCACCCCCCCCCCCCCCCCCTCCCCCGCCCCTAAGAGGGTGAAGAAGTACGACCATTACCAGGAGAATGTCGGCTCGACGCACTTCTGCAAGACCGTCTACGGACTAAGTTGGAGGTTCTGTAGATGCCTACATCCTTCAGCAAGTACCTCGTCCCCGTCCCAGAGATGTTCCGGCTGACGACACACAACGACTACACCTAGAAGGTCACCATGAAGATGGTGAATGACAGGCTCATCCTTGATAAGGGTTGGGCTGCCTTCTGTGTAGCCCACGACATCAGCATCAAAAGCCTTCTCACCTTTCAAGCTGGGTTTTTTAAGAACACCTTCAAGCTGGTGAGCCCCGCCAACCTGAGTGTCCTCGTCTTCAACAACCAGGGCATTCAGGTTGTGGCAAATTGCTTGTTGCACGATCCAGCATTCTACATGGATGATGAAGGTGCTAATGAGGGTGCTGCTGGGCTTAATGGTGATGTGGGTGCTGCTTAGGTTTGAAGATTGTGTTTTTGTTGTGATGCTATGTTTGAACTGCTATGCTTATGGTACGGTTATGGTTATGTTATTGTTGTGGTTATGCTATGGTTTATGGTGTGTGTTGCGTGTATTGGTAACCTCACCACTCCTACAAAAGGTCACCACATCACTTGTGTTGTGTGTAACCAAACAACACCTCTTTGCATTTGGATAGACCATGCAGGCACCAAAACACAGGTGTCGATGTTGCTGCTTAGCCAGGCTGGAGGAGATGCAGGCAAACAAATAATGTGCAAAACTTGGTTTTTGACCTGCATACCCTCAAACGGATTCAACTGAATCACACATGCAAAGTGCCCAAAATTGATGAGTAACCAAACGCATCCTAGGTTTTCTCTGCCGGATCCCCATTATTCCTTGGGATAGGATCCACGTCTCGGACACCTGCCCACGCAGCTGCCGCCTCCCTCCCCTGCCACACCGTGTCGTTCCAAGGCTGTGCTATGTCTCCTCGTACTCGTGCCTCCGCCTCCATCGTGCTCACCGACGGCGGTAGCAGCCGTATCGTTAGATCTCCTCCCGCAGTTAGATAGGCGACCACGACTGGAGTTCTGCGTCCTGCCCAATATGCCCAATATGCCACGCCACCAGGGAGACTGCCGCCGGCAGCGACTGCTGCTGGTGGTGGCCGTGAAGACAACATGCCCAAAGAGGGGCTCACTGGCAGCAAGATCCGATGGGGAATGCTTTTGCTTCAGTTCACCACGTTTCGCTTCTGCTTCAGTTCTATGTAGCGGTATATTTGCCCCTTTGAGCCAAATGACGGTGCCAATTCTCCACAGGGCTTCTAGTTGCCAAAGAAAATTTCAACCCGGGCATCTATTCCCGAAATATCTAGCCTACCATCTGCTCACCGTTCCTCAAATGTTCCTCCATGCATGACGTTGTAAAAGCTTCGAGTGCCAAGCAATGCCAGAGAGAACCACATTCCCTGTTTTTTGCTTGGGAGTTCCATAGCAAAACCGGCAACGCAAAGAATAAACCATATGAAATACTCCCTCCATCCCATAAGTTTTTTAACACTACACTAGTGCCAAAAAACGTCTTACATTATGGGACAGAGGGAGTACCTGTTAAACAAAAAATATGGTACATAACTGTTATGGTGCTCTGTCTGTCACATAACCTGTTTCATCTCGGTGTTTTCAATTACATAAATATACTGTACGACAACAAAGATATTGGAAACAAGGGATACCGCGATATACTACCAACCATTGCTATCAAGGAGTGAAGGACTCTACATCAACGCATTAGGACAGAGCTATACAGTAGTTTGAGGACTAAAGGCTAAGAGGCATACAAAACTCACAAAGAACAGAAGCACTCCTTTCATGTTTGTCACAGACAAAAACTTCACAAGGACTAGCAAGCATTCAGCAACTCCCGGTAGATTAAATCGATGAACTCGTCACTCTGTTAGGCAATAGAAGAAGTGTTAAAAGCAAATAAAAGCACAAAGATTACAACTTGTTTTTTCTTTCAATGCAGAACATACCTGAACAAGTCTCTGGAGGGCATCCTTAACTTTATCCCTCAAAATAATAGGTCCATCATTGTGTGCAGGGGTAAGGGATGCAGGAGGAGTTGGTGGTGGAAAGGGTTGAAGAAGTGGGGTACCATATGGTGGACGTTGGCTGGATGTGGAAGCAGTATGAAGAGGTGGCGCTGTAGGCATCAAGGATGAAACCGGTTGCACCAAAGATGTGGAAGGGGATGACGGAGGCACAAAGAACGCCGGAGTTACAAGGTCTGTCGAGTGGCCAGCATGTGCATTAGTGTGGAGGGGCAGTGGTGGAGCTGATGAAGCACTCATCTGATGTGTTGGAGCAGCAGATGAAATGATCATTGGTACGTGGGATGATGCAACAGACTCAGTAGGTGGGTGAGCTCTTCCAGTCATTGGTGCAGTTGGTACATTCACAACGTTAGCAACACCCTGTAAGTTTTGTCCAGATAGAATTCAACAGGCGCGTTTGACACTATGAATAGCAGTACAGTGGAAGTACCATATATAGAACTGTAACCAGCAAAAAGCATAGCACTGGTATGCATTTATAACTCAAGAACCACAATAGACAATGAATTCACAAACCAGATAAATGAAGATGCACTATTGAGCTTAAGCAAGGAAATTTAGGGGGAGTTTCCAGGATCACAAATTCCTCTCTCTTTACTAGCATTTGCTTGTGAGGGATGAGGATGTGATGAACCAACCTCGTATCATTCTCTCGAACAAAAAATAATAAAATGAGGAATGAGTTGTGTTAGGACCAAGTTAACCCCCCTCCCCGACCATGACTGAACTATTGCAAATATGTATCATCTCATGAACGAATGTAACAATGATAAGTTCAGAGAGAACTTACACTGAAATAACTGGCAAACGATTCATCAGGGGTATCAGAAACTACAGCGGTAGATGATGGAGGAGGTTCAAGGGGACCATCTATGGCAGAGGATGTACGAACAGCCTCTAATTCCTCAAACTCACTGTCACGCACCAAAATGATTCAGCAGAAGTACATTTAATACAGAACTCAAAACAAAGCTCCGAATACAATAAAATTGGACAAGTGAATTCAAGAGATGAAACAAGTTTAACGTTCACAAGTACAGGAGAGAACCTTTTTATAGATGGCACTTTGGGCTTTGGGGGCACTTTCGCGTAAGCATTCAGTATCCTGCCCGAAAAGGATTGAAACAAAATTTCTTACTGCAAAATGAATAGCAGCAAACCACAGCTATATTGTGTACTAATTTCTGCCGATAGGACAGAATCATTTATTGCAACTACTCCCTCTATAAACTAATATAAGATCATTTAGATCACTAAAGTAGTGAGCTAAACAGTCTTACATTATTTTACAGAGGGAGTACTGATTTGAAATTGGTGAATGTGTACTAAGACAACAAATAGTTCAAACGACCATACTCTAAGGACTACTTAAGCAGTTCAATGCCTAGATGCAAATAGAGTATTCGACAGTTCTCAGTTAGGAAGTTCAAATATTCAACAGTTTCAGCTACAGAGTAAACAAAACTTCCAAAATCCAATTCTTTCTTTGGTTTCCTAAAGATGTCATTTTCTAATTTTTGCATGATCTTAAAAAATAAAACTTTGACTACTTGTTTTTACAATATATATTTGGTGTTTGCCAAACTATAAAAGGTCTTATATTAGTTTACAGAGGGAGTACATTGTATGCGAGTACGTAATCTGAACACTACTAAATATAGTAGTACCGAAGATATCAAAAGTCAGGTCATCGGGTACACTCTAACAACAAAAATAAGCCACCGAACCGAGGGGGGGGGGGGGGGGGGGGGGAGACAAACTTTACCTTCCAAACAAACTAGCAACAGCTTCGCACTCCTGTTGGTTATAAAACCAAATGCCATTTACTTCCTGTGTGGCATTCCGATACAACAAATATGGAGGCTGGAGTTCGTATTCAAAATCACTCAACAAATCCTCCACGAGATTATCTGTCAAATATAGAACACAATCTTTTCATGGGCCAATCGTTTTACTGTATACCATATAAAAATTTAGCATCTACACAAGCTTAGCAGTTGTCAGTCTATGACTACACTCTAACAACCTTATGTAAAATACAAATCATGAAAACACACCTATCTTACTACAGTGAGAAACAGAACGCCAAATCCCAAAAAATTTGCTACTCAGAGACGTGACTGACGAACCTTGTTCACAGTGTATTCACATGGGCATCTGTTTTGTGTGTATGTGACAGTTCACAGCTTTTCTCTATACTAAATCTGAAACATAATAAGAATTTAGATCGATACTATCTTGATATCTATCTGATTTCTCCAGTGGATCCATTGACCAGGAACTAGTGCTACAGGCCCCATCAGACTTGTATGCAGCCATAGAGCTAATGCAAGATCCTTAATTTCTAAGATCATCTCTTCTTTCTTTTTTGGCAACTATGAGATCATCTCAGGTCCCTTGTAACCATATCACTGAAGAGTTAACTATCAGGCTGAATAAAAGCAGTGTCATAAAAACTAATTATTGGTTTTTCAATGTGGCTCAGCATCGACGATAAAAAAAGTTGAAATTTTTCAGGGCCGCCCAAATTGGTTTGAAGCAACCAACGTACTATAACCAAGTAATTTTCATGTAACTACTGCATTACTCCATCAATAATGATCTAATCTACTTAACACAAGTCAATCTTAGGATTTAGGAACCACTGCCACAAAAGAATGTTCCATCGTGATCTCTATCCTACTTGAAGGACCCGGTGTACTACGAGAGATCAACCAACAAACTTAGATCAAAGATGCACGTACCCGTATTGCGCCTGTTCATGACGATGAACTGGAACCTCGGCTGTGAGTTCCTACACGCAATCCAACACAATCCTGATACAATTAGCTGCTACACGCGCACAAAACCCACATATAAACCCAAAACACGTTTTCCCCAATCTGCCTCACCTCTTCACCACGAAGAGCGATCCCTCCACGTCCTTCCGGCTCTGCACGAAACAGAAATAAAATCAGATCGGATCGGATCGTGGTCGAGTGCAGCAAAGGCATCGGACGAGAGAGGAGCCCTCACCCACTGGTTGAGGTCGATGTTGAAGTCGTAGAGCGTGACGTGCGCGGCAGTGATGAGGATGTCTTCGACGGCGGGGTCGAGGCGCTGCAGGACGGTGAGGTTAAGCAGGCGCGTGCCCTCGGCGTCCATGGCCAGGTTCGGCGTTACTTTGCCCCCGTTTGGGTGCGGCGGCGGCGGCATCGCGAGGTCGCCTCCGCGTTGCTGAGGGTAGGGGTGGGGGCGGGGGATCTGAGAGCTATCGAGTATCGAGTATCGAGTAGGATGTTTGCTGTTTATGGAACCATCACGCCATAATAAGGCGACGCGCACCGCACAGTCCAGACATTTTTTTTTTCATCTTTTCTAATACAAAGCACTCATCAAAATTATTCGGACCGGTCTGCACATCCAAAATCAATAATAATAAAAAAGGTTTGCGGTGGTCTTGATATAGCTTCCCACAACGCAGGCTCATGTCAAAAAAAACCCTTCCTTCGCTTCAGAACCCACGCTCAACTTTTCATGTTGCATTCATGCCGGTCAGAGCAAACGAGACGGATTCCTACACACATTCATGTTGGTTGACCGGCATTCACACCGGCGCAACGACCGAGTAGCCTACTCCGCTCGTTGCCCACACTGAAGCAAAGCTGGTCCACCTGCCCCGGCTATTTAAGTCGATCGGCCGCGGATGCAAACCCTACAACATTACACCGCCGCCTCTCCTCTCCACAAATCCGCAAACCTCCAGCTTCGGGCGCCGCGATCGACAAGTCCGACGGCTCAAACTGATTCTCCGCACGCCCCTCCGGATCCGGAGGGAGCTTTGGCTCCTGGCGCCGCCGACCGCGTTACCCAGGCCCATTGGCATTGACCGTTCCGTCCAAGATGAAGCCAAAGCCCCTCCTCGCTGAGGCTGCCGCGACGGACGAAGAGTCCTCGTGGCAGATGTAGACGGTGATCCACCATTCGCTACTTCATGACCTTCCTTGCAAACACTATTTCTAGGAGGTTGAACTTAGGGGGCATATCTCCGGATATGTTTGTGCTTCATGTTGCACTTAATCCCCATTTGATTGAAAGACCAAATTTGGGGGCCCTGATTGTCGGTGTCAAAACCGGCGGATCTCGGGTAGGGGGTCCCAAGCTGTAGATCTAGGATCGATGGGAAACAGGGAACGCAGAGACAGTATTTACCCAGGTTTGGGCCCTCTCGAAGAGGTAAAACCCTACGTCCTGCTTGATTGTATTGATGTGTATACGATGGTTACAGAGTTGATCTACCATGAGATCGGATGAACTAAACCCTAGATGAGTATGATGATGGTTCTTCTAGCCTCTACGAACTAAATCCTCGGGTTTATATAGACACCAGGGGTACCTAGGGTTACATGTGATCAAGTGTCGTCACGGGATAAACTTGCCATCTTCATCATCTTGACTTGGAGGATACACCACGGCTTCGAAGATTTCCTTTTGTAATACGATGTTATCTGTAGCTCGGCCTTCCTTGACAGAATCTGAAGTGGCCCACCAAGTCGGCCCATGAGAGATAGGCCGACAGCCCGAGGACCCCCTAATCCTGGACACCCTCAGTAGCCCCTGAACTAGCCTCCAATGCCGGGGTCCATGATCCTCGGTAGCCTCACGCGCCCAAAGTCTCCGGCTTGCGGGGCAAGTTCCTTTCCCCTTCGTGTCCGGCTTTACAACAGTTCGGCCGCTGACGACCTTGGCGAAGTATGGTCGGGCCCACAACATCAACTTTCTTGCTTAGGGTTAATGACACCCCTCGATTTCCGTGCGCCAGAAGGAGGCAGATGGTCCAGTAGTCTTTCACAGAAACGCCCCTCATGGGCCAGGGAAAAAGCGCCTATTAAACAGGGCGGGGGCGTGATGGTTAACATCTCATCCCCAAAACATTGAGAGGCCAAAAACCAGAGAACTCTGGGAAAATGGCGAGCGCCCCAGGCTCCTCCTCATGCCCTCATGGCCCCCTCTCAGGCGACTGGGCAAGCTATTCAGTCTCCCGTCTCCAACTAAGCAACCTCGAGAAGCAAGGGTATCTTCCTGCTTCAGATATTGCATCCACCCGCCCTGGATTGACTTCTGCGAATGGTGAAGCTTTCGCAGAGAACTTCCCTGCCCCACGCAAGGAAGAGAGGGTATGCTTCGTGCCCTTCCTCTTACGAGGCTTGGGCTTTCCCATTCACCCCTTCCTGAGGGGTTTACTGGAGTTTTACGGGATCCAGCTTCATCATCTCACCCCCGGATCTATTCTGCATATCTCGGGCTACGTCGCCCTTTGCGAGATGTTTCTGGGCTGCGAGGCCCATTTCAAATTATGGAGAAAATACTTCTGCCTCGTCCCCCGCACCGGGGAGGCATGATCTTTGAGGTCGGCGGAGCCGAGGTATGGCGTATTGCCGGGACGGGGTACCCTATTGGGACCCCGAAGAAGGATTCCGAGGAGTGGACCTCAGAGTGGTCTTACATCGAAGACGTCCCCTATTTGATCCAGCTCGGAGGGGTCTGCCCGAGCACTCACCCGCTCCTCCGAAGAAGCGGTTCAACTGGCGACCGAAAAGCCCTTCCCAGAAGGAAAGTGCCGAAGTAAAGCGTCTGGCCGCTCAAGTGAGGTGGTTAGCTCACAGCGGGTTAACCACTATTGACGTGATGGCCGCCGTCATTACTCGGTGCATCCAACCTCTCCAGCAAAGGATGCACCCCTTTGTTGGAAATATGCCCTAGAAGAAATAATAAAGTGGTTATTATTATTATATTTCCTTAATCATGATAAAGGTTTATTATTCATGCTATCATTGTATTGATTGGAAACTTATATACATGTGTGGATACATTAGCAAATACCAAGTCCCTAGTATGCCTCTGCTAGACTAGCTCGTTGATCAAAAGATGGTTAAGGTTTCCTGTCCATAGACATGAGTTGTCATTTGATAACGGGATCACATCATTAGGAGAATGATGTGATGGACAAGACCCATCCGTTAGCTTAGCATATGACCGTTCAGCTTATTGCTACTACTTTCTTAATGTCAAATACATATTCCTTCGACCATGAGATCATTCAACTCCCGGATACCGGAGGAATACCTTGTGTGCTATCAAACGTCACAACGTAACTGGGTGATCATAAAGATGCTATACAGGTATCTCCGAAGGTGTCTGTTGAGTTGGCATGAATCGAGATTGAGATTTGTCACTCCGTATGACGGAGAGGTATCTCTGGTCCCTCTCAGTAATACACATCACAAGAAGCTTGCAAGCAAAATGACTAAGGAGTTAGTTGCAAGATGATGTATTACGGAACGAGTAAAGAGACTTGCCAGTGACGAGATTGAACTAGGTATGGAGATACCGACGATCGAATCTCGGGCAAGTAACATACCAACGGACAAAGGGAACTACGTATGTTGTCATAAAGGTTCGACCGATAAAGATCTTCGTAGAATATGTAGGAACCAATATGGGCATCCAGGTCCCGCTATTGGTTATTGATCGGAGAAGCGTCTCGGCCATGTCTACATCATTCTCGAACCCGTAGGGTCCACACGCTTAACGTTCGTTGACGATATAGTATTATATGAGTTATGTGAGTTGGTAACCGAATGTTGTTCGGAGTCCCGGATAAGATCACGGACATGACAAGGAGCTCCGGAATGGTCTGGAGGTAAAGATTGATATATAGGACGATACTATTTGGTCTCCGGAAAGGTTTCGGAATGCATCGGGTATTTATCGGATCACCGGAAGGGGTTCCGGGAGACCTACGGGGAGTTATTGGGCTTATTGGGCCAACGAGGGAAGCACACCAGCCCACAAGGGGCTGGTGCGTGATGTATACTACACAACTTGTTCTTATAGACTCGTGTTGGGCCTACAAGCGCAGAGTTTTGTAGGACAGTAGCAATTTTTCCTCAAGTGGATGACCTAAGGTTTATCAATCCATGGGAATCATAGGATGGAGATGGTCTCTCTCAAACAACCCTGCAACCAAATAACAAAAAGTCTCTTGTGTCCCCAACGCACCAAATACAATGATAATTTGTATAGGTGCACTAGTCGGCAAAGAGATGGTGATATAAGCGTAGTAATTATAGTAGATATTAATTTTTGTAATAGGAACAATAAAAAACAGCAAGGTAACAAGTAACAAAAGTGAGCACAAACGATATTGCAATGCTTGAAAATGAGGCCTAGGGTCCGTACTTTTGCTAGTGCAATCTCTCAACAATGCTAATATAATTGGATCATATAACCCTCCCTCAACGTGCGATGAAGAACCACTCCAAAGTTCCTATCTAGCGGAGAACATAAGAAGAAATTATTTGTAGGGTACGAAACCACCTCAAAGCTATTATTTCCGATCAATCTATCCTAGAGTTCGTACTAAAATAACACCAAGCTATTCTTTTCGATTGATCTAACCAAGAGCTCATACTAAAATAACACCATATGATACACATCAACCAACTCTAATGTCACCACGAGTATCCGTGAGTTGATTTTACGATATGCATCAAACAATTTCAGATTCATGATACTCAATCCAACACAAAGAACCTCAAAGAGTGCCCCAAGATTTCTACCGGAGAAACAAGGACGAAAATGTGCATCAATCCCTATGCATATATTACCCCAATGTCACCTCGGGAATCCGCGAGTTGAGTGCCAAGACATACATCAAGTGCTCTCAAATCCATAAAAGTATTCAATCCGATAAAATGAAATTTCAAAGAGAAAATTCAATTCATCACAACAAGATAGAGAGGGGAAAACACCATATGATCCAACTATATTAACAAAGCCCGCGATACATCAAGATCGTGCCATCTCAGAACACGAGAGAGAGAGAGATTAAACACATAGCTACTGGTACAAACCCTCAGCCCCGAGGGTGGATTACTCCCTCCTCATCATGGTTGTCGCTGGGATGATGAAGATGGCCACCGGTGATGATTTTCCCCTCCGGCAAGGTGCCGGAACGGGGTCTAGATTGGTTTTTCATGGCTACAGAGGCTTGCGGCGGCGGAACTTCTGATCTAGGGTTATTTTGATGGTTTCTCTATTTATAGGATTTTTCATCGTTGGAATCACGCGAAGATGGGCCTCGAGGTGGGCACAACCCACCTCGCGCCCAAGTGTCTTGTGCTCACCTCCTTCACCTTCTGGTCCTCCCATGAAGCTTCTAGTGCCTCTTTTGTTCCAAAAAAAACAGTCAAAAAGTTTCGTTTCATTTGGAGAACTTTTATTTCTGCAAAAAAAACAACACCACGGTAGTTCTGCTGAAAACAGTGTCAGTCCAGGTTAGTTCCATCCAAATCATACCAAAACCATATAATTTTTTTGTAAACATGGCATGAATACTTCATAAGTTATAGATACGTTGGAGACGTATCAGCATCCCCAAGCTTAATTCCTACTCGTCCTCGAGTAGGTAAATGATAAAAGAAATAATTTATGAAGTGTGAATGCTAGCAAAGTGCATAAGTTTGATCAATGATAATTTCAGTCACTTTTCCTAGCATCATAACAACAATTCTTTCTCATAAAACTTCTCATGTTAAAGTAGCAACCAATTCACATGTTAAGGTTCAAACAATGAATTCTCTTGAAACTTAACAACCTATATTCTTAGTCACCAAACAATTGCAATTCAACTTATTCAACAGAGTCTAAGTAAGAGCTCCACATACTCAATCATCATATAGTCTTCTATGATTGCTAGTACTCAAAGCATATTCTTAGAACAAATGGCATACATCGAACACACAGAAAGATAGGGGCTTAATGTTTCGCCTCCCAACTCATTTATCATAGAGATAATTGTCAACAATAATAATTCATGATCAAATATATTTGACTGGTCATATGTGCCTAGATATTTCCCCACCACATGATGCTTGCCAACTAGAGAATAGTCGAGGTTGAAATGAGAATTCATACTATTGACTCTTTGCGTAAAAGTAAATACTGAAAAGTAAAAGATAGGCCCTTCGCAGAGGGAAGCAGAGGTTGTCATGCGCTTTTTGTTTTTGGATGCCCAAACTCTTAATGCAAAGGAACGTCACGTTATATTGCCCCTTATGATAGCGACCTTTATTATGCAGTTCGTCGCTTTTATTACTTTGCCATCACAAGTTCGTACAACGCTCAATTTTCCCTTACAATAAAAGATCAAACATATTTAGGAGCAATATTTATTGCTTTATGCACCGATGACAACTTACTTGAAGGATCTTATTCAATCGATATGTAGGTATGGTGGACACTCATGGCAAGAAACTGGGCTTAAGGGTTTTTGGATGCACAAGTAGTATCTCTACTTAGTACGAATTTTTGGCTAGCAAAGGATCCTAAGCAAACACCACATGTTGGAGGATTCATAACAATATAACTTCTATGCAAATATACACAACCATAACTCATTACGTTGTCTTCCTTGTCCAACTTCAACTAATTTGCTCAAGTTTGAAAATAATTAATGGGTATTCACAATCATAGAAGATGTCCAAGATAATATATTTGTATGTGAAAGTTCTCTTCCTTACACTAATCATTCATGAATTGCTTGTATGACCAATATTGTGATTGTCAAGCTTCAATAGATTTCACTTTCTAAACCCAATGTGAAGCCACTACTAGGCATGATATGAACATATAATTTCAACTTCATGATATTCAATTCATTCAACAATTTATTCATAGGATATAAGTGAAGCACAAGAGTAAATGACAAACTACTCCAAAAATATATAAGTGAAGGTCATGCGAGTAGTTATGTAAATGGGTTGCTATTTGAAGACTCTCTTTTATTTAAAAACTTTCAGCTCTAAGTGTCTTATTAAAACAGCAAGCAAAACAAAATTAAATGACATTCCAAGAATAGCACAGATCATGTGAAGAAGCAAAAACTTAGGCTCAATCGAGGCTAACCGATAATTATTGATGAAGAAAGGTGGGATGCCTACCGGGGCATCCCCAAGCTTAGATGCTTGAGACTTCTTGGAATATATCTTGGGATGCCTTGGGCATCCCCAGGCTTGAGCTTTTGTGTCTCCTTAATTCCTTTTATATCACGATTTCCCTAAATCTTAAAAACTTCATCCACACAAAACTCAACAAGAACTCGTGAGATAAGTTAGTATAAATCAATGCAAAAACCTTATCATTCTCTACTGTAGAAAATCACTAAAATTATTATTTAACATTTCATACTAAATGCCTCTGCATATTTAATAGTCCTATCCTCAAATAGAATTATTAAACAAGCAAACATATGCAAACAATGCAAACATAACAGCAATCTGCCAAAACAGTACAGTCTGTAAAGAGTGCAATTTTACTCACACTTCCCTAACTCCAAAAATTCTGAAATTTTCTACACTGTATAAAATTTACCATATATTATTGTGAAAAAAATTCAACATTTTATCGCATTCTTACTTTTCTCAAGAATTCCCGCACTAGCGCGCAACTTTCTGTTTTCAAACAGCAACACATAGACTTGCAAAATAAGCATGGCAAAGGCTATACTTGATATTTTTATTGAAATAAAAGATATAAAACGTTGTTCTAAATAAAATCAAGCAAATATTAATAAAATAAAATGATGCTCCAAGCAAAACACATATCAGGTGACGAATGAAAATGTAGCTCCAAGTGAGGTTACTGATAATGTTGGAGACGAAAGAGGGGATGCCTTCCGGGGCATCCCCAAGCTTAGTTGCTTGGATCTTCCTTGCATATTACCTTGGGGTGCCTTGGAAATCCCCAATCTTAGGGTCTTGTCACTCATTATTCTCCTCATATCAATATCTCACCCAAAACTTGAAAACTTCAATCACACAAAACTTAACGGAACTTCGTGAGATGAGTTAGTATGATAAAGACAAATCGTTCACTTTGGTACTGTCAAGATAAGATTCATAATTGTTATCACACAATGCCTATTGTACTCTAAAATTTCCATAATTTATATTAAGGAATATAAGCCATAGAAACTATAAAACAAGCAAACTATGCGTTGAAAACAGAATCTGTCAAAAACAAAACAGTACGTAAATATCTGAATTTTAGTCATACTTATGCAACTCAAAAATATCTAAAAATTTTCTAAAAAGTAGAAAATTTGTAGGTCAATGATCTGTAAAAAATTCAGAGTTTTGCGACGCTCCAGTGAATTTAAACAATTCTGTTACTGGAAGCAAAAGTTTCTGTTTTTGCACAGAATCAAGTCAACTATCATCCATACTATCCCAAAGGCTTTACTTGGCACTTTATTGAAATAAAAGCTATAAAACATGATTACTACAGTAGAATAATCATGTGAACACACAAAAACAGTAGGGGTAAATGTTGGGTTTGTTGGGGAACGTTGCATGGGAAACAAAAATCTTCCTACGCTCACCAAGATCAATCTAGGAGATGGACATCTACGAGAGGAGAGATTGCATCTACATACCCTTGTAGATTGCTAAGAGGAAGCGTTAAGAAACACGGTTGATGTAGTCGAATGTATTCGCGATCCAATCACGATCCATCTCGCGAACTCCCGATCTAGCGCCGAACGGACGGCACCTCCGCGTTCAACACACGTACAACTTGATGACACCTTCACCTCCTCGATCCAGCAAGCGATGATGAAGTAGTAGCTCGAGTCCTCCGGTAGCACGATGGCATGGTGGCGGTGGTGGTGGCGAAATCTTGGCAGAGCTTCGCTAAGCACTACGGAGAAGAAGATGGCTACGAGGGAGAGGAGGGGCAGCGTCGTGGCACAAATAGATCTGTATGGGTGAGGCTGCCCTCTCTCCACCTCTCTATATATAGGGGGAAGGGAGGAGGAGGAGGCGCCCCTATATCTCATCTAGGGGGCGGCGGCCAAGATGGGGCAACCCTAGATGGGTTTTGGCCCCCCCATCCCTTAGGAGCCTTGGCCCCCAAGGCAAAGGGGGCGGCTGCCCTAGGGAGGCGCCCCACCTCCTCTGGTAACGTGGGAAGGGAGCTTGGGGGGTGCACAGCCCCTTAGTGGGCTGGTGTGCTCCCTCCCCTTGGCGCATGAGGCCCCCAACACTTGCCGGGGCCCCCCGAAACCCCTTTCGGTCATGTTGGTCATCACCCTGTACCCCCGGAACACTTCCGGACTCCAATACACTTCGTCCAATATATCAATCTTCACCTCTAGACCCTTCCGGAGTTCCTCGTCATGTCCGAGATCTCATCCGTGACTCCGAACAACCTTCGGTAACCACCATAACAACTCAACTATACTTATATCGTCACCAAACGTTAAGTGTGTAGACCCTGCGGGTTCGAGAACTATGCAGACATGACCGAGACACCTCTATGGTCAATAACCAATAGCGGGACCTGGATGCCCATATTGGTTCCTTCATATTCTACGAAGATCTTATCGGTCGAACCTCAATGCCAAGGATTCAGCTAATCCCGTATGCAGTTCCCTTTGTCTATCGGTATGTTACTTGCCCGAGATTCGATCGTCGGTATCTCCATACCTAGTTCAATCTCGTTACCGGCAAGTCTCTTTACTCGTTCCGTAATACAAGATCCCGTGGCTAAATCATTAGTCACATTGCTTGCAAGCTCATTGTGATACTGTATTACCGAGTGGGCCCTGATATACCTCTCCGTCATATGGAGTGACAAATCCCAGTCTTGATCCATGCCAACTCAACAGACACCCTCGGAGATACCTGTAGATCACCTTTATAGTCACCCAGTTACGTTGTGACGTTTGGTACACACAAGGTACTCCTCCGGTGTCAGTGAGTTGCGTGATCTCATGGTCATAGGAACATATACGCTACTGCAGGATGTTGCTAACGCGACACTACGATAAGAGACCCTTTGACAAAACTGTGTGCGATGCATTAATCGCAAACGATGATGTAAAATAACCGTCAAAAAAGATGCAAAACGTTTGCGATGAAGGATACATCAAACACGGTTCAGATTTTAGTTGCGTGTGCGATGAGGGGCATACGGTTCAGTTCAATGAACTATTTGTGATGAGGCAGAA
Organism: Thinopyrum elongatum; assembly: GCA_011799875.1. NCBI lineage: Eukaryota > Viridiplantae > Streptophyta > Magnoliopsida > Poales > Poaceae > Thinopyrum > Thinopyrum elongatum. The sequence continues at coordinate 213,107,762 of CM022301.1, read as the reverse complement.
CAAAAGAAACGGGCAGCCAGATGAAGGCGTGTGCGATATACGACATATAGTTCACTCGGATAAACTGTTTGTGATAAGGCGGAACAACAGAAACGGGCAGCCAGATGAAGGTGTGTGCGATATACGGCATACAGTTCACTCGGATGAACTGTTTGCGTTGAGCCAAGAGAACAGAAATGATTCAACTTAACAAGATGTGTGTGATACGTGGCAAACAGGTCTGTAATCGAAAATGTGTGGGAAGACCGATAACAACACAGACGATTCCTGTTAACAAGCCGTGTGTGTTGTGAGCAAACGATTGCTGGTATACAATTGTCAGTGATTGATGAAATCATCACCGACGGGTTCCATTGTTTAGTCCGTGTGCGATGTGATTTGCTCTGTCTATAGAGCATCAACATATATACTTAAAAAGACAGCATTGCAAAAACAAATTAAGCATACAATTACACAAGTGACTACACACATAACATTTCCATACACCAAAGTAAGCAATTACATGCATACTAAACTAGGAGAAACGAGGATCTAATCATCTACTTATTGTTGCGATGACGCTTGCCATTGCTCTGCTTCCAGCTGGATCCCTAGCCGTTTTGGGGAAGGAGTCACTTCCTCATGTTAACGATCCGCCTGTACATGTCGTAGCTCGTGTACGCCTCCTTGGCCGCGTACACGACGTGAGCTTTGTCGAGTTTCTCCATCTAGGCCGACTGCCAGGCACGCTTGTCCTTGTTGCAGGAATCCTTCATGTCTCTGTAGTAGGGGTCGATGATGGCCTCGGCGAGGTGAACCAGTGAGTCCTTCTCATGCTCCTTGCTGCCCCAGATCTTGTATTGGCCCTAGATGTCGACAAGATTCTGGCAGGCGATGCCCGAATTCTTGAGCACCTTTACATCGTTGGTGATGTCCACCGTAGCGAACATGTAGTGGGGGCTGTTGACAAACTTGGCGAAACGCTCGCAAGGCCTTGTGGCCAGGCAGTAGTGGTAGACAAGGACATGGTTACGCACGCACATTTGGGCGAGGCGGCCTTGGGATGAGACCCGGCACGAGCGTGGGTGTACTCGAGGTCGAACCCGACCACCTTGTACTTCTCCTTGGCAAGCAACAACTCCATGATGTGGATGGAGTGCTCCACCCAGACCGGGTTGTTGGTGTACACCACCGAGAGCTCCGTGAACCTTCTGTGGGTGTCCACCACGGCATGCATGGTGAATTGCTGCTTGTCGTCGGCAGCCGCTCGGAGCGCCATTGGAGCCGCGCAGGATACCCTCTAAGAATTTGTCGTGGTGAGTGTGCTTCTTGCAATGGTGGGGCGCGATCGAAAGGTTGAAGAGACACAAGGGTTAAATGGCCGCTGTAATATATGGGGGTTGGCCGGCCTGTAATCGCCACGTCTTGTCACGGCGTTCATAGCGGAGGATTCCAGTGCACGCTTGACAACACCGCACCGCACGCGTTTCGTTTGACCATGCGTGGGCTCGAAGAGGTGCCAAATGTATCGTCGGTGAGCCTGTTCCCACGCTACCGCGCAGTTTACCACGCAAGCTTCCCGCCCGGCTAGTTTGGCCATGCGTCGGCTAGAAGAGGGACAAATCATGGGCGTTTATTGGCAAAAAGCTTTGTAAAAACAAAGTGTGTGGAATGACTTCGGTCATAAGTTTACCCATGGGTGATGAGGTCAAAGTTACACAGAAGGGTGATGATGGACACTCGAGTGCGATAATTAATTCTGCGTTCTACAGGGCACACGGTTAAAGAAACCAAGTGTGTGCAATAAAGTCGAAGATCGCAGTCGAGTTAGCTATACAGACGGTGTGCTATGAGATCGACAGGGTAAACAGATTCGAGAATGGTTAATAAAATCTAAGTCCATTGCATATTAAGGTCAAAATAGTGCTACCAATATACGAGTCTCATATGATGCCATTTCAACGATTGTACCACAAAAGCTCGAAATATTACAAGGTTCAAATTCCAGAGTTATATGGCTCAAATTCGAAGATTACAAGGTTCAAACTGATATTAGAAATGAAATTCAGCTCATCAGCTGCAAACGCTCGCGCTGATCCACTGAACATGGATATCAGAGAGGTTCAAACTAATATTACCACTTCTAAGTCTGGTTTCGAAACCTCGTAATTTTTGCAAAGGGGTCAGCCACTGAGAAGTCATGTATGGGGTTGACATGATGACTTCGGATTACTCTGTCATCCGAAGTTCCAAAATGAAATTCAGCATTTTTGGAGCCTATTCCATTCTGCCGCAGCCGCCGGCACTGATCAACAAACCATTCATTTTTGCGAAATAAATGTAGGGCAAACCTCATTACCTTCAGCACCCTTGCTCTAAAAACAAAGAACCTGGCGAATATAATCTCCGGTAAGGTCCCTCGGTAGGAGTTCAAAGTAATTTATGAGAGATGCAGATCTAGGCATTCGACGTGATTGTTATATTGTATCACATTATCCACCACCGGGCCTAATCTTATCTGCAAAAGAAGAAAACGTGTTAGTGCCTACATGCAGTTTTGAACACTACTGCAGGCCTATTTGGTTTGCAGGATTTGTAAAATGCACTAACATGCCATCTTCGATCCGACATGATTAACATGGGCATTTGATTACAATCTAGAAAAATGTAGCCTTCTTCAGAAGAGGTTGGAGTGGATGAAAAGTTCCCTAAGAAAACTAGTACAGATGAATCCAAAGGAGAAATGCTTATGGATTGTTACCATATGGATCAAGCAACCAATATGGGGGGGGGGACATGTATGTACTGAAATCCTCCAAAAAATCCTTCAGAAATCGTAGTACATTGTCATTGTAAACTTGGAAAAAGGTGTCACAAATTGAACTCCCTTATGGTTAACATTTAATAGGAAAGGAACATCACCTCGACATATAGCTTCTCCAGGCACGGAAAGCATCTCAGGAAACTGACAACTTGCTCCAGGTTGGGGCCGATAGATTCTAGTGCCAAGACCTTCACTGTGCGCAGTTTCGGGGTCAAGCTTGTCGGAATCATTTTCTGGATGACAGGCGAACATACATCTTCAAAATTAGAAATAATGTCAATTTCTAGAAGGAGAGGTAGAAGGCGGCTGTTGTACCTGAACGGGTGTGGATCCAATAACAAGTTCGGAGTATTTGTCAGACGAGTAGGCCACCACTGTCAATTTCGGCGCAGAAATGACATTGATTCTTGTTGGACCTTCTTGATCAACTACAAGTAATCTCTCAAGTGCAGGTGTGTCCTCAATGACCATACCGTGGTACACATCTTGTGATGTCTTCTTGCCGCACCAGCAACACACATAAATAGTCCGGAGAGTCATGGAGGTGATGTCGAAGCTAGTCAACCCATTGATCGCCTGAAGAAGAAGGTACTCGAGTGCAGTACAGCCACGGAGTAGGCGCTCCATATCACCGTTTGGGAGGCAGACGGCAATGAGCTCGAGGTGCTTCAGTCGTGGTAGAATAAGAGCGGGCGCGTCATTAAGGGGGGGAATGGCAGTTCCTGAACTTGGCGACGCGCAGCGTGGGCGCGAGGCGGAGCGCAGATGTTGGCAGCGAGCGCATATGCCCATCATCAAAAGTGAGCTCCTCGAGCTGATCTAGAGCAGGGGATCGGAACCAGTTGTCAAGCTTGGCTCGGTCCTTGCCGTTCGAACGGAACTTGCCCATTCTAAGGCCTCTGGTTGGGCCAGGGTGACTGCCGAGGATCTTGGAGAACGCATCCAAGCTTTTGCGATAGCCATGGCAGAGCTCGTGGGTGTCGATGAGGTCGAGAGGGGTGGAGTTCCATAGGGGGCGCCACCGCCGGGAAAGGACGGTTGTCCGCGCCCCATATTTGATTGGGAGGAGGGAGATGATGACTGTCAACATATCATCGGGGAGGCTGCTGATGAAGTCTAGGCTTGCTGGAGTCGCTTGCGGTTCTTTCTAGCCCCGCCTCCGCTCGTTGGCAGCCCCATTCTCTACCTCCGGAGTCTCCTTGTCAGCGGCGCTTTCTGATAGAAGTGGGAGTACAGGGAATATTTAGTTAAAACAGGGCAATAGAAAAGTGTATTGGTAACTAGAAGTTATTAGGTAGGAGTAAGAAAATGGAATAACAATTGGTTGCTTAAATACTACACAATTCATTTGATATTGCTGGGTAAGTCAACATGCAGATACTTGAAAAGAAAACTTACTTCAAACAAAGTCTGGACGGATGATATCGTCGGGGAAGTTAGCATATATCTCATGACCAGGCTCTTTTATGTGCAGTGCAATTTTAGTGCCAGCTTTCAGTACATAAAACTTAGAATTTTCTTTCCAAAGGCCAGTGCCAAAATAGGAGTCACCACGTTCATCAAGTCTTACAGTAGCAACGATTGTAAATCCATGGTTTGTGTTCAGTATGACATCCCTGCAGTCTTAATTTATGTAAAGGGAAAGATTGTGCACTACAGATTCTGTTGCATAGCAAGGGACGCGCTGCAGAAAATGGTAGGATTGTTAAAGAAAATATGGTAACATGCAAATATGGGCCCAAATTGAAAGAACTGTATAGCAGTTGAAATCGAAGGACAAAAATCTATAATTAAACAGATAGGGTAAACATGATGTCATGGAAATATGAGAGTAATCGAAAGAACAATACATCATTAATTTGCCTAATATAGAAAGAAGAGGAAAAAAATAAATCCCCTTTGACGTATATGGTGCATGTGGCACCTTTTATCCAAATGTAGCAATATTTAGTATATGTTCAGGAAAGTAGGCCATGCCAACCGATTTAGGGTGAGATTGAACATACTGCGCGCATCCTCAAGTCATCTGGTACGGTGAGATGGGACCCCATGGATGTCTGGCAGAGGCCGCAAAGTCCTGATGTGTCTGCGCACTGTACACTCTATGAATGAAAGAAAACCCTCAAATCAGCTTGAATAAAAATGAATTCACGGCGATTTCGGCCGGGTGATTAAAGGAGGCAGATGAACTGGGATAAGAGATGAGATAATATCTCATTAACTTAGTTATCTTGTTGTCCATGAGAAAAAAACCTCAGTACGGCGGATTCCCCAACCGAGCAGAGCTGGGTCGACCGCGAGCAGCGTCGAGAAAGTCGATGGCGATAGGCGGCGGCAAGCGGAAGTGGCGAAATGCGGTGGGGTTTGCCGGCAGCCTGGCGGCGGCATGCGTCGAGCTAAGTGGTTGCTGCCGCGATAGGCGGTGCCATGCATAGACGCGGAGGAGCTTGTGCATGTGTGAATGGGGATCGGAGGGGGTGGCGGGCAGGGTAAGGGTTTTTGTGACGTGGGGATGGTGAAGGTTTTCTTTTTTCTTTTTTGAATTGGGTGGTGAGGGTTTTCTGTCCCACAAAGAATTTTGGAGGCAACGGTTTACTAGAGCCAACCGTGTGTGATTAACGCAATAGGCAAAATGAAAGTCATTGCACACGGTTCCAATTTTGGGAACCGTGTGTGATTGACGTACTACCTCCGTCCTGGTTTATTGGTCCCCTTTGTAATTTGTACCAAATTTTGACCAAATATTTAAGTAACAAATGTTTATGCATGTCACCAAAAATTATATCATTGAACACTATGTTCAAATACGCATCCAATGATATAATTTTTGCTGACCTACACTAACATTTTGTCAGTTAAATCTTTGGTCAAAATTTAACACAAATTACAAAGGGGACCAATAAACCATGACGGAGGTAGATTCCATCAACCGAACTGATTGCATCCATATCCCACATTTAGACATAAGTAAACATAGATTAAACATACTCAGACATAGATAATAAGCGTACACAAGCATAGTTCAACCATAAGTACATAGTTCAACCGTCATTAAGCATACTCAAGCGTACATAGTTCGATCCCACATCTCATCTCATCTGCCAGCATGATCCTGAAGCTTCTCCAGGTACTCGGCGTACGCGCCGTGCGCCACCCTGCGAGAATACTTTTGCTTGAAGGAGCCAACGGCCCGTCCGCTTGCATGCGCCAGAACACTTTGATACGCGTTATGAAGCTTGTGGTTGCAAAATGGGCATCGATAGCCGCCGTCCCAGGTCCTAATACGCATGTTATGCATTCCCGCATAAAGCTCCCTCAGGATTTGCCTCTTGTACCTCCTCCGGCCATCTTCATCCTCGCTGTCCACATCATCAGACATCACCTATACAAATAGTAAAAAAATGGCATCAAGTCAATGTTTACATGCCGTGAAGTATGATTAGGAATTTATGGCTATTTTTTATACATATCCAGAGATTATGGTTTGATTTTTAAGCACAGTCGTCGATGTATAGACCAATCTTGAAGAAACTAATGGCACACACATATATGTAGGTCATTCAAAATCAATTGTCAAGTCCTGACTAGGAATTATTAGCACGAACACTAACCCTAGTCGGATTACTAGCAAAAATCATTTGCACAGATGAAACAACTAATCACTTATCACTTGTACCATTCAAACAATCAATACATTACACGGATCTAACGAAACTTACTCAGATTTCATGGATTAGGAGAACATAACCATAGGATTTCTATTCCAAAATGGGGGAGGCAGGAGTAACCAGAGAAACCCTAGGATCTATTTGACACATAAATGGGTATAGATGACTAACCAGTTGTCCGTCGTCGTCGGAGTCGTCATCGGAGTGGTCGTCGGAGTCGTCACCGGGGTCGTCGCCCGAGTCGTCACCGGAGTCGGTGTGGAACTCCGCCTCCGGCTGTGGAAGCTCGACACCATCGACGGCGTCAGGGTGCAGCGATACCTCGCCGGCGGTGACGGCAACCTCTGTCTCCATCTCCACGCCGTGCTCCGATGCTTCAGCAGCCCCGGCGTTGCCACTCCCTCCGATGGGGCACTTCGGCGGCATCCTCCTACACTGACGGCTTTGAGGACTGAGAGCGGCGTCGAGGATGTAAGCAGAGAGAGAGGATTGTGTGTGTGGCGAGGATGGGGGGTGCAGCCGCTCGGGCGCGCCATTAATATGGAGTAGTGGGAGACAGGCGGGCGGCGGTCAGACCGCTGGCTCGCCTCCCGGTGAGCCTGCACATCGGACTGCTGGCATGCCTACCGTCGTTTCACACAGCTACTCGCACGCCTCCCGATGACACTGCGCAGCGAGCACGCCTCCGTCAATTCACACACCTGCACGCATGCCTCCCGGTCTGCCTGCGTGGCAGACTGCTCGCATGCATCCCGTCAACTCACGCCTGCTCGCACGGCACACAGGTCGCATGGCGGCACGTATATTGTTTTTCTATTTGGATGATTAATGATGCTGCTTTATTGCTTAACCGAAGCATGGCACGTATCCATTGTTGGTCTAACGCTCACGGTTCGAATAAATAATCCGTTTGGGATATTGTTTCCCAATTATTAATAATCTCTCGTTTGTAAGAAGATAAATATTACATCAAAACTGGTCTCAAATTTGACAAAAAAAGTACAATGCCACTTTGTATTGGTGTCCATATGACAACACGATAAGTTTCATGAATTTCAAATAAGTTTTGGATGTACTATAATTTAAAAATCAAGATTCTCAATGTTTGAATTTTCTTGCACGGGGAGTAAACATGCACCCAGTGAGACACATGTGTTTTTGCAATCCATTTAGGTGCACTGTCATGTGTGCATGTAGCTCAAATTTGATTTTTGCACATTATAACCCTAGAAAATCAATCAATGTACTAAAACGTCTTAATGATCTCTGTTTTTTTGTCAAAATTAAAATGTCCCTCCTTTGGTAACATATGTTCACCGTGGGATAATTTAACATGCATCGTAGTTGCGGTGGATTCGCGGTGTGTGTGTGGGTGTGTGCGTCTGGGGGGTGGCGGGTGGCTCGCAGTACACTACGAGTCGCGAGCCACCATGTGGGTTGGCCGTTTTGTGAGGCAGGTGCCACATCAAAGTCGTGAATTCGTTATTTAAAATATTACACAACCCTTTCATACATACATGTTTTGGCCACATGCAGTCGATGGTTATCCTAAACGACACTCGATACTCGTGTGTGACGCTTTCTGTGGGCCCGCGAGGTCATCGTCCATCACTTTGATGAACAGCCGGCAGTGAGGTTAATTTGACCAGCAAGGTAGAATCTTTTTTGGTTGTGTTATGGTGGGAGTATATATATAGTACGCGTTGAAGAGGTGGGAGGGGACTAGCATATATACTATACGTACGCGTCCGTGAACAAGTACACCTCACTTAGTGTCAGGAATTTTCGGTTTTCGAGGCACGTGCCACATCAAAGTTGTGAAATTGGCTATTCAAACATCACACAACACCTCTTTGGGCCACATGCATGCAGGCGGTGGTTATCCTAGGACACTCACGTGTGACGCTTCCATCTGTGGGCCCACGAGGCCATCGTCGATGCATGCATCACTTTAACCTACATCAGGAGAGGTTAATTAATTTCACCATCAAGGAGGATTCTTTCTGGGTTGTATTACGGTAGGAGCATATAGTATGCGTCAAAGAGGGGGAAGGGGACCATCATATGTAGTACGCTTCATGAACCTCGCTCTGTGTGGGGACTTTACGGTTTTCGAGGCCTGTGCCATATCAAAGTTGTGCATTTTGGGTATTCAACATATGTTTGGCCTGTAACACCCCCAGTGGTTGTTGGGGAATGTAGTATTTCAAAAAAAATCGTATGATCACGCAAGATCTATCTAGGAGAAGCATAGCAACGAGCGGGGAGAGTGTGTCTACGTACCCTCGTAGACCGAAAGCGGAAGCATTTAGTAACGCGGTTGATGTAGTCGAACGTCTTCGCGATCCAACCGATCAAGTACCGAACGCACGGCACCTCCGCGATCTGCACACGTTCAGCTCGGTGACGTCCCTCGAACTCTTGATCCAGCTGAGGCCAAGGGAGAGTTCCGTCAGCACAACGACGTGGTGACGGTGATGATGAAGTGATTCCGGCAGGGCTTCGCCTAAGCTCTCCGAAAATATGACCGAGGTGGAAATCTGTGGAGGGGGGCACCGCACACGGCTAAAAACAATCAACTTGTGTGTTCTAGGGTGCCCCCCTGCCCCCGTATATAAAGGAGCAAGGGGGAGGCCGGCTGGCCCTCATAGGGCGTGCCAAGGGGGGAGGAATCCTACTCCTAGTAGGAGTATGTTTCCCCCTTTCCTAGTCCAACTAGGAGGAGAAGGAAAGGGAGGGAGAGGGAGAGGGAAAGAGGGACTGCGCCCCCCTCCCCTAGTCCAATTCGGACTCCCCTTGGGGGGGGGGCGCCACCTCCTGGCTGCTGTCCTCTCTCTCCCCTAAAGCCCACTAAGGGCCCATAACTTCCCGGGGGGGGGGGGGGTTCGGTAACCCTCCGGCACTCCGGTTTTATCCGAAACCTTCCGGAACACTTCCGGTGTCCGAATAACATGGTCCAATATATCAATATTTATTTCTCGACCATTTCGAGACTCCTCGTCATGTCCGTGATCACATCCGGGATTCCGAACTACCTTCGGTACATCAAAACACATAAACTCATAATACCGATCATCATCGAACGTTAAGCGTGCGGACCCTACGGGTTCGAGAACTATGTAGACATGACCGAGACTCATCTCCGGTCAATAACCAATAGCGGAACCTGGATGCTCATATTGGCTACCACATATTCTACGAAGATCTTTATCGGTCAAACCGCATAACAACATACGTTGTTCCCTTTGTCATCGGTATGTTACTTGCCCGAGATTCGATCGTCTGTATCATCATACCTAGTTCAATCTCGTTACCGGCAAGTCTCTTTACTCGTTCCGTAATGCATCATCCCATAACTAACTCATTAGTCACATTGCTTGCAAGGCTTCATATGATGTGCATTACCGAGAGGGCCCAGAGATACCTCTCCGACAATCGGAGTGACAAATCCTAATCTCGATCTATGCCAACTCAACAAACACCTTCGGAGACACCTGTAGAGCATCTTTATAATCACCCAGTTACGTTGTGATGTTTGATAGCACACTAAGTGTTCCTCCGGTATTCGGGAGTTGCATAATCTCATAGTCATAGGAACTTGTATAAGTCATGAAGAAAGCAATAGCAACAAACTAAACGATCATCGTGCTAAGCTAATGGATGGGTCTTGTCAATCACATCATTATCTAATGATGTGATCCCATTCATCAAATGACAAATCATGTCCATGGCTAGGAAACTTAACCATCTTTGATTAATGAGCTAGTCAAGTAGAGGCATACTAGTGACACTCTGTTTGTCTATGTATTCACACATGTATTAAGTTTCCGGTTAATACAATTCTAGCATGAATAATAAACATTTATCATGATATAAGGAAATATAAATAACAACTTTATTATTGCCTCTAGGGCATATTTCCTTCAGTCTCCCACTTGCACTAGAGTCAATAATCTAGATTACACAGTAATGATTCTAACACCCATGGAGTCTTGGTGCTGATCATGTTTTGCTCGTGAGAGAGGCTTAATCAACGGGTCTGCAACATTCAGATCCGTATGTATTTTGCAAATCTCTATGTATCCCTCCTTGACTTGATCACGGATGGAATTGAAGCGTCTCTTGATGTGCTTGGTTCTCTTGTGAAATCTGGATTCCTTTGCCAAGGCAATTGCACCAGTATTGTCACAAAAGATTTTCATTGGACCCGATGCACTAGGTATGACACCTAGATCGGATATGAACTCCTTCATCCAGACTCCTTCATTCGCTGCTTCTGAAGTAGCTATGTACTCCGCTTCACATGTAGATCCTGCCACGACGCTTTGCTTAGAACTGCACCAACTGACAGCTCCACTGTTCAATATAAATACGTATCCGGTTTGTGACTTAGAGTCATCCGGATCAGTGTCAAAACTTGCATCGACGTAACCATTTACGACGAGCTCTTTGTCACCTCCATAAATGAGAAACATATCCTTAGTCCTTTTCAGGTATTTCAGGATGTTCTTGACCGCTATCCAGTGATCCACTCCTGGATTACTTTGGTACCTCCCTGCTAAACTTATAGCAAGGCACACATCAGGTCTGGTACACAGCATTGCATACATGATAGAACCTATGGCTGAGGCATAGGGAATGACTTTCATTTTCTCTCTATCTTCTGCAGTGGTCGGGCATTGAGTCTTACTCAACTTCACACCTTGCAACACAGGCAAGAACCCTTTCTTTGCTTGATCCATTTTGAACTTCTTCAAAACTTTATCAAGGTATGTGCTTTGTGGAAGTCCAATTAAGCGTCTTGATCTATCTCTATAGATCTTGATGCCCAATATATAAGCAGCTTCACCGAGGTCTTTCATTGAAAAACTTTTATTCAAGTATCCTTTTATGCTATCCAGAAATTCTATATCATTTCCAATCAACAATATGTCATCCACATATAATATTAGAAATGCTGCAGAGCTCCCACTCACTTTCTTGTAAATACAGGCTTCTCCGAAAGTCTGTATAAAACCATATGCTTTGATCACACTATCAAAATGTTTATTCCAACTCCGAGATGCTTGCACCAGTCCATAAATGGATCGCTGGAGCTTGCACAATTTGTTAGCATCCTTTGGATCGATAAAACCTTCGGGTTGTATCATATACAACTCTTCTTCCAGAAATCCATTCAGGAATGCAGTTTTTACATCCATTTGCCAAATTTCATAATCATAAAATGCGGCAATTGCTAACATGATTCGGACGGACTTAAGCATCGCTGCGGGTGAGAAGGTCTCATCGTAGTCAACTCCTTGAACTTGTCGAAAACCTTTTGCAACAAGTCGAGCTTTGTAGACAGTAACATTACCGTCAGCGTCAGTCTTCTTCTTGAAAATCCATTTATTCTCTATGGCTTGCCGATCATCGGGCAAGTCAACCAAAGTCCACTTTGTTCTCATACATGGATCCCATCTCAGATTTCATGGCCTCAAGCCATTTCGCGGAATCTGGGCTCATCATCGCTTCCTCATAGTTCGTAGGTTCGTCATGGTCAAGTAACATGACCTCCAGAACCAGATTACCGTACCACTCTGGTGCGGATTTTACTCTGGTTGACCTACGAGGTTTGGTAGTAACTTGATCTGAAGTTACATGATCATCATCATTAGCTTCCTCACTAATTGGTGTAGGAGTCACAGGAACTGATTTCTGTGATGAACTACTTTCCAATAAGGGAGCAGGTACAGTTACCTCATCAAGTTCTACTTTCCTCCCACTCACTTCTTTCGAGAGAAACTCCTTCTCTAGAAAGGATCCATTCTTAGCAACGAATGTCTTGCCTTCGGATCTGTGATAGAAGGTGTACCCAATAGTCTCCTTTGGGTATCCTATGAAGACACATTTCTCCGATTTGGGTTCGAGCTTATCAGGTTGAAGCTTTTTCACATAAGCATCGCAGCCCCAAACTTTAAGAAATGACAACTTGGGTTTCTTGCCAAACCACAGTTCATAAGGTGTCGTCTAAACGGATTTAGATGGTGCCCTATTTAATATGAATGCAGTCGTCTCTAAAGCATAACCCCAAAACGATAGCGGTAAATCAGTAAGAGACATCATAGATCGCACCATATCTAATAAAGTGCGGTTATGACGTTCGGATACACCATTGCGCTGTGGTGTTCCGGGTGGCGTGAGTTGCGAAACTATTCCGCATTGTTTCAAATGAAGACCAAACTCGTAACTCAAATATTCTCCTCCACGATCGGATCGCAGAAACTTTATTTTCTTGTTACGATGATTTTCCACTTCACTCTGAAATTCTTTGAACTTTTCAAATGTTTCAGACTTATGTTTCATCAAGTAGATATACCCATATCTGCTCAAATCATCTGTGAAGGTCAGAAAATAACGATACCCGCCGCGAGCCTCAATATTCATCGGACCGCATACATCAGTATGTATTATTTCCAATAAATCCGTTGCTCGCTCCATTGTTCCGGAGAACGGAGTTTTAGTCATCTTGCCTTTGAGGCATGGTTCGCAAGTACCAAGTGATTCATAATCAAGTGATTCCAAAAGTCCATCAGTATGGAGTTTCTTCATGCGCTTTACACCAATATGACCCAAACGGCAGTGCCACAAATAAGTTGCACTATCATTATCAACTCTGCATCTTTTGGTTTCAATATTATGAATATGTGTATCACTACTATCGAGATTTAACAAAAATAGACCACTCTTCAAGGGTGCATGACCATAAAAGATATTACTCATATAAATAGAACAACCATTATTCTCAGATTTAAATGAATAACCGTCTCGCATCAAACAAGATCCAGATATAATGTTCATGCTTAACGCTGGCACCAAATAACAATTATTCAGGTCTAAAACTAATCCCGAAGGTAGATGTAGAGGTAGCGTGCCGACGGCGATCACATCGACTTTGGAACCATTTCCCACACGCATCGTCACCTCGTCCTTAGCCAATCTTCGCTTAATCCATAGTCCCTGTTTCGAGTTGCAAATATTAGCAACAGAACCAGTATCAAATACCCAGGCACTACTGCGAGCATTAGTAAGGTACACATCAATAACATGTATATCACATATACCTTTGTTCACTTTGCCATCCTTCTTATCCGCCAAATACTTGGGGCAGTTCCGCTTCCAGTGACCAGTCCCTTTGCAGTAGAAGCACTCAGTATCAGGCTTAGGTCCAGACTTGGGCTTCTTCACTTGAGCAGCAACTTGCTTGCCGTTCTTCTTGAAGTTCCCCTTCTTCCCTTTACCCTTTTTCTTGAAACTGGTGGTCTTGTTGACCATCAACACTTGATGCTCCTTTTTGATTTCTACCTCCACAGCCTTTAGCATTGCAAAGAGCTCGGGAATTGTCTTATCCATCCCTTGCATATTATAGTTCATCACGAAGCTCTTGTAGCTTGGTGGCAGTGATTGAAGAACTCTGTCAATGACACTATCAACTGGAAGATTAACTCCCAGCTGAGTCAAGTGATTATGATACCCAGACATTTTGAGTATATGCTCACTGACAGAACTATTCTCCTCCATTTTGCAGCTATAGAACTTATTGGAGACTTCATATCTCTCAATCCGGGCATTTGCTTGAAATATTAACTTCAACTCCTGGAACATCTCATATGCTCCATGACGTTCAAAATGTCGTTGAAGTCCCAGTTCTAAGCCGTAAAGCATGGCACACTGAACTATCGAGTAGTCATCAGCTTTGCTCTGCCAGACGTTCTTGACGTCATCAGTAGCGTCTGCAGCAGGCCTAGCACCTAGCGGTGCTTCCAGGACGTAATTCTTCTGTGCAGCAATGAGGATAATCCTCAAGTTATGGACCCAGTCCGTGTAGTTGCTACCATCATCTTTCAACTTAGCTTTTTCTAGGAACGCATTAAAATTCAAAGGAACAGTAGCATGGGCCATTGATCTACAACAACATAGACATGCAAAAAACTATCAGGTACTAAGTTCATGATAAATTAAAGTTCAATTAATCATATTACTTAAGAACTCCCACTTAGATAGACATCCCTCTAGTCATCTAAATGATCACGTGATCCATATCAACTAAACCATGTCCGATCATCACGTGAGATGGAGTAGTTTTCAATGGTGAACATCTCTATGGTGATCATATCTACTATATGATTCACGTTTGACCTTTCGGTCTCCAGTGTTCCGAGGCCATATCTGCATATGCTAGGCTCGTCAAGTTTAACCCGAGTATTCTGCGTGTGCAAAACTGGCTTGCACCCGTTGTATGTGAACGTAGAGCTTATCACACCCGATCATCACGTGGTGTCTCGGCACGACGAACTGTAGCAACGATGCATACTCAGGGAGAACACTTGTACCTTGAAATTTAGTGAGAGATCATCTTATAATGCTACCACCGTAGTAAGCAAAATAAGATGCATGAAAGGATTAACATCACATGCAATTCAATATAAGTGATATGATATGGCCATCATCATCTTGTGCCTTTGGTCTTCATCTCCAAAGCACCATCATGATTACCATCATCACCGGCGCCCCAGCTTGATCTCCATCATCACCGGCGCCCCAGTATGATCTCCATCGTAGCATCGTTGTCATCTCGCCAACTATTGCTTCTACGACTATCGCTACCGCTTAGTGATAAAGTAAAAACAATTACATGGCGATTGCATTGCATACAATAAAGCGACAACCATATGGCTCCTGCCGGTTGCCGATAACTTTGTTACAAAACATGATCATCTCATACAACAAATTATATCACATCATGTCTTGACCATATCAAATCACAGCAAGCCCTGCAAAAACAAGTTAGACGTCCTCTACTTTGTTGTTGCAAGTTTTACGTGGCTGCTACGGGCTTCTAGAAAGAACCGTTCTTACCTACGCATCAAAACCACAACATGGTGTAGTGATTGCTTTTTGATCTTCTAAAAGAACCCTCTTCATTGAAACCGATTCAACTAAAGTGAGAGAGACAGACACCCGCCAGTCACCTTTAAGCAACGAGTGCTCGCAGCGGTGAAACCAGTCTCGCGTAAGCGTACGCGTAATGTCGGTCCGGGCCGCTTCATCTCATAATACCGCTGAACCAAGTAACAACTAGTAACGGCAAGCAATATGTATACACCCACGCCCACAACTCTTTGTGTTCTACTCGTGCAAATCATCTACGCATAGACCTGGCTCGGATGCCACTGTTGGGGAACGTAGTATTTCAAAAAAAATCCTACGATCACGCAAGATCTATCTAGGAGAAGCATAGCAACGAGCGGGGAGAGTGTGTCTACGTACCCTCGTAGACCGAAAGCGGAAGCATTTAGTAACGCGGTTGATGTAGTCGAACGTCTTCGTGATCCAACCAATCAAGTACCGAACGCACGGCACCTCCGCGATCTGCACACGTTCAGCTCGGTGACGTCCCTCGAACTCTTGATCCAGCTGAGGCCGAGGGAGAGTTCCGTCAGCACAACGACGTGGTGACAGTGATGATGAAGTGATTCCGGCAGGGCTTCGCCTAAGCTCTCCGAAAATATGACCGAGGTGGAAATCTGTGGAGGGGGGCACCGCACACGGCTAAAAACAATCAACTTGTGTGTTCTAGGGTACCTCCTGCCCCCGTATATAAAGGAGCAAGGGGGAGGCCGGCCGGCCCTCATAGGGCGCGCCAAGGGGGGAGGAATCCTACTCCTAGTAGGAGTAGGTTTCCCCCTTTCCTAGTCCAACTAGGAGGAGAAGGAAAGGGAGGGAGAGGGAGAGGGAAAGAGGGGCTGCGCCCCCCTCCCCTAGTCCAATTCGGACTCCCCTTGGGGGGGGGGGGGGCGCCACCTCCTGGCAGCTGTCCTCTCTCTCCCCTAAAGCCCACTAAGGGCCCATAACTTCCTGGGGGGGGGGGGTTCGGTAACCCTCCGGCACTCCGGTTTTATCCGAAACCTTCCGGAACACTTCCGGTGTCCGAATAACATGGTCCAATATATCAATCTTTATGTCTCGACCATTTCGAGACTCCTCATCATGTCCATGATCACATCCGGGATTCCGAACTACCTTCGGTACATCAAAACACATAAACTCATAATACCGATCGTCATCGAACGTTAAGCGTGCGGACCCTACGGGTTCGAGAACTATGTAGACATGACCGAGACTCATCTCCGGTCAATAACCAATAGCGGAACCTGTATGCTCATATTGGCTCCCACATATTCTACGAAGATCTTTATCGGTCAAACCGCATAACAACATACGTTGTTCCCTTTGTCATCGGTATGTTACTTGCCCGAGATTCGATCGTCGGTATCATCATACCTAGTTCAATCTCGTTACCGGCAAGTCTCTTTACTCGTTCCGTAATGCATCATCCCATAACTAACTCATTAGTCACATTGCTTGCAAGGCTTCATATGATGTGCATTACCGAGAGGGCCCAGAGATACCTCTCCGACAATCGGAGTGACAAATCCTAATCTCGATCTATGCCAACTCAACAAACACCTTCGGAGACACCTGTAGAGCATCTTTATAATCACCCAGTTACGTTGTGACGTTTGATAGCACACTAAGTGTTCCTCCGGTATTCGGGAGTTGCATAATCTCATAGTCATAGGAACTTGTATAAGTCATGAAGAAAGCAATAGCAACAAACTAAACGATCATCGTGCTAAGCTAACGGATGGGTCTTGTCAATCACATCATTCTCTAATGATGTGATCCCGTTCATCAAATGACAACTCATGTCCATGGCTAGGAAACTTAACCATCTTTGATTAACGAGCTAGTCAAGTAGAGGCATACTAGTGACACTCTGTTTGTCTATGTATTCACACATGTATTAAGTTTCCGGTTAATACAATTATAGCATGAATAATAAACATTTATCATGATATAAGGAAATATAAATAACAACTTTATTATTGCCTCTAGGGCATATTTCCTTCAGTGGTTAGCTACAGTAATCCCCCTTTTGATAATGCCATGTCATCATGATCAACAGTGCTTAAACATCATTTGGATCATATCTCCTTTCAAATTTCTTCTCTGAAAACAATTCAAATTCTAAGTGCAAAATAAAGTTGCCCAAAAGTCTAGAAAAATGTTCATCATCCAGCAAATATTCCAAAACAAATGTTGTTAAGGAAAACAACATCACCATCAACTCATATTTGGGTTAGTGCATTTAAAACAGTGCAAAAACAGCACTTTAAATGCCTTTTCATTTTTGAAAAATCCAAATGAATTCCAAAATTGTCCAAACTTTATGTGGCAGAGCAAAATATTCTAAAGTATTTTGTTTTGGCCAGTGGCATATTTTTGCAAAGTCATTTGTGGCTAAAGGAAAATGCAAAAGATACTGGAAAAAGAAAAACAGAAAAAAAAGACAAAAGGCCAGAAGCTACTCCGTACTTAAGCCCACCTGGCACAGTGCAGCCCAGCCCGCCAAGCCTCTTCCCCCACCTCCCCAACTGCTCCTCCCCGCTCGCTGTCGCCTCCTGCACGCGCGCGCCCGCGCCCTCTCCCCGGCCCCCCTCGCTCTCTGTTCGACAGTGCGCGCCTGCACCCGCGCGTGGAGGATAAGGGCAAGGCCCCCCGCATCCCTGGCCTCTCCCTCTCACTCTCCCCCTCTCTGCCTCGCGAGATCCCCCTCGCCCGAGCGCCATCGCCGCCGTCCAGCTCCCACCACCGCGGCCACCGACCGCCCCGTGCCTCGCCGCCATGCCCTGAAGCACAACCGTCGTCCGCCTCGTCGTCCCCGACCGCGCACGCGAGCCAGGAACCACCGGAGCGCCCGCAGCGCCGTCATCTTCCTCCTCCAGACGCCGGAGCTCCCCCACCATCTCGCTTCATCGGACCTCCCCAAGCTCGTTGCCTAGACCCTACGCCCCGCGGTGAGCTCCTGCGCTGGTTGCGCCCGTCCCTACCCCCTCTAGCTGGCCGTAGCTCGCCCTCGACGCACTCGCGCTCACGCCACCGCGGTCGAGCTCGCTGGCGTGGCCCCTGTGTCCGCAGTCCACGCCCGTGCTCGTGTTCGCATTCAAGGCCACCGTCCGAACCCGTAGCGCCTGTCCGCTGCCCTCCCCGTGGCCCCTGGCGCCGATCCCACGTTCGCCCGAACTCCGGCGCCGCCGCGGTAGTCCTAGCATGCAACTCCGG
Source organism: Thinopyrum elongatum (assembly GCA_011799875.1). NCBI lineage: Eukaryota > Viridiplantae > Streptophyta > Magnoliopsida > Poales > Poaceae > Thinopyrum > Thinopyrum elongatum. The sequence continues at coordinate 213,089,126 of CM022301.1, read as the reverse complement.
CCGATTTAGCTCGCGCTAGGGCCGTAGATCGACGCGGATCGATCTTCCCGTTCAAATGCCGCTAGCCGCCGTCGATTTGGTCACCGGACGACGAATCCCGACGATATCCGACGCACGCCGCCGTGAAACGAGCTCGCCGGCGTGATTCCGGCGAGGCTTCGGTCATCGCCGACGTGGCACTGACCGGGTCCCACCCAGGGCCACTGACGCTGGGCCCCGCGGCCACGTTGACCAGTCAATGGTCGCCGCTGACTGGGCGCCCGTGTCACTGACATGCGGGCCCCGCGCGTTTTAAACATTTTTATAAATACTAAAAGTGCTAATTAATATGTTAATCCTAATTTAGTTAATTAAATCACTAATTAGCCACTGACCAATAGGGCCCACCATCTAATAAAGTTAATTAGTTTAAATTAACCCTGTTAATTAGTTACAGAGGCTGACATGTGGGTCCCAGTGGGACTCACCTGTCAGGTTTGACTCCGGTCAGCCCCTGTTGACTGCTGACATCATCATTACATCAAGATGATGTCACCCTATACTGTTCTGGATAATGTTGATTTAAATTAATTAAATAAATCCAGAAAAAGATTTAAAACCTTGAAAAATCATAGAATTTAAACCGTAACTCACATCGAAAAACTTTATACATGAAAGTTGCTCAGAACGACGAGACGAATCCAACCGTGCCATCTGTTTCCGTGTCGGGACCCTCTACGGAGGTGAACCCGCAACTTTTTACCCGTTTCCGGTAGATGAATAGTGCATACACCCCGGTTAATAATTCCAACTTAAATCCTAAAATAACTAAAATGTTTTAGATATGTCTTTAGGCAACCCTACACTGCACGTTAGCATATCATGCTCTGTGTTGCATATGTTTGCTGTGTATTTATCTGTTTCCTCCCCCTCTTCTCTCTCGGTAGACCCCGAGACCGACGCAGCTCAGGAGCCTGATGACACCGTTGACGACCTTGCCTTTGCCGCCGAGCAACCAAGCAAGCACCCCCCTTTTGAACATGCCGATATCGCCTATTTTTTCTCTCTTATGCTTGCATTAGAAATTGCTACTGCTACTATTTATCCCATTCTGATGCATAACCTGTTTATTGTAACCTACTATTGATACCTTACCTGCTTATCCTAAACTGCTTAGTATAGGCTGGATAGAGACCCCAGTGACCCCACTTGTCCCGATTGCCCCGCTGGATTATCGGAAGACTCGACAACCAGGCCCCAGCACCGCACATCACACCCCCTTTATCTGTAAGACACTACATCGTTACCATCGAGTGCCGAGGGTGATACCTCGTAAGCACTTTCGATGTTAACTTTGTGGAGTAGTTACTCGGTCGTGGTCATCGAGGGTGATTCCTCCTTCACCACTTCCGGTAACGACGCTGTCATGCAACACCTCAAGCGTGAACCTCGAGGGTGATTCCTCCTAAGTTCACCTTGACAGATACATCGAGTAGGAATCCAACGAGGGTGATACCTCGGATTCCCCTGATGTTATGGACACACGGATACTTGGACTGTACTACTGTTACTTGGAAAGGCAGGTCGACCTTGAGAGGTACCCGCGAGTGATGTGGAGACGGGTTGACCTGGAGGGTGCCCGAGATATGAATACGAGGCGTGCCCGGGCATTCTTAGCCCTTGCCGCAAGTCCTCGAGACGGGGCGACGCAGTCACATCGATCGTGAGTCTCTGCTTGTTACTGCGCTACCAATACGCTAACGATTTGGATATGTGATCTAAGTGGGCCTCTGGCCCGATAGCACTAACCATCACGCGGGAATAAATATGGGTACTCTACATTGTGGCATCAGCCGAAAGCTCTGTCAGACATCCAGTTCAGCATTGTGGCACGGTCGGATCGTGTCGGCCATCCGAGGCGACGCTGGTATCCACCCTGCATGCAACGACCCGGAGTGCACAGGGCGATGGCCCAAGACCCCTGAGTGCTTAGGATGTAGACCGGCGGGGACCTCTCTGCTGAGCTCTAGGTAGGGTTGCGGTGTGTCGTTTGGCCGAGGCCGAGCATGACCCAGAAAAGTGTGTCTGACCGGAGTTAAGCGAGCGTGGTGGGTAAGTTGGTGCACCCTTGCAGGGAAGAACTAATCTATGCATAGCCGGATCCTCGGTAATGTACGCTCGGAGTTGTATCCCGATCGATAAAACTAGAACATAATGATGAGATATGGATACTAGGGCTCTGGGATTGCTTTCTCGCAGGGAGTCGAGAAAGGATCTCTGGCCGAGGTTGATACTTATTGCTACTACTACTTTATATTGTACTAATCTACACTCTTCTAATGCTGCAAGACCGTTGAAGATGCTAGTCTTCGATAGGACTAGGCCTTCCCTCTATTCTGGCATTTCTGCAGCCCAGTCCACATATATAGCCTTTCTTTGATAATGTTGCATATGTAGTGTAGATCCTTGCTTGCTGAGTACTTCGGATGAGTACTCATGGTTGCTTTGCTTCCTCCTTTTCCCCATATCCATTTGATGCAACCAGATGATGGAGCCCCGGAGCCAGATGCCCCTGTCGACGATCACTACTACTACGAGCTTGCCAACGACCAGGAGTAGGATCGGAGGGTCCCAGGCAGGAGGCCTGTGCCTTTCGATCATAGTGTTTTCTTTGCCCCGCCTTTTAAGGGCCTATCTGTGTTTTCTTTTATATCTGTACTCAGATGTCTGATGCTTCCGCTGACGCTTGTATGCGAGCTTATGTATTCGAGCCCTCGAGGCCCCTGGCTTGTAATATAAAGCTTGTAAGACTTTATTTATGTTTTAGAGTTGTGTTGTGATATCTTCTCGTGAGTCCTTAGGCTTGATCGTGTGTATTTGCATGCATGATTAGTGCACGATTGAGCCGGGGGTGTCACAGGTTGGTATCAGAGCCGACTGCCTGTAGGAACCCCCTTTCCAACTCGTTGGCCGAAGTTGAGTCTAGTCATTGAAAAACTTTTACTAACATGGCTGTGTGGCTTACGGGCCCATGTTGCCAATTGGGTGGTATTAGGATCTTTTATTCCTCGTCTATACTCTGGGACTCTGATCTCTCTTTCTTTTGGGTTAAAATTTTACTAACTCCAACATTAGGTTCTCATGATCACATCCACCCGGAGTTCTGAAATTTCCCCCCTTCCTTCAAGATTGTGGGTCAGGTTCTGCTTGCAGGATCCTTTTATCGAGAGCACCCTGTGTTGTCACTTGAAGATTCCTCACTCCAGCAGTTTTCTCCGACGTTGATGTAGCCTTTGCTATGTCTCGTTGTGTGCTTCCTTACCGCGTGTCTGTGCGCCGCCTAGTTTGTCTAGCTGCGAGCATTCCTGAGCGCGTACTATCCGTTTGAATCTAACTCTGTGCATGGATTAGTATGTCTTTAACGACTACTATCATATATCTAATGCCATTCTTGTTAATTTCCTGTGTTACATCATGAATAACTCCATACACATGCAGTTGATATTACTAAACTGTCCCTGTTGTTTCTAGTAGGATGTCTGATGATCCTCCACCTCCACCTTATATTGCCGCAATGATGCAGCAGTTTGAACTGAACTGTCAGGTTATGACCAGGATATTGGCTTAGTTCCCAAACCAGAATGCTCATCAACAGCCTACCCCAATAACACTGCAAGAATTTGTGCGCCTCAACCCGTCTGTTTTCCGCAACTCCACCAATCCTATGGATGATGATGATTGGCTTCGTGACATCCTGTTTGAGATGGAATCAGCTAATGTTGCTCCTGACAATTACGTCACCCTTGCGACATTTCATTTGAAGGGTCCAGCTGCTCAATGGTGGGAAAGCCACAAGGGTATGTTGCCTGCTGGAACTGTAACTACTTGGCAGGAATTTCAGCCAGCTTTCCGTGCATGGCACATTCCTCAAGGTCTGATGGACCAGAAGAAGCAGGAATTTTGCAAACTCACCCAGGGAACAATGACTGTGGATGAATATCAGAGGAAATTCCTTGAATTATCCCGCTGTGCTGCGGATGAGGTCTGCACTGACGCTCGCAAGCAAGAGAAATTCTGTGAAGGACTGCGTACTGATATAAACCTCGCACTTGCTATCCATGATTGCACAGACTTCGCAACGCTTGTCAGCCAATCTTTCCAAGTTGAAACTGCTCTGACTAAGTACCAGGCGTCACTCAAGCGCACTCGTGATGTTGGCTCATCCTCGGGTCGACCTGTTCAGAAACGTCAAGTCTGGATTCCCCACAATGTTTACCACCGACCTGCTCCAACACCAAGGCCGTCATATGTTGCACCTCGTCTGCCTTCACCGCCGAGACAGCTAACGGTTCATGATAGACAGCCTAATGCTATGGCTTCTCCTCAGGTTGCACCACGTCCTCCTATTGGTAGTAAGAAGAGTTGTCGAAACTGCCGATTCAGAAACCGTAATATCATACCGTCTGCTGTTGTACTTGGCCATGCCAATCACGTCAATGCTGAAAAGGCTCAGAAGGAACCGACTGTCGTGGGAACGATTCCGACAGTATGAAGGGGGTAGGGTAAAGGAGCATGATCTATCGAGATGCATATGGGTGACACGGTGATTTTAGCGAGTTCGGGCCTCTCACAGTGGAGATAATAGCCCTACGTCTCGTGCTCCGGAGAGGCTTTGTTTTATCTGATTATGTATCCGGAGATTACAATGTGTGTGAGAAAGAGGAGAGCGGATCCCCATGCCTGAGCTAAGTCCGGAGACTAGAGAGAGAGAGAGAGAGAGGTCGCAGAAAAAGGCCCCCTAGTCTAGTGGTGAGGGGTGGCTTGTATAGAGTGCGCCACCCCTTCACCTCCTATGTTACACAATGGATCATCAATGCCATAATATCTGCTTACTACGAAACTGCTACTATGAGAATGATGCTCCGACTATTTTGTCGACTGTCTGGTCTTCGTATATCCGAGTGAGATCGGGTGCTCCGAGTGGAATGAGTTCGTCGAGTGGATGCAGGATCTTCCGAGTGAGCTGATTGTCGAGTGGCTCGTAAGCTTATGGTTACTTCAGTCGGAATCTTCCATGTAATCTTGTAATCTTGCATGTGGTCTCTTCAGGTGGGGTGTGTAGGCCATGCTTAGGACCCTACCCCTAATACATATCCACATCATTAGCCCCCGAATGGATCAGGGTTCGAGTGAGAAAGGGATAGTGTAGGTTCTGCCAAACTCAACGTTCTGAATGAGCTTTGAGATTTTGCTGATGCTTGTGACGACTGGGCCTTCTAGCATTCGCCTTGATCTATTCAGCTTATCAGTCCTTCTGAGTGAATTTGGATGTAGGTCCTGCATCGAGTAACTGATTACTCGGAATTTCTTCACGTATGGAACGTGTCTCTTTTTTTTTGTTTGGCCGTCACTCGGACCGGGCGAACCATTCCGAGTGGATACCATTCCAGTGGGGGCACGCTGAGTGCACCCACTGGGTGTAGTCCCCGAGACTGCCGTCGACTGCGGGCAGTCGGTGGGAGTCTTAGAGCCTGTCTTTTTTGTTGTTGTTTGGCCGTCACTCGGACCGGGCGGACCGTTCCGAGTGGATACCATTCCAGTGGGGGCACGCTGAGTGCAGTCAACAGGAGTCTTAGATCCTGTCTTTTTTGTTGTTATTTGGCCGTCACTCGGACCGGGCGGACCGTTCCGAGTGGATACCATTCCAGTGGGGGCACGCTGAGTGCACCCACTGGGTGTAGTCCCCGAGACCTTCGTTGACTGCAGGCAGTCGGCGGGGGTCTTAGAGCCTGTCTTTTTTTGTTGTTTGGCCGTCACTCGGACCGGGCGGACCATTCCGAGTGGATACCATTCCAGTGGGGGCACGCTGAGTGCACCCACTGGGTGTAGTCCCCGAGACCTACGTCGACTACGGGCAGTCGGCGGGGGTCTTAGAGCCTGTCTTCTGATCTGAAACTAAATTAAACAGGTGAACCCTCGGGCACTCGGCATGGTAAATGACTTCAGCCTAGAACTGTGGCGGGTCTTCATGCATTCGGAATGGATCTTCATGGACACGGTAAATAACCACAATCTAGAGCTAGTCAATCTGATGAATCTTCCTGTGCTTGGCATGGTAAATAAGCTCAGCCTGGAGCTGAGTCAGTCGGGCTGATCTTCGTGCGCTTGGCACGGTAAATAAATTCAACCTGGAACTGGACCAATCAAGCGAATCTTCGTGCACTCGGCCCGACTGAATGAATTCGGCCCTGAAACTGCTGACTGCAGAAAAAGGCTGGACACTCCAGGGAGTAATCGTTCCAGTAGTACTTCTTGCATTGATCGTTAGCCTTTGCATGAAAGGGGTATTTGTAAGAGTACATCGTATCCGTAGAGGAGCTTCGTTTTCGCCCTTTCGCATGAAAGGGGTATTTGTCCGAGTGGACGTGCTTCCCGACTAATCGGGGTATGTTGACTGCAAGGAAAAACTTGGTGGCACTCGTATGTCTCCCGGAGGAGGTAGACTAGTGGTCTGACATGGACGTGCCATGAAACCCGAGTGACGATGCTAGTGTGTGGGCTGTCTCTCCGGAGAGAGGCCACTCATTATCCCAGGGGAACACTAGCACATGCCATCTTTGAGTCCAAGTTTGTGAAACTGACGCCTTGGAGCCTAGAATAAGGGCCAAGTGTATCTGTAGAGGAGCGTCGTTTTCACCCTTTTGCAGTCCTGAAGATGACTCCAGGTAATGATTCGGGCGATCGTCTGAGTGGACGGTGCTACCCTTATAGATCTTCGGCGGACCGAGCATGTATGGTCAAAAAAATATTCCCGATGTGATCCACAGGTTGATCAAATGGGCGTAACCCCTGAAGGCGGCATGGCCCACGGTTGTGCGCAGCCCCCGAGTGATGCTCGAAAGAGGTAAGCTCGCTACAGAGTGCGGTACAAGGTTTGTTCATATAAGTAACTTAGTCGTTCCCGTGCTGGGGGTGTAGTGGTGAAGACATGTCCAACCAATGGTGACGCGCGGGGCGACCGAGGGGCGAGGATGTGTACAACCGAGTGACGACGCGCGGGGCGGCCGAGTGGTGAAGACGTGCACAACCGAGTAGCGACGCGCGGAGCGGCTGAGTGGTGAAGACGTGCCCAACCGATTGGCGACGCGCGGGGCGACCGAGTCATGATGTGCGAGGTGGCCGAATGATGAAGGCGTGCACAACTGAGTGGCAATGCGCGGGGCGGCCGAGTGGTGAAGACGTGCACAATCGAGAGGCAACGTACGGAGCGGCCGAGTGGTGAAGACGTTCACAACCGAGTAGCGCGGTGCGGGACGGCCGAGTGAGGATGCGCGAGGTGGCTGAGTGAAGGCCTACATGTCCAGCCAAGTGGTGATGTGCGGGGTGGTCGAGTGACAGATTGCGTGTCCAGCCAAGTGGCTGAAATGGTCTTCGAAGGAGTTAGCCAGATGCTTTCGAAGCTAATGTAGCGACGAGGTCGGTGTAGTGTGGTTGCGACACAACAAGACCGGCATGACAACTGAGTCTGAGTAGGAATGAAGATGGCGTGCAGAGCGTCTGGGTGATTATAAAACTTGTCAAAGTGACGGATCGAATGCACTTGTTGAAGTGAAGGATCTGACTGGTGATGAAGTACTCGACTACTCAGGAGAGTGTCATTCCAAATGAGATGCAGCCCCCGAGTGCGGCGTAGCCCCCGAGAGTATTACAGGCTTCGACAACGGACATGTCGGAATACGAGAAATATAGTTTTGAATGGATGATTTGCAATTCATTGAGTCGGACTCGGGTAAAGATGAGGAGAAGCTTCCGAGTGATGCTCGAAAGAGGCAAACTCGCAAAAGAGTGAAGTTTAATTATAAAAGGGACTTATCTGTCTCATGCCTGACGAGGTCTATATCATTGATACGATGAAGAGGATTCCACAGAGGGGTTGGATGTGTTTGAAGTCAACAGAGCGACAAGGTCGGTGTTGTGGTGCGCTAGGACCGGTACGGTGACCGAGTCCGAGCAGCGATGAAGTTGGCGCATAGGGCCGTCGAGTGATCGCGTAACTTGTGTAAGAAAAATAGCACAAGCCAACGTAACGATTTCTCGAGGAAATTTGATGTGTGCTGAAATAATTTGTGTGAATAGCACCCATAGACACCCGTTGGGAGTGCAAGGGGCTTGCTGGTTAACCAGCAAGAGTCTGAAAGAGCGAAGGATCCGTTCGAACTTGTCGAAGTGAAGGATCCGACTGAACTCATTGGAATACTGGCTCAAATAAAACGGAAGTGTAGTGTTTCGACTGAGTTGCAGCCCCGGAGGACCGATGCAAACTCGAAATGAAGAACACATGGTGTTTGTGAATGATGTATGCGAAAAAATGGAAGTTGGACTCGGGAGTCACATAACCAGTACTAAGCAAGTATGTGAAAATAAGCAGCCGAGCGTAGAGGTACACTCGGTGGCGTGGCCTCCGAGTGAACATGATGTGTGAATTATGGGATACCCGGGAAGACGGAAATAACAGAATGTAAAATGACTTAGCTGTCTGAAGGCGCGCGAGTGGCCGAGTGGTGATGAGGCGACCAACCGAGTGGCGACGCGCGGGGCGGCCGAGTGATTATGAGGCGACCAACCGAGTGGCGACGCGCGGGGAGGCCGAGTGGTGATGAGGTGACAAACCGAGGGCGACGCGCGGGGCGGCCGAGTGGTTATGAGGTGACCAACCGATGGCGACGCACGGGGCGGCCGAGTGGTTATGAGGTGACCAACCGATGGCGACGCGCGGGGCGGCCAAGTGGTTATGAGGTGACCAACCGATGGCGACGCGCGGGGCGGCCGAGTGGTTATGAGGTGACCAACCGATGCGACGCGCGGGGCGCCGGAGTGTGTGATGAGGTGACAACCGATGGCGACGCGCGGGGCGGCCGAGTGGTTATGAGGTGACCAACCGATGGCGACGCGCGGGCGGCCGAGTGGTTATGAGGTGACCAACCGATGGCGACGCGCGGCGGCCGAGTGTGATGAGGTGACCAACCAGATGGCGACGCGCGGGGCGCCGAGTGGTTATGAGGTGACCAACCGAGTGGCGACCGCGGGCGGCCGGGTGGTGATGAGGTCCAACCGGGCGACGCCGGGCGGCCGATGGTATGAGGTGACCAACCGATGCGACGCGCGGGGGGCCGAGTGGTTATGAGGTGACCAACCGAGTCAACGCGCGCGGCGAGTGGTGATGAGGTGACCAACCGTGGGCGACCGCGGGCGGCCGAGTGGTTATGAGGTGACCAACCGATGGCGACGCGGGGCGGCCGAGTGGTGATGAGGTGACCAACCGATGGCGACCCGGGGCGGCCGAGTGGTGTGAGGTGACCAACCGAGTGGCGACGCGCGGGGCGGCCGAGTGGTGATGAGGTGACCAACCGATGGCGACGCGCGGGGCGGCCGAGTGGTTATGAGGGACCAACCGATGGCGACGCGCTGGGCGGCCGAGTGGTGATGAGGTGACCAACCGATGGCGACGCGCGGGGCGGCCGAGTGGTGATGAGGCGACCAACCGAGTGGCGACGCGTGGGGCGGCCGAGTGGTTATGAGGTGACCAACCGATTGGCGACGCGCGGAGCGGCCGAGTGGTGATGAGGTGACCAACCGAGTGGCGACGCGCGGAACGGCCGTGTCGGGCAAGTTGATGAAGATGTGCCAAGCCGAATGATTGTGCGCAGGACGGCCGAGTCGAGGAAGTTGATGAAGACATGCTCAAGCATGTGATGGTGTGCGGCCGAGTCGCGTGAAGATGCGAGGAAGTGGACCGCGACGTGTCCATCATCGAAGGAATTGATGAAGATGCGGCTGGACATTGTTGGACGGCCGACCGAACAAGTTCCACTCGACTGGACAAATTCCATCCGAGTGTATCTTGGCCCTATAAGTTCGCGGTTGTATTTGTTGTCGATGATGTTCCGGATGCATGTTAACCGGCTGAGTAAAAAGGTGAGCCGGTCGAGTGAACCCAGAGGCTTCATGGCCGAATGAGCGCCATTTGAGTCGATGCTTCGTCCGAGTGCTCCTGTCCGTCCGAGTGAACCACAGCTGGGCTGCGACCTGGTCGGTGTGGAGCTGGTTGGACAAACCAACGCGGAGTGCTGGGCTCACATGCGTTGGTGAGGTTCGGCGTGGACGTGCCCACGAGCGCTGCTCCCTCCGCTGGAGGTGGGCGACTGCTAGCAGCCAAGGACACTATGCAGCGGAGGCAGCCAGGCGCGACGACGCTGGAGCTGGGCGCCGGCGGGCTGACGATGAGGTCGACTTGGTGCAGAGCCCGGACAGACATGGAGCAATAAATCCCTGGTAATTACGGATTGAAGCAGTTGCCCACGATCCAACGCATTGATGGAGTCGTCCACGCCCAATGCATTTATGGATTTGCCCCAGGTCCAAAATCTGCATGCTATAACTCTTGCCAAATTGATGTAATGGCAGTTTTCTTTTCTTAATTGCGTACTAATTGTCATTGATTTGTTAATCAAAGTACTTTCCTTTCTTCTCCTTCCGTGACGTGCATGCAAGTGGGATATGTGATTAGAGGAGTCTGCATGCATGCGTGCCAAAGGCAAGCCCAGCCGCCGAGCGATTGACGCCAGCGAGGGGATGTGGCCGTGCGTGGGGGCGTCGTAGACGAGGCCGGAGTCGACGCGGCGGACCGCGCCGGAGGCCGTTAGCACGAGCTCGCCGACGGCGTCGTAGACGAGGCCGGAGACGACACGGCGGACCGCGCCGGAGGGCATTTGTACGAGCTCGCCGACGGCGTCGTAGACGAGGCCGGAGACGACGCGGCGGACCGCGTCGGAGGGCGTTTGTACGAGCTCGCCGACGGCGTCGTAGACGAGGCCGGAGATGACGCGGGCGGCCGAGTGATGTCGCACAGGCGGACGAGTGGCGGCGCGCAGGAGGCCGAGCGTCAGTGATCCGGTTTAGTCCGAGTGAGCTAGTCCCATCCGAGTGATCATGCCGACTGGAGGGAGTTGCTGCCGAGTGGTTGATGCCGGAGGGAGTGTGCGCCCGCGCCGCACCGCGGCCAGCAGACGATACATGAGGGATGAGCCGCCGAGCACCCGCAGAGGCTGCCGCCGAACCATCGACGTCGGAGGGAGAAGCTGCTGAGCGTGGCGGCATGGCCAACTCCCGATCCCCACGTCGCGTCAAGTTTTTGCCTCCAGCGCGGGAGACGCTGTCCTGTGCGAGGGCTGAGCCAGCTTCCGGTTGCGGCGGTGTGGTGTTGGCTCCATCGTACAGGCTATCGGCGAGCGCTTGGAGTCGGACGGAGGAACCGCCGGCGATTCGCCAACGCCTGCCGCTTCAGATGCCGTTACCATGCATTGATGGAGTTGACCACGTCCAAAACCTGTACCATGCAAGAGGCTTAATTAGCGGTAATTAAGCAAGAGTTTAAGATGGGACTGCATGCAGTGGAAGTTTCCTTCTTCCACGGGGCATTTATCTCCCTGCATGCAGTTTACTCCCTGGGAAAGAATTGATATTTAATGGAGAGTGGTTCTCGGTGGGTGCTGATGAGTAGTTGATGCTGGTGGGGCTCGTCGACGAGTAGTTCGTGTCGGCGGAGGAAACGCCACATGCCAGCAACATGCCGGACCTGCGCCTCGCCGCTTGGGGGAACAGACCGCTAGTTGGATCGGCAGTTCCCCGACGCGGAGGCTATGGCAAAGCAGCCAATTGGAGCGAAGAGCTCAGTGTCGATGGATGCCGCGATCCGTCACCCAGGGAGGACAACAAGCCTCAGATCGGAGGAAGGAGTCGAGCCGCCGATCGGACCTGCGCTTCCCTGGAGGCTGTGCGCGGGGGCGTGTCATCAGCGTCACACGCGTGGCCGGCCCCGTCATCTGTGTCGCGTAGAGGCCGTGCCATCACCATGGAGTTCATCGTTGCGTGCCGAGCCAACAACTCCATGGTGGAGGCTGCAGCTGCGCAGTCGATCAGATGGAAGGGTGGCCTCCTGAGATTTGCCTAAGGATAGATGAATGTAAAAACCATTTGCATCATGGCTCGATAGACGCCATGCCCCATGGTGGGCGCCAACTGCGTGGGAACGATTCCGACAGTACGAAGGGGGTAGGGTAAAGGAGCATGATCTATCGAGATGCATATGGGTGACACAGTGATTTTAGCGAGTTCGGGCCTCTCACGGTGGAGATAACAGCCCTACGTCTCGTGCTCCGGAGAGGCTTTGTTTTATCTGATTATGTATCCGGAGATTACAATGTGTGTGAGAAAGAGGAGAGCGGATCCCCATGCCTAAGCTAAGTCCGGAGACTAGAGAGAGAGAGAGAGAGAGAGGTCGCAGAAAAAGGCCCCCTAGTCTAGTGGTGAGGGGTGGCTTATATAGAGTGCGCCACCCCTTCACCTCCTATGTTACACAATGGATCATCAATGCCATAATATCTGCTTACTACGAAACTGCTACTATGAGAATGATGCTCCGACTGTTTTGTCGACTGTTTGGTCTTCGTATATCCGAGTGAGATCGGGTGCTCCGAGTGGAATGAGTTCGTCGAGTGGATGCAGGATCTTCCGAGTGAGCTGATTGTCGAGTGGCTCGTAAGCTTATGGTTACTTCAGTCGGAATCTTCCATGTAATCTTGTAATCTTGCATGTGGTCTCTTCAGGTGGGGTGTGTAGGCCATGCTTAGGACCCTACCCCTAATACATATCCACATCACCGACTATCATGCTGGGAACACTCTATGTGAATTCAGTACCAGCCTCTGTTCTCTTTGATTCAGGAGCATCGCATGCTTTTTTGTCCCAACAATTTGCTCAGTCACATGAGTTATACCTGGAAAATTTACCCACTCCTCTAATCGTTCAGTCCCCGAGATCCAAGTGGCAAACCACAATGGTAAGCCCTCACAACCACATCGAGATTGGAGGTCTACTTTTTCCGGTTTCTCTCATTGTACTTGGACCTTCCGACATAGACATCATTCTCGGTATGGACTGGTTGACCGCCCATAATGCTTTGATTGACTGTGCTGCTAAGGAAGTCCAATTTACCCATCCTTCTGGCCAGATAGTCAAATACTCAGCCCGAATACTCAGGATGCTGAGAGCCAGATATATGCTCTGAATGCATTGAATGCTTCACCTCTTGAAGGCATCGACAACGTTCCCATTGTTCGTGATTTTCAAGACGTCTTCCCAGAGGAACTTCCAGGAATACCCCCTGTTAGAGCTGTCGAGTTTGTCATTGACTTGAAACCAGGCACAACTCCTATTGCGAAGCATCCTTATAAGATGCCTCCGCACCACCTTCTCGAGCTTAAGGAAGAAATCGACAAGTCACTTAAGAACGGTTTCATCCGCCCCAGTTCCTCTGCTTGGGGAGCACCTTCACTCTTCGTTAAGAAGAAGGACAAAACTAACCGATTGGTTCAGGATTATCGGCCCATTAACCAAGCCACAATCCAGAACAAATACCCACTGCCCCGGATCAATGATCTTTATGATCAGGTTGCTGGGTCCTCTGTGTTCTCGAAACTTGACTTGAGGTTGGGTTATCATCAGATCCGTGTTAGTGAAGAGGATATTCCCAAGACTGCATTTGTTACTCGCTATGGCTCTTATGAGTACACTGTCATGTCATTTGGTTTAACAAATGCTCCAGCAACCTTCTCCCAGTTGATGAACTATATCTTCATGGATTACCTCGACAAATTCGTCGTGGTGTATCTAGATGATATTCTGGTCTATTCAAAGAATAAAGAAGAACATGCTGAACACCTCCGTCTTGTACTGGAAAGGCTACGAGAACACCAGTTGTATGCCAAATACTCCAGATGTGAATTTTGGCTTTCTGAAGTAACCTATCTTGGTCATGTGATCTCCAAAGATGGCATTGCTATTAACCCAGAACGAGTTCAGGCTATTCTTGGCTGGACTCCTCCGAAGAACATCAAGCAAGTGAGAAGTTTTCTCGGCCTTGCAAGCTATTGCCGTCGATTTGTCGAGAAATTTTCTAAGATTGCCAAGCCCCTGACTAATCTGCTTCACAAAGGCGTTAAATTTGAGTGGACAGACAAATGTCAGGAAAGTTTCCAAACTCTCAAGGACAAGCTAACTTCTGCTCCAGTTCTTGCTCCTCCGGATTCTCGCAAAGACTTTGTGATATATTGTGACGCCTCTCGTCAAGGATTAGGCTGTGTCCTAATGCAAGAACGAAGAGTAATTGCTTATGCTTCGCGTAAATTGCGTCCACATGAAGAAAATTATCCAGTGCCTGACCTTGAACTTGCTGTTGTGATATATGCATTGAAGCTGTCGCGGCATTACCTTCTTGGTAATCGTTGTGAGATTTATACTGATCACCAGAGTCTGAAGTACTTGTTTACTCAGCCGGATCTTAATCTCCGTCAACAGCGATGGTTGGAAACAATTACGGACTATGACTGTGGTATTTCATATACCCCTGGCAAGGCTAACGTGATGGATGATGCCTTAAGCCGCAAGTCCTATTGCGACAACCTCATGGTTAGGCGAGCTCAACTTCGTCTTTTTGAAGAACTGCGCAAGCTGAATCTGCGTATTGTTCCACAGGGTTCTCTTAATAACCTTGTGATACAACCAGATCTTGAGAAAGCTGTTAAGAATGCACAAGCTAAAGATGCTGAAATTGATCTGATGAAGAAAGATCTTCACCTTGAAAAGTACTGGGATTTCTCGCTATCTGAAGATGGAACCTTGTATTTCAGAGACCGCATTGTCATACCTCGCTTCGAGCTTATGACTGACAAGGTCATGAAGGAGGCACATGATACACCGTTGTCTATTCATCCGGGTAGTACCAAGATGTATCGTGATCTCTGACAAAGGTACTGGTGGTCCAAAATGAAGCAGGATATTGCTCGGTACGTTGCTGAATGTGACGTTTGCCGCCGCGTTAAAGCAGAACATCAGAAGCCTGCTGGAATTCTACAACCGTTACCTATTCCTTTATGGAAATGGGATATAGTGCAAATGGATTTCATTACAGGACTTCCCAGGTCACAGAAGGGTCACGATGCTATTCTTGTCGTCGTCGACCAACTTTCTAAAGTTGCACACTTTCTGCCTGTCAAAGAGACAATCACTGCTAGTTAGTTAGCAGAGTTATATATCTCCAGAATTGTTTCACTCCACGACATTCCGAAGGAGATCAGTTCGGACCGTGGCGGTCTTTTCACCTCCAAGTTCTGGGAAAGTTTCCAAGAAGCTATGGGAACTCATATTACCTGGAGTTCAGCTTATCACCCCCAGTCCCAAGGCCAAGTCGAGCGAGTAAATCAAGTGCTTGAAGACATGCTTCGGGCTTGTGTTATATCTTTCGGCAAGAAGTGGGAAGAATCTCTTCCTTATGTGGAATTCTCATACAACAACAGCTATCAAGCCAGCTTGAAAATGGCTCCCTTCGAAGTACTTTATGGATGTAAGTGTTGAACCCCTCTGAATTGGTCAGAAACTAGGGAACGACCGCTCATGGGTCTGGATATTACCCAACACGCAGAAGAGCAAGCTCGTATCATCTGTGAAAACCTCAAGGCGGCTCAGGACCGCCAGAAGAGCAACTATGATCGCAAACGATGGGGTTTGACTTATCAACCTGGTGATCAAGCTTATCTACGTGTCACTCCGATGAAGGGCACTCACCGTTTCGGAATCAAGTCCAAGTTAGCTCCCCGCTACATTGGCCCCTTTCACATTGTTGCCAGACGTGGTCAGGTGGCATATAAACTGGAGTTAACACCGCAATTCTCTTATATCCACAACATCTTCCATGTGTCGCAACTTCGTCGTTGATTCAAGGAATCTCCGCACCGCGCAGTGGATCACGAGATGCTAGAATTGCAAGATGATCTTTCTTATAAGGAGCATCCGATCCGCATCCTCGATGAATCTGAATGTCGAACCCGTCAGAAGACGACCAATTTCCTCAAAGTGCAGTGGTCAAATCATACTGAAGATGAAGCCACTTGGGAACGCGAGGATAATCTTCGTGCGGAATACCCCGATCTTTTCCCTTCTACCTCTTAATTCTCGGGACGAGAATTCTTGTTAGAGGAGGAGATTTGTAACACCCCCAGTGGTTAGCTACAGTAATCCCCCTTTTGATAATGCCATGTCATCATGATCAACAGTGCTTAAACATCATTTGGATCATATCTCATTTCAAATTTCTTCTCTGAAAACAATTCAAATTCTAAGTGCAAAATAAAGTTGCCCAAAAGTTGCTGGAAAAACGTTCATCATCCAGCAAATATTCCAAAACAAATGTTGTTAAGGAAAACAACATCACCATCAACTCATATTTGGGTTAGTGCATTTAAAATAGTGCAAAAACAGCACTTTAAATGACTTTTCATTTTTGAAAAATCCAAATGAATTCCAAAACTGTCCAAACTTTATGTGGCAGAGCAAAATATTCGAAAGTATTTGTTTTGGCCAGTGGCATATTTTTGCAAAGTCATTTGTGGCTAAAGGAAAATGCAAAAGCTACTGGAAAAAGAAAAACAGAAAAAGAAAAGACAAAAGGCCAGAAGCTACTGTGTACTTAAGCCCACCTGGCACAGTGTAGCCCAGCCCGCCAAGCCTCTTCCCCCACCTCCCCCACTGCTCCTCCCCGCTCGCTGTCGCCTCCTGCACGCACGCGCCTGCGCCCTCTCCCCGGCCCCCCTCGCTCTCTGTTCGACAGCGCGCGCCTGCGCCCGCACGTGGAGGATAAGGGCAAGGCCCTACGCATCCTTGGCCTCTCCCTCTCACTCTCCCCTTGTCTACCTCGCCAGATCCCCCTCGCCCGAGCGCCATCGCCACCGTCTAGCTCCCACCACCGCGGCCACCAACCGCCCCGTGCCTCGCTGCCATGCCCTGAAGCATGACCGTCGTCCGCCTCATCGTCCCCGACCGCGCTCGCGAGCCGGGAACCACCGGACCGCCCGCAGCGCCATCGTCTTCCTCCTCCAGACGCCGGAGATCCGCCACCGTCTCGCTTCACCGGACCTCCCCGAGCTCGTTGCCTAGACCCTACGCCCCGCGGTGAGCTCCTGCGCCGGTTGCGCTCGTCCCTACCCCCTCTAGCCGGCCGTAGCTCGCCCCGACGCACTCGCGCTCACGCTACCGCGGTCGAGCTCGCTGGCGTGGCCCCTATGGCCACAGTCCGCGCCCGTTCTCGTTTTCGCATTCAACACCACCGTCCGAACCCGTAGCGCCTGTCCGCTGCCCTCCCCGTGGCCCCTGGCGCCGATCCCACGTTCGCCTGAACTCCGGCGCCGCCGCGGTAGTCCTAGCACGCAACTCCGGCCGATTTAGCTCGCGCTAGGGCTGTAGATCGACGTGGATCGATCTTCCCGTTCGAATGCCGCTAGCCGCCGTCGATTTGGTCGCCGGACGACGAATCCCGACGATATCCGACGCACGCCGCCGCGAAACGAGCTCGCCGGCGCGATTTCGGCGAGGCTCCGGTCATCGCCGACGTGGAACTGACCGGGTCCCACCCTGGGCCACTGACGCTGGGCCCTGCGGCCACGTTGACCAGTCAATGGTCGCCGCTGACCGCTGACTGGGCGCCCGTGTCACTGACATGCGGGCCCCACGCGTTTTAAACATTTTTATAAATACTAAAAGTGCTAATTAATATGTTAATCCTAATTTAATTAATTAAATCACTAATTAGCCACTGACCAGTAGGGCCCACCATCTAATTAAGTTAATTAGTTTAAATTAACCCTGTTAATTAGTTACAGAGGCTGACATGTGGGTCCCAGTGGGACCCACCTGTCAGGTTTGACTCTGGTCAGCCCCTGTTGACTGCTGACATCATCATTACGTCAAGATGACATCACCATGTACTGTTTTGGATAATGTTGATTTAAATTAATTAAATAAATCCAGAAAAAGATTTAAAACTTTGAAAAATCATAGAATTTAAACCGTAGCTCAGATAAAAAAACTTTATACATGAAAGTTGCTCAGAACGATGAGACATATCCAACCATGCCATCTGTTTTCGTGTCGGGACCCTCTACGGAGGTGAAACCACAACTTTTTGCCCGTTTCCGGTAGATGAATAGTGCATACACCCTGGTTAATAATTCCAACTTAAATCCTAAAATAACTAAAATGTTTTAGATATGTCTTTAGGCAACCCTGCACTGCATGTTAGCATATCATGCTCTGTATTGCATATGTTTGCTGTGTATTTATCTATTTCCTCCCCCTCTTCTCTCTCGGTAGACCCCGAGACTGACGCAGCTCAGGATCCCGACGACACCGTTGACGACCTTGCTTTTGCCGCCGAGCAACCAGGCAAGCACCCCCCTTTTGAACATGCCGATATCGCCTATTCTTTCTCTCTTATGCTTGCATTAGAAATTGCTGCTGCTACTGTTTATCCCATTCTAATGCATAGCCTGTTTATTGTAACCTACTATTGATACCTTACCTGCTTATCCTAAACTACTTAGTATAGGCTGGATAGAGACCCCAGTGACCCCACTTGTCCCGATTGCCCCGCTGGATTATCGGAAGACTCGACAACCAGGCCCCAGCACCGCACATCACACCCCCTTTATCTGTACGACACTGCAACGTTACCATCGAGTGCCGAGGGTGATACCTCGTAAGAACTTCCGATGTTAACTTTGTGGAGTAGTTAGTCGGTCATGGTAATCGAGGGTGATTCCTCCTTCACCACTTCCGGCAACGACGCTGTCGTGCAACACCTCAAGCGTGAACCTCGAGGGTGATTCCTCCTAAGTTCACCTTGACGGATACATCGAGTAGGAATCCAACGAGGGTGATACCTCGGATTCCCCTGATGTTATGGACACACGGATACTTGGACTATACTACTGTTACTTGGAAAGGCGGGTCGACCCTCAGGGGTACCCGCGAGTGATGTGGAGACGGGTTGACCTGGAGGGTGCCCGAGATATCAATACGAGGCGTGGCCGGGCATTCTTAGCCCTTGCCGCAAGTCCTCGAGATGGGGCGACGCGGTCACATCGATCGTGAGTCTCTGCTCGTTACCGCGCTACCAATACGCTAACGATTTGGATATGTGATCTGAGTGGGCCTCTGGCCCGATAGCACTAACCATCACGCGGGAATAAATATGGGTACTCTACATCGTGGCATCAGCCAAAAGCTCTGTCAGACCTCCAGTTCAACATTGTGGCATGGTCGGATCGTGTCGGCCATCCAAGGCGACGCTGGTATCCACCCTGCACGCAACGACCCGGAGTGCACAGGGCGATGACCCAAGACCCCTGAGTGCTTAGGATGTAGATCGGCGGGGACCTCTCTGCTGAGCTCTAGGTAGGGTTGCGGTGTGTTGTTTAGCCGAGGCCGGGCATGACCCAGAAAAGTGTGTCCGGCCGAAGTTAAGTGAGCGTGGTGGGTAAGTTGGTGCACCCCTACAGGGAAGAACTAATCTATGCATAGCCCGATCCTCGGTAACGGACGCTCGGAGTTGTATCCCGATCGATACAACTAGAACATAATGATGAGATATGGATACTAGGGCTCTGGGATTGCTTTCTCGCAGGGAGTCGAGAAAGGATCTCTGGCCGAGGTTGATACTTATTGCTACTACTACTTTATATTGTACTAATCTACACTCTTCTAATGCTGCAAGACCACTGAAGATGCTAGTCTTCGATAGGACTAGGCCTTCCCTCTATTCTGGCATTTCTGCAGCCCAGTCCACATATACAGCCTTTCTTTAATAATGTTGCATATGTAGTGTAGATCCTTGCTTGCTGAGTACTTCGGATGAGTACTCACGGTTGCTTTGCTTCCTCTTTTTCCCCATGTCTGTTTGATGCAACCAGATGACGGAGCCCCGGAGCCAGATGCCCCTGTCGATGATCACTACTACTACGAGCTTGCCAACGACCAGGAGTAGGATCGGAGGGTCCAAGGCAGGAGGCCTGCGCCTTTCGATCATAGTGTTTTCTTTTGCCCCGCCTTTTAAGGGCCTATCTGTGTTTTCTTTTATATCTGTACTCAGATATCTGATGCTTCCGCTGACGCTTGTATGCGAGCTTATGTATTCGAGCCCTCGAGGCCCCTGGCTTGTAATATAAAGCTTGTAAGACTTTATTTATGTTTTAGAGTTGTGTTGTGATATCTTCCCGTGAGTCCTTAGGCTTGATTGTGTGCATTTGCGTGTATGATTAGTGCACGATTGAGCCGGGGGCGTCACATGGCCCACATGCAAAGTGATGGTGGTTGTCCTCTCGCACCCACTTATGCGGTTATCAGCGATATCGATGCTTTCCATCTGTGGGCCCGCTTGGTCCATCACTATTTTGCCTGACAACGAGAGAGGTTAATTTGACTTAGGAGGGGATTATTTTTTTGTTTGTAATACGGTATATATATAGGTCATGCTCTGGAATGACATGATACAGTTTGAGCACACACATGCATGTGTACGCATGAATTCCTCCCATCAAGTCGAAGTGGCTACTACCACGACACGTCATGAACCGATCTTGCTCTGTGTGGGGACTGTATGATTTTCGACGCACGCGCCACATTAATGTTGTGAAATGGTATTCAAACATGCATGCACGCATCACCTCCATACATGTGCATGTAGTGCTTGTCTTCGAACGGTACACTCCCTCGCGTGGTTATCGGCGACAAGCCTATATATTCGTGGGCCCGCGTGGACATCCATGATCACCTTGACCAACAACAAGATAGGTTACCATGGCAGATTCTTCCTTTGGTTCGTTTTATCTTAGTATAGGTCATGGTGAGATTCAGACCTAATTAAGTTTGAGCACATACTATGCACGCATGCATGCATGAATCCCCGTCATCGGCTTGAAGTGTGGTGTGACATACATATGCATCGTCAACCTAACCCTCACTCGGTGTGGGGATTTCTGGTTCGAAAGCACAGTGCCACATCAAAGTTGTTCCATTGTGTATTCAAAACACACACCTCTCCATACATATGTTTGGGCCACACGCAGGCAGTGGTTGTCTTTTGGGACTAGCTACTTGCGTGATTATTGGTGAGCTAGCCCATCTCCGGGGTCGCATGGACGACCATCACTTTGACCAACAACAAGAGAGAGGTTGTACGACCAAGGTGGATTATTCTTGGTCCGTTTTACGATCCATCTTGGTGAGATGCCTCTCTGGCCCGCCGACTGAAAGTGGGTGTGTGTGTGGGGGGGGGGGGACTGCTACTTCGCACTTTGCTAGGTGAACCTCAGTGGGGGGGGGGGCATGCGTTATAGCTTAGGATCCCTTCCTGCCGACACGAGGGGGGGGGGGGCAAGCAATATCATGCGCTTTGCGAGATAGGTGCCACATCGAAGTTGCATTTGGTATTTGAACATCAAACCACCCTTTTCATACATATATTTGGTCCACATGCAAGTGTGTTCGTGTTCTGACCCTCTCCCCCGTCATTTTTCGCCAAATTTATGAACATTAGACAAGTCGGATGACGCAACAGACACGGTTCACGCACACTAACCGTGTGCCACGCCGGTGCCCCTGTCACGCACATCCGCACAGTACATTGGGCTCCACGAGGCTTCCCCTCTCAAAATTATCTACCCGCCTGCAGCTTTTTTCTGTTTGATAACACACGGTTATTATGTTTCGACCGTGTGTGATGTTTCTTGTTCCCAATCCCGCCTGCATCCCTCGAAAATATCTGCCCGCCTCGAGGGTTTTTCTGTTTCATAACACACGGTTGTTATCTCCGGACCGTGTGCGATGCACCATCATCCAAATTTTCAATAGCCCTGGCATTTCACTCCCTTGTTTGACTCCTGCGTAGTAAAATTTTCAGTAGCCGCGTCATTTCCTCAAACACACCCCCCGCCCCCCTCCAAACACACACACACACCAAAACCTCCTCGGGCGCGCGTGCACACACACACCCCCTCCCTCGCTCGAAACCCTAGCAAGGTCGCCGCCGCCGCAAGGCCTCCATTGTCAACATCTGCCGGTTTACCCGTGCAGCTTACCCACCGATCTCCATACCCAGGCCTCCCTGAGTTTCTTAGATGATGCCTGCCAAACGCCCCCTTTCCCACAGATCCCCATCCCCCACTCCAGAGCATCGCAGCCTAAGCCCGGCTATGCTTCCCGTGGAGCTCGAGGAGCGACTGGCCCAAAAGAGGTGTATCGCGGTCTCTTCGCCCGACGTCGCCGAGGAAGCTAACGACCATTACTGGTCGCAGGCACTCAATCAGCGGGCTAGAGTATGCGGGTATGTCACGGACGCCGGCTACGACATCGAGGTCGTAGACAGCGACGACCTGAGGCGGGCTATGTCACAGGTTAAGTGGCCCGCCCCCAACCCTTGGGTTCAACCGCCGTCGATCACATCCATGGCCCGCCGCTGATCTCCTCTGGCTCGCTGTCAATAATTTGCCATCCTACATCACCATCGAGCCCCTTTTGTCATTTCTGAAGGACACGTTCTGCGATGCTGGCTTGGGATCCACAGCTTCCAAGTCAGACCTCATCAACGGCGACCATGAGGAGAGCACCCTCTCCGGCTCTTCCAAGGGGAAAGAGCCCATCTACCACATCAGGGAGGGCACCCTACAGCCATGCTCTTCCAAGGGGAAGGAGCCCATCTGCGACAACATGGAGTGCATCCAGGGTCCATGCTCTTCCCACGGGAACGAGCCCATCTATGACAAGTGAGGAAACCCATGATTTGTTTTACCGTGCCTCTTCACAGGGGGAACCCATGATTTGTTTTGTCGAGTCCCTTTTGTAGTGTAGTGAGAATATGTCCAGTTTTAATTGCTATATTTGGTTGTTTGCAGTATGCCTTGTTTATTTCAGTTGTTCACAATGTGATGCTCTATATGTGCAATTATTTACTGTGCAGTACATTTCATCAATCCAGTTTTAAACATACCGATAGGAATGCATATATTTGCTTGCTGTTAACCTGTTATAGCTAGCATATGCCTCTTAAAGTTTTTTGATTGTTCGGTTGTTTGTAGTTAGCATATGTCCAGTTTCAAATGCTATCTTTGGTTGTTCGTAGTATGCCTTGTTTATTCAAGTTATTCACAACATGATGTTCTATATGTGCAAGTATGAACTGTGCAGTTCAATTTCATCAATACCAGTTTCAACAATACCACTATGAATGACTACATTTGGTTGCTGCATCTTGTAGTTAACACGCCTTTCCATTTTTATTTAACAATAACCAGTGTACTTAGACCGGCACAATACCAGTTTGAATGACTATGTGTGCTTGTTGTTAAATGTTAGGCCTGTTGCAGTTAACACACCTTTCCACTTGTTTGGCTTTACTAGCATGCTTAAACCTGCACACTGAAGCTATCTTTTGGAGATTATTTTGTCTGCCATGGATATATTTGGTTGATGTTTAGCCTGTTGTGCTTAACATGCCTCTCGATGTACCTACACAGGACAATTTTGGGAACGACTGCTATTTTCCATCGAGGTTAGTTTCATCCCATGGCTTATATATACTCACTGTTCAGGATATTGGTAGATGGTACCATATAGGCTGGGGGCTGATAAGGGACTAATCGGTGAATCAGACTTTTAACTGAATATATCTGTAACCCATTTATCGTTAGGTTAACTAGGGCCATATGTAATATATCTGAGGCTACATAGCAACATGCACTGTACTTAATGTCTAAATATGCAATCCTAGGCTACATAGCAACAAGGAAGAGTGTTACCTTAATGTTCTGATGATGTCTAGATATACGTAGAAGAGCAGCAGCAACAACAACAACAACACAGCCCTGTTTGGATACTCAACTTAGCTAGAGCTTAGAGTTAGTTTCTAGCTCATGACTAACCCTGAACTAACTCCATCCAAAGAGGTGTTTGGATGACAGGGTTAGATTGACAATAAATGCACTAGGAGAACTAGCTCCAATTAGCACCTCTTGGGTTGGATAGTTTTTTTGGGTGGGTTAGATGCAACTAGCTCAAACTAGCCTTCATGTTTGGATATACTTTAGGGCTATTTGAGCCCGAACTAGCTCAAACTAACTCTAACCCATGGATACAACAACAGTTAATCAGCCAATAATTTGTAAGAATGCAATAAACTCCTTCCGGCCCATAATATAAGATGTTAATTCATCTAATATGTGAGTATATTGGATGTTATAAGATATTATAAAAGAGTGTTGTACTACATCATTGTGCAATTGTTGTTTAGCTTCTAATATTAACTTGGTGCTTTTAGGTACATATGTCATTGGTAAAGATCCGCGCTTCGACCCTTTCTGCGTATGGGGCAATGAGATATCGATGAACCAGCATCAAGTGAGGAAGCTGATAAAGATTGTTAGTAAAATGGGTCAAAAGATGGCAATTAAACTATTTTTTTACACTTTATCCAAGACAACAGCGAACTGCAGGATGGTAAGTAAGAACTCTGCAGCCTTCTTTTTACTGCCCATAATGAGTTGTGTTAGCTGACAATGTCTGAATCTTTTTCCTTTGCAGTGGTTCCCAAAGCAGTTTACTCAAGATTACCTCTCAAACTACATGATTGGTGGGCATGCAAAGGTTAAAGTATTTCTACCAGAACACGATGATTATCTAGATGTTTTCATGAAGACCGTGAAGGATGGGCGGTCGGCCATCACAAGGGGTTGGACTAGAGTCATGCGTGCCTTCTGCATGGAGGAGGGCATAATATGGGCATTCCGCTTCACCTTGTTCAGCAACCAGAATGTATTTCGCCTCTTTCTTTACCGTCTTTAATAGTGCAAGTATACAACTGTGGTTCATCATTCTTTATTTGGTTCTTATGTAATTCTTGAACATATGTACCTATGAATCGAATAATGCATTGGTTGTTTGAACCTGATGGATATGAATAAAGCTATAGCATACATTCAAATTCAAATCCGGTACAATTTGAAATAGCAGCAATTAAACTACGGTGAAATTACGCTCTCCAGGTCATTATGGTACACACGGTTGGTAAAACACAAATGTTTGTGATATACACCATAATCCGACATGGTTCACAGAGAGGAAATGTGTGCAAACATGCACACAGTTGCCGTTTGCAAAGCGTGTGCGATGTCAGACAATATCACAAACGGTGCGGGCAAACTAAACATTTGTGATAGTTGCCTTATCGTACACGATTCGCAACCATGAATTGTTTCTGATGTGGTATGCATCGTAAACGTTGCACCACAAAATAGTGTGTGCGATAGTTATCGTGTACGACGATGTTACGACGGTCCGACGTTTCGTAATCCTGTCCGACACTCGTACGACGATTAGCTAATCTTCTTAATTAGGTATCGCATACGGTTTGGGAAAAGCGAATGTGTGTGATTGTCTACTTATCATACACATTCTATAATAGTGAACCGTTTGTGATGGGCCGCGCATCATAAACGTAGCACCATAGAATACCGACTACGATGGCAATGCGAGCACAAATGAGTAGGGAGTACTGTATATGCATCGAGGCTCCCTATCCCCGACGGTTTCTAGGTCGTGTGGGAAGGACCCCCCTATCTCCCACACTCACTTGGCGACGGTTCCAAATGTCGTCGCAGAAAGGGGTTAAAAACCATTTGTATAGCACCTCGCTGTACCAATGATACTTGACATGCAGAAAACGATAGCAATAAACTTGACACGATCATATGCTATGTTCATAGTTTGGGTCTTGTCCATCACATCATTCTCCTAATGATGTGATCCCATCATCAAATGACAACTCATGTCTATGACTAGGAAACCATAGCCATCTTTGATCAACGAGCTAGTCCGGTAGAGGCTTACTAGGGACATGTTGTTGTCTATGTATCCACACATGCATTTGAGTTTCCGGTCAATACAATTATAGCATGGATAATAAATGATTATCATGAACAAGTAAATATAATAATAACCACTTTATTATTGCCTCTAGGGCATATTTCCAACTGGGTTGTCTCCCAACAAGCGCTTTTCTTTAATGTATTTTTAGCTAGGCATGATGATTTCAATGATGCTCACATAAAACATAAGAATTGAAACATAAAGATAGCATCATGAAGCATATGACTAGCACATTTAAGCCTAACCCACTTCCTATGCATAGGGATTTTGTGAGCAAACAAATTATGGGAGCAAGAATCAACTAGCATAGGAAGGTAAAACAAGCACGACATCAAAACTTTCAACATAAAGAGAGGAAACTTGATATTATTGAAATATGTAGAAGCATATATTCCTCTCTCATAATAATTTTCAGTAGCATCATGAATGAATTCAACAATATAACTATCACATAAATCATTCTTTTCATGATCCACAAGCATAGAAATTTTCTTACTCTCCACAAGCAAATTTATTCTCATGAATAGTGGTGGGAGCAAACTCAACAAAATGACTATCATGTGATTGGAAATTAAAATCATGATGACAAGTTTCATGGTTATCATTATTCAATATAGCATACATGTCATCACCATAATCATCATAGGTAGCAACTTTGTTATCATAGTCAATTGAAACCTCTTCCAAAATAGTGGATTCATCACTAAATAAAGTCATGACCTCTCCAAATCCACTTTTATCATTATAATAAGATTTAACACCCTCCAAAATAGTGGGATCATCATTACCTAGAGTTGACACTCTTCCAAACCCACTTTCATCAATATAATCATCATAAATAGGAGGCATGCTTTCATCATAGTAAATATTCTCATCAAAACTTGGGGGACTAAAAATATCATCTTCATCAAACATAGCATCCCCAACCTTCTGGCTTTGCATATCGTTAGCATCATGGATATTCAAAGAGTTCATACCAACAACATTGCAATCATGCTCGTCATTTATGTCAAACATTTTATTGAATTCTTCTTCTATCAATTGAGCACAATTTTCCTTTCCATCATTTTCAAGAAAGACATGATAAAGATGAACAATATGAGACCACCTCAATTCCATTTTTTGTAGTTTTCTTTTATGAACCAAACTAGTGATAAAACAAGAAACTAAAAGATTCAATTGCAAGATCTAAAGATATACCTTCAAGCACTCACCTCCCCTGCAACGGCGCCAGAAAAAGAGCTTGATGTCTACTACACAACTTGTTTTTGTAGACTCGTGCTGGGCCTCCAAGCGCAGAGTTTTGTAGGACCGTAGCAATTTTCCCTCAAGTGGATGACCTAAGGTTTATCAATCCATGGGAGGCGTAGGATGAAGATGGTCTCTCTCAAACAACCCTGCAACCAAATTACAAAAAGTCTCTTGTGTCCCCAACACACCAAATACAATGGTAACTTGTATAGGTGCACTAGTTCGGCAAAGAGATGGTGATACAAGTGTAGTAATGATAGTAGATATTGATTTTTGTAATAGGAACAATAAAAAACAGCAAGGTAACAAGTAACAAAAGTGAGCACAAACGGTATTGCAATGCTTAAAAATGAGGACTAGGGTCCGTACTTTCGCTAGTGCAATCTCTCAACAATGCTAATATAATTGGATCATATAACCTTCCCTCAACGTGCGATGAAGAATCACTCCAAAGTTCCTATCTAGCGGAGAACATAAGAAGAAATTGTTTGTAGGGTATGAAACCACCTCAAAGCTATTATTTCTGTCGTGGACTTAACACGGCAGATGCCCTTGTGAAAGGACTTAGGTGTGGAGCCATCGCACGCAGGTTAGCTCGAAGGGGTTGAACGGGACAAAGGACACAAGGTTTACCCAGGTTCGGCCCCTCTCAACGAGGAAACAGCCTACGTCCTACTTCTAGTTGTATTGCTTGAGTTTCGATTACAAGGGAGCAATTATGCTTGACCTAGCTATCGATCAGTTGTTTTCTTGGGTTAACCCGCCGCCGGGTCTCAACTTTATATACACAGGTTGAGGCCTCGGGGCTTACAAGAGTCCAAGCCGGCTCACACAACGTGACCGGTCGGGTTTCTAAATCACCACGCCTTACCAGGCAAGCCACCATATGGCGGTTCACACGTCCGGGTCTTGGGACACCATCAGGCCTGCCTTTCATGAGCCGCCATCTTCACACTTGTCTCCTTAGGATTACTGGGCCTTCTTCATTGAGTCGCCAATGGTGTAACCCAGCCCCTCCTTGGCGGGTCACACCTCGGGGTTATATCCCCAACATTAAGCCCCAGATTGATTTGAACTTGTTCATGTCAATCTTCACTGCTTCAGTTGGCGAATTGTCTTTCCAAAGCTTAACCTTGAATAAAACATTGTAACCCGCCATGACGTCACGCGAAGTAAACTCATAAAGAATCCATGACATCACAACGGATCTTTTGCATTAACTGGTCATCCGAGAATCGAGGCGCCCGCACGGTTTGAGATAATCACAACGCCTCCTTAATTTCTGCGCCTGCCATTTTACTGTTCACCTTTCCCCTATAAATAAGCACGGGGGAGGGGGGGGGGGTCCTTTTTCACTTTTACCCCGTCCCTCTCTCTTCTTCGTCTTCCTCGCGCCGACCACCGCAGTACAAGCTCCGCCGCCGTAGTCGACCTTCACCGACAGCTCCAACCTAGCCACTGCATCAACCTGATCTTGACCAGAGATCGCAGCACCCATCGGCTACTCATTAGCATCACCAGGTACTCGCTTCTCCTTACTTCCAATCTGCATTAGGTTGCCCTAGTTCATCGGCGGTCGCCGTGTTCATCCAAGTTCGCCGTAGTTTTTTCCTCCAACGCTTAGTTCAATCCAAAAGTAGTACTGAAGTTGTGTGGTAGCAGTTTTGGCATCCGTTTCCAATCGCAGATCCATTCTCTCCTTCTGAGATTCAATCCCCAGCACACTAGTTCTTCCACTATGATTTTTAGGTTAGTAATTTCCTTCCGTTTTTCGAACTACCGTAGATCCAAAATTATAGGCACGATCTGTGAAACTTGTTTGTCCCACACTTAACCAAATTTCAACAATCCTGGATTTCTTAGTCAACTGATAGATGGTTGACCCACCGTTCATTGTTTAGGCGGCTTACAACAACAACTTTGCACTCTGCCAATACTTATCTGTCTTTAACCATGAATCGATAACCCGTCGGTATCTTTCCGGCTTATCCATATGGCTTATAACCTTTTCCGTAACTCGCCAAAATGATTATCCCTTATAATCAGGACTTGTAACCCGCCAGTGTGTAACTGGCTTCTTTGGGCAGTTTATTTTTACTCATCATTGGGCGGCTTAACAACATACCATTAACCCGCCAAACCTTTATTCTCAGGCATCCACTGCCAAAAATGACTAAGTCCACCACTTCTTGTGACTGGGTTGCTTCCATTGTCACTGAACAATCTCTCAAGGAATATGTCGAGATGGGCATTTTACCAGCAAAAGACGTCATCCACTGGCGAGTTCCAGGAGCTGAAGTTCCGCCTCAACCTAGAGAAGGCGAGGTTATAGTCTTTGCAGATCACCTCCTCCATGATTTCTCACCACCTGGGTCAAAATTCTTTCGGGACGTTCTGAACTTCTACAAGCTACATCCCCAAGATATCGGCCCCAACTCTGTTTCCAATATATGTAACTTCCAAGTCTTCTGTGAGGTGTACCTTCAAGAGGAGCCCAACGTTGATCTATTCAGAGAGTATTATTACTTGAACCGCCAGACTGAGATGACAGATGGGCCCAGCCTTGAACTCGGCGGGATTTCAATCCAAAGGCGGAGGGACATCGTCTTTCCTGCAGCTGCACTACCCAGTCACCCCAAGGAATGGAATCAGACTTGGTTCTATTGCCAAGACACCTCTCCAGCGGGTGAAAATCCTCTACCAGGTTTCCGCACCTGCCGGCTCAGCCCTAGACATCCACTCCCCGATCGGATCACTGCTGCAGAACGAGCCAAGTATGCGCCTACCTTTTCAAGGATAAGGGCCTTATTAGCCAATGGCTTAACTGGTGTTGACTTGGTCCGATGCTGGGTCGCCTGGAGAATCTTGCCTTTGAACCGCCATACCGGCTTAATGTGCCAATACACATGTGATGTGAAAGACCCACAGCGGTATAATCAAACACGTCTTGAGGACCAGCAAATCAATGAAATGACCAAGACATTGCTCGGGGAGACCCTTGAAAGCTGCAGCAAAACGGGGCTGAACCCCTTCTGCGCTCTCAATCCTGCTCCCAACGTAAGTATTTTAAGTCCTTCCTTTAACTCATTTATCACTTTCTCATAAACTGCACATCTTCTCATTGTCATCTGTGTTTTCAGGCCGACTCTCCCTTCTGGACCAACAAACTGCAGGATAAGCCAGCAAAAAAGGCCAGAGCAAAGTCCAAAGCTCCAAAAAAGACCAAAGGAAAGAAACAGGATGTTGAAGACTTGTTTGCCCTTGACCACAAGTCGGAGGTTGAACTTGATTCTCTTGGCTTTCTTTTTATGCAACTTATTGACGCTGACTCCTCTCAGGATGATGCGGAGACCAGCCATGCCGACGCCATAGAGGTAACTACAATTTCCTCCGACTCAGAGCCTTTGCCAAGACTGAAAACTCGGCAGGTGACCCGGAAAGTAAGATTTTCTCACCCTCTTGCTTACTTGGATCCCGACTTTATTTTGAAGAAACAACAGCATGAGGCCAGGCGCCAGACTCGGAGTGATGGTGATGCAGAGCTGGTTTCCGGCTTACCAAATACTCCAGCCCCTCACAAGCATCAACATGAGGTGATACATGATCCAGACTCTCTTTATCCCTTAGCCGGCTTCATACGTCATCCTCTTACACCTTCTAACTAAAATTATCAGAAGACACCTCCGTCATCTGGTGACTTTACAGGAACCCAAATGCCCGTCTTCAAAGTTGCCCACGGGTAAGCACTTCCATTTATCTATCAATTGATTTGTTACGTCATACTCATATTCTTTGTATCTTTGTTGCAGAGGCGTGGCAAAAGCCGGTAAGAAGTAGCAGCATGGCGGGTCTTCAAATGACCCTAAACCTGCTGAGCCAGAGAAACTACATACTGACATCTCTGAGGCCCGTACTCAAGATCCAGAAGAACCCATGGATGACCCGCCACTAACAGTTGATGCCCCCGTTCTTGAACAAATGGACGCGGAACTTAACCCGGTGGCCAGCACTGACCCGCAGAGTCCTAAGTCGCCAACTCCCCAGAAGCCAGCTGAGGAGATCCCTCTTGATAAGGGCTCCGATGATGTGACCATTACTGGGGTGGCTTACACTGCGCCAGAGGCTTCCACTGTGTTGGTCAAACATAGCACCAAAGAAGAATCTCATTCTTTGGATAAAGGCAAGACCAAGCTGGATTTGGAAAGCTATGTTGCCTTCAGCGCTAGCGACATCCACGCAGGGTATCTGAGCCGCCTTCACACTAGCCGTGATTTAGAAGCCGGCTTAGTGAATCTCATGAAGGAGCGCTATGAGGTATGATACTAATCCTTCTCCATATGTATTCACATAGCCGTCAAGTCTAGAGGATAGGAAAAATTGAGTATGCTGTAGACTTAATAATAATCTTCAAACTGTAGGCTCTCAGAGCCAATTTTATTTCTTAAGGTCCAAATCTATAGCCCCCAAGGGCCGGCTTAAACTGATAAGTTGAGCCGGGACTTATAGTCATTGAAGAAATCCAAACACATAGCCCCAAGGGCCGGCTTAAATCGAAAAGTTGAGCCGGGACTAATAATCACGTAAGAAATACGAACACGTAGCCTCCAAGGGCCGGCTTAAACTGATAAGATGAGCCGGGACTTAAAAAAGTGAATTGACCCACATTAGCCCCCAAGTGCCAAGTAGAGTACTTGTAGTGTGCTTGGGACTTTAACAGAATATCAGCACCAATAATTAATCCTTGCTTTCTAATCATCACTTCATCATTGTATTGCAGGCAGAATTAAGTATGAAGGAATCGCAAGTGGGCGACTTGAAGAAGAATATAAAGTTGCAGCAAGCAGAGACTTCCAAGGCCAAGCTAGAACTGAAAACTTCTTTGGAGGAAATTGAGAAGCTGAAGGCAGTTTTTGATGCCGAGAGAGCCGCCTGGGAGACCGACAAGGGCACACTAGCCAAAAGGGCCGAAGATGCTGAAGTTGCGCTTAAGCTGGTGACTGAAGAGTTATCCGGCCTAAATCAACACATTATTCAAATGACATCTGCCATCTTTGGTAAGACTCATACCCAACTCCTCATTAATTTCTGTATTTATTTGACTCGCCTGGCGACTTATCACATGTAATGTTTTTAACCCACCTGGCGACTCTTATGCCTCAACTGAACAGGCTCCAGAAGCACCAGCCTTGGCGAAAATATGCTGATGAAGCTCAAAATAGTCTACTCGTTGACGGAGCAGCTATACATTGGCACTTTGCGCAGCCTTGTGGCCCTGTCAGGTGGGAAGAAACCTCCAAATCAGATGAAGACATTGCTGGACCAACTCTCAACCGTGCCGGCTCTAGTGGCAGAACATAAGCTGTTAGCCGCCCACGCCGGAGCAATTGTTGCCCTAGGCCGGGCCAAGGCATGGCAGTCAGAACTTGACCCGGTGGAAATAGCCACCGGTTGCCTAGAATTCAAAGAAGGCGGGTCTGCTTTTGAGTAACAAGACTTCAACCACTGCGTCAGAGAGATGCGGCCCATCGCTTGCAAGTTGATTGAAGATCTAAACTAGAATCATTATACGCCGGCTTATGATGAGAACAACCAGAAGATCAAGCCGCCGGCTCAGGAAGTGATAAATCTTATACCCGCCAGGCGTAAGCACCTCTTTGCCCCTGATCTTGACTCTGCTCTCATTATCAATGATGAAGCCATATTCGAGGCCTTAGCTGGCATCGAATGGATGTCGCCTGATCTCCAGATGGCCGAAGAAGAAGAGCCGGCGCAGGATGACATGGAATCGTCAACTCGCCAAGAAGGAAACCAATGACAAACCAGGCGGCTCTCAGGCCAGGGTGCAAGAGTCCTTCTCTCCAAAAAAACACTTTGCTTCAAACTGTTGGGCTTATGATAGCCGTGTAATAGGCTAGTTGAAAACAATGATTCGCCATGTCATGCCTTCGTGCATGTTGATCCTTACTTTTGAAACACTAATTTTAATCTTAGATGATGGGCTTGAACTTCACCATTTATACAAGCCATAGCAGTACTCTTATTTATTTGTAAAATTATGCATGTCCTGCACAAAGTTAAACAACATATGCCCTGGCGACTTAACGTCAAAATCCAGGGCGGGTAACAACCCAAACATAATATAGTCTTATGCAATTATGGGAAAGACTAGAATCAAGGCCATTCAAGCCAAAATATACTGGCGACTTAAAATCAAAAGCCAGGGCGGGCTATCAAACCTCGCATATATAATAATTGAAGACATACCTGTAAGATTGGATCATACCGCCGGCTTACACCGCCATATCTAGTGCGGGTGACAACCCAAAGATTTGTAAGCGCATAACCTCAATTGCACAAATCAAAGTATGCTGGCGACTTAACGTCAAAAGCCAGGGCGGGTTACCAAACCCAAAGTACTCAAACACGAGTTAGACAACCAGAGCTTCATAACCCGGATTGTGAAAAAATGCATTTAGCAGAAAAAATCTTTAGGAAACACAAATCAAAAAGACTCAGAAGCAAGATTCCAAAAATCTCAAATAATTGCCTGGCTGGCTTACCAAAGCACGGCCAGGTAAATTGGCTAGCAAAGCCATGTGCTTTCAAAGGCCGCACAACCTTGGAGTTAATCCTAGCTCACTGTAAGCCGGCCCTCACGTGACAAAAACCGCTGATTTAACCTTAACGAGTTCAGGGTCTTGAAAAAGATTGACTGTTAAGAGTTCGGCGGGTCACTCAGGATTACCTGGCGGAGTAGCAAGTTGCAAACAGGCAGGATAACTCGGGATTCGGCGTCCACGCCTGGTCAAGAGGGTATGAAAGGTAAACCCGGTGGGTTGGAAGCCCCCAAGTGACCTTATTAACAAATAATAAAGACTCTGATACACAGAAATGAAACGATAGAGGCCCTGAATTATCAGGGATGCCGGCTTTATTATATTGATCATAATATATACACTGACAAATGTATGTACAATGACGAGAGCCGGTGGCTCAGGTGTAATAAGGCCGAAGATGAGAGGGTCGGCGGGTCTCCTCCTCCGACTTGCGTGAATCCTTGTGTTCTCATATATCAATGAGGTAATATGACCCGTTATTCAGGTTCTTGCTGACCAAGGTGGGGATAGTTTGTGCATATCTGTTTGATCCTGGATTAGTCGGAGCACCAAGTCGCCTTCTTGAAACGTCCAGGTTTTGACTCTGCGGCTATGATAGCGACAGAGGTCTTGTTGATATATCGCTGAACGAGCCGCCGCAAGGTCACGCTCCTTATCCAAAGCATCAAGTGTGTCTTGACGTGCTCTCTCGTTATCAGCTTCAACATAAGCTGCCACACGAGGCGAGTCATGACGTATATCACTTGGAAGAACCGCCTCTGCCCCGTAGACCATGAAGAAAGGCGTGTAGCCTGTTGACCTATTGGGGGTGGTATTGATACTCCAGAGTACTGAAGGTAACTCCTCAACCCAACAACCCGGCGTTCGCTTCAAAGGAACCATAAGCCGGGGTTTTATGCCTCTCAAAATTTCTTGGTTAGCCCTCTCAGCTTGACCATTAGACTGTGGATGAGCCACAGACGAAACATCAAGATGAATATGCTCTCATTGACAGAACTCCTTCATAGCGCCCTTAGACAAATTAGTGCCATTATCAGTGATGATACTATGAGGGTAACCAAAATGGAAGATCAGTTTTTTAACAAACTGGACTGCAGTTGCCGCATCACACTTGCTGACCGGCTCTGCTTCAACCCACTTGGTAAATTTGTCAACCGCCACCAAGAGGTGGGTTTTCTTATCTTTAGACCTCTTGAAAGGTCCTACCATATCAAGCCCCCAGACTGCAAACAGCCAAGTAATTGGAATCATCCGCAACTCTTGAGCCAGCACATGAGCCCGTCGAGAAAACTTATGATAGCCATCACATTTACTGACGATAGCCTCTGCATCAGCATGAGCCGTCAACCAATAAAACCCATGATGAAAAGCTTTGGCCACTAAAGATTTTGAGCCAGCGTGATGACCACAATCACCTTCATGAATCTCACGCAAGATCTCACGGCCCTCTTCAGGAGAAACACAACGCTGGAACACACCTGTTACGCTGCATCGGTGTAACTCGCCATTGACAATAGTCATAGACTTAGACCGCCGGGTTATCTGCCTTGCTAAAGTTTCATCCTCAGGTAACTCACCCCGGGTTATATAAGCCAAGTAAGGTAGAGTCCAGTCTGGAATAGCATGGAGGGCCGCCACCAATTCTGCCTCCGGGTCAGGAATAGCCAAATCCTCCTCAGATGGTAATTTGACCGAGGGATTGTGTAAGACATCAAGAAACACATTGGGAGGCACCGGCTTACGTTGAGAACCAAGCCGGCTTAAAGCATCAGCCGCCTCATTCTTCCTTCGATCGAGGTGCTCCACCTGATAACCCTTGAAGTGACCAGCGATGTTATCAACCGCCCGGCGATAAGCCGCCATGAGCGGGTCTTTAGAATCACATGTGCCTGACACTTGCTGAGCCACAAGGTCTGAGTCACCAAAACACCTGACCCAGCTCAAGTTCATCTCTTTGGCCATATGAAGGCCGTGGAGTAAAGCCTCATATTCAGCTGCATTATTAGTACAAGGAAACATTAGCCTCAAAACATAGCAAAACTTGTCACCTCGTGGGGAAGTCAATATGACTCCAGCCCCCGAGCCTTCTAGCTGCCTGGACCCATCAAAATGAATTGTCCAATATGTGTTATCAGGCCTCTCCTCAGGTGTCTGCAACTCTATCCAGTCATTGATGAAATCCACCAGAGCCTGAGACTTGATAGCCGTTCTTGGTACATACTTCAAACCATGAGGTCCGAGTTCTATAGCCCACTTAGCAACCCGGCCTGTGGCCTCCCTGTTTTGAATTATATCTCCTAAGGGGGCAGAGCTAACCACAGTAATGGGATGGCCAAGAAAATAATGCTTCAACTTGCGACTCGCCATGAACACTCCATATACCAACTTCTGCCAGTGGGGGTATCGTTGCTTGGATTCAATCAGCACTTCACTGACATAATAGGTCGGCCGCTGGACTGGGTATTCCTTGCCCGCCTCTTTGCGCTCACAACAATTGCCACACTGACAGCTTTACTGTTAGCCGCCACATATAGAAGTAAAGGCTCCTTCTCCACAGGAGCAGCAAGGACGGGCGGCTCAGTCAACTGCTGTTTGAGCGTCTCAAACGCCTTATCAGCCTCATCACTCCAGATGAAGTGGTCTGTTTTCTTCATCATCTGATACAAGGGAATAGCCTTCTCTCCCAGGCGGCTTATGAACAGGCTCAATGCTGCAATACGATCTGCCAGGCGCTGAACGTCATTTACACATGCCGGCTTAGCCAATGAAGTAATAGCCTTAATCTTCTCCGGGTTAGCTTCAATTCCTCTATCTGAGACTAAAAAACCCAAGAGCTTGCCTGCAGGTACACCAAAGACACACTTGGTCGGGTTAAGCATCATCTTATAGACCCGGAGATTGTCAAAAGTCTCCTTCAAATCATCCAAGAGTGTCTCCTTTTTTCCTGGATTTAACCACAATATCATCCACATAAGCATGCACATTACGCCCAATTTGACTGTGAAAGAAATTTTGAACGCAGCGTTGATAAGTTGCCTGGGCACTCTTTAACCCAAAAGGCATAGAGACATAGCAGAAAGCTCCAAAAGGTGTGATGAAAGCCGTCTTCTCTTGGTCTTTAACTGCCATTTTGATCTGATGATAACCAGAATAAGCGTCAAGGAAACATAGACTCTCACAACCTGCCATAGCATCAATAATCTGGTCAATGCGAGGGAGAGCAAATGGATCAGCTGGACAAGCTTTGTTAAGGTCAGTGTAATCAACACACATACGCCAGGTGCCAATTTTCTTAAGTACCAACACCGGGTTAGCCAACCACTCAGGACGATGAACCCAGCTGCTAAGAGCCGGGCCACCTCTTCACCAATAGCTTTACGCTGCTCCTCATTGAATTGGCGAAGGAACTGTTTGACCGGCTTAAATTTAGGATCAACATTAAGAGTGTGCTTAGCGAATTCTCTCGGTACACCCGGCATGTCAGAAGGTTTCCATGCAAAGATGTCCCAATTCTCATGGATGAACTCGATGAGCGCGCTTTCCTAATTAGGATCCATGTTAGCCCCTATTGTGAATTGCTGAGATGAGTCGCCAGGGACAAAGTTAACCTGCTTAGTATCATTAGCCGACTTAAACTTCAATAAGGGGCCTTGCTCTGTAGTAGGCTTCTTCAAAGGGGTCATATCAGCCGGGTCAACATTATCCTTATAAAACTTAAGCTCTTCAGTAGCACAAGCTGACTCAGCATAAGCAGCGTCTCCTTCTTCGCATTCCAGAGAATTTTTTTGATTACCATGGACTGTAATGGTACCCTTACATCCTGGCATCTTAAGCTGTAGATAGACATAACAAGGCCGTGCCATAAATTTGGCATAAGCCGGCCGTCTAAACAAGGCATGATAAGGGCTCTTTATTTTGACCACCTCAAACCACAACGTCTCTGCCCTGTAGTCATAGTCATCACCGAAGGCCACTTCCAAGGCAATCTTACCAACTGGATATGCCAACTTACTAGGTACCACGCCATGGAAGACTGTAGAGGACGGCTTAAGCTCTTTGTTAGTCAAATTCATTCAGCAAAAGGTATCATAATAAAGGATATTGATGCTGCTGCCACCATCCATGAGCACCTTAGTGAATTTGTAACCCCCAACTTGAGGGGCTACCACCAATGCTAGTTGACCCGGATTGTCTACCCAGGGCGGGTGATCCTCTCTACTCCATGTGATTGGCTGCTCTGACCATCGCAAGTATTGAGGTATCGCCGGCTCAACTGTACTGACCGCACACTTATGAACCTTCTGATCTCTCTTGCAAAGACTGGTGGTAAAAACATGATACTGGCCATCGTTAAGCTGTTTTGGATTACTCTGGTATCCTGACTGATGCTGTTGGTCGCTCTGACCAGACTGTTGGTTATAATTACCCTGATTGCCCTGTCCTTGATACCCGGAATTTGAGCCGCCACCGCTAAAGCCAGGCCCGTATGACCCAGATCCTGATCCGCCAGGCGGACCATTATTATTACCATGATTCTGACTGGAGCAGAAATTCTTGTACTCTTTCATGATGAAACAATCCTTCCAAGCATGAGCCACTGGTTTATTGGGCAGACTGTGTTTTGGGCAAGGTTCATTCAACATCGCCTCAAGATTAAACCTCGGTCCTCCAAAGGCCGGCTTACCACGGTGCTGGTTTTTATATCTAGTGTTGGTGTTAGCTACAAGATCTGACCCGCCATCGGGGTGTCTGCGCTTTCCACCATTACCCTGGTTGTGACCATTATGTCCGGTCATGTTCTGCTGCTGACCCTTACCCTTACCACTCTTCTTTCCCTTATTGGACTTCTCATCATCAGACCCTGGATCCTTGGTAGTATCAGAGTCAGCATACTTAATGAGAGCCGCCATGAGCTCCCCCATGTCACTACAATGACGCTTGAGCCGCCCAAGCTTCTGTTTAAGGGGGGTAAAGTGACAATTTTTCTCCAGAATGAGAACAGCAGAGCCTGCTGTAATGCTATCCGATGAGTGGATAATAGCTGAGACCCGGCGAACCCAATGGTGGGCCGACTCATCCTCCCGCTGCACACAATTGTCCAGGTCAATAATCGACAAAGGTAGCTTACATGTTCCCTTGAAGTTCTGAATGAAGCGCGCCTTCAACTCAGCCCATGAATTGATGGAATTGGCGGGTAATCCTTTCAACCAGGTGCGAGCCAGTCCATCCAACATCATGGTGAAGTATTTGGCACATACAACATCATTAACATCCAGCATCTCCATAGCTACTTCGTAACTTTCAATCCAAGCCTCAGGTGGAAGATCAGCTGTGTAGTTAGGCACCTTACGAGGACCCTTAAAATCCTTAGGCAGATGTTCATTGCGTAGAGCCAGCACTAGACACAGCACACCAACTGTCCTGGAAGTCATCCCCGCCTCAACAGACGCCGAAGGGTTTAGCTGAAACTGCTGATGAGCCCCCAATTGAGCTGCCAATTCCGCCTCACGACGGGCTCTAGCCTGATCCACAAGGGTCTGAGCATTAATATTGTCACGGGGCGGGTTATGTCCACAGGGCGGTTCATCATTACGAGGCGGGTTATGACGCTGTTCACTGCTGGAAACCGCCGGCGACTTGATACGCCGGCTATAGCTTCGACTTGGGTGGGGAGTTGAATGAACTCGCTCACGACTGTATGAATAAGCCGCCTGTTGTGCCACAGCCGTCTGGAGAAGCTCCATAGCGTTTCGGGTCTCTATCGCAGCTGGAGACTCGCCCTCGATCGGGATAGCCGCCAATCATGTGGCTGCAGCAATCATATTATCCACTGGGTTAGAGTAATGACCAGAAGGTGTTGGAACCCGTTGAGGTGGGGTCAGATCCCTATGAGGCGGGTCTGGCACACGAGGCTGAGCTGCCGCTCCGGTCCCAGGTGCCTCCGTGGCCCGGGTCACACCAGGCGGGTTACTCGTTCCTGCCCCAGGCGTGTTAAAAAGATTCCACCCCTCAAACTACGAAGGTAGGCGACTCTGGTGCCTCCTTCGAAGAACAACATTAGATGCATTCTGATCCAGATTTAGACAAAAAGCTTCTGCCCTTATCCGCTGTGACTCGGCCTCCATCGCGGCTCGTTCCGTCGCCATCCTGGCATTCTCCGCATTAAGATCCTCTTGGGCTTTGTCCACTTCATCTCGCACCTTTGCTACTTCTGCATTACGATGTGCTTGATTCGCCGGAGTCACCTCCGTGGCCAACAGAGTCGCCAGGGCACCCAGGAGCTCAGATAAGACTTGAGCCAGCGGCCAGACTGGGCCGCTCGCCCCAGCTGTCGCCGCAGCAGTTGACCCGGATGTCATAGCAGCAGTAGTTGATGAATTCATAATTGGTTGTGTACCAACCATGAAAATAGCAGCCCTGCTCGGCGGTTCATAGGGGTCCAGAATACTGTCACCATCGGAATAGCCCCCAAGCCCGCCATCCTGGAGCTGATAGATCGATTCGGTTTCTCCAGCTGAGGACTCATCACCTGAGTAGATGGCCGTCTCTCCACCGGATTCAGATCCTTCCTCAAGATCCGCCCCATGAACAAAGCCAACAAAGGCGCCCTTCCGGCTGGATTGAACCCTGGCGGGTCGTGCACACTGAGCCGTCTCGACGATGTCGGTGCAGGTGTCTGGCTCAGGCTCTGACTCGCCGATCTTGCCGATGAAGACGTGAATTCCGCCAAAGGGGACCCGGTACCCGTACTCGATTGAGTCGGCCTCGGGGCCCCAGCCAGCGTCGTCGATGTAGATCTTACCGCGGCGACTCTTAGTCATCCGGCCCACCGCGTATCCTTCGATCCCTGAGAAGTTATCCTTCAAGAACTCAAAACCACCGTGCTCTGGCCCCACGGTGGGTGCCAACTGTCGTGGACTTAACACGGCAGATGCCCTTGTGAAAGGACTTAGGTGTGGAGCTATCGCACGCAGGTTAGCTCGAAGGGGTTGAACGGGACAAAGGACACAAGGTTTACCAAGGTTTGTAAACATGGCATGAATACTTCATAAGTTATAGATACATTGGAGACGTATCAGCATCCCCAAGCTTAATTCCTACTCGTCCTCGAGTAGGTAAATGATAAAAGAAATAATTTATGAAGTGTGAATGCTAGCAAAGTGCATAAGTTTGATCAATGATAATTTCAGTCACTTTTCCTAGCATCATAACAACAATTCTTTCTCATAAAACTTCTCATGTTAAAGTAGCAACCAATTCACATGTTAAGGTTCAAACAATGAATTCTCTTGAAACTTAACAACCTATATTCTTAGTCACCAAACAATTGCAATTCAACTTATTCAACAGAGTCTAAGTAAGAGCTCCACATACTTAATCATCATATAGTCTTCTATGATTGCTAGTACTCAAAGCATATTCTTAGAACAAATGACATCCATCAAACACAGAGAAAGATAGGGGGGCACCTAAAGACAGGGTAGCCACCGGCCCCCCTCCTACCTTCTTCTCCCTCTTTATGGGAAGGAAAGGGGGGCGGCTAGGCAGGCACCCAGGGTGGCCGCCGGCCCCCTTGGTGCGCGCCCTAGGGCAGCCCCTCCTCCCCTCCACCTATATATATGTGAGGAGGGAGAGGGGCAACACACACCATGATCCCCAAGCCGTGTGCGGTGCCCCCTATCCCTCAAGTTCTAGTTCCTCCTCTGTCCACGCCCGTTGTGCTTGGCGAAGCCCTGCGGATAGTTTCACCACCACCGTCACCACACCGTCGTGCTGCCGGAACTCATCTACTACTTCACCTCTCTTGCTGGATCGAGAAGGCGAGGACGTCATCGACCTGAACATGTGTTGAACGCGGAGGTGCCGTACATTCGGTACTTGATCGGGACGGATCTTGAAGGTGTACGACTACATCAACCGTGTTGATAAACACTTCCGCTTAGCAATCTACAAGGGTATGTAGATGCTCTCCCCCTCTCGTAGCTATGCATCTCCATGGATAGATCTTGCGTGTGTGTAGAATTTTTTTGTTTTCAATGCAACGTTCCCCAACAGTGGCATCATGAGCCAGGTCTATGAGTAGATGGTATGCACGAGTAGAACACAAAGGAGATGTGGGCGGTGATGTTCATATTGCTTCCCACCAATGTCTTATTTTGATTCGGCGGTATTGTGGGATGAAGCAGCCCGGACCAACCTTACATGTCCACGCACATGAGACCGGTTCCACCGACTGACATGCAACTTGTTTTGCATAAAGGTGGTTGGCGGGTGTCTGTTTCTCCTACTTTAGTTGAATCGGATTTGACTACGGCGGTCCTTGCAGAAGGTTAAATAGCAACTTGATAATCACCGTTGTGGTTTTGCGTAGATAAGAACGGTTCTTGCTGGTTGCCCGTAGCAGCCACGTAAAACTTGCAACAACAAAGTAGAGGACATCTAACTTGTTTTTGCAGGGCATGTTGTGATGTGATATGGTCAAGATGTGATGTGATATATGTTGATGTATGAGATGATCATGTTTTTTAATAAGTTCACGACTTGCATGTCGATGAGTTCGACAACCGGCAGGAGCCTTAGGGTTGTCTTTAATTATTGTATGACCTACGTGTCAATCACTAAGCGCCATGTAATTGCTTTGCTTTATCGCTATGTGTTAGCAATAGTTGTAGAAGCAATAGTTGGCGAGACGACCCCCGACGCAATGATGGAGATCAAGGTGTCATGGTGGTGACGATGGAGATCATGCCGATGCTTTGGAGATGGAGATCAAAAGCACAAGATGATGATGGCCATATCATATCACATATTTTGATTGCATGTGATGTTTATCCTTTGTGCATCTTATTTTGCTTAGAACGACGGTAGCATTATAAGATGATCCCTTCACTTAATTTCAAGATAAAAGTGTTCTCCCCGAGTATGCACCATTGCTAAAGTTTGTCGTTTCAAAGCATCTCACGATGATCGGGTGTGATGGACTCTATGTTCACATATAGCGGGTGTAAGCCAGTTTTGCACATGCAGAATACTTGGGTTAAACTTGACGAGCCTAGCATGTACAGACATGGTCTCGGAACACTGGAGACCGAAAGGTCGAATGTGAGTCATACAGTAGATATGATCAACATAGAGATGTTCACTATTGAAGACTACCCCATCTCACGTGATGATCGGACATGGATTAGTTGATTTGGATCATGTATCACTTAGACAACTTGAGGGATGTTTATTTAAGTGGGAGTTCATTAGTAATTTGATTATTTGAACTAAAATTTATCATGAACTTAGTCCTAATAGTTTTTGCATATCTATGTTGTAGATCAATGGCCCGTGGTACCGTTCCCTTGAATTTTAATGCGTTCCTAGAGAAAGCTAAGTTGAAAGATGATGGTAGCAACTACACGGACTGGGTCCGTAACTTGAGGATTCTCCTCATTGCTACACAGAAGAATTATGTCCTTGATGCACCGCTAGGTGACAGACCTGCTGCAGGAGCTGATGCAAATGTTATGAACTTCTGGCTGGCTCGATCTGATGACTACTCGATAGTTCAGTGTACCATGCTTTACTGCTTAGAACCGGGACTCCAAAGACGTTTTGAACGCCACAGAGCATATGAGATGTTCCAAGAGCTGAAGTTGATATTTCAAGCTAATGCCCGGGTTGAGAGATATGAAGTCTCCAACAAGTTCTATAGCTGTAAGATGGAGCAGAACAGTTCTGTCAGTGAACACATACTCAAAATGTCTGGGTATCATA
The DNA here is from genome assembly GCA_011799875.1 of Thinopyrum elongatum. NCBI lineage: Eukaryota > Viridiplantae > Streptophyta > Magnoliopsida > Poales > Poaceae > Thinopyrum > Thinopyrum elongatum. Next base: position 213,045,651 of record CM022301.1, on the reverse strand, counting down.
ACCACTTGACTCAGCTAGGAATTGATCTTCCAGTTGAGAGTGTTATTGATAGAGTTCTTCAGTCACTGCCACCAAGCTACAAAGGCTTTGTGATGAACTATAATATGCAAGGAATGACGAAAACGATTTCCGAGCTCTTCGCAATGCTGAAATCGGCGAAGGTAGAAATCAAGAAGGAGCATCAAGTGTTGATGGTTAACAAGACCACTAGTTTCAAGAAAAAGGGCAAGGAAAAAAAGGGAACTTCAAGAAGAATGGCAAACAAGTTACCGCTCCCATAAAGAAGCCCAAAGCTGGACCCAAGCCTGAAACTGAGTGCTTCTACTACACAGGAAATGGTCACTGGAAGTGGAACTGCCCCAAATACTTGGCGAATAAGAAGGATGGCAAAGTGAACAAAGGTATATTTGATATACATGTTATTGATGTGTTCCTTACTAATGCTCGTAGTAGTGCCTGGGTATTTGATACTGGTTTGGTTGCTCATATTTGTAACTCAAAACAGGACCTGCGGAATAAACGAAGATTGGCTAAGGACGAGGTGACAATGCGTGTCGGGAATGGTTCCAAGGTCGATGTGATCGCCGTCGGCACACTACCTCTACATCTACCTTCGGGATTAGTTTTAGACCTCGATAATTGTTATTTGGTGCCAGCGTTGAGCATGAACATTATATCTGGATCTTGTTTATTGCGAGACGGTTATTCATTTAAGTCAAAGAGTAATGGTTGTTCTATTTATATGAGTAACATATTTTATGGTCATGCACCCTTAGTGAATGGTCTATTCTTGTTGAATCTTGATCGTAGTGATACCCATATTCATAATATTGATGCCAAAAGATGCAAAGTTGATAATTATAGTGCAACATACTTGTGGCACTACCGTTTAGGTCATATTGGTGTAAAGCGCATGAAGAAACTCCATGCGGATGGACTTTTGGAATCACTAGATTATGAATCATTTGATACTTGCAAACCATGCCTCATGGGTAAGATGACTAAAACTCCGTTCTCCGGAACAATGGAGAGAGCTAATGACTTATTGGAAATAATACATACCGATGTATGTGTGATGTCGCTTGAACTACGTCGGTATTTCCCCAAATAGGAAGGGATAATGCAGTATAACTACGGTAGGTATTTCCCTCGGTTATGAAACCAAGGTATCAATCCAGTAGGAGAACCAAGCAACACTATGTAAATAGTACCTGCACACAAAGAACAAATACTTGCAACCCGATGCTTATGAGGGGTTGTCAATCCCTCTACGGGTAACGACGCCAAAAATTGTCAAGTTGACGGGATAAAATTTGTGTAGATTGGATAAATAGATCTCGATAAAACACGAAATAAAATAAGTAATAAAAAAGTGCAGCAAGGTATTTTTGGGTTTTTGGAATAATAGACCTAAAATTAAAAGCAAATAAAAATAGATCTCAAAGCAAATATGATAAAGAATAGACCCCGGGGCCATAGATTTCACTAGTGCCTTCTCTCAAGAAAATAACACACGGTGGGTAAACAAATTACTATTGGGAAATTGATAGAAGATCGAATAATTATGACGATATCCAAGGCAATGATCAATATATACACATCACATCCAAGATTAGTAGACCGACTCCTGCCTGCATCTACTACTATTACTCCACACATCGACCGGTATCCAGCATGCATCTAGTGTATTAAGTTCATGGAGAAACAGAGTAATGCAATAAGAACGATGACATGATGTAGACGAGATCTATTCATGTAGGAATAGCCCCCATCTTGTTATCCTTAATAGCAACAACACATGTGTGTCTTGCTGCCCGTTCTGTCACTGGGAAAGAACACCGCAAGATCGAACCCATCACAAAGCACCTCTTCCCATGGCAAGAAAAATCGATCTAGTTGGCCTAACTAAACCAAAGATTGAAAGAAGAAATACGAGGCTATAAATAATCATGCATATAAGAGATCAAAAGAAGGCTCAAATAATATTCATGGATATAGATCTAATCATAAACTCAAAGTTCATCGGATCACAACAAACACACCACAAAAAAAGAGTTACATCAAATAGGTCTCCAAGAGACCATTGTATTGAGAATCAAAAGAGAGAGAGAAGAAGCCATCTAGCTACTGCCTACGGACCCGTAGGTCTATGGTGAACTACTCACGCATCATCGGAGAGGCACCAATGAGGATGATGAACCCCTCCGTGATGGTGTCTAGATTGGATCTCGTGGTTCTGGAACTTGCGGTGGCTGGAATTGTGTTTCGTCGACTCCCCTAGGGTTTCTGGAATATTTGGGGATTTATAGGGCGAAGAGGCGGTGCGGGAGGTCACCGAGGGGGGCACAACCGCTCTGGGTGCGCCCTGGTGGGTTGTGCCCACCTCGGGCCTCCCCTCTGGTACTTCTTTGGCCCTTGTGGTGTCTTCTGGTCCAAAAAAATCTCCAAAAGGTTTCACTGCGTTTGGACTCCATTTGGTACTGATATTCTGCGAAGTAAAAAACCAGCAAAAAACAGCAACTGGCATTGGGCACTATGTCAATAGGTTAGTCCCAAAAAATGATATAAAGTTGCTATAAAATGATTGTAAAACATCCAAGAATGATAATATAACATCATGGAACAAGCAAAAATTATAGATACGTTGGAGACGTATCAACATCCCCAAGCTTAATTCCTACTCGTCGTCGAGTAGGTAAATGATAAAAACAGAAGTTTTGATGTGGAATGCTGCCTAACATGTTCGTTACATATTCTTTTCTTTTGTAGCATGGACATTTGGACTTTTATATGGTTCAAAGCAATAGTCTAGTTTTGACATGAAGATTTCAATACTCAAGCATATCAACAAGCAACCATGTCTTTCAAAATATCAACACTAAAGAAAGTTATCCCTAGCCCATCATGCTCAATCATTGATCCATTCATGAAATACACTCGCATATTAGCTACATCCAATGCTCAAGTACGATCATAGTGCCCCTTAGTTGGTGCTTTATAAGAGAAGATGGAGACTCAAATAAAAATAAAAATTTCATAAAGTAAATAGATAGGCCCTTCGCAGAGGGAAGTAGGGATTTGTAGAGGTGCCAGAGCTCAAAGCTTAAATTGAGAGATAAAAAAATTTGAGAGGCATATTTTTCCCGTCAACGAACACGACCGAGTAATTCCCAACACTTTCCATGCTACATATATCATAGGCGGTTCCCAAACAGAAACTAAAGTTTATTCCTTTTTCCACCATTCTTTCACAATCCATGGCTAGCCGTATCCACGGGTGCCTTCCATACCAACACTTTCCAAGGAATTTATTATTTGACAACATAAAGTAAATTTCTTTTTCATTCCGGGACTGGGCATCCCTATTACCGCCATACTCTCGTGCAACGACAAGTGAATAAACACTCATCTTGAGAATAACACATCTAGCATGAAAAATATTGGCCACCCCCTGCCGCTTCATGAGCGGTACGGGCACAATAAAAGGAAATTTATTTTGAAAATTAGAGATGGCACATACAAATTTGCTTAGAATGGCACGGAAATACCGCATATAGGTAGGTATGGTGGACTCATATGGCAAAACTGGGCTTAAGGATTTTGGATGCACAAGTAGTATTTCTACTTAGTACAAGTGAAGGCTAGCAAAAAGATTGAGAAGCAACCAACCAAGAAACGAAATATCACATAAGCGAGCATTAAGCATAACTAACACCGAATAATGCACCACAAGTAGGATATAATATCATTGCATAACTATTGACTTTCGTGCTTGCATAGGGAATCACAAACCTTAACACCAATATTCTTACTAAAGCATAATTACTCACCAACATGACTCACATATCACTATCATCATATCTCAAAACTATTACAAAGAATCAAGTTTATTTTGTCCAATGATCTTCATGGAAGTTTTTATTATATCCCTCTTGAATATCTATCACTTTGGGACTAGTTTCATATATTGCAATTGCTTTTGACAAGCTCAAACAAATTTAAGTGAAGAACATGAGCATAAGTTTTTCGTCTCTCAAAATAATATAAGTGAAGCATGAGAAAATTTCTTCAAAAATTTACTAACTCTCAAATTAATCTAAGTGAAGCATGAGATCATTTCTTCAAAAATATTAAAGCACACCATGCTCAAAAAGATATAAGTGAAGCACTAGAGCAATTCCATAGCTCAAAAAATTTAAGTGAAGCATAAAGAGCAATTCTAGCAAATCATAGCATAATTTTGGCTCTCTCAAATAGGTGTGTTCAGCAAGGATACTAGTGACAAACTAAAAAGCAAAACAAGCAAGGACTCATATAATACAAGACGCTCCAAGCAAAACTCATGATATGTGACGAATAAAAATATAGCTCCAAGTAAAATACCGATGGTCATTAGAAGAAAGAGGGGATGCCTTCCGGGGCATCCCCAAGCTTAGTTGCTTGGTTCTCCTTGAATATTAACTTGGGGTGCCATGGGTAATCCACAAGCTAGGCTCTTTTCACTCCTTATTCCTTCATCCATCACGATCTCACCCAAAACTTGAAAACTTCAATCACACAGAACTTAACAAAACCTTCGTGAGATCCGTTAGTATAAGAAAACCAATCTATACTTTAAGTACTGTTGAAAACCCATTCAAATTTTGTTATTTCATTATATCTATTGTATTCTAACTTTTCCATGGCTTATACCCCCCGATACAATCCATAGATACATCAAAATAAGCACACAATGCAAAGAAAACAGAATCTGTCAAAAACAGAACAGTCTGTAAAGATGAGAATTGTTCTCATTCTTTTTTAACTCAAAAAATTCTGAAAAATTAGGAAAACAGAGACAATTTTTATATCAAATCTTTTTTTAAAAAATCAGAATTTTTTTGTCGCTTCTGCGAATTTAAGCAATTCTGTTACTAGACGCAAAAGTTTCTGTTTTTCAACAGGATCAAATCAACTATCACCAAAGCTATCCCAAAGGCTTTACTTGCACAAACACTAAGTAAAACATAAAAAACACAATCATAACAGAGGAATAATTGTGCAAACACTCAAGAACAGAAAGAAAAAGGCAAAAATAAAATTTATTCATTGGGTTGCCTCCCAACAAGCGCTATCGTTTTATGCCCCTAGCTAGGCATAAGGTATAGATTCAAGTGTTGTCATCTTTGGTTTCCAACTCCTCAATCACACAACCAATACTCTTCAAAGATTTAGCATGCATATTTTTGATAATAACACTTCTAGGAATAAGATTGAAGAATTCATTCTTGCAAGTAGGGTTTCTTACAACTTCAACAAAGTCGGGGTGAATACTAATCATCTTAAGATCTTATTTGTTATTATTAGAAGTTGCACCCTTGTTCTTAGTGACTTGAGTAGTCTTGCCAATTTTTACGAGATTTTTTCAACAGTTTTAGCAGAAGCAAAAGCCGAGCTTAGATTACTAAAAATTTCTTCCAACTTATCAATCCGAGAGGGACTCTCTCCAATTCTTTCATTAATTATGGTTTCCTTTTCCCTTAGTAATTTGAAAATATCGCCCGCTTTTGACCCAAATTTATTAGCAAGATTCTGCATCTTTGTATCCAAATTTTCAATTTGCTCTAAGGTGACCATCTTTTTTTCAATAGCATCTAATCTTTGCAAAACATGCTCGAGAGTTAAGATTGTTTCATTAATAATGATAGGTGGTGCACCTACTAGATCTCCCATGGCATTAAAAGCATCCAAAGATGGACACATCAAGAAATTTCCACTGGTAATCATATCAAGGACGAATCTATACCAAGTGGTGATGCCCACATAAAAACTGAGAAGAAGAACAATGGTAGATTGCTTACGAACAAATCTATTATGAGCATTGCAAATCATATACCAAGCATCTTTTAGATTCCCCCCTCCCCTTTGTTTAAAATTAAGAACCTCGTTCTCGGGGGTACATGCAATAGAGGAAGAACTAGCCATAACGATAAAGTAGGCAAACAAGATTGCAAACAAAAACAGATCTGACTAGAAAAAGGCGAATGAAAAAGAGGGCGAATAAAATGGCAAATTTTGTGAAGTGGGGGAGATGAAAACGAGAGGCAAATGGCAAATAATGTAAATTGCAAGGAGATGAGATTTGTGATTAGGAACCTGATAGATGTTGATGATGTCTCCCCGGCGACGGTGCCAGAAATTCCTTTTGATGTCGCTTGAACTACGTCTCCCCAAAGAGGAAGGGATGATGTAGTACAGCTACAGTAGGTATTTCCCTCAGTTATGAAACCAAGGTATCAATCCAGTAGGAGAACCAAGCAACACTATGTAAACGGTACCTGCACACAAAGAACAAATACTTGCAACCCGATGCTTATGAGGGGTTGTCAATCCCTCTACGGGTAACGGCACCAGAAATTGTCAAGTTGACGGGAAAAAATTTGTGTCGATTGGATAAATAAATCTCGATAAAACACGAAATAAAATAAGTAATAAAAAAGTGCAGCAAGGTATTTTTGGGTTTTTGGAATAATAGATCTGAAAATAAAAGCAAATAAAAATAGATCTCAAAGCAAATATGATAAAGAATAGCCCCGGGGGCCATAGATTTCACTAGTGGCTTCTCTCAAGAAAATAGCACACGATGGGTAAACAAATTACTGTTGGGCAATTGATAGAAGATCGAATAATTATGATGATATCCAAGGCAATGATCAATATGTAGGCATCACGTCCAAGATTAGTAGACTAACTCCTGCCTGCATCTACTACTGTTACTCCACACATCGACCGCTATCCAGCATGCATCTAGTGTATTAAGTTCATGGAGAAACGGAGTAATGCAATAAGAACGATGACATGATGTAGATGAGATCTATTCATGTAGGAATAGCCCCCATCTTGTTATCCTTAATAGCAACGACACATGCGTGTCTTGCTGCCCCTTCTGTCACTGGGAAAGAACACCGCAAGATCGAACCCATCACAAAGCACCTCTTCCCATGGCAAAAAAAATCGATCTAGTTGGCCTAACTAAACCAAAGATTCGAAGAAGAAATACGAGGCTATAAATAATCATGCATATAAGAGATCAAAAGAAGACTCAAATAATATTCTTGGATACATATCTGATCATAAACTCAAAGTTCATCGGATCCCAACAAAGACACCGCAAAAATAAAGAGAAGAAGCCATCTAGCTACTGCCTATGGACCCGTATGTCTATGGTGAACTACTCATGCATCACCGGAGATGCACCAATGAGGATGATGAACCCCTCCGTGATGGTGTCTAGATTGGATCTCGTGGTTCTGGAACTTGTGGCGGCTGGAATTGTGTTTCGTCGACTCCCCTAGGGTTTCTGGAATATTTGGGGATTTATAGGGTGAAGAGGCGGTGCGGGAGGTCACCGAGGGGGGCACAACCCCGCTGGGCGCGCCTGGGCTCCTGGGCACGCCCTGTGGGTTGTGCCCACCTCGGGCCTCCCTTCTGGTACTACTTTGGCCCATGTGGTGTCTTCTGGTCCAAAAAAAATCTCCAAAAAGTTTCGCTGCGTTTGGACTCCATTTGGTACTGATATTCTGTGAAGTAAAAAACAAGCAAAAAATAGCAACTGGCACTGGGCATTATGTCAATAGGTTAGTTCCAAAAAATGATATAAAGTTGCTATAAAATGATTGTAAAACATCCAAGAATGATAATATAACAGCATGGAACAAGCAAAAATTATAGATACGTTGGAGACGTATCAATGCGGTCCGATGAGTGTTGAGGCACGCGACGGGTATCGTTATTTTCTAACCTTCACAGATGATTTAAGTAGGTATGGATATATCTACTTGATGAAACACAAGTCTGAAACATTTGAAATCTGAACACGTACCACACCAGAGTGGTACGGTAATCCTGTGCTGGAAGTCATGTTGTTAGACAACGGCGAACTCGCGAACTATGAAGAAGCTATGATGAGCCCAGATTCCGACAAATCGCTTGAGGCCATGAAATCTGAGATATGATCCATGTATGAAAACAAAGTGTGGACTTTGGTGGACTTGCCTGATGATCGGCAAGCCATTGAGAATAAATGGATCTTCAAGAGGAAGACGAATGGTGATGGTAATATCACTGTCTACAAAGCTCGACTTGTTGCAAAATGTTTTCGACAAGTTCAAGGGGTTGACTACGATGAGACCTTCTCACCCGTAGCGATGCTTAAGTCTGTCTGAATCATGTTAGCAATTGCCGCATTTTATGATTATGAAATCTGGCAAATGGACGTCAAAACTGCATTCCTAAATGAGTTTCTTAAAGAAGAGTTGTATATGATGCAACCAGAAGGTTTTGTCGATCCTAAAGGTGCTAACAAAGTGTGCAAGCTCCAGCTATCCATCTATGGACTGGTGCAAACATCTCGGAGTTGGAATATACGCTTTGATGAGGTGATCAAAGCATATGGTTTTATACAGACTTATGGTGAAGCCTGTATTTACAAGAAAGTGAGTGGGAGCTCTGTAGTATTTCTGATATTATATGTGGATGACATATTGCTGATTGGAAATGATATAGAATTTCTGGATAGCTGTTCGCACACGACCACGTCACATGTACCCTCGACGCCGGGGGTGATACACCGCAGCTCACGTCGAAGGAGTCTCACCGGAAGCGCGATTCGCAAGACAACCGGAGAGAACTTTTGAGGACCCGAAACCCCACACTCCTAGGAGGGACCCCGTCGGGGAGTGCGGTGGCTATGGGCTGCCCTAGGTCGGTCAAGCCGCCCCTAGAGCCCCGGTATTCACAACTCTCCGACATGAAGAACGACGAAGAACGAGGGAGGGACAAAACATAGATGAAAAAGTTGTAGATGCATTTGTGATTGTGTGTTGTTGTTCAATCGGCCGTCACCTCTTGTCTATATAAGAGGCGGATGGAATTCCCATACAAGAAAAGGACTTGCCTAGCCGTCCAAATCATCAAAACCTAACAAAACACGGACTATTCATGACCTCCAGCCCGGATGTCCGGCTCAACGCCTGGATGATCCGGCCAAGCCCAGTTTTCTGACAGCAGTACACTAATCGGGCTGTAACTTTTGCATACGAACTCGGATTAACATGATTTTTAGATCAAAATCAACCACTACAAAAAAATGACACATCCGTGAAATTTTGGGCCGAACGAATTTTTTTCCTGTCATGCTTATGACACTTCTATGACGATAATTGTGACAAAACCCAGTATCATCATAGATGTGGTGGGCTCCTACTTCTATGGCAAAAAATCATGACAGAAAATGGGCTTTTCGTCCTGGGCGGGCCGGAGACGCAGCTGCATGACATTCTTTGGGCCGTCCATGACGGAAAAAATCGTGGTAGAAGCGAGGGCGAGGAAAATATCGGGGAGTTCCCGGTTACGGTGGGTGGTCGGGGCCGAGCGATGCACGGAGGTTTGCGCGTTTCTCTCATGTACGCGCATGTATGCGAGGCGTTGGCTAACTAAACCCGAGCGATCGCACGTTACAGAACCCGAGCGATCGATCCTTGGCTGTTAACTGAACCCGAGCGATTCCTTCGCTGCTGCTGCTAACTGAACTGAGCGATCGATCACTGCTGCTTCTTACACTGAAGCCGATCGAGCCCCCGTGCGAGGCGTAGCTAGTCAGCCGGTGTTGGTTGCCTCTCGATGAATAGTGACTGTTGCTACCGTGCGCGGGGTACGTAGAATGAGTCAAGACATGGTGAGTCGAGCTGGTTGGTTGGCTATGGAAGAACAGTTCCCGGTGGGGGTTGGATGAACATGGCCCCGTGGTAGTAGGCCGTTGCCGCTGGACGAACAGGACCCCGAGGAGGCCGCCGCACCCCAGCCAGTTGGGGGGGGATGAACAGGACCCCGTGGAGGCTCTATGAACAGCAACCGGTGGAGGCTGGATGAACAGTAGCCATGGATGAACAGTAGCCCGTGGAGGCTGGAGGAGGTAGACGGTGGATGAACAGTAGCCCCTGGAGGCTGGAGTGAGGCAGTAGACGGTGGATGAACAGGACCCCGTTTCGACCGTAGGTGCTCCAACATAAGTCCGTTTCCTCTGTTTTGCGGTACGCGACACCCCTCCTGATCAACAGGACCCCGTTTCGACCGTAGGCACTCCAACACAAGTCCGTTTCCTCCGTTTTGCGGTACGCCAGACCCTTCCCGATGAACAAGACCCTGTTTCGACCGTACGCGGTCGAATAGAAGGCCTGTTTCCTCCGTTCTGCGGTACGTCAGACCTCGTTTCGGCTATTCCATCCAAGCCGGTTGGCTCCCGATGAACACGACGTATTCCGTTGCCTCCCGATGAACACGACGCTGTTTCCTCCGTTGCGACCCAGCCGATTGGCTACCGATGAACAGGACGACATCGCTGTATGCGTTCGAGACCCCGCCCGTATGTACGTACGTAGCCGTATTTACTTTCTTGCAGCGTGGCTGTACGTACGTGTACACGATATAGACAGGATTGCGTGACATGCTATGTCCGCGCCTCTACTACGACACGTGCCGCTCCTTACTCGGCCATAGTTTATCGCTGCAGAGAGACCGATCGACCTGTATGTACGTACATGTTTGCGACAACGCTACATATGCTTTGACCGGGTGGGTCCCAGCTGTCAGGGAGGATAAGGACGCACTTCCTTGCGTGCAAAGATATAGCTGGTGGGTCCCAGCTGTCAGGGGGAAGAATCATTTTTTTTGCCCGTAGTATGGACGAACTTCCTTGCGTGCGAAGATGTAGCTGGTGGGTCCCAGCTGTCAGGGGGAAACATTTTTTTCGCAAAATACAGAGTCCCTTCCGGTGGGTCCCTGCTGTCTGGTGGAGGAATAATTATTTTACGCGTAATAGGAGGCACTTCCTTGCTGCAGTCGTGAACCCACCTGTCAGCCTCTCCACGTACAGTCCTCTTCCGATGGAAGTCGTTCCTTGACCATGTTGACCACGCCGCGCTGAGAGCACCAAGGCGGTGGACGACGGTTAGGCCTAGGAAGGGGACGATGTGTGATAACCCACAAGTATAGGGGATCGCAACCGTTTTTGAGGGTAGAGTATTCAACCCAAATTTATTGATTCGACACAAGGGGAGCCAAAGAATATTCTCAAGTATTAGCAGCTGAGTTGTCAATTCAACCACACCTGAAAGACTTAATATCTGCAGCAAAGTATTTAGTAGCAAAGTAGTATGGAAGTAACACTAATAGTGGCAAAACTAACAGTAGCAGTTTTGTAGCAATCGTAACAGTGGCAACAGAAAAGTAACGAAGCAAAGATCAATATGAAACGTGCTCGTAGGCAATGGATCAATTAATGATGGATAATTATGTCGGATGGCATTCATCATGCAACAGTTATAACCTAGGGTGACACAGAACTAGCTCCAGTTCATCAATATAATGTAGGCATGTATTCCGAATATAGTCATACGTGCTTATGGAAAAGAACTTGCATGACATCTTTTGTCCTACCCTCCCGTGGCAGCGGGGTCCTATTGGAAACTAAGGGATATTAAGGCCTCCTTTTAATAGAGTACCAGACCAAAGCATTAGCACTTAGTGAATACATGAACTCCTCAAACTACGGTCATCACCGAGAAGTGTCCCGACTATTGTCACTCCGGGGTTGCCGGATCATAACACGTAGTAGGTGACTATAACTTGCAAGATAGGATCAAGAACACAAATATATTCATGAAAACATAATAGGTTCAGATCTGAAATCATGGCACTCGGGCCCTAGTGACAAGCATTAGGCATAGCAAAGTCATAGCAACATCAATCTTAGAACATAGTGGACACTAGGGATCAAACCCTAACAAAACTAACTCGATTACATGGTAAATCTCATCCAACCCATCACTGTCCAGCAAGCCTACGATGGAATTACTCACGCATGGCGGTGAGCATCATGAATGGTGATGGAGGATGGTTGGTGATGACGATGCCGACGATTTCCCCTCTCCGGAGCCCCGAACGGACTCCAGATCTGCCCTCCCGAGGAAGAACAGGGCTTGGTGGCGGCTCCGTATCGTAAAACGCAATGAATCCTTCTCTCTGATTTTTTTCTCCCCAAACATGAATATATGGAGTTGGAGTTGAGGTCGGTGGAGGTTCAGGGGGCCCACAAGGATGGATGGCGCGCCCTGGGAGGGTGGGCGCGCCTCCCACCCTTGTGGATAGGGTGTGGGCCCCCTTCAGTTGATTCTTTCTCCAATATTTTTTATTAATTCCAAAAATGATCTCCGTGAAGTTTCAGGTCATTCCGAGAACTTTTATTTCTGCACAAAAATAACACCATGGCAATTCTGCTGAAAACAACGTCAGTCCGGGTTAGTTCCATTCAAATCATGCAAATTAGAGTCCAAAACAATGGCAAAAGAGTTTGGAAAAGTAGATACGATGGAGACATACCAACTCCCCCAAGCTTAACCCAATGCTTGTCCTCAAGCAATTCAGTTGACAAACTGAAAGTGATAAAGAAAAACTTTTACAAACTCTGTTTGATCTTGTTGTTGCAAATATGTAAAGCCAGCATTCAAGTTTTCAGCAAAGATTATGAACTAACCATATTCACAATAACATTTAGGTCTGACATTTACTCATATCAATGGCTTAATCAACTAGCGAGCAATAATAATAAATCTCGGATGACAACACTTTTCCAAAACAATCATGATATGATATAACAAGATGGTATCTCGCCAGCCCTTTCTGAGACCTCAAAACATAAATGCAGAGCACCCCTGAAGATCAAGGACTGACTGGACATTGTAATTCATGGTAAAAGAGATCCAGTCATAGTCATACTCAATATCAATTAATAACAAAGCGTACAAATGACAGTGGTGCTCTCTAACTGATGCTTTTTATAAGAGGATGATGACTCAACAATAAAAGTAAATAGATAGGCCCTTCACAGAGGGAAGCAGGGATTTGCAGAGGTGCCAGAGCTCAAGTTTTTGAAATAGCGATAAATAATATTTTGAACGGTATGCTTTCATTGTCAACACAACAGCCAAGAGATCTCGGTATCTTCCATACTACATACATTATAGGCGGTTTCCAAACAGAATGGTAAAGTTTTTACTCCCCCTCCACCAACAATCACACCCCACGGCTTGTCCGAAACAACGGGTGCCGTCCAACTATCAACAATCCTGGGGGAGTTTTGTTTGCAATTAACTTTTGATTTGATTTGAGCATGGGGCTGGGCATCCCTGTTACCAGCCATTTTCTCGTGAATGATGAGCGGAGTCCACTCATCGTGAGAATAATCCACCTAGCATGGAAGATACTGACAGCCCGCAGTCGCCACATGAGCGATTCGGGCATACAAAACAGATTATCATTTGAAGGTTTAGAGTTTGGCACATGCAAATTTACTTGGAACGGCAGGTAAATACCGCATATAGGAAGGTATGGTGGACTCATATGGAATAACTTTGGGTTTATGGAAGTGGATGCATAAGCAGTATTCCCGCTTAGTACAAGTGAAGGCTAGAAAAAGACTGGGAAGCGACCAACTAGAGATCGACAATAGTCATAAACATGCATTGAGATTAACCAACATTGAATGCAAACATGAGTAGGATATAAATCACCATGAACATAAATATCGTGGAGGCTATGTTGATTTTGTTTCAACTACATGTGTGAAATCATTCAAAGGAGGATACCATCCTATCATACTACATCACAACCATTTTAATAGCATGTTGGTACGCAAGGTAAACCATTATAAACTCCTAGCTAATTAAGCATGGCATCAGTAACTATAATCTCTAATTGTCATTGCAAACATGTTTCATTCATAATAGGCTGAATCAAGAACGATGAACTAATCATATTTACAAAAACAAGATAGGTCGAGTTCATACCAGCTTTTCCTCATCTCAATCATTTCATCATATATCGTCATTATTGCCGTTCACTTGCATGACAGAATGATGTGAATAATAATAATAGTGCACGTGCATTGGACTAAGCTAAAATCTGCAAACATTTATTCGAAGGAGTAGACAAGGTAATATGGGCTCTTTGTTAGATCAACAATAATGCATATGAGAGCCACTCAACATTTTCATCGTGGTCTTCTCCTCTTGACCCCCAATGGAAAGAAAAGAATTTCAAAGAAACACACTGAAATGTTTTTGGAGTTTTTGTTTTTCTGAAGAAGGTAAAATAAGAACGAGAAAAACTATTTACATGGGAAAGCTCCCAACAAGTAAAAGAAGAACTAGAAATCTTTTTGGGTTTTTCTTTAATACTACAACTAAGCATGGAAAGTAAACTAAGCTACAACTAATTTTTTTTGTTTTTCTCAAAGTTTTTCAAACACTCAAGAAGAAAGCGAGAAAAAGAAAATAAACTAACATGGATAATACAATGAAAAAGTATGAACACCGACAACTAGAATGAGTGTGTGAACATGAATGTAATGTCGGTGAGAAATACGTACTCCCCCAAGCTTAGGCTTTTGGCCTAAGTTGGTCTAAGACCATGGATCAAAGTAGCCCTCTCCGGTGTACTAAAGAGGATCCTGGGGGTTCCGCTGGTTAGCGAGCTCCTGTGGCTCCCACTGATAAATAGACTCATTGTATGGATCAGGTGATGGCTCTGGCTCAGGAGCTGGGGATCGCGTCCCCTCCCAGTATGCATGAATGTCCGCGGGCAAAACAAAGTACCTGCCTGAATGAATATCGAACAAAGTAGGTGCAGGCAAGGTAATTATCTGAAAAGTATCCTCGCTAAATACCAGGTTATATATGATTCTCTTTTGCTTATCATAGCGAATAAACTTATGTGCTACCATGCTTTCATAATCTAGGTATATAGTAGGTAATAACTTCTCCTCTTTTTCATCGTGCCTAATGGGTATCTCAAAGCATCTAGCAAGGAGGGAGGCGAAGATACCTCCGAAAATAGGACCCTTAGTACGGTTTAAACTCAACCGTTTAGCAACCATAGCGCCCAAACTGAAAGTTCTATCACGAAGTAAAGCATGGCGCAAAATGGCAAGGTCGGGAGCACTAAGGCCTCCACTATCCCCACGACCAATTAAACATCTCCCCGCAAATAATGAGTAGTAACGCAAAACAGGAAAATGTAAACTAGATACTCTCGCTTCCGACACCTTTCTCCCCTCCCCTACGGTAACTTCATCAATAAAATCTTCCACATCTCTAGGACGTGGCTCGTCGGTGCTACCCTCATAAGGTAATTTACAAACCTCACAAAAGTCATAAAGCGTCATCTCCTTTTGCTCATCATATAAGTGAAACTCTACCGTGGGTGGTGATCTCCGAGCATGAAAGTGAAAATTTTGCACGAAAGTATTAGTGAGTAGGAGGTACTGATCACACCGGTCGTGGAGGATTTCGGTGATGCCTGCATTCTCAGCCAAATAATAGAAATCCTCATAAATTCCGGCCGCTTCCAAGAATGCATCACATGGCCATTCACTCGGCCGAACCTCCGCAGTGCGAGGAAGATTGTACTTGGGCTTCTCCTTCTCCTCATTTTCTTTTTCCTTCGAACCCCGGCTCAAAGAGCCTCTCAACAATCTCCTCATCATTTTCTTCCTCTGAAAATTTCTGAAATTTTTAGTGACTCAAAATAAAAGTGAATCAAACTCAACAAAATTGATAGCAACTAATCCTACAAGTGTCTAGAGGCTATAGCATGCATCATAACTACTTAGGACCATATAAATTTGACATGCAAGCTCAAGAACAAGGTCACCACAGCAGCAAAAACTTGCAATAAATAAAGCACTAGAACAAAAACTAATTGGACCATTGGAGGAGTCACATACCGAAGAACAATCCCCCAAAGCAGTTTTGTGAATGGAGCTTTGAGCAAGGAGATCGAAAATGGCAGCAAAACAAGCAAGAACACGAGTTTGAGCTACTGGACAATTTTTTCTGGAGGAAGACGAAGTGGATGGGTGCTGGAATAAGTGGAGAGGGGCCACATGGGACCCACAAGATAGGAGGGCGCACCCAGGGGGTAGGGCGCGCCCTCCACCCTTGTGGCCCACTGGTGCATCCCCCTAGTGCATGTTCAGTGCCAGAAATTCTCAAATATTCTATAAAAAATCATACTAAATTTTCAGGGCATTTGGAGAACTTTTATTTTTGGGGCATTTTTTTTATTTCACGGATAATTCAGAAAACAAACAGAAAAGACTATTTTTGCTTTATTAAATCTAAATAACAGAAAGTAAAAGGTGGGTACAGAAGGTTGTGCCTTCTAGATTCATCCATCTCATGCCCATCAAAAGGAATCCGTTAACAAGGTTGATCAAGTCTTATTAACAAACTTCTTCCGAGTGATATGAAACCGAAGAATTTTAGAATAACACTAGGTTACCTCAGCGGGGATATGAACATCCCCAACAATAAGAATATCATATTTCTTTTTGACAGTAGGAAGAGGGAATTGAAAACCTCCAATAGTAATAGTTGAAATTTTTCCAATAGAATTGATACTATGAACTTGAGGTTGTTTCTTCGAAAAGTGTACCGTATGCTCATTACCATTAACATGAAAAGTGACATTGCCTTTGTTGCAATCAATAACAACCCCTGCAGTATTCAAAAAGGGTCTACCAAGGATGATCGACATACTATCGTCCTCGGGAATATCAAGAATAACAAAGTCCGTTAAGATAATAACGTTTGCAACCACAACAGGCACATCCTCACAAATACCGATGGGTATAGCAGTTGATTTATCAGCCATTTGCAAAGGGATTTCAGTAGGTGTTAGCTTATTCAATTCAAGTCTACGATATAAAGAGAAAGGCATAACACTAACACCGGCTCCAAGATCACATAAAGCAGTTTTAACATAATTTCTTTTAATAGAGCATGGTATAGTTGGTACTCCTGGATCTCCAAGTTTCTTTGGTATTGCACCCTTAAAAGTATAATTAACAAGCATATTGAAAATTTCAGCTTCAGGTATCTTTCTTTTATTTGTAACAATATCTTTCATATACTTAGCATAAGGAGGCATTTTAAGCATATCAGTCAAACACATACGCAAAAAGATAGGTCTAATCATTTCAGCAAAGCGCTCAAAATCCTCATCATCCTTTTTCTTGGATGGCTTAGGAGGAAAGGGCATGGGTTTCTGAACCCATGGTTCTCTTTCTTTACCATGTTTTCTAGCAACAAAGTCTCTCTTATCATAACGTTGATTCTTTGATTGTGGGTTATCAAGATCAACAGTAGGTTCAATCTCTACATCATTATCATTACTAGGTTGAGCATCAACATGAACATATTTGTTGACATTATCACTAGGTTCATGTTCATCACCAGATTGTGTCTCAGCATCAGAAATAGAAATATCATTGGGATTCTCAGGTGTATCTATAACAGGTTCACTAGAAGCATGCAAAGTCCTATCAGTTTTCTTTTTCTTTTCATTAGAAGGACTAGGTGCATCAGTACTAATTTTCTGAGAATCTTGCTCAACTCTCTTAGGATGGCCCCCAAGATACAAAGGTTCATGGGTCATCTTACCACCTCTAGTCATAACCCTAACATCATTATCATTATTCTTACTATTCAACTCATTAAGTAAATCATCCTGGGCCTTAAGTACTTGTTCTACTTGAGTTGTAACCATGGAAGCATGTTTACTAATAAGCTTAAGATCATTAACAGTTCTACTCATATAATCACCCAAGTGGTCAAGCATGTAAGCATTACGTTTCAATTGTCTACTAACATAAGCATTGAAATTTTCTTGTTTAACAATAAAATTATCAAACTCATCCAAGCACTGAGTAGCAGACTTATTATGAGGAATATCACCTTCATCAAATCTACGGAGAGAGTTTACCTCTACTACCTGTGTCGGGTTATCAAGACCATGTATTTCTTCAATAGGCGGTAAATTCTTAACATCTTCAGTTTTAATACCTTTTTCTTTCATAGATTTCTTTGCCTCTTGCATATCTTCAGGACTGAGAAATAGAATACCTCTTTTCTTCGGAGTTGGCTTAGGAGTTGGTTCATGAAGTGTCCAATCATTATCATTACTCAATATATTATTCAATAGCAATTCATCTTGCTCAACAGTCCGTTCCCTGAAAACACAACCACCACAACTATCCAGGTGGTCTCTGGAAGCATCGGTTAGTCCATTATAAAAGATATCAAGTATTTCATTTTTCTTGAGAGGATGATCAGGCAAAGCATTAAGTAATTGGAGAAGCCTCCCCCAAGCTTGTGAGAGACTCTCTTCTTCAATTTGCACAAAGTTAAATATTTCCTGTAAGGCAGCTTATTTCTTATGAGCAGGGAAATATTTTTGAGAGAAGTAATGTATCATATCCTGGGGACTACGCACACAACCAGGGGCAAGAGAATTAAACCATAACTTAGCATCACCCTTTAATGAAAAAGGAAACAACTTAAGAATATAGCAATAGCGAATTTTTTCCTCATGAGCAAATAGGGTGGCTATATCATTCAGTTTAGTAAGATGTGCCACAACTGTTTCAGATTCATAACCATAGAAGGGATCAGATTCAACCAAAGTAATTAACTCAGGATCGACAGAGAATTCATAATCCTTATCAGTAACAAAGATAGGTGAAGTAGCAAAATTGGGATCATATTTCATTCTAGCATTCAAGGATTTTTCTTTCAGCTTGGCTAACAGTTTCTTAAGATCTTCTCTATCATTGCAACCAAAGAAGTCTCTAGTAGTTTCTTCATCCATAACATAACCCTCAGGTACAACAGGCAATTCATATCTAGGGGGAGAATCATAATCATAAGTTTCGATAATATCATCAGTTTCAGTAATTTCATTCTCTCTAACCCTAGCAAGTTGTTCATCAAGAAATTCACCAAGTGGCACAGTATTATCAAGCATAGAAGTAGTTTCATCATAAGCATCATGCATAGCAGAAGTGGCATCATCAATAACATGCGACATATCAAAATCAATAGCAGGAGTAGGTGTCGCAAGTTTACTCAAAACAGAAGGTGAATCAAGTGCAGAGCTAGATGGCAGTTCCTTACCTCACCTTGTAGTTGAGGGAAAAATCTTGGTTATTTGATCTTTCAAATTCCTCATAGTGATCAACAGATATAAATCCCAAGTGACTTAGAGAATAGAGCTATGCTCCCCGGCAGCGGCGCCAGAAAAAGGTCTTGATAACCCACAGGTATAGGGGATCGCAATAGTTTTCGAGGGTAGAGTATTCAACCCAAATTTATAGATTCGACACAAGGGGAGCCAAAGAATATTCTCAAGTATTAGCAGCTGAGTTGTCAATTCAACCACACCTGAAAGACTTAATATCTGCAGCAAAGTATTTAGTAGCAAAGTAGTATGGAAGTAACGGTAACAGTGGCAAAAGTAATAGTAGCAGTTTTGTAGCAATCGTAACAGTGGCAACAGAAAAGTAATGAAGCAAAGATCAATATGAAACGAGCTCGTAGGCAATGGATCAATGATGGATAATTATGTCGGATGTCATTCATCATGCAACAGTTATAACCTAGGGTGACACAGAACTAGCTCCAGTTCATCAATATAATGTAGGCATGTGTTCCGAATATAGTCATACGTGCTTATGGAAAAGAACTTGCATGACATCTTTTGTCCTACCCTCCCGTGGCAGCGGGGTCCTATTGGAAACTAAGGGATATTAAGGCCTCCTTTTAATAGAGTACCAGACCAAAGCATTAGCACTTAGTGAATACATGAACTCCTCAAACTACGGTCATCACCAGGAAGTGTCCCGACTATTGTCACTCCGGGGTTGCCGGATCATAACACGTAGTAGGTGACTATAACTTGCAAGATAGGATCAAGAACACAAATATATTCATGAAAACATAATAGGTTCAGATCTGAAATCATGGCACTCGGGCCCTAGTGACAAGCATTAGGCATAGCAAAGTCATAGCAACATCAATCTTAGAACATAGTGGATACTAGGGATCAAACCCTAACAAAACTAACTCGATTACATGGTAAATCTCATCCAACCCATCACCGTCCAGCAAGCCTACGATGGAATTACTCACGCACGGCGGTGAGCATCATGAAATTGGTGATGGAGGATGGTTGGTGATGACGATGCCGACGATTTCCCCTCTCCGGAGCCTCGAACGGACTCCAGATCTGCCCTCTCGAGGAAGAACAGGGCTTGGCGGCGGCTTCGTATCATAAAACATGATGAATCCTTCTCTCTGATTTTTTCTCCCCGAACGTGAATATATGGAGTTGGAGTTGAGGTCGGTGGAGGTCCAGGGGGCCCACAAGGACGGATGGCGCGCCCTGGGGGTGGGCGCGCCTCCCACCCTTATGGACAGGGTGTGGGCCCCCTTCAGTTGATTCTTTCGCCAATATTTTTTATTAATTCCAAAAATGATCTCCGTGAAGTTTCAGGTCATTCCGAGAACTTTTATTTCAGCACAAAAATAACACCATGGTAATTCTGCTAAAAACAGCGTCAGTCCGGGTTAGTTCCATTCAAATCATGCAAATTAGAGTCCAAAACAAGGGAAAAAGAGTTTGGAAAAGTAGATACGATGGAGACGTATCAACGCGGAGCCAGGGAAGACACGGCAGTGGATGCCCACGCGGAGAGGAGTACGAGGGTTTACTCCTTTAGCTGCAATGTGAGGCTGCCATCGCCGGAGAATAACAGGAGGTCTGGGTGAGTACAGGGATGGCCAGGCCAGCGATGGTAGTAGGGTGGGGCGGAGAGGCCTGCGCGGCAGCACAGCCGGCCACGGGAGGCAGGAGCAAGCGGCACGACCCGCGATGGTTTGGGCGGCTAGAGCAAGAAGACCAGAGGTTGAAGAAGCATGACAGCCGTTGGATGGACATTGTACGGTCACCGTAGCTAGAATCGTTTATATTGACTAAGTTGACAAAGCCCTGCGTCCGCGTCAACTTAGTAGGCCCACAAGTCAGCCTTCAAATATGGTGGGTCCCACCTAACAGCTGGCGTATTCATTTTTTTGTGCGTAATATGGAGGCACTGCCTTGCGTTCGAAGATATAGCTGGTGGGTCCGAGCTGTCAGCGGGGGGAATGTTTTTTTCGCGAAATACAGAGGCCCTTTCGGTGGATCCCCGCTGTTAGGTGAAGGAATCATTATTTTGCGCGTAATAAGGAGGCACTTCCTTGCTGCGGCCGTGGACCCAGCTGTCAGCCTCTCCACGTACAATCCTCTTCCGATGGAAGTCGTTCCATGACCATGTTGACCATGCCACGTCGAGAGCACCAAGGCGGGGACGACGGCGGGGCCTAGGAAGGGAATGACCAGGAGCCGGGGAAGACTCGGCACTTGTTTCCCACGCGGAGGGGAGTACGAGGGTTTATTGCTTCAGCTGCAGTGTGAGGCTACCATTGCCGGAGAATAACAGGAGGTCTGGGTGAGTAGAGGGGTGGCTAGGCCAGCGATGGGAGTACGGTGGGGCGGTGAGGCCTGCGCGGCAGCACAGCCGGCCGCGGGAGGAGGGAGCAGGCAGTCCCGCCGGCGCTTGTTTGAGCGGCTGGAGCAGGAAGAGCAGAGATTGAAGAATCACAACGGCCATTGGATGGACATCCAACAGTCACTGCTCTCGTGTGTTGATAAGTTGACCTGACGTTGCGTGTGCGTCAACCTTTTTTTTAGGAAAGCGTACGCGTCAAGGCGCACAAGTCAGCCTCAAATGTGTGGAAAACATCATACAACCCATCTGCCATTATTTCTAATAATTTACAGCCCATTTGCTAATTCTTAAGGATTTTTTTGGAGCCCATATTCTTTTTGTTAGCATTATAGCCCATATTGTGGCCACGGTTAAAAAATTATACGAAATTTTGCATATTTCGGTGCGGTCCCAACTATTTTTAATCCCGAAATTTCGAGTCACGTTCAAACTAATTTGAAAAATAAATTTATATCAATATAAAATCCAAATAATTGTCCATGCATAAAAATCAATGGAATTTAAAATCTTGAAATGAAAATAAATAAATTTGAATCTAATTGCCGGTTTGATGTGTTTTAAAAATGTACAACCTATTTCTCATTACTGATAGCCCATTTTCTGAGCAAGACGAATGGAACTCTCCTCGTCTTGAAAGATTTGCAGCCCAGCAAGGCTGACAAAGCAAGTAGGCCTCGGTTGGGTATTCTGCAAAAGAACAAAAAAACTGGGCTAGCCTTTTTCAGAAAAAAAGCTACTGGGCTGGTCTTGTGGTAAACATAAAATAAAAGGCTGGCTAGACAGGCCAGAGTGCCCCGCACAGCCTAGTTGACACCCTGCTTCCGTCTCAAAAACAAAAAGAACTGGGCGAGCTGCTGGGTCCCTGGTGTCAACCGCTCATTGTGCAATTCTCTCGTTTATTGACTACGTTTACAATGGCATGGGACCCAGATGTCAGAAATCCATTAGGAGGAACCATTTTTTTTGGCTTGAAATAAGGAGGCACTTGCTTGCGTACTTCCATGACCCTGGTGGGTCCCTGCTGTCATCCTCTCCACGTACAATCATCTCCTGATTGTGTACGCGTCAACCTAGTAGGCCCACAAGTCAGCCTTTAAACCCGTGGCGGACAAATACATCCCATTTAAAAAAATAAGAGCCCATTCCATACGTTCAAACGGAAAGTTCAACATTCAGAGCAAAGTAACAGGTCTGATCCAGATATAGAGTACTGAACTTCCACGTTGACAACCATCATAGCCAGGTTAACTATCTACTCCCACTAATACTCTAGTAGTGTACAAGTACCAACTTACTCTTAGCTAACTAGACGATGCCAGTAGCCATGTGCGGTACACGCTAAACACCGACACCGACGTCCTCCTCCTCGCCTCAGATTTGCCAGAGGTATGATAGGGCGCGTTGCTCGCGCGCGTTGGCCCTTTCCATGCCGGCGTGGTCCACCGAAGCTTCGGCTTCTAAGTGGGAAACCCACTTGACGAGCTGGTAATAAAATTCGGCGTCGCGAACGAGTGCGTGCCCGACAGCCTCCAGGGCTATTTGCTGGGCGCCGGCCTCCATGTAGTCGGCCCAGTTGTGGGCGCTCTGCTCGCGACTCAGAGCGTCGGTGCGCTGCCGCTCCATGCCCCGCTGGCGGCGCAAATCGGCGATACGCTGCTCCTCCACTAGGCGGTCGCGCTCCAACAAGTCCTCATACTCCGCATTGCCATCTAAAGACCGATAGAATGCCTCCTCCCTCCGTGTGCCTTCCGGTGAAAAACCGAACACTAGTTCCGGTGGTGACCGCCTCCGGCGTCACCTATTGCGGACGGGCGAGGGCATGACAGACGTGGTGAGAGCGAGGGCAAGTGGCAAGCGACGTCAGGCCGGTGGGGGCTTATGAGGATAGGGCGAGTTGGGTGATGGTGCCACCGGAGAACGCTGGGAACCAGTAATTATAGGCGGAAGGTAGGTGAACCAGCGTGTCGCGGGAAACGCGACGGTCATCGCGGTCATCAGAACTCAATGCATAAGCAGGCATGGCTTAGCGCACCAGCTTGCCGTGGAAAACTAGAAAAACTGAAATTATGACTGTGACGTCTCGTCCCATCCAGTCAGTGGTGCGTTCCGTCCGTGCTGGGTCGCACGTCGGCATGACGGTCAAACCAGTGCGCTCGATTCATCCAGATGAGGTACGTGCGTGATCCACTGGTTAATCGCGTAGGATCGAGTCGGTCGGATAGTGTACATGTAGGATCGCAATAGCTGATGAACATTCGCTAGGAGATAAGGCATTTGCGAACGTTTTTGCTGGCAGTTTCTTCAGATTCGCATGGCATTTTCTTCATAACAGCATGTCAGTTTCTTCAGAGGTAGGCATTTTTATTCAAAAAACTGCCACCTTCAGATCTTGCGTCACAACTCAAACTGCTAGGAGCGTATTAGTAGGCTAGCTAGTGATCGATCAGTAACTTGTAAACACTGAGCGAACAGAAATAAGGAACTGCTAGTAACTTGTAAACACGGAGCAACCAGAAATAAGGATCATGCTGTGCACAGTAGTAAGAGTCGATCCATTCGAAATGTTCACACGAGACTCACATGCCTGGCATTGTAATATGTTCATATTAGTAGCCCAAATTCACAACCAACTAGTATGATTCCCATAAATAAGATCAACATGTTAATGCATCTCAATGATTCACAGATCATATACAAATATGTAGCTCCAAAAGCAAAGATCTAGAAAAAACATCTGTTCTTGCTACTAACATGGATGCTTCTATGGGCCAACATTCAGTACAGAGTGAAAGACAAATTTGTTTGTGAAGTCTACAATTTCTCTTGCAAACGTAAGTGGTTTCACCAACAGCTGGAACCATGAGAATGAACCACACATGATGGAGGAACATCCACTGCAATATGATTTGGTCTTCTCTCGATCACACGGCGAGACTATTTTTGAAATACAAACTTTAACTTAGGCAAAATGATGCCCATTGTATAATCATACCAAAGCAATGAAGCACCTAGTGTTGGCCAATAAATAATACAACACTACTTTTGTGCAGTCCATGAAGTGACTATCCAATCTTTCTGTGTCTATTTTCAAATGGCACTGCATGCAGTGACTATACTATTCTCTTGTGCAGTTCCACCAAAATTGAGGTCACTTTGTTTGTTTTCCAAATAGCAACAGGCAGACATCTGTCTGCACAAATATCAAGCAGCTAGTAAACATATACCCCACCTTGTATTTTCGGTTTAAACACGTCTCTTCCGCTTAGCATCTATCATGTTTTGCACTGGATAATTTGATACTGGCATGTTTTGCCCTGGACAATTTTGTACTGAATTGATTTGTTGGTACAGAGCAGAAACATAGCGCCTATTCTTCATCAGACCAAGGATATCCATGTTCGTAGTGATGGAAGAGGTGAAATCGATACAACCGAAATTGAGCATCCAATCATTGAATCTTGTCCTGCACCTCCAATGTAGGTCCACCCTGCCAATATATTCACATGCAAACCACTAATATTACTATCTAATGACAGTACAAAAAGAGTAGCAAGATAGTAGCAAACCATGTACCTTCGTAATGAACAGCTCATAGTGCCACCAATTGGATATAACGGTTTGGAAGAAAACATGCTCCTAATGTTGAACCATTTGGACTTTTTGTGCAGTTCCACTAAAATCGAGCATCCCTATTTGCACAGATATTGAAAGTGTGATTACTATAAAAGTGGCACTAGTTGAAGCATAGACTCACAAATATAAGCATTCCAATTTCTTAATGGGAAAATGTAGCAAGACTATTTCTAACCACCTGTTTGAAGGAATAAATAAGGCAACATCGGCTGATGTCAGGAAGGCACACATAGTATTTTCTTAAAAACTGAACCATTCCTGACCTTTTCTCTTCTTTTAAGCATATTTTGTGCAGTTCAACTAAAATAAAATGCCATCACCGCCTTGACAATTCAGTGACACTGTACAAAAAGAAATGACTTACCATTACATCATGATGTCAGGTATGTGATCGACAGGCATTAGAGACAAACATGCAGACCTCCTCCGATAACATAATGAACATTAATTTTAACAAAGGTGTGAATAGCTTTACCGGCATAATTTGAGTGAACTCTACACCCTCTGTTCCTTAATATAAGACATTTTCGCAGTTCAATTTAAAGTACCCAAATGTCTAGTATTTAGAAAAACAGGTAGTAGTTTTCTTGAGCACATATCTGGGAAAGCTTGCCACACCTTATATATGTCCATACGCTAATGCAACACCATTCGAATAGTACAAATATACACTAATCCAGTGGCTAGTGCAACAGTAGAGTAGTTTTTTTATTACGTGGTACAATACAATGGTTTTACTGAACAGATTTCCATAAGCTAGCACTGGAAGATTTCTATAAGCATTAACAATACAAAATGTAAAGGTAACAAGTTTCAGCATTGGTATACCAGCCGTGCAACAGCATTAAACCAAATACAAAAGTCTGAAGGTAACTAGCATTATTAACTAATGACAGTATAAAAAAATTGCAAACCATGATCTTCAAGGTAAATATCATTTCGAACTCGAGGGGACTTGAAAAATTGCTATCCCAATCTTGATAATCGATCAAACATAAAAACATGATCAACCGAATCAAGAAAACAGCCGGAGGAGGAGGTGCCCACTCTTGACCTTTCCTCTTCTCTTCATAATTTTTTGTGCAGTTTAACCTGATATAAAATGACATCAGCGCCTTGGCATTTTAGTGACACTGTACAAAAAAATTGACTTATCTCATGAAAGTGAGGTATGTAATCTATAAGCATTAACTGTGCAAAAATCTGAAGGTAGTAACAAGTTTCATCGTTGGTATACTGGCTGTGCAACAGCATTAGAATGCCTTAGCTAAAAAATCTTTAATACATCCACAATCAACAGCTAACGCTGAAATAATCTAGTGACATTAAATGGCATTGCTTAAATTTATCGGTGGCATTAGACTGAGTGCGGCATTAGTTAAATATGGCATCACTTTAGCAGTAGCATTGCTTGACTTTACCGCTGGCATTATACTAATAGCAAAAAAGTGGCAATAAGAGCACGAGAGGCCCATTCGGACAGTGGGCGCACCAGTACGATGTACCTCCATGGACGCATAGAGTGATGAGGGAGGGATGGTTGCCCAGAGCAACAAATATCCAGGCAGCATATGTGGATTACGTCCCATTTTTGTTCTCTTTAGCCACCCTTTTCCTATGTGAGGACAACAAACCGATCGACTTGATCATTCTCTATTGCGTTGTCATGCCTTTCTACCCTTTTTCAACCAAGAGACACGAGACTCGTTCCTTAGCTACTGATTTTCCCCTTTTCAACCTAGATGCGGGTTCGATGCATAGTCTCTTCGACAATACTTTCTCCCTTCCTTTCCTTATTCAATCCAGACATGGATTAGTCTGCATGAAGTAGGGTTTCCTTTAATAGTGCAAATTAAGGTTTTCGTCTGCGTGACCAGCAGAGCAGAGGATAGAAAATTGGGGAGATGGTGGAGTGGAAAAAGATCCACATGCAGCGACATGGCAGATGGGGCAATAGAACAAGGGTATGGTTCGAAAAGAGGTAGCATACCTGAGGGTCGGCGGGAAGTGGCTTCGCTCGTGGTCGTCGTCCTCCGCACACACTACAGCAGCGAGGTTGGGGACGGAGGCCATCCCGCGCGGGCGCTAGGTCTGAGAGGATGGCCTTGTCGTCAGTGCGTGACCTCGCTCGCCGACGACGAGTGTGTCAACGCTGCACGTCCTTTTCTTCCCCGGCGGATCTGTGACCACCGGTGAGGAGGGAGAGAGAGGGGCACCGCCGTCTTTTTTAGATCTGGAGAGAGGGTGATAGTGTGATAAGCAAGTGGGCAACCCTTAGCAAGCAAGCGCTAAAGCTCCAGCCTGTATATCTTTTTTGATACAAGTACTAGAGGTGGAGTAGTGGTAGAGTAGTTTATATTTTCTCTGCATAAAGTACCAGTTAGTCGTGCTTCAAAACTGAACGGCACGCCATTAAAAAAATAAAGTCGAGAAATAATGCGGCACCTTGGGCCAACACGGCCAGATTGCATTTTGCACGAGAAATGACACACCATGTTTCGTTGACATGTGGTCCCGTTCCAACATGTCAGTGAGACGATGGCGAGTCCTTTTGTACAATTTCCGAACGGACGTCTATGTAGGCCGGGGTGCCTCTTCCTGTACCGTGGCAACCGTCCATCGCCTCTTCGCCTTTCCCTCTCGATTTGGAACTGCTGTCGCACGCTCTTCCTCCCTCCATTTGCCTTCACCCTTCCTTTTGCCATTGTTTGATCATCTTCTCCATGGAGGGAACATGCCGGAAACGACCCCATTATTCTTGCCCCAATCTAAAATATGATGTGGTGGAGGAACTCATTGATCGGTGCGACGTCATCACCTCAGCTGGCATGGCAGGTTCGTTCAAGACCATTCTCGACTCAACAAATAACATCATTATAAAGAACCCAAGGGTTCAGGAGCGGTTTGATCTCCCCTATCTTCTTCGCCACGACCCTGCTCGCTGGCGTGGGGATGATGGAAGCCTCGCCTTGTGCAAGTTGATGCCGCTTGATAATAATACGTGTGATGTTAAGATGCCATCGCTTAAGGGTAAGGCCTGGGCAGGCGCAAATGGAGATTGGGTTGTTTATATTGGGTACAACTGCGAGTGGGAACTTGTGAATGTGTACACTCGTCACCGGGTTCCACTTCCAAAAATCTCAGAGTGCCCTAAGGTTGAGCACACAGATGATCTACGTAGGTTCAAATACGATCATGGTGACTGTCGTCTATAGAAGATAGCAATTTGTCGAGTTCCCAACCGCTCTTGGGATTACACGAACTATCATGTTGTTGCTATCTTCGACAAGCTTGCTACCGTCCTTACTTCCATGCCTCAATGGATATTGCTCAAAAATCAATTTCTGTACACGGATGAGTACTATGATGCAATTCAATATGAGAGTCTTGTGTTTGCTGCCACCACTCGTGGCACTGTTTTTGCATGGAATCCTTATTATTTCGGTACGTTTGTCTTCCACCGTAATTAGAATTGTTTCATCCACGTGCATGCGAGTTAGTATCCCCGTACTAATTAACCTTCTTGTGTTTCCAAGGTCCTGTGAACATTCCACCACCTATACTTGAAAAATTTTATAACCAAGGGGGAGATGACGATGGTGATGATCACGAGCATGAGGACGAGCAGGACCTACATACTCAGTGGCGCCTAGCAACTTATTCCGATGGATCACCTCTTCTTGTATGTATACAGGGCACTACTGATGTTACTAAGGAAGCAGTTGTTGTCTCCCATGGTCGCACTCTCCGGACCTATTCCAACATCCGTTACAGGGTATTCAGGATGGATACTAGTGTGCTAGCGCCAGCACCTTCTGCCTGGTTCCGTATTGATAGTCTTGGAGAAAACTCGCTCTTCCTTGGACAAAACTATCCAATGATGATGAAAGGCGATCCAGCTGCTATTGGCACAATGTTACTACCGTTTATGAGAAGCAACTGTATCTATACCTCAGACATTGCTATGGTTCCCTACCCTGGCTATCACAATATGTGTCCTGATATAGGCCGCTTCAGCCTGGATGATGAGTCCTGTGTTGGTCTCGATATTGACAATAGCTTCCCCTTCCCAGAGGCTTACTTATGGTTCAAAGCAAGCGTTTCCAACGCCGAGGATTGGTTGAGCTGAAGTTCATTTTCATTGGTTGTTATTTGTTGTGTGATAAAAACTTTAGTATTTACTAGAATGTTTTGTTGGAAATAATCTATAATCCAACATGTATCCTCATTGTCGTTGTGTGTTGATGACTTGTTGTATGTAATGAATGGTACATTTGCATATGCATGTCATAAACTCAATTTTTGAATGGTTTTCGAGTCACTTCTTGGAGTGTGAGTACCGTAGTAGTATAGCCACCATCCGGTTATATGAAGTTGCCACATCACATAGAGCCAACCTAATAGTGGAGTATGCTAGTGCAATAGTTAGTCCTAGTAGTAGTATACCATCAACTAGATCTAGGTGTCGCACGGAGGCCAAGAAATATGGTGATAGCATGACTGTGTGAGGTGGGCTTGTACGTAGTATGATGTAGGCACATGGCTTGCCGTGTTTCCTACTCCTCCGGTCTAAATGTGGAGAAGATTTGGTCGAGTTCTTCCTCCTTTTGCCGACACGTGGGATATCCAGCAACCAGGTCGTGTCATGCAAGAAAATGGAGTGCTAGTTGAAGCCACGTGATGTGCATCTTGGGTTAAACTGTAAATAGAACCTTACTCTTGAGTAACTCCAAAAGCGGCCATTGAAGATCTTTATTGGATTTGTTTTTCATCACCAGCATGTCGAGGTGAAAGATGTGCAGGTTCAGTGGGTCGTCTTGCGTTTTCACTGACATGTGGAACCGCAAGTGAGCAAACAGACAATGGGCACACTCCGCGCGTCTGCTGGCTGGCTGAGAAGAGAGAGAGAGAGAGGAGGGCTGAGCACGGACTCCAGGAAGTTTCGCGACAATGTGAGTAGTACTAGTGGTGTACTGTACTCCTGGAGAGATAATGTGTTCGCTCTACGTAACCAGCACCTTGATATAGTGGGGTGGCATGGGCCATAACTAGCATTCATGTCTAGCAGTACGGCACACGGCACCCACACGAGTCCCATCTGACACCAATTTTCTTGGAGTCCATGCTACAACTATCTCTTCTCCCTCCTATTTTCTCTAACTCAGCAATCGCGCGGTGGGCGGGGGTTTGCCGATAGTCGGTTTGCTCAACTGCGGTCCCACTTGTAAGTGAAAATGCAACACAGCACGCATTCCCCCTTGAGTGGCATGCCAGACCAACCGTGTGGGGGTGCGACGCGAACACGGCAGGCTTTTCCTTTTGAACTTGTAACTTGTAAAATTTGGTTCTGCTCCATGGCGCGACTGATAGATAGAAATAATGATTTTCCCTAGTGTAATGAGAAGTTTAGTTCTGGCGCGGTTCATGCATGGAGTACGTACGAAAATTATGAAGTTGATGCGAAAGGTAAGATAATTAGTAGTACAATATACTACTACATGGAATTGACGAAAAGATAAAGATACATACGGATCCATCAATGACATCCTCACGCCCCAGTGCGCCGGGTCACCAACCGACATGTGAGGAGCAGCGGCGTTGGCAGCAAGCTCAACGTGCTTCTGAACAATGTCGTCCAAGGTTGCCCTGCCGTCCAAGAAGGCCAACGTCCTATCGTCCTCCTCTTGCACATAGTAGTCCTTGTGGATGATTTGCGTGTAAACATGGGTGATTATGTCGATGGTGTCTTGCTGCGCCAGGCGCTGCGCGGCGAGCACGACCTCGAGGTGGACATTCTCCGACTCGACGGCGGGCAGTCACATGGCCACCGGTGTGTCGAAGAGGTTGTCACCATAGAGGCCGTTGAGGGTGGCGGGCATCGCAGAGCCTGGGCGCGTGGGCTGGAGGCGTACGTCAAGGTCGTCCGCGAGCTTCTTGACGACGGTGAACTTGTCGAGGAAGCCGACGAGGAGCTCGTCAAACAAGGAGACTAAGCTATTGTCCAAGAGGCCTCTCGCCCTCGCGGCCTCAAGCATGACCTGGAGACGTTCCTCGGTGCCGGGCCGCAGGCCGCCGTCATGGACCATCTAGCACAACCGGCTGATGCTCGCGCTCATCGCCTCCATGGGTCTAGCTTCTAGTCAACTAATCTTGCGATTGGAGTGATCACTCTTGCCCTTGGTTAGGGTGCGCAAGTGCGTAGGATTTCGTACATTGGACTGGCGGGGAGCCTTTATATGAGAAGTGCAGACTGCGTTGCATTCATGTGTGTGTTGGCCATCTACTCCTCGGCCCTCCCTCCATGCTGGTGCAGTATAGTCATCTCACCGAGACCAAGTTGGGGCAAAACGAGAGAACTTTGATGTTTACTGGTTTATTGGTCCCCTTTGCATTTTGCGCCAAGCTTTGACGTTTGATTTAACTAATAAAATGTTAATGCATGTAACCAAAAATAATATCATTGGAAACTATGTTCAAATACGAATCCAGTGATACAATTTTTGGTGACATGCATTATTAGTATTTTAGTTAAATCTATGGTCAAAATTTGGCACAAAATACTAAGGGGACCAATAAACCAGGACGGAGGTAGGAGTAGTATTTTGTAATTAATGTCACCCCACGTCTCCTATTGGGTGATTTCTTTTTTCGTGGCAAAAAACAGGGACCGAGGTGGGTAGTTAATGCACCGCGCCTAAAAGTTTTGGGATTATTTGGTTTTCGTAACGTGACTATGGCTGGTCGTAATGGTGAGTATCATATACTAGTATCATGTATATGATACTAGTGTATGACACTACACCCGTAGTGCATCGTATCATGTGTTAGTATCACCAGTAGTAGATAACTTCATTTATTGCCATGCATGACACATATTAGCACAACATTTAATATGATACGGTATCATGATATGATACTCACCCCACTCTTTCTTCATTTAATTCTATGCCACCTCATCAAATTTGCCTAGTTGGCATGCATGGTACTACCTATGATACTTCCATTACGACCAGCCTAATGCACCAGTACGGAGGGAGTACAATAGTAGTCTTTGATTGCAATTTTTTGTTGGTAGCTTACCAAGCTGACCGCTCGGTGAGTACAATAGTAGTTTGATTGATGAGACTTCAGATTTGAGCCATCTACCAGAAGGGAGAGTGTATAATGTCATCGGGAACTACGTTCAAAACCGAATAAAACAATACTCCATGTATTTATTTACAGAGGGAGTAGTATATTTTTTGTGACATGCATTACTAGATATTGCTAGTCAAATACTAAATCCAGACGGACGTGGTAGTAGTACTAAATCCAGACGGTGGTGCTAGACTAGTAGTAGTACTGTACTACCCGTTGGTCAAATTATTACGTGCTTCTCATCACAGTGAAGTGACAAGACCCTGCGCCGGAGATGACATCTGAGTGTAGGCGCCGTGTTCGGCATACCAAAGTCAGCCTCAGCATGTGCAGTCACTATCGTCATGGCTGTAGAGCTAGCCTGCTTACAACTAGCCGTGTTCGACATAATTTCCCGTGCGTTGCCACGAGTATATCTACTCTTTTCTTATACGAGTAAGATGCCCGTGCATTGCATGGAACACCAAGATTGGGGGTGGACGGCACCGGCAGCGGCCATCGCGCCAGATTGTTCCATGGCCTTCTAGATGTGGTGGGGAAGAGATAAGGCTGATTGTGAGAGACACGAAGTTGTTTGTAAATAGGAAACAAGTGTGGGCATCTTTTTGCAAAACTGTAGCAGTTTGCTTTGTATGCGTCAGATCTAGATCCGATGGCTATTGGTGAAAGATGGCAGGCACACCATCATCACCAACTCAGGACCTCTTTGATCAGCAGGATTTTGAAAACGCAGGAATAGGAAAAGTATAGGATTGGAGTGTCATGGCCACTTGAATCCTATAGGATTAGCAAGGAGCGTTTGATTTCATGAGAAAAGCAAAGGAATTGTAAAAAGAGGTTAGAGTGGATGTTAGATTTCCTATGAAATGTAGTACAAAAGATTCCATTGGAAAAATTCCTATGTGATTCAATCCTATGAATCAAAGGACAAACGTAGGAAAAATTTCAAAGGATTTCAATCCTCCAAAAATCCTATAGAATTCCCTTGAATCAAAGGAGCCCTCAGGTTTTTATAGGAGTAGTATAGAGAAATAGAGAAACTTTTTTTCATATAAAAAACCTAGTTGGTGATGATGGTGTGCCTGCCATCCTGCAATATAGACCGTCCGATCTATATCTGATGGATAGAAAGCAAACTATGGCAATTTGCCAAAAGGATACCCGCACCCCTCTCCACATTTGCAGATGAGGCCTTCCCTCGTTCATCTTCATCTCCCACAAGATAGACAGCTCGTATAAATGTATCTTGATATTCTGTGAAACGCATGGGCCTCTTGCCGGTAATAATAAATATTGTACTCGAGTAATGGGTATATCGTTGCCGCACCTATGCACGCGAACATTTATCGTAACATAGTACTACCTCGTGCTGGATAGTCGTTATATTACAAGTTTCAAACTGATATTACAAATGCTAGGAGTAATGCTGCACCTACGAAGAGGGAATCATTAGGAAGTTTACGTAAGAACTTTCATTACTTTAGGTGGATGCAGCATTATCGTACAAACTAAAACCCACCGCCTTGACAAGTCACTAATGGGCAAATAAATTTTTGAGTCTCTGGCGACTTGATATTTCAAAAACAAATTCAGCTTCTGTGGAGACTTTGTCATTTAGGCTTAGACGCTTGCGGTGATCAGCACACCATTCATTGTTGTGCCAGAGAACGCCAAACCTCATTACCTTGAGCACACTTGCCTCCAGAACAAAGAACCTGGCCAATTTAATCTCAGATGTGCTGCCTCGGTAGTCGATCAAATCAATTTCTATAAGATGGAGATCAAGGCATTCGATGAGATTGTTATAGTGCAGCACATTTTTCACTTTTGGGTCTTTTTTTATCTGCAAAAGAAGAGAACATATTAGAGCAGCTGGCTGTATAAGATTGCCGTGTCATCGAGAGGTACCAATATCATTCGCTCATACAATAGGGTTGGCTCTAAGGCTAGTGATATTTTTTCACTCTCTCTCTCTCTCTCTCTTTCTCTTTCCTCTCATTTACCTAGGAGCACGTGAAGAGCTTGGGCATTTGTAGCCTTCCACTATGTGGCCGATGCCACATTTCTCAAAAGTATGCCACATAATACGCATCGATGTCAAATCAAAATATTTTGGCACCGCTCTAGCGATGTGAGAGAGTTGGCACCGCTGTGCACACAGACCCACATGTATAAAAAAATCAATCAAACCAACTACACCAGCCTCTACCTCTCCCAAACAAGTGTTTTTTTATTGCCTCAGTCCTCTCCCTCTCCCACGCAAGTGTTTTTTCATTGCGTGAGTTAATTTGGCACCGGAGCAAAGTAGGTGATCCAGATTGGGGCACCAGGTGAGCAATGGAGGGGCATCGATGCCAAATGCATCAGAAGTGAATTTGGCACGTGTTTTGGCCTACATAGTGGAGGGCTGTTATAGCCCACTTTTGTACTACCTCGTATTTAGTGTAAAATTTTGACCATAGATTTACCTAAGAAAATGCCAATGCATGTCACCAAAAATTATACCATTTGAAATTATGTTCAAATACGAATCCAACGATATAATTTTTAGTGACATGCATTAACATTTTGTCAGTTAAATCTCTGGTCAAATTTTGATACTACAAAATACGAAGAGTAAACCAGGACGGAGGTAGTACTTGCTCTTAGGCTAACCATAGAGTTACTAGTCTAAGTTACTTGCCACTATGACTAGCCTAGGCTACTAGTAGTACAACAAAAAAAATGATGCAGGTGATCACGTGAGAAAAAATACTAAAAACATTTCTTTCGGTGCAGTGCGCAGATGCAGTTTTGAACACTACACTTGTCATCGTAATTTGGGGAAATTGCGAAAGAATTGAGCTACGTTGTGATTACCGTTTACTAATAGGAAAGAAGTTTCACCTCGATCAGTAGCTTCTCCGTGCACGGAAAGCATGTAAGGAATCCAACAACTTGATCCAGATTGGGGCTGATAGATTTTATTGCCAAGATCTTCACTGTGCGCACAGATTGGGTCAAGCTTGTGGGAATCATTTTCTGGATGACAGTCGTAAATACATCAAGAAAAAATTTAAAAATGTGAATTTCAAGAAGACGGAGAAGAAGATGAGTGTTATACCTGAACAATTACGGATCCAAAAAAGACTTACGAAGAATTTGGCAGACGAGTACACCAACGCTGTCAATTTCGGCGCGTCAATGACCCTGATTTTTGTTGGACCTTCTAGATCAGATACAAGCAATCTCTCAAGGAAAGGCGCATTCTCAATGACCATAACGTGGAACAGCTGGAGTGATCTCTTCCCAATTGATGTCCTGTTGCGGGGCTAGCAAGACACATAAATCCATCGGAGATTCGTCGAGGTGATGTGGAGGCTAATGAACCTGTGGATCTACCGAAGACGAAGGTACTCGACCGCAGTACAACTGCGGAGCAGGTGCTCCATAGCCTTCTCCAAGATGCCAACGTCGAAGAGGTTGAGCTGCTTGAGTTGAGGGAGAAGAAGGGCGGGCGCAGCATTAATATGGGGAAAATAGCAGGAGCTAAAGCTTGCGCGGCGCAGCATTGGTGTGAGGCAAAGCGCGGACGGCGGCAGAGAGCAACATCGTCCAGCTTCAAACCTGAGCTCCTCGAGCTGATCTAGAGCGGGGGATAAGAACCACTCGTTGAACTTGGCTTGGACCTTGCAGTTGGTACTGAACATGCAGATGTCAAGGTGTCTGGCAGGCCCAGGGTGCGATGAAAGGATCTTGGAGACTGCGTCCATGCGTTTGCAATCCCCGTCACCGAGGCAGCTGTCGACGGTGAGGTTGAGGGGGACGCGGCGCCAGAGGGGGCGCCACCACCGGGAGAGCAGGGTGGTCTGCATGGAATATTTGGTGGGGAGGAGGCCGATGATGACGAGCAGCATGTCGTCGGGGAGGCTGCTGATGAAGTCCAGGCTCGCCGGATGCGGTTTTGGCTCGAGCCACCTCCTCTTTTTGGCTGCCTCGCCATCCATCTCAGCTGGCGGCGACGCCGGTGTACACGTGTGCTTGTTGTGCTGGGTATGCGCGAGTGCGTCCTTGTGTGCATGCCGCCGCGCAGTGGTGAAGTGTGCGCGAGTGCGTCCTTCACGCGGAAGAAGTGTGCCCTCAATTTACTAGCGTGCGGGGTGCTACCGTGAGTGGTTTCAACTTTGTTTACTTCACCGTGTGTCAGATGGGCCTCTAGTTTACTTATTTTCACCCACTGCCACATGGGCCAGCACACGAAGATAGAGAACACGAGCTGACAAGGCAGCATGTGGACTGGTTGACCAGTCAACTAAACAATATACGGAGCTATACGTTGACACAGTGACCGTATAATCCCTCGGTATAGAGAGATCGAGTGAGAGGGGAGGCCCGTGAGAGATACTCCCTCTGTCCCATAATATAAGAGCGTTTTCACACTACACTAGTGTGAAAAACGCTCTTATATTATGGGATGGAGGGAGTAGTAGAGAGAGATAAAGAGCTACTCCCTCCGTTCGATAATGTAGTGCCTATATTTTTTTAAAGTCAAACTTTTGAAACTTTGACCAAGTCTATAAAGAAATTACTTATATCTACAATACCAAAGATAAATGATAGTATGAAGTAAGTACATGTTGTGATGAATCTAATGATCGTTCCAGATGTAAATGTTTTTCTCCACATATACCTGGTCAAACTTTTCTGAGGTTTGACTTTTCAAAACATCCATATGTTTATGGACGTGAGAGAGTACCTAACTAGAGAGAGAGAGAGAGGGAGAGAGTGTGAAATAGAAAGAGTGAGTGAAAAAAGTGTGTGCGCGTGTGTGAAAGAGACATGGACAACACACGATAAAGTAGAGAAAAAGGGTGTGTGTCTTATGCAAACATATGACACATGGATCTTCGACAGCAGAAGCGAGGTGAGGAGATAGTGTGTGGTTGTTTGCAACCGAGAGAGAAAGACCCCTAGCACGTGGCCAAGAGAGGTCTGATAAACAAGGGAGAGAGGTCGAGAGAGACGTATGGAGAAAATGCAGACATGGGGAGGAGAGAGTGTATGTTTGTGACAGAGAGATCCCCTAGAGATCATGATGGGACTACATGGGTGGGAGATCGAGTGACAAGGTGTGTGCGCGATAGAAGATACCCCGAGAGATATCGAGATAGATGTATGGATGGAATGAGACAATACATGTGTTCCTGATGGCTAGTGAGAGATAGTCATACTTAGGGGGGGAGTGCGTGTGCCTATGATGGAGTGAGGGATTATGGTACTTAGGGGGGGTGCGTGTCACATAGAGAGAGAACAAGGGCGGAGAGTGTTAGACGAGTCTATGTAGTGCGAGCAAGATATGTGTATGTGTGAACCAGGGAGATATAAAGTTTGAGAGAGATAGAGGAGCCCCGATACGGCTGAGTGGTGCGTCAGATAGCTGAGAGGGGGAAAGAGATACTCAATCCGTTCGATAATGCAGTGCATATAAATTTTTTAGAAGTCAAACTTTGGAAACTTTGACCAGGTTTACGCAAATATTATTTATATCTACAATACCAAAGATACATCATACGAAACTACATCTCATGATGAGTCTAATGATATATGTTTGACGTTCTTGATGTAAATGTTTTTCTCCACGTACATTGTCAAACTTTGTGATGTTTGACTTTTCAATAAATCTATATGCTATGGACCGAAGAGAGTGCCTAAGTCGAGAGAGATCAAGTGTGTGTGAAGGAGAATGAGTGAGTGTGCAAAAAGAGTGTGTGTGTGAAAGAGAGAGGGACAACAAACGATAAAATAGAGAGAGAGAGAGTGTGTTCGTTTCTTATGCAAACATATCACGCATGCATCTTCGAGATAGAAAAGCGAGGTGAGGAGATACACGAAGATAGCTAGTGCGTGATTGTTTGCAACGAAGCGAGACACCCCTACAGCACATGTCCAATAGAGGTCTGGCCAACAAGGGACAAAGGCCGAGAGGGACGCATGGAGAAGATGGATGCATGGGGAGGGAGAGAGGGTGTGTTTGTCATAGAGAGATCCCCTCGAGATCATGAGGAGACTATATGGGTGGGAGATCGAGGGACGAGGTGTGTGTGCGATAGAAAGATGCCCGAGAGAAATCGAGATAGACCAAGTGGGGGAAAGAGACAATGCACATGTTTGTGATGGAGACTAAGTATTAATCATATACATAGGGGGGACTGTGTGTGCCTACAATTGAGTGAGAGGCAATCATACTTAGCTAGGCGTGAGATTGTGTGTGTGTGCGTGTGAGATGGAGAGAGAACGAGGGAGAGAGAGAGAGTTTTAGATGGGTCTATAGAGTGCGAGTGAGATATGCATGTGTATGTGTGACCCAGGGAGATGGAGAGTTTGAGAGAGAGAGAGGGAAGAGCTCCGAGACGGCAGAGTGGTGCGTGAGAGAGTTACGGGCAACGAGCTAGGGAATTTGTGTGCGTACGATGAGTGCAACCAAGATATTTAGCTTGGACTAGAGAATCATACATAGTGTGCCAGAGAGACCTATACATGGAGTGTACATGCGAACTAGAAAGACCCCCTCCCCCCACAGAGAGAGAGAGAGATAGAGAGAGAGGGAGAGGGACCGACAAGGTTTGTGTTTGGATGCGTGCGATAGAATTGAAGATTGTCGGCGAGAGAGAGAACAGGAGTCCGGGAGAGGGGGAGGTCGCTTTTATGCATCAAAGACTGATATAAACCATGTTTCGACATAAAATTGCATTCAAATATTTGAATTGGAGAACATGTTGTCTGCAATCCACACATGAACGGAGATATGCGTATCAAACAAGTTCATTAATTTGACTTTCAACATGTTCATGGAGTACTATAATACAGTACAACATGCTACTCAATTGAGGTGTTCAATTTTGGATTTAGTTCACTATTTTGACCTGGTGAACGAGCTATTTCATTGAATCGAGATATTTCATTTTGGGTTTGGTTCCTGTTTTTGAGTGGGTCAACTGTTTTTCATATAGTAAATCGTTAGCAACGAGCATGTAAAAACACATTAGTCCCGAGCATCATCTCACCATCTAAAATAGAAGTGGCAAGCTAATATTTCAAAATTTGATTCGAATCGACTTGTTAAGGTAGACGTGGATGCTCGTTCTCCCAAAATTTGAACGAACAGCTAAACACCCTCTGCTCGGTGGAATTCGCCCGAGCAAATAAATGGGAGACGCGAAATTACCGGCCTATGTGGGAAACGCATCAATTGGCCTGTTGTACATCGAGGGTAGGTTCGTAACTTCATCCAAGCGCGCGTTCTCCTCGGCCGAAATGACAGGTGCCGAATAATTCATAAACCATGGGCGGCAAAACGCCCTCTCCTCGCCCGAAATCGCTCGCGCCGACTATTTCAAAACACGCCCTCCTCGCCCGAAATCGCTCGCGCCCACTATTTCAAAACACGCCCTCCTTTCCCGAAATCGCTCGAGCCCACTATTTGGGAGAAGCAAAGTTACTCTACTATCCCCGACCCTCAGTACACAGACCCAAGCCCAGAAGCCTAAAGGCAGGGGTAGAACTGTAACTGCCCCCCACATTTCAGACAAATGTGTCCGTATGACATGGTTCCCCCTCCCAATTCCCCATTCATACATCGTGGGCGCCAAATCACCTTCTCCCCGGAAGCTCCCTTCTCCCCAGCCGTGAAACCTCAGCCCCTCCTCCATGGCACCCCCCACCACACCAAATTCACCACCACCCTCCTCCCCAATGCCGGAGACGCTGTCCGTTTGCTGTCGTGCACTGGGCCATGTGCCTCTTACTCCGTGCTGTCGGAGCTGCCTCGACGACGGCCATGTGAACCGTACCGGAGCCAATTCACCCCTACCGTTGTGCACGGCGCCGGAGCGGCTCCAACTTCGGAAGTGTCCAGGGCCCTGGCGCTACTACCCCGTAGCCGTCGACCGTCGCGACATCTCTGCTTTCCTGCCGCCGGTAGCCACCGCAATCGTGCCGGCCTCACCGATTCGGCAGCTGGAGCTGCCTACTTCACCGGGCCGCAACATAGGTCGTACACTCATCTTAAATCACTTTATTTAGGCGTCAGTTGTCTGAATTTTTATTCTGGGCCAATCGATTCCCAATGGGAAGCAGCATCCCTCGAGGCGGCAGAGCTCCTAGGCTGCCGGTTGGCTGGTGTCTAACGTAAGGGTGCGGGGGCGCAAGTTCACCGCGGAAGCAGTGCTTAGGTGGCTATCTTAGAGTTGCATGGGTTGAAGGTACTACCGCCACCGAATCTGGATGACGGCGAGTCTTTGTGGATTAGCCGGGGGCGGCGCAACCATGGCAGTGTGGTAGGGCGGGGAGCGGGGTTTTGGTCGGAGCTCTCGCGGCCAGGGACGGCGGAGGCAGGTTGCTCTGCCGGTGGTCGCTGGCTCTTCTGGGAAGATTCTGAACAGTGTCAGCCGGGAGGCACAAGACGACCATCAAGCCATCCGGCGTAGATTGGACAGTACCAAAATAAAATAAAATCATGTGACCCCAATTTAGTTTTCAGTCAGCAGACGTGTGACCACTCTCGTACCTTATTGTTGATCTCTTAGGGTATTTCTTCAGATCAGAGATATGTGTCGTTCTTAACATTTTGCGTTTTCTGCGTCTTCAGCCACACCGTCTTCCTTCTCACCGCAGCTGCTCCAACAAGGGAAGCATACACCAGAAGGGAGCTATAGTCTCCACTCAACAGTTCCCTGCATCGAATGTGCATGCCCGACATGGACAGCCACAACAACTGCAGGGCCATCGACAAGTCAGCACATGATGCTCACTCCTATGGATGGCGGCCAGATAGGTTGTACCCTCATCTTACTTGTGTGCAACATTTATGGCTTTGTTATTCATTTAAGCATGGAAAATAGATTATCACATTTCACTGTATATTCATGCTGATCTCTTAAGAGTCTTGTTCAGGAGTTAACCCTGTTCTATAGTTCAGATAAGAGACTTGTTCTTTAGGTAACGTTGTTCCATTGTTATCATCCATCAGCCAATGTTATCCCACAGGCTGGTGATTATACCACTTCTAGTATTACCTATGTTGTTCTTTAATACTTTTGTGTGCCATCTAGTTAATCTCGAGTACAAACGATACATATTCTGTAGCTTTCATTTGTGTTCTCCCTTTAGTTTTTGAGACCTGTTGCTGCTAGTTAAGCCCAGTCCTACTATTTATGTCGTCTCCTACAGGCACTCATTACATAAATCTAACTACTAGTTGTCTTCCATGCATGTAAGATATAATTGCACACACTGATATATCCACAAGAACCTCACGGAGCAATGTAACGGCCAACAAACTTGACGTCAATGATACCCAATATGATGGAACATGTAAAGGCAGTTCTTCAGAAGACTTGCAGAAAGATGCCGAATCCTATTCACCCCACAAGG
This sequence comes from Thinopyrum elongatum, assembly GCA_011799875.1. Classification (NCBI taxonomy): domain Eukaryota; kingdom Viridiplantae; phylum Streptophyta; class Magnoliopsida; order Poales; family Poaceae; genus Thinopyrum; species Thinopyrum elongatum. The sequence goes on along the minus strand of CM022301.1, from coordinate 213,003,989 downwards.
TCCTTGCTCTAACTTGGCTCGTGATATGGGTACAACATGCATATAATGTCCTGGAGTGCATCTACTCTGTTGCAATGCCATGTGCTTAGCTTGCTGATCATGCATGTAAATATGTCATGCCTTCCTGTTTTTCAGTACCTATTCCATTTATGATAACATGTTTTCAAATTCAAGTACTGTCATTCTACTCTGTCGCAATGCCATCTGCTTAGTTTGGACATCATGCTTCTGAATATCTTATGCATTGTTATTCATCAGTATGTACTTCATTTGTCTACCATACCATGTTTTTTTACATTGAAGTGATGTTCTAGTGGGCTGTTGCAATGCCATCTTAGTTTCCCAATCATACACGCATATGTTGCCTTAGTGTTTTTCTGTATGTATTCCGCTATCATACAGTTTTACATTGAACTAGTGTTTTTTTACTCTGTTGTCCTGTCGTATCCCTAGCTCTTACATCATACTCCCTCCGTCCGGATTACATGTCGTAGAAATGGATAAAAATGGATGAATCTAGAACTGAAATATGCCTAGACACATCCATTTATTTCCGGATGGAGGGAATACATGTCAATATGTCATGGCTTTCTATTCTTCAGTACCTATTCCATCTCTCTGCCATAGCATGTTTTATAACTGAAGCACCATTCTTCTATATAAGGCATGCAAGGGGAAGACGGCTATGTTAGAATCTGAAGGGTTACAAACAAGGTCTTTGCAAAAGATTGAAACGCCAGGAGATAGTAAACCAACTCCAGTGTTCATAGATACTTCTCCAGCACAGAGAAACCCAACTCCTACTGATAATAAGCAGATTCAAGTTGCCAAAGAACTAGTCCACTCCAGTCCAGCAAAATATGTCAACTCCATTCTAAAAAGCGTGTGCGTATCCTCACATCATGAAATTTTATAGCATTAAGATCATATTTTCTACATGTTTCTTACCCATCTCTCTTTTAGAAAATAAGCTTAAAGGATAGAAGACTTTCTAAACTAGGATCGTGTTCGAGGAAAGTATCTTGCGGGAATTCTCTGTGCTCCAATGCTGATGTAAGTACGTGTTGTATATCACTAAATTTTTACATCAGCACGTATTTTGTTAATCGGCATGAATCCAACCTTTATCTGATCTAAATTTACTTGTAGCCAAATGTATAATTAAAGGCGACAATGTTGATTTTTGTAAGGAAAACTGCCTGGTAGTTTTGCATACTGGGCTGCATGAGTGTACTATCTCATATCATGCACATTACTAAATTGTAGTGCTGTTCTGGTTGCCCAATCATTCATTGTGTCAATGTTGCTTTCCTATTACCTTACCTGGCTGATGATAGCTGTGCCATATTGTGTCAATTTTGCTTTCCTATTATCTGACCTAGCCAATGATAGCAATGCTAGTGTGTTAATTTGGTGCAGGCTGCTGAAGATAAGAAGACAAACTCTGAAAACAGCAAGGCAACCCCATTGTTTCTTTCCAATAAATCTAGGCCAGGTAATATGGCAATAACTCTTGATTAATCTGTTCGGTTCCCCTCCTAATTTATGTTATGATGCAGTGGTCGAGACACTCTCCACTATCAATAATACAAGCCTGCCAAAATCGCCATCTGAATCTGTTGAGTTTTCCTCTGTCTCGAATCCAACAAAAAAAATGTATGTTTGTGAATGAATTACTGGCTGAAGTAATCATGGAAATCATGGAGGAATCATAGGTGCACATTCTTGCGCAACAACAACCGATCAATGTTTTCAGAGACAGTGTAGCAAAGAAGGAAGAACTTGCTCACATGCTTATGGGCGTCATCCACGCTGAGGTTGCAGATTGTCAGGTTGTAGATCGTTAAGTTCTGCTCATTTATTTGCACTGGCATCAATCTTTGATTGCCCAGTGGATGTAATTTCCTGTAATATATGCTGGATGTGCAACGTTTTTCCTTGTATGCCATACGTTTGCTTAGCGCGCCTCGCAATCCAGCTAACTGGTCACTAGTAAGGCAAAAAAGCAGTGAAATTATTAGTTAGCACGAACAGTCATGGGCCCTATATGAAGGAAGCGGCCCACTGCCCATAATGGGCTTCCCTAATGGGCTCTCATGGGCCAAAATTCTCATAGGCCTTTGATTGATCGGTTTTTGTCCGGTCCATAATTGCTCGTCGTAATGGGCTAAAATTATAGCTGGGCCGGAATCGACGTTATCTAATTGGGCCTACTGACACGTTCAAACTTTAGCGGGCCCATCAAGTTAATGGGCCGTAACCAGGCCAAAAGCACTATCGGGCCGCTATAATTGAAACGAGCCAACAGTTAATGCTCGGCCCTGTTACCTCCCGGGTCATTAGCAGGCCGACATCAAAGTGGGCAATAAGTGGGCCCATTCGACTTCACAGGCCATTAACATGCCGATACTAAGGTCGGTCTATATATAGCCCAACTGTATTTTGGGCCTTTAGCAGGCCGAAAGAGACAGCGGGCTCGTACTGGACCATGAAGAGCATGGGCCGCTAAGAGGCTGAAAGTCAGGTCGGACTTTATATGGCCCAACTGTGTTGTGGGCCTTTAGCAGGCCGAAAGAGAAACCGGGCTGGTATTGGTCATGAAGAGCATGGGCCGTTAAGAGGCCAAAACTCAGGTCCAACTGCAAATGGCCCAACTCATTTATGGGCCGTTAACGGGCTGAAAGACACACCGGGCTGGAAATTGGCCCAACACTTAAATGGGTTGTTAAAAGGCCGAAAGACATACATCCTGAAAATTGGCCCATCCCTTGAATGGGCCGTTAACAGGCCGAAACCACATGGGGCCGATATTGAGCCCAAATATATAGCGGGCTGTTAACGGTCTCGAACTGACGATGGGCTGCAATGGTGTCAAATAGTTAACAGGCAGTTGACGGGCCGAATTGGCACATCTCATATGGGCCGTGGGCTTAAATGGACCAGACACAAGTAGGCCCTATATGGGCCGGCCTGCTAATTTTGACTGGGCCAGCCTCTTTCACCTAAATGGGCCACTGTTGGGCCTTACCACGTGCTAACGTATCATAGGCGCCTCCCGTACAATGAGTGGATGACATCTGTCCCAATGCTGAGCCGACACGTGGATCCTCCGGCGAATGAGAATTTTACACGTGGAAAATCCCCATTGGTCGGGGCTGTTAACGGGTTATCGGATCCAAACCAGAACCCGATAGCTTAACTGCGACCCGTTACGGTGGATGCCACTTGTCGGTTACCCTTGACGAAAACACTTCCATGACGCACCATTTATCGTCATAGAAGTGGACACTTCCGTGATGATAATTTTGGTAATGTCATGGAACACTTCTACGACAGCACAGGTATGACTATCTTGATTCTGTCATAAAATCGTCATGGATGTACATGCATGATAGAAAACGTGACCTACTGTGACAAACACGTATCATCACGGAAGTGTATTTTTTTGTAGTGAACCATTTCGACGAGATGCACAGCTTTGTTGTTGAACACTTTTTGGTCTGAGGCCATCTTGATTGAGTTTAGGGCTGTTTTCTAACATCTGCAGCAGAAAAAGTTGTCCGGACGTCCGGACTCGTATCCGGATCGTCCGGGCTTCACCCGGATGATTTGGGTGCCATCCGGATGATCCGGCTTCAAGGGGCCTGAAATTTATGGTTCTGTTAATTTACCCAGATGATAGCCCGGACGTTCGGGTCATTCATCCGGCCTCCGGCTGGATGATCCGGATCCCGGCCCGGATGATCCAGCCAAATACTGCTGCAGCACACTGTTTTGCCTATAACTTTTGCATACGACCTCGGATTAAGACGACTTTTATATCAAAATCATCCGTTTCAACGAGATGAAGAACTTTTCAGTTGCAACTTTTTCTATCTGAGGCCAGCTTAATTAGGTTTCATGCCATTCTTTAATCTGATGTCAATACGAGCATCTCTAAGATTGTCATAACTTTTGCATCCAAGCTCCATTTTGGACCATCTCTATATCTATTTCGATCGGGTTGAAGAGAGCCATCCAATGGTGACATGAAATCATATATTTGACCTCATCTTGCTACAACCTCAAGTCACTCTTTGCGATCATGCCATTTTCAAGCGCCAACACATGCCCCCCTGTTTTTCGGCAAAGCTTGGGTGCCGAAAAATAATTTATCCAGAGTTTGTTCTAAGGACGATGTGAACACTCCATCGGCCATTTATATGTGCTTAGGGCGATAGTTATATATCAGCCATGTCTTTTCTTAGGGCGATAGTTATATATCGGCCGTTGCCTATCTAGGCTTCTTGCCACACACTTGGGTGGTACTTCTTTAAATATTTGCCATTGAGAGCTCGAGGTAACAATGTGCCTCGTATGGATTCCACCAAATATGAGTTACCGGGAACTACTCTTGTAATCTTAAAAGGACCTTCCCAACTTGGAGACCACTTCCCAAATTTTCTATCTTTTGAACCTATTGGTAGAATCACCTTCCACACGAGATCGCCAACTTGAAAATTCTTCAACTTGACCTTCTTATTGTAAGCTCTTGCCACCCTCAACTTATCTCTCTGTATGGCCTTCAAAGCAGCCAAATGTTTATCGATGACTTCATCAATATTGTCCATCACCATGTCATAAAAGTCCACTGCTGATAAATCATTTTGTTTGGCTATTCTCAAAGCATTCAAATTCACTTCCACTGGTAAAACGGCCTCTTGACCATATACGAGCTCATACGGAGTTACCTTTGTAGCACCATGCCTTGAGATTCTGTGTGCCCACAAAGCTTCGGACAATAGCTCATGCCATTTCCTTGGATTATCCTCAATCTTCCTCTTGATGAGCTTGATTGATATTTTATTGCTAGATTCAGCTTGTCCATTGGCTTGTGCATAATATGGAGAGGAATTGAGCAACTTTATCTTATATGATTTGACAAATTCTCTAACTTGATGTGACATAAAGGATAAACCTTGGTCCGTAGTTAACATTTGAGGAATGCCGAATCTATGAATAATGTGCTCAGTTATGAATTGAATTACCTTTGTATGCGTCATATTTTTGAGTGGTATTTCTTCAGACCATTTAGTGAAATAATCATTTGCCACCAACACGAACCGATACCCCTTTGAAGAAGAAGGATGAATGTCTCCAATAAAGTCTAATCCCCAACCTCTAAAAGGCCACGGCTTGATAATAGGATGTAACATAGCAGCGGGAGCCAACTGAATATCACCAAACTTTTGACAAGCTTCACATCCTTTATAATACCGGAAGCAGTCATTAACCATTGTCGGCCAATAAAACCTAGCACATCGTAATAACCATTTCATCTTGGAAGTCGACTGATGAGTGCCACAAATACCTTCATGGACCTCTCCCATAGCAACTCTCGCTTGGTCCTCGTCCAAGCACTTTAAAAGAACATCATCAACCGTTCGGCGATAGAGACCATCATCTCTCATTGTGTATTTGAAAGCCATACGCCGAATAGTCATATCCACCCTTTTACTAGGATCACACAAATAATCAATAATAGGTTTCCTCCAGTCTTGATTTTCTCCTGCATTAAATATTTCATTAGTGGCCGAAACGGTGGGCTCCAATTCGGCCTCCCCTATGTTGGCAATACTAGACATCGGCCTTTGAGAAATATGAAACATGCCATGATCCACATGATAGCCGGATGCTTGTTGTGCCAACTCATTTGCTCTCCAATTGTCATGTCTAGATATATGAGCAATGCTAAAATAATCCAAAGTAGAAATTATATCTAGACATTTATCAAGATAAACATTAAGTGATTCGTCAAAACATTGAAAAACTTTGGATATTTGTTGCACTACTAATAACGAATCACCAAAAGCCTCAATTGTGTAGCACCTATGGCAAGCAACATCTCGAAGCCGAATAACAATGCTTCATATTTGGCTTGATTATTTGTGCAAAAATATTCTAAGCGGCATGAGGCTTAAAAAACAGCACCATGAGAAGATATATAAACAATACCAACACCTTGGCCATTGCTACAAACTGAACCATCAAAATATAATCTCCATGGTACTAATGAGACAAGGTTTATATCAATATAATGCTTGTCATCAATCCGATGCTCAACAATAAAATTAGCAATGATTTGGCCTTTCATGGATTTCAGAGATTCATAAGCCAAATCATATTCAATTAAAGCATAAGCCCACTTGCCAATTCTACCACTAAGAATTGGCCTATGCAACATGTACTTGATGACATTGGTTTGACAAGCTATAATGCAAGTACTAGGCACTAGATAATGTCTCAATTTTGTGCAAGCATAATATAAGCATAAGCATAATTTCTCAATAAATGTATACCTTGTCTCGGCGTCCAATAAGCGTCGGCTCAAATAAGTAATAACATGCTCCTTTCCTTCGATCTCTTGAGTCAAAACAGCACCGATAACACCTTCTTCTACTGCAATATAAAGCCTAAAGGGCTCTTTATGTTTGGGAGCTTTCAACACCGGAGGAGTGGATAAATAATTTTTTATCATATCAAATGCTTCTTGCTGTTTTGCCCCCCAAGTAAAATTAGTTTCATTCTTTAACCGAAGGATGGGAGTGAATGCGTAAACCTTCCCTGACAAGTTGGCTATGAATCTTCTCAAATAATTGACTTTGTCAAGGAATTTTTGCATATCTCTCTTGCATGTTGGAGCCTTCACCTTTTGTATAGCTTCTATCTTTTTGGGATCAATTTCTATGCCATCTTGATGAATAATGAAACCCAAAAACTTTCCAGCCGATACACCAAAAGCACACTTCAAAGGATTCATCTTTAGTCCATATTTTTTCATTCTCTCAAAAGCTAAGCGCAAATCGGCTAGATGAGATTCAAAAGCATCCGATTTGACAACAATACCATCAATACAAACCTCAAGTATAACACCAAGTAAATCATGAAAAATTAAATTCATAGCCCTTTGATACGTGGCACCGGAATTTTTTAATCCAAAGGTCATCACTGTCCACTCAAATAAACCAAGGAAACCAGGACATCGAAAAGCCGTTTTGGACATGTCCTCTTCGGCCATAAAAATCTGGTTATACCCCGCATTACCATCAAGAAAGCTAATGACCTTATGTCCAGAAGCATCATTAATAAGCATATCGGCTATTGGCATGGGATACTCATCTTTAGGTGTAGCTCTATTCAAATCTCTGAAATCAATGCACACCCTCAACTTGCCGGAGCCTTTCTTCTCTACTGGTACAATGTTAGAAATCCACTCGGCATACCTGCAAGGTCTAATAAAATTAGCTTTAAGCAAATGACCGATCTCTTCCTTGATCCGGTCATATGTTTTTGGATTAAACTTTCTGGCCGATTGCTTGTACGGTCTAAAACCGGCCTTTATAGGTAACCGATGCTCCACTAGCTCTCGGCTTAAACCTGGCATCTCATGATATTCCCATGCAAAGCAACAAACATATTCTTTCAATAGCTCGATCAACTTAGCTTTATGATCGGCTCTTAAATTTTCGTTTACAAATGTCAGCCTAGGAATTGAACCATCTCCTATATCTATCTCCTCTAATGGATCGGCCGATGTAAAACCTTGTCCTAATTTATCCATATCGTCTAACTCCTCTATATATTCATACATATCGTCCTCATTGGACCGATATTCAACAAGACGCTTTTGCAACCACTCTGAGTAAGAATCCATTTAAATACATCATACCTTGGAGCCGATTACCACCAACCGGCTTTAAAGAAACAGGCACGAAACCACTTTTTGTGGCGCTAAGAAAATCAAATTCTGATAAGTTGCGCCCCGTCAAGCAAGTAGCATTGGGATGTTGCTAATCCACCGATGCATCGGCTAAAGCAACACAAGCCGAATTATCCGCATGAATGACTTCCACTTCATCATCAACCCATTGAACTAAAAACTGGTGCATAGTAGATGGCGCGCATTGGTTTGGATGAACCAAATCGCGACCCAATATCACATTGTAGTTACCCTGCACCTCGGCGACAAAGAATGCGGTAGCCAAAGTTTTGCTTCCCACCATAAGCTCCACATACATCACACCTTTGGCCTCAGTTTTCTCTTTGCCTTCAAATCCATTAAGCACCATGTTGGTCTTTATTAACTCTTCATCACGCAACCCTAATTTTTTGAAGACCAAATATGGCATAAGATTCACCACAACACCACCATCGACAAGCATTCTAGCAACCGGCGATCCATTAATATGACCTTTAAGGAACAACGGCTTCAAGTGCGTCACCGGTTCTTTTGGCTTCTCGAATATAGCATTTTTAGGACCAAAATCTAGCTGAGCTACTTCCCCTTCTTCATATATAGCACAAAATTCAACGGGTAAGTAATACACCATATTAATATCCATACCTTCATGAACCGGTGTAGACTCGTAATCAAGCATTTCATCTCCTTCCTCAAGCATGTCCACTGACTCTGAAATATCTCCAAGTAAAGAGGAAGTAATAGGTGAAGTGGACAATGTAATAGTGGCCACATCATCCTCCGTTGGTGGTGTAGGTGTTGCTATGATCAATGCAGAAGCTGCTACATTTTCCTTTTGCTTAGGCTTCCACACTTGTTTTGGTGGCACCATGGGACGGGTTTCATTGAACAATTTATCCCTTTGCTTCTCTGCTTCTTGTGGCTCCTCATGCGCTGCAATCTCCTTTTTTGTGCCTTGGTCAGACCGGAGGGACACCACTTAGGCTAAGTATATTTTGGATCCCTCAGCTTGGCCTTGCTTGTGCTAGTTTCGTGATCATTAACCATGGGGCCTTGCTGGACAACAGCCACATCTTTATTAGAATTAGCCGGATTACCAACAATAATCGGCTTTTTGATTGTCAATTCTTTAGTGCCTATCATAATAGTTTCAGCACTAGTACTCTTCTCCTTTTGCTTGCTAGGCTCTGAAATTTCAGCACTTGGTGATTTAGCACGCCACATTTGCTTGCTGACCCCTTTTTGATTATCTTGCATTGGCCGGTTGATACCATTGTTCAAACGGCCTTGTGTGGGATAAGAAAGCCTCTCACGAATGGGCCTCCTTGGTTCTGCCCACCCCGGATGAAAAGCATAAGGGGCCATTGGGGATGCCCCATCCTCCATTGAACCCTCCCATGTAGTATGGCGCATAGGGGGGGGGGGAGAGGGTGGCGCCATCCATGGTCCTGGTGCCCATGACCCACATGGCCTTGCGTGATGCTGAAATTCTTCCCTCGGAGGTGATCTTGAGCGCTTCAAATTTGATGACCGGTTAGAGCTAGAACCGGCCGCTTGATTGACATACTTGGACAACAACATATCAAAAGTTGGCTTGATTTTCTTGCGCTGCACTTTAGCTTCATTCGTCTTCCACTTGCCAACTTCTAGACTCTTGGGCTTAACAAATTTGGCATGAGTGTTCTCTTGCACTTGTGGTTACCCCCCGAGTGTAGGATTCTTGATGGTGATCTTAATTATCTCTTTGCCACCAGGTTGCTTGTCAATCACAACTTGTCTCCCCAAGATCTTGTCACCTTCCTTGCTTTTCCTGGGCTCACCAATGACAATGTTATTTTTATTAGCTGATTCGGCTATGTTGGGCCGAATTAACATCTTCTTCCCCTCCAAATCCATGGTGTTCATTGGGAAGGGCTGCTTATCAACTTGCATCTCAGAAAAGTTCAATCGTCCGTCATTAATGGTCGATTGTATCTGTCATCGAAAAACATTACAATCATTAGTGGCATGAGAAAAAGAATTATGATAACATTTTAGCTCTTGAAACGGCGGTAAAGTATGAGATATTCTAATAATCTTGGCTTGTAACAAAGCATCAAATATTCTATCACACTTAGCAATGTTGAAAGTAAATTTCATCTCTTCATCACGATTCTTATGAATCGGCTTTAAATCATTGCAAGTAAATGGTTTGGCCTTAGATGGCCAAACAAATTCAGTAGCATAAATATCACCCTCATCGTCTGAGTGCTCACTATCATACTCAACCATATTCATCTTAGGACGATCAGTTTTATATCTATGCACCTCTTTAAGATCTTTGCTTCGGCTTTCTTGAGCCAAAGCCCTTTGCAAGACTTGGTTGATATTTAAAAACTCATATCCTTCTAGCCTTTCTCTAATGTGAGTTATCAAACCACTAAGCACAAGATCAGCCAAATCTCTCTCAATTATCTCCAAACTATAGCACCGATTTTTTGTATCTCTAAATCTCTTGACGTAATCGGAGACCGATTCATCATGCTTTTGTCTAACCGATGTAAGATGTGACAACTTAAGATCATTATCGCCACTATAAAAATGATCATGAATTTTTTGTTCTAGTTGCGACCATAAATGAATAGAACCATGTGGTAAAGCGGCAAACCATGAAAATGCGGTACCGGTTAAAGATAAAGGAAATAAACGCACTTTCAATTCATTTAATGAGCCTGCTTCACCCAATTGTGCCAAGTATTGACTAGCATGCTCCCATGTGGTTTTTGTGCCCTCTCCATTAAACTTAACAAAATCAGGAATTTTATATCCCGGAGGGATTGAATTGCATCAAAGTATTCTGGATATGGCTTTTGGTAGATACGGTTCCTTGGTAACTCAACTCCAAAATTCTCTCGGAGCATCTTAGCCATCTCCTCTCTAAGATTAGCTAGACCATCATCCGTAGTGGACGATGAAGCTTGTGGCATTGGTATAGGAGGAGTAGGGTTAGTAGTTGTCGGTGTGATTTGTGGCATGTATGCCGAATTGTAATTCGACAGTGATCTAACAACGTTTGCACTTAAAGGTAGGGCTTGGTTCGGCGTCACCACCGAACTTGGCATACTCATGATAGGATTAATGGGCGCAGCAATAATTTGATTTGTTGGGCTAGGATAAAAATTCATTAGCACAGGAGCCGCCGATGAAATAGGTAAAGTTGGATTAGGGATTTCTACGGTAACAGGCACACCAACATTACCAATAGATGATCGAGGCATACTTTTTTGAGCATTACCATTTTCCAAGAAAATTTGGTATAAAAGATTATTGCTATCAGTAATGCGACTATCAATTTTAGCCCATACCTCGGGAGAGAAGGTATTACTCACAGGGGGTTTAACCTGCTCATCATGAAGAGGAGGAAACTTGATTTCTCCAACCGGAGTGATATTGCCTTGACGATCCTTCTTGAACTTAGCAAGGAACTCCTGCATCTCCTTCTCTTCACGCGCCTTGTATTCCTCATAAGCTTGGCGATGTTCTTCCGATAACTCCTCAAAATTGGGCTTGATTATGTTATCGGCGTTGATTTCCGAGGGCTTGGGAATCTTGTCGTCGCCAGACATGATGGATGATGATGATGATTGATCTTCAGTCCCCAGCGGAGTCGCCAAAAAGTGTGTTCACACACGAACACATCACGTGTACCCTCAATGCCGGGGGTGATACACCGCAGCTCACGTCAAAGGAGTCTCACCGGAAGCGCAATTCGCAAGACAACCGAAGAGAACTTTTGAGGACCCGAAACCCCACACTCCCAGGAGGGACCCCGTCGGGGAGTGCGGCGGCTATGGGCTGCCCTAGGATGGTCAAGCTGCCCCTAGAGCCCCGGTATTCGCAGCTCTCCAACACGAAGAACGACGAAGAACGAGGGAGCAAGAACGAGGGAGGGACAAAACGTAGATGAAAAAGTTGAAGATGCGTTTGCGATTGTGTTGTTGTTCAATCGGCCGTCACCTCTTGTCTATATAAGAGGCGGATGGACTCCCCGTACAAGAAAAGGACTTGCCTAGCCGTCCAAATCATCAAAACCTAACAAAACACCGACTATTCACGACCTCCGGCCCGGATGTCCGGCTCAAGGCATGGATGATCCGGCCAAGCCCAGTTTTCTGACAGCAGTATACTAATCGGGCTGTAACTTTTGCATACAAACTCTGATTAAGATGATTTTTATATCAAAATTAACCGTTTCGACGAGACGCACAGATTTTCTGTTGAACACTTTTTGATCTGAGGCCGTCTGGATTGAGTTTAGGGCTGTTTTATAACATCTGCAGCAGAAAAAGTTGTCCGGACGTCCGGACTCGTGTCTGGATCGTCCGGGCTTCACCCGGATGATCTGGGTGCCATCCGGATGATCCGGCTTCAAGGGGCCCAAAATTTATGGTTCTATTAATTTACCCGGATGATAGCCCGGACGTTCGGGTCATTCATCCGGCCTCCGGCCGGATGATCCAGCCAAATACTGCTGCAGCACACTGTTTTGCCTGTAACTTTTGCATACGATCTCGGATTAAGACGATTTTTATATCAAAATCATCCGTTTCGACGAGATAAAGAGCTTTGATGTTGTAACTTTTTCCATCCAAGGCCATATTAATTAGGTTTCATGCCATTCTTTAATCTGATGTCAATACGAGCATCTCTAAGATTGTCATAACTTTTGCATCCAAGCTCCGTTTTGGACCATCTCTATATCTATTTCGATTGGATTGAAGAGAGCCATCCAATGATGACATGAAATCATATATTTGACCTCATCTTGCTACAACCTCAAGTCACTCTTTGCGACCATGCCATTTTCAAGCGCCAACAATAGCATAAAAGGATACTTGAATAAGAGTTTTTCAATGAAAGACCTCGGTGAAGCTGCTTATATATTGGGCATCAAGATCTGTAGGGATAGATCGAGACGCTTAATAGGACTTTCACAAAGCACATACATTGACAAAGTTTTGAAGAAGTTCAAAATGGATCAGTCAAAGAAAGGGTTCTTGCCTGTATTGCAAGGTGTGAAGTTGAGTAAGACTCAAAGCCCGACCACGATAAAAGATAGAGAGAGAATGAAAGTCATTCCCTATGCCTCAGCCATAGGTTCTATTATGTATGCCATGCTGTGTACCAGACCTGATGTGTGCTTTGCCATAAGTTTGGCAGGGAGGTACCAAAGTAATCCAGGAGTGGATCACTGGACAGCGGTCAAAAATATCATGAAGTACCTGAAAAGAACCAAGGATATGTTTCTCGTTTATGGAGGTGACAAAAAGCTCGTCGTAAAGGGTAATGTCGATGCTAGTTCGACACCGATCCGGATGACTCTGAGTCACAAACCGGATACATATTTATATTGAATGGTGGAGCTGTCAGTTGGTGCGGTTCCAAGCAGAGAGTTGTGGCAAGATCTACGTGTGAAGCGGAGTACATAGCTGCTTCGGAAGCAGTGCATGAAGGAGTTCATATCCGATCTGGGAGTAATACCCAGTGCATCGGGTCCAATGACAATCTTTTGTGACAACACTGGAGCAATTTCCTTAGCAAAGGAATCCAGGTTTCACAAGAGAACCAAACACATCAAGAGACGCTTCAACTCCATTCGTGAAAAGGTCAAGGATGGAGACATAGAAATTTGCAAAATATATATGGATCTGAATGTGGCAGACCCGTTGACTAAAACTCTTCCGCGGGCCAAACATGATCAGCACCAAGACTCCATGGGTGTTAGATTCATTACTATGTAATATAGATTATTGACTCTATTGCAAGTGGGAGATTGTTGTAAATATGCCCTAGAGGAAATAATAAAGTGGTTATTATTATTATTATATTTCCTTAATCATGATAAAGGTTTATTATTCATGCTATAATTGTATTGATTGGAAACTTATATACATGTGTGGATACATAAGCAAATACCAAGTCCCTAGTATGCCTCTACTAGACTAGCTCCTTGATCAAAAGATGGTTAAGGTTTCCTGACCATAGACATGAGTTGTCATTTGATAATACCTTGTGTTCTATCAAACATCACAACGTAACTGGGTGATCATAAAGATGCTCTACAGGTATCTCCGAAGGTGTCCGTTGAGTTGGCATGAATCGAGATTGGGATTTTTCACTCCGTATGACGGAGAGGTATCTCTGGTCCCTCTCGGTAATACACATCACAAGAAGCTTGCAAGCAAAATGACTAAGGAGTTAGTTGCAAGATGATGTATTATGGAACGAGTAAAGAGACTTGCGAGTAACGAGATTGAACTAGGTATGGAGATACCGACGATCGAATCTCCGGCAAGTAACATACCGACGGACAAAGGGAACTACGTATGTTGTCATAAAGGTTCGACCGATAAAGATCTTCGTAGAATATGTAGGAACCAATATGGGCATCCAGGTCCCGCTATTAGTTATTGACCGGAGAAGCGTCTCGGTCATGTCTACATCATTCTCGAACCCGTAGGGTCCGCACGCTTAACGTTCATTGACGATATAGTATTATATGAGTTATGTGAGTTGGTAACCGAATGTTGTTCAGAGTCCCGGATAAGATCACAGACATGACAAGGAGCTCCGGAATGGTCCGTATGTAAAGATTGATATATAGGATGATACTATTTGGTCTCCGGAAAGGTTACGGAATGCAACGAGTTTTTAGCGGATCACCGGAAGGGGTTCGAGGAGACCTACGGGGAGTTATTGGGCTTATTGAGCCAACGAGGGAAGCACACCAACCCACAAGGTGCTGGTGCGCCCCATCTCTAGGCCGCCGGCCCTTAGGGAAGGAAGGGGGACGCCTAAAGGCAGGGCAGCCGTCGGCAGCCCTCCTACCTTCTTCTCCCCCCTCAGGAAGGAAGGGGGGGGGGGGGCGCCTAGGCAGGCGCCCAAGTTGGCCGTCGGCCCCCTTGGGGCACGCCCTAGTGCAGCCCCTCCTCCCCTCCACCTATATATATATGTGAGGAGGGAGGGGGGCAACACACACCACGATCCCCAAGCCGTGTGCGGCGCCCCCTCTCCCTCTAGTTCTAGTTCCTCCTCTGTCAATGTCCGTTGTGCTTGGCGAAGCCCTGCGGATAGTTTCACCACCACCGTCACCAGGCCGTCATGCTGCCGGAACTCATCTACTACTTCACCTCTCTTGCTGGATCGAGAAGGCGAGGACGTCATCGAGCTGAACGTGTGTTGAACGCGGAGGTGCTGTATGTTTGGTACTTGATCGGGACGGATCGTGAAGGTGTACGACTACATCAACCGCGTTGATAAACGCTTCTGCTTAGCAATCTACAAGGGTATGTAGATGCTCTCCCCCTCTCGTAGCTATGCATCTCCATGGATAGATCTTGCGTGTGCGTAGAATTTTTTTGTTTTCCATGCAACATTCCCCAACACCCTTATGGTGTTACAACGGGACGAATGACATGACCCGTTACAAACGGATGGGGCCAGCCAACTAGACAGCAATGGCGGCCATACTGGCCGATCTCTTTAAAGGAGAGGAGGAAGAGTTTGCCCACCTAAAGTCCAAGGATGGTTACTCGAGCTATAATCCCATTGAATAGGTGAGTTTAGCTACACTTTATAGTTCGGATGTTATGTCCATTTTTTGTCTAATCAGATCTTCTAACTTTCCAAACAAAATGGAGGCGCTGGATCAAAACATTCAACTGCCCATCTCCTCAACCGAAGAGCTATTCCCGCGACGACGACCCGAGATTTCATGATGATCCAGAAACGTCGACCGATTTTGAAGATGGGGTCTTTTACCAGGAGAGTCTTGACGGCTCTAAAGTGGCACTTTTGGCCGATCACCCTGGGACACTCCCCTCCTCCACTGTAAGTGACAAAAAGATCTCTTCCTGAAAAGGGCGTTCATCTCCCATCATTCCGAGTACGCTGACTTCTACCCCCAAGGGACATCGCACTTTGCGCCGGACAATGGCGAGAGCAATGCCGGTTGCGTCAGCGTCGTACGACCGCAGATCATCAAAGCATAGGGCAGCCATGGGAGTTACATCGACCGCACCCTCGGCCAAGAGGTAATATGTTTACCACCTAGCTCGGTGTCGTTATATGCGATAGCCGCTCCAAGTACTCATGATCTTTGCTGAGGACTGCAGGAGATATGTAGAACCACCTTCGTCTGAGGACGTTGAAGAGGTGCAGAGGGTAATCCCGAACCAAGGCCTTCGGTCAGGGCCGGCGTTAACATGGAGGTCCCAGCCACAGATCAACTTCCCGAGGACCCTGAGGAGGTCTCGGTTACCAACTCCGAAGTCAAAAGTGTGATGAATCACCGACGACGGAAGGAGTCGCTGCGTCATTCTGCGTTTTCCGAACAGGAGTTTAATGCTATTAGTTCGGTAGACGCGTATCTCAGAGCCGCCCGATGATACATCTGCATCGTATCTACTTTTCCTAATGCTTTTGCTCTTGTTTTGGACTCTAATTTGCATGATTTGAATGAAACTAACCCGGACCGACGTTGCTTTCAGCAAAACTACTATCATGATGTTTTTGTGCAGAATAAAAGTTCTTGGAATTGGACGAAACTTTTTGGAGAATTATTTTGGAATATATAATAATTTATGGAACCAAGACCCACTGGAGGGGGGGGGGGGGAGCCGCCCACAAGGCACCAGGGCGCTCCACCCCCCTTTGGCGCGCCCTGGTGGGTAGTGGGGCCCACGAGGCTCCACTGACCCTAATTCCAATGCTATAAAATGCTATTTTTCTAGAAAAAAATAGGAGAGGAAGTTTCATCATGTTTTACGATACGGAGCCGCCACCACCTCCTGTTCTTCATCGAGAGGCCAGATCTGGAGCCCGTTCGGGGCTCTAGAGAGGGGGATCTTTGGTCTTCGTCATCACCAACCATCCTCCATCACCAATTTCATGTTGCTCACCACCGGGAGTGAGTAATTCCTTCGTAGGCTCACTGGTCAGTGAGGAGTTGGATGAGATTCATCATGTAATTGAGTTAGTTTTGTTAGGGCTTGATCCCTAGTATCCACTATGTTCTGATATTGATGTTGCTATGACTTTGCTATGCTTAATGCTTGTCACTATGGCCTGAGTGCCATGATTTCAGATCTGAACAGTTTATGTTATCACCATTATATCTATGTTCGTGATTCGATCTTGCAAGTCATATGCACCTATTATTTGTTATGATCATAAATCCCAAGGTGACAACAATTGGGATACTTTCTAGTGATGACCGTAGTTTGAGGAGTTCATGTACTCACTATGTGTTAATGCTTTGTTCCGGTTCTCTATTAAAAGGAGGCCTTAATATCCCTTAGTTTCCTTATGGACCCCGCTGCCACGGGAGGGTGATACGTCTCCAACATATCTATAATTTTTTATTGTTCCATGCTATTATATTATCTGTTTTGGATGTTTTATATGCATTAATATGCTATATTATATTATTTTTGGGACTAACTTATTAACCTAGTGCCCAGTGCCAGTTTATGTTTTTTTCCTTGTTTTTGACTTTTACACAAAAGGAATACCAAATGGAGTCCAAACGGAATAAAACTTTACGGTGATTTTTCTTGGACCAGAAGAAACCCACAAGACTTGGAGAGGAGGCCAGAAGCCCTATGAGGAGGCCACAAGCCGTAGGGGCGCGCCCTAGCGGAGGCGCCCCCCAGGGCTTGTGGGCCCCTCGGAGACCTTCCAACCCTAATTCTTCCACTATATATTCTCAAATATTCCCCTTATACCAGAGGACACGCCAAAAATACTTTTCCGTCGCCGCAAGCTTCTGTTCCCATTAGATCCCATCTTGGGGCCTTTTCTGGCACTCCACCGGAGGGGGATTCGATCACGGAGGACCTCTACACCAACCTTGCTGCCCTTATGATGATGTGTGAGTAGTTTACCACAGACCTATGGGTCCATAGCTAGTAGCTAGATGGCTTCTTCTCTCTCTTTGATCTTCAATACAATGTTCTCCTCGATGTCCTTGGAGATCTATTCGATGTAACCTTCTTTTGCGGTGCGTTTGGTGAGATCCGATGAATTGTGGATTTATGATCAGATTATCTATGAATATTATTTGAGTCTTCTCTGAACTCTTTTATGCATGATTTATATAGCTTTGTATTTCTCTCTGATCTATCGATTTGGTTTGGCCAACTAGATTGGTTTTTCTTGCAATGGGAGAGGTGCTTTGTGATGGGTTCAATCTTGCGGTGTCCTCACCCAGTGTAAGAAGAGGTAGCGAGCCACGTATTGTATTGTTTCTATTAAGGATAAAAAGATGGGGTTTATATCACATTGCTTGAGTTTATCCCTCTACATCATGTCATCTTGCTTAAAGCGTTGCTCTGTTCTTATGAACTTAATACTCTAGATGCAGGCAGGAGTCGGTCGATGTGTGGAGTAATAGTAGTAGATGCAGAATCGTTTCGGTCTACTTGTCATGGACATTATGCCTATATTCATGATCATTGCCTTAGATGTCTTCATAACTATGCGCTTTTCTATCAATTGCTCAACAGTAATTTGTTTACCCACTGTATGTTTTCTTCAAGAGAGAAGCCTCTAGTGGAACCTATGGCCCCCGGGTCTATTTTCCATCATATATTTTCAGATCTATAAACCAAAAAACCCAATACCTTGCTGCAATTTATTTATATTTACTTTATTTTGCTCTTTTACTTATCTTTTATACCTATCTCTATTAGATCTCACTCTTGTTCGTGACTGTGAAGTGATTGACAACCCCTTTTTTGCATTGTGTGCAAGTGTTTGTTAGTTTATCCCTCTACTTTGCTGCATCACCCTTTTCTCTTCAAGGAAAAAATCAACGCAAGCTCAAGAAGTAGCAGGAAGAATTTATGGCGCCGTTGCCGGGGAGGTTCTACATCAAGCCTACCATGTACGTATCATAAACTCTCATCTCTTGCACTTACATTATTTGCCATTTGCCTCTCGTTTTCCTCTCCCGCACTTCTAAAACATTTTTAGAAAAACACAAAAATATTTGCCTTTTTATTCGCCTTCTTTCATTCGTCTTTTCGTTTGCTTTTTGTTTGCTTGTGTGCTAGATTGCTTGCTTTGTCACGATGTATCAAGAAAATACCAAGTTGTGTGACTTTTCCAACACTAATAATAATGATTTTATTAGTACTCCGATTTCTCCCACCACTAGTGCGGAATCTTATGAAATTAATGCCGCTTTGTTGAATCTTGTTATGAAAGATCAATTATCTGGTAGTCCTAATGAAGATGCTGCATCCCATCTAAATACTTTCGTTGAATTGTGTGATATGCAAAAGAAAAAAAGATGTGGATAATGATATTGTTAAATTGAAGCTATTTCCATTCTCACTACGAGATCGTGCTAAAACTTGGTTTTCATCTTTGCCTAAAAATAGTATTGATTCATGGAACAAGTGTAAAGATGCTTTTATTTCCAAGTATTTTCCTCCCGCTAAGATCATCTCCCTTAGGATCAATATAATGAATTTTAAGCAACTTGATCATGAACATGTTGCACAATCTTGGGAAATAATGAAATTGATGATAAGAAATTGCCCTACTCATGGTTTAAGTTTATGGATGATCATACAAATTTTTTATGCCGGATTGAATTTTGCATCTAGAAATCTTTTAGACCCCGCTGCGGGAGGTACTTTTATGCAAATCACATTAGGAGAAGCTACTAAACTCCTAGATAATATTATGGCAAATTACTCTCAATGGCATACCGAAAGATCTTCTACTAGTAAAAAAGTGCATGCGATTGAAGAAATTAATACTTTGAGTTGAAAGATGGATGAACTTATGAAATTGATTGCTAGTAAGAGTGCTCCTATTGATCCTAATGATGTGCCTTTGTCCACTTTTATTGAGAATAATAATGAATCTATGGATGTGAATTTTGTTGGTAGGAACAATTTTGGTAATAACGCATATAGTGGTAATTTCAACCCTAGGCCGTTTCCTAGTAATTCCTCTAATAATTATTGTAATTCCTAAAACAATTCTTATGTACATTATAATAAAATACCCTTTGATCTTCAGAATAATATTAAAGATTTCATTAATTCTCAAAAGATTTTTAATACTTTGGTAGAAGAAAAATTGCTTAGGATTGATGATTTGGCTAGGAACGTCGATAGAATTTCTCATGAGATTGATTCTTTTAAGATTAGATCTATGCCACCCAAGATTGATATTAATGAGTCTCTGAAAGCTATTAAAATTTCTATTAATGAAAGTAAAGAGAGAACCGCTAGGATGCGTGCTAAGAGGGATTGGCTAGAAAAAAGCATGTTCTTCTAGTTTTTGTGATAATAATGATGAAGATCTTAAAGTGATTGCTGTGACTCCTATTGAATCTTTGTTTGATAATATAAAACTTGATAAAGATGGGACTGTAGATGAGTCAACTTTAGCTAGAAGGTGTAACACCCCATGTATTAAGCTACAGTGATCCCCTGCTAATGGTGCCATGTCATCAAGTTTGACTAAGTCAAATTATCACTTAGGGAAAAAATCAAACCAATTCAAATTCAAATTATAAGTGAATAATTTAAATCCACAAACATGTGAACTAAAATGTTCATCTAGTGGCAATTATTCCCTGGATAATAATCATGCAAAAATCCAACTTGGAATAAAATGTTTAAATGGGCTAAACAATTGAAACAGCAGCAAAACCAATTTTTCTAAATGCCTTATATAAATATTAAAATGTCAAACTAATTTATTTGGAGGTTAAACTTTTTGTGACAATGTGCTTAGTGGTAATATGAATTTAGGGATCATTTGTTTACTTTACCAAACTAAAATAAATAAAATGGAAATAAAGAAAATAAAACAGATGCTAAAAAGAATAAAACAAAAATAGAAAATAAATAAAATGGAAATGGAAAAGTGCCCCTGTGCACTTAAGCCCACAGCCGCACAGGAGCCGGCCCGGCCCAATTTCTCTCTTCTCCCTCCTACTGCTCCTCCCCGAGCTGCTGTCGCCTCTACCGCGCTCGCCGCCCTGGCCCCCCCTCGCTCCGGTCGATAGCGAGCCCCGTGCCCGCTGTGGAGGGATAAGGCCACCCCCCTGCACCCCCCTGAGCCCCCTCTGGCCTCGCTTTCTCTCTTCTCCCTCTCTGTCTCCACCCCCGATCGCCGCCATGGCCATGCCTCCGTGAGCAGCACGGCCACCGGCTCCCCTCTCCGTTCCGAGCGGTCCTGGAGCCCCATCATCATCGTCCTCATCGACCCGAAGTGGTGGACCGAGCTAGAGCGCCACTACGGCTCGCCATCGGCCCGTTCCCCTCACCGGACATCACCGTCGATCTGCTCCGCGCCGTCCTCCCCGTGCTTCTTCAAGTTCGGCGTCCATCTCTGTGAGCACGCGCGCATCTTTTTCCCCTTAGCCCGAGCTCGATTTCGAGCTCCGACGCCGTTTGCCGCAAGGCCGACCTCCGGCCGCAGTCAGGCTCGACCGTAGCCGCTGCCTTGGTCGTCCCCCGTCTTCACCTAGTGCACCAGTGGATGCAGCGCTTCACGCCCGAGCCATTTGCCGTTGCCGCCGTTCCATTTGGTCGCCGGAGCGCAGCTCCGGTGGGCCGCCGCCGCGTCGGGCCTCGCCGTCGGCCCCTCCCAGGCGCGCGCTGGATTTAAACCAGCCGGCCGACTCACTGACATGCGGGCCCGCCTGATGGTTAATTAACCCCCTAACCCCACTGACTACTAGGCCCCAGGCCACTAACTAAATTGGTTTAGTTTAAATAAAAACTGTTAACTGGATCTGTGTGTATGACATGTGGGCCCGTGTGCACTGTTCACCTGCAGACTGGTCAACCATTGACTGCTGACTCAGCAGTCAACGGGACCCACTGTTAGCCCCTGGTTCACTGCTGGGTGCACTGGACCGGGATCACCTAGCCTTTTCATGTTTATTTTCAAAATTAGATTAATCCAGAAATTCCAGAAATTGTTTAAATCTTTAGAAAATCATATAAAATAAACCGTAGCTCAGATCGAAAAACTTTGTACATGAAAGTTGCTCAGAATTTTGAGACGAATCCGAATACGAGGTCCGTTCATCCGTCACACGTCCCTAACTATACGAACATGGAACCGTTCCCCTCCGGTCATCTGTCTGACAAATGTCCGGAACCGGGAAAACATTCCCGGATGGATTCCCTGGTGACATGCAACCATGCGTTAGGTCACCCCTAGCACCGCGTATTTTCCATGATGTGCTTTGTGATGCTTTGATTGCTCTGTTATTTATTGTGCTTCCCCTCCATTACTTCTTTCCGGTAGATTCCGGTACCGATGTAGTCCCCGAGACTGACGCAGCTCCGGAGCCCGACGCCACCGTTGACGACCTTGCCCTTGCCGCCGAGCAACCAGGCAAGCCCCCCCCTTTGATCATCCCGATATCGCCCATTCTATTTTCTCATGCTTGCATTAGAATTGCTGCTGCTACTGCTTTACCTATTCTGATGCATAGCCTGTTTATTGTAACCTGCTATTGAAACCTTATCTGCTTATCCTAAACTGTCTAGTATAGGCTGGGTAGAGACCTATCAGTGACCCCACTTATCCCGACTGCCCCGCTGGATTATCTGAAGACCCGATCAACGGGATTGAAGACTAGACCCCAACACCGCACATCACCCCCCTTAGTTGTAACGACACTACAACGTTATTATCGAGTGCCGAGGGTGAAACCTCTTGTAGCACTTCTGATGTTAACTCTCTAGAGTAGCTATTCGGTCATGGTCATCGAGGGTGATTCCTCCTTCCCCACTTCCGATAACGACGCTGTTGTGCAACTCATCAAGTGTGAACCCAGCGAGGGTGATTCCTCCGAGTTCACCCTGACGGATATATCAGGTAGGAATCCAACGAGGGTGATACCTCGGATTCCCGCTGATGATATGGACACACAGATACTTGGACTGTACTATTGTTACTTGGAAAGGCGGGTCGACCCTGAGGGGTACCCGCGTGTGTTGTGAAGGCGGGTTGCCTGTATGGTGCCCGAGTGATGGATACGAGGCGTGGCCGGGCATTCTTGGCCCTTGCCGCAAGTCCTCGAGACGGGGCGACGGGGTCACATCGATCGTGAGTCTCTGCTCGTTACCGCACCACCCCCAAGGTACTAACGGTTTGGATATGTGATCTGAGTGGGCCTCTGGCCCGATAGCACTAACCACCACGTGGGCATAGTATGGGCGTTCTGCATCGTATGCATCAGCCGAAGGCTCTGTCAGACGTCCAGTTCAGCATTGCGGCCGGGACGGACCGGCGCCCCCCTGGTGCCTGGCTTCCCCCTGCACGCAACGACTCGGAGTGCACAGGGCGATGGCCCAAGACCTCTGAGCGCTTAGGATGTAGACCGACGGGGACCTCTCTGCTGAGCTCTAGGTAGGGTTGCGGTGTGTTGTTTGGCCGAGGCCGGGCATGACCCAGAAAGTGTGACCGGCCGGAGTTAAGCGAGCGTGGTGGGTAAGTTGGTGCACCCCTGCAGGGAAGAACTAAACTATGCATAGCCAGATCCTCGGTAACGGACACTCGGAGTTGTATCCCGATTGATACAATTAGAATTGGATACTATGGCTTTGGGATTGCTTCTCGCAGGGAGTCGAGAAGGGATCTCCGGACGAGGTTGATGACTATATGGCTCTGGGATTGCTTTCTCGTAGGGAGTCGAGAAAGGATCTCTGGGTGAGGATGAGACTTGATGATACTACTACTTTATACGGTACTAATCTACACTCTTCTAATGCTGCAAGACCTCTAAAGATGCTAGTCTCCGATAGGACTAGGCCTTCTCTCTATTCTGGCATTTCTGCAGCCCAGTCCACATATACAGCCTTCCTTTGATAATGTTGCATATGTAGTGTAGATCCTTGCTTGCTGAGTACTTCGGATGAGTACTCACGGTTGCTTTGCTTTCTTTTTCCCCCATGTCCTTTTTTATGCAACCAGTTGACGGAGCCCCGGATACAGCTGCCCCCGCCGACGATCGCTGCTACTACCCCGAGGGTGGTTTTTACTTCGAGCTTGCCGTCGACCAGGAGTAGGATCGGAGGGTCCCAGGCAAGAGGCCTACGCCTTTCGATCGTAGTGTTTTTCTTTTGTCACGCCTTCTTAAGGCCTTTCTGTGTTTTCTTTTATATCTGTACTCAGATATCTGATGCTTTCGCTGACGCTTGTATGCGAGCTTTTGTATTCGAGCCCTCGAGGCCCCTGGCTTGTAATATAAAGCTTGTATGACTTTATTTATGTTTTAGAGTTGTGTTGTGATATCTTCCCGTGAGTCCTTAGGCTTAATCATGTGCATTTGCGTGTATGATTAGTGCACGATTAGGCCGGGGGCGTCACAGAAGGCATCCCAATAATTTGGAAGGTGAAGATCTTAATGATTTTTTTTATAAAAGTGTGATTGGCGAGGTCAAAACTTTAAGTAGTGATGAACCCACTCTTTTGGATTTCAAGGACTAATTATAATAATTGTTCTTTAATATATTGTATTTCCTTGTTGCAATCCATGCTTAATTCACCTCATGCTTATAATCAAAATAAAGCTTTTACTAAACATATTGTTGATGCTATGATGAAATCTTTTGAAGAAAAACTTGAGTTGGAAGTTTCAATCCCTAGAAAGCTTTATGATAAGTGGGAACCCACTATTAAAATTAAAATTAAATATTATGAGTGCAATGCTTTGTGTGATTTGGGTGCTAGCGTTTCCACTACTCCAAAAACTTTATGTGATGTGGTAGGTTTCCAAAAATTTGATGATTGTTCTTTGAGTTTGCATCTACCGGATTCCACTATTAAGAAACCTATGGGAAGGATTAATGATGTTCTTATTGTTGCAAATAGAAATTATGTGCCCGTAGATTTTATTGTGCTTGATATAGATTGCAATCCTACATGCCCTATTATTCTTGGTAGACCTTTCCTTAGAACGATTGGTGCAATTATTGATATGAAAGAAGGAATCATTAGATTTCAATTTCCGTTAAGGAAGGGCATGGAACAATTTTCAAGAAAGAAAATTAAGTTGCCATATGAATCTAATATGAGGGCCACTTATGGATTGCGTACCAAAGATGATAATACCTAGATCTATGTGTTTTGCCTAGCTAGGGGCGTTAAACAATAGCGCTTGTTAGGAGGCAACCCAATTTTTTATTTTGTGTTATTTTGTTTTTTTTCATGTTTTTCAGTAAATACACACTATCAACTCTGTAGTAATTGTGTTTTAGTGTTTTAATTAGTGTTTGGGCCAAGTAAGACCTTTGGGATGGTCTATGGTGATAGTTGATTTGATCTTGCTGAAAAACAGAAACTTTTGCGCTCATTGCCAGAAATATAAAAATCACAGAAACATGATTTTGATCTGAATTTTTACACAAGATTGATATACAAATTTCGTAGGTTTTCCTAAGTTTTCAGAATTTTTGGAGTTACAGAAGTATACGAAATTTCCAGATTACTACACACTGTTCTGTTTTTGACAGATTCTGTTTTCTATGTGTTGTTTGCTTATTTTGATGAATCCATGGGTAGTATCGGGGGGTATGAACCATGGAGAAGTTGGAATACAGTAGATATAACACCAATATAAATTTAGAATGATTTCACAACAGTACCTAAAGTGGTGATTTATTTTATTATACTAACGGATCTTACAAGTTTTCTGTTGAGTTTTGTGTTGTGAAGTTTTCAAGTTTTGGGTAAAGTTTTGATGGACCACGGAATAAGGAGTGGAAAGAGCCTACTATTGGGGATGCCCAAGGCACCCCAAGGTAATATTCAAGGACAACCAAGCATTTAAGCTTGGGGATGCCCCGGATGGCATCCCCTCTTTTGTCTTCAATCCATCGGTAAATTTACTTGAGGCTATATTTTTATTCACCACATGATATGTGTTTTGCTTGGAGCGTCTTGTATGATATGAGTCTTTTATTTTTAGTTTTCCACAATCATCCTTTCTGTACACACCTTTTTAGAGGGACACACATTAATCATGAATTTATTAGAATACTCTATGTGCTTCACTTATATTTTTTGAGCTCGGTAGTTGCTCTAGTGCTTCACTTATATCTTTTTAGAGCACAGCGATGGTTTTATTTTATAGAAATTGATGAACTATCATGCTTCACTTATATTATTTTGAGAGTCTTAAAATAGCATGGTAATTTTCTAAGGTTATGAATTTAGTCCTAATATGATGGGCATCCAAGAGGGATATAATAAAAACTTTCATATAAAGAGCATTGAATAATATGAGAAGTTTGATTCCTTGCATTGGTTTTGAGATATACAAATGGGATATTAGATTCATGCTAGTGAGTAATTGTGGATTGGTAGAAATACTTGTGTTAAAGTTTGTGATTCTCGAAGCATGCATGTATGGTGAACCATTATGTGATGAAGTCGGAGCATGATTTGTTTTTTGATTGTCTTCCTTATGAGTGGTGCTCGGGGACGAGTGATGGTCTTTTCCTACCAATCTATCCCCCTAGGAGCATGTGTATTAGTACATTTCTTTGATGGCTAATAATTTTTTGCAATAAGTATGTGAGTTCTTTATGACTAATGTTGAGTCCATGGATTATACGCACTCTCACCCTTCCACCATTGCTAGCCTCTCTAGTACCGCGCAACTTTCGCCGGTGCATTAAACCCACCATATACCCTTCCTCAAAACAGCCACCATAACTACCTATTATGGCATTTCCATAGCCATTCCAAGATATATTGCCATGCAACTTCCACCGTTCCGTTTATTATGACACATACCATTATTGTCATATTGCTTTGCATGATCATGTAGTTGGCATAGTATTTGTGGCTTGGCCATCGTTCATATTTTCTATAATGTCACTCTTGATAATTGCACATACCGGTACACCACCGGAGGCATTCATATAGAGTCATATTTTGTTCTAGTATCGAGTTGTAATTCTTGAGTTGTAAGTAAATAAAAGTGTGATGATCATCATTATTAGAGCATTGTCCCCATGTGAGGAAAGGGTGATGGAGGCTATGATTCCCTCACAAGTTGGGATGAGACTCCAGACTTAAAAAAATAAAAAAGAGGCCAAAGAGCCCCAAAAAAAGAGGCCAAAGAGCCCAAACAAAAAAAATGAGAGAAAAAGAGAGAAGGGAGAATGTTACTATCCTTTTTCCACACTTGTGCTTCAAAGTAGCACCATGTTCTTCATCATAGAGAGTCTCCTATTTTATCACTTTCATATACTAGTGGGAATTTTTCATTATAGAACTTGGCTTGTATATTCCAATGGTGGGCTTCCTCAAAATTCCCAAGGTCCTCATGAGCAAGCAAGTTGGATGCACACCCACTTAGTTTCTTTTTGAGCTTTCATACACTTATAGCTCTAGTGCATCCGTTGCATGGCAATCCCTACTCACTTGCATAGATATAAATTGATGGGCATCTCCATAGCCCATTAATTTGCCTAGTTGATGTGAGACTTTCTCCTTTTTGTCTTCTCCTCACAACCTCCACCATACTCTATTCCACCTATAGTGCTATATCCATGGCTCACGCTCATGTATTACGTGAAAGTTGAAAAAGCTTGAGAACATTAAAAGTATGAAACAATTGCTTGGCTTGTCATCGGTGTTGTGCATGATGAAATATTTTGTGTGATGAAGATAGAGCATAGCGAGACTATATGATATTCTAGGGATAACTTTCTTTGGCCATGATATTTTGAGAAGACATGATTGCTTTATTGGTATGCTTGAAGTATTATTGTTTTTATGTCAATATTAAACTTTTGTTTTGAATCTTATGGATCTGAATATTCATGCCACAATAAAGAAAATTGCGTTGATAAATATGTTAGGTAGCATTTCACATAAAAAAAATTCTATTTTTATCATTTACCTACTCGAGGACGAGCAGGAATTAAGCTTGGGGATGCTTGATACGTCTCCAACGTATCTATAATTTTTTATTGTTCCATGCTATTATATTATCTGTTTTGGATGTTTTATATGCATTAATATGGTATTTTATATTATTTTTAGGACTAACTTATTAACCTAGTGCCGAGTGCCAGTTTCTGCTTTTTTCCTTATTTTTGAGTTTTACAGAAAAGGAATACCAAACGGAGTCCAAACGGAATAAAACTTTACGGTGATTTTTCTTGGACCAGAAGAAACCCATGAGACTTGGAGAGGAGGCCAGAAGCCCTACGAGGAGGCCACAAGCCGTAGGGGCGCCCCCGAGGTCTTGTGGGCCCCTCGGAGACCTTCCAACCCTAATTTTTACACTATATATTCTCAAATATCCCCCCTATACCAGAGGACACACCAAAAATACTTTTCCGCCGCCACAAGCTTCTGTTCCCGTGAGATCCCATCTTGGGACCTTTTCCGGCACTCTGCCGGAGGGGGATTCGATCACGGAGGACCTCTACACCAATCTTGCTGCGTGCTGCCCTTCCGATGATGTGTTAGTAGTTTACCATAGACCTACGGGTCCATAGCTAGTAGCTAGATGGCTTCTTCTCTCTCTTTGATCTTCAATACAATGTTCTCCTCGATGTTCTTGGAGATCTATTCGATGTAATTTTCTTTTACGGTGCGTTTGTTGAGATCCGATGAATTGTGGATTTATGATCAGATTATCTATGAATATTATTTGAGTCTTCTCTGAACTCTTTTGTGCATGATTGAGATAGCTCTGTATTTCTCTCCGATCTATCGATTTGGTTTGGCCAACTAGATTGGTTTTTCTTGCAATGGGAGAGGTGCTTTGTGATGGGTTCAATCTTGCGGTGTCCTCACCCAGTGACAGAAGGGGTAGCGAAGCATATATTGTATTGTTTCCATTAAGGATAAAAAGATGGGGTTTATATCATATTGCTCGAGTTTATCCCTCTACATCATGTCATCTTGCTTAAAGCGTTGCTCTGTTCTTATGAACTTAATACGCTAGATGTAGGCAGGAGTCGGTCGATGTGTGGAGTAATAGTAGTAGATGCAGAATCGTTTCGGTCTACTTGTCACGGACACGATGCCTATATTCATGATCATTGCCTTAGAGGTCTTCATAACTATGCACTTTTCTATCAATTGCTCAACAGTAATTTGTTTAACCACCGTATGTTTTCTTCAAGAGAGAAGCCTCTAGTGAAACCTATGCCCCCCGGGTCTATTTTCCATCATATATTTTCAGATCTACAAAACCAAAAAACCCAAAAATACCTTTCTTCAATTTATTTATATTTACTTTATTTTGCTCTTTTACTTATCTTTTATACATATCTCTATTAGATCTCACTCTTGTTCGTGACCGTGAAGAGATTGACAACCCCTTTTTTGCATTGTGTGCAAGTGTTTGTTAGTTTGTGTAGGTGCATATATTGGAGACTTGTTTGTGCCTCCTACTGGATTGATACCTTGGTTCTTAACTGAGGGAAATACTTATCTCTACTTTGCTGCATCACCCTTTCCTCTTCAAGGGAAAAATCAGCGCAAGCTCAAGAAGTAGCAGAGGGTAGGACAAAAGATGTCATGCAAGTTCTTTTCCATATGCACGTATGACTATTTACGGAATACATGCCTACATTATATTTATAAACTGGAGCTAGTTCTGTGTCGCCCTAGGTTATGACTGTCATATGATGAATATTATCCAACGTAATCACCGATCCAATGCCTATGAGTTTTCCACATATTGTTCTTGCTAAGTTACTATAGCTATTGCTACTGTTACAACAACTACAAAACTGTTACTGCTGTTACCATTACCACTGCTATCAAAAATATCATACTACTATGCTACTGATCACTTTGCTGCAGATATTTAATCTCCAAGTGTGGTTGAATTGACAACTCAACTGCTAATACTTACAAATATTCTTTGGCACCCCTTGTGTCGAATCTATAAATTTGGGTTGAATACTCTACCCTCGAAAACTGTTGCGATCCCCTATACTTGTGGGTTATCAAGACCTTTTTCTGGTGCGTGGCCAGGGAGCATAGCTATATTTGCTGATTCACTTGGGATTTATATCTATTTATCACTATGAAGAATCTGAAAGATACAAGAACCAAGATTTTTCCCTCTAAGACGAGGGGATGTAAGGAACTGCCATCTAGCTCTGTACTTGATTCACCTTCTGTTTTGAATAGACTTGCAACACCACTACATGCTATTAATTCTGATATGTCGCAAGTTATTGATGATGCTATTTCTGCTATGAATGATGCTTATAATGATGCTAGTGCCTTGGTTGATGATAATGTGCCACTGGGTGAATTTCTTGATGAACAAATTGCTAGAGCTAAAGAAAATGAAATTACTGAAACTGATGAAGTCTTTGAAACTGAAAACTATGAAATACCTATTAGACCTAGCTCTCCTAGATTTGAATTGCCTAAGACACCTGAGGGTTATGTTATGGATGGAGAGGTAGCTAGAGACTTTCTTGCTTGTAAGGATAGAGATGGTCTTAAGAAATTATTATGCAAGTTGAAAGAAAAATCTTTGAATGCTAGAATGAAATGTGATCCTAGGTTTGCTACTTCACCTATCTTTGTTACCGATAAGGGTTATGAATTCTCTGTCGACCCAGAGTTAATTACTTTGGTTGAATCTGATCCTTTCTATGGCTATGAAACTGAAACTATAGTGGCACATCTTACTAAGTTAAATGATATAGCCACCCTATTTGCTCATGATGAGAAAATTCTCTATTACTATATCCTCAAGTTATTTCCGTTCTCATTAAAGGGTGATGCTAAGATATGGTACAATACCCTTGCTCCTGCGTTGTGTGCGTAGTCCCCAGGATATGATTTATTACTTCTCTGAAAAATATTTTCCTGCTCATAAGAAACAAGCCGCCTTACAGGAAATATTTAACTTTGTGCGAATTGAAGAAGAGAGTCTCCCACAAGCTTGGGGGAGGCTTCTCCAATTACTTAATGCTTTGCCTGATCATCCTCTTAAGAAAAATGAAATACCTGATATCTTCTATAATGTACTAACCGATGCTTCTAGGGACTTCCTAGATAGTTGTGTTGGTTGTGTTTTCAGGGAACGAACTGTTGAACAAGCTGAGGAATTATTGAATAACATATTGAAGAATTATGATGATTGGACTCTTCCCGAACCACCGTCTAAACCCAATCCGAAGAAGAGGGGTATTCTATTTATAAGTCCTGAAGATATGTAGGAGGCAAAGAAATGTATGAAGGAAAAAGCTATTAAAGCTGAAGACGTCAAAAATTTACCTCCTATTGAAGAAATACATGGACTTGACACACCACCACCACAGGTGGTAGAGGTAAATTCTCTTTTAAATTTTGATGAAGGTGATATCCCTTAGAATAAACATCCTAGTCAATGCTTGTATGAGTTCGACAACTACGTTATGAAACAAGATCACTTCAATGCTAATGTTATGAAACAATTGATACAAAATTCTAATATGATTGCTCGCTTGGGTGACTTGTTATTTAGAATCACTAATGATGTTAGAGGTGTGGGAAAACATGCCTCTATGGTTCAAACCCAGTTAGAACAAGTTGCTAAATCTCAAAGAGAATTGCTTAGTGAAATGAACAATAATATAAATGATTATGCTGTTAGAGTAGCAACTAGAGGAGGTAAAATGACTCAGGAACCACTTTACCCTGAGGGACACCCTAAAAGAATTGAACAAGACTCTCAAAGAATTAATACTGATGCACCTAGTCCTTCTAAAAGGAAGAACAAAAAGAAAAATGATTGGACTTTGCATACCTCTAGTGAACCTGAAATAGAAAAACCTCCTGAAGATAATAATGATGTCTCTATCTCAGATGCTGAAACTCAATCTGGTAATGAACATTCACCTAGTGATAATGAAAATGATAATGATGACGTTCATGAAGATGCTCAACCAGACAATGATAAAGAACCGGATAATGATGTTGAGATAGAACCTGCTATTGATCTTGATAACCCACAACCTAAAAAATAAATGATATGATAAAAGAGACTTTGTTGCTAGAAAACACTGTAAGGAAAGAGAACCATGGGTTCAGAAACACATGCCCTTTCCACCCAAACCATCTAAGAAAAAAGATGATGAAGAATTTGAACGCTTAGCTGAAATGCTTAGGCCAGTCTTTCTACGCACTCGTTTGACTAATATTTTAAAGATGGCCCCTTATGCTAAATACATGAAAGAAATTGTTACTAATAAAAGAAAAATACCTGAAGCTGAAATCTCCACCATGCTTGCTAATTATTCTTTTAAGGATGGAGTACCTAAAAAACTTGGAGATCCAGGAATACCAACTGTACCATGCTCTATTAAAAGAAATAATGTCAAAACTGCTTTATGTGATTTAGGAGCTGGTGTTAGTGTTATGCCTTTCTCTTTATATAAAAGACTTGATTTGAATAAACTCACACCTACTAAAATATCTTTGCAAATGGCTGACTAATCAACTGCCATACCTATCATTATTTGTGCGGATGTGCCCGTTGTTGTTGCAAATGTTACTATTTAAAAAAACTTTGTTATCCTTGAGATGCCTGAGGACTACAACATGTCGATTATCCTTGGTAGACCCTTTTTGAATACTGCAGGGGCTGTTATTGATTGCCATAAAAGCAAAGTCACTTTTCATATCAATGGTAATGAGCATACGATGCACTTTCCGAAGAAACAATTTCAAGTGAATGGTATTAATGTTATTGAAAAATCTCCGACAATTACTGTTGGAAGTTTTCAACTCCCTCTACCTACTGCCAAAAAGAAATATGAAATACTTATTGTTGGGGATATGCATATCCCCGTTGAGGTAACTTAGTGTCTTACGACGGTTCTTCGGGTTCATGTTAATCAAAAGTGATTATTAATAATACTTGATCAACCTTATTAATGGATTATTTTCGAGAGGCATGTGGTCGATGAATTTAGTAAGCACAACCTTCTTTCCCTACTTTTAGTTTTCTATTTTTCTTAGTTAAATAAAATAAAATGCCATGTTTATCCTTTTTTTGAATTTTCCGTGCAATAAAAAAGTGGTCAAAAATAAAAGTGCTCAGAATGACCTGAAATTTTAACATGATTTTTATCTGATTATTTGAGAATTTTTGGTACAAATAACATCACGAGGGGGTGCCCCTGGTGCCCACAAGGCACCAGGGCACGCCAGCTACCCCAGACGCGCCCTGGTGGGTAGTGGGCCCCACCTGGCCCCCCTCACTTTCCCCTTTAGCCCATGTCATCTCCTACCTCCAGAAAAATTCACTCCAGCTCTCTCTCTCTCTTTGTCTCTCTCTGTCTCTCTCTCTCTGTCTCTCTGTCTCTGTCTCTCTGTCTCTCTCTCTCTCTCTCGTGTTCTTGCTCTCAAACCTACGGATTTCGATCTCTTTGCTCGAAGCTCCATTTCCGAAATTGTTTATTGGGGATTGCTACTTGGTATGTGACTCCTCCATTGCTCCAATTAGTTTTTGTTCTAGTGGTTTAATTTTTGAGTATTTAGCTACTCTTGGTGCTGCTGTAGATGAGCTTGCATGTTGAATTCTTTGAGTTCCAAATAGCTTGAATGGTTGATTTGGCCTCTAGGCATCCATATGAGTAGTTGCTATCAATCTTGTGAAGTTTTGTTGACAAAAATTTGGTGGCCCTAAATTTTTAGAATTTTATTCATAGGAAAATATGAGTATCTTCCGGAAGTTTTACTCCAAAAAGAATAAAAAGGGAGTCATTGGGGAATCATCGGACAATGACCATAATACTCCGAGAATGGCGGAGGTGCGACCGTATGAATGGCCACGTAATGCCTTCATGGATGAGGCTGGGTTCCATCAAGAGTTTGCCCAATTCATTGCAAATGTCGGGCTAACTAACTTCCCCAGAGATGAGTGTGACCAACACCACCTCCTCGCGAACTCCTTTGTGCAAAAATTTTATTTTCTGAATAGGCATGATCCTCCAACGGTGCGGTTTAATTTATATTTTGAAACCTGTCAGATACCGCTTACTGAGTTTTGTGAGATATGTTTAATTCCCTCTGACGGGGATTTGAGAGAGCCTAGACCGGCAGAGTTTGAGGACTTCCTCCTCACTTTGACAGTGGGTGAGGAGAGAGGCGTGTCGAAATCCACCGCCACTAGTTTGCAGTTTCCTTCTGTGCATTACTTTGCTTTATTCAACGTGAAGTGTTTAACTGCTAGGGAGAAGGGTGGTATAATTAGTGCCCCTGACCTCGCCATTGTACGCCATGCACTACACGATGATCACACCTTTAGCCTATGGACTATTGTTGCACGTCATCTGCACCTTAACAGAACTAAGGGCAAAATCCATGGTGGTATTTTTGCCACTCGCTTAGCGAGTCACTTTGATGATCAGATACGCCACCATGACTATCGTTTACCCCGAGTTTATCTAGATCACCAGTTGATGGTGGCTCACCAGTTTACTGATGCTGCCGATTCTTTTAACAACATTCGTTACAACTTGGTTTTCAGTGAGAAAACCCGTGATATTATCCCGTTGCCTGCACCTGCCTTGTTTGATTCTATTGCCTGGAACAGATACAGGATCATGCCAGTAGACATTATTACCTACTAGAATGCCCAAGCAGCGGCAGAGCAGGAGCCCCAGGAATGGGACGCTCAGGTGCCGCTGCCACAACATTTCCACATGGGACCGGATGGCTACTACGGATGGTGATTACCAAGCTAGGCCAAAAGCCTAAGTTTGGGGGAGTAAGCATTTCCACCGACATTACATTCATGTTCACACATTTCATTTCAGTTGTCGGTGTCCACACCTTTTCATTGTATTATCCATGCTAGATTTATTTTCTCGCTTTCTTCTTGAGTGTTCGAAAAACTTTGAGAAAATCCAAAAATGATTCTTGCTTCTTTTCGGTCTTTCTTTCTAGTTTAAATTAGTTTTAGTATTAAAAGAAAACCCCAAAAGATTTCCCATTTCTTCTTTTGCTTGTTGGGAGCTTTCCCATGTAAATATTTTTTCTCGCTTTTGTTTTTCTTTCTTTTACTTCCTTTCAAGAAAAACTAAAAACTCCAAAAATATTTCAGTGTGTTTCTTTGAATTCTTTTCTTTTTATTGAGTCGTACCAAGGGGAAGACCACGATGAAAATGTTGATTGGCTCTTGTAAGCATTATTGTTGATCTAACAAACAGCCCATATTATTTTGTCTTCCCCTCTGAATAAAATGTTGCAGATTCCAGCTTAGTGCACGACACTCTTGCACTATTATTATTTTCATATCATTCGGTCGTGCAAGTGAAAGGCAATAATGATGATATTTTATGAAGTGAATGTGGCAGAGAAAAGCGGGTATGAACTCAACTTGTTTTTGTTTTTGTAAATATGTTTAACTCAGGATCCATGATTCAGCATATTATGATCAAACATGTTTGCAATGACAATTACATATTATAGTTGCTCATCCATGCTTAAGTAGCTAGGAGTGGATAATGATTTATCTTAGGTGTCAACATGCATCAAAATGATCGTGATGTTGTATGATGATATGGTATCCTCCTCTGAATGTTTCAAGTGGCTTGACTTGGCACATGTTCACACATGTAGTTGAATCAAAACCAACATAGCCTCCACGATATTTATGTTCATGGTGTTTATATCCTACTCATGCTAGTATTCAATGTTAATTATTCATAATGCATGTTCATGACCGTTTTCGCTCTCTAGCTGGTCGCTTCTCAACCTATTTGCTAGCCTTCACCTGTACTAAGCGGGAATACTGCTCGTGCATCAAAATCCTTACACCAAAGTTATTCGAGATGAGTCCACTATATCTACCTATATGCGGTATTACCCTGCCGTTCCAAGTAAATTTGCATGTGCCACCTCTAAATATTCAAATGAACAACTGTTTTGTGTGCCTGGACTGCTCTTGGAGCGACAGGGGGTGGTCAGTATCTTCCATGCTAAGCGGGTTATTCTCATGATGAGTGTTTATTCACTCGTCCTTGCACGAGAGGGGCTGGTAATAGGGATGCCCATTCCCGAAATAAAAAATTGCAAATAATTAAACAAAACTCCCCCAGGACTGTTGTTGGTATGGAAGGCACCTGTGGATTCGGTTAGCCATGGCTTGTGTTTGTTGGTGGAGGGGTAGTAAACTTTTACTTTTACCGCTTGGGAACTGCCGCTAATTTGTTTAGCATGGAAGATATTGAAAACTCTTGGTCGTAACGTTGACAGGAAGGGTGTGCCTCCCAAAATTATATTTATCTCTGATTTAAACATTGAGCTCTAGCACCACTGCAAATCCATGCTTCCCTCTGTGAAGGGTCTATCTATTTACTTTTATGTTATTTTACTTTTATGTTGAGTCATCACCTTCTCAAACAAGCGCCAGACCTGAGAGCAGTATTGTCATCCTCATGCATTGTGTTTAGTTAATGTTGAATGCATCATGACTGGATCTCTTCTACCATGAATTACAATGTTTAGTCGCTGCTTGAACTTTGGAGGTGCTCTGCGTTTATGTTTTGCGGTCTCAGAAAGGGCTAGCGAGATACCATTGTTATCATATTATATCATGATTGTTTTGACAAAGTGTTGGCATTTGAGATATCTTATTATTGCTCGCTAGTTGATTATGCCATTGATATGAGTTAATATAATTTCTAAGAGTTATTGTTGGCATGGTTAGTCATGATTTTTGTTGAAAACCTAGGTGCTATTTAAGCATATATATATATATATATGTGTGTGTGTGTGTGTGTGTGTATGTGTGTGTGTGTGTGTGTAAACAAGAACAAAAGAGTTCGTAAAAGTTTTTCTTTATCACATTCAGTTTGTCAACTGAATTGCTTGAGGACAAGCAATGGGTTAAGCTTGGGGGAGTTGATACGTCTCCATCGTATCTACTTTTCCTAACACTTTTCCTCTTGTTTTGGACTCTAATTTGCATGATTTGAATGAAACTAACCCGGACCGATGCTGTTTTCAGCAGAACTACCATGGTGTTGTTTTTGTGCAGAAATAGAAGTTCTCGGAATTGGATGAAACTTTTTGGAGAATTATTTTGGAATATATAATAATTTATGGAACCAAAACCCACTGGAGGGAGGGTCCCAGCTGCCCACTGTCGGCGTTCTGGGAACTGGGGTACCCAGACTTGCCTGTCTGCGGCCCACGACGTGGCTCCCTCGATGGCCTGGTACGGCCCATCTACAAGACCGCCAAGACAAGACCTTTCGTGTGGCATGATGGCCGCACCGCCACTCCATCGCTTACTCCCGCCACGGCGTCGTCCTCCCATGCTCGCCGTGGGCCAGCGAACGCATAGGCTGCGCTGCTCATGGCGTGCGAGCTCCTGCGCTACCACCCCGCCAACAACCTCTATGATGACTGGCTCGGCTGCATCACTGAGCTCGTCAACGCTGCCGGCGAGGCCCCTACGCCGTCCCGCTCATTGCCTCCCCCGGCATCCTAGGCAGCCGACGTGGCTCATGGTGCGCCTCCCCCTCCTCCTCGGTGCGACATGGAATCAGAGCCCAGGCGCAACGCGCCCCCACGCGACCCACGGCGCGGGGCGCCGGCAAGGGATGAAGCAAGCTGCCAGGTGGTGCAGCGGCCGCAGGCCGATGCGCGCGCGCTCCCAGCGCCAGCACCAAGACCGCGCGCCGCTGAAGGTCGCAGTGCGTGGGCGTCAAGACAAAGCTCCACCCATGCGGCCCGCACCTGTGAGCGCGACAGGCTGCCGTGCTTTCACCCCGGAGCTGCGCCGCGTCGTCTGGCCCGGCAAGTTCAAGCCAGATCTGCCTCCGCGCTACGACGGCACTCCCAACCCCATGGAATTTCTCCAGCTCTACACGCTGAGCATCGAAACGGCGAGCGGTGATGAGAAGGTTATGGCAAACTGGTTCCCCATGGCCCTCAAGGACGGCGCGCGCTCCTGGCTCCTCAACCTCCCAGAGGGGTCGATTTCCTCCTGGGACGAGCTTCGCGAGCGCTTCATCGCCAACTTCCAGGGCACCCGCGACCGCGCCCCCGTAGTGGCCGACCTGCGGCACGTGAAGCAGCAGCCGGGTGAAACTTTGCACAAATACATCCAGCGTTTCATGAGCGTTCGCCTCAAGATCCCGAAGGCATTGGACAAGGCCATCATCTCGGCGTTCACTGATGGCGTTCGGGATGTTAAGATGAGGGAGGAGCTCGCCATCCACGAGGACCTATGTTCGGCCCTGGAGATGTTCAACCTGGCGACCAAGTGCGCAAGGGCCGAGGAAGGCCGCCTCTACCTCCTTGAGCTTTCGGAGGCCGACCTTGAAGACAAGAAGGCCAAGGCCAAGGAGGCAAAGCGCAAGGGCCCCGCTGTGCTTGCGGCTGAACATGAGATGAATCGCGGTCGTGACCACGACGAATCCTCCAGGGGCAATTGCCCGTTCTGCGTCTTCCACAAAGTCCACAGCCACAACACCAACGACTGCCAGGAGCTCAGGGCAATCCGAGACGGGCGCCTTGGCCGTCGCCCCGAGCGCAGCGACCGCGACTACGGCCGTGGAGGAGGACGCGGTGGAGGCCGCTGGGACAACCCCGACCCCCGCCAGGACTGGCGCAACCAACCCCACGAGGACCGCTGGCAAAGCCAGCCTCGTGACGGCCCCTGGTGGGATCAGCCTCGTGAGAACCGTCCTCAGGGCAACACCGGCCTCCCTTCGCTGGCACCGCCGCCAAGGAGAAACTATGACAATCGGCAGGACGATGGGGCTGGGGGCTTCCAGGAGCCTCACGCGATCGCCTGCATTCTGGGTGGCGCTCAGGCTCCCGCCTCCCATCGCATCTTCAAGCAGTTCTCTCGCGAGGTGAACACGGCCCTCCCCAAGCTTGAGGCGTCGCGTCCCCCCAGGTGGTCCAAGCACGCCATCACCTTTTACTCCATGGACCGACTCAAGTGCTCAGCCGCCGCTGGTGCGCTCCCGATGCTCTGCACGCCAACCATCAACAACGTCCTCATCACCAAAACCCTCATTAATGGTGGCGCGGGGCTCAACGTTCTCTCCGTCGAGACGTTTGAGACGCTCCAAGTGCCCTATGACCAGCTCCTGCCCACCAAGCCTTTCTTAGGAGTGACCGATGGCTCCACCGTTCCCCTGGGGCAAGTGCGCCTCCCCGTCACCTTTGGCAACCGCAACAACTACCACACCGAGCTCATCGACTTCGACGTCGCCCACATCTGACTCCCGTATAATGCCATCCTCGGGTATTCGGCCCTCGCCAAGTTCATGGCAGCAACTCACGACGGCTACAATGTCCTCAAGATGCCAGGAAGTGGCGGCTTCATCACGATCGCCTGTGACCAGAAGGATGCGGTGTGCTCCCTTGAGCGCACCTAACAGGCTGCGGCGGTCGAGAACTCTGACGACGAGGGCGCAATCCTGCCTCCTGAGGCCATCCATAAGAAGAAGAAATAGCTCCTCCCCAAGGGTCGTCAGGAGGCTGGGGCGCCTGCAGATTGTGCCTCAGGCCCCGCGCCCACTGCTGGGGCGCCTTTCCCTCTCGCATAGGAAGGCGCGCCTAGTGCCCCCCTCAGGACGGGCTTGGGGGCTCTTGTCTGGAGGGCCTCAGACCTGACCAGTGCAACGAGGGAGGTGTTCGGGCACCACTTGGAGGTGTGCTTCGACGCGCGCCTCCGTGAGCAAGGCACAAGGCGCGAGGTGCCAGGCGCGCAAGAGTTCATCACCAAGGCAATCGAAGAGCTTCAAGAGGCGCGAGCCATGCATGGCGAGCGTCGCCCCGCATCACCGGGTGCATCTCCGTCCCCCGACGTGGGTGGCAAGCTGTGCGTCTGCGTCAACATCCCAGGCCTCAACAAGGCTGCTTCGCAGGGCCTCTTCTGGCCGTCCCGCGTCGGCCAATGTGGGGGCTACCTCTGCAGCTATGTCCGCATGCCGTTTGGCCTGCTGAACGTGGTCGCCTCGTACCAGCGCTTTGCACAGGGTGCCATGGCGGCCCAC
This sequence comes from Thinopyrum elongatum, assembly GCA_011799875.1. Taxonomy (NCBI): domain Eukaryota; kingdom Viridiplantae; phylum Streptophyta; class Magnoliopsida; order Poales; family Poaceae; genus Thinopyrum; species Thinopyrum elongatum. The sequence continues at coordinate 212,964,224 of CM022301.1, read as the reverse complement.
GAGGCCAGGCGCCAGGCGGTCCTGACGAAGGAGGTGCCGGACCCTCGCGAGATCCCCAGACCTCCTGAGCCTCCCAGGCCTCGGGAGCCGGTCGGCTCGTGAGGAGCGATCTCTGCAGCGCGCATCTCCAGCTACCCCAACGCTTCTACAATGATGGTGCCAGGTGACTTTTTGGTGTGTTCAACTGAGGGCGCCCCTCAGGCTGCATCATCCTCAGGCTGCTGGGGCCCGTCCTCGCAGCTGCGTCATTTTAATTCATGTATTCTGGACCAATTATGCCTGCTTGAGTTATTATGGTTGTTAAAGTTGCGCTGACGATCTATCATCTCTGGAATTTCCCTTGCAGCCCCCGCGTGTTGCTAACCCGCCTCTTGCTCGTCCCGCTAGGGGGCTACCGGCACGGCGCCTGTGTTTGGGTCCACCCCTGCAGCGCTGACAAACCTAAGAGACTGAGCTCTGGCTCGCGTGCCAGCCCCGCACATGTCACCTCACCAGGTCCTTAGTGCCTTCGTCTTCTCGCGAAAGGATCATGGGCAGAACAGCAAGCGCGGCTACCTTTTGTATTCCGTGACTGACTAATGCGCAGGAGCCTCCGGAGACGGGACCTCGAGCGGCTTTGCCAACACCTCACCACTTCAGGAAGAAGCTACACCATGTACTATTGGGTACAACCCTCCTAGGCACCCCCGCGGTGCGAGCCACTCCTTTCTCGCGCAAGTCGCTCGCACGTTAAAAGGGGGTCCCTTGAGCACCGCGCCTCACGGGCTCCTACTGGCTCTCGAGGCCTCACCCCTGGCCTTGACCATGGCATCACAACCTGGCATACCAGCAGCGGCTGAGCCCTGCTCGAGGGCCGGGTCCTGAGAACGTAGAGTACCATGATGAGTGAGAGAAATAGGGTCGCGAAACCTTGCGGAGGAGCACCAAGGGAGGGGCACGGCCCGACGACCGGTGGCCCTCTCCTCTCAAAATGCAATAAATGTCAGTGTTCTCTCACGCCCTTTGCGGGGTTCACCTTGATTTATTTCAGGACAAGAAGCTCGCCCTCGCAGTCGCAAAACCGAAGAAGCTCGCCCTTGCAACGAGAAAACCACCACAGGCCGCGAGCTCGCTAAGCTAAGTCACCTCACACGCTCAAGCGTGAACCTCATCGCTGACATCTTGTTTCTTGCGATTTCGCTCGGGCCAGAAAACCTCCCTCTTAGTCCTTCGGGAGCTGCTTGCGCGCTAAAGGGGACCTCCCGAGCATCGCGCCTCGGGGGCTCTTACCGGACCTCGGGCCGCTCACCTCCTGGCCTTGAACATGGCATCGTGAGCTGGCATACCAGCGACGGCCGAAGCTTGCCTGGGGACTGGGTCCTATCGGCGTAGAGCACTAAGCTACCGCGAGAGTAAAAGGGGGGCCCGTGCCCAATCGAGAGACGCAATCACGACATAAGTTGGGAACGCTAACATTAAGGCGCAAGCGTCATGATCCTTACACGCCCCCGCGGGGCCCTTCATGATTTTTTATGCAGGAATGAAACAAAAGAAAAAGATCTCCTGGGTCCGCGACCTGGGCAGCGTCGCCCACAACGTCGTGGCGCCTGGTCGACGCCATTCCCCTCCTAAGCCCGGGCACGGCGACGCGGCGGCTCGTAATAGTCGTCGTCGCTTGAGCTTGGTCCGAAGGAAGCGCCGCTGCTGCTGGAGGAATCGCGGACAAGGCCAAGGGCAAGTTCACCGCCAGGGGCCTCGCCGCCTCGCCGGCCAGCAGGGGGATCGCCGTCCTGATCGCCTCCCCTGGGGCAGCGCTCCAGACGTTTGCCGTCCTCTCCGAAGAACTTGAAGAAGAGCGTCGACGCCCCGTCGTACCCAAAGTGGAGGGCGTGCCTCCACTCCGAGTTGCAGGCGCGGGCGATCGCTCCCCATCCCCGGGTCATGAAGACGTCACCGGAGGAGACGACCTTAACCTCTGCCTGCGAAGCTTGGCTGCAGCAGCCATCATGCTGCAGCCACAACTCGACGGGCCCCCTCAATGGTATCTCCCTCGCCAGGGACCGTGGGAGCCAGATCCATGTGCGCGGCGGCATCGCCGCCCACAGCATGAACTCGCGGGCCGTGCCGCGGGCATGGGCCTGTGGGTAGGGTGGTCGCGCGACCATCGTGTTCTCCTTCCTGGCTTCGTCCTCCGCGACTCTCGTGGCTGCTCTTGCGAGCGGGGCCCTGTGCGCGAATGTTCGCGCTGACGGGGAAACCCGGCGGGGCACGCTCACACGAGGGTTGGACAGCCGTGGGCGCTGCGGTGACCTTACGGGGGCGACCGCGTCTTTTCTTCGGTGGAAGCAGCTCCGGTTCCACCCATGGGGCCTTGCCCTTCTCCTCGGTGGAAAACCTCCTCACCGGCGCCATGGATGCTTCAGCAAGATGGCGGGACGACGGAGAAGAAGAAGGAGAGGACCAGCAAGAAGATGAAGATGGGCTGGGGGCTCCACCCCCCTTTTCCATTTATAGGCGGAGGAAGGGTATCCGGCAGCCTCTCGCGTTCCAAGCAATGATGGCCCCGCTACATGCACCAGGCAGTCGTCAAGTCGAGCAGTTGCCGAGGCGACGTGGGGAGGCGGAAGGCGTCCGTGCCCCGTCAAGCGCCACACGTCAACTTGACCCGTAGGCGATTGGGGCCCGCGTCGCTTCACCCTTGCCCCTTGGCTTCGCCTCGAAGCCAGCCCAAGCGCGCCTTGGGCCCAGGGGCTACTATCGGCATTCTGGGAACCGGGGTACCCAGACTTGCCTGCCTATGACCCACGGCGTGGCTCCGTCGATGGCCTGGTACGGCCCATCTACAAGACCGCCAAGACAAGACCCTCGCGAGGACCCCCTGGCCTCGCGAGGCGGACAACACCAAGACCTCTGGAGGGGACGGCCTCCCCAGGCTGCCTCCCGAGGAGCGGAGATTTCTATGCAGGTACCAGCCTCATGAGGCTACGATGTTGCAAGCCATGACGACCAAGGCCAGGCGGGCGCCAGCGGGCGCCAGCGGGCGCAGAGGAGACAGTTTCCTCTTTGGTTCTAAGGAGGCAAGGACAGGCGTGGGTTCTCGAGGAATCTACCAAAGGTTTCCATTCCGGTGCTACAAGACCAAGACCACCAGCACGGTAGGATGGATGTCATCATCGAGCCCACCGCTACTTCATGACCAGAAGCTTTGCAGGCGAAGACCACCTTTCGTCAGGATAAGATGTACTACTTGTCCCCTTTCAAATTGGCCACTTTGGGATCCCTTCCCGCCTACGTTTTGGGGGAAGAGGACCGAGGCCACTATAAATATATGTTAGCCATCACCATAGAAGGGGTCGACTCATTCTCACCCTAGTGCCCTCGCGAGGTTGTTCATCCTCTGTACTTGTTCATCCTCAGCCCCTCGTGAGGCCAATCCACCACAAAGCAGGAGTAGGGTATTACACCGCAAGGTGGCCCGAACCTGGGTAAACTGCCGTGTTCGTCTTCTTCCTTGTTCACGCGGGTCCAGCTAGGCTAGGCTGTGGGGCGGCCGGTCGGCAGGCTTGAGAGGTTGAGTTCTTTGCACACGCCCCAGAGTTTGAACCTTCTTGGGTCCTCGGAGCCCTGAATCCGACACCCATAAGGCACCAGGGCGCGCCCTGGTGGGTAGTGGGGCCCACGAGGCTCCGCTGACCCTAATTCTGACGCAATAAAATCCTATTTTTCCAGAAAAATAGGAGAGGAAGTTTCATCGCATTTTAGAATACGGAGCCGCCGCCACCTCCTGTTCTTCATCGGGAGGCCAGATCTGGAGCCCGTTCGGGGATCCTGAGAGGGGGATCTTCGGTCTTCGTCATCACCAACCATCCTCCATCACCAATTTCATGATGCTCACCACCGGGAGTGAGTTATTCCTTCGTAGGCTCACTGGTCAGTGAGGAGTTGGCTGAGATTCATCATGTAATCGAGTTAGTTCTGTTAGGGCTTGATCCCTAGTATCCACTATGTTCTAAGATTGATGTTGCTATGACTTTGCTATGCTTAATGCTTGTCACTCGGGCCCGAGTGCCATGATTTAAGATCTGAACCTTTTATCTTATCACCATTATATCTATGTTCATGATCCGATTTTGCAAGTCATATGCACCTATTATGTGTTATGATCCGTAAACCCCAAGGTGACAACAATTGGGATACTTTCCAGTGATGACAGTAGTTTGAGGAGTTCATGTATTCACTATGTGTTAATGTTTTGTTCCAGTTCTCTATTAAAAGGAGGCCTTAATATCCCTTAGTTTCCTTATGGACCCCGCTGCCACGGGAGGGTAAGACAAAAGATATCATGCAAGTTCTTTTCCATAAGCACGTATGCCTATTTACGGAATACATGCCTACATTATATTTATGAACTGGAGCTAGTTCTGTGTCACCCTAGGTTATGACTGTTATATGATGAATATTATCCAACGTAAGCAATGATCCAATGCCTACGAGTTTTCCATATATTGTTCTTGCTAAGTTACTATTGCTATTGTTACTGCTACAACTGCTACAAAACTGTTACTGCTGTTACCGTTACCACTGCAACTGTTACCACTGCTATCAAAACTATCATACTACTGTGCTACTGATCACTTTGCTGCAGATATTTAATCTCCAGGTGTGGTTGAATTGACAACTCAACTGCTAATACTTACAAATATTCTTTGGCTCCCCTTGTGTTGAATCTATAAATTTGGGTTGAATACTCTACCCTCGAAAACTGTTGCGATCCCCTATACTTGGATTATCACCCGACCAGGGCTTGAAGGAGTCGCCAATCTTCTGTCGGCCAACCTACAGATATGTGACTGGTTTTGAGAACCGAACACAACTCCTAACCCAGTAGCCCCCGAGCCTTAATTTGGGCGGGACGACCGAGTTAAGGGTCGGAATGTGTATACTGCTACAATACGATGCATGCATCAAGGGAACAAAACAAAATGTTATCCGAGGACCTTGAGCTAAACCGAACACAGTTGGCATGTGTGAAGGATGAACTGGAGGAGATCAAGAAGTTCACTAGGGAAGCGCATGGTGAGTAAAAGATTTAACATGCAGAATTGCTTGGGGCACCTTTTCTAATGAAAGATTGCCTTATAGCAGCCTTGTCCATCAGTAAGCTGCAGAAGGATCTGGACGCGGCCAAATAATCTCAAAGGTATGTAGAATCACAGCACGAAGCCAGCCGTCGGGTACTGACCCGAAGTCATGAGGAAAAGAACAAAGTTAAAGCGGAAAACCAGCGACAAGCCGAGGAAATTGAGAGTTTTAAAACTCAACTGGCACAAGCCCATGAGGAGAACCGGAGATTGAAAGGTGGCATGTTCGATGAGTAAAATCTAGTTTGTGAATACGTAGATTATGTGTATTATACAAATGTAAGAAACATGCCATGTCTCTTGTTAGGTCTCCTTACCGGGCGTCCCGAGGAAGAGGGAACCTGCTAAAGGAATTGTCCATCATGCACGAGCGAGCACGGAAAGCTATGAAGAGCATGGTCAAGGCATTATGGCTGAACGAGACGCCTCCGGAAGGGATGGCCGAGCTGGCTAACCGATTTAAAGGAGCTCGGCGTCGCTTCGAGTTATGGAAGATGTTAGCTTGTCAAGAAGGATCACGGGAGGCATGGGTAATGGTGAAGATCCACTTTACCAAACTTGACCCAGAGCATTTAGCTCGAGTTGGGCCGGTAGGGCCGGATGGGTAGGAAGTGCCACTTCATTTGGTGTATGACCAAGTGATGCCAGCTGCTCGGATCTCCCAAGAAGACTGCACCCTGGATACCATAATAGATAATCTTGACCAGGAATAGGGTGTCTAATTCTATGCACTACAAAAAAAACACATCCGTGACATTTTGGGCCGAACGAAATTTTTCTGTCATGCTTATGACACTTCTATGACGATAATTGTGACAAAAGCACTTATCATCATAGATGTGGTGGGCTCCTAATTTTATGACAAAAAATCATGACAGAAAATGGGCTTTTCGTCCTGGGCGGGCCGGGGACGCACTTGCATGACATTCTTTGGGCCGTCCATGACGGAAAAAAATCATGGTAGAAGCGAGGGCGAGGAAAATATCGGGGAGTTCCCGGTTACGGAGGTGGTCGGGGCCGAGCGATGCACGGAGGATTGCGCATTTCTCTCGTGCACGTACGCGTGCGTGTGTGAGGTGTTGGGCTCTAATTAAACCCGAGCGAGGCGTTCGCTTACTGAACCCGAGCGATTGCACTAGCTACGCTACTGAACCCGAGCGATGGATCCCTTGGCTGTTAACTGAACCCGAACGATTCCTTCGCTACTGCTGCTAACTAAAGCCAATGGAACCTGCTGCTACCTCTTGATGAACAATGACCGTTGTTGGGGTTGGATGAACAGTTCCCGGTGGGGGTTGGATGAACAGGACCACGTGGTAGTAGAGGCCGTTGCTGCTGGATGAACATGCCACCGCCGACACCGAGGAATAGTAGACCACGGGAGCCGCCGCCGCTCAGAACCCACGAATGCTACAACCACCGCGTCGCCAGCATAGACACCCTGTGTGTTGCCCAGTTTGGCTCAAAACATCGTGGACCCCAGCCGCAGACGACATTAGAAATTATACCTGCTTCCAGAAGTTATTCACATTTAGTCAAAAAATGTCCAAAAAAGAATTAATTACGTATGGTCTTGACTTGTTGTGCTCGCACTAGTAGTAGGAACTAGAGATTTTCTTTATTTGTAACTCTCCTCACATTTTTTTTGATTTTGAAGTGAATCATGGTTGTGGACATTATCTATGAATGTGCAGATACCTGTGAACATGAGTTTGATGTGGAAGTTGAACTTGGAATGTTGGGCTTGCGTGTGAACTATACCATGTCCAATGGTTCGTCTGTTATTGTTCGGAAAATAATGGCTGTTATTACATGACCCGAAAAAAAAATTTGTGCCACATCTAGGCATCACAGACTTACATACATCTCAGTAGATGCACGGACATCACAACAGGCATGCTGACTGGATAAACATTTGAACCTACCTATTATGAATGAAAATTTGTATTTACAACAGCTTTAGATAGCAGGAGACGCCTAGCCTGCTCTGCCTCTGCTAGCTTCTTTCTGGCTTCTTCCATCTCTTCTTTGGCTTGGGTGAAGAGAGCATCTGATTGCTCTTTTCGCTTCTTCAGGAACTCAGCTACATTCTCAAGGGCTGCTGCACGCTTTGTTTCAGCCTTTACTAGAGCAACGAGGACACAAACACTTGACGACTCCACCTGGCTTGTCAGTAATCCAGCATCATCTGGGAATTTGCACCTTGTGTCTAATCCAGTATCATTAGGGAAATGGCACCTTTGTGTGTAATCCAGCCTCATTTTGGAAATTTGATCTCGAGGTTGACCATACTTCCCTCCTCGCAGGAACTGCTTCCTGACATGAAGAAGTTACTTCTTTTTTAGATCAATAGTCAGAGCTCCCCAGATCCATTAAGTAGAAGCCCGATAAACAGGACTAGGAGAAGTGAATTCAAAAGGAGTAATATAAAAACAGACTGCAAGGTGAGAACACCCACTTCCTACATCAAGCTAAAAAGGAAAGCATTAGGACGATTAAGACTGTGCTTATTACATATCAAACAGAGCCAGCTTATAGAAACTACGACATGTACATCGAAGAACACAAGGCTAAGAGAAATAGAAAAACCAGCAGAGGGGTGCACTAAGCCAAGGGTTGCTGCAGCAAAACAACCGGCAACCAGATGATATCTAGGGCGTCTGTAGGCGCGTTTGACTGACTAGCTTCAACACTAAATTACAAAAGATTCATCCTACGGCATGGTTGGTCCACTGAGTAAATTGAGATCCTACAAATGATTGAGAGCCTAATCAAGTGTACAGGAAATTGTTTGTCTCGCCTATTATTGTTTAATAATCTGCCACACTGCTGGATTGCATGGCAAGAACCCTAGCCAAGCAGACAACATGGTTTGACGCTGCTATTGGCTCGGGGCTTGCCCAGGGCCTGGTCTGGTCCTGTGTTCACTACTGCTGCCAGACACATACCATGTCAAAGTAAAAAAAAATGGTCAAAAGAGGGGGCTCCCTCCGATTTCATTAACGAAACCATCAAGGACACACAAAACAGCCACCACTACTAATCAGGTTCTCAATGTCAAAGTAATTGAAAGGTTGTTACTTACCAAAGCTCGTTTTACAGGTTTGGTGCAGCTCCTCTTTAACTTGCGACGTTCCTTGAAGATGTTCCCAACATCCCATATTTGGTCTTCATTGCTCCTCTGCATGTTCGCATTCGTAGTTTTAAAATCTCAACATGGCAAGAAAAATATAGTAATACTCACGCATCTTGTGGGCAACATTAAAGCACTCATCTGCCATGTTAGCGCGAGTGATTTTTAATATCCTACTATGTGGCTCTTCAACTTTGCTAGAACTACGTTGTGGTTTCATTTTGAGTGAATAGAACAGGGGGGTCACCTCCCTACTATTATAAAAAACTTTCCATCATTTGCGACACTACTGGTTATAGATGAAGAACCTACCCAAGCACAGTGCAATACAGGAGCGACGCACAATTACAAGATGATATTCTGTTCGACAATGCAAGCTATAACCAATTACTTTTACCGGAACAATAGCAACCAGGAAATTTGAAGGGTAAGTATGAACATAATCGGAATTGCACATGTACTGCTTAGAGAATCAATATACACATTACCAATCGAGGAGGAGTACGAAGGTCGTGGCGGCGTCTGTGCATCATGGTCGGCAACGGGAGTCAGTTCATTGTCGATGACGGTGGTGCTGCTGCGCTTGGCGTCGGCTTCTGGGAAGCAGATCTGAGACCGTGGAAGACGGCGTCGGGGAAGCGGCTCCGTGTATGACGGCGACGGCGGACCGGCTCTAGTGTGGCGTACGACATCGTCGATGAGGCAGATGTGCTGTGGTGGATGAGTGCGCCGATGAAGAAGGGGAGGGGCACGTAGGGAAGGTGCTGCGGTGCCATGGAGAAGTCTATTTTGCGGTGGGGATAGAAAATGGGGAGTAATGAGGAGTACTCTGGGTGCCGGGGTGGGGTCTCTTGGATGGGTGGGGTGAACGCGAAGTTACCAAAATAGCCCCCGACCAACCAGCTTCCGTCGGCCTGTTCGACCAAGGGTATGATGGTAACTTTGCATTCGTCGAGTCTGAGTCGCGGGAGATCTCGATGGAAGCGGGAGATTTTGCCGTCGACCTGAAAATTTGTAACACTACTGTACTAGTACTCCCTACTCCCCATCTGGCGTGTTGGGTGATTGGGCTAAGCAGCTAGGAGTACTACTAGTACTCGCTCCGATTTTATTTACTCTGCATATTAGGTTTGACTGAATTCATACTTCCTAAAGTTTGACCAAGTTTATAGGAAAAATATAAACATTTACCATAACAAATCTGTATGATGTGAAAGTACATTCAATAATGAATCTAATGGTGTTGATTTGTTATTGTATATGTTAATATTTTTTTATAGACTTTGTCAAAGTTTACAAAACTTTACTTTGACCAATGCTAATACGCGAACTTAAATAAAAACGGAGGGAGTACACATCTGTTTTCTTAGTTTGTCGTGCCATTAATTATTTGTTGTAATTGTGAAATAAATATATTAAGCTATTGTTCGAATGTAATGGTTTGTACAATTCAATATTTAGAATCGTTGTTGAATTCCAAGATGAATACCAGGTCTATAGTACTTCACAATATGCTCAAACTCACATAATCCAACTCAAATGAAAATCTAAATGCATTTCATAGTTATTAATTTGTTGGATGCAACAAAACCAACCATAACTCTACATGATCCAGTCTAAAGCATTTTTCACAACACATCCCAATGTGTGAATGACACGTAGAGAGTTTATGGACATGGAACAATGGCGGGAGAGAGATACGTGCGCTCAACACACAGGATATACACCCAGTGGAAGAAAGGGATAGAGGACGGGAAAGATGTATATATGTGGGCAAGAGAGAGAGGGATATATAGAGAGGAAGAAGTTAGGTCTGTGAGTAAGATAGAGACATGTAATATATAGGGAGTGAGATGCACGTGCATCGAGATTTTGTACATGTGGAAGGAGAAGAGACAAGAGGTTTGATGAGAGAGCTCAAAAGAACATGGAATAGAGGGGAATCTTGTGGGTTGAGGGATTGATAATTTTGTGCGGGGGGGATCAACAGAGAGAGAGGGGGGGAAGGAGTTACTCAGCCGTCGCCACATCATCATGCTTCCAAATGGCCCCGCGGTCTCTAGTGTGGTCTGGTCGTCGTCTTCGTTCTTCCCGATGCCCTCCTTGAAGATCAAGGTGGTGTGCATGTGGGGGTGCAGATAAGCACAAGCGACAGGGGTCGCTATATAACCTTGGATGGGGATGGATAGTGGCATGTGTGTGTGTGTGTAGGGGGGGGGGTGGGTTGTGTGTGTGTGTGTCAAATATTAGAAATCAAACCTATGGAGAGAATATGTGTGCATAGTGAGCATGCAAGAGAGGCTAATGGTGCGAGACAAGTACATCATGTGCGTAAATGTTTAAGCAATATAGAGACATCGTGTGCGGGATACAAAGATAGGACTATGGGGAGTGTGTTTGCTAGGCAAAGAGACATAGCGAGAGATAAATATGTGTGTGCGTGGTACATGGTGTGTATGTGACAGAGAGGTACATGCATGCCAAATAGGGTTTTCATGAAGAGATTGTGTGTGCAAGATAGAGAGCGATGTAGGGGCCTTAAGGCGGCAGGGGCTGGGTGAGGGTGTCAAAATGTGTGCGTTGATGCATGTGTTACATGCGATTGTGTGAGGGACGGTCGAATTGAGAGAGATGGTTGTTGTGTTACGGTTGCTCCTCTCTCTCTCTCACACGCACAAACAAAAAACACAAATAGAAGACCGTTCTCTCATGTATACACAACATCTCGGTATATCTATATGTCTCACTCATACATGATCATTTGCACGTTCACCCCTCTCTATGACTATCACACACACACCATCTCCACATTGCCCTTCCGCGACAACACACATGTAGATGACACATACACACGTTCTCTCTCTGTTACACACACAAAATCTCTATTAATTTTTTTTGCAGGGGGCACCTAAAATGCCCAAATCCAAATAATCATGAACTGAAGCTAAATACAAATATATGGAAATATTGTAGCATGAGGAACTTTTCCAGCCAAAAAAATAGAGTAATATTCGGGGATTGTTTTCACACACACAAAAAGGTTCAGTCGATGTCCTTCCAGCGCGACACCATGACGCACCTTTCGATCGACCGCGCGGCCGCGGTGCATGTGCTTGCACAGGATTCCGTATCGATGCTATGCTAACTAATGTGGTGTATAGGCACGGCCACGATGCACGCGCTTGCATAGGATTACGTGTACTAGTACGGTGTTCTTTTAAGTTTGACCAACCCTATAACCAAGCTCCCATAAGCGCACTCATCAATATGCCGCCGCCGCCATTGCGCATGCGTATAGTCGCTGAGTACTGTACGATGCAGTACTATCGCTACCATGTGGGACCTGGCCCCACATGTCATCCGCACTACAGCACCGTACAGTACTGCAGAGGATCTCAACCTCTCACGTTGTCTGCAGTCCCTCCTCGTGATGACTCCGCACTGCCAAGCACGCGAGAAGGTCGAGCCGCGTCTATGCCCGCATCTTACGAAGAGGAGGAGGACAAGCATGTGCTCTAGCACGCCCGTGAGGAGGAGCTAGCATGTCATTGGTGTCTACGCCCGCGCGGAGGAGGCTCGCATGGTGGCTGTTGCGGCGGAAGCCGGTCGCGCCCGCGCCGAGCCTGCAAACCGGGTGCGGACATGGAATCTACCCTCGAGACCTTCAATGCCACATGGATCACGCAATCTGAAGGAACAATTTGGGTTAGTCGACTCTTGTGAGCCGTTGGATGCAACATGGACGGCCAGAAGGGCTTCTTCAACCTCCGAAAATGATGCACTGTTCATCTTCTCTCTCAACCATCGAGCCGCCAGCCCGCCACAGGCCTAACCACTTGCCGCCGCCGCCCCGCCCTCCCCTGAACCGCCTGCCACTGCCATGCTCCCCCCACCCCCGCCATCCGTTTAACCCCGGGCACGATCTATTTTTTCCGACGAACTGCATTCCAGACCCAACACTCATAAGATAGATCATGGGCACCCTGCCACCCTAATATAGATACTGGGGTAGCTTCTCTGCCGTCTTCTTCCTTCGCTCCGTCGAACTTCTTTCACAAATCGACTGACCCAAATTATACTACTAGTATGTATTAAGTACAGTAGGAACGCGAAGATACGAGTAGTAGTACCAACTACAAGAAGAACAGTAGTAAGACATACTAGTACTACTGTACGTACTAAAGAGTTCAAATAACGAGAAAGAACATAACATAGTTTTGCTGGGGGCTCAGCACAACACACCCCTGAAATAAAACTAAGAAACTAGTCCGCTTGACACTGCAGTAGAACCAGCACGAGCAACGGCACTGCCACCTTACTTGGAGTCCTCGTCCACGTCCTCGACTTCGTCCTCGTCCCTCTTCCTCTTCCTCTTCGCCGACACTTCTTTGCTTGAACCGGACACTGGGCTCTACTTCTTCATCCAACCCTTGTAGATATATAAACAAAGGTAGGCATCCGTTGCTGCGTACACGATGTGATCTTCATCTATTGTCTTCGACTCCCATGCAAGATGAAACTTGGGGTGAGGTTTCTTCAGTTCAGCGTACGAAGGATCAATCATGGCTGCTGCCAGGGTCAGCATTGAAGGCTGAGAGAAGGACACCAGGCTTTCCTTTTGGAGATCGAAGGGCTGGCCTACAATGAGGCCTATCCGATCCAGGACTCTCATGTCATTCGTAAAGTCTACAGTAACGAATTTCACTCTTTTGTCCTTGAGGATGAACTCAAAATCCTGTCACCTAACGTCGGCATGGCATATGTGATAGACTAAGCACACATTATGTACGCTAACCTGGATCACGGTGGGCTTCTTCATCCCTGCCACCTTTAGAAGCTTCTCCTTTTCCAGGACTGTGGTGTACTCAACATCTAGCCCAGCGACCCACTCATCCTTTGAACTTTCAAACATGTATAGGAAGCGACCAAGGCATGCTTTCACCTGGCGGATGTACGGGTGTAGATGACGATGAACTCATCGCCAGTGATGGTTCTAACCTTGTACTCACCGCCGATCATGGAGATTTGGGAGGCCATGGATTTTGGAGGCGGGTTAGGAGAAGTGGAACTGGTGTAATGTGCAAGGACGGGATGACTGGGAGCGAACTGTTGTAAGGTAGAAGACGGGGACGAGTAGGGTGTGCAAACGGCGTGGGGTGGTGGCTTGCCCGGTGGATAAACGGCTGCATGCCCCCAAAGAGTTCTCGAGTACTATGCGGGACCCACTAGATGTCATGTCTACTAACCCACATCGTATGCCTGACGGTATAGCTTCTGCGTGTTCGCACGCCATGCCAGCGCGTGCATGTAACTTTCACTTAATTCCGTCAACCATCACACCTCCCACGACCTTCGCCTACCTCGCGCGGTCGCGCCCTTTGAGACTTCGGACGGCTATAAATGGGCAATTTTTTTTGCCTACTCGGCATGCATGATACTCCCTCTAGTCCTTTTTACTCCTCTGGTCCTTTATACTAAAAATATCAATATCTACAATACCAAATATATATTTTATGAAACTACATTTCATAATGAATATAAAAATATTGATTTGCCATTGTGATGTTGATACATTTTTCTATAAGTTTGGTCAAAGTAGAGGTACTTTGACTTTAGACAAAACTTATATGCACTATGCAGACTACTTCCTCCGTCCAGGTGCGTTATGATATTGCCATGTCATATATAGTCATCACAACAATCTGCATGCTTGACTCTCCGTCTCCCTCTGGCAGTCCCACTACTCCTCCCCATGTGAAAACAATCTGCATGCATGACTCTCCTCCCCCCGCGCTCATCCAATCCGTTGTGACCAGCAATATTTCCACCCCTCCCCTCCCCCGTAATTTACTCCAACAAAAATATGCCCACCTAGCTGTTACGTTAATCACGCAACATATCTTACGTAGGTGTGGCATTGCTCGCTATAAATACTACACCTCCCACGGCATTCGGAAGAACGCTCATGTTCATCGCCTTTATCTCCTCCTCCCTCTCAATCCCTAGGCGCCCTCGCTGTCCCGCGCGGAGGGTCACACGTCGCCATTCCGTTCCACACCGCCACTAGTCGAGGAGGACACGTCGGTGTTCCGTTCCTCGCTGCCACCAGTGGAGGATGACATATCGGTGTTCCTCTCCTCGCCGCGACGCGTCGAGGTGGATGCGTCGGCGTTCGCACTCTCGCCACCACACGCATCGGAGGACGCGTCAGCTCCCCTCTACGAGGAGAACGTCAAGCCGCCCGCCGAGCCTCCCAGCTTGGAGGAGCTTTGGAAAGAAATGGAGGTCGCCTTGTGGGAGGCTTTGCCTCCGGTAGAGCGCACCAAAAGAGAGCGGAGAAAAAGGCCGAGGAAGAGAAGTGCGCCGCGAGGCATGCTGCCTGGCAGGCCTATGTCACGTCTGAGAGAGTCAGGCAATTGGCTCTTTGGCAGAAGGCTCATGCGAGGGCCGTGTTGGTGGAGGAGGACGCCCGTGCCAAAGCCCTAAGTGCAGTCGGGCCCAAGCGCCTCATCTACGCTTGGCAGTACGTGGACCGGGTGCATGCTTCCAGTGAGGAGGAGTACCTGTTGGCGCCGGATCACCAGACCGGTGAGATCGTGCTCGCCCACCAGCAAGCCGCCAATCAGCACCTCGCGAGTTGCGAGGCCGAGGAAGAGGTGTTGTGCCGCCGGGCTGGGAAACGGCCGCGCACCAGGGCACTCGTGGCGCGCCGCAAGCGCTCCACCCAGCGCTGTGGATTTTATTAGGAATAATTTAGTGTCGTAAGGCGATCTCAATAGTTTTGGGACGGAAATGATAAA
This sequence comes from Thinopyrum elongatum, assembly GCA_011799875.1. NCBI lineage: Eukaryota > Viridiplantae > Streptophyta > Magnoliopsida > Poales > Poaceae > Thinopyrum > Thinopyrum elongatum. Next base: position 212,949,171 of record CM022301.1, on the reverse strand, counting down.
TCTCGAACATTCGGGAATTATTAGCGTCGTTAATTAAGTATCTAAAAGGAAAAGTTTGGAAACCTTGTGTATCCGTATGCATTTGGAAGTACGTGCATATAGCACAAACTTAACTATATATCGCAGTACACGTCTCTCTCTATATATGCTTGTAGACTGTACTACTACTATTATGTATACACACATGTGCAAATGCACGTTTTAACATTACGATGCGGTTTTTGTAAAAGTAGAAAAATAGCACTAGTCAAGATTGTGAAACGATTCAATGCAAAAGAAATGCAAAAATGCTCGTTTGATTATTTACTTTAGCTTTCTTCACTCTGTGGTTATTTCTCTATCGTACTTTGTATGGAGTATCTCACTGGTCAGGAAGGCATGCAAATTCTCAAACCGCTTCGTACACCCTGTATCGAATTTTTTGCCTAACAAGTTGTGCCGTGCAATTGGAATCCAACTTGAGTACTATACTACTAGGAGTACTAGGGGCCAGTTCTTTTAGGCTTCTAGATTAGTACTCCCATAACTACTACCTCCTTTCCAGTTTATAGGGCTCAATTCAAAAATCTCACCAACCAAGGTAGATGGTGAGTGGTGGAATAATTTTCGTAGTTTGCAATAGCACTCAATTAATGCGCTTGTTTTCCTCCAAAAGGTGTGTTTACCCATGCATTAATTGCAATGCATGCATGCATAAAGTACATGCATTGGTCAATTTTCTCTTAATACTTGCATGCAATGATTTAATGCACCTTAAAATCTGAACATGTGAATGGGAACAACCAAATTGAGACTTATAAAATGGGAAAACTAAAATTTTGAGATAAGCCCTATAAACCGGAAAGGAGGGAGTAGATTAGAAGCCCAAATGAATGAGTGAGGCAGCTTATTTTTTAAGCCACCAAAAGAACTGGCCCTAGGAGTAGTAGCTAGGGATACTAGGAGTAGTAGCTAGGGATCGAGTGTGCGAGATGACCCGGACAAAGTAAATGCAGAGAGATGAAATGCAAAAAAGACAGAGGGATGTGATGGTTGCTTGTCCGTTTATTTTACCAGGCCACTTATTACTGGGAGTGGTGGGGTTTTGTGATATGACGGCTTTACCGCCGCGCCATGAGCGGGGTGAGACTCCCGTGCAGCGCCTCCCTCTAGACTAGTACTACCTCCGTCGTGGTTTATTAGTCCCCCATGTAATTTTACTGAAGATTTAACTAACAAAATGTTAGTGCATGTCACCAAAAACTATATCATTGGATTCGTATTTGAACACAGTTTTCAATGATATAATTTTTGGTGACATGCATAAGCATTTATCGCACTATATATAATGTTAGTTAAATTTATTGTCGAACTATATATAGTAAGGTGCCCATGCGTTGCACGGAACAGTGAAATGCATTAATCAGGGAGTTGTTTATTTTGAGAAAGTATGTGGGGGTCATCACATGTGTAACGAGTATCGATAGGTTTCTTCGGATATTATTTCTTCTCTAGAGCTCACAAGCATTTGGGTGAATAGTAAATGTAGGCTAAATAGATAAAAAAAACTATCTTTTGCAAACAAAAGCGTTCAACCTGCATCCAAAACTTTTGAAGAAATAACACTTATTGTGCTTTGCAAGAAATGATCTTTAAGAATTATTTTTTGAGTATCGATTTTGTTTATTTTGTCTAGACCACCATGAATGTAAATCAGGATGACTTGGAAGCGGGCAAAGGAGATGTAATAAATGGTTCATCATAAGTCTTTCATCATTACTGTAGTAAAAATTCTCAATTAATCTCATAAATGGCAAGGGAGAACTCTAATAGAGAAAAAGCATACATGGAAGATTCTAGACTAAACCATAAATGGATACACTTTTATTCAAGCGCGATACTCTAATAGAGCAAGATCATGCATGGAAGGTTCTATACTATATAAATAAGAAGTTTCCACATGCTTAGACAGCGGCTTACATTGAGCGAAGACTAATGATGAACAATTAACTTGGTAATGCATATGCCCAGGTGAACCTCCTTGGAGTCCCCGTGCATCATCTTGGGAGGAGGATGATACCAGGCCTCTTCCATGTCCACATTGCCAGGAACGGAGCAGCTCGGCACAGTCCCATTCAGCATGATGGAGGCACCGAGGTCGCCCTCGTACGCCGGAGGGGCAGTAACAGTGAGCACGCACCAGTACAACAGGCTCGTGTCAGCATCAGAGGCGTTGCCCCTGACGCACACTACAGAGATGGGGCGGTAGCCTGCGCGGGCCTTGCCAGTGCCCACGGCCAAGAGGGAGACGCTGCCGTCCTCCTCCGCGACTAGCAGGCAGCGGTGATCCTCCAATGACTCCAGCACGGCAAATGGGTAGCACGTCTCGTACTTGATGTTCACCACGGGCCCGTAGTGATTGCCGGACGGTGCCATGAGGTGATGCACGAGGCTCGCTCGCGAGCCCTGAAATGGTGGCGTGCACTCATAGCAGTAGCAGTGCGCGCATCTGGAACTATGCTCCGCCAGCGAGTGCTGGTGGACGTACCTCTTGCAGCCAAAACTCTTGTAGACGCAGGGCACCTTGCAGGCATCGACCAGGCCGTCCATGAAACGGGAGTGGCTGTAGGGGACGTTGCACCCGCCGCATGGAGTGCAGGAGTAGCACACGAAGCGGTAGATGGTGTACTTACTAGTACTCCCTCTGTTTCTTTTACTAGTCTCTACTCTCTATCCCTACTCTCTACTCATAAAAAACCGAGTTGGTGATGATGGTGTGCCTGCCATCTTGCAATATAGACCGTCCGATCTATATCTGATGGATAGAAAGCAAACTATGGCAATTTTGCAAAAGGATACCCGCACCTCTCTCGTTCATCCTTATCTCCCAGAACTTCACTGTTGAGTAATTAAAAAAGGAAGCCTCTGGAACAATCTAGCATGGTGGCCGCTGCCGGCGTCGTCCATCCCCATGCCTGCACTAAGTCCAACCACCAATCACCACTGCGCCCACTCCTCCTCACCTTATCTCTCATCTTTCTTGAGATATCATTTTTTCGATGAAATTCTCGAGATACCATTTTTTTGATGAAATTCTCGAGATATCATTAGTTTTTACACATGGGATTACTCCTGCATGGGTCAATCACAACAGGTGTTTTGTAAAAAAAATGCATCTTGATGTTCCGTGCAATGCACGAGCATCTTGCTAGTTTGCATATAATTCCGAACACCACGTAGACACGTTCTCTGACCATTTTACAACTATGTTAGTATCATTGTTAGTGGTCAGCCGGTGCAAGTTCTAGCCCCAGGTGTTTTAACCTTTTTTTAGTAATTAAATCTGGCGATTGTTCGCCACGAGCCCAATCCTGGCGAATCCCACATAACCGTCAGATTTCCATCCGACGGTGGCCTGTTTTTAAGCCATAGTATTTGACAAAACCTCCACCCTTGCACACATACTGTAACTGTGTCGCGGGCGTTTGCAACTGCCATGTCTCCCAGCGAACGTTTGCTGGGGATTGGAGTTAGCACCGATGGCGGTTCATAGTCGTTCCATGCTCGGGCATTGAAGTTTGTAACTATTTTAATATACTAAACTACTCCTCCGGTGCTAGTAGTAGAGCAGAGTCCTACTCGGCACTCCACTATACTACTCGGGCATAGTAGTAGGTACTGTAGTTTATTGTACTAGTACTGTGATCACTCAAGCAAGTTGTCTGGCATTGATATGACCCTACGCTGCTGGGATGTGTCTCGTAAGTCAAGCAGCGTGCTGCTGCTACATTGTCATCATCACCTGTCCACTTCCCGCGGCACATATTCGCTTCTCCATCCTCGTCCGCACATAATCGTCCAATTTTCCATCCCCGCTAGGCACTTCCCCCCTCTTCCGTGCTTGCTGATACCGCCTGATCTTTAGAAACGGTGTGTCACATAGCATAATGATCGTAGGGTGGCAAGCATCAACCCCCTCGACTGCGATCTGATCCCCGTCGCCCTCAACTACATTAACGATATGTACTGGGTCGGCATGAACACGTCTTGAATGGTGCTCATCGATGGTCACGGTAGCTGGATGCTCGTGGAGGTTTACACCCGGCGATTGACCCCCTTCCTTCGATTAACACTCACTGCTTTGGCACCATGGCCCAGAATACTCGGAATCTTACAGTAGCCAACATGATACCAAGTTTGATTTGCTCAAGGTTGTAATCTGCCAAGTGCCCACAAGATCTGCGAATTATAAAGACTTCAGGCTAATTGCGTTCTTCAACCGCGATCTCGCCTATCTGACAGGCCTGCTTACTGCCTGTACGTAGCCGCCAAAACCAAACTTGCGCCGGTGGGAGCGCCTGTTCCTGCCTTCTACGGCTGGTTGCGCTGCCGTGCACGCATCGCCGCCCTGTCGTACCCTGAAATGTTGGCCATGCCATTCCTTTACTCCCCCCGACATCCTATTCTTCTCCGGCGACGGCAGCCTACCCCGCACCAGAACCGGTGAACCCTCGTACTCCCCTCCGCCTACGGCCATACTGCCGCATGTTCCCCGGCTCCTGTTCATTCCCGTCCGAGGCCTCGCTGTCGTCCTCCGCCTTGGTGCGCTCGCAGCGGCGCCGCCGTCCGGCCCTGTCAACATAGTGAACCGGGAGAGGACTGTAGTTGTGAGTATGACAGTACCGACCCACCAGGTCCACTCCCGAACACAACCAAGCGCTCTTTACTACTCAGATGCATCCCTAGATTTTTTTACTCTAATGCACCCTGCTGATATCTGGGACCCACATCATTGTTAACGTATAGTCAATTAATGACATAATTGCACACCTTTTTTTTCTTTTGAGGATTTGTTCAGAGGAGCAGGCTATAAACTGGGTTGTGCAGTCTCTATGGCCCGTCTAACAAGATGACCAGCCCAGCTATTTTTTCTTTGGAAAAATAGGTAGCCCACTATTTCTTTTTGAAGAATACCCAAGCTAGGCCTATTTGTTTTCTCTGACTTACTGGGCTGCAAATCTTTAAAGACAAGGAGGGATGCATTCTGGCCTGGCCAGAGAGTATGGGCAGTAAATCTTAAAAGTAATATGAAAGGGGTTGCAAATTCCAAAAAAAAAATAGCAAATGGGCAATTAGTTTCATTTTTTGTTTTTGTTCTTCATTGATATTTTATATTTCATTGGATTCTAACATAACATAGTATTACTTTATTTTTAAATTAGTTTTAGTATGGCTACTAATTTTTGGATTAAAAATATTTTGTTCCCCAACAAAAACATGCAAATTTTTAAAATTTCGCATATTTTTTAGTTCAATTTTTCAACCCTGGTACTGACCAGAAAATGGGCAGCAATTCTCAAAATGGAAAATGGGCTGCAATAAATTCCATATGAATTAGCAAATGGGCTGTAAATTATAAGAATAATAGCAAATGGGTTGTACATGCCACATATTTTGAGGCTGACTTGTTTATGCAAGGCTTTGTCAATTTATAGTCAACACGCGATTCTAGCAGCAGTGACTGTTGGATGTCCATCCAACGGCCGACGTGCTTCTTCAAACTCTGATCTTCCTGCTCCAGCTGCCTAAACCAGTGCCGACGGGACTGCCTGCTACCTCCTCTTGTGGCCGGCTGTGATGCCGCGTAGGCTTCACCGGCCCACCCTACTCCCTCCGCTGGCCTGGGCATCCCTCTACCCACCCGCACCTCCTGTTATTCTCTAGTGACGGCAGCCTCACGCCGCAGCCGAACCAGTCAACCGTCATACTCCCCTCAGCGTGGGCATCCACTGTTGTGTCTTCGCCAGCTCTGGGTCGTTCCATTCCTAGGCCTCACCGTCGGCCACCGCGTTGGTGCTCTAGGCGCGGCGTGTTCAACGTGGTCAATATTCAACAAATGACAGCCATCGGAATAGGGATGTACGTGGAGAGGCTGACAGTAGGGACCCCCATGGTCCATGGCCGCACGCAAGCAACTGCCTCCTTATTACGTGAAAAAAATGATTCCTCCCACTGACATCTGGGGCACACCGGTTCGGAGGCTGACCTGTGGGCCTACTAAGTTGACGCGTACGCAGGGCTTTGTCAACTTAGTCAACAAACGATTCTAGCAGCAATGACCGTTCGATTTTAATCGAACGGTCCTGCTGCTTCTTCAATCTCTGATCTTCTTGCACCAGCTGCCCAAACCAGCACCGGCGGGACCGCCTGCTCCTTCCTCCAGTGGCCGGCTGTGCTGCCGCGCAGGCCTCACCGCCCCACCCTACTCCAACCGCTGTCTAGGCCTTCCCTCTTCTCACCCACACCCCCTGTTATTCTCCGGCGACGGTAGCCTTAAACCGCAGCCGAACCAGTCAACCCTCGTACTCCCCTCCGCGTGGGCATCCACTGTTGCATATTCCCCGGCTCCGGGTCGTTCCCTTCCTAGGTCGCGCCGTCGTCCACCACCTTGGTGCTCTCGGTCGGTACGGCGTCATCAACACAGTCAACGAACGACAGCCATCAGAAGAGGACTGTAAGTGGAGAGGCTGACAACTGGGTCCATGGCCGCACACAAGGAAGTGCTTCCTTATTACGCGCAAAATAATGATTCCTCCACCTGACAGCTCGGACCCACCGGAAGGGCCTATGTATTTCGCGAAAAAAACATTCCCCCCTGACAGCTGGGACCCATCGGCTTTATCTTCGCGCGGAAGGAAGTGCCTTCTTACCCCCTAACAGCTGGGACCCGCCAGGTTGAAGTGAAGGTAGCGTTATCTGTCTGGCCGCGAATGTGTACGTACATAGCGGTCGATCGGTCTCTCTACAACGACGTACCGTGGCCGAGTAAGGAGCGGCACATGTTGAAGTAGAGGCGCCGACGTAGCATGTCACGCAGTCCCGTCTATATCGTGTACACGTACGTACAGCCACGCTGCAAGATAGTAAATACGACTATGTACGTACATACGGACGGGCTCTCTAACACGTACAATGATGTCGTCCTGTTCATCGGCAGCCAATCGGCTGGGTCAGAACAGAGTAAACAGCGTCGCGTGTTCATCAGGAGCCAACCGGCTTGGACAGAATAGCCGAAACGAGCTCTGGCGTACCGCAGAACAGAGGAAACGGCCTTCTGTTCGACCGCGTACGGTCGAAACGGGGTCCTGTTCATCGGGAAGGGTCTGGCATACTGCAAAACGGAGGAAACAACCTTCTGTTCGAGCTCCTACGGTCGAAACGGGGTGCTATTGATCGGGAGGGGTATGGCGTACCGCAAAACGGAGGAAACAGACTTGTGTTCGAGCGCCTACGGTCGAAATGGGGTCCTGTTCATCAGGGGGGGTGTGGCGTACCGCAAAACGGGACTCCACGGGATACTGTTCATCCACCGTCTACTGCCTCGCTCCAGCCTCCACGGGCTACTGTTCATCCACCGTCGACTTCCTCCAGCCTCCACCTGACACTGTTCATCCACCATCGACTTCCTCCAGCCTCCACCAGTACTGTTCATCCATGAGGTCCTGTTCATCCAGCCTCCACCGGCTACTGTTCAACTAGCCCTCCACGGGGTCCTGTTCATCCAGCCTCCACCGGCTACTGTTCAACCAGCCCTCTACGGGGTCCTGTTCATCCACCCCCAACCGGCTCGGATGTGTGGCGGCCTCCTCGATCGGGGTCCTGTTCATCTAGCGGCAACGGCCTCTACTACCACGAGGTCCTGTTCATCCAACGCCCACCGGGAACTGTTCATCCAACCCCAACAATGGTCACTATTCATCAAGAGGCAGCAGCAGGTTCGATTGGCTTTAGTTAGCAGTAGTAGCGAAGGAATCGCTCGGGTTCAGTTAACATCCAAGGGATCGATCGCTCGGGTTCAGTAACGTAGCTAGTGCAATCGCTCGGGTTCAGTAAGCGAACGCCTCGCTCGGGTTCAGTTCGAGCCCAACGCCTCGCACACAAGAGCGTACCTGTACAAGAGAAACGCGCGATCCTTCCGTGCATCGCTCGGCCCCGACCACCCACCATAACCGGGAACTCCCCGGTATTTTCCTCGCCCTCTCTTCTACCACGATTTTTTCCATCATTGACAGCCCAAAGAATGTCATGCATGTGCGTCCCCGGCCCGCCCAGGACGAAAAGCCCATTTTCTATCATGATTTTTTGTCATAGAAGTAGGAGCCCACCACATCTATGATGATACGTGGTTTTGTCACAACTATCGTCATAGAAGTGTCATAAGCATGACAGAAAAAGTTTTCGTTCGGGCCAAAATGTCACGAATGTGTCTTTTTTTTTGTAGTGATAGACAGATGAATCTCATCTAGAAAACTGCTGAAGCGGAAGGCGGATATTGAGCCTTCATTGATGTTGAATGTCTTTGCAACTTTAGGCCAGTGCCTGTGGATGATTGACCATCCATCCTTCGTCCTCTTCAGGAACACTTCAATATTGAACTGTGGGTGTTGTATGAATACCTTCCTCGCCTCCTGACCATACAGGTGGTTTGAGAGGTAATCATCAGTGAACTGCTTTCGAAAGGCCTGAAAACAAGGATGTGCATAAATATCTTCTCTATATTGGAAATGGGGCAAAGGAATAAAAAAGCCAAGGTATAATAGTTAGTACCATCCTGTAGTGAACTGATGTCTTCTTCATTGTGCAGACAAAGATCTTGTTGTTTTTTGTTGCTAATTTCTTTATCCTAACAATCTTTTTGAGTTTCTTTACTTGACTGATATTCATGGACAACTCATTCCCCCATATGCAAAAAGGGTCGAACAGTGGGTCAAAACCTCTGACAGCAGGACCTACATGTGCAAGACCAAATTGTTAAAAACCTAAATATTAGAATGGTTCCTGCAATTGCACAATATTGTGCTATTAGACAAAGGACCATGCATGTGCAAACTGAAAGAAATATGCCCTAGAGGCAATAATAAATTTGTTATTTTATATTTCCTTATTCATGATAAAGGTTTATTACTCATGCAAGAATTGTATTGATCGGAAACTTAAATACATGTGTGAATACATAAACAAATACCGTGTCCCTAGTAAGCCTCTACTAGACTAGCTCGTTGATCAAAGATGGTTAAAGTTTCCTAACCATAAACATGTGTTGTCATTTGATAACGGGATCACATCATTAGGAGAATGATGTGATGGACAAGACCCATCCGTTAGCTTAGCATATTGATTGTTCAATTTATTGCTATTGCTTTCTTAATGTCAAATACATATTCCTTCGACTATGAGATTATGCAACTCCTGGATACCGGAGGAATACCTTGTGTGCTATCAAACATCACAACGTAACTGGGTGATCATAAAGATGCTCTACAGGTATCTCTGAAGGTGTTTGTTGAGTTGGCATAGATCGAGATTAGGATTTGTCACTCCGAGTATCGGAGAGGTATCTCTGGGCCCTCTCGGTAATACACATCATAAGAAGCCTTGCAAGCAAAGTGACTGATGAGTTAGTTGCAATATGATGTATTACGGAACGAGTAAAGAGACTTGCCGGTAACGAGATTGAACTAGGTATGAAGATACCGACGATCGAATCTCGGGGAAGTAACATACCGATGGATAAAGGGAATTACGTATGTTGTCATAACGGTTCGACCGATAAAGATCTTCATAGAATATGTAGGAGCCAATATGGGCATCCAGGTTCTGCTATTGGTTATTGACCGGCGAGGTGTCTCGGTCATGTCTACATAGTTCTCGAACCCGTAGGGTCCGCACACTTAACGTTCGTTGACGATATAGTGTTATATGAGTTATATGATTTGGTGACCGAATGTTGTTCGGAGTCCCAGATGAGATCATGGACATGACGAGGAGTCTTGAAATGGTAGAGAGGTAAAGATTGATATATAGGACGATGGTATTCGGACACCGGAAGTGTTTCAGAGTGTACCAGATAGTCATCGGAGTACCGGAGGGAGTACCGGACACCCCCGGGAGGATAGTGGGCCTATTGGGCCACAAGAGGGGAGCACACCAGCCCACAAGGGGCTGGCGCACCCCCCATGGTAGCCGCCCAAGTGGGAGAAAGGAAAGGGGGAGATTCGGCCTCCCCCTTCCTTCCGTCTTCCCCCTTTCCTTCCCCCCTCCGACAAATATGGCAGGGGGGCGCGGCCAAGGGCAGGAGCCCAAGTTGGATTCTGACCTACCTGGGGTGCCCCTTGGCCTGTCCCTTCTCCCTCCCACCTATATATATGTGGGAGGGGGCGCCTAGCACACCCAGATCAATTGCTTAGCCGTGTGCGGTGCCCCCCTCCACCGTTTACACTCTCGGTCATATTTTCGTAGTGCTTAGGCGAAGCCCTGCGGATATCACTTCACCATCACCGTCACCACGCTGTCGTGCTGCCGGAACTCATCCACTACCTCGCCTTCTTGCTGGATCAAGAAGGCGGAGGACGTCACCGAGCTGTACGTGTGCAGAACGCGGAGGTGCCGTACGTTCGGTACTTGATCGGTTGGAGCGCGAAGAAGTTCGACTACATCAACCGCATTATCAAACGCTTCCGCTTACGGTCTATGAGTGTACGTAGACTCACTCTCCCTCTCATTGCTATGCATCTCCATGGATTGATATTGCATGTGTGTAGAATTTTTTTGTTTTCCATCCAACGTTTCCCAACAGTGGTATCAGAGCTAGGTCTATGCGTAGATGATATGCACGAGTAGAACACAAAGAGTTGTGGGCGGTGATAGTCATACTGCTTACCACCAACATCTTCTTTTGATTCAGCGGTATTGTGGGATGAAGCGGCCCAGACCAACCTTACATGTCCACGCACATGAGACCGGTTCCACCGACAAACATGCAACTAGTTTTGCATAAAGGTGGCTGGCGGGTGTCTGTTTCTCCTACTTTAGTTAAATCGAATTTGACTATGGCCGGTCCTTGAAGAAGGTTAAAACAGCAAACTTGATGAAACACCATTGTGGTTTTTGCGTAGGTAAGAACGGTTCTTGCTAGAAGCCCGTAGCAGCCATGTAAAACTTGCAACAACAAAGTACAGAACGTCTAACTTTTTTTGCAGGGCATGTTGTGATGTGATATGGTCAAGATATGATGTGACATATGTTGATGTATGAGATGATCATGTTTTGTAATATCGATAACCGGCAGGAGCCTTAGGGTTGTCTCTTTATTGTATGAAATGCAAGCGCCATGTAATTGCTTTACTTTATCACTATGCATTAGCAATAGTTGTAGAAGCAATAGTTGGCGAGACAACCCCAACGCTACGATGGAGATCAAGGGGTCGAGCCGGTGACGATGGAGATCATGATGATGATTTGGAGATGGAGATCAAAAAGCACAAGATGATGATGGCCATATCATGTCACATAGTTTTTTGATTGCATGTGATGTTTATCCTTTATGCATCTTATTTGCTTAGAACGGCGGTAGCATTATAAGATGATCCCTTCACTAAATTTCAAGATAAAAGTGTTCTCCCTGAGTATGCACTGTTGCCAAAGTTCGTCATTTCGAAGCACCTCGTGATGATCGGGTGTGATAGACTCTACGTTCGCATACAACGAGTGTAAGACAGTTTTGCACATGCAGAATACTTGGGTTAAACTTGACGAGCCTAGCATGTATAGAGATGGTCTCGGAACACTGGAGACCGAAAGGTCAAACGTGAGTCATATAGTAGATATGATCAACATAGAGATGTTCACCATTGATGACTACCCCATCTCACGTGATGATCGGATATGGGTTAGTTGATTTGGATCACATATCACTTAGATAACCTGAGGGATGTTTATTTAAGTGGGAGTTCATTAGTAATTTGATTAATTAAACTTAATTTATCATGAACTTAGTCTTATAGTTTTGCATATCTATGTTGTAGATCAATGGCCCGAGCTACCGTTCCCCTGAATTTTAATGCCTTCCTAGAGAAAGCTAAGTTGAAAGATGATGGTAGCAACTACACGGACTGGGTCCGTAACTTGAGGATTATCCTCATTGCTGCACAGAAGAATTATGTCCTTGATGCACCGCTAGGTGGCAGGCCTGCTGCAGGAGCTGAAGCAGATGTTATGAACGTCTGGCAAGCTCAATCTGATGACTACTCGATAGTTCAGTGTGCCATGCTTTACGGCTTAGAACCGGGACTTCAAAGACTTTTTGAACGTCATGGAGCATATGAGATGTTCCAAGAGTTGAAGTTAATATTTCAAGCAAATGCCCGGGTTGAGAGATATGAAGTCTCCAACAAGTTCTATAGCTGCAAGATGGAGGAGAACAATTCTGTCAGTGAACACATACTCAAAATGTCTGGGTATCATAACCACTTGACTCAGCTGGGAGTTGATCTTCCAGTTGATAGTGTTATTGACAGAGTTCTTCAATCCCTGCCACCAAGCTACAAAGGCTTCGTGATGAACTATAATATGCAAGGGATGAATAAAATGATTCCTGAGCTCTTCGCAATGCTTAAGGCCGCGGAGGTAGAAATCAAGGAGTATCAAGTGTTGATGGTTAACAAGACCAATAGTTTCAAGAAAATGGGCAAGGGAAAGAAAGGGAACTTCAAGAAGAATGGCAAGCAAGTTGCCACTCCCTGGAAGAAGCCCAAAGCTGGACCCAAGCCTGAAACTGAGTGCTTCTACTGTAAAGGGAATGGTCACTGGAAGTGGAACTGCCCCAAATACTTGGCGGATAAGAAGGATGGCAAACTGAACAAAGGTATATTTGATATACATATTATTGATGTGTACCTTACTAATGCTTGTAGCAGGGCCTGGGTATTTCATACAGGTTCGGTTGCTCATATTTGTAACTCGAAATAGGAGCTGTGGAATAAACGAAGATTGGCTAAGGATGAGGTGACGATGCGCGTCGAAAATGGTTCGAAGGTCGATGTGATCACCGTCAGCACGCTACCTCTACATCTACCTTCAGGATTAGTTTTAGACCTCAATAATTGTTATTTGGTGCCCGCATTGAGCATGAACATTATATCTGGATCTTGTTTATTGTGAGACAGTTATTCATTTAAATGAGAGAATAATGGTTGTTCTATTTATATGAGAAATATCTTTTATGGTCATGCACCCTTGATGAGTGGTCTATTCTTGTTGAATCTCGATCGTAGTGATACACATATTCATAATATTGATGCCAAAAGATGCAAAGTTGATAATGATAGTGCAACATACTTGTGGCACTGCCGTTTAGGTCATATTGGTGTAAAGCGCATGAAGAAACTCCATGCAGATGGACTTTTGGAATTACTTGATTATGAATCATTTGATACTTGCGACCATGCCTCATGGGCAAGATGACTAAAACTCCGTTCTCCGGAACAATGGAGCGAGCTAATGACTTATCGGAAATAATACATACCGATATATGCGGTCCAATGAGTGTTGAGGCACGCGGTGGGTATCGTTATTTTCTTACCTTCACAGATGATTTGAGTAGGTATGGGTATATCTATTTGATGAAACACAAGTCTGAAACATTTGAAAAGTTCAAAAAATTTCAGAGTGAAGTGGAGAATCATCGTAACAAGAAAATAAAGTTTCTACGATCTGATCACGGAGGCGAATATTTGAGTTACGAGTTTGGCCTTCATTTAAAACAGTGTGGAATTGTTTCACAACTCAAGCCACCTGGTACACCACAGCGTAATGGTGTGATCTATGATGTCTCTTACTGATTTACCACTATTGTTTTGGGGTTATGCATTAGAGACAGCCGCATTCATGTTAAATAGGGCACCGTCTAAATCTGTTGAGACGACACCGTATGAACTGTGGTTTGGCAAGAAACCTAAGCTGTTGTTTCTTAAAGTTTGGGTTTGCGACACTTATGTAAAAAGGCTTCAGCCTGATAAGTTCGAACCCAAGTCAGAGAAGTGCATCTTCATAGGATACCCTAAGGAAACAATTGGGTACACCTTCTACCATAGATCCGAAGGCAAGATCTTTGTTGCCAAGAATGGAACCTTTCTAAAGAAGGAGTTTCTCTCGAAAGAAGTGAGTGGGAGGAAAGTAGAACTTGATGCGGTAATTGTACCTTCTCTCAAATTGGAAAGTAGCACATCGCAGAAAACCATTCCCGTGATGCCTACACCAACTAGAGAGGAAGCAAATGATAATGACCATAAAACTTCAGATCAAGTTGCTACTGAACCTCGTAGGTCGACCAGAGCATGATCCGCACCCGAGTGGTATGGTAATCCTGCCCTGGAAGTCATGTTACTAGACCAAGGCGAACCTACGAACTATGAAGAAGCTATGATGAGCCCAGATTCCGATAAATGGCTTGAGGCCATGAAATCTGAGATAGGATCCATGTATGAGAACAAAGTATGGACTTTGGTGGACTTGCCCGATGATCTGCAAGCCATTGAGAATAAATGGATCTTCAAGAAGAAGACTGACGCTGATGGTAATGTTACTGTGTGCAAAGCTTGACTTGTCGCTAAAGGTTTTCGACAAGTTCAAGGAGTTGACTACGATGAGACTTTCTCACCCGTAGTGATGCTTAAGTCTGTCCGAATCATGTTAGCAATTGCCGCATTTTATGATTATGAAATCTGGCAAATGGACGTCAAAACTGCATTCCTTAATGGTTTTCTTAAAGAAGAGTTTTATATGATGCAACCAGAAGGTTTTGTCGATCCTAAAGGTGTTAACAAAGTGTGCAAGCTCCAGCGATCCATCTATGGACTAGTGCAAGCATCTCGGAGTTGGAATATATGCTTTGATGAGGTGATCAAAGCATATGGTTTTATACAGACTTACGGTGAAGCTTGTATTTACAAGAAAGTGAGTGAGAGCTCTGTAGCATTTCTGATATTATATGTGGATGACATATTGTTGATTGGAAATGATATAGAATTTTTGGATAGCATAAAAGGATACTTGAATAAGAATTTTTCAATGAAAGACCTCGGTGAAGCTGCTTATGTATTGGGCATCAAGATCTATATAGATAGATCGAGACACTTAATAGGACTTTCACAAAGCACATACATTGATAAAGTTTTGAAGAAGTTCAAAATGGATTAGTCAAAGAAAGGGTTCTTACCTGTGTTACAAGGTGTGAAGTTGAGTCAGACTCAAAGCCCGACCACTTCAGAAGATAGAGAGAAAATGAAAGTTGTCTCAGCCATAGGTTCTATCATGTATGCTATGCTATGTACCAGACCTGATGTGTGCCTTGCCATAAGTCTGGCAGGGAGGTACCAAAGTAATCCAGGAGTGGATCACTGGACAGCGGTCAAGAACATCCTGAAGTACCTGAAAAGGACCAAGGATATGTTTCTCGTTTATGGAGGTGACGAAGAGCTCATCGTAAATGGTTACGTCGATGCTAGCTTCGACACTAATCCGTATGACTCTAAGTCACAAACCGGATACGTGTTTATATTGAATGGTGGAGCTGTCAGTTGGTGCAGTTCCAAGTAGAGCGTCGTGGCGGGATCTACGTGTGAAGCGGAGTACATAGCTGCTTCAGAAGCAGCGCATGAAGGAGTCTGGATGAAGGAGTTCATATCCGATCTAGGTGTAATAACTAGTGCATCGGGTCCAATGAAAATCTTTTGTGACAACACTGGAGCAATTGCCTTGGCGAAGGAATCTAGGTTTCACAAGAGAACCAAACATATCAAGAGACGCTTCAACTCCATTCATGAAAAGGTCAAGGATGGAGACATAGAGATTTGCAAAATACATACAGATCTGAATGTAGCAGACCCGTTGACTAAACCTCTTCCGCGAGCAAAACATGATCAGCACCAAGACTCCATGGGTGTTAGAATCATTACTATTTAATCTAGATTATTGACTCTAGTGCAAGTGGGAGACTGAAGGAAATATGCCCTAGAGGCAATAATAAAGTTGTTATTTTATATTTACTAATTCATGATAAAGGTTTATTATTCATGCTAGAATTGTATTGATCGGAAACTTAAATACATATGTGAATACATAAACAAATACCGTGTCCCTAGTAAGCCTCTACTAGACTAGCTCGTTGATTAAAGATGGTTAAGGTTTCCTAACCATAGACATGTGTTGTCAGTTGATAAAGGGATCACATCATTAGGAGAATGATGTGATCCATTAGCTTATCATATTGATCGTTTAGTTTATTGCTATTGCTTTCTTAATGTCAAATACATATTCCTTCGACTATGAGATTATGCAACTCCCGGACACCGGAGGAATACCTTGTGTGATATCAAACGTCACAACGTAACTGGGTGATCATAAAGATGCTCTACAGGTATCTCCGAAGGTGTTTCTTGAGTTGGCATAGATCGAGATTAGGATTTGTCACTCCGAGTATCGGAGAGGTATCTCTGGGCCCTCTCGGTAATACACTCATAAGAAGCCTTGCAAGCAAAGTGACTAATGAGTTAGTTGCAAGATGATGTATTACGGAACAAGTAAAGAGACTTTCCGGTAACGAGATTGAACTAGGTATGAAGATATCGACGATCGAATCTCGGGCAAGTAACATACCGATGGACAAAGGGAATTACATATGTTGTCATAACGGTTCGACCGATAAAGATCTTTGTAGAATATGTAGGAGCCAATATGGGCATCCAGGTTCCGCTATTGGTTATTGACCGGAGAGGTGTCTCGGTCATGTCTACATAGTTCTCGAACCCGTAGGGTCCGCACGCTTAACGTTCGTTAACGATATAGTGTTATATGATTTGGTGACCAAATGTTGTTCGGAGTCCCGGATAAGGTCACAGACATGACGAGGAGTCTCGAAATGGTCGAGAGGTAAAGATCTATATATAGGATGATGGTATTCGGACACTGGAAGTGTTTCGGAGTGTACCGGATAGTCATCGGAGTACCGGAGGGGGTACCGGACACCCCTGGGAGGATAGTGGGCCTATTGGGCCACAAGAGGGGAGCACACCAGCCCACAAGGGGCTGGCGCACCCCCCATGGCAGCCGCCCAAGTGGGGGAAAGGAAAGGGGGAGATTCGGCCTCCCCCTTCCTTCCCTCTTCCCCCTTTCCTTCCCCCCTCCGACAAATATGGTAGGGGGGGTGCAGCCAAGGGCAGGAGCACAAGTAGGATTCGGACCTACCTGGGGTGCCCCTAGGCCTCTCCCCTCTCCCTCCCACCTATATATATGTGGGAGGGGGGCGCCTAGCACACCCAGATCAATTGCTTAGCCGTGTGCGGCGCCCCCCCTCCATCGTTTACACCCTCGGTCATATTTTCGTAGTGCTTAGGTGAAGCCCTGCGGAGATCACTTCACCATCACCGTCACCATGCCGTCGTTCTGCCGGAACTCATCCACTACCTCGCCTTCTTGCTGGATCAAGAAGGCAGAGGACGACACCGAGCTGAACGTGTGCAGAACGCGGAGGTGCCGTACGTTCGGTACTTGATCGGTTGGAGCGCGTAGAAGTTCGACTACATCAACCGCATTATCAAACGCTTCTGCTTACGGTCTACGAGGGTACGTAGACATACTCTCCCCTCTCATTGCTATGCATCTCCATGGATAGATCTTGCATGTGCGTAGATTTTTTTTTGTTTTCCATGCAACGTTTCCCAACACAAACCTCGATTGTAAACCTCAGTGCTTCCCATTGTTTCCCCGCAACACATATAAGGTAGTTAGTGATAATTAAGTGAGGGTTCGCATGCTATCAGTAAAATATATTGATGAAAAATAAGCACATTGCAGATTCATCAGATTAATTCTAGCCACATGGAAAACACATTTATCCAAACCAAGCATGATTAAGAACTAGGAAATATAGCAATTATATATGTTTCTCATGTATTAAGTGCAGACAAATTCGATTTATTCCTCACATGCACAACAATACAAAATTCAACCAATGACAATTGGACATCGCATTGCAGAATTGAACCAAGCAGTTAACTAAACACCACAACAAATTAACCAAACATTAACTGAGCACCACATTGCACAATATAACATACTCCTAATAGAAGATCAGACAGTTAACCAAACCAAGCATGCTTAACAACTTGGAAATATAGCAATTGTATTTGTTTCTCATGTATTTAGTACAGCCAAATTCGATTTATTTCTCACATGGTATACAATAACAAAATGACCCACAACAATTGAACATTGCATTGCAGAATTGAACCAAACAGTTAACTAAACACCAAAACAAATGAACCAAACGTTAACTGAGCACCACATTGCACAATATATAACATACTAGAAGATCAGACCGTTAAACAAACCAAGCATGCTTGACAACTTGTCAATATAGCAATTGTATTTGTTTCTCATGTATTTTGTACAGATAAATTTGATTTATTTCTCACATGAAAGACAATACAAAATTACACCCTGAAGAATTGAACATCACATTTGCAGAATTGAACCAAACAGTTAACTGAACACGGCAACTAATTAACCAAACAATTAATAAGTGAGCACCACATTGCACGACATATAGAACATATACACTAGAGCAACAGATTGCATGGTAAAAGTAGATAGGATAATTCACTAGAATTTGTTAAGGAAAGGCAGGAGCAGCACATGCAACGGGTAAACCGAGCATGCTTAACCGGCATAGCTAGCAAACTAATTATAAGTCCCTATAGTGAGCCAATAGGACAAGCTACTCCTCATCGTCGGAGATATCGATGATGATTGGCTTATTGGACATGGAAGAGGGTGAGGCCTCCACATCGTGGGTGCCCTCATCATAGTGGTGAGTTGCCTGAGGCGCTCCGGGCACCAACCTGCTGGCTCTCGAGTCGAGATAAGCACGGGCACGCTGAGAAAACACCTCGTAGTCTTCGTCGAAGGCACCGACAGTGGCCTCGAGAAAACGCCATGAACTGTCGTTTAAAGAAGCCAACCGCATCACGGCGTTGGCGCGCGAGGTATCGATGGTGGCCTCGACGGCGAGGTGCTCCTCCAAGATCTAGGGGTCGGCACGAATGGCAGCCATCGTGACCTCATCCGCGCGTGCGGCCCCGATTTCCTTCTCCGTTGCCAAATGCTCCTTGAGCTCCTGGCTATACTGCATGCACCATGGCTTAGGGTGGCGCTTCTTTGGGGGAGGGGGAGGTGATTTTGGTGGAAGGTGTCGCGCCGGTGGTCGGGGCATGTGGGGTGTGGAAGGAGGAGGAGGATGGGGGTCGGGTGTGGATTACCTGCCTGGATCGACGAGGCGGAGCAGCCTGAAGGAGGGTTGCCGGCGAGGAGGCGGTGCTGCAAGCAAGGAGTGAAGGTTTCAACTTGGAAAGGAAGGCGAAAACATGGGAAATGTGGCTTTTGGTAAGGGGGAGGGGGCGGGGAGGTAGATATTTCCGCGGAAGCCGAAAATTTGGATCGGTCCAGCGAAAAAACTGGCGCGCAAAGTGTCATCGGACACGGTCCCTTATTCAGCACTGTGTACGATATGTGAACATCACAAACGATTCATATAGCTTACCCCATGTGTGATGACTTTGAACGTGCAAATTTTGGTTCCAATTTCCCTGGTTACAGTGGTCATCCACATCATTGCATAATTTGGGTACACAAAGGAGACTACAGCACACCCACACTTCTTAATCGAGCAAGTTCAGCAATTAAACATAGCTAGCTGACCTAAATATTACTCTAACAAATTAAAGACCGGCGCTCTTAATTAAACAAAACAATGAGTACTACTCCGGCTGGTGCTCGTCGATCTCCGCCGCCTCCTGCATGTCCAGCTCGCGCCCGACGATCTCTTGGGGAAGGGGTTCCATGGCATCCATCTCGGCAAGCATCTCGCCATCCACGTACGCCATCTCTTTGGAAAAGGCCGCCACGAGCTGGGCGTGGGCGGCCGTGATTTGGGCTTGGACGGTCTCCGTTGTGGCAAGGTATGCCGTGGAGGAACGGACGGCTGCTCGAATGCTTTCGGCGATTGCCAACTCTTCGGCCGTGGGTTGCCGACCGTTGTCGGAGAAGCTTCGTTCGATTTGTGCGGTGACCACCACGAGCTGGGCATGGGCGGCCTCGACATGGTCGTGGGCGGCCTCGACATGGTCGTGGGCGGCCTCCATCAGGGCTAAGGCCACTGCTGCGGAACGGTTAAACAGCTGTGCCACTCTCGCCAGTTGCTATCCCCGAGGAAGATGTTGCTGCCGCCACCTGAGAAGCAACAGCGGCCGTTTGGGCTGCCTTGGCTGTCTGGTCACAGATTGCAGCCGCGCTCACGAAGCTTGTTAGCACGCACCTGGCAGCTGCGGCCGCGCTCTCGCTGGAGTGGGCCGCCGAAGTTTCCCTCATGAAGCGGGTCCACGTCCCCATCTTTCACCGGCAATGATTGAACAGTGAAATGATATTTGGGGAGGGAGCTCGTGTGCTTGAATACCGGCTGTGGACTATAGCCGACGCACCTTCTCACGTAAGCCATAGGTGTACTATACTCCGATGGTGCTCCAAGATATTTTGTACTGCATCTCACACGGTTGGTGATAATAAACAGTGTCTGATCTACTTGATTTTTCGTCTTGATTTGAATTACATAATGGGGTCACAGCGGCAAAGGAGGGTGTTTGAATTGCTAGAACTTTTATCTGCAGTGAACACGCAACTATAGGTGTGTCGTCAATTTTTATACATTAACTTGGTTTTCTAGGCATTCCAGGTGCACAATTCAAAATTAAACTACATGCACATGCTCTAGTGCACTAAAATGGGTTGTAAAATCATATATGTGTCCATGGGTTTATGCTTATGTCTCATGCAAGAAATGGGGATGAATTTCAAACACCACGGCATCGTGGCTCTCTGGCAAACGTTGAGATACATGATTTTAAAATTCTAGTAAATCGAAAATGCGTCTAAAATTTATGAACCTTGGCATGCTATCATGGAATGGCATCAACATGCTGGGGTAAAAAATATTGTCCCATTTGGGGCAGGTTATGGTATAAGCTTCTCACAAACCAGAGCTTCTCACAACAAACCTGATGGCTTCGGTAGGGAATGTGCCACCTTTGTGGACGAAACGATATTCGTCGCCTCTTCTTGCTCTCAATTTGTTTTCTGGTGTCAACATAGAACAACAGGAGTGTCCTATTAAATTTTGAATTTTTTTGGGTTTTTTTTGGACAATTTTATATGTTAACTGATTTTCTAGGCATTTGTGTGCATAATTCAAATATGAACTACATGCACATGCTCCAGTGCGTAAAAATGGGTTGAAAAATCAAATGTGTGTCCTTGGTTGCATGCTTAGGTCACATTCAAGAAATGAGAATGAATGTCAAGCACCTTGACACTGTCGCTCGGCCACTAACATTGAGATACATGGTTTTAAAATTCTAATAAATCGAAAACACGTCTGAAGTTCATGAAACTTGGCATGATATCATGGAACAGCATCAACATGCCGTGGTAAAAATATTGTCCCATTTGGGGCAGATTTGGGTATAAGCTTCTCACAACAAGCCTGATGGTTTCGGTAGGGAACGTGCCACTTTTGTGGACGAAACAATATCCACTGCCTCTTCTTGCTCTCAAAATATTTATAGTGTCAACATAGAACAACAGGAGTGTTGTGTCAATTTTTGGGATTTTTCGGGGTTCGCTTGGACATTTTTATACATTAACTGAGTTTTCTATGCATTTATGTGCATAATTCAAAATTGAACTACATGCACATGCTCCAGTGCATATAAATGGGTTCAAAATTCAAATGTGTGTCCTTGGTTGCATGCTTAGGTCCCATGCAAGAAATGGGAATGAATGTCAAACACCTTGCCACCGTCGCTCAGCCGCTAACATTGAGATACATGGTTTTAAAATTCTAGTAAATCGAAAATATGTCTAAAATTCATGAAACTTGACATGATATCATGGAACGGCATCAACATGCCGTGGTAAAAATATTGTCCCATTTGGGGCAGATTTGGGTATAAGCTTCTCACAAACCAGAGCTTCCCACAACAAGCCTCATGGTTACGGTAGGGAACGTTTCACTTTTCTGGACGAAATGATATCCGTTGCCTCTTCTTGCTCTCAAAATTTTTCTAGTGTCAACATCGAACAACATGAGTGTTGTGTCAATTTTTGGGATTTTTTGGGGTTCGCTTGGACATTTTTATACATTAACTGAGTTTTCTATGCATTTATCTGCATAATTCAAAATTGAACTACATGCACATGCTCCAGTGCATATAAATGGGTTCAAAATTCAAATGTGTGTCCTTGGTTGCATGCTTAGGTCCCATGCAAGAAATGGGAATGAATGTCAAACACCTTGCCATCGTCGCTCGTCCGCTAACATTGAGATACATGGTTATCAAATTCTAGTAAATCCAAAACTCATCTGAAATTCATGAAACTTGGCATGTTATCATGGAACGGCATCAACATGCTGTGGTAATTTTTTGTCCCATTTGGGGCTGGTTTGGGTATAAGCTTCTCACATACCAGAGCTTCTGACAACAAGCCTCATGGTTCCGGTAGGGAATGTGCCTCCTTGGTGGATGAAACGATATTCGTTGCCTCTTCCTGTTTTCAATTTTTTTCCTAGTAGCAACATAGAGCAACAGAAGTGTCGTGCTAAAATTTGCAATTTCGGGGTTCGTTTGGACATTTTTATACATTAGCTGAGTTTTCTAGGCATTTTATGTGCGTATTTCAAATTTGAACTACATGCACATGCTCCAGTGCAGAAAAATGGGTTGACATATCAAATGTGTGTCCTTGGGTGCATGCTTAGGTCCCATGCAAGAAACGGGAATGAATTTCAAACACCAGGGCACTGTTGCTTGTCGGCGAAATGTTGAGATACTTTGTTTTTAAATTCTAGTAAATTCAAAACTCGTTTGAAATTCATGAAACTTGGCATGCCATCATGGAATGACACTCGACATGCTGTGGTATTTTTCGTGTCCATTTTGAGAGAAGGCGCACTCGAATAACAGCCAACAAAGGCATTTTGAAACAAATAGCTGCCACTTTAACATCTCAAACATTTCTATAATATAAATCATGTGCGTTCTGTTAACCATTCACGTGACACCACGTGTCACACTTTTAACGGCTAGGAGGTGCCATGCGGACAGCTGCTTGATTGAACGGGAGGCGTGCGAGCGCAGTCGGCTGCGCAGGCTGACCGAGAGGCGTGCAAGCTGTCCTCGAATGCGCAGGCTCACCGGGAAGTGTGCGAGCTATACGCTACGCATGCTTATCGGGAAGCGAGCTCGTTGACTTCCATGGCCGCCTGCCTTGCTCGCATCCTCTCCATTAATGGCGCCCGAGCTGCTGTTTAATACAGGCGGCCTTTCTGTTTGCCTCCCATTCCCCTCCCGCAGACCTCCACCAATGCCATGGCGCAGAAGGATCATCTGCCACTAGTCTTCCAGTTTGGTGACATCGACTCCGAGCCGGAGGAGATAGAAAATAAGGAGGAATGGGGCCTCATGGACATGGCCCTGAACGAGCTGGCCACGACGGTTGCTGCCCCCGCGCCCGTCCCAGCTCCCATCCCCACGCCCATGCCAGCGACCATCCCCGTAGCATTGACGGGTTGGTCACCGAGCACTATCGCAGAGCTGGAAGCCGCAGGTGTCAGCAAGGTCTCCGCGGACCCGCGCGAGCTTGTGTACATGCCAGCGCCAGCGCCCGTGCCCATGCGCGCCCCTGCACCCACCGCGGTGTCGGTCCCCGTGCGTTTGCATGCACCCACCGCGCCCGTGCCCATGTGCAAGCCCCCCTCAGCGGCATGGGACGCTGTCGTCGACCGCTACCTCGTAGTGCCGCGAGTTGCCTTCCTCCCGTACCCCGCCCGTCGATCGCGCGACGACATGATGTTTGATTTCCATGCGAATAACATCCTGTGCTGCCTTGAAGACTTCAACAATGGTGTCCCAGAGGACGACAACGACAACGCTGGTGCTGCACGCCGCCTCCGCCGCCGCCGGAATTATTATTTTTGGGTTTAATACTGTACCTCGATCATATGAATATAAATTCGCAGTGTGACTAAATGAAAGATATGGTTTGAATGAACTTGCATTTTTCTCTCTGAATGTACAGACTTATCAAATGATTTTCTTTTAAAAAAAGGTCAATGGTTTTTAAATATAAAACACGCATCGCAAATGTTTTAGTTAGAACACCCGTATGCAAACCGACAGCTTCCCCAGGAAGCCAAGGGAAAGTGTGCCGAGCAGGATTTGTGCAGCTCTTGATCTTTAATGATCTCCAAACCAAATATTTTAAAATCAAGTTGTAAAAGCATAGTATAGCGACGAGACAATGCATCAACAATAACATTTTCTTTACCCTTCTTGTGTTTAATGACATAAGGGAAAGTCTAAATGAATTCAACCCATTTAGCATGTCTACAGTTCAGTTTTGCATGACTTTTAATAAGTTTCAAAGATTCATGGTCAGAATGTATAACAAATTCTTTGGGCCATAAATAATGTTGCCATGTTTCTAAAGTCCGAATAAGAACATATAATTATTTATCATAAGTAGAATAGTTCAGACTAGGCCCACTCATTTTTCAGAAAAGTATGCAACAGGTTTACCATCTTGTAATAACACACCTCCTAATCCAATTCCACTAGCATCACATTCAAGCTCAAAAGTCTTATTAAAATCAGGAAGTTGGAGTAAAGGACCATGTGTTAACTTATCTTTCAATACCGTGAAGCCTTCTTCCTGTGCGATACCCCAAACAAAAGGCACAATATTCTTTGTAAGCTCATTGAGACGTGTAGTTGGTGCTGAAATCTCTAACAAAACACCTATAGAAACCAGCGAGACCAAGAAAACTCTGCACTTGTGTTATTGTGTTGGGCTGCGGCCAACTATCAATAGCTTCAATCTTGGCTTTATCAACTTCAATTCCCTGTGGAGTAACAACATAGCCAAGAAAAGATACTCGGTCGGTGCAAAAGGTGCACTTCCCAAGGTTACCAAACAAATGTGCATCACGTAGAGTAATAAAATCAACACGTGAATGTTCCTCCCAAGATCTGCTATAAATCAGTATATTATCAAAATAGACTACCACAAATCATCCAATGAAAGCACGTAAAATTTCTTTCGTTAATCTAATGAAAGTGCTAGGTGCATTAGTTAACCCAAAAGGCAGGACTAACCACTCATACAATCCAAACTTAGTTTTAAATGTTGTTTTCCATTCATCTCCCAATTTTATAACAATTTGGTTATATCCACTACGTAAATCAACTTTGGAGAAAATGGTAGAGCCACTTATTTCATCAAGCATATCGTCTAGCCTAGGAATAGGATGACAATAACAAATCGTAATATTATTAATGGATCTACAATCAACACACATACGCGATGTACCGTCCTTTTTCGGCACTAGTATAATAGGAACAACATAGGGACTAAGAGATTCGCGTATATAACCTTTGTCGAGCAGCTCATGTACATGACACATAATCTCCTTCATCTCCTCTTGATTAGTACAGTAAGGCACACAGTTGGCCAGTTATGCACTGGGAATTAAGTCAATCTGATGCTCAATCCCCCGAATAGGTGGTAATCCCGGTGGCACATCTTGTGGAAAGACGTCAGTGAACTCCTGCAAAAATGTTAGTGACAATAGGAGGCAAATAGGGAGGCACGTCCTCAAATGAAAATAATGCCTCTTTACACACAAAAGCAAAACACACAGATTTGCTGAAATCTAGATCATCAATATCAGATTTGGTGGCAAGTAAACATCCACTTTTCAATTTAATTTCAGAGGCAACATGAGATGATGGTTTGTTATTAGGCTTCATTTGTTGCTCAAATTCTTTTGCCACAATCTAATTTTCACTCTTGTTTTGCTCCTGTTTTTCTTTACTAGCTCTAGTAAGATCATTTTTCAAAATGTGTTCAGGAGACATAGGAAGCAAAGTAATATGTTTATCCTTATGAACAAAAGTATATTGATTGTTTCTACCATGGTGTACAAAGTTTTTATCGAATTGCCATGGTCTACTAAGTAATAGGGAGCATGCTTGCATGGGTACCACATCACAATCAACATAATCAGCATATGTAGCGATACTAAAATGCACACAAATGGTACGTGTTACCTTAACCTTGCAATTGTTGTTGAACCATTGTATGTAGTAAGGATGATGATGTGGTCTGGTGGTGAGACACAGCTTCTCCACCATCTCCATGCCAGCCAAGTTGCTGCAACTCCCTCCATCTATGATGACGTGGACAGAACATTCCTTCACAACTCCCTTTGTATGGAACAACTTGTGCCTCTGCTTTTTCTCAACTTGTGTTACCTGCACACTCAAAACACGTTGAGCAACTAAACTTCCATACCTATCAGCGTCTTCTGCAGCCATGTATCATGTCTCTTGTTCAGAATCATTCCCACCTTATTCTTCACTCACAATAAGAGTCAAAGTCTCCTCATTATAATCACTAGCGGACTCATACCCACCATCCTCAGTAGCAATCATCACACGCTTGGATGGGCATTCTCTCACATGGTGACCTCCACCCGTGCAACGACGACATATAATATCATGTGTTTGCCCTGTGGATTCCATGGATGAAGAAGAGCTCTGTGTGGGACCGAATGTTGTGCTCTTGGCAGATGGTGGTGGTGCTGCATGTTTTCTTGTATCACGGTTGGAGTTGGCGGCTGAAGTAGGTGGTGTTGCAGCAGGACGTGTAGAAGTAGAAGATGTATGTGGTGTCCATGATGAAGATCGACCTACAGAAAAATTAGTTCACGCCAATGCCTGTCGATCCTGCACTTTACGTTCAGCTTTGCAAGCAAGATGGAATAAATGAGTGATATTGTTATAATCCTTATACTCTAAAATGGTCTGAATCTCTCTATTTAGCCCCCATAAAACATGTAAGCATAGCTTCGTTATCCTCAACAATACCACATCTAATCAATCCAGTTTGTAATTCCTGATAATATTCCTCTACAATTTTCTCCCTTGTTTTAAACGCTGTAATTTTTTAAGTAATTCGCGTTTATAATATGGTGGAACCCAACGAGTAAGCATAGCATTTTTCAAAGTAGCCCAAGTAGTTGGGATATTATCATGATATAATCTAGAATGTTCAGACCACCAAACACAAGCAAAACTAGTGAGTGCACAAACAACAGCCGCAACATGTCTATCCTCGGGATATTGTAAGCATGTAAAATGTTGTTCAGTTTCTAACTTCCAGGTAAGATATACATTAGGAATGTATCTACCCTCAAAGGGTGAAATATTTTAGTTTAAGGAGATGGTCAGGATCTCGTACCTGAGCGAGTGGTGCAGCCCTACCATTGCGATTGTATGCATGTGGACGACCTGGTGCTGGTGCTGGTGGTTGCACGTATATCTGATTTCCACAACTTCATCCTTGTAATCACCCTAATATTTGTCGTGCTCCTCGACAGTAGTAGGAGGAGCCACAGAAGCTATGGCACCCCGGCTCAGAGCAACCAGTTTACCTTGCATTGCCAGCCCAGAGATCTAGTTTTCTGGCAACACACAACAACTTGGTACAGAATACAACCGCTTTATTGATGCTAGCGGAAACATAGGTTCGATATTACATCAAGTAGCGAGGCCAAGCGGCACACACGGTGCGGCTAAACAGTATGTACATTATTTAATGAACATGAAGGGGCCTCGATCACGACAACTACGCGGCAGCGGAACGACGACGAAGCGGAACTCCATAGCACAGGGACACCGATGTGGACACGATCTAGACACGGGAAGCACTCTGAAATGATAAGACTTTCCTGAAATCTGGCATGACACTCCAGGTCAGTACATTGAATGTACTTGCAAGCTCACAACAAGTATAAGCATAATGGCAAACAATAATATGACAATTAAGCAGGTTAAATGCAAGTCTACAACAGACTACTCATGCAGTAAATCATGTTTGTGCACCGAGTCCCTTGGACTCTCTTACCAAATGGGTTATCTCGTAACCAACCTCATCATTACGGTGATCACTCCCGGATTGCAAATGAAACCAACACTTTGGTTCCCACAACAACGACCATCTTCATGGTCCCAACAATTTCATCACATAACCAGGGCCAACCATATAACTTTAGTGTGCAAGATTAACTTAGTCTTGTTGATCCATGGTGAGACCTACTTACGAGCTATGTCCGTAACCAAGGACGCGGCTATCGATAGATTTAATAAACACTCTGCAAAGGTTAGTACATTGTACCCACACCACGGAACCCAAGGCCTCGCACTCCCATTCGAGTGGACCAATGGCATTCCGACAGAACCCTCCCATTGCCATGACACTCTCTCGGCCACTCCGACCAACTCCCCTCTTGGGCTAAGTCATGGGTGGCCCCGGTGTCTACCAAAGACATCCAACGGCCACCGTCGTGGCAAAACAATCAACGGTCCTAAACGGGGACAAGGTACCATAACAACAACGGGCACACAAGGTTATGTCTGCTTACCGGGCCAGGGTACCACACGCCCATAACCTTCCCTTGTTGGAGGCACTGACTAGAGGCATGACAACAGACCGAATAAAGGCCTTCCCATAAAGGCAAATGTGGTTGCACTAGGAAGCTCGATTTGGTGGCACCATGACTCGATCAACATTATGTTCAAGTTGAATTATCATCAGGTTTAACTTGAAATAAAAGTACTTGAGTCATAGTATGCTATGAACATGCAACTATCCGACATGCACTATATCCACATAACACTAAAGTGAACGGATCAACATCATAGAATCATTCTACTTGCACTACTAAGCACTTTAACTCACTGGTTTCAACTTCACTGGTTTTACTACCATCATTTTTAGTTATGCCATTAACATATTAAAATCATTAACTCATATATGAAAATGATACCAATCATAACCAAACAATAGCCATACTACCAAAAATATTTCTACTGCCTCACACTAGTCCATGTACTCAAACACTATTGTAAACTAAGCACTTCAATCATGACAAAGTAACTAGCATAAACATTATTCATTAAATGATTAAATGCATGAAATAAATCATATTCAAGTTGGAAAAATCATAAATATTGAAATGACACCATGCAAATATTTGTGTGGCTTGCCTTAGCACAAAGGAGGGTCACACTCCTCCTGGTTCTCCTCTAGGCAAGCTTCTCCTTCTGGAAATAAATAAGACAGCAAAAAGAAAACATCAAGAACACTTCTAAAATTCACAAGAAATTCTAGACAGCAGAGAAAAATATCAAATTTGGTGTGCTGCTAGAATATTTCAATACAAACACAATGCAAAAAGAATCAATTCATTTGGACTTATGGTTTAGGAGTTAAGACTGGTCAAAGTTTCTGGTCAATATTTGAATTAAATTCAAATAAACAGAAAACCAGGGGGTGACGTCGAAGGCGAATTCCAGCGGGGCGCCACCACTTATACCGCTTCGGGCGCGGCTGAGTGGCTGACAGTGGGCCCTCGTGGTCAGGTTTATAGAGAGAGGGAGGGAAACAGAGGAGGGGCGGCGAATCGCCGGCGATTCTCCGGCGAGGAGAGGTCGGCGGCCGCCGTGGAGGGGAGGAATGGATGCGCAAGACTACGGCGAGCTTGTACGTACCCGAAATGTGGCTAGGGGTGGACGGAGCGTGTCGCGGTGGTCTTCTACAGAGACGTCGGCGGAGGGAGCTCGTCGGAGATGGCGATTCCAGCGAGGCAGGGTGTTTCCAGGGGCTCCAACTGCACCAGCGCGCACCAGTGGTTCACCAGAGACACGCCGAAGGAGTCGGTCGAGCTCGAGAGGCTCTGGAGGAGGGGGAAGCAACAGAGGGGATCGCCGGCAAACTCCGGTCAGGAACGGCGGCTAGAGGCCTGCCTGGCTGGGCTGCAGCTATCTACTGCATCGTGGTGGTTGTGTGAGTGTGTTGAGGTGCTTGGAGAGGCTGGGGAGGGTCTGTATTTATAGGCGGAGGTTAGGGGGTCTCGAGCTCTGCCAGAGCTCTCTGGAAATGGCGCACGGCGATGAAGAGCTCCAGTGAGAGTAGGAGAAGAGGCCGGGGTTCATGCGACCACTGTGGGAGGGAGGAGACGAGCACAGGGGCTCGGGTGGCGACGAGAACAGTGGCACGGGTGCACTGTGCGCTTGGCTGAGTCGTGCCCGTGCTCGCTGCGGTGAGCTCCGGCATCAGCGAGTGCCAGGGGAGAGTTAAGGGCTTTGGAACGAAGATGGTGGTGCGGTTTGGCAAGGTGCGGTGAGCGGCGAAGCGAGCACGAGCTCAACAGAGGCTCGGGCGCGACGCAGAGCACGTCGGCCGTATGCCAGCACGCTTGGACGAATGCGGTCACCGTGTGAACTCTGGCATCACGCCACGCAGTGCATTAAATTCATGTATGGCGTGTAGTCCTTGCTAGTTTGGGTTGAGCCAAGGTCTTGAGTTGATCACAGGTCGACTGTGCTAGTGTGTAGAATCCTGGCAAGTTTCTGGACAGAAACTTGTGAGGTTAAAAGAGAGAAATCTAGAAGGAGTTTAGGGCTACGCTTTGGTGGTTAGGGGTTTCTTAGGAGGGTAATGAAGCCCTAAAAATTTCAACTCCATTGGATCAAGGAAAAATGCACTTCCTGTAGAAACTGCATTTTCTGGCCAGAACAGAAAAGATTTTCTGTAGCAGAAATATTCCAAATAACTATGAAATATTTTTACACAGGGAGGTGTGCCAAGGTCCAAAGAATATTCAGGAATTTTCTCAGATTTTTGTGGGCAAGAAAAATGAGGGTTGCTTTGGAGCATATGTAACTAAAGTGAGGTGTTAGAGAGGAAATGAATATTTTTCATTTATGAAAAATATTCCTAGGGCCATTTTGTGATATACCAGAGAGGAAATGAGTTGTTTGAGAGGGAGGTGAGTCACTTTGGTGAAAATCAAGGACATGCCCAAGTGATTAAGTCCAACTGAGTTGATTCAAAACTCCAAATTAAAATCAAATGGCAATGAAATCCAGAAAAAGAAAAAGAGCAAAAACCAGGATGTCACAAACCTCCCCCACTTAGGATGAATCTCTTTCTCGAGATTCGGTTGCTCGGGAAAACAATTCTGGATAGGATGCTCTTAAAAAGTCCTCTCTTTCCCAAGTTGCTTCTTCCTCGGTGTGATGCTCCCACTGTACCTTATAAAATTTGATCACCTTACTGCGAGTGACTCTTTCCGTTTCATCCAATAATCGGAACAGTTTCTCCTCATAGGTTAAATCCATAGCAAGCTCTATTTCTGCCATATCAGTCCTTTTCTCGGGTGGCGAGATACACCTTCTCAACTATGAGACATGGAACACACTGTGCACTTCTGACAATTCCGATGGTAGTTCCAACTGATAAGCAACTGTACCAACTTTGGACATAACTGGGAATGGACAAATATATCTGGGTGCAAGTTTTCCTCGGGTATGAAACCTCTTGACTCCTTTCATGGGTGTGACTCGGAGGTACACACGTTCTCCGGGTTCAAAACTAATCTGACGGTGCTTTGAGTCATAGTAGCTCTTTTGTCGGGACTTAGTCAATTTCAATCTATCTCGGATCTCCTGGACTTGCTTTTCAGCCTCCATCATTAAGTCGGTTCCAAAAATACGGCTATCTCCGGTTTGAGACCAGTTTAGCGGAGTGCGGCACTTACGGCCATACAAAGCTTCATATGGTGACATCTTGAGGCTGGTCACGAAGCTGTTGTTGTAAGAGAACTCAGCATAAGGCAGACAATTTTCCCACTTAGGCCCTTGGGCCAAAGCACATGCTCGGAGCATATCTTCAAGTATTTGATTTACTCGCTCAGTCTGCCCGTCTGTCTGAGGATGGTAGGCGGTGCTGTACTTTAGTGCGGTTCCCAAGGCTTGATGGAGACGTGACCAGAATGCGGAGGTAAAGAGAGAACCTCTGTCGAAAGTGATAGTTCTTGGCACTCCATGTAAACTGACGATTCTGGACACATATAACTGTGTGAGTTGGTCGGCTCGGTAGGTGGTTTGGATGGGAATGAAGTGACCTACCTTTGTCAGCATGTCCACCACAACCCATACTGCATCATTGCCTCGGTGGGTCCTTGGTAGACCTGTGATGAAATCCATGCAGACATCGTCCCACTTCCATTGTGGAATGGGCAAAGGGTGAAGAAGTCCGGCGGTTTTCTGGTGTTCCGCCTTCACTTTGTTACATATATCGCAACAAGCGACAAAATAGGCGATGGCCTTCTTCATTCCATCCCACCAAAATGACTGACGAAGGTCTTCGTACATCTTGGTACATCCTGGATGGATTGAGTACGAAGATTCGTGCGCTTCTATCAAGATCTTCTGTCGCAGGTCTGCTTGCTCAGGTACGCAAATCCGTCCTCGAAACCTCAGCGTACCTTGCTCATCCTTCGAGAAATCCTGGGTCTTGCCTTCTTGCATACGCTTGACATGGTGTTGCAGGACAGAGTCATCTTGCTGGGCCATGCGGATTTATTCTTCGAGAGTAGGGGTAACTTCCAAGATATTGGCAAGGTCAGCCTCAACAATAACCAGGTTAAGCTGAGCGATCTCTTCTTGGAGTTCGGGAGGCAAGGACTCCATCAGGGCGTTCAGATTGGCGGGCTTGCGGCTGAGGGTATCGGCAACCACATTGGCCTTACCGGGATGATAATTTATTCCAAGATCATAATCCTTGACCAATTCGAGCCATCTTCGCTGTCGGAGTTTCAAGTCCGGTTGGGTGAATATATACTTGAGACTCGTGTGGTCGGTAAATACCTGACATCTTTTGCCAATGAGGTAATGCCTCCAAATTTTTAATGCGTGCACAACTGCGGCCAATACCAAATCATGGGTTGGGTAGTTCCCTTCGTGGGGTCGTAGCTAGCTGTCGAGATGCGTATGCTACAACCTTGCCATCTTGCATGAGTACACATCCAATACCTCTCCTAGATGCGTCACAATATACATCAAAGCTGCAGTAGATGTCTGGGAGGGTCAACACAGGTGATGTTGTCAATCTGGTCTTCAACTCATTGAAGCTTTTCTCACAGTCCCCAGACCATACAAATTTCTTATCCTTCTTGAGGAGTTCTGTCATTGGCTTGGCAATCTTAGAGAAGCCTTCGATGAATCGACTGTAGTATCCGGCTAATCCAAGAAAACTCTGGATCTCAGTTACTGTCGTGGGTGCTGTCCAATCAAGTACGTCCTTCACTTTGCTTGGGTCCACAGCTATGCCTTCTGCCGAAAGAACATGCCCCAAAAATCTGACTTGCTTGAGCCAAAATTCACATTTGCTGAATTTCGCATATAGTTGATGGTCACGGAGTCTTTGCAAGACTTCTCTGATGTGTCCCTTGTGCTCTTCTTCACCCTTCGAGTATATGATGATGTCATCAATGAAGACCACCACAAACTTATCCAAGAAGTCCATGAATACTTTATTCATCATATGCATGAAGAAAGTGGGGGCGTTGGTGAGACCGAATGACATGACCGTATATTCGTAAAGACCGTATCGAGTGGTGAACGCGGTCTTAGGAATATCCTCCTTCTTGATTTTGAGTTGGTGGTATCCGGTCCACAAATCAATCTTGGAGAATACTTTTGCCCCACTGAGTTGATCAAACAAATCATCAATCCTCGGAAGTGGATATTTGTTCTTGGTAGTGACATCATTCAACTGACGGTAATCCACACACATTCTGAGACTGCCGTCCTTCTTGTCCATGAAGATTGCGGGTGATCCACATGGTGAAGAGCTCGGACGAATGTATCCTTTCTGTAGCATCTCATCAAGCTATTTCTTCAGCTCCACCAACTCGGATGAAGGCATCCAGTAATACTTCTTGTATATAGGTGTGGTCCCGGGCACAAGGTCAATTGCAAACTCAAGCTCTCGGTCTGGCGGCATTCCTGGTAATTCCTCAGGAAATACATCTGGAAACTCACTGACCACAGGAATTAGATCCAACTCTTCAGCTTGAGCTGCGAAGACCATTTCTTTCTTGGGTATGCCCCCTTCGAGCAAAGAATTGTATAGTTTGGCCTTCCCGACTTGTGAAGGTGACTTCTCTGGTCGCACAATTGATGCATACTTGATGTTGGGTCAACCAGTTCATTCCCAAAATAATATCCAACTTGGCAAACTCGATGACTATCAAAGAAGCTGGGAAGCTGACTCCCTTGATGTCAATCTCCAATTTGCGGTAGGCCAGATTGCTTTTCAGCACGGATCCGGGGATTGTACCATCATACTCTTTCCCAAAATCGAGCAAGAAAACTTGTTTTGGGCAACAAAACTCCGCAAAATAAAAGAGTGGGAAGCCCCAGAGTCAAACAAAATTATTGCAGGTATGCTATTAACAGGAAACATACCAATGATGACTTCTGGGTCCTCTTGGGCTTCGTCTGTGGAGAGGTGGTGAACTTGCCCTTGGATGGTCTTCTGGCCAGGATATTGTCCCATGTGGTTGACTTGCAGCCTAAATGGAGCATTTGTCTTGCCGCTCTTGGGGCACTGTCTGGCGTAATGCCCGGTCTTCCCACAAGAAAAACACAAATTGTTGCGCTGACACTCTTCGCGTACCGGGCTGGTCACGACATTCTTGACTTGAGTAGTAGTCTTGTTAACATTCTGCTGCCAATTGGGCTTGTACTCAACCTGAGTCTGCTGCCAGGTACGAGCCTTCTGCATTGGCTGTCCATCCTTCTTAGGCCCGAACTTGCGCTTATGATCATTGTTAGTGGGTTTATTGTCGTGCATGAGCTTGTGTTCTTGTTCTGCAATGAGGGCTTTGTTTACCAGAGTCTGGAAATCCGGAAAGTCGAGCATACTGAGAGTGCATCTGAGGTGTTGATTCAATCCTCCAAGAAATCTGTCGATCTTCCTTTCTTCCGTAGCCACATCATAGAGAGAATAGCGGGCCAAATGGTTGAACTTATGCAAATACTCACTTACTGACAGGCTTCCTTGGGTGAGAGCGAGGAATTCACGCTGCTTGACCTTCATAATATCGGTGGGAATATGGTACTTGCGGAAATGGTCTTTGAATTTAGCCCAAGGGATTTCATCGTCCGCCGGCCACATCGCTTTCGCATTATCCCACCATATAGCGGCAGCTCCTTCAAGGTAGTGTGTAGCAAATGGAACCTTGTCAACTTCCTCAGTGCGAGCAATCTCAAGCTTCTTCTCAATAGTCCGTAACCAATCATCGGCTTCCAAAGGATCGATAACTTGACTGAAACTGGGAGGCTTAGTCCTCTGAAACTATGACAGCTTAGAGTGATGGCCATTCTGATTTCCATTCTGCCCAACCATAGCTTGCACACTTTTCAACAGTTCGATTAGATCGTTGTTTCTTCTTTCTTCGAACATGCGCATGATTTGTTCAGTGGATGGTGGATGTAGCGGTGGATGCGGTGGTGGTGGATACGGCTCGAGGGAATGTCCTGCCTGTCTTGCTGAGCGATGAACAGGGACATCCTCACCAGCGTGAGTGCTGCTGCCTCCCCGCGTCATCCTATTGTTTGTTTTTCCCAATATGAGGCAACCGAGATGAGCAACATCCAAAAATGGGACGAAAAGCAAGCGGCAAACCCGAAAGAAAGCAGCAAAAGCCAAGGCAAATAATAAAAAGTTCCGACATAATTATACATAGACTCATACATGAAAGGGAACATCATGACGGGTTCGACTACGCTCATACATGAAATGGTACATCATGACAAGTACGACTACATCCGTACATCAAGAATTATGACAACTGCGGATACTCTGACGACCTAGGGCTCTGCTGGTCCTGCTGGGTTCTCTACTGAACCGGACTCAGATCCTGAACTGACGATGTTAACGGAAACCTCCGGGTTAAAGGTAACAAGACGACGCTGCCTCGAGGGCCCTCCCTCAGGGGCAGATGCGGGATGAGGCTGGAGCATAGGTGCTATGGGAGTAGCGAGAAGTATAACCCACTCGACAGGGGCACTGTGGGGAGTCACGGTCGAGGCGCCCGAGCTACTCGAAGGAGTAACCGGGGTAACTGGCGAGCTAGAAACTGGTGCAATATAGGGAGTAAATCCCCTGGAAGGTGGAGTGGGATAGGACCTAGCGGCCACTAAAGCAGTGTGAGTACGAGTCAGCTCTCGGGCCAGCTCGTGAATCAGAAGATAACTAGCAGTGACATAGCGAGAAAGGTGGCTAGCAGCGCTATCGGCCGCCGGATCAACGACAGGAAAGCGGACACGACCATCATCGTGCAGGGAGGGGTAGTGGTAGAAACCTGGGTGGGTCTGCATCTGGATCTCGTTATAGCGGAGCTCAACGAGAATCTCAAACGCAGCAAACTGAATAGCCTGAGCGGGGGTAGAAGCGAAACCACTCCTAGAAGAACGAGTGTGAGTGCTAGCTGTCGTACGGCAGCGCAGGGTAACCACCGCGTGATACTCGTACACTGAATCTGCTAGGCACTCCCGGTACACCCGATACACCGGGTCGTCACCATGAGGGTAGAGTTGACGCCACACAAGCCGAAGAAGGTGCGGTGCCTGCTCCACCTGACACGCATACGGCACTGGAGCCATCTACACTCACAACCATTAGTCGGTTAGAAATAACAATACATCAAATGCATGTAATGCAGCAAGCAGATGCAAACACTACCGGCACTCAAAAACCATCTATCTACTGTTTAACTAACGCGTCGGTGGTCTAGCGTGTCCTACAGTCAGTGCGGCTCTGATACCAAGCATTGTGGCACCCCGGCTCAGAGCAACCGGTTTACCTTGCATTGCCAGCCCAGAGATCTAGTCTTCTGGCAACACACAACAACTTGGTACAGAAAACAACCGCTTTATTAATGCTATCAGAAACATAGGTTCAATATTATATCAAGTAGCAAGGCCAAGTGGCACACACGGTGCGGCTGAACAATATGTACATTATTTAATGAACATGAAGGGGCCTCGATCACGATAACTACGCGGCAGCGGAACGACGATGAAGCGGAACTCCATATCACAGGGACATCGATGTGGACACGGTCTAGACACGGGTAGCACTCCGATCCGATAAGACTTTCTTGAAATCTGGCATGACATGCCAGGTCAGTACATTGATTGTACTTGCAAGCTCACAACAAGTATAAGCATGATGGCAAACAATAATATGACAATTAAGCAGGTTAAATGCAAGTCTACAACAGACTACTCATGCAATGAATCATGCTTGTGCACCGAGTCCCTCGGACTCTCTTACCAAACGGGTTACCTCGTAACCAACCTCATCATTATGGTGATCACTCCCGGATCACAAACGAAACCAACACTTTGGTTCCCATAACAACGACCATCTTCATGGTCCCAACAATTTCATCACATAACCAGTGCCAACCATATAACTTTAGTGTGCAAGATTAACTTAATCATGTTGATCCATGGTGTGACCTACTTACGAGCTATGTCCGTGACCGAGTACGCGGCTATCGATAGATTTAATAAACACTCTGCAGAGGTTAGTACACTGTACCGACACCACGGAACCCATGGCTTCGCACTCCCATTCGGGTGGACCAACGGCATTCCGACAAAACCAACCCATTGCCATGACACTCTCCCGGCCACTCCGACCCACTCCCCTCTAGGCTAAGTCATGGGTGGCCCCGATGTCAACCTGTGACATCCAACGGCCACCGTCGTGGCAAAACAATAAACGGTCCCAAACGGGGACAAGGTACCATAACAACAACGGGCACACAAGGTTATGTCTGCTTACCGGGCCAGGGTACCGCATGCCCATAACCTTCCCTCGTTGGAGGCACCGACTAGAGGCATGACAACGAATTGAATAAGGGCCTTCCCATAAAGGCAAATGTGGTTGCACTGGGAAACTCGATTCGGTGGCACCATGACTCGATCAACATTATGTTCAAGTTGAATTATTATCAGGTTTAACTTGAAATAAAAGAACTCGAGTCATAGTATGCCATGAACATGCAACTATCTGACATGCGCTATATCCACATAACACGAAAGTAAACGGATCAACATCATATAATCATTCTACTTGCACTACTAATCACTTTAACTCACTGGTTTCAACTTCACGGGTTTTCAATCGCATCCTTTTTAGTTATGCCATTAACATAGTAAAATCAATACCTCATATATGAAAATAATACCGATCATAACCAAACCATAGCCATACTACCAAGGTACTTCTACTGCCTCACACTAGTTCATGCACTCAAACACTACTGTAAACTAATCACTTCAATTATGACAAAGTAAACTAGCATAAGCAATATTTATTAAATGATTAAATGCATGAAATAAACCATAGTCAAGTTGGAAAAATCATAATTATTGAAATGACACCATGCAAATATTTGTGTGGCTTGCCTTAGCACAGAAGAGGGTCACACTCCTCCTGGCTCTCCTCTAGGCAAGCTTCTCCTTCTGAAAATAAATAAAACAGCAAAAAGAAAACATCAAGAACACTTCAGAAATTCACCAGAAATTCTAGGCAGCAGAGAAAAATCTCAAATTTTGTGTGCTGCTAGAATATTTCAATACAAACACAATGCAAAAAGAATCAATTCATTTGGACTTATGGTTTAGGAGTTAGGACTGGTCAAAGTTTCTGGTCAAAATTTAAATTAAATTCAAATAAAAAGAAAACCAGGGGGGTGACATCGAAGGCGTAATCACGCAGGGCGCCACCACTTATACCGCTTCAGGCGCGGCTGAGTGGTTGATAGTGGGCCCCTGCGGTCAGGTTTAGAGAGAGAGGGAAACAGAGGAGGGGCGGCGAATCGCTGATGATTCTCCGGTGAGGACGGGTCGGCGGCCGCCGTGGAGGGGGGAATGGATGTGCAAGACTACGACAAGCCTGTACGTACATGAAACGTGGCTAGGGGTGGACGGAGCGTGTTGCGGTGGTCTTCTCCAGAGACGTAGGCGGAGGAAGCTTGTCGGAGTTGGCGATTCCGGCGAGGCAGGGTCGGTCCAGCAGCTCCAACAGCACCAGCGCGCACCAGTGGTTCACCAGAGACACGCCGAAGAAGTCGATCGAGCTCGAGAGGCTCTGGAGGAGTGGGAAGCAACAGAGGGGATCGCCAGTGAGCTCGGGTCGGGAACGGCGGCCAGAGGCCTGGCCGGCCGGGCTGCGGCTATCTACTGCGTCATGGTGGTTGTGTGAGTGTGTTGAGGTGCTCGGAGAGGCTCTGGAGGCGCTGTATTTATAGGCGAGGGGGGAGGGGGCTCGGGCTCCACCGGAGTTCTCTAGAGATGGCGACCAGCGACGAGAGGTGTCAGTGAGAGGGGGGGAAGAAGTCATGGCTCACGCGGCCACTATGTGAGGGAGGAGACGAGCACAGGGGCTCGGGTGGCGACGAGAACAGTGGCACGGGCGCACTTGGCCGCGTCGTGCCCGTGCTCGCTGCGGCGAGCTCCGGTGCCGGCGAGTGCCAGTGGAGAGTTAAGGGCTTCGGAACAAAGATGGTGGCGCGGTTTGGCAAGGTGCGACAAGCGGGGAAGCGAGCACGAGCTCAACAGAGGCTCGGGCGCGACGTAGAGCGTGTCGGCCGTATGCCAACACGCTTGGATGAACGCGGTCACCGCGTGAACTCTGGCATCAGGCCACACAGTGCATTAAATTCATGTCTGGCATGTAGTCCTTGATGGTTTGGGTTGATCCAAGGTCTTGAGTTGATCACAGGTCGACTGTGTGAGAGTGTAGCATCTTGGCAAGTTTCTGGACAGAAACTTGTGAGGTTAATAGAGAGAGATCAAGAAGGAGTTTAGGGTTAAGCTTTCGTGGTTAGGGGTTTCTTAGGAGGGTAATGAAGCCCTGAAAATTTCAACTCCATTCGATTAACGAAAAATGCACTTCCTGTAGAAACTGCATTTTCTGGCCAGAACAGAAAAGATTTTCTGTAGCAAAAATATTCCAAATAACTATGAAATATTTTTACACAGGGAGGTGTGCCAAGGTCCAAAGAATATTCAGGAATTTTCTCAGATTTTTGTGGGCAAGAAAAATGAGGGTTGCTTTGGAGCATATGTAACTGAAGTGAGGTGTTAGAGAGGAAATGAATATTTTTCATTTATGAAAAATATTCCTAGGGCCATTTTGTGATATATCAGAGAGGAAATGATGTGTTTGAGAGGGAGGTGGGTCACTTGGGTGAAAATCAAGGACATGCCCAAGTGATTAAGTCCAACTGAGTTGATTCAAAACTCCAAATTCAAATCAAATGGCAATGAAATCCAGAAAAAGAAAAAGAGCAAAAACCAGGATGTCACACATATACAACTCTTCTTTAAGAAATCCATTAAGGAATGCAGTTTTGACGTCCATTTGCCAGATTTCATAATCATAAAATGCGGCAATTGCTAACATGATTCGGACAGACTTAAGCATCGCTACGGGTGAGAAAGTCTCATCGTAGTCAACTCCTTGAACTTGTCGAAAACCTTTCACGACAAGTCGAGCTTTGTAGACAGTAATATTACCATCAGTGTCAGTCTTCTTCTTGAAGATCCATTTATTCTCTATGGCTCGCCGATCATCGGGCAAGTCCACCAAAGTCCATACTTTGTTCTCATACATGGATCCTATCTCAGATTTCATGGCCTCAAGCAATTTATCGGAATCTGGGCTCATCATAGCTTCTTCATAATTCGTAGGTTCGTCATGGTCTAGTAACATGACTTCCAGAACAGGATTACCGTACCACTCTGGTGTGGATCGTGCTCTAGTTGACCTACGAGGTTCAGTAGTAACTTGATCTGAAGTTTCATGATCATCATCATTAGCTTCCTCTCTAGTTGGTGTAGATATCACGGGAACCGTTTTCTGTGATGAGCTACTTTCCAATTCGAGAGAAGGTACAATTACCTCATCAAGTTCTACTTTCCTCCCACTCACTTCTTTCGAGAGAAACTCCTTCTCTAGAAAGTTTCCATTCTTGGCAACAAAGATCTTGCCATCGGATCTGTGGTAGAAGGTGTACCCAATTGTGTCCTTAGGGTATCCTATGAAGACGCACTTCTTCGATTTGGGTTCGAGCTTATCAGGCTAAAGCCTTTTGACATAAGTGTCGCAACCCCAAACTTTAAGAAACGACAGCTTAGGTTTCTTGCCAAACCATAGTTCATACGGTGTCATCTCAATGGATTTAGATGGTGCCCTATTTAATGTGAATGCGGCTGTCTCTAATGCATAACCCCAAAATGATAGTGGTAAATCGATAAGAGATATCATAGATCGCACCATATCTAATAAAGTACGGTTACGACGTTCGGACACACCATTACGCTGTGGTGTTCCAGGTGGCGTGAGTTGTGAAACTATTCCACATTGTTTTAAATGAAGGCCAAACTCATAACTCAAATATTCGCCTCCGCGATCAGATCGTAGAAACTTTATTTTCTTGTTACGATGATTCTCCACTTCACTCTGAAATTCTTTGAACTTTTCAAATGTTTCAGACTTGTGTTTCATCAAGTAGATATACCCATATCTGCTCAAATCATCTATGAAGGATAGAAAATAACGATACCCGCCGCGAGCCTCAACCCTCATCGGACCGCATACATCGGTATGTATTGGCTCGCTCCATTGTTCTGTAGAATGGAGTTTTAGTCATCTTGCCCATGAGGCATGGTT
Organism: Thinopyrum elongatum; assembly: GCA_011799875.1. Taxonomy (NCBI): domain Eukaryota; kingdom Viridiplantae; phylum Streptophyta; class Magnoliopsida; order Poales; family Poaceae; genus Thinopyrum; species Thinopyrum elongatum. The sequence continues at coordinate 212,907,582 of CM022301.1, read as the reverse complement.
CGCAAGTATCAAATGATTCATAATCAAGTGATTCCAAAAGCCCATCTGCATGGAGTTTCTTCGTGCGCTTTACACCAATATGACCTAAACGACAGTGCCACAAATATGTTGCACTATCATTATCAACTTTGCATCTTTTGGCATCAATATTATGAATATGTGTATCACTACGATCGAGATTCAATAAACCATTTACATTGGGTGTATGACCATAGAAGGTTTTATTAATGTAAACAGAACAACAATTATTATTTGACTTAAATGAATAACCGTATTGCAATAAACATGATCCAATCATATTCATGCTCAACGCAAACACCAAAAAACATTTATTTAGGTCCAACACTAATCCCGAAGGTAGAGAGAGTGTGTGATGGTGATCTTATCAACCTTGGAATCACTTCCAACACACATCGTCACCTCGTCCTTAACTAGTCTCTGTTCATTTTGCAACTCCTGTTTCGAGTTACTAATCTTAGCAACTGAACCGGTATCAAATACGAATTGTTAACTAGTATCCCATGTGGTTGACTGGCCTAAATGGAGCATTTGTCTTGCCGCTCTTGGGGCACTGTCTGGAGTAATGCCTGGTCTGCCCACAAGAAAAACACGAATTGTTGCGCTGACACTCTTCGCGTACCGGGCTGGTCACGACATTCTTGACTTGAGTAGTAGTCTTGTTAACATTCTGCTGCCAATTGGGCTTGTACTCAACCTGAGTCTGCTGCCAGGTACGAGCCTTCTGCACTGGCTGTCCATCCTTCTTAGGGTCGAACTTGCGCTTATGATCATTGTTAGCGAGTTTATTGTCGTGCACGATCTTGTGTTCTCGTTCTGCTATGAGGGCTTTGTTTACCAGAGTCTGGAAATCCGGAAAGTCGAGCATACTGAGAGTGCATTTGAGGTGTTGATTCAGTCCTCCAAGAAATCTGTCGATCTTCCTTTCTTCCGTAGCCACATCATAGAGAGAATAGCGGGCCAAATGGTTGAACTTATGCAGATACTCACTTACTGACAGGCTTCCTTGGGTGAGAGCGAGGAATTCACGCTGCTTGACCTTCATAATACCGGCGGGAATATGGTACTTGCGGAAATGGTCTTTGAATTTAGCCCAAGTGATTTCATCGTCCGCCGGCCACATCGCTTTCGCATTATCCCACCATATAGCGGCAGCTCCTTCAAGGTAGTGTGTAGCAAACGGAACCTTGTCGACTTCCTCAGTGTGAGCAATCTCAAGCTTCTTCTCAATTGCCCATAACCAATCATCGGCTTCCAAAGGATCGATAACTTGACTGAATCTGGGAAGCTTAGTCATCTGAAAGTCTGACAGTTTAGAGTGATGGCCATTCTGATTTCCATTCTGCCCAACCATAGCTTGCACACTTTTCAACAGCTCAATCAGATCGTTGTTTCTTCTTTCTTCGAACATGTGCATGATTTGTTCAGTGGATGGCGGATGTGGTGGTGGAGGCGGTGGTGGTGGATATGGCTCGGGGGAATGTCCTGCCTGTCTTGCTGAGCGACGAACAGGGACATCCTCACTAGCGTGACTGCTGCTGCCTCCCCGCATCATCCTATTGTTTGTTTTTCCCAATATGAGGCAACCGAGATGAGCAACATCCAAAAATGGGAAGAAAAGCAAGCGACAAACCCGAAAGAAAGCAGCAAAAACCAAGGCGAATAATAAAAAGCTCCAACATAATTATACATAGACTCATACATGAAAGGGAAACATCATGGCAAGTACGACTACATCCGTACATCAAGCATCATGACACTACGGATACTCGGACGGTCTAGTGCTTCGCTGGTCCTGCTGGGTCCTCTCCTGAGCCGGACTCAGATCCTGAACTGACGACGTTAATGGAAACCTCCGGGTTAAAGGTGACACGATGACACTGCCTCGAGGGCTCTCCCTCAGGGGCAGGCGCGGGATGAGGCTGGAGCACAGGTGCTGCGGGAGTAGCGAGAAGTGAAATCCACTCGGCAGGGGCACAGTGGGGAGTCACGGTCGAGGTGCCTGAGCTACTCGAAGGAAAAACCGAGGTAACTGGCGAGCTAGAAACTGGTGCAATATAGGGAGTAAATCCCCTGGAAGGTGGAGTGGGATAGGACCTAGCGGCCACTAAAGCAGTGCGAGCATGAGTCAGCTCTCGGGCTAGCTCGTGAATCAGAAGATAACTAGCAGTGACATAGCGAGAAAGGTGGCTAGCAGCGCTATCAGCCGCCGGATCAACGACAAGAAAGCGGACACGACCATCATCGTGCAGGGAGGGGTAGTGGTAGAAACCTGGGTGGGTCTGCATCTGGATCTCGTTATAGCGGAGCTCAACGAGAATCTGAAATGCAACAAACTGAATAGCCTGAGCGGGGGTAGAAGCGAAACCACTCCTAGAAGAATGAGTGTAAGTGCTAGCTGTCGTACTGCTGCGCAGGGTAACCACCGCAGGATACTCGTACACTAAATCTGCTAGGCACTCCCGGTACACCCGATACACTGGGTCGTCACCGTGAGGGTAGAGTCGACGCCACACATGCCGAAGAAGGTGCGGTGAAGTGTACGGTGCCAGCTCCACCTGACATGCATACGGCACTGGAGCCATCTACACTCACATCCATTAGTCGGTTAGAAATAACAATACATCAAATGCATGCAATGCAGCAAGCAGATGCAAACACTACTGGCACTCAAAAACCATCTATCTACCATTTAACTAACGCGTCGGCGGTCTAGCGTGTCCTACAGTCAGCGCGGCTCTGATATCAAGCGTTGTGGCACCCCAGCTCAGAGCAACCGGTTTACCTTGCATTGCCAGCCCAGAGATCTAGTCTTCTGGCAACACACAACAACTTGGTACAGAATACAACCACTTTATTGATGCTAGCAAAAACATAGGTTTGATATTACATCAAGTAGCGAGGCCAAGCGGCACACACGGTGCGGCTGAATAGTATGTACATTATTTAATGAACATGAAGGCGCCTCGATCACGACAACTACGCGGCAGTGGAACGACGACGAAGCGGAACTCCATAGCACAGGGACACCGATGTGGACACGATCTAGACACGTGAAGCACTCCGATCCGATAAGACTTTCCTGAAATCTGGCATGACACGCCAGGTGAGTACATTGAATGTACTTGCAAGCTCACAACAAGTATAAGCATAATGGCAAACAATAATATGACAATTAAGCAGGTTAAATGCAAGTCTACAACAGTCTACTCATGCAGTAAATCATGTTTGTGCACCGAGTCCCTCGGACTCTCTTACCAAATGGGTTGCCTCGTAACCAACCTCATCATTACGGTGATCACTCCTGGATCGCAAACGAAACCAACACTTTTGTTCCCACAACAATGACCATCTTCATGGTCCCAACAATTTCATCACATAACCAGGGCCAACCATATAACTTTAGTGTGCAAGATTAACTTAGTCGTGTTGATCCATGGTGTGACCTACTTACGAGCTGTGTCCGTAACCGAGAACGCGACTATCGATAGATTTAATAAACACTCTGCAGAGGTTAGTACACTGTACCCACACCACGGAACCCATGGCCTCACACTCCCATTCGGGTGGACCAACGGCATTCCGACAGAACCTTCCCATTGCCATGACACTCTCTCGGCCACTCCGACCAACTCTCCTCTTGGGCTAAGTCATGGGTGGCCTCGATGTCTACCAAAGACATCCAACGGCCACTATCGTGGCAAAACAATCAATGGTCCCAAACGGGTATAAGGTACCATAACAACAATGGGCACACAAGGTTATGTCTGCTTACCGGGCCAGGGTACCGCACGCCCATAACCTTCCCTTGTTGGAGGCACCGACCAGAGGCATGACAACAGACCGAATAAAGGCCTTCCCATAAAGGCAAATGTGGTTGCACTGGGAAGCTTGATTTGGTGGCACCATGACTCGATCAACATTATGTTCAAGTTGAATTATCATCAGGTTTAACTTGAAATAAAAGTACTCGAGTCATAGTATGCCATGAACATGCAACTATCCGACATGCACTATATCCACATAACACTAAAGTGAACGGATCAACATCATAGAATCATTCTACTTGCACTACTAAGCACTTTAACTCACTGGTTTCAACTTCACTGGTTTTACTACCATCATTTCTAGTTATGCCATTAACATATTAAAATCATTAACTCATATATGAAAATGATACCGATCATAACCAAACCATAGCCATACTACCAAAAATATTTCTACTGCCTCACACTAGTCCATGTACTCAAACACTTTTGTAAACTAAGCACTTCAATCATGACAAAGTAACTAGCATAAACATTATTCATTAAATGATTAAATGCATGAAATAAATCATATTCAAGTTGGAAAAATCATAAATATTGAAATGACACCATGCAAATATTTGTGTGGCTTGCCTTAGCACAGAGGAGGGTCACACTCCTCCTGGTTCTCCTCTAGGCAAGCTTCTCCTTCTGAAAATAAATAAAACAGCAAAAAGAAAACATCAAGAACACTTCTAAAATTCACCAGAAATTCTAGACAGTAGAGAAAAATCTCAAATTTGGTGTGCTGCTAGAATATTTCAATACAAACACAATGCAAAAAGAATCAATTCATTTGGACTTATGGTCTTCTCCAGAGACGTCGGCGGAGGGAGCTCATCGGAGATGGCGATTCCGGCGAGGCAGGGCGAGGCAGGGCGATTCCAGGGGCTCCAACTGCACCAGCGCGCACCAATGGTTCACCAGAGACATGCCGGAGGAGTCGGTTGAGCTCGAGAAGCTCTGGAGGAGGGGAAAGCAACAAAGGGGATCGCCGGTGAACTCCGGTCGGGAACGGTGGCCAGAGGCCTGCCCGGCCAGGCTGCGGCTATCTACTGCGTCGTGGTGGTTGTGTGAGTGTGTTGAGGTGCTCGGAGAGGCTGGGGAGGGGCTGTATTTATAGGCGGAGGTGAGGGGGTCTCGAGCTCCGCCGGAGCTCTCTGGAAACGGCGCATGGCGATGAAGAGCTCCAGTGAGAGGAGGAGAAGAGGCCGGGGTTCACGTGACCACTGTGGGAGGGAGGAGACGAGCACAGGGGCTCGGGTGGCGACGAGAACAGTGGCACGGGCGCACTGTGCGCTTGGCCGCGTCGTGCCTGTGCTCGCTGCGGCGAGCTCCGGGGTCGGCGAGTGCCAGGGGAGAGTTAAGGGCTTCAGAACGAAGATGGTGGCGCAGTTTGGCAAGGTGCGGCGAGCGGGGAAGCGAGCACGAGCTCAACAAAGGCTCGGGCGCGATGTAGAGCGCGTCGACCGTATGCCAGCACGCTTGGACGAAAGCGGTCACCGCGTGAACTCTGGCATCACGCCACGCAGTGCATTAAATTCATGTCTGGCGTGTAGTCCTTGCTAGTTTGGGTTGAGCCAAGGTCTTGAGTTGATCACAGGTCGACTGTGCTGGTGTGTAGAATCCTGGCAAGTTTCTGGACAGAAACTTGTGAGCTTAAAAGAGAGAAATCTAGAAGGAGTTTAGGGCTACGCTTTGGTGGTTAGGGGTTTCTTAGGAGGGTAATGAAGCCCTAAAAATTTCAGCTCCATTTTATCAAGGAAAAATGCACTTCCTGTAGAAACTGCATTTTCTGGCCAGAACAGAAAAGATTTTCTGTAGCAAAAATATTCCAAATAACTATGAAATATTTTTGCACGAGGAGGTGTGCCAAGGTCCAAAGAATATTCAGGAATTTTATTAGATTTTTGTGGGCAAGAAAAATGAGGGTTGTTTCGAGCATATGTAACTGAAGTGAGGTGTTAGAGAGGAAATGAATATTTTTCATTTATGAAAAATATTTCTAGGGCCATTTTGTGATATACTAGAGAGGAAATGAGTTGTTTGAGAGGGAGGTGAGTCACTTGGGTAAAAATCAAGGACATGCCCAAGTGATTAAGTCCAACTGAGTTGATTCAAAACTCCAAATTCAAATCAAATGGCAATGAAATCCAGAAAAAGAAAAAGAGCAAAAACCAGGATGTCACAGAAGCATCAGCAACAGTTGCAGCGGCACTAGAATGTTGGCCGGGCTCAATTATTGTCGTTGTTGTTGTTGTTGCTGTTGGTGGTGGTGGTGTTGTTGTTGTTGCTGTTGCTGTTGCTGCTGTTGCTGTTGCTGTTGCTATTGCAGTTGCAGTTGCTGTTCCTGTTGCTGTTGCTATTGCTGTTCCTGTTGCTGTTGCTATTGCTGTTGTTGTTGCTGTTGTTGTTGCTGCTGTTGTTGTTGATGCTGTTGTTGCTGCTGTTGGTGCTGCTGTTGCTGTTGTTGTTGTTGTTGTTGTTGTTGTTGTTGCTGCTGTTGTTGTTGCTGTTGTTGTTGTTGCTGTTGTTGTTGTTGTCGTCGTTGTTGTTGTTGTTGCCATTGTTGTTGTTGCCATTGTTGTTGTTGTTGCCGTTGTTGTTGTTGTTGCTGTTGTTGTTGTTGTTGTTGTTGTTGTTGTTGTTGTTGTTGTTGTTGTTGTTGTTGCTGCTGTTGTTGCTGCTGTTGTTGTTGTTGCTGTTGTTGTATTGCCGTTGTTGTTGTTGTTGCTGTTGTTGCTGCTGCTGCTGTTGCAGAGGTGCGACAGGTGCAGCCGGTGGTGGTTGTGGAAGACGTGCAGGCACTTCATTAAACTTGTCATCCAACTTTGTTTCGAACGTCTTCTCAATGCCATCTATCTTCTCCATGGCCTCTTCAAATTTGTTCAGCACATCTTGCACCTATCCACTCATCATTTGCTGAAATTTATCATGTAACGCCTTGTTCATCATGTTCTCCCAGTCAATCTCGTCGGCTTGTGATCCTGTCATGGTTAGCAGCAATAGAAACACACAAGAATATGGTCCTAGAGACTACTAGGAAGTGGTGGTGGTGTGGTGGAAAGTCACAAAACCGTCAAGCGAATCTCAAATTCTATGAGTTCTTACAAAGCAGTAGGCGGTGATCGGCAACCGCTGTAGTCAAAACTCACAAAGCATGGATACAGCGATTGCTAGGTGGTGTCAAACGCATGATGTAGATATATGTGGAGCTGGGAAGGCTTATCATATGGTAGCAAAAATGTCAGGAATAATCAATTTAGAGATGCAAAGTTGAATAAACGCTCAACGACGGTACTGTGCTGGTCCTAGGCTAGACCGTGCTAGAGACGCGAGCCTAGAACACTAACAAAATCACAGCACTGCACGTTAACAAGGAGAAGCACACTTTGATTTTGTTGTCGCTCTTTTTTTTGTGAAAAATCACTATAATGGCTTTCTGGAAATCACCTCTCTTGTACGGACGAGGCAAGATTGATGAAATCCGAAACCTACTCAGACAAGGCAACACGAATCTGAAGACAATTGGATCTTGCAAGAAAACCGAATATGTGATGGACTCGGATTGGTGGCGGATATGCGGTGGTATATATGGACTCGGATTGGTGGTAGTATACGGACTCGCATTGGTGGCAGATATGCAGTGGTATATATGGACTCGGATTGGTGGTGTATCTGCGGTGGTGGTAAATGGCAGTGGCGATGAAGATGGTGTGGTGGTGGTATATGGCAGCGGCGATGAAGATGGTGCGATGGTGGTATGCGGCAGTAGCGGCGACGATGTGGTGCGGCGTGACAACTTGTGAATAGAACTCGAAACTCTAAGGTAACTAGACGCTAAGACCAACAACTTGAGACGAACCATGCAAACGCAAATTCAACAAAGAAAAGAACTTCAAAGATTATGCAAAAGCTCAGACTGGTTCGGATATGATGATCTAACCCTAATTTTTTGTGGCTTTTCGTGGACTATAGGTATGAAGAAGAGATGCAATCTAAACTATGAAAAACTAGAAAATCTCACCGAGCAACCTGGAAATCTGATACCACTTGATAGAGGCGAAGGTGTCCCGATGTTTCGATGATATAGCTATCGTTTTTGGTGGAAGTCGACTTTAATGATCCGACTATGAATGTGTGAAGACGTCGCGCCTTAGCAATCACTAAACCAACTCCGAGAGGTTATTGACCACGCCGGAGCATGATCAACCTGACCACGAGGGTCTATTTCCTGCAAGCAAACAAAGAACAAGCAAGAAACTGAGATTGCAATCTGGATATTGCGAATATAAGAGGAAAGCTTTATTAATCAAGTGGGGTTCTGTGACATCTCTTGGTCTGGTCGTTGAACACAAACGAAGGACGTGAGTTGCAGCTATGGCGAACTTTAATCTAAACAAAATCCAAGTCTAAGCGGTGCCTTAAGGGCTGTATTTATAGGAGAAAAGGGAGGGGATTTCATCCACCCATGGCAAGGTGGGACTAAAACACCTCCTGAGTCGTTCCCCTACAATACGTACTCTAAAACCAACCTATGAAGTAGTATTTCGAAATTACATGGGCCTGGCCCAAAACCAAGCTGGCGCGGCACCTATAATAAGTTGTGGACGAAATTTGTGAAAGGGCATCTTGTATATTTTGTCCATGTCCTCGTATGCCATCATGGGGGCTTCAAAGTGCTTAAAACTCCATTAGAAACGTTGTTCTGGTTCCCTTCGTGTGCGCCTTCATCTCCATGCTTGATCCTGCTGCGGTGTTCATTCCTCTTGTCCATGCTAGGCCCTTCATTAGTAATCAACACAAATGTATCTATTTTAGGCAGCATCATATTCCCATGAACATTAGAATTATTCCCAAGAAACAAAAGTACCTGATAATTTAATTGGCATGCGCGAGCTCTAGTAATTGGTCTAGTATGTATAGTAGCAAGGCCTGTGGGTGTAACTATGGTGTTGATGTCCTCATCAAGGGAGGTGAGCTCCGGCCCTACTAGACTTACTAGGGCGGTGATGATCACATACATATTTTTTCCGCCCGATGAAGTCATGGAGGGGATCATTCTTTTTAGTGCCTCTTGATAGGTGGCAGACTCCTACATGTGTGGTTGACACTTAGGCATGCTTTTGAGGTGAGTACTCGTCAGGAGTGGGTGCTCACCAAAGAGCAAATTGACAAGGCTAGGACGGATGCAGCATAAGGGTAGTTTGTTGAGCCCGAGAATGACCCCCATTGGTAAGCAGCCGCCGGCTTCGAGTATGGAACTGGGCATAGTTGGGTGGTGGTGACAGAGAGTACGGTTGGGACGTGCCGCAGCAGCCTGATGGCTACAGCGGCGATTACGTACCTAGGGAGGAGTACTAGCAGCTTGTGCAACGTGTTCGGGGCATCGAGACGAGCCTCCAAAAAACTAGCACCGGCATAGATATGCTCTCATGTAACTTGTAGGCCTTCACCGCTTTTTGGCCTTCCGTCGGTCAGCACGGCACTACACCTTCCTCTAGTTTTTTTAACTGTACACAGTAGGGCAATGCCCCACTGCAATCTTTTTCTCTTTATTAATGCAAGGAACTAAAGTACAGAAAAGGCTTGAGCTAAGCCAGAAAAAAAGGGACTACTACAAGGAGCTAAGAAAACTAAACAAAGGAGCAAAGAAGAAAAAGAGAAAAGAAAAGAGAAAAGAGAAAAAGAAACAGACTAAAAGATTACAACAAGTTGTCCAACCAGGCATTAAAAGCAGAAGCATATTTCTTCTTGATTCTGTGCCTAAGCCAATGGAGTTCATCCAGGTATATTCTTCTCCATCCCTGAAATGATGGTTGTATCTGATTGAATATTAGATTGTTCCTGGATATCCAGATAGCCCAAGCAGCAAGTACAATAATTTCCATGAAGAAAGGAACTCTGATTTTATCTTTCATGTCCTCCATGGCTTCCCAGATGGAAAGTGGGTTGTCTCTATTTGGGCAGATATAATTCAAACATCTTATTGCAAAGGGGCATTCCCAAAACAGATGAAAACATTTTCCTCCTGGTTACAATTCATGAATGCACAGTTCTATGTCTCCAGATAAAACATTTTCCTTCTCAAAAGATTTATAATGTTCACCCTGTCATGCAAGAGCATCCAAAAGAATATTTTGTGCTTTGGCTAGCAAGAACAATTCCAAATCTAGTGGAACTAAGGAGGAACAGTTTTTATCCCAATCATTACTGTATAAGCCTTTTCAGCACTGAACTTCTCTGATCCCCAAATGTATGACCATGGATCATTACAATCAGCAAGATTAAGACTTCTTTGTTCATCACACAGGATCTCTAATTGTAAGAACTGATTATATGCTTGCACTGTGAGGGGCAGGTGAAACAAATGTTCCAGAAATTCAGTCTGTAAAGTCTCATAAACTGTGATCTGAGTATTTTTAGCAAAAGAGAACAAGTGAGGGAAACTCTGATGAAGACATGATGTGTGCCATAAATCATTCCACAGAAGTGCAAATTTCCCATCTCCCAGATTACATCTTGCCATTGATTTGAATTGATCTACTAACTTGAGGTTTGCTTTCCACCAAAATGAGCCTATCACTTGCTGTCCAGGAAGGTTTCCCTCTGAGTAGTAAGATTCCCAGATCTTGTTAACCCATGGGATGTTATGCCTGTTATAAAATTTGTGCAGATTTTTCAGAAGCAGAGTCGAATGGTAATGTCTTTCAGCCCAAGCCCTCCTTGGTTTTTTGGTCTGCAAACCATAGTCCACTTTACCATTGCAGGTCTATGGTCTTCAGGATTAGACCCTCTCCAGAGGCAATGCCTAAGGTATTTTCTGATTTGCTTTGTGATGGTTTCAGGCAGATCAAGACAACACATTGCAAAAATTGGAAGTGAGGCTAGGATAGACTTAACAAGAAGGAGTCTTCCAGCTTGTGTCATGAAAGTGGCTAGTCCCATTAGCTTGTTTGCTATTCTCTTAACCAGGGGTATACACTGTTCAACTGTTGGTTTATATAGGCCCAAACGAAGCCCTAGATATGTGAAAGGAAAAGCCTCTCTTTTGCAATTCAAAGTTCTGATCAAGATTTCAATTTTGTCCTCGGGCACATTGATGGGAATAAAGCTTGATTTTGAATAATTAACACTTAGTCCAGTAGCATCATCAAAACTGTTTAGTAGAGCTTTAAGAAACACCAGTTCTCTAGCATCAGCTTTCATAAGAATCAAAGTGTCATCAACATACTACACCATAGGGAAATCAGGGCAAGAGTTAAAATGCAGAGGTGATGTAAAGAGTCCTTGATACATAGCCTTTTCATGATGGACTGTAGATGGTCAGCAGCAATGACAAATAGAAGTGGAGACAGAGGATCCCCTTGCCTTATACCTTTTTTACAATAGAATTTTTTCCCTGGTACTCCATTTAATAGGACAGCAGAAGATGCAGAGTTAAATAAAAGTCCCATCCACATGATCCATATATCACCAAATCCTTTTGCTTTCAGAATATCAATGATTGCTTGATACTCAATACAATCAAAGTCCTTTGCAAAGTCTAATTTCAAAACTACCACTTCCTCTTTGGTTTTGTGGCACTGATGGAGATATTCATATGCCCAGCCAAGACAATAATGAATGGCTCTGTCTTTCAAGAAGCCATACTGGTTAATGTGCACAATCTTCAAAATGATCTTTTGCAACCTATTAGCCAAAAGTTTGGTAATTATCTTTAAACAACTATTCAGCAGAGAGATAGGTCTGTAATCATTGGCATTCACAGGACTTGAGCTTTTGGGTATAAGTGTAATGTATGAGGAGTTGATGCTTTCTAAATTGACTTTTCCTTCATAGAAATCATGAATGAGCTTTCTGACATCATTACTAATAATATCCCAACATGCCTTGAAGAATTCATTGTTAAAACCATCTGGACCAGGTGATTTGTCTGAGGGCAGATTTTTAACTACCTCATCAATTTCCTCATTTGTGAAGCATTTCTCAAGGTCAATAAACATCTGAGGATCAGAAACTGGTCCATACAAAGAATTCAGATCAAAATGCATGAAAGTATCTTTTGAGCTACCCAATCTCTTTTTGAAGGATTCCCACAATAGTGCAACTTTGCTTTCATGGTCTGTAAATTCAACCTGATCATCATTTTGCAACATAGCAATGTGATTATGTCTGTGATTAATAGTTGCTTTAGTGTGGAAGAATTTGGTATTCTCATCACCAAATTTAACACCTTTGATTTTGCCTCTTTGCTTCCAATATATTTTCTGGTTCTTGAGCAGAGTGAGGAGCTCTTCTTTCAACATGTTCCTACAATTCCATTCAATATGGCTTAGGCTTCTGAATTCCTCTAGCAGATCAAAAAGAAAAATAGCCTCATTCAGGTTGTCAATATTTCTTTTCAGACATGAAAGGTCTCTAGCCCAGTTTTTTAAGGCTCTTCTGAGATTTTTGAATTTGGCATTAATACTTTTGGCAGAATCAGAATGTCCTACTGGGATGTTCCAAGCATTGGCACTGTGCTTCAACCAATAAGAGTACCAATTTTCACAACACAAGGAATATGATCAGATGTGGCCCTGGATAGAGGCAATGCCATAGTATCAGGGAAACTGGTCATCCATGCTGCAGAAATAATCAACCAATCAAGCTTTTCCAGAAGTGGATTATCCTGCATGTTGCTCCAACTATATTTTCTTCCTTTCAAGGGTAACTCCACCAGCCCAAGCTTGCTTATAGCTTCATTAAAAAGTAACATCTCATTGACATATCCCTCAGGTCTATTTCTGTCAGAAGGATCTCTGATAAAATTAAAATCCCCCAAAATGATCCACTCTATGTCATTGGGCATGTGGATATTCTTGAACTAGTCAATGAAATTGGCTTTGTCACTATGATTACAGGGTCCATAAATGTTTATGAGGATCCAAGATTTGAATGACATCCTGCATGTGAATAGGATGGAGATTGAATAACTGTTTTTTTAAAAGAGTCTCTCCCTCAAAAAGTGCCCCATTCCAAGCAATCAACAAACCACGAGAGGCTCCCTGAGATGGGAGATAATCAAATTTAGTGAATCTGGGTGGGCAGAAGTTCCTTAAGTAAGGAAGATCAAAATGTTCCCTTTTAGTCTCTTGCAGGTAAAGAAAAGTACTAGAACTCTCCTCAATCTTTTGGTGAACAACCAGCCATTTATTCTCAGAATTTATACCCTTATGTTCCAATTAAGGATATTTCAATTTCTATTGTTATTCATATGGAAAACATCTTTGAAAGTTATACCCAGATAAGTACCAACACTTATCACATTTCAGCCAACATCCAATCAGACGAGCATAAGGTAAGCAATTCATACAGTACCAACACTTATCATATTTGAACAAACATCCAACCAGATGAGCATAAGGTAACCACTTCATACAGAGGTCTCTTACATCATGATACCAACAATTATTATAGTAGCAATGTCTTTGCAAAATATAGTTAGAGCAGGTCCTAACATCCACTGGACCCCTCTCAGTCTGATTATGCTTAGGATGGTCAATCATTTTGGCACCATTGGAGCTGCCTCTTCATCCTTGTCCATGGATACCATGTCCAAGTCCTCCTGTGCCTTTTTCTTCTGCTTTTTGCATAGCTAAATCTCCAGCTCATCCTCAGCAACCTTGCAAAAGGTTTTAGTGAGATTTTTAACTATTGCTTTTGATATGACAGGAGGAGTAGCATTGCATGGTAAACAAATAGAATTATTGCAGGAACTTCTTTTATAACCCTCATTCACTTTGCTGATTCTGTCACTCCTTCTTACCTCAGATTCCACTAGAGGTGTCTTGCCTCCCTTCTCTTTTTAGCATTGTCATTGCCAAAAGGAAGTAAGAGAGCTTGCTCCTGGTTCAGTTCCTTCAGCTCCTCTAAGCTTGAGTTCACTGCTGCATGAGCTTGACAGACTCGAGGTTGTTCAACCTGACATTTTCTAGGAATATGAAAAGTAATTGAATCTTCAGTCATACCAGGTGCAGTCAATAGTTCCCAAAGAGTGGATTTGAGCATATGAACAGTCCAGTTAAATTTTTCAGGAATCATAAGCAGATGCATAATGAAGTTGAACCAACTTACTGGGATCTTGACAGTAAGTGTATCTTTAGCATCATCTGGTTTTGTTGCAAAATGCATCTTCCATAAGAGCAATCCTTCTTCAGAGATCACTGTATCAGAGGATTTACTAGCCATAAGTTGTAAGTTTTTTAGAACCAGCATTGAAGCTCCCTCAGAAGAGTTCTTAAAATGAATATCCAGCAGTTCAGTCCATGATAGGTGATTGGTTTTCATAGGATTACCTGTGTTTTCCTTCAGAACTGGCAAACCCAGCTTTACTGAATCTTGGGTTACAGTGCTTTCCTTCAAGTGCCTATGATCTTGGTCAGTTAACTCCACTTTCTCAGTGATACTAGGGGAGATTTCCCTGAGCTGATCAGCATCCAGCTCAGCAGCATCATTAGGGAGGCTGTGGGAATGAGAATTAGACAGCATAACATCTTCAGTTGAAGGAATGGCATCTACAGCAGGGACAGGCAGTAAGGCAACATTTTGATCAGTATCTGCAACATTCTTCTCATGCATTGGAACAATGTGAATGATATGATCATCATGGTCCACCACAGGAGATTCAAGGACTTCTTCTTCAGCATATGCACTTATGAGACTTTGTAGCCCAAATCCCAGCATTGGAAGTGGCATTTCCAAAGGCAGAGCTTGATTGACCTCCTCGGTAGGAGCCAGACAACCATGTATATTGTTGTTAGCAGAACCATCCTCAGATATAGTAATAGTGGTAGTGCTGCTATTTCCATTTTGCATTGGCATGTCCTCAATAGCATCTTGGACCACATCCTCCTCCTGTTGGTGAATATCTTGCTCCTCTAGGATATTGGCTGGCTGTTGGAAAGCCTAGTGCTCATCTTGTTCCCATTCATCATCATTCATCTCTTCATCATCATCATTTTGCAGCTCATTGTTCATCTTACCATTGAATGGCTGAACAGGCAATGGGTGGGGATCTTCCCCTGGTGGTGGTATTGGATCCTCATCTGCTGGCCCACCTCCTAGGAGCTCCTGATGGATAATCTCCACCAAACTGGACCAACCATCCTCTTCAAAAGTCTCACCTTCAGACCATATAATACTACGTGGAATGTGAATCAGATCTGTCACCCTGACCTTAGCAAGAATTCGGCCCTTTTCCCTTGGATCATTTTCCCAAGCAATCAACTTGCCCCACTTACTGATGGCAGTGGCAAGGTCATCTGTAGTTTTATAATCCAGGGGGACCCCTAGGATCATAATCCAACACAGTCTATTAAAATAAATTCTACGCTAGTTTCTGCCTTCATTGTGCTTAACAATGGTGATGTTTATGTCTCCATAGACATGCGGGCTATTACTGACCAATCTGTCTCTATCCTGCATATGTTGAAACTGTACAAAAGCTTCTCCAATTGGACATTTATGTATTGATCTGATGCCCACATGCATAACCTCCTCAAGAAATTCCTCTAAAACTGCTCTGACATTGGGGAATAGTACCTGGTCTGGTAGCGGATGGATGGTCACCACCGCAAAATCTTCATGAAACGGACTATGCCTCGGAACTACAGCGTGAGAAACTCCGTTCCTTCCTTCCACTCGAACCACCTCAAAGCCATGTGGCAGAAAAGGGGCTGGATCAAAAGGAATGTTGGCCATGCTTGATTGCGAGGGGAGCAGAAGGGGATTGCGCTCGTCGGAGATGGCGAGGTGAGGAGAGCTCGAGGTTTGAACAGTGACTGCAGCAGAGGAAAGAAAAGCAGAATGCGAGGAGATGGGCACCTATTTCGGTTGGAAATTGGGAAAAAGACCCGAGACTAGCTCGCCAAATGAGGAACCTTGCTTAATTTCAGGTGCCGGACCATGGGCTATGAACCATCCATCTACAATGCCCTCAGGCCAGGCACACTCTGGCGGCCCAACGAAAGTGCCGTAAATGATATGGGGCAAAAGCCCAGTAAGTCGAGGTTGAGTGCAGTACTTGGCCATGTGGCCCAACATGCCGCATGCAAAGCACGTCAATTGGGGCCGGACAATGCCACGTCGATCATCAGGCACCGCATTTGCAGCAGCTATTGCAGAGGCATTAGGGGGCTCATTTAGAGGGTCATTAGCACGGGAATTAATTTGTGTTGAATGCTGATCAAGAACTGATGGCTCAGGAGCAGACAGCCTTTGGAAGACGGAGACCGGCTGCCGCTCGGTGTTGCCGTCCGGCGATCACCGCTGGCGACCACCCTACAATTTTGGCCTATAAGTGACCATTCATCATCCTCTTCACGATAAAAATTGATCTCCTCTTGAAGCCATCGAGGACCACCATTCCCACAGAGATTAAAAACCACTTCAAACTCTTTCTCATCATTTCTACCCGCATTGTAAACCTGAAAACCCATAGACTTTGAAGCAACAGAGAATTGAAACGATCGATCTTTCAAGTGGCAAACAAGGAAACCTTGTGGATAACCACCAAAACAAGCTTGCAAAGCCACACTAACCATATGAATGTCGAGACGAAAGGTGGCACGACAGAAAGAAACCACCAAAGTGAACTCCTTTTGCCGAAACCCCAGTGAGAAGACCACCGGGTGACCAAACTTTCTTCTCATTTCCGCTTGGAAAGCCTTGCCACGAAGGAAGTTGAGCGCAGGGGGGCCATGACTGACCTGAGGATGCGGTGGCGACCGTGGCCGGGGTGGTCACCGATCGAGGAGGTGGCCACCGGGGCCGGAGCGGCCACCGGCGCGGGAGTCGCCTAGGGAGTCGCCAGACCTAGGGAGTCGCATGATGGTGGCACCAGATTTCTAGTGGCCCGACTCACAACACGGCCATGATGGTGGCTTGGAGTAGACTTTGCTAGCCAAGAGTCTAAGCTCCGGGGAGGCTCATTCCACTTGTTATCCTTAAATGCATATTTTGTTTTCTTATTTTTATTTATGTTTTCATGTTAACTTTCATTTTTACATAATAAAAAATAGAGAAAAAAATTGGATTTATCTGTTGGAATTCTCTTTGGTGGTATTTTATTTTTAGGAGCCTATAGAGTTGAACATCGCTAGCAGTTTGGAAATTAGAAGAACGGACAGAGACATAACATGAGAAAAGAGCAAGCCAACGCGATAACGTATAATATATGCATACTTACTTTTCTAGCAAGTTTGATTAAGTTAATACTTTTATTTGGCTCATTGCACTTAAGCTTCATTCCCGCGATAGTTGAATATCATTTAGTTCTAATTCCCATTCCGAATCTTGCTAGTGAAACTTTGATGTTAAGAATGGTGTTGATTTTAAAAGAAGAAAAAAACAGTGAGAAATAGAGATAAAGTTTTAAAAATAAACTTGGGGGCTCAACTTTTTAAAGAGAACTAACACTTAAGATATTGAACTTCAAAGGACTTAATTTGATTGACTTAGTAGTGTCTACTAATAGAGTTGTCTAGAAGAATGAAAATTTGAGGTGATCGAGTTTATGCCAAAAAATTGTTTTGTAATACATAGCACTTTAGCTTCTTGCTGGTTCCATGGCTTGTCGCTATACGTTGCTTTACGCGCTTAAATGTGACTTCATCACCTCTCGAGATATGATGAGATCTCCGCTAGCCGATGAACGATCCACTAGAGTTTCGACTCAGATTTCGGCAATGGATCTGTTAACGCTCCCAGTGGCAACACTGCAGTGAATATAATTTGACTTTCTCTTGATAGTGTGTGTGTTTGTGATAAAAACCGAATACTGATCACCGTGCTTGGAAGAGATAAGTTTTGGTGCATAGAATTCAATCTTAAGCCATAGAAAAAAACCAACCATTTGCATGTATAATTTGTTTTGCATAATCTTGTCACCAAAGATAGAAGTTTTGACACACAACATGAGGAAAGTACTTGAGAGGCATGATTAGCGATAACACCCAACATGCGATCCTAGCCTGAACAAGACGTAAATGTCTCGCTAAGGATAGAAGCGCATATTGGAGACACCCCAACATGTGACGACAAGTCACATGTCGGTAACAAGGTGGACATCACAACAAATACAACATCAATTGAATAGAAGAGAATGCAATCGTTATATTGGCTTACACTCGCCACAACAGAGGGAGCTACAACATAAACATCACAATCCACCAATACATAAAAATCACCATACAATAATACAGGATCCGACTAAGGATAAGAAGCAAATTGGCCTAAAGAGGCCCCAAATGAAAGAAAGCAACATCCATCCTGCTAATCCCAGGCTGCCAATCGAGAACCCATCCTATGATCGTCGAAGAAGAAGGACCCCAAATAAAAAACATGCATCGCTCTGACGTCAAAGCATCGCTTTACCTGGACCTGCACCTGTTGTTGTAGTATCTGTGAGCCTTTTGGGACTTAGAATCTCATTACCATGGGTATCAAAACTAACAATACTTTATTGTGAAAGGAATGGTTAAGTGATGAGGTTGCAGCAAGCACTAAGCATTTGTAACCAACTAGTCTTATGAGTACTACAACAAGATGAGATAACTCCTCCACTTAAATGAACGCAATCTAGTATGATCAAGAAGTGATCCTGAACACCTGCTTACGAGTCATACATAACCCCACTGTGTTCTCTTCTTAATTCGAATCTCACAAGAAGAGACGATCACAGTTAGTCAATTTTAGTTAGCTTTAGTTTGAAGTTCTCTAGAACCAGATATTATAAATTGCCAAGTCGCCACATAACCGCGGGCACAGCTTTCTGAAAGATTTAACCCTGCAGGGGTGGTCCAACTCATCCAATTACAAAATTTCTGTAAGCATGCCCATTCCTCCCAGTTCAAATAGGTCGTTAGAACCCCCATGGATAGCCACATGCGTTCCAGGAGTGCGGAGTAACAAGTTCTTCACCTAAGGTAAAACTAATGCAGCAAGACCACCCGGCGTGTCAACGCCCCGAATGGAGCCGTGCGCATCTCGTAGTCAGGACACAACCGGATGAGCGGTCCATACAGTAACTGACGTCCCGAGTTGCCCCAGGTAGCCCGCGCGTAGCTCTATTTTGGACCAACACCATTAGCACTGGCCCACCTGCTTATGTGGAATTACAAGAATCCCCGGGCAATATGTTGGCAAATGTTAAAACCAATGTTGGGCCTTACTGGAAAAGTTCGACACAAAGACAAAGAGATCAAGGGGGCCCATAAATCCCACATACATTAGGAGCGCTCATCAAGTAGCATGACACCGGTATTACGAAAACTAGGGAAGCGAGAGTGGAAAAAAACACCAAGCAAATGGCTGAGCCTTCCACCCTTTACCAAGTGTATAGATGGATTAATTAAATAATTAAGATATTGTGATATCCCGTTACATCCATGTCCCAACATGGAACAAACTACACCTGCAACTAGCAACACTATAAGAGGGGCCGAGCAAAGCGGTAACATAGCTAAACGAAGATTTGCTAGGATAGTGTAGGTTAGAGGCTTTATCATGGCAATTGGGAGGCTTGCAAACAAGTGGTAAGTAGCGAGACCAAACGATAGCATCAAAACATCTAGCAAGCAAAGCTACTAATGACATCCAAGGTAATGATCATCTTGCCTAGAATCACGCTTTGAAGAAGATCGAATCCCTGAAGTCATCGAACAAACATAGACGAACGAACCCTCGCAACTCCAAAATGTTATTGGGAACTAGCGACGAGAAGTAAAACCGGAAAGAAGCGAACAACATGGTAAACAAACATAGAATAAACATGGCATGATGCACAAACAAGTATGATGCCTGTCAAGTTTAAAGAGGCATGGCATGGCAAAATGATGCACATTAAGTGAAGCTCAATATGAACGAGTTGCATATTGACGAAACTCCACATTCCATTATTTAGTTCAATCTTGTTTATGTACTCAATAATGTTAAATGTTGTTAAACATGGCAAGAGATGAAGCACAAGTAAACTACCTATCTAGGCAATCTAAATGAGGTCGGAAACAACACATAGCAATTTCAGAAATTCCCCATATGAAAATTTAGAATTTGGTGTTGTTATGTCCTAAATCATATTTTAGAGTTGTTAAACAGAAAAATTAAATGCACCATGTTATTCTACACATTTTTTCTAGTCCATTTATGTTGGGGATATTCCCCATGGATGAGACCCAGCATGGGGTAACCCGGCTTTAACCTGGGATTCCAAACCCGGCTTGGATCATTACTTGCTTTTCCTCTCAAGGAGGCTCAATGGAGGAAGGTGGCCATGGATTTGAAAGAAGACCCGGCCCATGACAGTCGGCTTATGAACAAGTCTTGCAGGGTCGGCTTCCAAACAGGCACATGATTGAAGCTCCCCTAACTTGCAGGATAGAATAGTTGATAAAAGTTAGGGTAGGATACGGGGTATGAGTATGATCCGGAATCCTCTATAAATCAAGGACCCAGCCTATTATATAAAGGAGGGTCCCTGGGACGTCAAATGACATGTTAGAAACTCTCAAAAGCTAGGTAGCAAAACAACGCCCTTGGTATAGAGATCATCATCAATATCAATCAAGCAGGAGTAGGCTCTTACCTCTACCGTGAGGGGCTGAAACTGGGTAAACATTGCGTCCCTTGTTTCCGATCAACCCCGTTCAAGCTGCTACCTAGTAGCGATCGCCTCGCAACTTAGTTCTCTCACAAGGACATCTGCCGTGAAAAACCCACGACAGTTGGTGCCCATTGTAGGGCTAGTGCATGGTGATGTTGAGTTCTTGGAGGGAGCCCTTCCAGGGATCAAGAGGTACATGATCGGCCGGATGACGAAGAGCCAGCGCGGGAAGCTTTACATCGACGACACCGACTGGGGTCCCGAGGCCGACTCTATCGAGTTAGGATACCAAGTCCCCTTCGGCAAGATCCACATCATCATCGGCATCATCCGTGGTTAAGAACTAGAGCCCGCCGCCGCTGACTTCATCAAGTCTACATGCTGGACCAAACTTGACCAGACCAGCTCCTTTATTGGGGATATAACTCCGAGGTATGACCCGCCCAGGAGGGGCCGGGTCACACCATTGGCGACTCAAGGTGAGAAGGCCCAAGAAGGCTGAAGAAGATATAGAGGTGGCAGTTCATAAAGCAGGCTTACTGAAGGCCCAAGATCCGGAGGTGACTCAAGGCCCAAGGGTGTGAGGCGCCACGTGATAACTTGTTCTGTATGGCAGGTTTAGTTAGAAACCGAGCCGGTCATGTTTGTGTGAGCCGGCCGGGACTTTGTACACTGCCGGGCATCAACCTGTATATAAAGGGGTGACCCGGCGGCGGGTTAACTCAAGAAATAAGGAATCGGGAACTAGGTCAACCGTATTCACTCCCTTGTAATCGAAACTCAAGCAATACAACTAGAAGCAGGACATAGGCTTTTACTTCGTTGAGAGGGGCCGAACCTGGGTAAACTCCTTGTGTCCTTTGTCCCGTTCAACCCCTTCAAGCTAACCTAGTCGTGATGGCTCCAGACCTATGTCCTTTCGCTAGGACATCTGCCGTGACAAATCCACGATAGTTGGCGCCCACCGTGGGGCTGTCGCACGGTGGTTTTGAGTTCTTGAAGGGCAACTTCTCAGGGATCAATGGATACGCCGTGGGCCGGATGACCAAGAGTCGCCGCGGCAAGGTCTACATCGACGATGCTGGATGGGGTCCGGAGGCCGATTCAATCGAATACGGGTACCGGGTCCCCTTCGGTGGAATCCATGTTTTCATCAGCAAGATTGGCGAGTCCGAGCCAGAGCCGGACGTCTGCGTCGACACCATTGAGACGGCTCAGCGCACGAGACCCGCCAAGGTCCAACCCGCCAAGGTCCAACCCGCCCGGAAGCATGTTTTCGTAGGCGTTGTCCATGGAGCGGATCTTGAGGAAGGCTATGTGTCCGGTGGAGAGACGGCCATCTATTCAGGTGATGAGTCCTCAACTGGCGAAACCGAGTCGATCTATCAGTTGCAATATGGCGGGCTTGGGGGATGTTCCGATGTCGACAGTATTCTGGACCTCTGTGAACCGCCGAGCAGGGCAGCTGTATTCATGGCCGGTACGCAACCGGTACTGAATTCATTAACCGCTGCGGCTATGACCTCAAGTTTAACAGCTGCTGCGATGGCCGGGGCAAGTGGCCCGGTGTGCCCTCTGGCTCAGGTCTTATCCGAGCTCTTGGAAGCTTTGGCAACATTATTAGCTGCAGAGGTAACCCCGGCGACTCAGACACAGCATAATGTGGAAGTTGCAAAGCTGAGGGATGAAGTAGCTCGGGCTAAAGAGGAGCTTAACGCTGAGAACACTAGGATGGCAATAGAACGAGCCGCGCTGGAGGCCCTGTCTCAGCGGATTCAAGCGGAGGCTTTTCGGTTAAGCTTGGATCAGAATGCGTCAAATGTGGTTCTTCGAAGAAAGTTCCAGAGCCGCCTCCCTCCTCAGATTGAGTGGCGAAACCTTTTTGTTACCCCTGGAGCAGGGTCGAGTAACCCGCCTGGCGTGACCCGGGCCGTGGGGGCGCCTGATGCGGGGGCGGCAGCTCAGCCCCGTGTAACAGACCCGCCGCGGGTGAATCCAATTCTGCCTCAGCGTGTGCTTATGCCTCTGGGTCATTACTCCAACCCATTGAATAACATGATAGCCGCGGCTTCACGATTAGCGGCTCTTCCCATTGAAGGCGAGTCTCCTGTTGTGGTAGAAGCCCAAAACACTGTAGAGCTTCTTCAGACAGCGGTAGCTCAGCAGGCGGCTTATTCCTATAGCCGTCAGCGAATCCAATCAACTCCGCGATCGAGCCGAAGCTACAGCCGGCGCATTGAGTCGCCAGCAGTTTCCAGCAGTGAGAGGCGTCGTAACCCGCCCCATGGGTATAACCTGCCTCGTGATGATAACAATACCCAAGCCCTGACGGATCAGGCTAGAGCACGCCAAGAGGTGGAGCTGGCGGCTCAATTAGCTGCTCATCAACAACTTCAATTGAACCCCTCTGTGTCTATAGAGGCTGGGATGACCTCTAGGTTAGTCAGTGAGCCCTGCTTGGTGCCGGCTCTGCGCAATGAGCGCTTGCCCAAAGATTTCAAGGGCTCTCGCAAAGTGCCTAATTACACAGCTGATCTCCCACCTGAGGGATGGATTGAGATCTATGAGCTGGCCATGGAGATGTTAGATGTGAATGATGTTGTATGTGCCAAGTATTTCACTATGATGCTGGATGGGCCGGCTCGAACCTGGTTGAAGGGGTTGCCAGCTAATTCTATCAGTTCATGGGCTGAGTTGAAGGCGCGTTTTATCCAGAATTTCAAAGACACATGCAAGTAGCCTCTGTCAATTATTGACCTATACGCTTGTGTTCACCGCGAGCACGAGTCGGCCCACCATTGGGTGCGCCGGGTTTCAGCCATTATTCATTCATCGGATAGCATCAACGCCGGTTCTGCTGTTCTAATTCTGGAAAAGAATTGCCGTTTTACCCCTCTTAAACAGAAGTTAGGGCGGCTTAAGTGTCATTGCAATGACATGGGGGAGCTTATGGCAGCTCTCATCAAATATGTTGATTCTGACAGTACTAAGGATCCTGGGTCTGATGAGGAGAGGTCCAATAAGGGAAAGAAGAAAGGCAATGGAAAGGGGCAGCAATCAAACATGGCGGGTCATAATCAAGGTAATAATGGTAAGCGCAAGCAGCCTGACGGCGGGTCAGATTTTGTGGCCAATACAAATGCGCAGAGTGACGGCCAGCGCCATAAGGGAAAACCGCAACCCTGGGTTGGAGGACCAAAATTCAACCTTGAGGCGATGTTGAACCAACCTTGCCCGAAGCATAGTCGTCCGATAGACCGTCGACACATATGTGGAAAGACTGTTTCATCATGAAGGAGTATAAGAATTCCGGCTTTCATCAGGACCACCACAACAATAATGGCCGCATGGCGGGTCAGGATCTGGCTCGTACGGGCCTGACTTCGGAGGTGGCGGCTCAGGTTTCGGGTTTCAAGGTCAGGGTAATCAGGGCAATTTTAACCAGCAGCACAGTCAAGGCAATCAGCAACAACAGTCAGGGTATCAGAGCAATCGAAAGCAGTTAAATAGTGGTCAATATCATGTTTTCACCACAAACCTGTGCAAGCGAGATCAGAAGTTTCATAAACGAACAGTGAGTGCAGTTGAGCCGGTGGTCCCTCGATACTTATGATGGTCGGAGCAGCCAATTGTATGGAGCCGTGAGAATCACCCGCCCCGAGTTGACAATCCGGGTTAGCTAGCTTTGGTGGTGGCCCCGCAAGTTGGAGGTTACAAGTTCACTAAGGTGCTTATGGACGGAGGCAGCAATATCAATATCCTTTATTATGATACTTTTCACCGGATGAATTTGACTGACAAAGATCTTAAGCCGTCCTCTATAGTCTTTCATGGAGTGGTGTCTGGTAAGTCGGCTTATCCAGTGGGTAGGATAGCCTTAGAAGTGGCTTTTGGCAATGAACATGACTACAGTGCTGAGACATTGAACTTTGAAGTGGTTAAAATCAAAAGCCCCTATCATGCTCTATTTGGGCGACCGGCTTATGCCAAGTTCATGGCACGACCGTGTTATGTGTATTTGCAGCTTAAAATGCCGGGTCACAAGGGTACCATCACGGTGCATGGTGACCGAAAGATAGCCTTGGAATGTGAAGAAGGTGATGCTGCGTACGCTGAGTCTGCCTGTGCCACAAAGGAACTTAAGTTTTATAAAGACAATGTTGACCCGGCTGATATGACTCCGTTGAAGAAGCCAACCACAGAGCATGATCCTTTGTTAAAGTTTAAATTGGCGGATGATACCAAGCAGGTTGACTTTGTCCCTGGCGACTCATCTCAGCAGTTCACTATCAGAGCCAATATGGATCCGAAATAGGAAAGCGCGCTCATCGAGTTCATCCGTGAGAACCGGGACATCTTTGCATGGAAACCTTCAGACATGCCAGGTGTACCGAGAGAACACGCTGAGCACACTCTCAATGTTGATCCTAAGTTTAAGCCAATCAAACAATTCCTTCATCGTTTTAATGAGGAGATACGTAAGGCCATTGGAGAGGAGGTGGCCCGACTCTTAGCTGCTGGGTTCATTGTTGAAGTTTTTCATCCTGAATGGTTGGCTAACCCGGTGCTCGTACTTAAGAAGAATGACACTTGGCGCATGTGTGTGGATTACACAGACCTTAACAAAGCTTGCCCAACTGATCCTTTTGCTCTTCCCCGTATTGATCAGATCATTGATGCTATGGTGGGTTGTGAGCGTTTGAGCTTCTTGGATGCTTATTCTGGTTATCATCAGATCAAGATGGCAGTTAAAGACCAAGAGAAGACAGCTTTCATCACGCCTTTTGGAGCTTTCTGCTATGTGTCTATGCCCTTTGGGCTCAAGAGTGCCCAGGCGACTTATTAGTGTTGTGTTCAGAATTGTCTTCATAATCAGATAGGACACAATGTTCATCCTTATGTGGATGATATTGTTGTGAAGTCCAGAAAGAAGGAGACTCTGTTGGATGATCTGAAAGAGACCTTTGATAATCTCCGGGTCTACAAGATGATGCTTAACCCAGCCAAATGTGTATTTGGTGTGCCTGCAGGCAAACTCTTAGGTTTTCTGGTCTCTAAGAGAGGTATTGAAGCTAACCTGGAGAAAATCAAGGCTATTACTTCATTGGCTAAGCCGGTGTGCATTAATGATGTCCAGCGTTTGGCGGGTCGTATTGCCGCTTTAAGCCGGTTCATAAGCCGCCTGGGAGAAAAAGCTATTCCTCTGTATCAGATGATGAAGAAAACAGATCACTTTGTCTAGAGTGATGCTGCTAATGAGGCATTTGAGGCACTTAAAAAACAGTTAGCTGAGCCGCCGGTCCTTGCAGCTCCTGTTGAGAAGGAGCCCTTGCTTTTATATGTGGCTGCTAATAGCAGAGCCGCCAGCGTAGCAATTGTAGTGGAAAGGAAGGAAACAAGCAAGGAATATCCGGTTCAGAGGTCGGCTTATTATGTTAGCGAAGTCTTGGTTGAGTCCAAGCAAAGGTACCCACATTGGCAGAAGCTAGTCTATGGGGTGTTCATGGCCAGTCGCAAGTTGAAGCATTATTTCCAGGGTCATCCCATTACTGTGGTCAGTTCTGCTCCCTTAGGGGATATTATTCAAAATAGAGAAGCTACAGGCCGAGTAGCCAAGTGGGCCATTGAGCTTGGACCCCATGGTTTGAAATATATGCCAAGGACAGCTATCAAGTCTCAAGCTCTTGTGGATTTCATTAACTACTGGACAGAATTGCAGATGCCTGAGGAAAAGTCTGATAATACCTATTGGACTATTCATTTTGATGGGTCCAGGCAATTGGAAGGCTCGGGGGCTGGAGTTATTTTGACTTCCCCACGAGGTGACAAATTTTGCTATGTTCTAAGGCTCATGTTTCCTTGTACTAATAATGCAACTAAATATGAGGCCCTACTCCATGGTCTTCGGATGGCTAAAGAGATGAACTTAAGCCGGGTCAGGTGTTTTGGCGACTCAGATTTGGTGGCTCAGCAAGTCTAAGGAACTTGGGATTCTAAGGACCCGCTCATGGCGGCTTATCGCCGGGCGGTTGACAATATTGCTGGACATTTTAAGGGTTATCAACTGCAACACGTTGATCACAGAAAGAATGAGGCGGCTGATGCTTTGAGCCGGCTGGGGTCTCAGCGTAAGCCAGTACCACCAAATGTTTTTCTTGATATATTGCATAACCGTTCAGTTAAGCTACCGACAGAGGAGGATCTTGCGATTCCCGACCCGGAGGCATAGTTGGTGGCGGCTCTTCATGCTATTACTGATTGGACAGTGCCATACTTGGCTTATATGACCCGGGGTGAGTTACCTGAGAATGAAACAAAGGCTAGGCAGATAACCCGGCGGTCTAAATCTATGACCATTATCAACAGCGACTTACACCGATGCAGTGTCACAGGTGTCTTCCAGAGATGTATTTCTCCTGAGGAAGGCCGTGAGATTCTAAGGGAGATCCATGAAGGTGACTGTGGTCATCATGCCGGCTCTAAATCTCTGGTTGCTAAAGCCTTCCGACAAGGTTTTTATTGGTTGAGGGCTCATGCTGATGCAGAAGATCTAGTTAGCAAGTGTGACGGTTGCCAGAACTTCTCTCGACGAGCTCATGTGCCGGCTCAAGAATTGAGGATGATTCCAATTACATGGCCGTTTGCAATCTAGGGGCTCAATATGGTTGGACCTTTCAAGAGGTCCAAGGACAAAAAGACCCACCTCTTGGTGGCGGTTGACAAGTTTACTAAGTGGGTTGAGGCAGAGCCGGTTAGCAAGTGTGACGCGGCAATGGCGGTTCAATTCATTAAGAAGGTGATCTTCCGTTTTGGCTACCCTCACAGTATCATAACTGATAACGGCACTAATCTGTCTAAGGGCGCTATGATAGAGTTCTGTCAATGAGAACATATTCATCTTGACGTTTCTTCAGTGGCTCACCCCCAGTCCAATGGTCAAGCTGAAAGGGCTAATCAAGAAATCTTGAGAGGGATAAAACCCCGGCTTATGGTCCCTTTGCAAAGGACGCCGGGTTGTTGGGTTGAGGAGTTACCCTCGGTGCTTTGCAGTATCAATACCACCCCCAACAGGTCAATGGGTTACACGCCTTTCTTCATGGTCTACGGGGCTGAGGCGGTTCTTCCAAGCGATATCCGTCATGACTCGCCCCGCGTGGCGGCTTATGTTGAAACTGATAATGAAAAGGCACGTCAGGATGCTCTTGACAGGTTAGATGAGGAGCGTGACCTGGCGGCGGCTCGTTCGGCGATATATCAGCAAGATCTGCGTCGCTATCATAGCCGCAGTGTCAGAACCAGAACCTTTCAAGAAGGCGACTTGGTGCTCTGGCTCATCCAAGATCAAACAGATATGCACAAGTGATCCCCACCTTGGGAAGGATCTTTTGTGGTCAGCAAGAACCTAAACAACGGGTCATATTACCTCATTGATATTCGAGACCACAAGGACTCACGCACATCGGAGGAGGAGACCCACCGGCCTTGGAACATTGCTCATCTTCGGCCCTATTACACCTGAGCCACCGGCTCTTGTGATGTACATATTTTCATCAATGTATATATTATGATCAATATAATAAAGCCGGCACCCCTGATAATCCAGGGCCTCTGTCGTTTCATTTCTAAGTATCTGAGTCTTTATTATTCATTCATATGGCCATTTGGGGGCGACCTGCTCAGTGAGCAGAGCCTTGATTACCCTTTTGGTCAGGCTTACATGCCTTCTCGCGGGTCATTTGGGGGCTACCTGCTCGATGAGCAGAGCCTTGATTACCCTCTTGATCAGGCTTACATGCCTTTTCGCAGATCACTTGGGGGCTACCTGCTCAATGAGCAGAGCCTTGATTACCCTCTTGATCCGGCTTACATGCCGACCCTTTGGTCACTTGGGGGCTTCCTGCTCAATGAGTATAGCTATGCTTACCCTCTTGATCGGCTTCCATGCCAGATGTAAACACCAAATTATGGGTTAACCGTCCTGTATGTCCTTGTTACTCCGCCCAGGTAATCCTGGAATGACCCGCCGTACTTTTGACAGTCAATCTTTTAAATAAGACCCCGAACTTGTTAAAAGTTAAAACGGCGGTTTGTCATCAGAGGACCGGCTTACAGGTGTGCTGGAAATAACTCCGTGGCTGTGCGGCCCATGAAAGCACTTGACGTTTTAGGCTTGGCAGCCTATGAAAGCATTGTTTTTTCTGATTTGCTGTTTTTTTCTGAAAATTTTGGATTTATATCCTTCTAACATATGGTTTTCACAATTCAGGCCATGTAGCCTTGTTTCTATGACTCATATTTGAGCATTTTTGGGTTCATAACCCGCCCTGATAAGCAGACTTTAAGTTGTCAGGATGATTTGCCTTGAATAAATTCAAGTCATGATTTTTCATATTTATGCGTTAATACCCATGCTAGATTACAATCATTACAGCATCATTATGATATCAGTCTACAGGTATGACTTCATATTTGAATAAATATTTCGGGTTTTTTCTAAACCTGCCCTGGTTATAGACTTTAAGTCACCAGAGCATATTAGATTGGAAATTATGACCCGCCCTAGCTTAAACCGCCAGTGTGTATGTTGTTTACCATCTGTGCAGGAACATTGAAAAACAATATGATATTCCCTGCAAGCTCATCCGTGGTACACAAAATATTTCATCAGTAGTTTTAAGGCTAAACATGCATGATGGCATGACAGATCATCGTTTTTCAACTAGCCTATTACAAGGCTTTCCACAGCCCAAATGCTTAAGAGTTTTTCAAAAGAGAAGCGCCACGTCGCGGTCTGAGAGCCGCCCTTGGGATCAGTCATTTTAGCCCTGACGAGTCGAAGACTCCGAATTATCCTGCGCCGGTTTTTCTTTTTCTTCCTCCATCGTCTGGAAATCAGATGATGTCCAGTTAATGCCAGTTAAAGCTTTGAACACAGCCTCATCGTCTATAAGGTTGGACGGATCAACATCAGGAGCAAAGGTGTGCTTACGTATTGGAGGGATGAGTTCCACAACTTCATAAGCCGGCACTTTCACTTTTTCGTTCTCCTTTGTATAAGCCGCCTGATACCTGGACACGTCAGTTTCCTCAGCCAGCTTGCTTGCCAGAAGGCGCATCTCCTTTACACAATTAGCAAAATCCTTGGCATTAAAAGGTGACCCGTCTTCCTTTAAGCTAGGATAGCTAGTGGCCATTTCTTCCGGGTCTAACTCTGCTTGCCATGCTTTGGCCCGGCTCAAAGCAGTCAGGGCGCCAGCTCGGGCTGAGGACCGTTTAATCTCTTCAATTCTCTGAGGTATAACAGATAGCTTATCCAGTACCTCCCTGATGAGTGAAGGGGGCTGTTTATTGTGCGAAATGGCTGCTATGGTTCGCTGTGTGCCTGTTTGCAGCTGTTCCAGTAAGGAATAAACCGCCTTCAGCTTCACCAACATATCTTGGCCAAGGTTGGCACTCCTGGGGCCTATTGAATACGTGCACAGATGAGTCGCCTGGCGGGTTAAGGTTAAAAAGTGGAAGTGGTTAAAACATCCTGAGTTACTTACCAAAGATTGCAGTTGTCATCTGGGATATGTGGTGTTTTAAGCCGGTCAATTCTACGGCAGTTTCCTTCAAAGAAGATTCGGCAGTCTCTGCTCTTTGAACCAAGGCGGCCTTCTCCTTATCCCAGGTGGTTCTTTCTGTGGAAAATCTAATTTTGAGCTTCTCGCTCTCTTCAAGACTAAGCTTAAGCTTGGAGTCAGCTTCGCGTGTTTTAGCCTCTTGCTGCTCAAGCCTGGTCTTTAATCGGCCACCTGAGATACAGCCTGAGGTAAAGCATCCTGCAAGTAAGAGTTAAACAAATTATAAACATATTTGCCAGGACACAATCTACAGACAAGTCTCAAGCACGTTGCAAGCAAAGCACTTGACACTTGGGGGCTAATGTGTGCGGAAGTTCTTTTTTGCATTTATATTTTTGAACCGGCTCATCTTTATCAAGATAAGCCGGTCCATGAGGGTTATGGTCTGGAGTTCTTCCAAAACAATGAAAATGAACTGGCTCATCTTTATCAAGATAAGCCGGCCCATGAGGGCTACGGCTTTAAGGATTATAGAAACATATGGACAAGTCTTAACCCTACTCAAAATATATTTTCCTACGGATAAGACTTGGGGGCTGGATGACTATATATCGAAGGAAACAGATGTTCATACCTCATATTTCTGGCGCATTTTCTTGACTAAATCTGCCTCCAGATCACGACCAGTGTGCAGCTGACTCAGATAATCAGAGTATAATTCATTGACGCCCAAGTGTGAGTACTTGGCCACATCAAACCTGACCTTGCTCTTTTCAATCAACTCTTCTTTGGTAGAGTGTTTGGCTAGAATGGTGGGGTTCCCAGGCTTAGTGTAGCCAATGCCAGTGATGATAACATCCTCAACAGTTTGTTGTGAAGAAGGCTCTTCAGCAGGTTTTATGGGACTGGGCGGCTTAGCACTGGATGGATCAACACTTATTGGATCCACCGTGACTTCATGAGTCTCTGGCGGCGGGTCATCAGCAGTAGCCTCACAGTTTTGATGAGAAGCTTCAGATATGTTCTGTTTTTCCGGCTCAGTAACTTTGAGGTCTTCGGCCGGCTTGTTCATCTTCAACTTCTTGCTGGGCTTGGCTATGCCGCTGAAAATAAGACACATGAAGGGGTTCATATGTCAGTTGATTAAAGTATTAAAAGGACCAAGAGGTCGAATGTTCTCACCTAGGAGCAACTTTGAAGAGGGGAATCTGAGTCCCAGTAGAGTCGTCGGAGGAGGAATGAGAGGTTCCCTGATAATCTGAGTCGGAAGGATTAAGTGGCTGACGGATAAGACCCGCCTTTGGAAAAGAAAAGTTTAAGTTCTGAAGCACCTCTGCTCGGTGTTTGCGAGGGGCCGGCGTATTAGATAAGCCGGCATGAAGGTCTCCCCCTCCGCTGTTCCGGGTCATGCGCCGAGTTTCGTGCTGTTGTTTCTTCAAAATAAAGTTTGGATCCAAGTAAGCTAAAGGGTGGGAAAACCTTACTTTCTAGGTCACCTGCCGAACTTTCTGTCTTGGTAAGGGCTCTGAGTTGGAGGAAATGATAGTTACCTCTTCACAGTCTGCGTGGCTGGCCTCCGCGTCATCCTGACAGCAATCAGTGTCAATAAGATAAACAAAAAAGGAGCCAAGGGAGTCAAGTTCTACCTCCGACTCATCATCATTCAGTGCGAATAACTCTGTGGTATCTGTTTTCTTCTTGGCGGGTTTCTTGGGAGCCTTGCACTTTGCCCTGGCCTTTTTGGCCGGTTTTTCTTGCAACTTCTTGTTCCAGAAAGGAGAGGCAGCCTGAAAAAGAAGTGAATAAGGATAAGGAATGTGCAGTTCAGTACAAGTAATAGTTACAGAAAGATTGGCTTGAGACACTTATATTTGGAGCCGGGTTGAGAGCGCAGAAGGAGTTCAGCCCCACTTTGCTGCAGGTCTCTAAACTTTCATTGAGCAGTGACTTGGTTATGTCATTAATCTCTTTGTCCTCCAGACGTATTTGACAATAACGTTGTGGATTTTTGACATCACAAGTGTACTCACACATTAAGTCGGACCAGCGGCTCAAAGGTATGATCCTCCAGGAGACCCAACATCGAACCAGGTCAACTCCGGTCAGTCCATTAGCTAGCAAGGCCCTCACCTTTGAAAAGGTGGGCATATACTTCGCACGCTCAGCAGTGGTGAGCCGGTCTGGAAGTGGATGTTTTGGGCTAAGCCGGCAGTCGCGGAAACCCGGCAAAGGATTTTCATCTGGTGGAGAGGTATCTTGGCAATAAAATCAAGTTTGATTCCAGTCCTTTGGGTGACTGGGAAGTGCGGCTGCAGGGAAGACAGCATCTTTTCGTCTTTGAATTAAAATACCACCAAGTTCTAAGCAAGGTCCATCTGTAAACTCGGTCTGGCGGTTCAGATAATAATACTGTCGGAAAAGATCGATGCTAGGCTCTTCTTGAAGGTAAACTTCACAAAATACTTGAAAGTTGCAGATGTTGGAGACGGAGTTGGGTCCGATATCTTGAGGATGAAGTTTGAAAAAGTGCAATACATCATGAAAGAATTTTGAGCCGGGTGGTGAGAAGCCGCGGTTCATCTGATCAACAAAAACAATGACTTCGCCTTCCTTCGGCTGAGGTCTAACTTCTGTTCCTGGAGCTCGCTAGTGAATAATATCTTTGGCTGCTAGGAAGCCCGGTTGAACATATTCTGTAAGAGTTTGTTCCGCGACTGTGGAGACAACCCAGTCGCAGGAGGTGACGTTTTTAGTCATATTGATTGGGTGAAAACCTAGAAAGGAAATCATGGCGGGTTAAATTGGTAATGATGAGCCGCCTGGTGGCTGAACAAAGTAAAGTTATTATAAAAGATTGGTTATATGCGAGGATTGGTAAAGCTGCTTCATGGTTGTAGAAAAGAAAATAGCATGGTTAACCCGGTGAGGTATGAGCCGGATAAAGTCAAGCCTGGATAAACACTGGCGGTTCAAACAACTATTTTGCGAGTTACAAGGTATTATTTGAGCCGCCCATGCAACAGTGGTCGAGATGATTGTCACAGATCTGGGGATTGGATAAAATTTCACTAAGTACTACACAAACAAGTTCCACGGACCAGTTCTATAAATTTGTATCTACAGCAGGTTCAGAAAAGGAAAATAATTGCTAAACCTAAGTATGACAGTGGAAGAACATGTGAACTGGGTTTGAATCTCAGAGAGACAGGATGCATCTGCGATTGGAAATGGATGCTAAAACTGCTACCGCACAAACTTTGTACTGCCTTATGGATCGAACTAAGCATTGGCGGAGAAACCACGACAAACACCGACGAACACCGAAGAACTGCAGAAACCCTAATGCAGATTGGAGAAAAAAGGAGATGAGTACCTGAAGTTGCTGATGAA
This sequence comes from Thinopyrum elongatum, assembly GCA_011799875.1. Lineage (NCBI taxonomy): Eukaryota > Viridiplantae > Streptophyta > Magnoliopsida > Poales > Poaceae > Thinopyrum > Thinopyrum elongatum. The sequence goes on along the minus strand of CM022301.1, from coordinate 212,874,160 downwards.
CAGCGGAGGGGCGCCGCGATCTCTGGACACGGCCAGGCTGATGCAGCGGCCTGGGTCGGAGTTGTTGAAGAAGGTTGATGGCGGCGGCGGAGCTCGTGCTGCAGTGGTCGGTGCGAGGAAGACGAAAAGGAAGGGGCAGAGACAAGGGTAAAAAGTGAAAGAGAGGGCCCCTATCCCTATTTATAAGGAAATGACGAGATGGCAAGCGCGGAAATCAAGGAGGTGAAAATGGTTAAGTGGCTATATGGACGCCTTGATTCTCGGGAAGCCTATTAAAGATAAGATCCGTTGAGATGTCATGAGCTTCATGCAGAATTAATGCGCATGACATCATGGTGGGTTATAATAATTCTACTTATGTGACATCATGGAGGGTCATAGCGGACGGATGAAGATTCAGCATGGATACATTCTGACAAGTTAAACAGTGGAGATTGATATGAACAAGTTCAAATCAACCTGGGGCCTAATGTTGGGGATATAACTCCGAGGTATGACCCGCCCAGGAGGGGCCGGGTCACACCATTGGCGACTCAAGGTGAGAAGGCCCAAGAAGGCTGAAGAAGATATAGAGGTGGCGGTTCATAAAGCAGGCTTACTGAAGGCCCAAGACCCGAAGGTGACTCAAGGCCCAAGGGTGTGAGCCGCCATGTGATAACTTGTTCTGTAAGGCAGGTTTAGTTAGAAACCGAGCCGGTCACGTTTGTGTGAGCCGGCCGGGACTCTATAAACCGCCGGGCATCAACCTGTATATAAAGGGGTGACCCGGCGGCGGGTTAACTCAAGAAACAAGGAATCGAGAACTCGGTCAAGCGTATTCGCTCCCTTGTAATCGAAACTCAAGCAATACAACTAGAAGCAGGACGTAGGCTTTTACCTCGTTGAGAGGGGCCAAACCTGGGTAAACTCCTTGTGTCCTTTGTCCCGTTCAACCCCTTCAAGCTAACCTAGTCGCGATGGCTCCACACCTAAGTCCTTTCGCTAGGACATCTGCCATGACAAATCCACGACATCCTTCATCGGCTTCATCAACGGAGTTACACAAGAGTCAGAGCTGGCCACCGATTCGGTATCCAGAGGTGACACACTTGTAAATTTGAATGACAAGTCGTCAATGGGGGAAACCGAGTCTATCCTTCCGCTTTTCGATGAGAAACTGGGAGGGTACTTGGACGGTGAGATCCGTCCAAAGTCCCATGATCCATCTCGTCATGCGGTGGTCTTCATGGCAAGAAACCAGAGCTAGCCTCGGTACGATGCGCTGGGGAACTTGGTCACAGATACATCATCTAGCTAGAACCAGGCTGCAATCACACCTTTTCAATTATCCAACACTATGGGAGCTGCAACGACTGCGCTAGCGGCAGCCGGCTCTGGAAGGACGGGAGCTCATGCACTGGCAGAGATGGTAGCTACCCTGGCATGCTCCTTGCAGATCCAGTAACTCCATAGAACACGGATGTACGCAATGCAAAGATCACAAGGTGTCGCGAGCAGCTGACCAAGATTTAAGAGATCAATGCGGAGAACGCACGTCTGGCTGAAGCCCGGACTGAAGTCCTTCAGGAGGCTAAGTGTTTGGAGACTAAGGGAATCCATCTCAGTTTTTATTAGAATGAGGCGTTTGCGATATATCACAGGAGGTTTCAAAGTCGGCTTCCAACACTACAAAAAAAACACTTTCGTGATGATACATGTTTACCATAGTAGGTCACGTTTTCTGTCATGCATGTACATCCATGACGATTTTATGATAGAATCAAGATAGTCATACTTGCACTGTCGTAGAAGTGTTCCATGACAATACTCAAATTATCATCACAGAAGTGTCCACTTCCATGATGATAAATGATGGGTCATCGAAGTGGTTTCGTCAAGGGTAACCGACACGTGGCATCCACCATAACGGGTCACCGTTAAGCTATTGGGTCTGGTTTTCGATCCGATAACCCGTCAACGGCCCGGACCAATGGTGATTTTCCTCGTGTAAAATTCTCATTGGCCGTCGGAACCACGTGTCAGCTCCGCGTCGCGGTAGATTTCAGCCATCCAATGGACAGGAGGCGCCTATGATACGTCGACACGTGGCACGACCCAACAGTGGCCCATTTAGGTTAAAAGGCCGAGCTTGTCAAAATAAGTGGGCCGACCCATTAGTGGCCTAATTGTGTCTGGCCCATTCACAACCACGACCCATACAAGTTACGCAAAATCAGCCCATCAAAGCCCCATTATAAATTTGACACCATTCTGGCCATCGTTAGTTCTAGCCTGTTAACAGCCCGCTGTCAGCGTTCTGGGAACCAGGGTACCCAGACTTGCCTGCCTGTGGCCCACGGCGTGGCTCCATCGACGGCCTGGTACGACCCAGTTTCGACACCAACAAGACAAGACCCTCGCGGGGGGCCAAGCCTCGCGAGGGAGACAGCGCCAAGACCTCCTGAGGGAGCGGCCACCCCTGGGCTGCTCCTGAGGAGTGGAGTTTCCTATGGAGGTGCCCAACCTCATGAGGTTGCGGTGACACAAGCCATGACGACCAAGGCCAGGTGGGCGCCAGCAGGCGCAGAGGAGCAGATGCATCGCCGAGCCCACCGCAGCGTCACGACCAGAAGCTTTGCAGGCGAAGACCACCTTTCGTCAGGATAAGATGTACTACTTGTCCCCTTTCAAATTGGCCGTTGTGGAATCCCTTCCCGCCTACATTTTCGGGGAAGAGGACCGAGGCCACTATAAGTATAAGCTAGCCTCCACAGTAGAGGGGAGCCGGGCTGATCCGACCAGAGAGATCCTTTCCACCCACACCGGAGCAAGCCCCGCGAGCTTGTTTATCCTCTGTACTAGTTCATCCTCAGCCCCTCGTGAGGCCAACCACCACAAAGCAGGAGTAGGGTCTTACACCGCAAGGTGGCCCGAACCTGGGTAAACTGCCATGTTCATCTTCTTCCTTGTTCATCGAGCTAGGTTGTAGGGCGACGGGTTCATTGGCTGGAGAGGTTGAGTTCTTCGCACACGCCACAGAGTTTGAACCTTTCTTGGGTCTGCGGAGCCCTGAATCCGACATTTGGCGCACCAGGTAGGGGCGTGTCGAAGCTTCTCTCCCACCACTCGCTCCATCGCCGTTCCGCCATTCCAATGGCCGACACTCGCCGTGTTCGGGCTGAGCGCCGGGCCGCTCGTGTCGCCCAGACGGCGCCCGCGGGCAATGGTGCCCATCGCCGCTCTGCCTTCCCGGTGGCTAACGCCACTACCGACCCTGCTACCCGCGAACAGCAGGACTCGTCGCTGCCACCGTCCGTGCAGCGCGACGGCCGCACCGCGACTCCATCACCCACTCCAGCCACGGCGTCGTCTTCTCATGGTCGTTGTGGGCTGGTGAACACGCAGTCTGCGCTGCTCATGGCGTGTGAGCTTTTGCGCTATCGTCCGGCCAACGACCTCTACGACGACTGGCTCGCCCGCATCGCCGAACTTGTCAACGCCACTGGTGAGGCCCCTGTGCCGTCTCGTTCGCTTCACCTTCCACAGTCCCTGGTAGGCGACATGACTCACGGCGCGCCTCCTCCTCCTCCTCTGCATGGCGTGGGTCCCGAGCCCAGGCATAAAGCACCCAGCACGACCCGCCGCGCGATGAAGAAACCTGCCAGGTGGTGCAACGGCCCCAAGGAGAAGCGCGTGCGCTTCCAGCACCGCCACGTCAAGACCGCGTACCGCCAGAGGCAGCTGCGCACGGGCGTCGAGATCAGGCTTCTCCCCAGCGGCAGTGTCGGGGCACGACACCTATGGGATCCCGAGAGACCCCTTTATGATTCAGCGGGGGGAGAGGTACACGCAAAGAGCAGAACCGGTGATCGACGCGTGAGGTTTTTACCCAGGTTCGGGCCGCTGATCAGCGTAAAACCCTACTCCTGCTTTGTGTTCTTATTGATGTTCTTGAGCCCAGCCTTCAGGAGCGCTCGCAATGAACAATACGTTCAAAGAGCAGCTACGCATGCAGAATGGGCCAGAAGTTCTCCTCCTCTATAGCAGTTGCCTTGGGCCTCCTTTTATATGCTCAAAGGGGTCTCCACAGTGGCAAAATGTACATACATTGAGGTGTAAAGTAGCTACAGGGTATCATACCTAACCCCTGACGGATTAGGACAGGCGCATTTAATGCACCGTGAGGTGTCCGTTTAGGTGTCCTCACTTTCTTGGGGATGGAAAAAGGGGCCATCCCATCAGCACCGCTTAAGCTCTCCTCCACTGGCGCGTTGCCACGCATCCAGAGAAGGACCCAGAATGTCAGGCTTGTCACTGTGCCGAAGCGGTGGCACAGTGGCAGAATCTCGCCAAGCACCGAAATTTGCTGGGCGCCAAGCCTTGCCGGACGCCGAGCCTTGCCGGGCGCCAAGCCTTGCCGGGCACCGATCCTTGCCGGGCTCCTCAGGCCACCCCGGCAAGGATCTTGCCGGGGAAGCTGGCCTTCGATTTCCAGCTTTGCTTATTTGCTGATTCTCAGATCTCTGACTTGATGATTTCCTTGATGACTTAAATCGACCTCGAGCTGATCCCGGCAAGCCTTGCCGTGAGGACGGCTACAACTACCCGTGCACAAGTAAGGGGTACTAGCGGCCCAATACTTAGTACACCGACAGGAGCCCCCGGGCCTGGGCCATACACGAGTGCGAGGCGTTGTTGGGCTAGGCCCAAACAGTGCACGGGCACGCGTGGCAGGGAATTAACTGCTCATAAAGATCTTGTTTTACTGTGCCCCCACTACGCGCACGGAGCGCGCGATGTGAGAAGTGTGCCAAAAAGGCTGCAAACTGTTTCGCGCCCACAGAGGCGCATTCATATTGGGGGATAAACAAGGTGGCCCCGCTCCTTCCCCATAAAAAGGAGAAGTCGTGGAGGCGCAAACCCATTTACCCCCCTCTTCTTCCCAATCTGGCTATCGCCATCGCCTTCCTCTGCTCGAGCTCAGAGCGAAACCTTCCTTCTCTTCTGCTCGCCGCTCCCGCGCTCGTTCCGTCCTCCGGCTTCCATCTCCACAGCCGCCATGCCGCCCAAGACCAGCAAAGGCAAGGGCACGGACAAGGAGGCGAAAGCCGAAGTTCCGGAAAGCGAGCTGGTGAAGATGCGGAAGAGGCTCGTCGTCTTCCCTCTGACGCTTGACGCCGAAACCTTGAAGGGACGATACCAATGCATGTGGGCGAAGGGAACACAAGCCCACCCCGCCACACGCGTCATCCCAGGTGCTAGTTCCAAAGGCGGATCGGACAGATACCCCTTCTTCGCTGCGTACTTTTATTGCGGGCTCTGTCCACCTTTTTCCGATTTCTTCAATGACATCATGTATACATACGGCTTCCGCCTTCTTGACTTCACGCCGAATGCCGTATTTTGCATGTCGATCTTTGCCCATCTTTGTGAAAAATTTGCCGGCGTGATCCCCAATTCTGCTCTTTTCCGCCACTATTTCTATCCTCGAATCCAAAAAGGAGAGGCTCTCTCAGGATCTATTGCTTGGATTCCAAGGGCCTGGAACAAAGAGATATACCCAGATGGAGTTTACCGCGAAAAGTGGGACGAGTGGCGGGCCGAATGGTGCTGGATCCAGGAAGCAGATCCTCATCCTTTTTGCCATCCCCGGCGACAGAAGGTGGTCCGCGGCAAGGATTGGGGCGATCTCGCCGCAGAAGACGAGAAGCTCACAATCGCCACTACCAGAATCCTCCGCTTGAAGGCTGCCGGGCTGACAATGGAGATGATCGGCTTCGACTTCCTCCGCCGCCGCATCGCCCCTCTGCAGAATAGGGGAAGGCCAGCCTGGGAGTATAAGAACGCAGCGGATGTCATGAGGCTGCGCCCCGGGCTGAACAACAACTTGACTGTTATGCAGCTTGGCGCTCTCCGCCAGAAGTTATTCCAGCGCGTAGACAAGCACCGGCTGCCGGCAAGGATCGTCCCCTTGTGCAACAACTCTGCACTGGGGTCGATCATTGCTTTCTTGCCGATGTTCAACGCCCACGGCCTTGACCCGACCTGGGTAGAGCCAAGCGAGGAAGAAGCGCAGAAATTCTTTGACAATCTGACGGAAAAGCCTGTCCGGCAAGAGCCAGATCTTATTCGCTCCACCACGGATCAGGAGGTAGCATACATCGCTACCAGAGTGGAGGAAGCGAATCTTGCCGCGGAGGCCGGCAGCGTTGGCTTCACAGAGTGGGAAGCCAGCGAGGTAGAGGTGGTAGTGGAGGCGAAGCCTGCCGGGGAGGACGAGGTTGCCGGGGAGGAGAGCGGTGCAGCCGCTGAAATCTCGTTCGGCGAGGACTCAGTCGAAGAAGAAGAGACGCGGGAAGAGCCCCCTCCCCCGAAGAAGAAGGCGAAGCGTGTTCTTCGGAAGGCTGCGTCTGACATCCCGGCAAGCCAGCCCTCTTCGAGCGGCGAAGCCCCCGGCAAGAAAGTGGCCGGCAAGACCGGACCGCGGCAGGGGGCCCGTCAACAGCCTGCACGGCGTGCGAGGCCCGCACCAGCGGCCACTGCTGGGGCGGCAGGAGGGTCTCGCACCACCGCACCGGAAGCTGCCCCGGCGCCTGCCATAGCCAAGCGGCCTAGGACTCCTCCTCCGCCTCCCCACTCAGACACCGCAACGGAGGTCGACTTCGACATCTCCGGCTTTAGTCCGGAGCGAGAGGAAGAAGATTAAGTACTTTGCCACAGCTTTTACCTTCCAATCTTGCATCAATCTTTACTGACTTGCTTGTATTGCTTCTGCAGTGACACAGAAACCTTGCTGGAGAGGATGGCGAAGAGGTCAAGGACTTCTACGGGCGACGAGCCCCCGGCAGGCTCCACTAGCGTGCCAGAGACCGTCATCGTGAGCCCGGAGCCTAGTCCTCAATGCAGCCCCCAGCGTAAGTTCATTGTCCCTTTTTCTGTTGGCTGGTGCCGAGGCTTCCATTCTTGTCGCTGATATCTTCGGGTTCGCAGGAGAAGAACGGCAACAAGGAGAGGATTGCCCCATTGTGCCTCCTTCATCGACCGCTCCGCCCACAAGCACATCTCCGGCAAGAGATCCTGCCGACGAGCCCGTCCAGATTGAGGAGGAGCCGACAAGCACGGACTCCGGCAACCCACCCCCGGCAACCGGAGTTGCCGGGAGAGGCGAAGCTACCTCTCGACAGCCCGACGCAGGTACTCGATCGCCTCAAAGTGCTAGTTATTCTTTTCCCCTTACTTCTTTATCTTTGATCACTTCAAAATTTAAAAACTCGATCTTATTCTGACCTTCTCCTTCTCCCTTCAGAGTTCTCTAAGATGAAACATATGGACGTCGACGCCGTCATCGAGGAGACCGCCAGGGATGCTGCTGCCGAAGCGGATAGGATCACTGCCAGCGAGGCCACCAAGGATGATGTTGCCGGGGCCGGTGATGCTCTTGACGGGGAGGCCGCCAAGACAGCACGAAAGGAAATCGCAGAAGAACCTGCTGAAGAGGGTGACAGGGAGGCTGGGGACCATACTGACGGCATTCCTGCCGCAGGAGCGCCAGGCGCTGCATCGGCCGCGGAGCCCCCTGTCACTGGTGAGGCAGCCACTAAAGACCAGCCATCAACATCCGACGAGCCCTCATCCAGCAAGTATCTCAAAGTTGGCGAAAACCTATTCATCAACTTGCTAGGGACGGCAAGCACCGAGGCACCAGCCGAAGGAGAAATTTTTGAGGAAATTATTGCCACTGCCGGGCTCGAAGTTGTTGACGATCCCAGTGCTAGCAGTGGCAAGTCTGAAGAGGATCGGCTCCTTCAGGCCATGCGTGAAAACTTCCGCAAACTCCAGGCTCTCCATCATGCCCGAAAAGAGAAGGCGGACTCCAGAATGGCAGTTGTCGAGGCAGCCGAAGCGGATTTTCAAAGGCGCATCGCACAAATGCAAATCTGGCATGCCGAGGCCCTTCAAGAGCTGGTTGCCGGTCGAGAACAAGTGAGCCAGCAATGGAATGAGGTCCTCCTGAAGCAATCAGACATGGAGAAGGCCCATGATGAAGCTGTTCAAAGGATCGCTGCCGAAGATGCTCTCCTGACGGGGCACCGCGTTGCTCTTGACGCTTTGGAAGAAGATCTCACCGCACGTGAGCAGGCGCTCGCCGCCAAGCTTCGTAGCAAGGATGAAGACATTGAAAATCTTGTCGCGCGGCGGACCCAGGAGCTGGAGCAGAAGCACAAGGAGGCGCTCGAAGCTCTAACTGCAAGTCACGCCGGCAAGCTCAAGGAGGCCGTCGATGCTGCCGAAGTTGCAGAGGCCGCCAAGAACGAGCTGAGCGACAAAGTGAAGAGGCTGGAGACGGATCTCGACGAGCATGGCAAGGAGCTCTCGATGCTCAAGGGGGATAGGGAAAAAACCCTCCACTCCTTGGCGGAGATGCAAGTCGCCCTGTCCGGCAAGACCAAGCAGCTCTCCTCTGCGGCTGATGATATTGCGGTTCTGGAGCTGAAGCTGACCACGCTGCAGAAATCCCTCGAGGCCGGCAGGGCCCGTGAGAAGGCTCTACTCAAGGATCTCCAAGGAGAGAGGAACCTACTTAAGAGCGTTGCCGCTGCCCAGGCTGATTATGAAAAGGGAGTGGAGATCTGGACTGGCCGTCTCATCGCCACCACGGAGAAGCTTACCGCAGAACTGTCAACCATGGGCTTGTCGAACTTCAGATATTCTTCCGAGGAAAGAATATCTCCAAGCGCCAGGTTGACGATGTTCTTTGAAAGCATCATCAACGCGTTGAGGGCGCTCCAGTCCAGCCGGGCGACCCAACTGGCGAACGAGACTCGCCGGCTTTGCTGGGCCGTCCTTCGCAAGGTGCTCCTCAAGGTGGTGCACAGCAATCCCGGCATCGATCTCTCCAGCGCACTCGGCCACCTGCCAAAGGATGCAAATGTTGAGGTGCTTGAGAAGTGCATCGCGCCGATCCTTGAGAAGGTGGACTCCATCAAAAGGATCGAAGGCCAGCGCAGGGATTGAGTGCTTCCCTTTTATTCTTGCCGCCACCATCTCATGTAAAAGACAGTTAAGTCTCGAGTTAGGACTGCGGCAACTCATGGATGTAATATAATTTAACTATGTTTAGGCTCATGCTAGCTACTTTCCTTGTCTGATTCCTTTATGTATGGAGTTCATCCTACACTTACTGAAAAACTTGCCGGCGCGCAACCTGTCGCGAGCGCTGGGTGCGGGACTTCAGCAGCCTGCTGGAGGCGCAGCGGCCGGCAAGACTCCTTGGCGCTCTCAGTGCAGCCACTTAAATCGTTGAGCGGACTCGAAACAAAATAAGGGCGCAACTGATTACAACAAGGGTTCCTTCGCGTGCAGATTTTCCATACAAGGGTCGGAATCGTCCAAGGAACTAACTTGGTAATAAAAAAAACTTGCTCTGAGTTTTTAGGACTTAGCTTTCTGTCTTTGTCCTTCCTCCGGCAAGCATATGATTCCGAACGTCACCAACTGGTATTCATGTCTCCCTTCCTCCCCCGGCAAATGTGCGCGCGAGGAATCCTTCTGTCTTTAAGAAAAAGAAAGAAGAGAAAATAAAGATATGAAACCTTGGCGGTTCGTTAGAACTTACCGGGATCAGGTGTTATACAACATCTTAGACAAACATGCATATATGAATGTGAACATGAGAATCAATAAGGAAATGTACAACACTTAAATTTATTCATCTGTGCTCAGGGTCTGCGCCTGGCTTTGTACAAAGGATCACATGCCTTGCCGGCAAGACTTCTACAAAAAGGTGGTTGCCGGGAGACCCCGGCAACCGCGCCTTATGGATAGAACTTGCGAAGATGTTCGATATTCTAGGAATTACTCACTAGAACGCCATCCTCGGTCTCTAGGCGGACAGCGCCAGGCCTGGTGACTCGTACTACCCGATAAGGGCCTTCCCACTTTGGCGTCAACTTGTTTGAATTCTTGGCGGACTGAATCCGTCGAAGAACAAGGTCGCCTTCCTCAAGGCTTCGGGCATGAACTTTGCGGCTATGATAGCGGCGCAAAGCTTGTTGGTAGCGTGCAGCTCGCACAGCAGCCTGAAGACGATTCTCCTCAAGGAGCACAGCGTTATCTTGCCGCAGTTGCTCTTGCTCGAGCTCATCATAAGCGAGCACTCGAGGAGATCCGTATATGAGTTCCGTGGGGAGAACTGCTTCCGCTCCATACACTAGAGCGAAGGGCGTCTGGCCGGTGGCTCGATTTGGTGTCGTTCTGATTGACCAAAGAACCGCCGGCAACTCATCAATCCAGCGTCTTCCGCACTTTTTCAGCCTGTCAAAAGTTCTGGTCCTGAGACCGCGCAGCACTTCAGCATTGGCCCTCTCCGCTTGGCTGTTGCTTCTCGGGTGAGTAACAGAGGCAAAACAAATCTTGCCGCCAAGGTCTTGGACGTACTGCATGAAGGTGCGACTTGTGAACTGTGTGCCGTTGTCGGTGATGATCCTGTTAGGCACACCGAAACAGCAAACAATTCCTTTGAAGAACTTGACAGCCGACTGCGCTGTCACCTTCCTCACTGCTTCCACCTCCGGCCACTTGGAAGGTCGTAGGTTCGACCCCTACCTGGCGCGCCAAAGATGTCGGGGCACGACACCTATGGGATCCCGAGAGACCCCTTTATGATTCGGCGGGGGGAGAGGTACACGCAAAGAGCAGAACCGGTGATCGACGCGTGAGGTTTTTACCCAGGTTTGGGCCGCTGATCAGCGTAAAACCCTACTCCTGCTTTGTGTTCTTATTGATGTTCTTGAGCCCAGCCTTCAGGAGCGCTCGCAATGAACAGTACGTTCAAAGAGCAGCTACGCATGCAGAATGGGCCAGAAGTTCTCCTCCTCTGTAGCAGTTGCCTTGGGCCTCCTTTTATATGCTCAAAGGGGTCTCCACAGTGGCAAAATGTACATACATTGAGGTGTAAAGTAGCTACAGGGTATCATACCTAACCCCTGACGGATTAGGACATGCGCATTTAATGCACCGTGAGGTGTCCGTTTAGGTGTCCTCACTTTCTTGGGGATGGAAAAAGGGGCCATCCCATCAGCACCGCTTAAGCTCTCCTCCACTGGCGCGTTGCCACGCATCCAGAGAAGGACTTAGAATGTCAGGCTTGTCACTGTGCCGAAGCGGTGGCACAGTGGCAGAATCTCGCCAAGCGCCGAAATTTGCTGGGCGCCAAGCCTTGCCGGACGCCGAGCCTTGCCGGGCGCCAAGCCTTGCCGGGCGCCGATCCTTGCCGGGCTCCTCAGGCCACCCCGGCAAGGATCTTGCCGGGGAGGCTGGCCTTCGATTTCCAGCTTTGCTTATTTGCTGATTCTCAGATCTCTGACTTGATGATTTCCTTGATGACTTAAATCGACCTCGAGCTGATCCCGGCAAGCCTTGCCGCGAGGACGGCTACAACTGCCCGTGCACAAGTAAGGGGTACTAGCGGCCCAATACTTAGTACACCGACAGGCAGGCCCCTGTGAGTGTGGCAGGGTGCCGTGCTTTCACCCCGGAGCTGCGCCATGTCGTCTGGCCCGACACGTTCAAGCTGGATCTGCCTCCACGCTACGATGGCACCCCCGAGCCCGCTGAGTTCCTCCAGCTCTACGAGCTGAGCATCGAGGCAGCAAACGGCAACGACAAGATCATGGCGAACTAGTTTCGCATGGCCCTCAAGGACGGCACGCGCTCTTGGCTCCTGAACCTTCCGGTGGGGTCAATCTCCTCCTGGGATGAGCTCCGCGAGCGTTTCATCGTCAACTTCCAGGGCACTCGCGACCGTGCTCCTGCGGCAGGCGACCTGCGGTGCATCAAGCAGCAACCAGGCGAGACCTTGCACAAGTACATACAACGCTTCAACACAGTTCGCCTCAAGATCCCCAAGTTGTCGGACGAGGCCATCATCTCAGCATTCTCTGATGGTGTCCGGGACGTCAAGATGAAGGAAGAGCTCGCCATACACGAGGACTTGTGTTCGGCTCTGGAGATGTTCAACTTGGCAGCCAGGTGCGCGAGGGCGGAGGAAGGCCACCTCTCCCTCTTGGAGCTTCAGGAGGCAGATCCTGAAGACAAGAAGGCCAAGGCTAAGGAAGTGAAGCGCAAGGGCCCGGCTGTGCTCGCGGCTGAACCTGAGATGAAGCACGACCGCGACTACCCCGAATCCTCCAGAGACAGCCGCCAGTACTGTGTCTTCCACGTCCACAGCCACAACACCAACGACTGCCAGGAGCTCAGGGCAATCCGTGACGGGCGCATTGGCCGCCGTCCCGAGCGTGACAACCATGGCTACGGCCGCGGAGGGGGCCCTGGCGAAGGCCGCTGGGACAACCGCGACCCCGCCAGGACTGGCGCGATCAGCCTCATGAGGGCCGATGGCAGGGCCAGCCTCGCGACGGCCCCTGGCGTGACCAGCCTCGCGAGGACCGTCCTCAGGGCAATGCTGGCCTCCCTCCGCTGCCGCCACCGCCAAGAAGGAACAATGACAACCGCCAAGACGATGGGGCTGGGGGCTTCCAAGAGCCTCGTGCCATTGCCTGCATCCTGGGCAGTGCTCAGGCTCCCGCTTCTCATCGCATCTTCAAGCAGTTCGCTCATGAGGTGAACGTGGCCCTCCCCAAGCTTGAGGCATCGCGCCCCCTTAGATGGTCCAAGTACGTCATCACCTTTGACTCCATGGACCAGCTCAAATGTTCAGCTGTCATTGCACGCTCCCGATGCTCTGCTCGCCAACCATCAGCAATGTCCTCGTCACCAAGACACTCATTGATGGTGGCGCGGGGCTCAACATTCTCTCCGTCGAGACGTTCGAGACGCTCCAAGTGCCGTACGACCAGCTCCTTCCCACCAAGCCTTTCTTAGGGGTGACCGATGGCTCCACCGTCCCCAAAGGGCAGATCCGCCTCCCTGTTACCTTCGGCCAGTGCGACAACTACCACACCGAGCTCATCGACTTCGACATCGCCCATATTCGCCTTCCGTACAATGCCATCCTCGGGTATCCGGCCCTCTCCAAGTTCATGGCGGCGATGCACCACGGCTACAATGTCCTCAAGATGCCAGGGAGTGGCGGCATCATCACGGTCGCCTGCGATGAAAAGGTTGCGGTGTGCTCCCTTGAGCGCGCCTACCAGGCTGTGGCAGTCAAGAATTTAGACGACGAGGGTGCTGTTCGACCTCCTGAGGCCATCCCCAAGAAGAAGAAGCAGCTCCTCCCTAAGGGCCGTCAGGAGGCTGGCACGCCCAACGACCGTGCCTCAGGCCCCACGCCCACTGCTGGGGCACCTTTCCCTCTCGCATAGGAAGGCACGCCCGACGCCCCTCTCAGGATGGGCTCGGGGGCTCTCCTCTGGAGGGCCTCTGACCTGACCAGCGTCACGAGGGAGGCGTTTGGGCACCACGTGGGGGCGTGCTTCAACGCGCACCTCCGTGAGCAAGGCGCAAGGCGCGAGGCGCCAGGCGCTCAGGAGTTCATCACCAAGGCAATCGAGGAGCTCCAGGAGGCGCGAGCCATGCGTGGCGAGCGTCGCCTCGCATCGTCCAGTGCAGCTGCCGCCCCTGACATGGGTAGCAAGCTGCGCGTCTCCGTCAACATCTCAGGTCTCAACAGGGTTGCTTCTCAGGAGCTCTTCTGGCCGTCCCATATTGGGCGGAGTTGGGGCTTCCCCCGCAGCTATGTCTGCATGCGGTTTGGCCTGCTGGACATGGCTGCCTCGCACGAACGCTACATGCAGGGCTCCCTGGCGGCTCACGAGGCCCGGCGCCAGGTGGTCCTGACAAAGGAGGTGCCGGACCCTCGCGAGTTTCCCGGGCCTCCAGAGCCTCAGGAGCCAGCCGGCTCATGAGGAGCGATCTCTGCAGCGCGCATCTTCAGCTACTCCAACACCTCTGCGACAATGATGCCAGGTGACTTTTTGGTATGTTCAATTGAGGGCGCCCCTCGGGCTACATTATCCTCAAGCTATCAGGGCCCGTCCCTACAGCCGCATCATTTTGATTCATGTACCCTAGACCGGTTATGCATGCTCAGGCTATTGTGTTTATTAATGTTATGCCTGCTGTCTCGCTATTTGTGGAGTTGCCCTTCGCGGCCTCCGCACGTTGCTAACCCACCTCTTGCTCATCCCGCAACGGGGGCTGCAGGCACGACACCTGTTCTTGGGTCCGTCCCTGCAGCGCCGATAAACCTAAGAGACCGAGCTCTGGCTCGCGGCCGGCCCCGCGCATGTCACCCCACCGGGTCCTTAGTGCCTTCGTCTTCTCGCGGAAAGATCACCGGCAGGATAGCGAGCGTAGCTATCTGTTATGTTTTTGGCTAACTCATAGGAGCCCTGGAGGCAGGGCCACCAGCGGCCTTGCCAGCACCTCGCACCTTGGAAGGATGCCATACCCCGTGTCAAGTGGCGCAACCCCTCCTTGTAGCTAGCCACTCTATCCTCGCGCAAGCCGCTTGCACGTTAAAGGGGGGGGGCCTGAGCATCGCGACTCAGGGGCTCTTACCGGCTCTCGGGCCCTCACCCCCTGGCCTTGACCACGGCATCGCGACCTGGCATACCAGCGGCGGCCGAGCCTCGCTCGAGAGCCGGGCCCCGAGGACGCAGAGCACCCAGGCAAGCGGGGGAGATGGAGTTGGTAGGAGCCCTGCGGAGGGGGCATCGTCAGGAGAAGGGCATGGCCTAACGTTGCACGAGAAGCTCGTCCGCGCAGCGAAGGAACCACCGCAGGCTCGTCAAGATAAGTCACCTCACACACGCAAGCGTGAACCTCATGACAAGCGTTACGTCTCTCACGATCTCGCTCGGGCAAGGGAACTTCCCTTTCAATTCTTCGGGGGCCGCTTGTGCGCCAAGGGGGACCTCCTGAGCATCGCGACTCAGGGGCTCTTACCGGACCTCGGGCCGCTCGCCTCCTGGCCTTGACAACGGCATCGTGACCTGGCATACCAGCAATGGTCGAAGCCTGCCTGGGGACTGGGTCCTGCCGGCGTAGAGCAACATGCTACCGCGAGAGTGAAAGGGGTAACCGTGCCAAGGCGAGAAACGCAAACACGACATCGAATCAGGAACGATAACGTTAAAATGCGAGCATCCCAGTTTCTTACATACCCCCACGGGGCCCTGATAACCCACAGGTATAGGGGATCATTTGTAGCCTTCTTCGATAAATAAGAGTGTCGAACCCAACGAGGAGCTAAAGGCAGAACAAATATTCCCTCAAGTTCTATCGACCACCGATACAACTCTACGCATACTTGACGTTTGCTTTACCTAAAACAAGTATGAAACTATTTTGCAAGAATAAAACTATGAGTACTTTGCGAGAATAAAACTACGAATAAATTGCAAGGTAATAAAAGTGGATAGCTTTTGTCAACAAGAAAGTCATTTGTCCCTAGGCAATCGATAACAAGTACCGGTAATCATTCTTGTAATTTTATATGAGGGAGAGGCATGAGCTAACATACTTTCTCTACTTGGATCATATGCACTTATAATTGGACCCCTATCAAGCATCCGCAACTACTAAAGATCATTAAGGTCATGAAACCCAAACATAGCATTAAGTATCAAGTCCTCTTTATCCCATACGCAACAACCCACCTACTCGGGTTTAAGCTTCTGTCACTCTCGCAACCCACCATAAGCGAATCATGAACATATTGCAACACCCTACAGTGAGGATCCCTCACGTTTGCGCGAGACGGAGGGCACCGTAGGATAGCACCAAAAATAAATTATACAATCATACCAACCAAGATCACGATTAACCCACAGGACAAAACGGATCTACTCAAACATCATAGGATAACCATAGATCATTGGGAAATAATATATGGAGTTGAGCACCATGTTTAAGTAGAGATTATAGCGGGGAAGAGAGGTGTTACACCGCTGCATAGAGGGGAAGAGAGTTGGTGTAGACGGTAGCAAGATTGTTGATGTAGATCGCCGTCACGATCCTTGCCCCGGCGGCACTCCGGCGTCACCGGGAGAGAGGGGGAGAGAGCCCCCCTCCTTCTTCTTCTTCCTTGGCCTCCCCCCTAGATGGGAGGAGAGTTCCCCCTCTGGTCCATGGCCTCCATGGCGGCGGAGGGGCGGGAGCCCCTCCGAGATAGGATCTCCCTCTCTGTTCTCTTCTGTTTCGCGTTCCCCAGATATGGCCCTTCACCGTTTCTTATATTCCCGGAGATCCGTAACTCCGGTTGCGCTGAGATTTTAACACGATTTTTTCCCATAAATTATCTTTCTTGCACTAGAAGAAGGTCTCCAACCGACATTCGAGGAGGGCACAAGACACCAGGGCGCGCCTGGGGCCTGGGGCGCGCCCTGGTGGGTTGTGGGCACTGTGGGCCCCCGTTTGCGTTGATTCCACCTCCAAAAAATCACATAAATTCCAAAATAATTCTCCGTAAATTTTTATCGCATTTGGACTTTGTTTGATATGGATTTTCTGCGAGACAAAAAACATGCAAAAAAACAGGAACTGGCACTGGGCACTGAATCAATAGGTTAGTCCAATAAATCATATAAAAAGTTGCCAAAAATATGTGAAAGTTGTATAATATTGGCAAGAAACAATCAAAAATTATAGATACGATAGAGACATATCAGCATCCCCAAGCTTAATTCCTGCTCGTCCTTGAGTAGGTAAATCATAAAAAAGATAATTTTTGATGTGGAATGCTACCTAGCATAAACTTGATCATATATCTAATCATGGCATGAATATTAAGACACAAGTGATTCAAAGCAATAGTCTATAATTTGACATAAAGACATCAATACTCGGGCATCCCAACAAACAATCATGTCTTTCAAAATATCAACGCTAAAGAAAGCTATCCCTACAAAATCATATAGTCTTGCCATGCTCTGTCTTCTTAACACAAAGTATTTATCATGCACAACCCCGATGACAAGCCGAGCAATTGGTTCATACTTTTTAAGGCGCTTCAGCTTTTTCAACCCTCATGCAATACATGAGCGCAAGCCATGGATATAGCACTATGGGTGGAATAGAGTATGATGATAGGGGTAAATATAGAGAAGACAAAGAAGTAAGAAAGTCTCACATCGACGCGGCTTAACCAACGGGCTATGGAGATGCCCATCAATTGATATCAATGCGAGGAGTAGGGATTGCCATGCAATGGATGCACTAAGAGCTATAAGTGTATGAAAGCTCAATATGAAAACTAAGTGGGTGTGCATCTAATCCTATGATAAAAAATTCCCACTAGTATATGAAAGTGACAACATATGAGGCTCTCTATATGAAAAACATGGTGCTACTTTGAAGCACAAGTGTGGAACTAGCATGCCCCTTCTCTCTTTTTCTTTTTCTTTTTTTTCTTTGTTTTTTTTTCTTTTCTTTTTTCTTTTTTTTTCTCTCATTGTCCGGAGTCTCATCCCGACTTGTGGGGGAATCATAGTCTCCATCATCCTTTCCTCACTGGGACATGCTCTAATAATGAATAATGATGATCATCACACTTCTATTTACTTATAACTCAAAAGAAATAAAAATTACAACTCGATACCTATAACAAAGTATGACTCTATATGAATGCCTCTTGCAGTGTACCAGGATGTGCAATGATCTAGCGTAACATGTATGAAAAATGATGAACGGTGGCTGAGCCACAACTGCTATGTCAGCTATATGATCATGCAAAGCAATATGACAATGAATGCTCAAGTCATCAAAACGAAAGCGGTGGAAGTTGCATGGCAATATATCTCGGAATGGCTATGGAAGGGCCATAATAGGTAGGTATGATGGCTGTTTTGAGGAAGATATAATAAGGCTTATGTGTGATAAAGCGTATCATATCATGGGGTTTGGATGCACCGGCGAAGTTTGCATCGACTCTCGAGGTGAGAAAGGGCAATGCATGGTACCGTAGAGGCTAGCAAATTGCGGAAAGGTAAGAGTGCGTATAATCCATGGACTCACATTAGTCATAAAGAACTCATATACTTATTGCAAAAGTTTATTACCCCTCGAAGAAAAGTACTACTACGCATGCCCCTAGGAGGATAGATTGGTAGGAAAAGACCATCGCTCGTCCCCGACCGCCACTCATAAGGAAGACAATCAATAATAAATCATGCTCCAACTTCATAGCATAACGAGAGACTATATGTGCATGCTTCGGGAATCACAAATCTTAACACCAATATTCTTACTAACCACAACTATTTACTAGTACCTCCCACATATTACTATCTCTATATCGCAAAACTATTGCAAGGAATCAAACATATCATATTCAGTGATCCATAAGTTTTATGTAGGATTTTATGACTAACCATGCAATTGACCAATTCCTGTTGAATCTCTAAATAGATATAAGTGAAGCAAGAGAGTTTAATTCTTTCTACAAAAGACCATGCTCTAATAAGTATAAGTGAAGCAAAAGAGCATTCTACAAATAACGGTTTTCTATGTGAAGAGAAACAGGCAATCCAAACTTTAAATGATATAAGTGAAGCACATGAAGCATTCTATAAAGCCACATTCAAAAGATATAAGTGAAGTGCAATGAGCATTCTATAAATAGGCCATGGACTATCTCATACCAGCATGGTGCATAAAAGAAAATTGAAAAAAAATAAACACAAAAGACGCTCCAAGATTTACACATATCACGTGAACGAAACGAAGACGAAAACATACCGATACTTGTTGAAGAAAGATGGGATGCCTTCTGGGGCATCCCCAAGCTTAGACGCTTGAGTATCCTTGAATATTTACTTGCGGTGCAATGGGCATCCCCAAGCTTGAGCTCTTGCCTCTCCTCCTTCTTCTCATATCGAGACCTCCTCGATCTTTGATCACTTCATCCACACAAAACTCAACAGAAGACTGGTGAGATCCGTTAGTATAATAATGCAAATCACTACTCTAAGTACTGTTGCAAACCAATTCATATTTTGTTTTTGCATTGTAGCTACTGTATTATAACTTTTCCATGGCGTGTACCACCGATAAAAATCGATAGTTTCATCAAATCAAGCAAAACAATGCATCAAAAACATAATCTGTCTTAAACAGGACAGTCTGAAGCAATCTGAACACCTACCATACTTATGGTACTCCAAAAATTCTAAAAAATTAGGAAAAAATAAACAATTTGTATAGAAAGACTGTGGAAAAAGTTTCAGAACCTTTCGATGTTTCAGTAAAAAATGTAAATCGCGCACTACAGCCAAATTTTCTGTTTTGCACCGCACATACCAACAAGCAATCTAATCATCCAAAAGGCAAATCTTGGCACATTATTTTTATAATACAATGGATTTGTACAAGGGGATAATTATTTTTATGAGAATCTTCATGAAAAATTCTACATTGTTTCCATGAGCATGAACACAAGTGTTCAAGGTCGACCCTCACTTCTCCAATGCATCACCTTTCAATCGCTTCTCTTTTTGTGAAGTTTTAAGTTCCCCTCTATATTTTTTTGTTTTTAAACTTTATAAAAGCACTCAACAGAAATAAATGACTCACTAAAACTTCTGAGTTGTCTCCCTGGTAGCGCTTTCTTTAAAGCCATTAAGCTAGGCATAAAGTGCTCAAGTAATGGATCCACCCGGATCCCAAGGTATATCAAAGCCAATTTTAATTAACAATGATTTGGCATTTGGTAGTGAGCACAAAGCAACATATATCATGCAATGACGAAGTCTAACTCTCTTCCTATGCATCGGCATGTCATACAAGAATAATGCATGCACATCAAGTAAAGGCCAATACATAGTATAAGCAGTTTCTTGCAATTTTATCGTGTTGGAAACATAGAGAGGCGGAGATGTAGTTCCTCTCTCATAATAACTGCAAGTAGGAGCAGCAAGCACACGCATATTATATTCATCAAAATTATCATGTGCAACGGTAAAAGGCAACCCATCAATATAATCCTTAATAAGAGCAAACTTCTCCGATATAGTGTAGTTTAGAGAATTCAAAAAGATAATAGGACTATCATGTACGGGTGCAATAGCAACAATTTCATTCTTATCATAAGGAACTATAGCAAGTTCATCTCCAATAGCATAATTCATATTGGCATCATGGCCACAAGCATAGCAAGCATCAAGTTCATCAAAAAGATATATTTCAAAAGAATCAACGGGATCATAGCAATTATCATAGCATTCATCCTTTGGTAAGAACGAAGGGACATTAAACAATGTATGAGTTGAAGAGTTACTCTCATTAGAAGGTGGGCACGGGTAGCTAATCTGCTCTTCCTCCTTTTGTTCTTCGCTCTCCTCATCATCTTTTTCATCCAATGAGCTCACAGTTTCATCAATTCCTTCTTCCATAGACTCCTACAAAATATTAGTCTCTTCTTGGACAGCGGAGACTTTCTCAATAAATATATCAATATTGGAATTGTACTTATAATTTTCATAGCAATATTTAAGGATGGCAAAAAATTTAGGTCTATAAACATCATCGTCAAAAGCTTCATACTTTAAAAACAAAGATTCAATTTCATAAGCACCCTTAAAAGCAACAAATTCTTCTATTCGTTCCACATCATAGTAATCATATCTACCATTAGCATAAGAAGCTAAGGTTTCATTGTCATTAAATTTGCATGAAAAGGGAAGGTGTGGAGCATTCATCCTAGAGCAACAAGTATAATCATATCTAGAGCATAGATTCCAAGCATACCATTTCAACATATGAATTTGATCCCATAACAGTTTCCCTTTTTGTGTCAAGCGATAATCCCTAAAGTATTCACGTTGATCCAACGTGTCTCCCATTATCAAGTTGAATGGGGTTTTCTCAGGATTATCAAAGTATTGCATAATATTTTTCACATAACGAGCATCGAGGGTTTTAGGAGGTTCCCCATCTCCATGAGTAGCAAGTACAACTATTTTTTTTTGTGTTTCATAATCCATATCCATAACTAAAGATAGAGAACAACTTAGAACAGGAAATAAAAACTACTTAGTGATAAAGCAAACAAGCACACACGAGAATATTCACCCACGCTATTGCTCCCCGGCAACGGCGCCAGAAAAAGGTCTTGATAACCCACAAGTATAGGGGATCGTTTGTAGCCTTCTTCGATAAATAAGAGTGTCGAAACCAATGAGGAGCTAAAGGCAGAACAAATATTCCCTCTAGTTCTATCGACCACCGATACAACTCTACGCACACTTGACATTTGCTTTACCTAAAACAAGTATGAAACTATTTTGCAAGAATAAAACTATGAGTACTTTGCGAGAATAAAACTATGAATAAATTGCAAGGTAATAAAAGTGGATAGCTTTTGTCAACAAGAAAGTCATTTGTCCCTAGGCAATCAATAACAAGTACCAGTAATCATTCTTGTAATTTTATATGAGGGAGAGGCATGAGCTAACATACTTTCTCTACTTGGATCATATGCACTTATGATTGGACCCCTAGCAAGCATCCGCAACTACTAAAGATCATTAAGGTCATGAAACCCAACCATAGCATTAAGTATCAAGTCCTCTTTATCCCATACGCAACAACCCACCTACTCGGGTTTAAGCTTCTGTCACTCTCGCAACCCACCATAAGCGAATCATGAACATATTGCAACACCCTACAACGAGGATCCCTCACGTTTGCGCGAGACGGAGGGCACCGTAGGACAGCACCAAAAATAAAATATACAATCATACCAACCAAGATCACGATTAACCCACAGGACAAAACGGATCTACTCAAACATCATAGGATAACCATAGATCATTGGGAAATAATATATGGAGTTGAGCACCATGTTTAAGTAGAGATTACAGCGGGGAAGAGAGGTGTTACACCGCTGCATAGAGGGGGAGAGAGTTGGTGTAGACGGTAGCAAGATTGTTGATGTAGATCGCCGTCACGATCAATGCCCCGGCGGCACTCCGGCACCACCGGGAGAGAGGGGGAGAGAGCCCCCCTCCTTCTTCTTCTTCCTTGGCCTCCCCCCTAGATGGGAGGAGAGTTCCCCCTCTGGTCCATGGCCTCCATGGCGGCGGAGGGGCGGGAGCCCCTCCGAGATTGGATCTCCCTCTCTGTTCTCTTCTGTTTCGCGTTCCCCAGATCTGGCCCTTCACCATTTCTTATATTCCCGGAGATCCGTAACTCCGATTGTGCTGATATTTTAACACGATTTTTTTCCATAAATTATCTTTCTTGCGCCAGAAGAAGGGCTCCAACCGATATTCGAGGAGGGCACAAGACACTAGGGCACGCCCTGGTGGGTTGTGGGCACTGTGGGCCTCCGTTTGCGTTGATTCCACTCCCAAAAATCACATAAATTTCAAAATAATTCTCCGTAAATTTTTATCGTGTTTGGACTTCGTTTGATATGGATTTTCTGCGATACAAAAAACATGCAAAAAACTGGAATTGGCACTGGGCACTGGATCAATAGGTTAGTCC
Organism: Thinopyrum elongatum; assembly: GCA_011799875.1. Lineage (NCBI taxonomy): Eukaryota > Viridiplantae > Streptophyta > Magnoliopsida > Poales > Poaceae > Thinopyrum > Thinopyrum elongatum. The sequence continues at coordinate 212,851,732 of CM022301.1, read as the reverse complement.
AATAAATCATATAAAAAGTTGCCAAAAATATGTGAAAGTTGTATAATATTGGCATGAAACAATCAAAAATTATAGATACGACGGAGACGTATCAGGCCCTTCATGGTTTTTGCGTAGGAATGAAGCAAAAGAAAAAAAAAACCTAAGAACCACAGCCTCAGCAGCATCACCAGTGACGTCGGGGCAGCGCTACTCCTCCCCTAGGCGCGGGCGCGGCGGCTCGTAGCTGTCGTCGTCGCTCGAGCCCGGCCCAGATGAAGTACTGCTGCTGTCGGAGGAGTCGCGAACAAGGCCAAGGGCAAGTTCACCGCCGGTGGCCTCGCCGCCTCGATCGCCTCCCCTGGGGCAGCACTCCAGACGTCGGTCGTCCTCTCCGAAGACCTTGAAGAAGAGCATCGCAGACCCGTCGTACTCGAAGTGGATGGCGTGCCTCCCCTCCGAGTTACAAGCTCGGGCGATCGTGCCCCATCCCCGGGTCATGAAGACATCACCGGAGGTGACGACCTCAACCTCCGCCTCAGATGCCTGACCGCAGCAGCCGTCATGCTGCAGCCACATCTCGACGGGCCCCCGCGGCCGGTGGTATCTCCCTCGCCAGGGACCGCGGGAGCCGGATCCATGTGTGCGACGGCATTTCCGCCCACACTACAAACTCGCGGGCCGTGCCTTCGACATGGGCCTGCTGGCGGGGTGGTCGTGCGGCCACCGCTTGCTCTCCTCCATGACCCTGTTCCTCGCGGTGCCCGCGACCGCTCTCACGGACGGGGCTACGCGCGTGAGCATGTGCGTGGACCAGGAAGCCTGGTGGAGCGCGTTCGTGCCAGGGCCGCGCTGCCGTGGGCGCCGCGGCGGCATCGCAGGAGCGATCGTGCCTCATCTTTGGCAGGAGCATCTCAGGTTCCACCTGAGGGGCCTTTCCCTTCTCAGTGGCCGAGAACCTCCTCATTGGCGCCATGGAAGCTTTGGCAAGATGGCGGGGGAACTAAGAAGAAGAAGGGCAGGCGGCGAGAAGATGAAGACGAGCTGGGGGCTCCGCCCTCTCTCCCATTTATAGGCGGCGGGAGGCCAACCGCCGGCCTCCCACGCTCCAAGCAATGATGGCTGATCTGCATGCGCCAGGCAGTTGTCAAGTCGAGTAGTCACCGAGGCGGCGTGGGGAAGTGGAGATGCCCACGTCCCATCAAAGCGCCACGCGTCGGCTCGGTCCGCGGGAGATTGGGGCCCGCGGCGCTTCGCCCTTGCCCTTTGGCTTCGCCTCGAAGCCAAGTCCGAGCGCGCCTTGGGCCCAGGGGCTACTCTCGGTGTTCTGGGAACCAGGGTACCCAGACTTGGCTGCCTGCGGCCTACGGCGTGGCTCCATCGACGGCCTGGTACGGCCCAGTTTCGACACCAACAAGACAAGACCCTCGCGGGGGGCCAAGCCTCGCAAGGGAGACGGCGCCAAGACCTCCTGAGGGAGCGGCCACCCCTGGGCTGCTCCTAAGGAGCGGAGTTTCCTATGCAGGTGCCCAACCTCATGAGGTTGCGGTGACGCAAGCCATGACGACCAAGGCTAGGCGGGCGCCAGCAGGCGCAGAGGAGCAGGTTTCCTCTTTGGAGCTAAGGAGGCAAGCGCAGGCGCGGGGTCTCGAGGAATCAGCCAAAGGTTTCCATTCCCGTGCGACCAAGACCGCCAGGACGGCAGGACGGATGTCATCGCCGAGCCCACCACAGCGTCACGACCAGAAGCTTTGCAGGCGAAGACCACCTTTCGTCAGGATAAGATGTACTACTTGCCCCCTTTCAAATTGGCCATTGTGGAATCCCTTCCCGCCTACATTTTTGGGGAAGAGGACCGAGGCCACTATAAGTATAAGCTAGCCACCACAGTAGAGGGGAGCCGGGCTGATCCGACCGGAGAGATCCTTTCCACCCACACCGGAGCAAGCCCCGTGAACTTGTTCATCCTCTGTACTAGTTCAGCCTCAGCCCCTCGTGAGGCCAATCCACCACAAAGCAGGAGTAGGGTTTTACACCGCAAGGTGGCCCGAACCTGGGTAAACTGCCGTGTTCATCTTCTTCCTTGTTCATCGAGCTAGGCTGTAGGGCGACGGGTTGGTTGGTTGGAGTGGTTGAGTTCTTCGCACACGCCCCAGAGTTCGAACCTTTCTTGGGTCTGCGGAGCCCTGTATCTGACACCCGCTACGTCTATGGACTCAATTGCGGCCCGAGCTTCTTTCGACCTATTAGCAGCCCATTATAGAGATGGGCCAATATCACGCCGGTACGACTTTTGGCCTTTTCTCGTCCCATTCTCTAGTTGGGCTAATTTCTAGCCCGTTGTGTCTTTTGGCCTGTTAACGACCCGCACAATAGTTGGGCCTTTTGAAGGGCCCACATGACTTTCAGTCCATAAGTGGTCCACATTCTCCATGGCACAATTCCAGCCCGACCCGACTTTCGGCCTGTTAAAAGTCTATTTTGGCCCAAAACGCTTTAGGCCTCTTACTGGCCAGACATGGAAGTGGGCCGAGACAAAACTGACGTTTATTTCGGCCTGCTGGAGGCCCGCGGGTCGTTTCCATTACTGCAGCCCTATCGAGCTTTTGGCCTGTTAACGGCCTGGTAAGAGCCCTTGTTATGATGGGCCCACATTCGAGGCCGAAATTCACTAATTGTAACCGGCCTAGCTGATTGGGCCATCTGGGCCATTATGAGCCCACATAGATTAGGATCAACTAACTATTAGTTGACCAGCCCAATTAAGGCCTGCTTTGACTACTCACGTTTGTTCTTTCGGATGATGTCCAGGTAATGTTAGGGCGTGTTGGCCCCCGCTTCAATGATAGCATATACAAAGAACTATATTACTCTATACTCTAAAAAACCTACACTATACAATAAAGAGATTAAGTCATAGAAAAGAAGAATAATCCTACACTATACAATAAAGAAATTACAACAAATTACATCCACTAGGCAATGGGCATCATAGTTCGCCACCAGTGATAATAAAGCGTACACAAACATCAAGTTACATACACTGGGCAAATAAAGCTCATACATCGCGGACGCGCATCAACAGAACTTACCATTTGAATTATAATCTCTTCAGAAAATAGGATTGGCCCGATTCAGATAGCACAAATTTCAATCTGCAAAATCTCCAATTCCTTTGTGGTTACCTCAGTGTCTTGTTTCATTTTTTTGACTCGTGCATCTGATATCTACACCTCCAGTCTCAACGTGTTGATTACAAGTTGAGACTCATATGCACGTTGTCTTGCCACCTCTAGTTGATGCTCTAGAACATCAACACATTCCAATTCCAATCCATAATCATTTGGTAATGGCCATGCCACATTGCTCTGAGATCTTTGAGTTTATGTCACTTCATCCTGAAATGTTTCTGTAAGTAGACATGACTAGGGCAAAAATATAATTACAACAGTGAAGCGAGCAATACAGAATATCTTGTACATGGCAAAACAGGACTAACAATAATGTACACGTCATGAAGCTTAAGCAGGTGATATTTTAAAAATTATAAAAATGGTAGTCTGTGCAGCCTGCGTACAGAGATCTCTCTTAGCTCACCAAAGGAGCATGATATTGGGGCCAAATCCAAAACATAGACAGGTCAGAAATTTAGACCACGCGCAACTACTGAACATTATATATATCTTGCATATAAGTAAGCAAGCAGTTAGCCATTCTGTAGCTCGTATTAACTAGCTGGAACATTATGGGCCATGTTCCAAAAGAGGCTTAGGGAGCATAATGAACTGCAGAGGGATTCACACGAACCTACTACAGCAAGCAAAACTATGCAATCCTTAGCCTCGTATAAACTAGATTGTAAGCCTCATGCAGTAATAGTTGGTTAATAGACTTCAAAAGCTTCAGGCACACTTCGCCAGAGTAATGAAATGGTAAGGCTTTTAATTATGTCAACTAATAGTTATAACCCTACATCTGGTATCATTGTTTGGGCATCTCATTAACTGAGGACAAATAAAGCAATTGAAATGAGCAATTTAACTATGCCTGAAGCAAACAAGCAATTGAACTGTTGAGTTGGTAGCATGCATACATGCACGCCTTGATGCAGCTTGAACTATGTTGGTATTTCCCCGAAGAGGAAGGGATGATGCAGCACAACTACGGTAGGTATTTCCCTCAATGATGAGACCAAGGTTATCGAACCAGTAGGAGAACCACGCAACACTATGTGAACGGCACCTGCACACAAAGAACAAATACTTGCAACCCGACGTAAAAGAGGGGTTGTCAATCCCTCCCGGGTAAAGAGATAGATAAATTTGTAGTAGATCGGATAAATAGATCTCGCGGGAACGCGAGATAAAATAAATAACAATAAATTGCAGCAAGATATTTTTGGGTTTTTGGATTAATAGATCTGAAAAATAAAAAGGCAAATAGCAATATAAATCTGAAAGTATATGATGGAGAAATGGACCCGGGGGCCATAGATTTAACTAGTGGCTTCTCTCGAGAAAAATAGTATACGGTGGGTAAACAAATTACTATTGGGAAATTGATAGAACTTCAAATAATTATGACGATATCCAGGCAATGATCATTATATTGGCATCACGTCCAAGATTAGTAGACCGACTCCTGCCTGCATCTACTACTATTACTCCACACATCGACCGCTATCCAGCATGCATCTAGTGTATTAAGTTCATGGAGAAACGGAGTAATGCAATAAGAATGATGACATGATGTAGACAAGATCTATTCATGTACGAATAGACCCCATCTTGTTATCCTTAATAGCAATGATACATACGTGTCATTTCCCCTTCTGTCACTGGGATTGAGCACCGTAAGATCGAACCCATCACAAAGAACCTCTTCCCATGGCAAGAAAAATCGATCTAGTGGGAGGCGGACGAGGTGGGCACAACCCACCTGGGCGCGCCTGGGCCCCCAGGCGCGCCCTGGTGGGTTGTGCTCCCCTCGGAGCCCTCCTCTAGTACTTCTTTGGCCCAACAGGTGTCTTCTAGTCCAGAAAAAATCACCAAAAAGTTTCGCTGCGTTTGGACTCCGTTTGGTATTGATTTTCTGTGAAGTAAAAAAGAAGCAAAAAATAGCAAGTGGCACTGGGCACTATGTCAATAGGTTAGTCCCAAAAAATGATATAAAGTTGCTATAAAATGATTGTAAAACATCCAAGAATGATAATATAACAACATGGAACAATCAAAATTATAGATACGTTGGAGACGTATCAGCATCCCCAAGCTTAATCCCTGCTCGTCCTCGAGTAGGTAAATGTTAAAAACAGAATTTTTGTTGTGGAATGCTGCCTAACATGTTCATCACATAATCTTTTCTTTGTAGCATGGACATTTGGACTTTTATATGATTCAAAGCAATAGTCTAGTTTTGACATGTAGATTTCAATACTCAAGCATATCAACAAGCAACCATGTCTTTCAAAATATCAACACTAAAGCAAGTTATCCCTAGCCCATTATGCTCAATCATTGATCCATTCATGAAACACTCTCGCATATTAGCTACACCCAATGCTCAAGTATGATCATAGTGCCCCTTAGCTGGTGCTTTATAAGAGAAGATGGAGACTCAAAAATAAAAATTGCATAAAGTAAATAGAAAGGCCCTTCGCAGAGGGAAGTAGGGATTTGTAGAGGTGCCAGAGCTCAAAGCTAAAAAGATAGAGATAAAAATATTTTGGGTGGCATGCTTTTCTTGTCAATGAAAACAATCGAGTAGTTCCCAATACTTTCCATGCTAGATATATCATAGGCGGTTCCCAAACAGAAAATAAAGTTTATTCCTTTTTCCACCATACTTTCATATTCCACGGCTAACCGAATCCACGGGTGCCGTCCATACCAACACTTTCCAAGCAATTTATTATTTGACAACATAAAGTAAATTCATTTTTCATTTCAGGACTGGGCATCCCTAATACCTTTGTTGTACTCTTGTGCAATGACAAGTTAATAAACACTCATCTTGAGAATAACACATCTAGCATGGAAAAATATCAGCCACCCCCTACCGTTTCATGAGCGGTACGAACACACAAAAGAGAAATTTATTTTGAAAATTAGAGATGGCACATACAAATTTGCTTAGAATGGCACGGAAATACCGCATATAGGTAGGTATAGTGGACTCATATGGCAAAACTGGTTTAAGGATTTTGGATGCACAAGTAGTGATCATACTTAGTGCAAATCAAGGCTAGCAAAAGATTGAGAGGCATCCAACCAAGAAACGAAAAATCTCATAAGCGAGCATTAAGCATAACTAACACCGAATAATGCAGCACAAGTAGGATATAATTTCATTGCATAACTATTGACTTTCGTGCTTGCATAGGGAATCACAAACCTTAACACCAATATTCTTACTAAACCATAATTACTCACCAATATGACTCACATATTATATCATCATATCGCAAAACTATTACAAGGAATCAAGTTTATTTTGTCCAATGATCTTCATGAAAGTTTTTATTATATCCCTCTTGAATATCTATCACTTTGGGACTAGTTTAATGTGTTGCTTTTGATAGCTCAAACAAATCTAAGTGAAGAACATGAGCATAAAAATTTTCTTCTCCCAAAATAATATAAGTGAAGCATGAGAGAATTTCTTCAAAAATTACTACTCTCAAATAAATCTAAGTGAAGCATGAGAGCATTTATTCAAAAATATTAAAGCACACCGTGCTCAAAAAGATATAAGTGAAGCACTAGAGCAATTCCATAGCTCATAAAGATTTAAGTGAAGCATAGAGAGCAATTCTAACAAATCGTAGCATAATTTTGGCTCTCTCAAGTAAGTGTGTCCAGCAAGGATAGATGACACAAAATAAAAAGCAAAACATGCAAAGACTCATATCATACAAGACGCTCCAAGCAAAACTCATGATATGTGACGAATAAAAATATAGCTCCAAGTAAAATACCGATGGTCGTTAGAAGAAAGAGGGGATGCCACTCAGGCATCCCCAAGGTTAGTTACTTGCTTATATTTTAGATAATAGCTTGGGATGCCGTGGGCATACCCAAGCTTAGGATCTTCTTACTCCTTATTCCATCATCCATCGTGATCTCACCCAAAACTCAACAAAACCTTCGTGAGATCCGTTAGTATAAGAAAACTAATCTTTACTTTAAGTACTGTAGAAAACCCATTAAAATTTTGTTATTGCATTATATCTACTATATTCTAACTTTACCATGGCTTATAATCTCCAGTGCAAACCATAGATTCATCAAAATAAGCACACAATGCAAAGAAAACAGAATCTGTCAAAAACAGAACAGTCTGCAAAGATACGAATTGTTCTCATACTTCTATAACTCGAAAAATTCTGAAAAATTAGGAAAATGTAGGCAATTTGTATATCAATCTTTTGTAAAATATTAAGAATTTTTAGTCTCTTCTGTGAGTTTCTAAATTATTTTACTGGACGCAAAATTTTCTGTTTTCCAACAAAATCAAATCAACTATCATCCAACATGATCCCAAAGGCTTTGCTTGGCACTAACACTAATTAAATGTAGCGACCCGACCCAAAATCGGTCAAGTCTCTGTGTAGCTGTACCATCCCAAGATCATGCTGGCACACACAGTACATTGATGAAAAGATTCAAAGTTCAATCACACCTGAATTTATTACACGGTTCTCATATCAAGTCTTTATTACATCATAATAAATTCGGCCGAAGGCCAACTCATGAGAAATAAACTAAAATAAAGCTGCGGAAATGTAGACGATAAGCGAGTCCATCCGACTCCATAGGGCAATCACCGAGCGTAGATCGTAGCCTCACTCCTGGTCGGAAAATTCCTCTGCAACATGAGACGTTGCAGCCGTGTAGGTCAGCATTTTGAATATGCCGGCAAGTCATAGAGAGAACAATAATATTAATGCTAATACTATATGCAATTTGGCTGTGGGGCTCTAAGTTTGATGTTTTTGCGAAAAAGCCAATTTTCCCCTACAACAAAGGACTTGCTTGCAATTACTACAAAATGTTGGTTGTTATTGAGATGGTTCCGCCAACCAATGTCTCATTCCCAATTATTAAATAACCCATCAATTAATTTATTAAGTTCGATGTTGAGATTTCTGAAATACTCCAATTCCAGAGGCTCAGTTGTCCGTAACCGGGGACACGGCTAATCGATTAGGTTTTCACTCTACACAGTCTTGTGCACTTTACCCGCAAGAATCGTTCCCTCCTTCATGTCCTCGCACTGCCTGGTGTTTGAAGACGGGACGAATGAAACAGGGTCTTCCGTAGAGTTCCTCTGGGCCACTGCCGGTGCCCATCCAATCCTACTGTTCTTCTACATCTCGTAGCACCTTCCGGCCAAAGTCACGCCTAGGGTCGACCAAGCCAGAGCGCATAATGGCTTGCGGCTGCACAGGTAAGCTTCCGGTCAAGGTGTATCCATCCGTCTCTTCGTGGCTGGGTGAAGCTTTCCGCAAGATGTCATGTCGCTTCTCCATGCATCCCGGCCATCCGTAGGTTGCTCCAGGGTGCCCATCAAGTCCGTCCTCCACCCAGTAGTGAATTTGAAGTCCATCTTGAGCATCTTGAAATCATGGGGTTGTCATCATCTTGACTCTCACATCTCCCTTATGAGTCACTCAACCAACCCCATCTACGAAAGCATAGCAATCAACTACATCGTCCCAGGCATTGGTAACAAGGGGAATTGGGTTCAACCTACCACATGATACTACTCAAGAACATAACTTAAAATTCTCCTACTGCATGCATGGTGGGGAGGAATAATTCTAATGCAACAAATCATAGGTATTGTAAAACATGATCAAATGACTTGCCTGGCTGACGGTCTTCGAACGCTAGTGACTCGTGATAGCAAGCTTCGCACTCCGGGAATTCTATTCGAAGCAAACAATAAACACATAAGCATACAACGGTATAACATAACAGCAAGCTAATGTAAATCACACAAGCAATCATACCAATACCAAAGAAAACTCGAAGAACCCAATTCAAGGTTTTCATTACTTCAAGCAAACAACTAGAAAATAGTTTTATCCTACTAAAACTTTTCTTAACAGAACCAAAACAAGAGTTTTGTTAACTAACAGAAAGGAAAACATTATAAAAACTTGGTGCAAAACGAAACACATTAAAAGCTATTTTAAAATTCTACTTATGCCTAAAACAAAACTAGTAAGAAAATAAAATAAAACATTTTATTTTTCTGTAAATAAAAGTTCACCCTCTATAACTACAGAAACTAATCTAAAATAAAATACAACAAAGGTAAAAATAAATTTTTAAAATAATTAAAACAACAGAAAACAGCAGCAAGTTAAAATAACTAGAATAGGCTTGTTTTCATGTAAAACTAATTTTAATAAAATCTAAAAAATACCAAAATAAATCCTACTGCTAGGCAAGGTCAAAACAAAGCAGTGGCAAAAAGAATCATAAAAAAAATTAATCCTAGCTCATTTTATAGCAGAAATACTAATCGTACTAAGACTAAAATAAAACAATTTTTAAAAACTAAAACATGGCGGAAAACATTTTATACAGAAACTTTAGGAAATTTGCAAACTAGAGCAAAAAGAATCAACTAAAAATATTCAATAACATAAAAGTTATAGATTTTACAAAAACAGAACTATTCTGTTAAAACCGAAACTAAAATAAAAACTAAAACAAAAACTAAACGCGCTAACGGGCCGAACAGGTGGGCGTTCTGAACTATCTAACGCACGGGCGAACTTTAACTACATATGCGGCTAATAATTAAACCGACCGGTTCGATCTAACTAAAAAAACCGTAACTAAACCGGGAACTAACCGATCTAATAGGAAAAAACCTAACTCTTCGCGTGATCTAATCTAGGCCGTAGAATCGAGATCGAACGGTGGAGGGAAGCCGGCGGCTTACAGCGGGGTTCGACGGCGGCGGGCGGCTCGGGCGACGGTGGTGCGGCGGCTCCGGTCGTCGGGGAAGGTGGTGGAGGCGTCCGGGCGATGCGGCGGAACGAGGGGAGCTCGAGGGAGGTCTCGGTGGTGGTTGAGGACGACGGAGACGAGCGGAACGAGCTCGTCAAGCTCCTGGTGACCTCCAACTCCGGCGGCGGGCAGCGATGCTCGTGGTGGTCTCTGCAGACGATGATGGTGAGCACAACCTTGTCAAAAGGAACCGTGGGGTTGGACTAGGCCGATGGCCAAGGAGATAGGGGTTGAGGGAACTCACCGGCGACGGTGGAGGCGGTGAACCGTGGTGGCGGCGGCGAGATCGGAATGGCGTGGGCGTCAGCTGTGGTGAGGTTTGAGCTAGGGTTTTAGGGGGTGCGAGGGAGGAGGGGTTAGGCTTTATATAGGGCAGCAACTTGGGCGAGGGGGCAAAGCCGGAGCGCGATCCCGAGAGGATCGAGGTGTCGGGCGCGCTCTACGCGTGCTCCGGTGCGGCAAGGCGTGGAGGAGGGGAAAGAGAAGGGGCGGGCCCCGTGGGTCAGTGAGAGGGAGAGAGGGAGGTGCGGTCGGGCGACCGAGGCGGAGGGGAGTCGGGCGCGGCGCGCTGTTGGGCTGGCCGGCTCGGGCACTGCTGGCTGGGCCGGTTGGCCTGGCCAGCTCGGGGTTTCTCTTTTTTTTCTATTTTTTTTTTGAAATAGACAGAAAAGAAAATAGATATATATAGAAATATATAATATCTTTATATAGGACATATATATATATATATATCAAAAAGATCGGAAAAATAAATCCTACAAGATGAACATTTTTCCAGAGGCAAAACATAAACTTTTATAAAAACATTTTTCTGAAAATTCCAAATAAAATTCAAATTTGAATTCAAACTTTTTGGCATTATTTTCTTCTGACATTTTTGGAGTGTCATGTTAACTCCTCTCATACTTTTGCACAAGTATTGGTCAGGTATTTTTGAAATAAATTTCAATGCCAATTTGAATCCAAATTCAAATAAAACTCAAAATGCCTCTGGAATTTCAAATGCCACTCAAATTCAAACAACATGCATAGATGCTTAGCTAATAATTGTAAAACATTCCAAATTGAAAATTTGGTATGTTACATTAAAACATAAAAAACACAATCATAACAGTAGCATAATTGTGCAAACACTCAAGAACAAAAAGAAAAAAAGACAAAAATAAATTTTATTCATTGGGTTGCCTCCCAACAAGCGCTATCGTTTTATGCCCCTAGCTAGGCATAATGCAAACATCTAAGTGTTGTCATCCTTATTTCTAGATCCATAAGATGCCCTCATGATTGATTCATATGGTGGCTTAATTCTTGTTCTAGGGAAGTGTTCCATACCCTTTCTCAAAGGAAATTGGAATTTGATGTTCCCTTCTTTCATATCAATCACGGCACCTATAGTGCGTAAAAACGGTCTACCAAGAATAATTGGGCAAGACGGATTGCAATCAATATCAAGAACAATAAAGTCTATGGGCACATAATTACTATTTGCAAGGATAAGAACATCATTAATTCTTCCCATAGGCTTTTTAATAGTAGAATCCGCCAAGTGCAAATTTAAAGAACATTCTTCAATATCGGTAAGACCAAGCACATCACATAAGGATTTCGGAATTGTAGAAACACTAGCACCCAAGTCACATAAAGCAAAACACTCATAATTTTTAATCTTGATTTTGATAGTAGGTTCCCATTCATCATGTAATTTTCAAGGAACTGAAATCTCTAATTCCAACTTTTCTTCCAAAGCTTTCATCATAGCATCAACGATATGTTTAGTAAAAGCTTTATTTTGTTCATAAGCATGGGGTGAATTTATCATGGATTGCAACAAAGAAATACAATCAATCAAATAGAAATTATCATAATTAAAGTCTTTGTAATCCAAAAGAGTGGGCACATCACTAGTTAAAGTTTTGACCTCTCCAAACCCACTTTTATCAATTTTCTCAACAAGATTTTCACCCTCCAAATTATCAGGACGCCTTCTAGCTAAAGTTGACTCTTCTTCAGTCCCTTTATCATCAATATTAATTTTACTAAACAAGGAATCAATAGAAGAAACACCAATCACTTTAAGATCTTCATCATTTTTATGAAAGCAATCGCTAGAAAACACTTTTTCTAAAAATTCTCTTTTAGCTCTAAGCATAGCGGTTCTTTTCTTACTTTCATCCATAGAAACATATAAAGCTTTAATTTATTCCTCAACCTTAGGCACAAAAATTTTCATCTTGAGATTTTCTACATCATGAGAAATTCTATCAATTCTTCTAGACATATCATCAATTTTACTCAACTTTTCTTCTATCATAGTATTAAAATTCTTTTGAGCATTGATAAATTCTTTAATATTATTCTCAAGATTAGAGGTGTTCCTATTATTATTATAAGAAGGATTGCCATAGGAATTACCATAATTATTAGAGGAATTTCCCGGAAAAGGTCTAGGATTAAAATTACCTCTATAAGCATTGTTATTAAAATTGTTTCATGAGACAAAATTCACGTCTACGGCATCACTATTTTGCTCAATCAAAGTAGACAAAGGCACATCATTAAGATCAATAGGAGCATTTTTATTGGAAACCAACTTCATAAGAGCATCAACTTTTTCACTCAAAGAATTTATTTCTTCTACCAAATTAACCTTTTTGCTAGTAGGAGCTCTTTCGGTATGCCATTGTGAATATTTTTCCATAATATAATCAAGCAATTTAGTAGCTTCACCCAAAGTAATCTCCATAAAAGTACCACCCGCGGCGGAATCTAAAAGATTTCTAGAAACAAAATTCAATCCCGCGTAAAAAAATTGTATGATCATCCAAACATTTAAACCATGAGTAGGACAATTTCTTAGCATCAATTTCATTCTTTCCCAAGATTGCGCAACATGTTCATGCTCAAGTTGCTTAAAATTCATGATTTGCGTTCTAAGGGAAATAATTTTTGTGGGAGGAAAATACTTAGTAATAAAAGCATCTTTGCACTTATCCCAAGAATTGATACTATTGCGAGGCAAAGAAGAAAACCAAATTTTTGCATGATCTCGCAAAGAAAACGGGAATAATTTCAACTTCACAATATCATTGTCCACATCTTTTTTCTTTTGCATATCGCATAATTCCACGAATGTGTTAAGATGGGACAGGGCATCCTCGCTAGGAGTACCGGAAAATTGATCTTTCATAACAAGATTCGGCAAAGCGGCATTAATCTCACAAGACTCCGCACTAGTGGCGGGAGGAGCAATCGGAGTGCTAATAAAATCATTGTTGTTGGTGTTAGAGAAATCACACAACTTGGTGTTCTCTTGAGTCATCGTGACTACGCAACAGGATTGCACTCAAAAACAGATCTGACAAAAAAAACGGCGAACGAAAAAGAGGGAGAATAAAACGGCAAATTTTTGTGAAGTGGGAGAGATGAAAACGAGAGGCAAATGGCAAATAATGTAAATTGCAAGGAGATGAGATTTGTGATTAGGAACTTGGTAGATGTTGATGATGTCTCCCTGGCAACGGTGCCAGAAATTCCTTTTGATGCGGCTTGAACTACGTCAGTATTTCCCCAAAGAGGAAGGGATGATGCAGCACAGCTACGGTAGGTATTTCCCTCAGTGATGAGACCAAGGTTATCAAACCAGTAGGAGAACCATGCAACACTACATGAATGGCACCTGCACACAAAGAACAAATACTTGCAACCCGACGTAAAAGAGGGGTTGTCAATCCCTCCCGGGTAAAGAGATAGATAAATTTGTAGTAGATCGGATAAATAGATCTCGCGGGAACGCAAGATAAAATAAATAACAATAAATTGCAGCAAGATATTTTTGGGTTTTTGGATTAATAGATCTGAAAAATAAAAGATGCAAATAAATAAAAAGGCAAATAGCAATATATATCTGAAAGTATATGATGGAGAAATAGACCCGGGGGCCGTAGATTTCACTAGTGGCTTCTCTCGAGAAAAATAGTATACGATGGGTAAACAAATTACTATTGGGAAATTGATAGAACTTTAAATAATTATGACGATATCCAGGCAATGATCATTATATAGGCATCACGTCCAAGATTAGTAGACCGACTCCTGCCTGCATCTACTACTATTACTCCACACATCGACCGCTATCCAGCATGCATCTAGTGTATTAAGTTCATGGAGAAACGGAGTAATGCAATAAGAACGATGACATGATGTAGACAAGATCTATTCATGTAGGAATAGACCCCATCTTGTTATCCTTAATAGCAACGATACATACATGTCTTTTCCCCTTCTGTCACTGGGATTGAGCACCGTAAGATCGAACCCATCACAAAGCACCTCTTCCCATGGCAAAAAAAATTGATCTAGTCGGCCTAATTAAACCAAAGATTCGAAGAAGAAATACGAGGCTATAACTAATCATGCATATAAGAGATCAAAAACTCAAATAACTTTCATGGATAAAAACATAGATCTGATCATAAACTCAAAGTTCATCGGATCCCAACAAACACACCGCAAAAAGAGTTACATCAAATAGATCTGCAAGAGACCATTGTATTGAGAATCAAAAGAGAGAGATCCATAGGCCATCTAGCTACTAACTACGGACCCATAGGTCTACAATGAACTACTCACGCATCATCGGAGAGGCACCAATGAGGATGATGAACCCCTCCGTGATGGTGTCTAGATTGGATCTGTGGTTTCTGGAACTTGCAGCAGCTGGAATTGTTTTTCGTCGACTGCCCTAGGGTTTTTGGACGTCTAGGGTATTTATAATGCAAAAAGGCGGTGTGGGAGGCGGACGAGGTGGGCACAACCCACCTGGGCGCGCCTGGGCCCCCAGGCGCGCCTTGCTGGGTTGTGCTCCCATCGGAGCCCCCCTCTGGTACTTCTTTGGCCCAACAGGTGTCTTCTGGTCTAGAAAAAATCACCAAATTTTTTTGCTGCGTTTGGACTCCGTTTGGTATTGATTTTCTTCGAAGTAAAAAACAAGCAAAAAACAGCAACTGGCACTGGGCACTATGTCAATAGGTTAGTCCCAAAAAATGATATAAAGTTGCTATAAAATAATTGTAAAACATCCAAGAATGATAATATAACAACATGGAACAATAAAAAATTATAGATACATTGGAGACGTATCACGCCTCAATAACATCCTTGGCCTAGCTACATTTGAATCAACTGATGTGTCATCTATATAATGGAACAAGTAATGTAACATTGTTTGCCCCCTATGAAGTATCTCGACTAGTATGTAATCAAGATCCTAGTAATGATTGGGAGGCTAATGATGTGAACATGCGTTTGGTTATGACATTTATGACATCGAGAACTCTACCATAGCAGGAAGGAGTTTCTCACTGTTCACCAATATAAGATGTTTTAGATATTTCAATGTAGACTACATCCGTACTGAAATGAGTGAACAGACACATTAAAATATGTTTATATACATCTGATTTACAAAAAAGTTAGAACATCTTATAGTAGTGAGCGGAGGGAGTATTAATCAATGGCCCAATGACTGGGTTACAGGTGAAGAATCCTGCGCAAGCACAATGTCAGACAAATAGGATGTCCTGGTAGTTGTAATACAATGACTTACCATAACTGGTTGTACAGGCTCAGCGCCACTCCTCCTTCTCTTGCAAGGCTCCTTCCTAACATCTTGTACTTGGAAATCCTGAATCTTTGCCTCATTGCACCCCCTCTGCAAGGTGACACAAACTAGTTACTGGTCTCCTTACATGGAAGATAAATATGCATACTTTCCAGTCTCTGAACAACACCAAAGCATGAGTTTATAACAAAATGACACCATATAATGAAACATGCCACATCTCTTGCACACACTAAAATGAGCATTTACTATGTGTGCGCTATGTAAAAACTAGGCATACCTTCAAACTGGACCTCCAGGTACTCTTAGAGAGCCTAGTTTAGTGTTCACGCAGACCTTTATGTCACCTATGAGTTACGTAAGCCCCCACTACAGCAGCCCTTAGTGTTTAAATCATTGAGAAACTCTGTTAGGTCAAGAACAACAAGTAATCAAAGCAAACAGTTCTAGTATGGCTGGCTGATACAAACAAGCAATTGAACACATGTGTGAGCAAATCTTGCACAATACTGAATTACATATCAAGAAAACAAGCATAGAAGGAGGCTTAAAGACCATCACTTGACTAACCAGATTTAGGAGGCATTTAAACATCATGTGCAACGTATGAACTAACATAAAAATTGCATTTCAACATCATATTGCATGTTTTATGCCACCCCTTTGGATGACTCGCCAGCTTCATGTTGGGGTAGATACAATCCCTACACCTTTGGATTTTCACCCCTCCACACTCCAAAGCCGGCCCACCACTGCATTCGGTCTGTTTGTGCAGTAGTAGAATTCTTGGAAAAGACTTACGGTTGGCTCCATATCAAGGTAAACTTCACAGAAAACTTGGAAGTTGCTCAAGTTGGGAATGCAATTGGGAGCAAGATCCTGGGGCCTCACTCCATAATATTGAAGGACATTCTGGAAAAATCTGGAACCCGGCGGCCTGAAGCCTCTATCCAGATGATCAACGAAAATTATAATCTCGCCTTCATCAGGCTAAGGCCAGGTTTTCTCCTTAGGAGTATGCCATCCGATCTCATCCTTAGGAGGCGGTAAGCTGTTCCTAACTAGCTTGTCCAGTTGAAACTTGGTCATGGTATACTTTGCCCAATTTGAAGTCTTGCTTGCTTTAGCCGGCTCTGATGCCGACTTAGCGATCTTCTTCCCCTTGGGAGCCATGGATTTTACTCGTATAAAGCAAACGGTGCTACAAAAAAGGATGATGGGAATATAAGACGACAGGGGAAATTGCTGGTGTGTGAGACAAATTTAGTTCATCTAAACATGAGCCGACCAAGATTGACATGTCATAAGAGCCATTGAGATTTGATCCTACTTTCTCCGATAGGAATAGAGACTTTGGAGTGATTCTTTCCCGCACTTTGAGGGATTATCATATTATTGAATTATGTTAATGTTGTTGAAAGATTGCACTAGCGAAGGTATGAACCCTGGGCCTTGTTTCTAAGAATTGAGACACCATTTTGCTCGCTTTTGCTTGTTACCTTGCCATTTTTAATTGTTCAAATTACAAAAACATATTTCTACCATCCATATTACACATCTATCATCATCTCGTCGCCGAACTAGTGCACCTATACAACTAACAATTGTATTGGGTGTGTTGGGGACACAAGAGACTTCTTGTATTTGGTTGCAGGATTGTTTGACAGAAAACCATCTTCATTCTACACGTCCCATGGATTGATAAACCTTAGGTCATGCACTTGAGGGAAATTTGCTACTATCCTACAAAAATCTGTGCTTGGAGGCCCAACAAAGTCTACAAGAATAAAGTTGCATAGTAGACATCAAGCTATTTCTAGCACTGTTGCCGAGGAGGTGAGTGCTTGAAGGTATCTTCTTTAGATCTTGCAATTGAATCTTTTAATCTCTTGTTTATTCACTAGTTTGGTTTCTAAAAGAAAACTACAAAAAATGGAAGCGAAGTTGCATCAAATTCTTTATCTTTAAGAAGTCTTTCTTGAAAATATGGATTCTGATAATTTCTATGAAGTGTTAAAAGAAGAATTTAACACAATGTTTGGTGCGAGTTCCTTGAATGATAAGAATGATAGCAATGTTTTTAGTATGCTTTCTATGAATATCCATGAAAGTAATGATGATTCACTAGTCATGATATACTTTCTATGAATATCCATGAAACTAATGATGATTGAAGTAGTCATGATAAAATTTCTGAAGAAGAAGTCTCTTATAAGTATGTCAATTTTTGTGGAGAGCATAGACCTTGTGAAAAAGTGCCAATTAGGGATGATCAATTTTGTAAGAAGCATAAACATGACAAAACAAAATGGTGGCTTAAGATTTAGATGATTATATGCTAGAAAATTATGTTCTCTTCATCCCATTACTTGTGAACTGTGCAATAAAGTTGGTCATCTTAATTTTCAATGCATGCATTTTCACGATCGAATCAGGGCCAAATATTGTAACGATATGATCACCCTTGAACTTTATAATGAACTTAGTTCATTTTTGGGTTGTAAGAGAAATTTATATGTTTTGTGTGGTAAATTACAATGAGAATGCTTATATAGCCAATTATAGAAAGACAAGAATTCCAATAAAATAAAAAAGGAATGTTGTTACTCATGAAAGGGAAAAGATTTCCCATTTCCCTCCTATTGTTTCTCATGATGAATCAGGTGATGAGGAGGAGCTTCCTTTCCAAACAATATCTTCAATAAGAAGCTCAGAAAAATTAATTCAACCCACACATAATATGGTGAAGAAGAGAAAAAGAAATGAAGGATATGAAAAGATAAAAGGTATCTCTCCCAAATAATGCCGCTCCTACTATTGTGTCTTATGAGACTAAATCTTGAATCGTGGAAGATGATACAGATGAAAATATTGATTTTTATTAGGAAACTATGTCTGTAGGAACTATTAAGGATGATTTTGTTATGCCTACTACTTGGATGATGATTATGATTGTGGAGATAATATTGATACTTCTTATGATCTTGAAAATCTTTTTGGCACCAACTTGGAAAAATATGATAATAATGATCGCTACACTATTGGTGCTATTCATGCTATTGATGATGAGAGTGATTATTTAGAAGGAAATGCTAATGATATGCAAAAACATAAGCTTTTGGGACGCTATGTTTGATGAGGATGATATGTCTGCGAAATTATTTGCTACAAATTATGCTTATCTTAAGCTTGGGGATGCTATGCTTGATGAAGATGATAGGTTTGAAAAATTATTTGCTACAAATTATGCTTATCCTCTTGCTTATAATGATAAAAATGATGAAAGTGGGCATGGAGGGCTGTCAACTCTAGGTAGTAATAATCCCACTATTTTGGAGGGTATTGAATCTTATTGGAATAATGATAAAAGTGTCTTTGGAGAGGTCATGACTTTCTTTAGTGATTTTCCCACTATTTTGGAAGAGGTTTTGATACGTCTTCAACGTATCTATAATTTTTGATTGTTTCATGTTATTATATTATCAATCTTGGATACTTTATATGACTTTTTGTTCTATTTTATATCATTTTTTGGGACTAACCTATTAACCCAGTGCCTACTGCCAGTTGCTGTTTTCTGCCTGTTTTTTGTTTTCCAGAAAATCAGTACCAAACATAGTCAAAACGCTACGAAACTTTTTGACAATTTTTTTTGGACAAGAGAGATCCTAGAAGCTTCGGGAGGAGACCATACGACGATCGAGGAGACGGCAAGGTGCTACTTGTGAGCTGCATTGGGATTTCCTCGAAGAGGAGAGGATGATGCAGTACATTAGAGATAAGTATTTCCCTCAGTTATGAAACCTAGGTTATCAATCCAGTAGAAGAAACAAGCAACACTATGTAAACAACACCTGCACACAAACAACAAATACTTGCAACCCAACGTGTATAGGGGTTGTCAATCCCTCAATAGTTACGAGCAAGATTAAACGGTATAGTTTTTGATAGATAGATCAAACAAAATACAAAATAAAATAAATAAAAGAAAATTGCAGCAATGTATTTTTGGTTTTAATATATGGTAGAAAATAGACCTAGGGGCCATAGTTTTCACTAGAGGCTTCTCTCATAAAAATAGCATACGGTGGGTAGACAAATTACTGTTGGGCAATTGACAGAAAAGCAAATAATTATGACGATATCCAAGGCAATGATCATGTATATAGGCATCACGTCCGAGACAAGTAGACCGAAATGATTCTGCATCTACTACTATTACTCCACACATCGACCACTATCCAACATGCATCTAGTGTATTAAGTTCATGGAAAAACGAAGTAACGCATTAAGCAAGATGACATGATGTAGACAAGATAAACTCATGTATGACATAAATTCCATCTTGTTACCCTTAATAGTAATGATACATGCGTGTCATGTCCCTTTCTGTCACTGGGATTGAGCACCACAAGATCGAACCCATCACAAAGAACCTCTTCCCATGGCAAGATAAATCAATCTAGTTGGCCAAACCAAACCAATAAATCAGAGAAGAAATACGAGGCTATAACAATCATGCATAAAAGAGTTCAGAGAAAACTCAAATAATATTCATGGATAGATCTGATCATAAACGCACAATTCATCGGATCCCAACAAACACACCGCAAAAGGTCATTACATCAAATAGATCTCCAAGAACACCGAGGAGAACATTGTATTGAAGATCAAAAAGAGAGAAGAAGCCATCTAGCTACTAATTATGGATCCATAGGTCCGTGGTAAACTACTCACGCATCATCGGGGGGTAGCACGGATGATGAAGAGCCCCCTCCGTGATCGAATCCCCCTCCGGCAGAGTACCGGAAAAGGCCTCTAGATGGGATCTCGTGGTTCTAGAACTTGCGACGGCGGAAAAAGTATTTCGTGGACTCCACGGTAGGTTTCCTGATTTTAGAGTATTTATAGAGGCCGAGTTAGGTCAAACAGAGGCTTGTGGGCCCCACTACGTACCAGGGCCCGCCCTGGTGCCTAGTGGGCCACTTCTTCGTGTTCTCATTCCTTCCCGAAGATTCTAGGGTCTCTTATTGCCAGAAAAAAATCTCTAAAAAGTTTCATGGCATTTGGTCTTCGTTTGGTACTGATATTCTGCAAAGTCAAAAACAAGCAAAAAACAACAACTGGCACTGGGCACTAAGTTAATAGGTTAGTCCCAAAAAATGATATAAAGTTGCTTGTAAATGTATATAAAACATCCAAGATTGATAATATAATAGCATGGAACAATCAAAAACTGTAGATACGTTGGAGACGTATCAAGCATCCCCAAGCTTATATTATTGCTCGTCCTCGAGTAGATAAATAATAAAAACAGAATTTTTGATGTGGAATGCTACCTAACATATTCATCATATATTCTTTTCGTTGTAGCATGGAAATTTGGACTTGAATGATTCAAAGCAATAGTCTATAATTTTACATGAAAACATCAATACTCAAGCATATCAACAAGCCACCATGCCTTTCAAAATATCAACCTTCAAGAAAGTTATCCCTGGCCCATTATGCTCAATCATTGATCCATTCATGAAACACACTCAAATATTAGCTACATCCAATACACAAGTATGACAGTAGTGTTCCCTAGTTGGTGCTTTATAAGAGAAGATGGAGACTCAACATAATTTTTTGTGCATAAAAGTAAATAGATAGGCCCTTCGCAGAGAGAAGCAGAGATATGTAGAGGTGCCAGAGCTCATAGCTTAAATTGGAGATAAAAATATTTTGAGAGGCATGCTTTTCTTGTCAACGAAAACGACCGAGAATTCCCAATATCTTCCATGCTAGACAAATTATAGGCGGTTCCCAAACAGAAAGTAAAGTTTATTTCCTTTCCACCATTCTTTCACAATCCATGGCTAGCCATATCCACGGGTGCCTTCCATACCAACACTTTCCAAGGAATTTATTATTATAGTATTTTTTTCATTTCGGGACCGGGCATCCCTATTACCCGCCACACTCTTGTGCAATGACAAGTGAATAAACACTCATCGTGAGAATAAAATACCTAGCATGGAAAATATTGGCCACCCTCTGCCGCTTCATGAGTGGTACAGGCACACAAAATGGAAATTCATTTCGAAAATTAGAGTTGGCACATACAAATTTACTTGGAACGACATGGAAATACCGCATATAGATAGGTATGGTGGACTCATATGGGACAACTTTAGGTTTAAGGAGTTGGATGCACAAGCAGCATTCCCGCTTAGCACAAGTGAAGGCTAGCAAATAGATTGAGAAGCGACCAACCAAAAAACAAAAACGGGCATTTGAACATAATTAACACTGAATAATGCACCACAAGTAGGATATAACTTCATTGCATAACTATTGACTTTACGTGCATGCATAGGGAATGACAAACCTTAACACCAATATTCTTACTAAAGCATAATTACTCATCAACATGACTCACATATCACTATCTCCATATCGCAAAACTATTGCAAGGAATCAAATTTATAATATCCAAGGATCTCCATGAAAGTTTTTATTATATCCTCCTTGGATATCTATCACTTTGGGACCAAATTCATATCTTATGCAAATTACCATTGCTATTATCAACTATCTAAAAGATATAAGTGAAGCATGAGGGAAAATTTATTTAATTTTTTTTCAACTCTCAAAATAATATAAGTGAAGCATGAGAGTTTATTTCTTTAAAATATATCCACCGATGTGCTAAAAAAAGATATAAGTGAAGCACTAGAGCAATTGCATAGCTCAAAAAATTTAAGTGAAGCACATAGCATATTCTAGCAAATCATGATAACATATGGCTCTCTCAAACAAGTGTGTTCAGCAAGGATGATTGTGACAAACTAAAAAGCAAACAAAGCAAAGACTCATATAATACAAGACGCTCCAAGCAAAACTCATGATATGTGCGAATAAAAATATAGCTCCAAGTAAAATTACCCGTAAGGCATCCCCAAGCTTAGTTGCTTGGGAGTCCTTGAATATTATCTTGTGGTGCCTCGGGCATCCCCAAGCTTAGGCTCTTGCCACTCCTTATTCCTTCATCCATCGTGATCTCACCCAAAACTTGAAAACTTCAATCACTCAAACAAAACCTCATGAGAGCCGTTGGTATAATAAAGAAAATCACCACTTTAAGTACTATTGCAAACCCATTCATATTTTTTATTGCATTATAACAATTGTATTCTAACTTTACCATGGCTTATACCCCCGATACAATCCATAGATTCATCAAAATAAGCACACAATGCAACAAAAACATAATATGTCAAAAACAGAACAGTTTGTAGTAATCTGAACATTGACCATACTTCTATAACTCCAAAAATTCTGAAAAATTAGGAAAACTTGGGAAATTTGTATATCAATCATGTGTAAAATATTAAAAAAAATATCACGCTCCAATGAATTTTAATAATTCTGCTACTTGGCGCAAAAGTTTCTGTTAATGCACAGAATCAAAGCAACTATCACCCAAACCATCCTAAAGGCTTTGCTCGGCACAAACACTAATTAAAACACTAAAACCCAATCATAACAGTAGCATAATTGTATATTTATTGAAAAACAGGAAAGAAAACAAAAAATAAAAGATAACTATTGGGTTGCCTCCCAACTAGCGCTATTGTTTTACGCCCCTAGCTAGGCATAACGCATAGTTTCAAGTGTTGACATCTTTCTTCTTCTTTTCCATAGATGTGTTTTCATCATGAGGCTTTTCAATTATAACGTGAAACACATCCATAGAAATTTTAGCATTAGCAAGCTTCCCGTCTGCAAATCCCCCTTGATTACCGGCTACAATCCAAGAATATTGTTGATTGACATTATTGAAAACTTGTTGGATCATACTCAAAGGAGGAACTTCCTTTTTAATGTTATCATCAAAGATGCGATCATTGCGAAGCAAATACCTTAATAAATAATCACTATTATAAAGGATCTCATCTTACCGGTTTTTCATGGTTCATACCATAAAAATCAAAGATCTCTCTAGCTTCTCGCACTATGTGATGAAATTCATTCATGAGGAGAAGGGTAGCTATCTTTTTAGCTCTAGGATTTTTTAGAACATGCAACTCATAGAATGATATTTGCAAATTAGGATGAGTGCGGATAAATCTTCTCTCAAGTTTAAGAACAAGTGCGGAAATAGCTTCCGCATAAGTTTTGGTTCTTTTAAATAGAGGGGCATCATCACAAGTCAAAGTTCCAATGCAACTAAAGAATTCTTGGATGACACTTTTTTCCTATAATATTCCCTTGTCCCAACACAAACATTTTAGCATCAAGATTAGTGGAACTTCCAATTTTAGGAGTTCTACCATCATCCCTTTCTGCCATACCAAAATCAGTCATGATGATAGTTTCAAAGCAAGCAAACAAGAAAACACACAAAAAGTCAAACAGAAAATATTTTTGTATTTTTGTAAAAACTTTTTAGAAGTGGGGGAGATGAAAACGAGAGGCAAATAGCAAATGATGTAAATGCAAGGAGATGAAAGTTTATGCGTAGGTACTTAATACGTCTCCAACGTATCTATAATTTCTTTTTGTTCCATGCTATTATATTATCATTCTTGGATGTTTTACAATCATTTTATAGCAACTTTAAATCATTTTTTGGGACTAACCTATTGACATAATACCCAGTGCCAGTTGCTGTTTTTTACTTCGCAGAATATCAGTACCAAACAGAGTCCAAACGCAGCGAAACTTTTTGGAGATTTTTTGGACCAGAAGACACCTTGGGAGCCAAGGAAGCACTTGGGGGGAGGCCCGTGGGGCCCATGATACACCAGGGCATGCCAGAGGCCCTTAGCGTGCCCTGATGTATCATGGGGCCCACGGAGGTGTCCTCCACTGCCTCTCAACTCTATAAATACCCAAATATTCCAGAAACCCTAGGGGAGTCGACGAAACACAATTCCAGCCGCCGCAAGTTCCAGAACCATGAGATCCAATCTAACGCGATCACGAAAGGGTTCATCATCCTCATTGGTGCCTCTCCGATGATGCGTGAGTAGTTCACCATAGACCTACGGGTCCGTAGGCAGTAGCTAGATGGCTTCTACTCTCTTTTTGATTCTCAATACAATGGTCTCTTGGAGATCTATTTGATGTAATGACTTTTTGCGGTGTGTTTGTTGGGATCCAATGAAGTTCGAGTTTATGATCAGATCTATATCCATGAAAGTTATTTGAGTCTTCTTTGATCTCTTTTATGCATGATTATTTATAGCCTCGTATTTCTTCTCCGAATCTTTGGTTTAGTTAGGCCAACTAGATTGATTTTTCTTGCAATGGGAAGAGGTGCTTTGTGATGGGTACGATCTTACGGTGTCCTCACCCAGTGACAGAAGGGGTAGCGAGGCACGTATGTATCATTGGTATTAAGGATAAAAAGATGAGGTCTATTCCTACATGAATAGATCTTGTCTACATAATGTCATCGTTCTTATTGCATTACTCCGTTTCTCCATGAACTTAATACACTAGATGCATGCTGGATAGCGGTCGATGTGTGGAGTAATAGTAGTAGATGCAGAATCATTTCGGTCTACTAATTTTGGACGTGATGCCTATATTCATGATCATTGCCTGGATATCGTCATAATTATTTGTTCTTCTATCAATTGCCCAACAGTAATTTGCTTACCCACCGTATGCTATTTTCTCGAGAGGTGCCACTAGTGAAATCTACGGCCCCCAGGTCTATCTTTTATCATATTGCTTTCAGATCTATCTTTTGTCGTATTTGTTCTCAGATCTATTATTCCAAAAACCCAAATATACCTTGCTGCACTTTTTCTTTACTTATTTTATTTCACATTTTATTCAGATCTATTTATCCAATCTCATACAAACCAATCTATCTTTTTACCGTGGAGGGATTGACAACCCCTCTTACGCGTCGGGTTGCAAGTATTTGTTCTTTGTGTGCAGGTACCATTTACATAGTGTTGCTTGGTTCTCCTACTGGATTGATAACCTTGGTTTCGTAACTGGGGGAAATACTTACCGTAGCTGTGCTGCATCATCCCTTCCTCTTTGGGGAAATACCGACGCAGTCTAGGCCACGTCAAAGGAATTTCTGGCGCAATTGCCGGGGAGGCATCATCAACATCTATCCGATTCCAAATCGCAAATCTCATCTACTTGCAATTTACATTATTTGCCATTTGCCTCTCGTTTTCATTTCCCCCACTTCTAAAATGTTTTTGCGAAAAGCACAAAAATATTTGCCTTTTTCCGTTTGCCTTTTTGCTCGTTTGCTATTTTTGCTTGTGTGCCATGTGCCTTCTATATGCTTGCATCTTCGCTTGCTAAAAATTTATTGATATGGATCCTCATCCACTTGCTAATATTTTTAAAAGATCCAATTATGATGAACCAATATCTAGTGATTTGAGTGCACTAGGTTATCTTTATGAAGTTTTGCTTGAAATTCGTGAATCTGAAAATTGTGA
Organism: Thinopyrum elongatum; assembly: GCA_011799875.1. Taxonomy (NCBI): domain Eukaryota; kingdom Viridiplantae; phylum Streptophyta; class Magnoliopsida; order Poales; family Poaceae; genus Thinopyrum; species Thinopyrum elongatum. The sequence goes on along the minus strand of CM022301.1, from coordinate 212,825,644 downwards.
GGAAGTGCTAAAAGAAGAAATTTATGAAGTGATTCATGATAGTTCCTTAAATAAAAAGCATGATTGCAATGATGTTATTACAAATTCTATTAATTTCAATTGTGCTAATAATATGCAAAACCCCAAGCTTGGGGATGCTAATTTTGCTATGTCCACTACTTATTGCAATGATCATGATTGGGGTGATTCTTATTATGATCTTGAAAATTTATTTAAGCCTTATGATGAATATGATGTTGTTAATAATGTTTGCAATAATATTGAAAGTGGGTTTGGAAGAGCATCGACTTTAGGTAAAAATAATCCCACATATTTGGAGAGTGTTCAATCTTACAATTTTTTTTTTTGATGAAAGTGGGTTTGAAGAAGTCATTACTTTAGTTGATGTCAATCCCACTATCTTGGAAGATTAAAAAACTTTTATGCATGTGGATCATGAAGAAAAAAATTATATGGTAGTTATATTGTTGAATTTGATTATGATCCTACACGTAATTATTATGAGAGAGGAAAATATGGTTGTAGAAATTTTCATGTTACTAAATTACCTCTCGTTATGTTGAGATTGCTATTGTTTCTTTCTTCTTCCTTGCATATGCTATATATTTCTTGTCTTGATAATCTGTTTGCTTATAAAATGCCTATGCATAGGAAGTATGTTAGACTTAAATTTTCTTGTCACTTGTTTTATGATGCTCTCTCTGCTTTACAATTATTATCTCTCATGTGAGCATCAATAAAATCTCATGCCTAACTAGGGGCATAAAACGATAGCGCTTGTTGGGTGGCAACCCAATGAATAAAATTTACTTTTGCCTTTTTCTTTCTGTTATTGAGTGTTTGCACAATTATGCCTCTGTAATGATTGTGTTTTTATGTTTTAATTAGTGTTTGTGCCAAGTAAAGCTTTTAGGATAGCTTTGGGTGATAGTTGATTTGATCCTGTTGAAAAACAGAAACTTTTGCGTTCAGTAAAATAATTGTTTAAATTCACAGAAGCGACCAAAAATTCCGATTTTTTTACACAACATTGATATAAAAATTTCCCCTCTTTTTGCAACAGTATTTAAAGTGGAGATTGGTTTTCTTATACTAACGAATCTCACGAAGGTTTTGTTAAGTTTTGTGTGATTGAAGTTTTTAAGTTTTGGGTGAGATCACGATGGATGAAGGAATAAGGAGTGAAAAGAGCCTAAGTTTGGGGATGCCCATGGCACCCCAAGTTAATATTCAATGAGAACCAAGCAACTAAGCTTGTGGATGCCCCGGATGGGATCCCCTCTTTTTTCTAACAACCATCGGTAATTTTACTTGGAGCTATATTTTTATTCGTCACATATCATGAGTTTTGCTTGGAGCATCTTGTATTATATCATTCTTTGCTAGTTTTGCTTTTTACTTTATCATGTTTATCCTTTCTGGACACACCTATTTGAGAGAGTCAAAATTATGCTATGATTTGTTAGAATTGCTCTATATGCTTCACTTAAATTTTTTGAGCTGTGAAATTGCTCTAGTACTTCACTTATATCTTTTTGAGCACGGTGTGCTTTAATATTTTTGAAGAAATTATCTCATGCTTCACTTAGATCTATTTGAGAGTTAGTAAAAAAATTTAAAAAAATTCTCTCATGCTCCACTTATATAATTTTGAGAGAAGAAAATTTTTATGCTCATGTACGTTCTTCACTTAAATTTGTTTGAGATTATCAAAAGCAAATTGCAACATATGAAACTAGTCCCAAAGTGACAGATATTCAAGAGGGATATAATAAAAACTTTCATGAAGATCATTAGATAAAATAAACTAGATTATTTGTAATAGTTTTGAGACATGATGATAGTAATATGTGAGTCATGATGGTGAGTAATTATGCTTTAGTAAGAATATTGGTGTTAAGGTTTGTGTTCCCTATGCAAGCACGAAAGTCAATAGTTATGCAATGAAATTATATCCTACTTGTGGTGCATTATTCGATGTTAGATATGCTTAATGCTCGTTTATGAGAATTTTCGTTTCTTGGTTGGTTGCTTCTCAATCATTTTGCTGGTCTCCACTTGTACTAATTAGAAATACTACTTATGCATCCAAAATTCTTAAACCAAGTTTTGCCATATGAGGCCACCATACCTACCTATATGCGGTATTTTCATGCCGTTCTAAGTAAATTTGTATGTGCCAACTCTAATTTTTAAAATGAATTTCTTTTTTGTGTGCCCATACCGCTAATGAAGCGGTAGGGGGTGGCTAATATTTTTTCATGCTAGATGTGTTATTCTCAAGAAGAGTGTTTATACACTTGTCATTGCACGAGAGTGCGACAGTAATAGGGATGCCCAGTCCCAAAATAAAAAAAATTACTTTATGTTGTCAAATAATAAATTTCTTGGAAAGTATTGGTATGGACGGTACCTGTGGATACGGCTAGCCGTGGAGTGTGAAAGTATGATGAAAAAAGGAATAAATTTTATTTTATGTTTGGGAACCGCCTATAATATATCTAGCATGGAAAGTATTCGAAACTACTCGGTCGTTTTCGTTGACGGGAAAAGTATGCCTCTCAAAATACTTTTTATCTCTCAATTTAAGCTTTGACCTCTAACACCTCTACAAATCTCTGCTTCCCTAGGGCCCATATATTTACTTTTATGCAATTTTATTTTTCATTTTGAATCTCCATCTTCCCTTATAAAGCACCAACTAGGAAACACTATGATCGTACTTAAGCATTCGATGTAGCTAATATTCAAGTGTGTTTCATAAATGGATCAATGATTGAGCATGGTGAGCTAGGGATAACTTTATTTAGTGTTGATATTTTAAAAGACATGGTTGCTGATCGATATGCTTGAGTATTAAAATCTTCATGTCAAAACTAGACTATGGCTTTGAACCATTATATAATTTATTAGTGATAGATTCGATATTTTTCATATAAATATGTCAAACTTTATGAAGTTTTTTTGCGAGATAAATACGAAGTTTGACTTCAGACAAATTTTATGTATGATCTTTATAAAACGGAGTAAAAACCGGAGGGAGTACATGACTCTTGTTGCACGTCATCAAACCTACTAATCTTTTGTATACTGATTGCACCACAAAATAATTTGAAAACTGAAATCATTTGGACGAGCAAAAAGCTAAACAAAACCAGATATAACAACTTATAACAACCAAAATGAAACGACCAGCTAGAAAGAAAAGAAAAAACAATAGTGTCACCCCCCGTAAATGGCGCCAGAGACCTACTCGTCTCCAGGACGGCCGCCGAGATGCGTCTGCTTCATCTTCGTCAGCTCCTTCCTCCTCTTTCTCGCCTCCGCCGCCATCACCGCCCTCTCTCTGTCTCCCGCCACAGCACGGCTGCCGCCGCTCTCGGCGCTCGTCGCACACTTCCTGTCGACATCAAGCCCCAGCGTGAGCGAGCACGGGTCGTCGTCGGTGTCCTCCTCGGCCGTTCCGCCGCCGGTACCCTGGCTGGCGCCCCCGCTCGTCGTCTCATGGAGCGGCTGCGCGTAAGATGTCGCCGGCGAGCCATTTGGGTCGGTGACGACGGGGTAGTACCACGCGTAGGGCCGAAAGCAGAGCGGCGGGGCATGTCCAGTGCTGGTGGCGCCGCCCGGGTTGTTGGCGTTCGGATTGTACCCCGGCCAAGAGCCCCAGACATACGGCACCGGCACGGCTGAGGGCCCAGCTGTTGCGTAAAGGAAGCCCGGCCCAGGGGGTGCGTCTAGCGGCGCCGCCGTGGACAGCTTAGCTTCTGCCCGCTGCTCCACTGGTGGCATCGTGTCCATAGACGTTACCACCGGCGGCGGCGCCTTCTCTGCCGTCTTCGCAATAACCTGCAGATGGAGAAACGCATTCACGACTAGTCAGGGTCACAGCAAGCTTTCACTCCAGGTGTTTGGTTCTCGTTGCACACAGAACGACGATTCAAAAACGCCATTGGTAAAGCTCCGAAGAGCTGGACAAGTCGGCAAAAAGCTCATCTCAACAAGCAAGACACCCTACCTAGCTACGTCTCTTGTCCGCATGAGCAGTAGAAGAGCCGAAGCGTGTGCGGCAACTTTCGGCCACAAATTAAAGAACAAAGCAATCTTGGCAGAAAGCCAAATATAGAAAACACGGATGTCGTTTTATCCATACATATGACATCAAGAACTACGTAGTCCAGTTCGGTACTTGGGTTCCAATTCGACTATGACTTGTGTTTCCGATGACTGCTTGATGGCCTAGCTAGCGACTACTAGTACTACTGGACTGGGGTACTAGTAAAGTGCAGTCATGTGGCTCGCTTTCAGGGGAACAACTGGAGGCTCCGAACATGCTAGATTCTCTCTGCCCTGACACTAGTAATTACTAATAAAGATCAGTAAAATAATGGAAGCGGCAGATGATGTCGTGCCTGTTCTTTGAGCTGCTTGTTCGTCTCCTGGAGTGTGAGATACTCTTGCATCACCGTCTCCTTCTCCTGCGCAAACAAAGGGAGAATTAACATAAAGTTTGTTCCTGCTAATTGCCATTCTTGCTGCTACATAAACCTATCGGTATTACCTTCTTCATGCTCTCGTTTTGTGACGACAAGTCCGCAACTTTCCTCGCCAGTTCGTCTCGGATCGCCTAAATTAAGACAACACTATATAAAGCTGGAGTAGCTCGGACGAATTGTATACAGAGAGATGGTTTTATACCAACGCTGTGAAAGCCAAGATATTATAACCTGACGGCGGAGTATGGTTTGGCGCGCAGACTCCCGGTTCGCGAGCACGCGCCGCAGCCGCTTTGCCTCCTTCTCAGCCTGTTGGATTCGCACAAGAAACTAGGGGTCAAGTGAGAGCCAGCACAGGTTTGCATCCACGCGACGTACCGTACGTGCGCCGCTGAGTTACCTCGGTGAGCGTGTGCCGGGGCCTTGGGCCGTAGCCGCCTCCGCCTGGAGCCGCCACGGCCACCCGCGTCTGCCGCGAGGGACACCCGGCGCTGGAGCTGCTGGAGCACGACGACGCCTGGATGCCGACCTTGCCCAGCTCCAGGCTCAGCCTCGTGCTCGCCAGCTCCTCTTCCTCCTCACGGCTGCCTCCATGCTGCGGCGCCGCCGGGTGCACGGCGGGAAGAGCTGCTGGCCCCGAAACGCCGGCCATGTTGGCCAGTGCCATGGCCGCGTCGAGCTCCACGTCGCCCGAGACGCCTCGGCGGCATTGCCGCTGGCCGCTACGATCAGACATGGGAGCAACCGGGACAATCTTGGCATCTGCAGCAGACACGGGGTGGGAGTTGATGCCAAGGCGAAGGGAAGGGCGGCGGCCGGTGCCCTGCTCAAGTACACCTTGCCCTGGCCCGTGCCCAGCCGCCACGTCTCCTCGCCACAGGACGTCACGTAGGTAGCACGGACACGTGGCGGACATGCGTCAGCCGTCCGCTCGCTTCCTCCCGGTGGGCCATTGGCGTCAGTGGGATGAGGCGCCGTGAGGTGGTATGGCCGCATCGGACTTACACATGGACCGCTGAACAGCCAGGAGGAGCAGTGGAAGCTCGGTGCCCTCGGCGGGTGTGGGACCCAAAGGCGAAAAATGGGGCCGCGCGGTCAGTTGGAGGAGCAAACAGTGCCGCGTGTGAACGGGCCAGGATAGGCTGCGGGCGGGGAGGGAACGGCCTGGAAGGCCACGCTTGGCTCGGTCGGTTGAGTATCACCGAGTCGGAGAAGTTACCTGGCTCGTAACTTGGTCGCGAGTGAGGACTCTGATTTTTTATTGTGCGTGAAAAATTCTGATCTATTCATCTTTAATTATGACAGTATAACGAACGTCAGAAATAATAAAAATTACATCTAGATTTGTAGACTATCCAGCGACGAGTACAAGCATTGAAGCGAGCCGAAGCCGCGCCGCCGTTATTGCCCCTCCCTCGTCGAAGCCGGACAAAACAGGTAGACAATCGAGAAGTCGTCGTGCTAAGGTCTCATAGGACCAGCGCAACAAAACAACAACCGTCGTCGATGAAGAGTAGCGTAGATCGAAAAAATCCAACCTGAAAACACATGAACATAGACGAACTACAACGAGATCCGAGCAAATCCACCAACGACAGATCCGGTGGACACAAATCTTCGCACGCCCACCACACAGCATCGAGACGAGGGCTAGGCGGGGAGAACCTTATTCCATCTTCAGGGAGTCGCCGTCGTCTCGTCTTCCTGAGCAAGACACAAACCCTAGCAAAACGCGAAGAAACAACTGAAAACAGAGCCCTTCCGGCGGCAAGGGTCAAGATCCACCGCGCCGTCATGGCCCTAAGACCACCAGAGATGAGGGGTACCGATGGCGACGCCGGCGGGAGGCAAGGGAAGCCTCGACTTTTCCTGGTCACGATATGTTATTTTTCTCAACACACTGATTGGTGTGTGTCCTTAGCATTTCCATCGGATGATTTATAGGGGCATCTCCAACAATGACACATAAATTTGCTTCGACGTTTGTCCACGACAGATGGAGCAGTCCATGAAGACTGATATGGGAGACGGTCATCCAACACTGTCCACATACATTTGATTCAAATTTTTTAAGGCTGCATGTTCAAATAGCCACATATATAGTCCATAATAGTTTAAATGTTCAAATGCAGCGGTAGTTCTAATTAAAAAATTCAAATATTACACTCCAACATGTCGTCTCCCTTGACCGCCCATAGATGCTCAATCAGATCTTTCTTCACTTGCTCGATGCCGAATTTGTTGATGCATAAACAAACTCTTTAAATGTGGCCAGATTTTGGTCGGGAGTTCGATAGGATCACCCATGTTTTCAAATTCAAGACCAACGGCAACATCCTCACCCTCATTCTGCACGATCATGTTGTGCATGATCACACAACGGGTCATCACCTTCCACGAAGTCTCCGGATCCCCTTGTTTAGTAGGTCCATGAACAACTGCAAAACGTGCCCACAGAACTCCAAAAGCCCTCTCAACATCATTTCTAGCCGCTTCTTGTCTTTGGGCAAAGTGAGACTTTTTCTGACCAACTGGGTTAGATATGGTGTTCACAAAGGTAGCCCAAGGAGGATAGATACCATCAACTAGATAGTAGCCCATGTTGTACTCATGCCCATTGACAGTAAAGTGGCAAGGAGAAGCTTTTCATTCAGTCGCCTAGCAAACAATGGTGATCGTTGTAGTACACTGATTTCATTGTGAGACTCAGACATGCCAAATCCAAATATCCTGTGATGCAACATGATGGTGAGTTTCTTAACATGACCCTGATATTGCCCTTGAAAAGCTTTTGAGTGGTTCTTCCATTTCTAATGCATGCAGTCAAGTGATCCAAGCAAACTTGGCCACCCTCTTGCTTCCGAAATTGCCAAGAGCCTCTTGGTGTCTGCCACAGTTGGTTCTCTCAGTTACTGAGGTCCAAACACCTCGACCACGGCAGTTGCAAATCTGACCATGGCATCTCCGGATGTGGTCTCGGACATCCGTAGGTACTCGTCGCACGAATCAGCAGCCGTGCCATATGCAAGCATCTGAAGTGCGGCCATGCACTTTTGATAACCAGAGAACCCAATCCTTCCCATGACATCCTTCTTCAAGATGAAGTAGTCATCAAAGGACCGGACGCCATGGTACAGACGATCGAATACATTTTTGCGCATTTGAAATCGCCAGCGAAAATTGTCGGCGAAGAGGGCATCGGGGGCAAAATAGTCGTCCATCAGCGCCAAATGGCTACGTGTCCGGTTCCGGTTGAGCACTCGATGACCCTTCATCGATCCCTTGAAATTGAGACCATGCTCCTCCGCACGCTCCACATCTGCAAGCACCGCCTGCATCATCGCCATCTCATCCATGTAGTCCTCCTCATCACACAAGTCAGACGACTCAACATGGTGCTCGTAGATGTACTCCATATCCGAATCCATTGCTTCAAACAAGAAGGGACAACAATTTTAGCTCGGGAAATTCACGAAACAGTTGCCAGGCATGGTGAGCATCGTAGGAGCAGATGTTACATGAGCGGTAGTTTGAGGAGAGGTGTGGAACGATGGTGAACGAGAAGCGTCATGGAGCCTAGGTGTACCGTTGGAGGTGACGGCCTCGTCGAGTTTCGGCAGGGGTGCGGCGTGGCGGTCTGCGGAGAGGTTTCTTGCAACGAGCTCTTTAAAACTAGATCGTATATGCGTACTTTTCGATGATCTTTTCTCACAAGAAATTTTAATGCTAGATAGGGCAACTTTAGTGCTACACAGAAGAACTTTCTTACACTGTGTGTCCTAGTGAATTCACCTAGCATTTTTCTAATTTTCCTACCATGACTACTAAGATGATTTTTTGTGTAGTTGGTGGAACTCTAAAATTAGTTTTCCTAAAAAAATAGATTGTTTGGGCTAGATTCAGTTGAGAAGCAAGAGATAGTTCTTGTGCTCGTGTATTTGGTATTGTGTAGTCATGGATTTAGAGAGAATTTTTTAGGGATTGTGTATATATATGGCTAAGTTTTGGTGAAGTATGTATGTGGATTTAGAGAGAAACTTTCTAGGGATTGTATATGCTTGCTCGAACTTAGTTAAATCTAGATGTAATATTGGCTTGTTAGTTGCATTTTAGTAGGATGTAGGTATTGTTAGTTGCGTGATAGTAGGATGTATGTTATGGTAGCTTGCATTGATATACCTATATGTATTATGTAGGATGGGGATGATAGGTACCCTAGACTTGATGGTGCTTATGAAGTGAAGCATTGTGCATGGTCCATCGAATGAGGGGAGGTAATTTCCTCTAAATTTCAATTGTTGTTATTGCTTCTAAGTAGGAAGGAGAGCAACAAGTTGTTTCTTTTTGTGTAGATTTCACCACTTCTTCGCATGAGGGGCCACAATCCTAATGAGACTGAAATACGATAGTCAGTACGAGCCTATTTCAAGACATTGGGTCTTATCCCATTTCTCCTAAACTTTAATGGCACACCGCCCATTCTCAACTCCACGACCCTTACCGCCCTTTTGGACCATTGGAGGCCGAAGACGCACTCCTTCAACCTGCCCCTCAGTCAGATGCCGGTCACTTCGAAGGACTTTGCGATGATCACCGCCCTTTAGATTGAGGGGAGGGCTCTTACTAGGAAGGTGAAGTCCGAGTGGTGGCAGGAATGGGTTACTAGAAACGATGTAGCATTAGTTACATTAAAGTGGGTGAGGAAAATACTAAGTTCTTTCATGCAATGGCAACTGAGAGATTCAGGAGAAACTCCATTGCTAGTTTATAGTTGCGGGATGGATCTGTCATTTCTGAACATAGTCAGATGGAAGGTATTATTTGGTCTGCTTTCACGGGAAGAATGGGATCATCTAGGGGGTTAACATGGGGTTTAATCTCGAAGCTTTAATTAAACTAGTACCAAGACTGGATGTTCTGACTAAGCCATTTACAACTGAAGAAATAATGATGTTGCCAAGCACATGCCCATTGATAAAGCACCTTGCCCAGATGGGTTTAATGGTCTGTTTTTAAAGAAATGTTGGCCTATAATCTATAAGGACTTTTATACTCTGGCGCAAGAGTTCTATGAGGAAAAGGCTCAGCTTGCTAATCTTAATGCTTCATATATAACTCTAATCCTTAAAAGTTAGCTCCTGAGGGAGTTGGGGATTAAAGACCTATCTCTTTGACATGAATGGGTGTGAAATTTTTATCAAATATTGCTGCCAATAGATTCCAAGAGTTTATAATGGACTGTATTCATAAGAACCAATATGGATTCATTAAATCAAGGACTATATAGTACTGTATTGGTTGGACACTAGAATATCTTCATCAATGTCACCAATCAAAGAGGCCCGTCTTGATTCTGAAGCAGAATTTTTAAAAAGCCTTTGATTCCATTGAACACACTGTCATATTTGAAATTATGAAGCATAAAGGTTTTAACAAAAAGTGGATAAAGTGGATCAAAGAGTTGTTAACTACTGGAACCTCCTCTGTGCTTCTCAATGGTGTACCTGGCAAACATTTTCAGTGCAAAAAGGGTGTGAGGCAAGGTGACCCTATATCCCCTCTGCTTTTTGTTCTTGTTGCGGACCTATTTGTAACACCTCATGTCATTAGCCACAGTAATCACTTTTGATAATGACAAGTCAGCATGATTAACAGTGCCAAATCATCATTTGCATCATATTGCATTTCAACTCCTAAGTCAAAATTCAAATTTAAATGAGAGTGGAAAATAAAAGTTGTTCCACATAGAAACTAAAATGTTCAATAAATAGCAAATATTACAGAGACTATTCTAAAAGTGTAACCATCATTTAATAAATTAATTAAGTGATTCTAATAGTGCCAAAACAGCAATATTTAATCCCATTTAGTTTTATAAAATTGCAAATGAAATGATATGAGCTCAAAACCATTTTATGGCATTAGTAGATGTTGCGCTGGAGTTTTTGTGACTAGTTCACATATTTTACAAAACTAAATATGAGGCCACACAATTTTGCAATAACAGAAAACAGGAAAAGAAAAGAAACAGAAAAGAGAAAAAGAAAAAGGCCCAGGGCACTGGACTGAGTCCACAGTGCCGGCCCAGCCCACTCCCCACCTCATCCCCTACCTACTGCTCACCCCGCCCCGCGCTGTCGAGCGCTCTGCGCGCACGCACGCCCGCGCCCTTGCCCCCCTCTCCTCCTGCTCGACAGCGGCCTCGCCCACTCATGGTGGATAAGGGGCAAAGCCCTGGTGCTTCCCTGGCCTCTCCCTCGCGCACTCACTCATTCCCCTCCCCTTTCCTCTCTGGCCGAGCGGAACGGACGCCGCACGCCGTGCTCCGACGCGGCCACCGGCGACCCCGCGGCCTTTGGACCTGTCCATCCGCTCTGCCACTGTCGGCTCCTTCCTCTGGTGGCTCCAGCCGAAGCGGGGAGGCCGTGCAGCACCGAACCCCTTTCGAACGCATCTCCGACCGCCGTCGTTCGTCTCTGTCTCCGGCGACTCGCTGCTGCGCCGAAACTGTCGTGGGTCTTTCGTGACCGCTGTGGTGAGCTCCATTTCCCCCTCCCTCCTTCTTTTGCTCGTTCCCTAGCCCGTGCGAAGCCGCCGTCGTCTGTTGCTCCGGTTGCCGCCATTGCCGGTGAACTGCTTAGTGCAGTGCCGCCCGAGCTCTGCCACTTTGCCCGTCGTACTCCAGGAGTTCCCAGTAGGCCGCCTAGCTACCCAGTGCGCTCGAAAACGAGCTATGCACGCGCGGCCGAGTCCACCCGAATGCCGCCGCCGCAAACGTCGTCGCCGGCGTCATTTCCGGCAAGCCCCAGCCCCTTCCGACCACACCGCTCGACACGGTTTTTCGCTAGCTGTCGAACGCAAGTTGTGGCGCGCGAAATGATGCATCGTGGGCGATTTTCGACGGACTCCGGCGAAGTTCCGGCCGTCGCCGCCGCGATTCGTCTCGCCGGCGGTGGTGTCCGATGTGGCCGGTGGGTCCCACCCTTGTGCCACTGATAGTGGGACCCCTGGGCCCCAGTTGACCTGTTGACCAGGTCAACTGCTGACGTGGCCGCCCCCTGTCTCACTGACATGCGGGCCCCACCTAATAAACGAATTTAAATAAATAAACAAACTACTAATTAGTTAGTTAAGTTAATTAGTTAAACTAACAGTCACTGACTGCTGGGCCCCACCTGCTAATTAACCCAATTAGTTAATTTTACCCCCCTGTTAAAGCCACAGTGTATGACATGTGGGCCCCACCTGTCTGGTTTGACTGGTCAGCCGACTAGTTGACCTGCTGACGTCATCATCGTGTTATGGTGATGTCACTTTACACTGTTTCGGATAATGTTGAATTTAAATAAATAATTAAATTCCAAAAATTAATAAAAACTTTAGAAAGTCATATTAAATAAACCGTAACTCCGATGAAAATACTTTATACATGAAACTTGCTCAGAATTTCGATACGAACCCGAATACGCCTTCCGTATTCCTGACAGATGCCCCTAGCTAGATGAACTTGGAACTTTTAGACCGATTTTGATAAATAAATAGTGCCCAACTTTAGTTAAATAAATCTGGATAAATTCCTAAATTAACTAAATCATTTAGTTAGGCAGTAGAACACCTCGGCATATCATTTAGGCATGTCATACATATTGTTTGCATTATTGCCGTGAATTTATTGTTTCTCTCCCCCTCTCTCTCTCGATAGACGCCGAGACTGACGCTGTTGCAGCCGGGTACGACTACGCTCCAGACGAGCAGCCCGTTGACGATCCCTCTCTCTTGCCAGAGCAACCAGGCAAGCCCCCCCCCCCCTTGAGCATCCAGATATCGCCCATTCCATCTCTCCTGCTTGCATTAGATTTTGCTACTGTTAATGTTTGCTCCTATTCTGATGCATAGCCTGCTTTTGTAACCAGTTTATTGTTACCTTACCTGCCTATGTTAAACTGCTTAGTATAGGTTGGTAGTGAGCCATCAGTGACCCCCACCACCTTACCCTTCTTGCCCCTGCTTGGTCATCGACGACTCGATCAAGGTGATCGTCGATCAGAGACCGACACGTCACTTCACCCCCTTAGTTGTACGACTCTGCATAGTTACTATTGAGTGCTGAGGGTGATACCTCGTAACGCACTCCTGATGAATACTCTGCAGTGTAGCTATTCAGTCATGGTCATCGAGGGTGATTCCTCCTTCTCCACTTCCGATACGACTCTGTCGTGCAACCCCTCAGTGTGAACCTCGAGGGTGATACCTCATACGTTCACCCTGCTGATTTTGTCGAGTGGAATCTGCCGAGGGTGATTCCTCGGGTTTTCCCCTTGATGTTATGACCACACGGTTACTTTGACCTTTGTTACAGGCGGGTCGACCCTGATGGGTACCCGCAGGGGATCTATGTTGTCGGGTGTGCCGGAAGGGCACTCGAGTGTGATATTGTGGCGGAGCTTCAGAAACTCTGATTGTCTCCGCGTGTTACTAAATGAGCCTATTGGATTTGGGTATTTGATCTGAGTGGGTCGACGTGCCCTATACGCACTACCACCACGCGGGATAATGGTTTATGGGGCCCTCTGCGATGTACGTTTCTCCCGAAAGCTCTTCAGACGTCACGATTCACCATGCGGGCTGATTGTCGGGATTGGGCTGGATACTTCACTGACGAGTTCAGTGTCGCGCCTGCACCCCGGCCAGTCTCGCAACGCGCAAGGTGCCCAGGGCGATGGCCCAAGACCTCTGGGTGCATAGGTTAGTCCGGCGTGCTGACCTATCGGAACCTATCGATCCAACGGTAAAGGACGCTCAGTTTGTATATCCCGATCTACTACTTGAACTGGATACTTGTTACTTAATTGAAGCTTCGGGATCGCTTTCTCGCTGGGAGTCGAGGAAGGATCTCTAGGCTTGCTTCAACATGTTTGCTTAATAAAATGCTATCTACTCTCTTCTATTCCTGCAAGATGGTGGCTTCATGAAGATCCTTGAAGATGCTAGTCTTCGATAGGACTAGGCCTTCTCTCTATTCTGGCATTTCTGCAGCCCAGTCCACATATACAGCCTTTGTCCATTGATAATGTTGCATATGTAGTATAGATCCTTGCTTGCTGAGTACTTTGGATGAGTACTCACGGTTGCTTTACTTTCTCTTTTCCCCATACCCCACCTTGATGATACATCAGACGATGGAGTCTAGGAGCCAGATGCCACCTCAGGAGCTTACTACCAGGAGGGTCCAGAGGGCACGTACTACTGGATCGAGCCAGCCGACCAGGAGTAGGATCGGAGGCTCCCAGGCAGGAGGCCTACGCCTTTCGATCTAGAGTCGTTGTTTGTGTTAGCCTTCTTAAGGCAAAACTTGTCTAACTATGTCTGTACTCAGATAATATTTGTATTACTGACTTGTGTATTTGGATCCTCGTGATCCTTGGTCTGTAATGTTGTGGATCTCCGTTTATTTGTGTTAGAGTTGTGTTGTGATATCTTCCCGTGAGTCCCTGTGCTTGATCGTGCATGTTTGCGTGTATGATTAGTGCATGATTAAGTCAGGGGCGTCACAAGTTGGTATCATAGCCGACTGCCTGTAGGAAGCCCCCTTCCAATTCCTTGGCCGAAGTTGAGTCTAGTAACCGAAAAACTAATTTGCTAACTTGGCTGTGTGGCTTACGGGCCCACGTCGCCAACTGGGTGGTATTAGGATCTTTTATTCCTCGTCTATACTCTGGGACTCCGATCTCTCTTCTATTCGGGTTAAATAAATTTTACTAACACCGACACTTAGGATCTCGTAAATTCCGTCTACCCGGAGAGCTGGATATCTGTGCGATTTCCCTGTCATTGATCTGATTAGTCTGATAATCATTTTCCTTTCCATTGTTTTGTTTAACCTTTCTCTCCGAGTTGTATTATACTTCTCATTGTCATGCTGACGTGATAGCACCAGACGTTACCGTCGAAATTAAAGGGTTGGAATTCCTTGCCTCACCCATCGTCTTGAAGTCTTCCACCATAGACCTCATACTCGGAATGGATTGGTTGAAAGCTCATATTGCTTCGATCAATTGTGCCACTAAAGTCGTCCAACTTCTTCACCCCTCCGACGAGATAGTGAATTATACAGCCCGAATTACTCGAGATGCTGAAGCTCAGATATATGCTCTGAATGCTTTGAACGCTTCACCTCTGGAAGGAATCGAGAATGTTCCTGTCGTTCGAGATTTTCCGGACGTTTTTCCAGAAGAACTTCCAGGAATACCCCCGGCTAGAGCTGTCGAGTTTGTCATTGACTTGAAGCCTGGCACTATCCCTATTGCCAAGCGTCCTTATAAGATGCCTCCGCACCACCTTCTCGAGCTTAAGGAAGAAATCGACAAGTAACTTAAGAATGGTTTCATCCGCCCCAGTTCCTCTGCTTGGGGAGCACCTTCACTCTTCGTTAAGAAGAAGGATGGAACTAACCGATTGGTTCAGGATTATCGGCCCATTAACCAAGCCACAATCCAGAATAAATACCCACTACACCGGATCAATGATCTTTATGATCAACTTGCTGGATCATCGGTGTTCTCTAAACTCGACTTGAGGTTGGGTTATCACCAGATCCGTGTCCGTGAAGAGGATATTCCCAAGACTGCATTCGTCACTCATTATGGCTCCTATGAATACACCGTCATGTCATTTGGCCTAACGAATGCTCCAGCTACGTTCTCCCGTCTGATGAATTATATATTCATGGATTATCTCGACAAATTCATCGTGGTTTATTTGGATGATATCCTTATATATTCCAAGAATGAAGAAGAACATGCCAAACATCTTCGCCTTGTTCTAGAGAGGCTTCGAGAACACAAGTTGTATGCCAAGTACTCCAAATGCGAATTCTGGTTATCTAAAGAGACCTATCTTGGTCATGTGATTTCCAAGGATGGAATTGCTGTTAACCCGGAATGAGTTCAGGCTATTCTTGACTAGACTCCCCCGAAGAATGTTAAGCAAGTCAGAAGTTTTCTCGGACTCGCTAGTTATTGCCGTCGATTCGTTGAGAACTTTTCCAAGATTGCAAAACCATTGACAAATCTGCTTCACAAAGGTGTTAAATTTGAGTGGACAGAAAAATGTCAAGAAAGCTTTCTGACACTAAAAGATAAGTTAACATCTGCCCCAGTGCTAGCACCCCCGGATTCCCAAAAGGATTTCGTGATATACTGTGATGCATCTCGTCAAGGATTAGACTGTGTCCTAATGCAAGAGCGTAAAGTGATTGCTTATGCCTCTCGACAATTGCGTCCTCACGAAGAAAATTACCCAGTACACGATCTCGAACTTTCTGCGGTTATTTATGCTCTGAAGCTATGGCGACATTACCTTCTCGGTAATCGTTGTGAGATATACACGGATCATCAGAGTTTGAAGTATCTATATACTCAACCGGATCTGAACCTTCGTCAACAAAGATGGCTCGAAACAATTGCTGATTATGATATGACTATCTCATACACCCTTGGCAAGGCTAATGTAATGGCCGATGCTTTGAGTCGCAAGGCTTATTGCAGCAACCTTATGGTTCAGGAAGCACAACCTATGCTTTATGAAGAGCTTCGCAAGTTGAACCTCCATATTGTTCCACAGGGTTATCTCAATACCCTGGTTGTCGAACCAGATTTAGAGCACAGCATTAAGATTATACAAAAGTATGACTCTGAAGCTGAAAGGATTAATCGGTACCTCAAGAAAGGAAAGTCGTCGGAATTCCATCTTGATAAGGATGGGATCCTATTTTTCCAACACCGTCTCTTCGTACCCAAGTTCAAGGATGAGAGAGAACATGTTATGAAAGAAGCTCATGACACTCCTCTGTCAATTCATCCTGGTAGCACAAAGATGTACCGTGACATTTGTCAGAGATACTGGTGGCCTAATATGAAGCGAGACATTGCTCGTTATGTTTCTGAGTGTGACGTTTGCCGCCGCATTAAAGCAGAACATCAAAGGCCTGCTGGAACTCTGCAACCACTTGATATTCCTGAATGGAAATGGGACAAGGTCCAAATGGATTTCATTACTGGTTTTCCCAGATCTCAGAAGGGTCATGATGCTATTTTTGTCGTCATTGACCGATTCTCCAAGGTTGCTCACTTTCTGCCAGTTAAGGAGACAATCATTGCTAGCCAGTTAGCAGACTTGTATGTTTCCCGAATTGTGTCACTCCACGGTGTTTCGTTGGAGATCAGTTCTGATCGTGGCAGCTTCTTCACCTCAAGATTCTGGAATAGTTTCCAAGAAGCTATGGGAACTCATCTGTCGTTCAGTACCGCTTTTCACCCTCAGTCACAGGGTCAAGTCGAACGAGTTAATCAAGTGCTCGAAGATATGCTTCGAGCTTGCGTCATCTCCTTTCGTAAGAAATGGGAGGAATCTCTTCCGTATGCCGAATTCTCTTACAACAATAGCTATCAAGCTAGTCTGAAGATGGCACCGTTTGAAGTTCTATACGGTCGTAAGTGTCGAACCCCTCTGAATTGGTCAGAAACTGGGGAACGCTCACTCGTCGGACCGGACATTATTCAGCAAGCAGAAGAACAAGTCTGCATTGTCCGTGAACATCTGAAAACTGCTCAGTCTCGTCAAAAGAGCAACTATGACCGAAAGCACCAAGAAATGGTCTATCAACCTGGCGAACAAGCTTACCTCCGCGTCACTTCGTTGAAAGGCACTCATCTGTTCGGAATCAAAGGCAAGTTAGCTCCTCGCTACATTGGCCCGTTCTGTATTCTTGCCCGTCGAGGAGAAGTGGCATATCAGTTGCAATTGCCGCCAAATCTTTCTCAACTACATGATGTCTTTCATGTATCTCAACTCCGTCGCTGCTTCAAGGATCCAATTCGAGCTGTGGATCACGAAATGCTTGAATTACGGGAAGATCTGTCTTATCCAGAATATCCCCTCCGTATTCTTGAACAAGCTGAGCGTCGAACTCGTCAGAAGTCAATAAAATTCCTCAAGGTTCAGTGGTCAAATCATTCTGAAGATGAAGCCACTTGGGAACGCGAGGATCGTCTTCGCGAAGAATACCCCGCTTTCTTTCAGTCTTCCTCTTAATTCTCAGGACGAGAATTCTTGATAGATGAGGAGAATTGTAACACCCCATGTCATTAGCCACAGTAATCACTTTTGATAATGACAAGTCAGCATGATTAACAGTGCCAAATCATCATTTGCATCATATTGCATTTCAACTCCTAAGTCAAAATTCAAATTTAAATGAGAGTGGAAAATAAAAGTTGTTCAACATAGAAACTAAAATGTCCAATAAATAGCAAATATTACAGAGACTATTCTAAAATTGTAACCATCATTTAATAAATTAATTAAGTGACTCTAACAGTGCCAAAACAACAATATTTAATCCCATTTAGTTTTATAAAATTGCAAATGAAATGATATGAGCTCAAAACCATTTTATGGCATTAGTAGATGTTGCGCTGGAGTTTTTGTGACTAGTTCACATATTTTACAAAACTAAATATGAGGCCACACAATTTTGCAATAACAGAAAACAGGAGAAGAAAAGAAACAGAAAAGAGAAAAAGAAAAAGGCCCAGGGCACTGGACTGAGTCCACAGTGCCGGCCCAGCCCACTCCCTACCTCATCCCCTACCTACTGCTCACCCCGCGCCTCGCTGTCGAGCGCTCTGCGCGCACGCACGCCCGCGCCCTTGCCCCCCTCTCCTCCTGCTCGACAGCGGCCTCGCCCACTCATGGTGGATAAGGGGCAGAGCCCTGGCGCTTCCCTGGCCTCTCCCTCGCGCACTCACTCATTCCCCTCCCCTTTCCTCTCTGGCCGAGCGGAACGGACGCCGCACGCCATGCTCCGACGCGGCCACCGGCGACCCCGCGGCCTTTGGACCTGTCCATCCGCTCCGCCGCGGTCGGCTCCTTCCTCTGGTGGCTCCAGCCGAAGCGGGGAGGCCCTGCAGCGCCGAACCCCTTCCGAACGCATCTCCGACCGCCGTCGTTCGTCTCTGTCTCCAACGACTCGGTGCTGCGCCGAAACTGTTGTGGGTCTTTCGTGACCGCTGTGGTGAGCTCCATTTCCCCCTCCCTCCTTCTTTTGCTCGTTCCCTAGCCCGTGCGAAGCCGCCGTCGTCTGTTGCTCCGGTTGCCGCCATTGCCAGTGAACTGCTTAGTGCAGTGCCGCCCGAGCTCCGCCACTTTGCCCGTCGTACTCCAGGAGTTCTCAGTAGGCCGCCTAGCTACCTAGTGCGCTCGAAAACGAGCTATGCACGGGCGGCCGAGTCCACCCGAATGCCGCCGCCGCAAACATCGTCGCCGGCATCATTTCCGGCAAGCCCCAGCCCCTTCCGACCACACCGCTCGACACGGTTTTTCCGTAGCTCTCGAACGCAAGTTGTGGCGCGCGAAATGATGCACCGTGGGCGATTTCCGACGGACTCCGGCGAAGTTCCGGCCGTCGCCGCCGCGATTCGTCTCGCCGGCGATGGTGTCCGACGTGGCCGGTGGGTCCCACCCCTGTGCCACTGACAGTGGGCCCCCTTGGCCCCAGTTGACCTGTTGACCAGGTCAACTGCTGACGTGGCCGCCCCTTGTCTCACTGACATGCGGGCCCCACCTAATAAACAAATTTAAATAAATAAATAAACTGCTAATTAGTTAGTTAAGTTAATTAGTTAAACTAACAGTCACTGACTGCTGGGCCCCACCTGCTAATTAACCCAATTAGTTAATTTAACCCCCCTGTTAAAGCCACAGTGTATGACATGTGGGCCCCACCTGTCTGGTTTGACTGGTCAGCCGACCAGTTGACCTGCTGACGTCATCATCGCGTTATGGTGACGTCACTTTACACTGTTTTGGATAATGTTGAATTTAAATAAATAATTAAATTCCAGAAATTAATAAAAACTTTAGAAAATCATATTAAATAAACCATAACTCCGATGAAAATACTTTATACATGAAACTTGCTTAGAATTTCGATACGAACCCGAATACGCCTTCCGTATTCCTGTCAGATGCCCCTAGCTAGATGAACTTGGAACTTTTGGACCGATTTCGATAAATGAATAGTGCCCAACTTTAAATAAATAAATCCGGATAAATTCCTAAATTAACTAAATCATTTAGTTTGGCAGTAGAACACCTCGGCATATCATTTAGGCATGTCATACATATTGTTTGCATTATTGCCGTGAATTTACTGTTTCTCTCTCCCTCCCTCTCTCTCGATAGACGCCGAGACCGATGCTGTTGCAGCCGGGTACGACTACGCTCCAGACGAGCAGCCCGTTGACGATCCCTATCTCTTGCCAGAGCAACCAGGCAAGCCCCCCCCCCCCCTTGAGCATCCAGATATCGCCCATTCCATCTCTCCTGCTTGCATTAGATTTTGCTACTGTTAATGTTTGCTCCTATTCTGATGCATAGCCTGATTTTGTAACCAGTTTATTGTTACCTTACCTGCCTATGTTAAACTGCTTAGTATAGGTTGGTAGTGAGCCATCAGTGACCCCCACCACCTTACCCTTGTTGCCCCTGCTTGATCATCGACGACTCGATCAAGGTGATCGTCGACCAGAGACCGACACATCACTTCACCCCCTTAGTTGTACGACTCTGCATAGTTACTATTGAGTGATGAGGGTGATACCTCGTAACGCACTCCTGATGAATACTCTGCAGTGTAGCTGTTCAGTCGTGGTCATCGAGGGTGATTCCTCCTTCTCCACTTCCGATACGACTCTGTCGTGCAACCCCTCAGTGTGAACCTCGAGGGTGAGACCTCATACGTTCACCCTGATGATTTCGTCGAGTGGAATCTGCCGAGGGTGATTCCTCGGGTTTTCCCCTTGATGTTATGACCACACGGTTACTTTGACCTTTGTTACAGGCGGGTCGACCCTGATGGGTACCCGCAGGGGATCTATGTTGTCGGGTGTGCCGGAAGGGCACTCGATTGTGATATTGTGGCGGAGCTTCAGAAACTCTGATTGTCTCCGCGTGTTACTAAATGAGCCTATTGGATTTGGGTATTTGATCTGAGTGGGTCGACGTGCCCTATACGCACTACCACCACGCGGGATAATGGTTTATGGGGCCCTCTGTGATGTACGTTTCTCCCGAAAGCTCTTCAGACGTCACGATTCACCGTGCGGGCTGATTGTCGGGATTGGGCTGGATACTTCACTGACGAGTTCAGTGTCGCGCCTGCACCCCGGCCAGTCTCGCTACGCGCAGGGTGCCCAGGGCGATGGCCCAAGACCTCTGGGTGCATAGGTTAGTCCGGCGTGCTGACCTCTCTGCTGAGTCTAGGTAGGGCGTTGCTTCGTGTTGATCTACCGAGGCCGGGCATTACCCAGCAAGTGTGTCCGGCCGGAGTTGATCGAGCGTGTTGGGTAACAGTAGTGCACCCCTGTAGGGAAGAATAACCTATCGATAGTCGGTCCTACGGTAAAGGACGCTCAGTTTGTATATCCCGATCTACTACTTGAACTGGATACTTGTTACTTAATTGAAGCTTCGGGATCGCTTTCTCGCTGGGAGTCGAGGAAGGATCTCTAGGCTTGCTTCAACATGTTTGCTTAATAAAATGCTATCTACTCTCTTCTATTGCTGCAAGATGGTGGCTTCATGAAGATGCTTGAAGATGCTAGTCTTCGATAGGGCTAGGCCTTCTCTCTATTCTGGCATTTCTGCAGCCCAGTCCACATATACAGCCTTTGTCCATTGATAATGTTGCATATGTAGTATAGATCCTTGCTTGCTAAGTACTTCGGATGAGTACTCACGGTTGCTTTACTTTCTCTTTTCCCCATACCCCACCTTGATGATACATCAGACGATGGAGTCCAGGAGCCAGATGCCACCTCAGGAGCTTACTACCAGGAGGGTCCAGAGGGCACGTACTACTGGATCGAGCCAGCCGACCAGGAGTAGGATCGGAGGCTCCCAGGCAGGAGGCCTACGCCTTTTGATCTAGAGTCGTTGTTTGTGTTAGCCTTCTTAAGGCAAAACTTGTCTAACTATGTCTGTACTCAGATAATATTTGTATGACTGACTTGTGTATTCGGATCCTCGTGATCCCTGGTCTGTAATGTTGTGGATCTCCGTTTATTTGTGTTAGAGTTGTGTTGTGATATCTTCCCGTGAGTCCCTGTGCTTGATCGTGCATGTTTGCGTGTATGATTAGTGCACGATTGAGTCGGGGGCGTCACACTATTGTAGACAGTAGTTAATGAGATGCATAGCAGGGGAGAGCTTCAATTTCCTATACCATGTCATGAGAGGGACTACCCTATTATTCAGTATGTTGATGACACCTTGATTATAGTGCCTACTGAGGAGAATCAATTGTTAGCTTTGAAAAAGATGTTGCAAGTCTTTTCTCAGTCTATTGGGCTTGATGTTAATTATCATAAATTATCAATGGTCCCTATAAATGTGCCCCGGGATGAAACAAATAGGCTTGCCTCTATCTTTGGTTGTCAGGTTGGAAAGATGCCCTTTACATACCTTGCGCTCCCAGTGGGTACCACCAGGACAAGAATGGTTGATCTAATGCCATTAGTTGATTGCATGGAAAGGAGAATGATAGCCATCTCCTTCTTTCTTGCTCAAGGGGGCAGGCTTCAATACATGAATTCTGCTTTGTCCTCATTGCCTATTTTTTTCTTATGCAGCCTGCTCATCAACCCTGGAATCTTGAAGCAACTTCAAAGAATTCAAAGGCAATGTTTTTGGAGGAAGAATAAGAAAGAGCCTGCACCCTCTCTGGCTGCTTGGGACCTAATCTGTAGACCCAAGGATAAAGGAGGTTTGGGAATTATGAATCTTGGAATACAGAATGTTGCTCTATTGCTTAAACATGTACACAAGTTTTTGAACAAGGCTGATATACCTTGGGTGCATCACATTTGGAATTGTTACTATCATGGAGTTGTCCCACAAGGTACTACCTCCTGTGGGTCCTTTTGGTGGAAAGATATTCTTAAGTTGCTTGATCAATTTAGAGAAGTGTCCTGGGTGGAGATTCATCAAGGAGATACTGCATTATTTTGGTTAGAAAAATGGAAGTTGGGAGATTCAGTCTTGCCACTGAAGAATCGATTCCCAAGGTTGTTCTCTTATTGCAAGGACACCCTGGTTTCTGTCAAGGATGGTTTGGAATGTCTGGACCTATCTAGTTGGTTCAACTTACCTTTGTCAGAACAGGCTTTCCATGCGCTTTTGTCCCTGCAAAATTTTCTTCAGAATCATGACGGACAGTCTACCTCCAGAGATGTTTGGCATGGAACTGATAGGCCCTACACCCCCAAGAGGTTCTATTCCTTCATGCATGCAAATCTGTCTTTTAACCCTCTTCTCAAATGGGTCTGGGCCAGTTATTGCACTATGAAAATTAAGGTATTTGCATGGATGATGCCCATGGATAGATTAAACACAAAGGATATGGTGGAGAGAAGACACTGGCATATTGATGATGGCATTAGTTGTGTGCTTTGCCATCTGCAGACTAGAGAGGATAGGGACCACTTGTTCTTTAATTGTTTATTCAGCCAACGAGTGTGGAATTATCTTCAGATTGAATGGTCTCTCGGAAACAATATGGGTGAGATTGCTATTAATGCTAGGAGGGACTTTAACAAGCCTTTTTTTGCTGAAGTGGTTTTCACTACTTGCTGGAACATTTGGCTCATTAGGAATGCAAAGGTTTTTAGACATCTGAGGCCTAGCTTTAACCAATGGATAAGGGCTTTCATTCATGATCTGTCTCTGCTCTCCTATAGAATTAAGTCTAGGTTTAAGGAGGACCTTGTTCGATGGGTAACTTACTTACCCCCTTGATTTTGTATTTTCTTTCTAGTTTATGTTTGCCTTTTTTCTCTTTGGGTTACTCTTGGTAACCTTTGCAAATACTGTATTCTTATGATGAATAAATTGCTATGGCTGTGGGGTTTTTCCCTATAGTAACCAGTCAAAAAAATTGGTTATGATAGCCTGCAAGTGCATAGGGTTTAGTTGTAGCCTTTTCGAAGTAAGAGTATCGATCCCACAAGGAGCACAGGAATTAGGCTTTTGCCCCTTGTAAAGAATTATTTAGCTTTGTGCCTGTAGATAATTGTAGACTTGAAGCAGAGTGAGGGCGGATTTAAATAAGGATTGAGCAAAATGGTGACGTGTAACTAAATAGCACGAAAATAAAATAAAGGGAAGGACAGTAAAGAATGGTGAGACAACAGAATTAAAAAGACGTTCTCAGGGAATCTGGAATTCCCATTGGTATGTTTCTAGTAATACTATGCATAAGCATAACATGGAATGGAATGGATACTTGAGCCACTGTTGACGATTATGCTGGGCGGAGCCGGGTACAGAACACGTTCTACTCGTGGTAGACTTCGTGCCACGCACGCCACCGTCATAGCCTCCCCCAGAGTGTTACAGCTCATGACAATTAAGGTTTACCCCGTGGACGCGGCCTCACTAAGGGTTCTTCGTGATCCCCGGTCACTTGTAAAGGTTAGGAGCAGTAGGCTTTTACTATCACCTCGAATTACCTCCACATCCTAAACCTATGCAAAGACAGTGATATAATTTGTGGCCTACAAAGGCACAAATGCTGAGTGGGGCCCCTTCACAACATTCATGAAGTTATTAAACTAAGCATTCAACAGGTGATCACATATCCACATTATATGTTTTAGATCCTGCACATACGAAGGTTCATCCATATCCTCGAGAACTAGGGGTCTACTCACACAAAAGAATAACAAGCATCATGGGGATGGTAATGACATACATGGGCGAGTGATTCAACCGATACACTGATACGTCCATTTTGCATCATGTTTTCCTACTGTTATTTATAGTGTTTTATGCTTTATAACACTTTATGGAGTAATTTTAATGCATTTTCTCTCATAATATGCAAGGTTTACACAAAGAGGGAGAATACCGGCAGCTGGAATTCTGGACCTGAAAAAGCTATGTCAGAGATACCTATTTTGCACATCTCCAAATGAGCTGAAATTTTACGGAGAAATATTTTGGAATATATAATAAATATTGGAGAAAAAACTACCATAGGGGGCTGCCAGGTGGCCACAAGGCACCAGGGCGCGCCAGGCCCCGCAGGCGCGCCCTGGTGAGTAGTGGGCACCCTGGCCCACCTCCGGTGCGCATCTTATGGTATATAAGGTCTTTTGACCTAGAAAAAATAAAGGGAGGACTTTCGGGATGGAGCGCCGCCGTCTCGAGGCGGAACTTGGGTAGGAGCACTTTTGCCCTCCCGTGGAGTGATTCCGTCGGGGGAACTTCCCTCCCGGAGGGGGAAATCAAAGCCATCGTCATCACCAACAACCCTCTCATCTTTTGGAGGCCAATATTCATCAACATCTTCAATAGCACCATCTCATATCAAACCCTAGTTCATCTCTTGTGTTCAATGTTTGTACCAAAACCTCATATTGGTACATGTGGATGACTAGTAGTGTTGATTACATCTTGTAGTTGATGATAGCCGATTTATTTGGTGGAAGATTATATGTTCAGATCCATTATGCTATTTAATATCCCTCTGATCTTGAGCATGAATATTATTTTTGAGTAGTTGCCTTTGTTCTTCAGGCCACAGGAGAAGTCATGTTGCAAGTAATCATGTGAATTTGATATCCGCTCGATATTTTGATGATATGTATGTTGTGATTCCCTTAGTGGTGTTATGTGAACATTGACTACATGACACTTCACCATCTTTGCGCCTAAGGGAATGCATTGTGGAGTAGTTATTAGATGATGGGTTGCTAGAGTGACAGAAGCTTAAACCCTAGTTTATGCGCTATTCCGGAAGGGACTGATTTGGATCCATATGTTTCATGCTATGGTTAGATTGTTATCTTAATTCTTCTTTCGTAGTTGCGGATGCTTGCGAGGGGGTTAATCATAAGTGGGAGGCTTGTTCAAGTAAGAACAGCACCCAAGTACCGGTCCACCCACATATCAAATTATCAAAGTAGCGAACGCGAATCAAACCAACATGATGAAAGTGACTAGATGAAATTACCGTGTGCCCTCAAGAACGCTTTACTTATTATCTGAGACCGTTTCGGCCTGTCCTTTGCCATCAAAAGAATTGGGCTACCTTGCTGCACTTATTGTTACTATTGTTACTTGTTACTTGTTACAAATTATCTTGATATCAAACTACCTATTACCGACAATTTCAGTGATTGCAGAAATTACCTTGCTGAAAATCACTTGTCATTTCCTTCTGTTCCTCGTTGTGTCCAACACTCTTACTTATCGAAAGGACTACGATTGATCCCCTATACTTGTGGGTCATCAAGACTCTTTTGTGGCGCCATTTCAGGGGAGTGAACCGCTCTTGGTAAGTGTTAATCGGTAAGGAAAATTTATATTACGTGCTGAAATTTATTGTCACTTGTTACTATGGAAAACAATCCTTTGAGGGGTTTGTTTGGGGTATCTTCACCTCGACCGGAAGCACAAAGAGTTTCCCCTCAACCTAATGCACCTACTGAAAATATTAGTTATGAAATTCCTTCGGGTATGATAGAGCAACTGCTAGCTAATCCTTATGCAGGAGATGGAACGAAACATCCTGATATGCAGTTGATACATGTGGATGAAATTTGTGGATTGTTTAAGCTTGCAGGTTTACCTAGAGATGAAGTTAATAAGAAGGTTTTCCCTTTATCTTTGGGGGGGAAATAATTGACATGGTATAGGCTATGCGATGATATTGGATCTTGGAATTGGAATCGATTGAAATTGGAATTTCACCAAAAAAATTATACTATGCATCTAGTTCATCATGATCAGAATTATATATATAATTTTTGGCCTCGTGAAGGAGAAAGTATCTCTCTAGCTTGGGGGAGGCTTAAGTCAATGTTATTTTCATGCCCCAACCATGAGCTCTTGATAGAAATTATCATTCAGAATTTTTATGCTCGGCTTTCTCGTAATGATCAATCCATGCTCGATACTTCTTGTGCTGGTTCTTTTATGAAGAAGACTATTGAATTCAGGTGGGATCTTTTAGAAAGAATTAAACACAGCTCTGAAGATTGGGAACTCGACGAAGGTAAAGAGTCAGGTATTAAGCTTGAGTTTGATTGTGTTAAATCTTTTATGAATACCGATGATTTTCACAAGTTTAGCGCTAAATATGGACTTGACTCTGAGATAGTAGCCTCTTTTTGTGAATCATTTGCTACTCATGTTGACCTCCCTAAGGAGAAGTGGTTTAAATATCATCCCCCTATCAAAGAAGAAATTAAAGAACCGGTTATAGCTAAAGATGAAACTATCATTTACAATGTTGATCCAGTAGTTCCTACTGCATATATTGAAAAAAAAAATCTTTCCCTGTTAGGATAAAGGAACATGCTAAGGTATCAATAGTTGTTCGCAAAAGTAATATTAAAGCACCTAAACCCTCTGAACAAATTAAAGTAGAACCTAGTGTTGCTATGGTTAAATATCTCTTGGTAAAAAATGTTGATGGGCATGTTATCTACTTCTGTTATGAAGCTGCTAGAATTACCAAACCTGATACTAAAGATAAGAACAAGCCTACTGTTGGCATGCCTGTCGTCTTTGTTAAAATAGGAGATCATTGCTATCATGGTTTATGTGAATTATGTGCTAGTGTGAGTGCTATCCCTTTTACCTTATACTGAGAAATTATGAATGATATAGCACCCACTAAAATAGAAGACATATATGTTACTGTTAAACTTGCTAATAGAGATACCATCACACCACTTGGGATTGTTAGAGATGTTGAAGTCTTGTGTGGGAAAATAAAATACCCTACTGATTTTCTAGTCCTTGGTTCCCCACAAGATGACTTTTGTCCCATAATTTTTGGTAGACCTTTCTTGAACATTGTCAATGCTAAGACAGATTGTGAGAAAGAAATTGTAAGTGTTAGTTTTGGTGATGTGTCTCATGAGTTTAATTTCTCTAAGTTTCATAGACAACCTCATGATAAAGAATCACCTAGTAAGGATGAAATAATTGGTCTTGCTTCTATTGTCGTACCTCCTACTGATCCACTAGAACAATACTTGCTAGACCATGAGAATGATATGCACTTGCGTGAAAGAAATGAAATAGATAAAATATTCTTTGAACAACAACCTCTCCTTAAACACAATTTGCCTATTGAAACTTTAGGAGGTCCTCCTCCACCTAAAGGTGATCCTGTGTTTGAATTAAAGCAATTGCCTGACACTTTGAAGTATGCTTATCTTGATGAGAAAAAGATATATCATGTTATTCTTAGTGCTAACCTTTCAGAACATGAAGAAGAGAGATTATTAAAACTTCTGAGGAAGCACCGTGCTGCTATTGGCTATACTCTTAATGATCTTAAGAGCATTAGTCCCACTATCTGCCAGCACAAGATTAATATGGAACCTGATGCTAAACCCGTTGTTGATCATCAAGGATGATTAAATCCTAAGATGAAGGAAGTGGTAAGAACTGAAATACTAAAGCTTCTGGAAGTAGGTATAATCTATCCCATAGCTGATAGTAGATGGGTAAGTCCTGTTCATTGTGTCCCTAAGAAAGGATGTATTACTGTTGTTCCTAATGATAAAAATGAACTTATCCCACAAAGAATTGTTACTGGCTATAGTATGGTAATTGATTTTAGGAAATTAAACAAAGCTACTAGAAAAGATCATTACCCTCTGCCTTTTATTGATCAAATGCTAGAAAGATTACCTAAGCACACACATTTTTGTTTTCTTGATGGATATTCTAGTTTCTCTCAAATATGTGTTTCACAACCTGATCAAGAGAAAACCAACTTTACTTGCCCTTTTCGAACTTATGCTTATAGACGTATGCCCTTTGGTTTATGTAATGCACCTGCTACCTTTCAAAGATGTACGACTGCTATATTCTCTTATTTTTGTGAAAAGATTGTTGAGGTTTTCATGGATGATTTTTTCATTTACGGAACTTCTTTTGATGATTGCTTAAGCAACCTTGATCGAGTTTTGCAGAGATGTGAACAAACTAATCTTGTCTTGAATTGGGAGAAGTGCCACTTTATGGTTAATGAAGGCATTGTCTTGGGGCATAAAATTTCTGAACGGGGTATTGAGGTGGATAAAGCTAAAGTGGATGCAATTGAGAAAATGCCATGTCCTAAAGACATTAAAGGTATTCGTAGTTTCCTCGGTCATGCTGGTTTCTATAGGAGGTTCATTAAAGACTTCTCTAAAATTTCTAGGCCTCTTACTAATCTTTTACAAATGGATGTTCCATTTGTTTTTGATGATGATTGTGTAGAAGCCTTTGAAACACTTAAGAAAGCCTTAACTTCTGCACCTATTGTTCAACCACCTGATTGGAACTTGCCTTTTGAAATTATGTGTGATGCTAGTGATTATGTTGTTGGTGTTGTTCTAGGACAAAGAGTTGATAAGAAATTAAATGTTATCCATTATGCTAGCAAAACTCTAGACAGTGCCCAAAGAAATTATGCTACTACTGAGAAAGAATTTTTAGCAGTTGTGTTTGCTTGTGATAAATTCAGATCTTACATTGTTGATTCCAAAGTAATTGTTCACACCGATCATGCTGATATAAAATATATTATGGAAAAGAAAGATGCTAAACCTAGACTCATTAGGTGGGTTCTCTTGCTACAAGAATTTGACTTACATATCACTGATAGGAAAGGAGCTGAGAATCCCGTAGCTGATAACTTGTCTAGGTTAGAAAATATTCTTGATGACCCACTACCTATTGATGATAGTTTTCCTGATGAACAACTAGCTGTAATAAATGCTTCTCATAACACTCCTTGGTATGCGGACTATACTAATTATATCGTTGCTAAATTTATACCACCTAGTTTCACATACCAACAAAAGAAAAAAATTCTTCTATGACTTAAGACATTACTTTTGGGATGACCCACATCTTTATAAAGAGGGAGTAGATGGTATTATTAGATGTTGTGTACCTGAGCATGAACAGGAACAAATCCTACGGAAATGCCACTCCAAATCCTATGGAGGACATCATGCAGGAGATGGAACTGCGCATAAGGTATTACAACCTGGTTTTTATTGGCCTACTCTTTTTAAGGATGCCCGTAAGTTTGTCTTGTCTTGTGATGAATGTCAAAGAATTGGTAATATTGGTAAGCGTCAGGAAATGCCTATGAATTATTCACTTGTTGTTGAACCATTTGATGTTTGGGGCTTTGATTATATGGGACTTTTTCCTTCCTATAATGGGTATAAATATATTTTGGTTGCTGTTGATTATGTCACTTAGTGGGTAGAAGCTATTCCAACTAGCAGTGCTGATCATAACACTTCCATTAAAATGCTCAAAGAAGTTATTTTCCTGAGGTTTGGAGTCCCTAGATATTTAATGACTGATGGTGGTTCACATTTTATTCATGGTGCTTTCCGTAAAATGCTTTCTAAATATGATGTCAACCGTAGAATTGCATCACCCTATCATCCTCAATCTAGTGGTCAAGTTGAACTTAGCAATAGAGAAATAAAATTAATATTACAAAAAACTATCAATAGGTCCAGAAAGAATTGGTCTAAGAAATTAGATGATGCACTTTGGGCCTACAGAACAACTTATAAAAATCCTATGGGTATGTCTCCATATAAAATGGTTTATGGAAAAGCTTGTCATTTGCCTCTTGAATTAGAACATAAAGCATATTGGGCAATTAAAGAACTCAATTATGATTTCAAACTTGCCGGTGAAAAGAGGTTATTTGATATTAGCTCACTAGATGAATGGAGAACCCAAGCTTATGAAAATGCCAAACTATTTAAAGAAAAAGTTAAAAGATGGCATGACAAAAGAATCCAATAGCGGGAATTTGAAGTTGGTGAACATGTTCTATTGTACAATTCTCATTTTAGATTTTTTGCAGGAAAACTTCTTTCCAAATGGGACGGACCATATATTATCAAAGAAGTTTATCGCTCTGGAGCTATCAAGATTAATAATGCCGAAGGTACCAATCCGAAGGTGTTCAATGGAAAAAGGATTAAACACTATATTTCAGGTACGCCTATTAATGTTGAAACTAACATTATCCAAACCATGACACCGGAGGAGCACATAAAAGAAACCTTCCAGAACACTCCAGAACCTTGAAAAGGAAGAGGTACGTGATATGGTAAGTAAACGGTGTCCGAAAAATTCGTAAAAATATTTTCTATTAGTTTTGGAATATTAGAAAAAATAGAAAAATAAGAAACAACCGGGAAGGTAACCTAGGTGCCCACAAGACACCAGGGCACGCCTGCCCCACCTGGCGCGCCCTGGTGGCTAGTGGGCCCCTCGGGCACCTTCCCGACTCCGTTTTCCTCTCATATGCTTGTTTCCCAAGATAAAAATTCTTTATATACTCTCCTGGACGTATTGACCACCGCATCGCGGAGAAATGCTCGGTTCTTGTTTTGTGCTGTTTTTCTGGCCGATCTGAAAATATGTCATCTCAAGATTCGGATGGAGAGAGCTATGTCGCCAACTATATCACAAACCCAAAGGTTTATGGGGATGTGGATCATTGCGGCTGGACCAAGGAGGAAGAAGAAGATTATGACCAGAAGGGAACAGAGGAGACAAGCTCAGATGAAGATGAAGTTCCACTACCTCAACCTACGGACATGCACGTGGAATTCAAGAAGTCAAGTCTCCCTAATAAAGCAAAGAAACCTAAGATCCAGTTTATACCTTCTCGTCTTCTGCAGGAAAACAAGCAGGCATTATGCGAAAGGATATTAAAGCTTGAGCAGGAGAATGATGGCTTGAGGGGGGGAAATTTCATCCTCAAGCGTAAGCTGAGGAATAAGAACACTACCACCTCATCACCACCATCATCATCATCGCCAAAGAAGGAGACTTGAGTACACGGGTATGGGCACTCACATTGGCTTGTTCCAAGCTTGTGGGAGATGCCCCAGTATCGTATCACCATCACTTTTATTGCCTTTACCTATATTAGTTTGATCCTTAGCTATTTCGTGATTTAGTTGAATAAAAGTTTAGTATGATCTATTTTAGATTGCTAGTTTCGTGATCTATCTATCTATGTAATCGAGTAAGAGTTATATAATAAAGATTAGTTTGAGTTTTGCTTCTTTACTTTTATGTTCCAATCAAAATAAAATAAAATAAAATAATCAAAAAGATCATATGCTAATCTTATGGTAAGTAATGACATCACATAAGGAAAAGTATAAGTGGTAAAATTTATTGAAAGTTGACAAACATAGTATTGGTCAATGATGCAACTCATGAAAGAATTAATAAGGGAAGAGAAGATTCACATGCAAATATACTATCTTGGACATCTTTTATGATTGTGAGCCTCCATTAAATATTTTATGCCAAATTGTTGACGTTAGACAAGGAAGACAACGTAATGATTTATGTTTGTTCATATTCACATAGAAGTTATATTGTCATATATCCTTCAACATGTGGTGCTTGCTCAATATCTTTGCTAGCCAAAAATCCGCACTAAGTAGAAATACTACTTGTGCATCCAAAACCCTTAAACCCAAATCCATGTTTTGAGAGTCCACCATACCTACCTATGGATTGAGTAAGATCCTTCAAGTAAGTTGTCATTGGTGCAAAGAAGGCAATAAAAATCGCTCCTAAATGTGTTTGATCTTTTAGTGTAAGGGAAAATAAGCATTGTACGAACTTGTGATGGTAAAGTAATAAAAGTGATGGACTGCATAATAAAGGTTCCTATCATAAGGGGAAATATAACTTATCATTTTTTGCATTAAGGGATTGTGCATACAAATCCAAAAAACGCATGACAACCTCTGCTTCCCTCTGCGAAGAGCCTATCCTTTACTTTTATGCAAGAGTCAAAGTATTTCCCTCTATTCCTTTTTATTTTTCTCTTTGGCAAGCATCATGTGGTGGGGAAAGATCTAGGCACATATATCCAGTTGGATATGAGTGAGCATGAGTTATTATTGTTGACATCACCCTTGAGGTGAATAAGTTGGGAGGCGAAACTATAAGCCCCTATCTTTCTATGTGTTCGGTTGAAACTTTTTGCTCATATGTATGATGTGAGTGTTAGCAATCATAGAAGATTAAATGATGGTTGAGTATGTGGACTTGCCAAAAGGCTCCGATACGAGACCCTTCCTGAAAATATGATGAATTGTAGTTGCAAAGTTGACTGAGAACATAGTTTGTTGGTTTTCAATAAAGTTTATGCTTTTTACTTCGATGTTGTGATGAATTGTTACTTGTTCATGAGAAGTTATATGATAAAGTTTTATGATAAAGTCTGTTGCTGTTATAATAATGAGCATGATGCTACTATGTTCGTATTTTGTTTTTATCGACACATCTCTCTCTAACATGTGGTCATGATTTTCGATATCAGCTTTCGCTTGAGGACAAGCGAGGTCTAAGCTTGGGGGAGTTGATACGTCCATTTTGCATCATGTTTTCCTACTGTTATTTATAGTGTTTTTACGCTTTATAACACTTTATGGAGTAATTCTAATGCCTTTTCTCTCATAATATGCAAGGTTTACACAAAGAGGGAGAATACCGACAGCTGGAATTCTGGACCTGAAAAAGCTATGTCAGAGATACCTATTCTGCACATCTCCAAATGAGCTGAAATTTTATGGAGAATTCTTTTGGAATATATAATAAATATTGGAGAAAAGAACTACCAGAGGGGGGGCTGCTCGGTTGCCACAAGCCACCAGGGCATGCCAGGCCCCCCAGGCGCGCCCTGGTGGGTAGTGGGCACCCTCACACACCTCCGGTGCCCATCTTCTGGTATATAAGGTCTTTTGACCTACAAAAAAATAAAGGGAGGACTTTCGGAATGGAGCGCCGCCTGATGTGGTCACCTACTCCGGGTAGGGTCAAGGACCCATCATTCGGGACCCACATGGGGCCCATCACCATCATAGGTAGGTCCCTGGACCATGCCAACATTCGGATGCATACATCAAGAAGTCCACTCGGACAGCTCGACGGCACTCGGACGACCACACGTCACTCGGCTGATGGACCACCACTCGGACATAGAAGGCAGGAGGACGTCGTGGGAGTTGCAACTATCGAGGGATCCTAAGTCATCAATTAAGTAGAGTCATAGCTACCGTTGCCTGTAACTGTTGTAGTAGAGGCTCATTATACTAGTAGCTGACTCATTCAATGTCATTAATTGCCTCGGTGGCATGGGAGACATGGGCTGCAGCGCACTCTATATAAGTCGCACACTTCTCCATAGCTAAGCAGAGAGCAACCTTTGTAACCATACCTATCATATCAAAGCAAGCCTCAGGGCACGAGACATAGGGCTTTTACCTCCACCGAGTGAGGGGCCTGAACTCGTTAAACACCAAGTGTTACACCTGCGTCACAGCTAGGATCTGCCCCTTATTCGTACCCCTAGTACTCATTGTCAGGATCATAACCCCGACAGTTGGCGCCCACTGTGGGGCTAGGCGTCTAGCAAAGTTTCAAGGTGTAGGTGGATTTCTTCATCATCATGTCAGTCGCCGGCGAAATCCGTTTCGGGACGATCTCCTTCATCGCCAATGACTTAGCGTGGCCACGCGAAGCCCCGCTGGACGTGGAGGCGTTGCTCGTCCGTGGCGCGACGCACTTCCGTGCTTCCTCCTACAGAGTCCTTCTCCGACAGCCCTCGGCTCCGTACCGAGTGGTTGTCCACCCCACCATTTCGCGCCATCGCAAGCGCTCCTGGCGTTCGCGACTCCAACGGTGGATCAAGCACGCTGTTGCCACCCAGGCAGCGGCGGAAGATGTGGCGGCTCTCGACTTCGACGATCCCACCCTCGACCTCTCTAACGGATCACTCAACGATTCCTCGAAGGAGTCCGAGTCCGAAAGCATCGAGTTGACCGCCGAGATTTTCATGGCGGATAACTCCGAGCACCGCGTACCCCCAGGTTACACGGAGCCCAAAGACGGCCGTGCGGGTACGTCCCATGTCAACACCGACGGCGTCTTTTCGGGCCATGAGCCATAAGTACCCCAAGCTCTCACCCAGGAGCAGCGGGACGAGCTCCACCGTAGGAACAAACAACTCCTGAACACCCCCATCACGGGGACGACCCCCGAGGCATTGGCCATGGAGTCGACTCGTTTGGCCACCTTGGCCGAGCGTGATCGCCTCGGGCGACTTCAGAGAGAGCTAGACGAATGCGAGCGCCGTCAACCCAGCTCCAGTCGGCATAAGCGCCGGCTCTACTCGAGTGACCAACCTCGTAAGTATCAAGTCCTTAGTACTCCATTGCAAAATCTGACAGCTACCACTCGGATCACGGATTCCATCTAGCCCTCCGGCTCTACGGACGGAGAGGGGATTCGGCAGATCCAGGCGCTCCTGAAGATAGCATTGTCGTAGAACACGGCGGTGTCCCAGTCTAGAGATCGGATCCACAGCGCATCAGTGCGCACCGAAACCGTTCAGTCGGCACATAGCCCACTCAGCTCTGGCAGGCACCAAGTCACTTCCTCCTCAAAGGATCACCATGAAGATCGGAGGCGCGATCGAGTCGAGTTGCCCCAGTGTCACAACAACTATGATCGCGCCCTGATGCCTCCACCACGAGATGGCGCGTATGGGCGTCCGCCCTACGATGACAGGCGTACACACGGCGGCGGTCGCAGGCCGAGTCCCGCTCGTCATATGAGGGACACTCGAGACCCTCTGTTCAACGCGAGATCCGTTCTCACTCAGAGCTTGGTCGACAAGGGGCGAGCCCTACGAGAAGGTCAAGATCATGACATCCAGAGTGGTTCCGTACTATCGGGCCCCGAGTGCTTCAGCCGTTACATACGGGCAGCAGAAATTCCCAATAACTTCAAATTGGCCACGGGAATCAGCAAGTTCACTGGCGAGTCCAAGCCTGAGATTTGGCTGGAAGATTACCAAGTGGCAGTCCAAATCGGTGGCGGCAACAACAACGTAGCCATGAAACACTTGCCCCTGATGCTCGAGGGCTCCGCTCGGGCTTGGCTAACACAGCTCCCGCCGGGTAGCATATTCTGCTGGGATGATCAGGCGAGAGTGTTCGTCAAAACTTTTGAAGGCACATACAAGAGAGCAGGTGGTTTGGCCGAGTTGCAGCAATGTGTGTAGAAATAGGATGAGACTCTCTGTGAGTATATCCAGCGGTGGACCACTCTGCACAACACGGTGGAAAACGTCACTGAACACCAGGAGATCTGCGCCTTCAAGGCCGGAGTAAGATACCGTGAGCTGAACGTGAAGTTCGGCCGAACTGAGACCCGGACTCTCAGTCGGGCTATGAAGATAGCCAATCGGTATGCTAATGGTGAAGAGGAAGACCGACTGAGAAGTGGCAAAAGCCGGACAGGCGATGCTCATCAGTCGGAAAACAAGGCAAGAAGCACAAACGCAAGGCTGACGTTGGAGGGAGCGCTGAGGCTGGGGCTCTGGCCGGCCAAGGCAAGAACAAAGGCTCCCAAAAGCAAAAGAAGGACTGGAAGGGGAAAACAGGTCACCCAGAAGAGTGACATACTCGACCAACCCTGTCAGATCCATACGAAAAAAGATGAGGAGAGTAACTTGATTTTGCCCAAGCATACCACTCGGGAGTGCCGGCTCCTGAAGCAAGAGATGCGGTTAGATTCCTCCGGAGACAAGGATGAAGATGATGATGATGGCGGCAAAGTTACTTCCGGGTACCCCAATGTCGAGAACGTCTTGATGATCTTCGCCAGCGTCGAGAGCAAGAGTCGCCTAAAAGTCATTAACCGAGAGGTCAACATGGTGGTTCCGACTGTCACCAAATACCTCGACCGGGCCAAGACGCCCGTGACCTTCGATCAAACGGATCATTCGGCGCACATACCGACCCCCAGGCGACAGGCCTTGGTGGTTGACCCAGTCGTTGGTGGAGTCCGACTGTGCAAAGCCCTAATGGACGGCGACAGTAGGCTTAACATCATTTATGCCGACACGCTAGAAGCAATTGGCATTCCGATGACTCGTCTCAGCAAGAGTAACATGCAGTTCCACGGGGTAATACCCGGGAAGAAGGCCAAGTCACTCGGACAAATCGCCCTTGATGTTGTATTCGGTGAAGAGAAGAACTTCCACAAGGAACGGCTGACTTTTGAGGTGGTGGACTTCCGAAGTGCTTACCATGCCATCCTGGGTAGGCCTGCCTACGCTCGTTTCATGGCATATCCATGTTACGTATATCCTAAGCTTAAGATGCTAGGACCGAAAGGCGTGATCACTATCACGGGCAATCGAAAGTTAACCGAGGAGTGTCTCCAGAAGGGCTCTTATATTGCTGATGAACAGATGGTGATGGCCGAGTTGGACGAGTACAAGAAGGCGGTAGACTCAAGTGAGTTGCTGAAGTCCAAGAAGCCGACTGTGGAATCCACTTTCGAGTCGGCAGGGGAGACAAAGCCCATGCACATCCATCCTGAGGACCTGAGTGCTGCCCCGACCAACATCTCCACTACCCTGGATAGCAAATAGGAAGCCGCGTTCATCCAGTTCCTCCGTGAGAACTGGGACATCTTCGCATGGAAGCCTTCTGACATGCCGGGTGTTCCCAGGGAACTGGCCGAGCACAGACTTCGCGTCGACTCGACGATGAGGCCTATCAAGGAGCACCTCCGACGATCTTCTGCCAAGAAGTGCAAGGCGATTGGCGAGGAGATAGCGTGCTCTTGGCCGCCGAATTCATCCGAGAGGGGTACCACTCCGAGTGGCTCGCCAACGTCGTCCTAGTGCCGAAGAAAGATAAGACTCTCTGAATGTGTGTATATATTAGGCACATCAATCGGGCCTGCCCAAAGGATCATTTCCCTCTCCCTCGCATAGATCAGATAGTAGATTCTACTGCCAGATGTGAGCGGTTGTCGTTTCTAGATGCGTACTACAGGTGCCACCAGATCCGACTGTACGGCCCTGATGAAATAAAAACAACGTTCATCACTCCATTCGGGTGTTTTTGTTATATCACGATGCCATTTGGGTTGAAAAATGTTGGGGCCACATTTCAGCGTATGATCTAGAAGTGCTTACAGAAACAGATCAGTCAAAACGTGGAAGCTTATATGGATGCATCGTGGTTAAGTCTAGGAAAGGTTCCGACCTCCTGACTGACCTCGCTCAGACTTTTGCGAACTTACGCACTTTCGGCATCAAACTCAACCCAACCAAGTGTACATTCGGCGTACCAGCAGGAAAGTTACTCGGTTTCCTTGTTTCCGAACAAGGGATCGATGCCAATCCTGAGAAGATAGGAGCTATCGTCTGAATGAAACAACCGGAACGTCTACATGACGTACATCGCCTCATAGGCTGCCTAGCGGCCCTGAGTAGGTTCATCTCTCGACTCGGTGAAAAGGCCCTGCCGCTTTACCGATTGATGAAGAAGTCTAATAGGTTTGAGTGGACTCTCAAAGCACAGGCTGCGTTCCAGGAACTTAAAGCCTTGCTTTCCACCCAGCCGGTGCTAGCTGCTCCGAGCAGCAAGGAGCTTTTGCTCTTATACATCGTGGCCACGAGCCAAGTTGTTAGCACGGTCCTCACTGTGGAACGGGAAGAACAAGGCAAAGCCTTCAAGCTCCAACGATTGGTCTACTACATCTCTGAAGTCCTGACGCCTTCCAAGCAAAGGTATCCGCATTATCAGAAGCTAGTATACGGAATCTATCTAACTGCAAAGAAGGTGGCGTATTATTTTCAAGAATACTCGGTCACAATGATAAGTGACGCCCCTCTATCTAAGATCATGAACAACAGAGATGCCACTGGCCAAGTGGCTAAGTGGGCCATCGAGCTCCTCCCGCTGGACATCAAGTTTGAAGCCAAGAAGGCCATCAAGTCGCAAGCCCTGGTAGATTTCCTTGTCGAGTGGATTGAGGAAGAGCAACCTGTTCCAAGTGTTCCCGAACACTGGACGATGTTTTTCGACGGCTCCAAGATTCTCCATGGCTCCGGGGCCGGAGTCGTCTTGGTATCCCCTAAAGGCGACCGACTCAGTTATGTGCTTTAGATTCACTTCGACTCCTCCAACAACGAAGCTGAATACGAAGCTCTCCGGTATGGGTTGCGAATGGCAATTTCCCTGGGAATTCGCCGACTGATGGTCTATGGCGACTCGGACCTAGTGGTGAATCAAGTCATGAGGGAATGGGATATCCGTAGTCCGGCGATGACTGGCTACTGCAACACCGTCAGGAAACTAGAAAAACACTTTGAAGGGCTGGAGCTCCATCATGTGCCGCGATTCAAAAACCAAGCAGCTGATGACCTGGCCAAGATGGGCTCCACTCGGAAGACGGTGCCCAAGAATGTGTTTCTCGAACACTTACACTCGCCCACAATCAAGGAAGATCCTTTTGTGGATGAGCCCCCGCAACCAGTCGGTCCTTCCAATCCGACTGAAGTAGACATTCCTGCAATAATTGATCTGGTTCAAGAGATCCTTGTCATCGCTCCCGAGTGGACTGAGCCGTACCTAGCGTACCTGCTCTGACAGGAACTCCCAGAAGATGAGGATGAAGCTCGATAGATCGTCCGTCGATCCAAGGCTTTCACCATCATGGGAGACCAGCTGTACAAGAAGAGCATGACTGGAGTCACTCAATGATGCATATCACCGGAGGAAGGGCAACAAATTCTGCAAGAGATTCACTCGGGAACCTGTGGTCAGCATGCATCCTCTCAGACCCTGGTCGCCAAAGCATTCAGGGCCGGGTTCTATTGGCCCCGGGCCAATGAGGCTGCTCGGGATATAGTGGATCAATGCGTTGGGTGCCAGTTTTACGCGAACCAGTCGCACAAGTCGGCGTCCGCTCTAAAGACTATTCCTCTCACTTGGCCATTCGTCGTCTGGGGACTCGACATGATCGGCCCTCTTCGTACCAGGGCGAGCGGCTTTACACACTTGTTGGTGGCAGTGGACAAGTTCACCAAGTGGATCGAAGCCAAGCCAATAAAGAACTTGGACTCAGCCACTGCCATTCAGTTCATCAAGGAGATAATTTTCAGGTTCGGAGTCCCACACAGCATCATCACCGATAACAGGTCTAACTTCGACTAGGATGAGTTCTGTGAGTTTTGCTACACCCAAGGCACTCGGGTTGATTACGCCTCTGTGGCACACCCGCAGTCGAATGGGCAAGCCGAGCGAGCGAATGGGCTCATACTCCAAGGATTGAAACCTCGCCTCATGCGCGACCTAACTCACGCAGCAGGAGCCTGGGTGACCGAATTACCGTCAGTCCTCTGGGGATTGCGGACGACCACAAATCGATCCACCAACCGCACCCATTATTTATGGTGTACGGGTCAGAAGCAGTCTTGCCGAGTGATCTGCTCCACAACTCTCCCCGAGTGGATCTTTACTCGGAGGCCGAGGCCGAGGAGGCAAGGCAGGATGGCCTAGACCTTTTGGAGGAGGAACGTGAGTTAGCGCTTATAAGATCAACGTTGTACCAACAAGATTTGCGTCACTACCACGACAGACACGTCAGAGGACGGGCCTTCCAGGAAGGAGACCTGGTCCTCCGAGTGGATAAACAGAAACCTCACAAACTGGCGCCCCCCTGGGAGGGGCCATTTGCCATATCGTAGGTATTACACAATGGAGCATACAGACTATACAACTTTGCCAAAGGAATAGAAGAGCCCAGAGCTTGGAACGCAGATTTGCTCCGCAAGTTTTACACTTAGAATAAAATTTCTCCCTTGTAATAGTTAGTCCGAATGAACTTAGATGAATAAAAGTCTAACTTTTCCCCATATATATCGTCTAGTTCGGCCTACGGTCGCTTTTCACTCAGGTGACTAATCGCATTCGGAAACTAACACACCTCCAGTGGGTGAAGAGAGGAGAAAGCTTAGCTCCGAACCAGTTTTCGCCTAAGTTAAAAAACAATCCGAGTGAGGATATGTTCCACACTCGGGGGATTAGCTGCGAACCAGCTTTCGCCCAAGTTAAAAAAACAATCCGAGTGAGGATCTGTTCCACACTCGGGGCTTAGCTGCGAACCAGCTTTCGCCTAAGTTAAAAAACAATCCGAGTGAGGATCTGCTCCACACTCGGGGGCTTAGCTGCGAACCAGCTTTCGCCTAAGTTAAAAAACAATCCAAGTGAGGATCTGCTCCACACTCGGGGGCTTAGTTGTGAACCATCTTTCGCCTAAGTTTAAAAAAATCCGAGTGCGGATCTGTTCCACACTCGGGGCTTAGCTCCGAACCAGCTTTCACCTAAGTTAAAAAACAATCCGAGTGAGGATCTGCTCCACACTCGGGTGCTTAGCTGCGAACCAGCTTTCGCCTAAGTTAAAAACAATCCGAGTGAGGATCTGCTCCACACTCGGGGGCTTAGCTACGAACCAGCTTTCGCCTAAGTTAAAAAAAATCCAAGTGAGGATCTGCTCCACACTCAGGGGCTTAGCTGTGAACCAGCTTTCGCCTAAGTCAAACAAAAGCATAGAAAGCAAATAAACTCTCAAAGGAGCACGAATCAAGTATTCGATCCGGCCGAATGTTTTCGAGAAAGAGTTAAACAAGCCCCAGGCTCAGCAAAGTATCTCATTACATCAACCACCCGGCTTTTCGGGGCAAATTCAATCAAGTGTTTTAGGCCTCAGGCGGAGCGCTAGCTGGGTCAACAAAAGTCTCCAGGTCGATCCCGTCGGCGATGCGAGTGGAGGCTTTGGCAAAGGTCTCCATGAAATCCTCAAACTTGAGTTTCTTCTTGTTCATCACTTAGAGTCCCTTCAGCTTCTCCTCGTCAACATTCTTGCAATGAACACGGACAAGCGAAAGCGCCATGTCAGCACCAATCTGAGTAGCGGACTTCTTCCAAGCCTTCACCCAAGCAAGGACTTCATTCAGCCTTGTCATAACCGACTCTAGTTCCATCTGGGTCTCCTCACCCGGCTGCAATTCCTTGTCAATCCGGCCCATGGCACCTCGGGTCCGAGTGATATAGCCCAACGCGTTCTCCAGGTGATCCTCCAACCGAAGGATGGCATGTGCCGCTTTGTCGGTGACGAGTGACCTGGAAGGGTTTAGGTCCCTCTCTATTCTCTCCAGTTTCAGCTCCTTGTTGTAGCAATGCTCTGGTCGGAAAAAGACAATACATGAGCAAATGATTGAGAAAGATTTGGTGGCACACGGAATTCACTCGGTCAAGGAAGAACTTACCGAAGAGCTTCTTTCTAAACTCATCGCAAACCTCCTCCATGTGAGCTTCCAGGGCATCCTTCTTTTCAGTCAACTATGTGACCTTCTCCTCTAGCGTCTGTTTCTCCTGAGTGAAGGCACCAGCGGCAGCCTTAAGGTTCTTCATCTCCTCCTCCAGCCTGCCGACTGAAGCCAGCTTCTCGTCGGCAAGTTTGGCCTTGGTCCTTGCCTCCTTCTGGGCCAGCGCCAGAGCCTTAGCCTTGTTCTCCAGAGCCTGCTTCATGGTTTCTAAAAAATAGAAGTCCTGAGCCTCATTATGAGTTGGGCATTCTCACTACGAACATCTGTCGAGGCGGAGCAACTCGGATCAAAGATGAAAACAGATTACAATTACCGACTGAAGGAATTGACTCACCTCCCAGAGTGGTTTTCTCCTTCCCCAGTCGGGCACTCTTGAGCTTCTCGGCATCCAGATCCAGTCGGAGGGATATCACCTCTTTTTCTAGCGCAACGTAATGGGATCCCAACTCACAGGTTCTTTGCAACATACAAGAAGTAATTAATCGCCACCCCGAAGGAAAATTCAAAGCACTAACATACAGACACCTTGTGGATCACAATCGAGTGGGACAAGATGGATCAGTACCAGATCCTGAAGTACCCTTGATACCAAGTGAAACAAGCTGGATCAGTACCATATCCTAAAGTACCCTTGGTACCAAGTGGAACAAGCTTCACCAGTACCAAATCCTCAAGTACCTACTGACTACCGAGTCAATCGCGCACTACCGAGTGGAACAAGCTCGATCAATACCAGATCTTGAAGTACCCACTGATCTATCCTCACTCGGTTAGCCATTGAGTCGGCAATGAAGAAGGTTGAGGACAACAACACAAGACGATCTACTTCATTCGGCTAACTTCCGAGTCAGCAATGGAAAAGATCTTACCTATTGACTCACCAGTGAACGGGTGTCGCCGAGTGTCCTGAATGCCTAAGTGACAGTTCTAAAGACTACCACCAATTACCCGCAATCGACGGTAGTCTCGTGTACTACACCCACTGGGTGCATTCAGCGTGCCCCCACTGGAAAGTGACTCGTTAATGAGCTAAAAAAAGGATAAACCATAAATAGCCTCAGGGCGAAGCAATCATAAGTTCTAAGACTACCGCCGACTGTCCCAGTCAATGGTAGCCTCGGGGACTACACCCAGTGGGTGCACTCAGCGTGCCCCCACTGGATCATGTCCACTCGGCTATGCTCCGGCTAGACTCTGAGTGAACAAAAAAAAGTAATACACGAGAAAGTTTTAAGACTACCGCCGACTGTTCCAGTTAACGGTAGCCTCGGGGACTATACCCAGTGGGTGCACTCAGCGTGCCCCCACTGGATCATGAACACCCAGTGGGCATGCCCTGCACAAACCCACTGATAGGAATCCTACCAAGAAAAAAGAAAAAGAAAAACTTTGACTGGAAATTGTACTCGCAATGGTACTTACTCGGACATTGGTCTCCAGCGTCGTGCTAGCGTCATAGGCCTCCTTCCGTCGGCTGCACATCAACCCCACATGGATCAGAGCCTCCTTGCTTGCCCCCACCTAGTCTTCAGGGACACGGTACAGGGGGAAAGAAGTGACCGGAGCTGATGGAGATGCAGAGGCAGGCCTTGGAGCCGGGACCGTCGCTGACCCACTCGGAGGAACCAGCAAGCCCCCTGCAGCCGGGATCACCGCAGTCGCGGACGCCGAGCCACTAGAAGCAAGAGGACTCGGCCCCATAGTTCTTGTGGCGGCCTTTGATGCAAATATGCCCTAGAGGCAATAATAAAATGGTTATTAATATATTTCCTTAATCATGATAAAGGTTTATTATTCATGCTAGAATTGTATTGACCGGAAAATTAAATACATGTGTGGATACATAAACAAATACCGTGTCCCTAGTGAGCCTCTACTAGACTAGCTCATTGATCAAAGATGGTTAAGGTTTCCTAACCATAGACATGAGTTGTCATTTGATAACTGGATCACATCATTAGGAGAATGATGTGATGGACAAGACCCAACCGCTAGCATAGCATATGATCGTTCAGTTTATTGCTACTGCTTTCTTAATGTCAAATACATGTTCCTTCGACCATGAGATAATGCAACTCTCGGATACCGGAGGAATACCTTGTGTGCTATCAAACGTCACAACGTAACTAGGTGATCATAAAGAAGCTCTACAGGTATCTTCGAAGGTGTCTGTTGAGTTGGCGTGAATCGAGATTGGGATTTGTCACTCCGTGTATCGGAGAGGTATCTCTGGGCCCTCTCGGTAATACACATCACAAGAAGCTTGCAAGCAAAGTGACTAAAGGAGTTAATTACGAGATGGTGTATTACGGAATGAGTAAAGAGACTTGCCAGTAACGAGATTGAACTAGGTATGAAGATACCGACGATCGAATCTCGGGCAAGTAACATACCAACGGACAAAGGGAATTACGTATGTTGTCATAAGGTTCGGCCGATAAAGATCTTCATAGAATATGTAGGAGCCAATATGGGCATCCAAGTTCCGCTATTGGTTATTGACTAGAGAGGTGTCTCGGTCATGTCTACATAGTTCTCGAACCCGTAGGGTCCGCACGCTTAATGTTCGTTGATGATATAGTATTATATGAGTTATGTATGTTGGTGACTGAATGTTGTTCCGAGTCCCGGATGAGATCACAGACATGACGAGGAGCTTCAGAATGGTCTGGAGGTAAAGATTGATATATGGGATAATAGTATTTGGCTTCCAGAAAGGTTCCGGAATTCACCGGAAGGGGTTTCCGATGTTTCCCGAAATGTTCGTGTACGAGAACACTTTATTTGGGCCAAGGGGTAAAGCCCACGAGGCTTTTGGAAGGTGCAAAAGGAAGTTTTGCGAAGGCCAGAGGGCCAGAC
This sequence comes from Thinopyrum elongatum, assembly GCA_011799875.1. NCBI lineage: Eukaryota > Viridiplantae > Streptophyta > Magnoliopsida > Poales > Poaceae > Thinopyrum > Thinopyrum elongatum. Next base: position 212,780,962 of record CM022301.1, on the reverse strand, counting down.
GCCAGGGACCCTGGCGTCTGGGTCCAGATGCCGGGAACCCTGGCGTCTGGTCCTGGAGTCCGAGAAGGACTCTTGCCTTTCGGGCAAAACCAACTTTGAGGAGGCTTTTACTCCAAGTTTTGACCCCAGGGCTCAACATATAAATACAGGGGCAGGGCTAGCACCCAAGAAACATCAAGATTCACCAAGCCGTGTGCCGGCAACCCCGTCCCCTCTAGTTTATCCTCCGTCATAGTTTCCGTTGTGCTTGGCGAGGCCCTGCGGAGATTGTTCTTCACCAACACCGTCACCACGCCGTCGGGCTGCCGAAACTCATCTACTACTTCACCTCTCTTTCTGGATCAAGAAGGCGAGGACATCATCAATCTGAACGTGTGCTGAACGTGGAGGTGTCGTACATTCGGTACTTGATCGGGACGGATCGTGAAGGTGTACGACTACATCAACCGCGTTGATAAACGCTTCTGCTTAGCGATCTTCAAGGGTATGAAGATGCTCTCCCCCTCTCGTAGCTATGCATCTCCATGGATAGATCTTGCGTGTGCGTAGAAATTTTTTGTTTTCCATGCAACGTTCCCCAACAGTGGCATCCGAGCCAGGTCTATGCGTAGATGATATGCATGAGTAGAACACAAAGGAGTTGTGGGCGGTGATGGTCATACTGCTTACCACCAACATTTTTTTGATTTGGCTGTATTGTGGGATGAAGCGGCCCGGACCAACCTTACATGTCCACGTACATGAGACCGTGTTCCACCGATAGACATGCAACTTGTTTTGCATAAAGGTGGCTGGCGGGTGTCTATTTCTCCTACTCTAGTTGAATCAAATTTGACTACGGTCGGTCCTTGAACAAGGTTAAAACAGCAAACTTGATAAATCACCGTTGTGGTTTTTGAGTAGTTAAGAACGGCTCTTGCTAGAAGCCCGTAGCAGCCACGTAAAACTTGCAACAACAAAGTAGAGGACGTCTAACTTGTTTTTGCAGGGTATGTTGTGATGTGATATGGTCAAGACGTGATGTGATATATGTTGATGTATGAGATGATCATGTTTTGTAATATCGACAACCGGCAGGAGCCTTAGGGTTGTCTCTTAATTATTGTACGAAATGCAAGCGCCATGTAATTGCTTTACTTTATCGCTATGCGTTAGCAATAGTTGTAGAAGCAATAGTTCGCGAGACGGCCCCGACGCAACGATGGAGAACAAGGTGTCGAGCCGGTGACGATGGAGATCATGACGATGCTTTGGAGATGGAGATAAAAAACACAAAGATGATGATGGCCATATCATGTCACATATTTTGATTGCATGTGATGTTTATCCTTTATGCATCTTATTTTGCTTAGAACGACGGTAGCATTATAAGATGATCCCTTCACTAAATTCAAGATAAAAGTGTTCTCCCGAGTATGAACCGTTGCCAAAGTTCGTCGTTTCGAAGCACCTCATGATGATCGGATGTGATAGACTCTACGTTCACATACAACGGGTGTAAGACAGTTTTGCACATGCAGAATACTTGGGTTAAACTTGATGAGCCTAGCATGTACAGACATGGTCTCGGAACACTGGAGACCGAAAGGTCGAACGTGAGTCATATAGTAGATATGATCAACATAGAGATGTTCACCATTGATGACTACCCCATCTCACGTGATGATCGGACATGGGATAGTTGATTTGGATCATGTATCACTTAGATAACTTGAGGGATGTTTATTTAAGTGGGAGCTCATTAGTAATTTGATTAATTGAACTTAAAATTTATCATGAACTTAGTCTTACTAGTTTTTATATCTATGTTGTAGATCAATGGCCCGAGCTACCGTTCCCCTAAATTTTAATGCGTTCCTAGAGAAAGCTAAGTTGAAAGATGTTGGTAGCAACTACACGGACTAGGTCCATAACTTGAGGATTATCCTCATTGCTGCACAGAAGAATTATGTCCTTGATGCACCGCTAGGTGAAAGACCTGCTGCAGGAGCTACTGCAGATGTTATGAACGTCTGGTAGACTCGATCTGATGACTACTCGATAGTTTAGTGTGCCATGCTTTACGGCCTAGAACCGGGACTTCAAAGACGTTTTGAACGTCATGGAACATATGAGATGTTCCAAGAGTTGAAGTTAATATTTGAAGCAAATGCCCGGGTTGAGAGATATGAAGTCTCCAACAAGTTCTATAACTACAAGATGGAGGAGAACAGTTCTGTCAGTGAACACATACTCAAAATGTCTGGGTATCATAACCACTTGACTTAGCTGGGAGTTGATCTTCCAGTTGATAGTGTTATTGACAGAGTTCTTCAGTCACTGCCACCAAGCTACAAAGGCTTCGTGATGAACTATAATATGCAAGGGATGAATGAAACGATTCTTGAGCTCTTCGCAATGCTTAAGGCCGCGGAGGTAGAAATCAAGAAGGAGCATCAAGTGTTGATGGTTAACAAGGCCACTAGTTTCAAGAAAAAGGGCAAGGGAAAGAAAGGGAACTTCAAGAAGAATGGCAAGCACGTTGCCACTCCCGAGAAGAAGCCCAAAGCTGGACCCAAGCCTGAAACTGAGTGCTTCTACTGCAAAGGGAATGGTCACTGGAAGCAGAACTGCCCCAAATACTTGGCGGATAAGAAGGATGGCAAAGTGAACAAAGGTATATTTAATATACATGTTATTGATGTGTACCTTACTAATGCTCGTAGTAGCGCCTGGGTATTTGATACTGGTTCGGTTGCTCATATTTGTAACTCAAAACAGGAGCTATGGAATAAACGGAGATTGGCTAAGGACGAGGTGACGATGCGCGTCGGGAATGGTTCCAAGGTCGATGTAATCACCGTCGGCACACAACCTCTACATCTACCTTTGGGATTAGTTTTAGACCTGAGTAATTGTTATTTGGTGCCAGCGTTGAGCATGAACATTATATCTGGATCTTGTTTATTGTGAGACGGTTATTCATTTAAATCAGAGAATAATGGTTGTTCTATTTATATGAGTAATATCTTTTACGGTCATGCACCCTTGATGAATGGTCTATTCTTGTTGAATCTCCATCGTAATGATACACATATTCATAATATTGATGCCAAAAGATGCAAAGTTGATAATGATAGTGCAACATACTTGTGGCACTGCCATTTAGGTCATATTGGTTTAAAGCGCATGAAGAAACTCCATGCGGATGGACTTTTGGAATCACTTAATTATGAATCATTTGATACTTGCGAACCATGCCTCATGGGCAAGATGACTAAAACTCCGTTCTCCGGAACAATGGAGCGAGCTAATGACTTATTGGAAATAATACATACCGATGTATGCGGTCCGATGAGTGTTGAGGCACGCGGCGGGTATCATTATTTTCTAACCTTCACAGACGATTTGAGTAGGTATGGGTATATCTACTTGATGAAACACAAGTCTGAAACATTTGAAAAGTTTAAAGAATTTCAGAGTGAAGTGGAGAATCATCGTAACAAGAAAATAAAGTTTCTACGATCTAATCGCGGAGGCGAATATTTGAGTTACGAGTTTGGCCTTCATTTAAAACAATGTGGAATAGTTTCACAACTCACGCCACCTGGAACACCACAGCGTAATGGTGTGTCCGAACGTCGTAACTGTACTTTATTGGATATGGTGCATTCTATGATGTCTCTTACCGATTTACCAATATCATTTTGGGGTTATGCATTAGAGACAGCTGCATTCATGTTAAATAGGGCACCGTCTAAATCCGTTGAGACGACACCGTATGAACTATGGTTTGGCAAGAAACCTAAGCTGTTGTTTCTTAAAGTTCGGGGATGCGATGCTTATGTCAAAAGGCTTCAGCCTAATAAGCTCGAACCTAAATCGGAGAAGTGCGTCTTCATAGGTTACCCTAAGGAAACAATTGGGTACACCTTCTACCACAGATCCGAAGGCAAGATCTTTGTTGCTAAGAATGGGTCCTTTCTAGAGAAGGAGTTTCTCTCGAAAGAAGTGAGTGGGAGGAAAGTAGAACTTGATGAGGTAATTGTACCTTCTCTCGAATTGGAAAGTAGCCCATCATAGAAAACTGTTCCCATGATGCCTACACCAAGTAGAGAGGAAGCTAATGGTGATGATCATGTAACTTCAGATCAAGTTACTACTGAACCTCGTAGGTCGGCCAGAGCACGATCCACACCAGAGTTGTACGATAATCCTGTCCTGGAAGTCATGTTATTAGACCAAGGTGAACATACGAACTATGAAGAAGCTATGATGAGCCCAAATTCTGAAAAATGGCTTGAGGCCATGAAATCTGAGATAGGATCCATGTATGAGAACAAAGTGTGGACTTTGGTGGACTTGCCCGATGATCGGCAAGCCATTGAGAATAAATGGATCTTCAAGAAGAAGACCGACGCTGATGGTAATGTTACAGTCTACAAAAGCTCGACTTGTCACGAAAGGTTTTCTACAAGTTCAAGGGGTTGACTACAATGAGACCTTCTCACCCATAGCGATGCTTAAGTCTGTCCGAATCATGTTAGCAATTGCCGCATTTTATAATTATGAAATCTGGCAAATGGACGTCAAAATTGCATTCCTTAATGGATTTCTTAAAGAAGAGTTGTATATGATGCAACCAGAAGGTTTTGTCGATCCTAAAGGTGCTAACAAAGTGTGCAAGCTCCAGTGATCCATCTATGGACTGGTGCAAGCATCTCGGAGTTGGAATATACGCTTTGATGAGGTGATCAAAGCATATGGTTTTATACAAACTTACGGTGAAGCCTGTATTTACAAGAAAGTGAGTGGGAGATCTGTAGCATTTCTAATATTATATGTGGATGAAATATTGCTGATTGGAAATGGTATAGAATTTCTGGATAGCATAAAAGGATACTTGAATAAGAACTTTTCAATGAAAGACCTCGGTGAAGCTGCTTATATATTAGGCATCAAGATCTATAGGGATAGATCAAGATGCTTAATAGGACTTTCACAAAGCACATACCTTGATAAGATTTTGAAGAAGTCCAAAATGGATCAGTCCAAGAAGGGGTTCTTTCCTGTGTTGCAAGGTGTGAAATTGAGTAAGACTCAAAGCCCGACCACGGCAGAAGATAGAGAGAGAATGAAAGTCATTCCCGATGCCTCAGCCATAGGTTCTATAATGTATGCCATGCTGTGTACCGGACCTGATGTGCTTCGGAGTGTCGTATGTCCATGGCGAGGTTGTCGATGCGCTCTCTCAATCTTGATTGTGCGCCTTGCATTTGTCGTTGTAGATCGAAGATGGACATTTTTGTGACATAGTTGTTCACGTCGTCGTTGTCGGGGAAGACCGGAGATCAAATGCTTTGCCTATCCATCGCAAGACTCAGGAAAATGTGAGTGGGAGAAAGGAAAGAACTAGACCAATGTACCTTATCCAATGTTGAAGATGGATCTATGATCACTCAATAATGTAACAAGGAAATATCACAATTGGTACCGAATCTTGTCAATTCTCACACCTACACAAGTAACGCTTTTGGTGGAGCTCGATGAGGATAGTGGCACAAAAATTTGATGCAAAATGATAGCAAGAGTCAATAATATTGAAAGAGATTCACAAATTTGCAAGTGCAACAAGTAGACCAATAGCAATATGTGGCACACGGAAACACACACACGGATAAATAAATGGGGTCGTGCAACCAAGGAATGAGCACAAAATGTGGAATCCACGGAAAATGCTCGTGTTGCACAACTCAAGAGAGATGCTAGCACAATTGCTCAATAGGCGGATATGGCACTTGTGCACAACCTATAAGATGCAAAATGGATAAACTTTCTATCCCAAGTATGCTATGTATGTATGGTTCCCGGTGTTTCTCTCAAGATGATCCAAGATGATCGGATATGACAATCTTATATGCAATGTGGTATGATGCTATGGCTATTGCTTACAAGCTCTTTGTTTCTCTTTGCTTAAAAGCTTATTCTCTCTTTCTTTTCTCCTTTTTTTTGTATGGCCGCTATGTGAAATGCACAAACCAAGATAGCAATTGTGTATATGCGGGAACAAGCTTGTGACACAAGGGATGGTATTATGATACCAAGATGATACCAATATGATACGGTATGTATGCAATGGAAGGGATGATCACTAATGTGCACAAGTAACGTTGCCGGCAATACTCAAATGGCTAGTCTCGATAGGCAAGTAACGCAAAATGGGCTAGGGGTTAACAATGCAATGGCAAGGGGGATATACAATGGTGTCGTCAAAGTTACCGTCCCTTGCTTACGGTGGATGGTGTCAAAATGATGAAGTGGACAATGTCGATGACGACCTCGTGGCGATGATGAGTGGCGGTGTTCTCGATGTCGAACCGTTCCTAATTAGCTGAAACACCTTAGGAAACGGAAAAACCGCGAACTCAAAATCTCAAATGTCAAATGGTGGTAGCGGAAAGTGGTGGTGGTTTTGCGAAAGCTCAATGGGATTGCGGAAGTACAATGATGGGTTACGTGAGTCGGAGTTGAAGTGACCATCCCTAAGTAGCCGAAACACCTTAGGAGACACCAGCCACAACTCAAACAAGCTCAAACAAAATTGGGTTAAGTTGAGGTGGTGGAAATGTATGGTGGGCAAGGTTATGCGGAAGTTATGGTGGTGGTTGATGAAGAAGTAACCGTCCCTAAGTAGCCGAAACACCTTAGGAGACTCGAATCACAACTCGAGCAACCACAAATGCTATGGTGAACAAAATGGGTTAGGTTGCGGAAGTCGGTGGTGGTAATGCGGATGATGTGGTGAAGGCCCTAGGCAAAGATGCCAAAGTTCCAAAAATTTGATGGAGTCAAATGATGGAGGTAGTATTTTTTTGGAAAAGGATATGTCAATAGCTTCAAAACGAACTAAAGAACGTCAAAATCCGAGTCCGTATGAATTAGTTATGGCCGAAACAAAAATCAGCCGAAGTCAATATCTACAGGCGTCGGACGTCCGAGAAGTGTCGGATGTCCGGTGGTCGGATGTCCGGTGGACGGACGTCCAGAAGGTCCGGAAATCCGAGATTTCAGCTCTGTTGGGTGGTTCCAGTCATCCGGTAATGGTCGGACGTCCGGTGCTTCGGAAGGATCCGGACGTCCGGAAAAACGTCGGCCGTCCGGTGGGTCGGGGTCAACATGGGATTTGAGATCCAGGACGCGATTTTGTGCGGAAATTGGGGATTTGGGGGTCAAAATTGATAAGATTTCGTGGATGGAAAGTGGGGAAACTTGGGGAGATACTAGATCCACTCGAAATCAAGCAAATCCATGGATCAAATTCAACAAAACATCATCAAAACAACAAATCACAAAAATATTTGGGGCTATTTTTGGTGGGGCTTTTCGAAATTTAGGACGAAATCAAGCAGAAGAAGGCTAGAAACGGAGGGGGAGACTCCAAATTCGTGATCAACGTGGCTCATGATACCATATGATACGGGGCTAACCCGGTGTAGGCCGATCTTTCACGATTGGAGGTGATTCCCACGAAGAACACGAGGGGGAAAACGCGAGGGGAACGAGAGTAAATACTCAAATCAACAAGAAACAATCACACATGTGCTAGATCCAAGTACACATAGAAATCACACGGTCCAAATCCAATAAAGGACGATACAAGAGGTAACAAGTTCATCTCCGTGAGGAGGCCTTGAATCCGCGAGGGATCTTCCCGTGAGGGGTCTTGAATCCAAGCGTGGATCTTCTCCGTAGAGGCCGCGGTCTCTCGATGAAGGAGAACCACAAGGATGAGCAAAGCTCTATCTCTAAAATGAGCTAAACCTATGCTAACCCTAGAAAAATGAAGGAGGAGGAGTATATATAGTCTAGGGGGTTGAAGGGGTACATGGACCTCTGCCCAACACACACTGTGCACAGATAGGCGTCAGACGTCCGTCGGGTTCCGGACGTCCGGTGGATCGCGAAGGTCCGGTCGTCCGGAAGTCTCGTACTTCCGCTATTTTCCTTCTGTGATGTGGCAACGGTCGTCCAGAGGGGCTCGGTCGTCCGGGCGTTGGGAGGTGTCGGACGTCCGGTCCAAATCAGTCGTCCGGCCACTGTAGCATTCACGGGCTGGCTCTTCAGGCTGGTGGAGGCTCCAGGCGTCGGACGTCCGGCGAGGTCCGGTCGTTCGGTGGCTGTAAACTTCGGGCAGCTTCTTCTCTTAGTCCTTGTACTTGGCGTCCTCGCTAGCTCGTCCATTGGATGTGGTGGCTCCGGGGCTTTCCTCTAAGTACCTGATCACACATAGGGTCTCCACTTGAGATAGTAGCCATGTCTCACATGTAGAGAGTGGTAGTTCGGAGAGGAGCGAGTTCACCTTGTGTCCAATGGCGTATGGTTGAGGTCTCATCGTATGTCCACTTGGGGCTTGAGAAGTAGTCGGAGTGTACATGGGGATGACCATAGGATGCTCCGCATCAGCTTGCAATAAGCTTCTTTTTTGCTTTTCAGGCGGAGTGGTCTTTTTCTTTATAGCTTCCACCATGCGAATAGCCTTAGACTCCCTACTGAATTTTAAGTATTTCTCCTCTAGCAAGTTTAAGAACTTAGAAAAATCTTTCAAGACATGCAGCATGGGGTTAGTTCCAATATTTAGCTCATGAAGTAGACTTTTTTACTTTCGAAGTTCTAAGAAAAGATTTAATGCTATCATAAACAGGATCAACTTTACTCTTTTCCTTTGAACAAAGGTACCAGTTTTCAGCATTGTACCTCATCCTGTCAAGTAAGTTCCAAGCATCTGATATCTTAGATCCCAAAAAGGAGCCTTTAGAGGTAAGATCTAAAGCTTGGTTACTTTGTGGATTAAGCCCACCATAAAAGAAATTGACTACTAAAAATTTAGGATAATGATGTTAAGGGCAAGCGAGAAGTATTTCACGATTCCTTATATATGCCTCCACTAGTTTCTCACCTTCCCGCTGTCCAAAGCTGCTTATCATCCTCCTGATTGTATATAGCTTCCCTTGAGGGCAGTAATGAGAGGAAAAATCAGCCCTTAATTTTGGCCAACTACTCAAGGTATTTATATCTTGACATATTAGCCATTTTTTAGCTGCTTCCTGGAGAGAATGGGGAAATACATTCGCTTTGAGCTCGTCATTAGTTAACTCCTGCAACTAAAGGGTTCCGCATGCAAGATCAAACTGTTAATATGCTCATAAGGACATTCAGTTGCATCACCTCGGAATGCATTTTCTTTTATCATAGCAATTAACCGAGGGTTTATCTCATATACTTTACCGGGTAGGTTAGGACCAGTTATTATGTAGTTCTCTCCTCGAGTCGGTCCTGCTACTAACTCAGCACCTACCTGATAAACTTGTTCTTGTAAAACCATGGCTGCTCTTCGTCTGCAAAGACCGTTAGATCACAAAATAACTCGAAACTCAAGGCAAGGCCCAAAAGCACTCAGCTCCCCGACAACGGCGCCAGAAAAAGCTTGATAGCCTCCAAGTGTAAATGGTTTAGTTGTAGGTTTTTCGAAGTAAGAGTATCGATCCCACATGGAGCACATGGATTAGGCTTTTACCCCTTGCAAAGAATTATTTAGCTTTGTGCCTGCAGCTAATTGTAGACTTGAAGTAGAGTGGGGCGGATTTAAATAAGGATTGAGCAAAATGGTGACGTGTAACTAAATAGCATGAAAATAAAATAAAGGCAAGGACACTAAAGAACGGTGAAACAACATGATTAAAAAGGCTTTCTCAGGGAATCTAGAATTCCCATTGGTATGTTTCTAGTACTACTATGCATAAGCATAGCATGGAATGGATACTTGAGCCACTGTTGACGATTATGCTAAGCGAAGCCGGGTACAGAACACGCTCTACTCGTGGTAGACTTTGTGCCATGCACGCCACCATCATAGCCTCCCCAGAGGGTTACAACTCATGACAATTAAGGCTTTACCCCATGGACGTGGCCTCACTAAGGGTTCTCTGTGATCCCCGGTCACTTGTAAAGGTTAGGAGCAGTAGGCTTTTACTGTCACCTCAAATTACCTCCACATCCTAAACCTATGCAAAGACAGTGATATACTTCGTGGCTTGCAAAAGCACAAATGCTGAGTGGGGCCCCTTCACAACATTCACGAAGTTATTAAACTAAGCATTCAACAGGTATATCATACGACATTATACGTTTCAGTTCTACACATACCAAGGTTCATCCATATCCCCGAGAACTAGGGGTCTACTCACACATAAGAACAACAAGCATCATGGGGATGGTAATGAGATACATGAGTGAGTGATTCAACCGATACACTGAAGGATCCACTAGGGTTCTTGATGTTGCAGATGATAAGGATGTGGATGATGATGATGATGGAGATGGTGGGTCATGTAGATGGTGATGATGATGTTGTTCCTGTCGTGGTGACAGGAATCCCCTTCTTCTCCCGGTCGATCCTCCCTCCGAATGGGTTCCGGAGGCTAGGGTTCTGCCTTCTGAATGAGTTTCTGGAGTCTCTGTTCGTCCCCTCCTCAGCCCGTTTCCATGAGGTGAAAATAGCTGACCCCCTGGAGGCGGCGGCACGCCAAACGACCTCTCATGCGAGCGCTCGCAGTTGCATGGAACATCATCGTTCGATCTGGAGGCACAACGACAGTTGTTTCTTTGACCTTCTTGCTTGATTTTTCTATGGAATGTGTTTATCACCTTTAATATGTGATTCCACTGCCATATTTGGGTGGTTTCTCCATAAATTGAATATTGCTCCAAAAGATGTAACCTGAAGGATCATCAACAAAAAGAAGTGCGCGAACGCGGTAAAATTTCACAAAGCCCACCTTGTAGGCACAAAATATAAAGGAAAAATATCACGTAAATTGGAATCATCAAGTTACAGGATTTATTGGTGTTGAACCTCTGTCGTGGACCGACCCAATCAAGAAGGATCCTAGGTCAGCTAGAGTAGTGCACTTGTGGCTGCGAGAACATGGGTGCGGTTACCTAGAGAATGTCGAGGCAATTGTGGAGAAGTGCGCTATGGCGTATTTGTAGCACCTCTTGACTTTGGTGGTGTTTCCAGATAGTTCAGGGGACACCACACCTCCTGGATGTACTTGGACGCACTACGTGACTGGGACATGAAATGGTGTTGGAGGCTAGTGGGACTAGCTTTCTTACACCCAACAGGTAAAACCCAGTGGCATCCATGTTCATGGTATGAACTTAATGATTGTGTATCATGTTTTAACATGTTTTTGAATGTGCAGATGGACGAGGCATGTTAGAGGCAGAAGCCGACCTCTCGCATTGGTGATTTTGTGTGGGCCCTGCAGGTTTGGTTGTGGGAATGTATCCCTGTTGACCATGCAGACACAATGCTCTAGGGTAACAATGGCAGTGACCTTATAATGAGGACCCCGAGCGCTTCCCCACTGTCGAGTACACATGGGCTAGTGTGAAAGTGTCCACGGAAGGCTCGATGGGTTGATACAAGTCCTACATAAATGAGCGCGGCACAAGATAAACATGTCGCTCGCCTGCTACCCACGCGAATCGTACATCGACTCACCATCAGGTAGGTTCATGAATAATTGCCCTTATTGTTGGCAAATGCTTTGTGCATAAGTAACATGATGTGATGTAGGTCAATTGGAGGTCTTACATGGTCATGAGATAATTCCCTTTGAACGTGTTGTGCCACCATGAGTAGCAACTTTAGCGGGTGCGGTGCCCCATTATATGCTTTTATGTGGTTGAGTGGCATCTCGCACACCATGTCACAAAGAAATGGGAGTAAGGCAACAAACCCCGCCAGCCTATGTGGAGTCAAGTATGAATCTCCATAGGTGAACACCCATTCTAGTACATGATAGTCATGCTACATCCACATCTAGGATGAATTAGAAAAACTTCAAGAATGTCACAAATTGGGAGAAGCACCACCAACAGTGGGAGGTGATATGTCTCAAACATATCTATAATTTTTTATTGTTTCATGCTATTATAATGCCACTTTTGGATACTTCTTATAGCAATTTAAATTATTATTTTGGACTAACCTAACCTATTAATTCAGTTCCAAGAGCCACTTTTCATTTTCTGCATGTTTTTAGTTTTACTAGAAATCGGTACATCTGGACCTCAAAATACCGTGGGGATTTTTGATGATTTCTTCGGAAGGAGAAGGTTCTAGAAAGCACCAGATGGAGCCAGGAGGCCACTCAGGGCCTCCAGATAGCCAAGCTACATAGCCAGGGAGTGCGTGGTGGGGCCGTCACGAGCCCCTGGACACCGCTTTACGCCCATACTTGCCAATAAATTCTTATATTTTCTTAAAACCCTTGACACCATATTTTTCACAATTTTTTCTGCCGCCGTAATTTCCTGTTCCGGAGAGATCCATTCTGGAAACCTGTTCTGGCAACCTGCTAGAGGGGGAATCCATCACCGGAGCCATCTTCATCAACCTTGCTGCCACCATGACATGTGTGAGTAGTTTCCTTAGGACCATGGGTCCATAGAAGTAGTTAGATGGCATCCTCTCTCCCTTGTGATTAAATGCAAAGTCCCGTGAGCTACCTCACATTACCGGGATCCATATGATGTAATCCGTGTTGTGTTTGTTGAGATATGATGAATTATCACTTTATGATTAGATTGTTCATTGAATTATTTTAAATTTCTTATGAGTTCTTTGGTGCATAATTAAGTATTCATATATGCTCTCAGATCTATTTGTCAACTTTGGTCGACTTTGATGGGTAGTTCTTTAGATGGAGTTGTGTATGGTAGTGGATTTAATCTTGCGGTAACCTATATCCCAGTGACAATATGGGACAAGTCAAGTATTGTATTGTTGCTACCCAGGATAAAACGATGGTTTCCTTATCACACTTGGACGATAGTTTTACTGTCTACATTATATCATCATGCTTATTATAGTACTCTATTTGTATAAACTTAATACCTCGAGATGCATGATGGATAGCGGTCTTTAGTTGGAGTATTAGTTGTAGATGTAGTTGGATAGTCTATGTATCACAGACATAATGTCTATGCAATATTATGCCATAAATGATCATAGTAATAAATATAAATATTGGGATTTAATTGCTGCCCAACTGTAATTTGTTCATCACAACACATTTATCTTGCTTAGAGAGATGCCTCTAGTGAAGCTATGGCCCCTGGTGCATCGTCATTTAATCATATACACTGTTACAATTTAATTTCTTCATTGTTCTATTTTTATTATTTTATCTATTTATCAGTTACTACCATACAATACAATTTATCCTTGTAACTAGCACGACAAGAAGCTTGACAATCTTCTTGAAGTGTTGGGGCAAGTCTGGTTTGTGTTTGGTGTGCATGTATCCACGATTAGTTACTGCAGAAGAAATTCCTACAGGTTTGATTTGGTTATCAATTGAGGAAAATATTAATTGCTAGGTTACATCACCCTTACACATGGGGGTTACCCAACCACTCTTACGAGAGAGCAAGCAGGTGAACATGTGGAATGTGTAGAGAAATTGTCGAGTTAAAACGAACAATACACCCAACAACGACGAGCAGTCATATTTGAGGCACATGGACTAGCTTTGTGGAGAGCTCCGGCTTGGGAACAATGATGCTTGGACTTGGGCTGATTGCTTGGACTCAATGCCCTATGAGGCTGCCGATGGTGCATTTAACAATGTTATCAGGGAGACCATTGGAAGGCACCTTTATTATGCCCCTATTCATGACTAAGTGGTATGTTTATCTATCCAAACCTAATTTAGTGTCATGCCTCATGTGTATAACAATGATAAGTATGCAATACACATTCATTGCAGGGTGCAGAGCTATACATATGTGTTAATGAGGGTGAACTAGCGCTCTTGCATGCCTTGGTGCCGATCTGATATGATGCATACCTCCCTATCCGGAGCAATGACCGTGCACCTAACAAGTATCATGAACCATTCCTAGTTGACTTGGTTCTCATATGACACCAAATCAAATGCCATGGGCAACACCTGATCATTAGCGTCATGTACCATTGGTATCATGAGTGTGCCCTTGTATTTTTCCTGTCAAGAATGTTCCATCTATAGACAAAACTAGCCGATGGTGCTGAAAAGTCGTGATGCATGGGCGGAACATCCAGAAGTCAAGGCAGATGTAACACCCCCTTGTAATAAGCTCTGTGACACTCTGTTAAGATTGCCAAGTCATGATCATTTGCAGTGCCAAGTCATATGGGTTAATGATCCAATTCAAATTCACATCTGAAAATCAACTCAAATTCAAAAGTGAATTATAAAGTTGATCAAACACTGTTGGGAAAATGTTCATTAAATGGCAAATAATTCAGGAACATTTCTAAAACGAATATCAAAATATTTGGAGTTGGACAAGTGACTCAAACAAGATCAAACATCACCTAAACATAATATTCAAATCCATTTAAAATCATTTCAAACACAAATGAACTCCAAATCTGCCCAAACCACTTTTTGGTGAGAGATAATATTGCATTGCAATATTTGGGCCAACTTCCACATTTTTCAAAAGAGCACAAGTGGCCTAATCATTTTGAAACAGAAAAAAGAATAAAAGAAAAGGAAGAAGAGAAATAAAAAGAAAAGAGAACGCTACTGTTGGCTGGGCCTAAGTGCATAGTGTGCAGCCCAGTCCAACAACAGCCCACCCCTTCTCCCTCCTCGTGCGTGTCGGCGCGCCCCTGGCCGCGCTCGCCCGCGCCAGCCGGGCGGTGACACGGCGATGGCGCCGACGCCACCGACAGCCAGAGGATAAGGAGGAGCTCCCTCGGCCTCCTCTCCGTTCCTATCCACTTCCCCTCACCCGCTCGCCCTCTCCCTCCTTCCTTCCCCTCAGATCCACGCGAGGCCGAACGGATCCGCCGCCGTTCGTCGCCGTTCTCGTGGCCAGCGACGCCGCCTCGCCTCGCCATCGTGTCCAGGAGACGCGCCATGATCGACCACGTCGCCTGCTCCCTCGAATCGTAGCGTGGAGGCTCTGCAGCTGCTGCTCACCGTCGCCCCCTTTCTTCCTCGACTCCGGAGCTCGCCGGCGGCCGCGACCCTCTCTGCTGCTACTAAACTGCCACGGGTTTTTCTTGACCATGCGGTGAGCTGCCCTCTCCCCTTTGTCCTTCCCTGAGCTGCTCAGCCTCGCTCTATCTAGGACGCCACCGCATCCGAGCTCTGACCGTCGCCGCGTTAGCCATTGCCGAGCCCCCGAGCTTCTGCAGCTCGAACCAGCTGCGCCAACGCGCTCCTGGAGGTCCGTAGCTCCTCCCTAGCTAGCTAGCATGTGCGAAAGCGCCGCGTAGCCCCGAAACCATCGACACCCGAACTCCGGCCGCCGCGCGCGAGCTCGCCGGCGACGTTTCCGGCCAAGACAGGCCGCGCCACCGCTCGCGGTGAACGCGACACGGTCTCCTCGTTCGAACGCGCCGCTCCGCGCTCGTTTTGGCCCTCTGTGGCCGAAACCCGCCGCACACCCGTGCCCTCCGCCGCGTTTCGATGTCGCCGGCGGCTAAACGCCGGTCGCCGCCAGCATGGCTGGCGTGGGGTCCACTCTGGGACGCTGACCAGTGGGCCCCCTGGCCATTTTGACCACGTTGACCAGGGTCAACCGTGGTTACTGTTCACCCCTGAGGCTGACATGTGGGTCCCATTCGATAATTAGACTAATTAAGCACTGTTAAAAAATAAAAGTTAATTTGTTAAGTTAATGTGACACTGACAGAAGGGCCCCACTTGGCTAATTAAATCTGTTAATTAGTGTAATCCACTGATTAGCCTAAACAGAGGCTGACATGTGGGTCCCACTGGACCCACATGTCATATTTGACTGGTCAGCGACGCTGTTGACCGCTGATGTCACAATGACGTCATGCTGACGTCATAATTCATTTTCTGTGATTAAAGTAATTCCAGAAATTCAAATAAACTTCGAAAATTAATAACTTTTAAACCGTAGCTCGGATCAAAAAAGTTAAAACATGAAAGTTGCTCAGAACGACGAGACGAGTCTGATCGTGCCGTCTGTTTCTCCATCGGAACCCCCTACGTAGAAGAACTCGTAACTCCGGACCCGAATCCGGCAGATGAATAGTGCACACACATCGGGTATTAAATCCCAGAATAGTTCTAAAAATAACTAAAATTACTTAGATGCATATTTAGGCAACCCTGCACTGCATCATAGCATCACACGCACCGTATTGCATTTGTTTGCATTATGTTTACCTGTTTCTTCCCCCTCTTCTCTCTCGGTAGACCCCGACGTTGACGTAGCTCCCGAGGCAGACGCAGCTCAGGAGTACGACTACGTCCCCGACGATACCACTGAAGACCTTGCCCTTGCCCCCGAGCAAACAGGCAAGCACCCCCATTCTGAACATGCCTATATTGCCTACTCTCTTCTCTCTTATGCTTGCATTAGAACTGCTACTGCTACTGTTTCCTATATCTGTTGCATAGCCTGTTTATTGTAACCTGCCTTGCTACCTTACTGGTTTTCCTAGACTGCTTAGTATAGGTTGGGTAGAGACACGACAGAGACCTCCACTTGATCCTGACTGCCCTGCTGGATATCAGAAGACCCGATCATCGGGATTGAAGACCAGACCCTGGCACCGCACATCACTTCCCCTTAGTTGAGGACACTGCTGGGTTATCGTCGAGTGCCGAGGGTGATACCTCGTCAGCACTTCTGATGTTAACCTTGTAGGTTAGTTACTCGGTCGTGGTAAGCGAGGGTGATTACTCCTACACCACCCCCGATAACGACATCGTCGTGCAACCTCTCAAGTGTGGACCTCGAGGGTGATTCCTCCTTCGTTCACCTTGATGATAACATCGAGCGGGAATTCCGCCGAGGGTGATTCCTCAGGGTTCCCTTCGGTGTCAGACACACAGTTACCTTGGATATTATGACTTGCACTAAACCATGATACTAAAGACGGGTCGGCCCTGAGGGGTACCCGCGCGAGCTTAACGCGAAGTGATGTGGAGTCGGGTTGACCTGGATGGTGCCCGCGAGATAACTACGAGGCGTGGCCGGGCATTCTTAGCCCTTGCCGCAAGTCCTCGAGACGGGGCGACGGGGTCACATCGATCGTGAGTCTCTGCTCGTTTCCGCGTGCTCCTAATCCACTACGGTTTGGATATTTGATCCGAGGGGCCTCTGGCCCGATAGCACCAACCATCACGCGGGCATAGTATGGGCGTTCTGCGTCGTATACTTCAGCCGAAGCTTAATAGACGTCAGCAACTGAGCGGCACATGCTGGGTTGGACTGGGAACGCAACCGCGCTTGTATTAAGGGGTTGCTAGGTCTGCTCACCGGCGGTGTACGCAACGTGCAGGAGCGTCCGGGGCGATGGCCCAAGACCCCTGGGGGCATAGGTTAGTCCGGCGTGCTGACCACTCTGTTAAGTATTTGGTCGGGTTGCGGCGTGTTGCTTAGCCAAGGCCGGGCATGACCCAGAAAAGTGTGTCCGGCCGGAGTTAAGCGAGCGTGGTGGGTAAGTTGGTGCACCCCTGCAGGGAAGAAATTTCTATCGATAGCCTGTCCTACGGTAACGGACACTCGGAGTTGTATCCCGATCGGTACAACTAGAACATGTGATGAGAACTGGATAGTACGGCTCTTGGATTGCTTTCTCGCAGGGAGTCGAGAAAGGATCTCAGGTCGAGGTTGATGATACTACTATTACTACTTTACATTATGTTCATCTGCTCTCTCCTGATGCTGCAAGACTGTCGAAGATTGTTGAAGATGCTAGTCTTCGATAGGACTAGGTTTCCCCCTCTATTCTGGCATTTCTGCAGCCCAGTCCACATATACAGCCATTCCTTTGACAATGTTGCATATGTAGTGTAGATCCTTGCTTGCTGAGTACTTCGGATGAGTACTCACGTTTGCTTTACTTTCTTTTTCCCCCATATTCCATTTGATGCCACCAGACGACGGAGCCCCTGAGCCAGACGCCCCAGCCGACGACCAGTACTACTACCTGCCTGGCGAGTACTACTACTACGAGGAGCCGACTGACGATCAGGAGTAGGATCGGAGGGTCCAGGGCAGGAGGCCTACGCCTTTCGATCGTAGTATTTTATTTTACCCCGCCTCTGTGAAGGCCTATTTCTCTCTCTCTCTGTAATATATCTGTACTCAGATATCTGATGCTTCCGCTGACGCTTGTATGCCATCGAGCTATGTATTCGAGCCCTCGAGGCCCTGGCTTGTAATATAAAGCTTGTATGACTTTATTTATGTTTTAGAGTTGTGTTGTGATATCTTCAAGTGAGTCCTTAGGCTTGATCGTGCGCATTTGCGTATATGATTAGTGCACGATTAAGCCGGGGTCGTCACAGGTTGGTATCAGAGCCGACTGCCCCTAGGTATCCCCCTTCCCAATTCCTTGGCCGAAGTTGAGTCTAGTGGTCCAAAACTGTTTTACTAACTTGGCTGTGTGGCTTACGGGCCCACGTCGCCAACTGGGTGTTATTAGGATCTTTTATTCCTCGTCTTTACTCTGGGATTCTAATTTCTCATCTATTCGGGTTTAATAAAATTTACTAACACCGACATTTAGGATCTCGTTAGTTCTATCCACCCGGAGAGCTGGATTGAGTGCGATTTCCCTGTCTTTGATCCGATTAGTCTGATAATCATTTTCCTTTCCATTGTTTTGTTTAACCTTTCCTTCTGGGATCGGTTATACTTCTCATTGTCTTATGACAACCCTGGACCTCTCTGTTTCAGATGGATCGACTGTTTCCACCGCGGCCTACGACCCAGCTTGTGCGTCGCACTTGGGCTCGTGATGCCCCTGGATTTCCAGCTATTCTGATCGCCCTCCTGAGTAGACTGGGTTACCGCTGGTATCCCGAGTACATGGTCTATGAGGTTTACCGCGAGTTCAACCAGGAGCAGTACTACGCTGAAGTTCGGATCTATGATCAGCAGAACAACTCAGACACCGAGCTACACCTTTTTCACGGATTAGGCGTAACGATTGAGATGGCAGTACATGATGCCGCCTACTCTGCCGTCGGACGTCTCCGAGGAGAGCACAATGCTAACTTGGATGATACTGTGTTTCGGTACATTCCGTATGCACCTGTTGGAGATGCTACTGGATTTTACACAGCTATCTGTGCCCCGTACGAGTCTCGACGCTACGACCCGCAGATTCTGATTCAGTGCACTCAGGCTCTGGATCGCACTATTCGGGCTCTTGCCGTCGAGTTGTTCGCCACTCGAGCACGCTACTACGAGGCTATGACACAGTTGCTACCAGCTGTTCGTGCAGGGATACATCCGGAGTATATTCTATACCCACACAGGACCGAGATGCCGCCAGGTATTGATTGGCCTGCAGTGGGAGGTCACACGCCTGCACGTGGACCTCTTCTTACAGTTCGAGACCGGGTTCTGCATCAGAGTGCACATGGAGCACAGGATCCTGCCGCGACGAACATTCGTCGTCCGCACTTGCAGTTACCCCGTTTCAGTGGTTTTCTCCGACGCTGATGTAGCCTTTGCTATGTCACGTTGTGTACTTCCTTACCGCGTGCCTGCGTGCCGCCTAGTGTGTCTCTAGTTTTTCAATTTGCGCCGTTATCCTATCCGATTGTAACCGACTGTGTATGGATCTGTATGTCTTAATGACTACTTTTAGCATCTATTGCACTCTTTCAATAACGTCGAGTTACATCATGTTTATTGTTAAACACTTGCATAAGCTATTGCTGAAATAACCCTGTTGGAATAGCAGGATGGCTGACAACAACCCGCCACCGCCGCCACCACCTGATTACATGGCAGCGATGATGCAACAATTTGAACTCAACCGCCAGTTTATGACGGGAATTATGCAGCAATTCCCTCGTCCTGATGCTAATCAGCAGCCACCATCCATTACCTTGCCAGAGTTCATGAGGCTCAGTCCATCGTTTTTCCGCAACACAGTCAACCCACTAGATGCAGATGACTGGCTGTGTGACATCTCTCATGAGATGGAGTCTGCTGGTGTCGCCGAAGTTAACTATGTCACTTTTGCGACTTATCTTCTGAAGGGTCCCGCAGCTCAATGGTGGGCCACCCATCGACAGACTCTGCCGCCTGGTACTGTCGTCACTTGGGCAGAGTTCAAGATTGCTTTTTGTGCCCGCTGCATTCCTCTAGCTGTCATAGCTAGGAAGAAGGCCGAGTTCCGTAGCCTTGTTCAAGGAAACAAGACTGTGGAAGTCTATCAGCGCGAGTTTCTAGACTTATCTCGCTACGCTGAAGAGGACATTCCTACTGATGAACGCAGACAGGAGAAGTTTCGTGAAGGACTGCACCATGACATTCAGTTAGCCCTTCTTGTTCAAGATTACCCTGATTTCGCCACCTTGGTGAATAAGGCCATCATGGTTGAAACTGGACTGAAGAAGCATAAGGAAGCGTCCAGACGCACCCGTGAGTCGGGCTCATCTTCGGGCTCGTCTTCCCAGAAGCGACGCATCTGGTTTCCCCAAGGCATGTTCCGTTCAGCAGCCCCTGCAAACAGGCCCTCTTATGCTGCACCACGCCTGCCACCTCCACCACCGAGACAGCCTCTGCCAGCTCCAGCACCTCGAGCTCCAGCACCTCGTCCTGATAGCAGACTATGCTTCAAGTGTGGCAAGCCAGGTCACCGTGCTAGAGACTGTTCTCAGAATCAGAATCAACTGGCTCTTCCATCAGCTGGCCGTGGTATTCCTCAACAGCGCAACTATAATGCCAGACCTCCTTATGGTCGTGGGCAGAGTTACCACGTCAACATGTCTGAAGCTCCAGATCAACCAGATACTGTGATGGGTACACTCCTTGTTAATTCAGTACCAGCATCTGTTTTATTTGATTCAGGAGCATCGCATTCATTCATGTCAGAACATTTTGCACTATTGCATGACGTTAAATGTGAAACACTACACCACCCTTTAGTAGTGAACACTCCCGCGGGTCGGTGTCAAGCCACCATATTCAGCCCCGAAGTCAATATTATGATTGAAGAGAGAAATTTTCAAGCTTTCCCCATTATTCTGAAATCTTCCAAGATTGATCTTATCTTGGGAATGGATTGGTTGAAGGCTCATTACGCCTCAATCAATTGTGCCACTAAAGTCGTGCATCTCCTGCACCCATCGAATGAGATAGTGAATTATCAAGCTTATCTCACCCAGAACGCTGAGGCTCAAATTTATGCCTTAAATGCGTTGAATGCTTCTCCACTTGATGGGATCGAGAATATCCCAGTTGTCTGTGACTTCCCGGATGTTTTTCCAGAAGAACTTCCAGGAATACCCCCTGCTAGAGCTGTCGAGTTCGTCATCGACTTGAAGCCTGGCACCACTCCCATTGTGAAGTGTCCCTACAAGATGCCTCCGCACCATCTTATTGAACTCAAGGAAGAAATTGATAAATCCTTAAGGAAGGGTTTCATTCGCCCTAGTTCCTCTGCCTGGGGAGCACCGTCTCTTTTCGTCAAGAAGAAAGATGGAACGAATAGGTTGGTCCAAGATTATCGTCCTATCAACCAGGCAACCATTCAGAATAAATATCCACTTCCCCGGATCAACGATTTCTATGATCAACTTGCAGGATCTTCGGTGTTTTCTAAACTCGACTTGAGGTTGGGTTATCACCAGATCCGTGTTCGCGAAGAGGATATTCCGAAGACTGCATTCGTTACTCGTTATGACTCTTACGAGTACACAGTCATGTCGTTTGGTTTAACAAACGCTCCAGCTACATTCTCCCGCCTAATGAATTACATATTCATGGATTACCTCGACAAATTCGTCGTGGTATATCTGGATGATATTCTGGTTTATTCGAAGAACAAAGAAGAACATGCTGAGCACCTTCGCCTTGTTCTCGAGAGCACCAATTATATGCCAAGTACTCTAAGTGCGAATTCTGGCTTTCTGAGGTAACCTACCTTGGACATGTCATCTCCAAGGATGGTATCGCAATTAACCCGGAGCGAGTTCAGGCTATTCTTGACTGGACCCCTCCGAAGAATGTCAAGCAAGTCAGAAGTTTCCTCGGGCTTGCAAGTTATTGTCGTCGTTTCATCGAGAATTTCTCCAAGATTGCCAAGCCCCTGACTAATCTGCTCCACAAAGGCGTTAAGTTTGAGTGGACAGACAAATGTCAGGAAAGCTTCCAGACCCTCAAGGCCAAGCTGACTTCTGCCCCAGTCCTTGCTCCTCTAGACTCTCGCAAAGATTTTGTGATCTTCTGCGACGCCTCTCGCCAAGGACTAGGTTGCGTCCTATTGCAAGAGCGAAGAGTAATTGCTTATGCTTCGCGACAACTGCGTCCACATGAAGAGAATTACCCAGTGCATGACCTCGAACTTGCTGCTGTGATTTATGCTTTGAAGCAGTGGCGTCATTACCTCCTTGGTAATCGGTGTGAGATTTACACCGATCATCAGAGCTTGAAGTACTTATTCACTCAACCGGAACTTAATCTTCGTCAGCAGCGTTGGTTGGAAACAATCACCGACTATGACTGTGGTATTTCTTTCACTCCTGGCAAAGCTAATGTGATGGCTGATGCCTTGAGCCGCAAGTCTTATTGCAACAACCTCATGGTTAAACAAGCTCAACCCCAGCTATATGAAGAATTGCGCAAGCTAAACCTCTGCATCGTCCCGCAAGGTTCTCTTAATAACCTTGTGATACAACCAGATCTTGAGAAAACTGTCAAGATTGCGCAAGCTAAAGATGCCGAAATTGGTCTAATGAAGAAAGAACTTCACCTTCAAAAGTACAGGGATTTCTCGATTGCTGAAGATGGAACCTTGTACTTCCGAGACCGCATTGTAGTACCTCGCTTCGAGCTGATGACTGACAAAGTCATGAAGGAGGCCCATGATACACCGCTATCTATCCATCCGGGTAGTACCAAGATGTATCGAGATCTTCATCAAAGGTACTAGTGGTCTAGAATGAAGCAAGATATTGCTCGTTATGTTGCCGAGTGTGACGTTTGTCGTCGCGTGAAAGCAGAACATCAGAAACCTGCTGGAATTCTGCAACCGCTCCCTATTCCTCTATGGAAGTGGGATAAAGTGCAAATGGACTTCATTACTGGTCTTCCCAAGTCCCAGAAGGGTCACGATGCTATTCTTGTCGTCGTCGACCAACTCTCCAAAGTTGCACACTTTCTGCCAGTTAAGGAGACTATTACTGCTAGTCAGCTAGCAGAGCTATATATCTCCAGAATTGTTTCACTCCATGGTATTCCTAAGGAAATCAGTTCAGACCGTGGCAGCATTTTCACTGGCCATTTCTGGGAAAGTTTCCAGAAAGCAATGGGAACTCATATCACCTGGAGTTCAGCTTATCATCCACAATCCCAAGGTCAAGTTGAGCGCGTTAATCAAGTACTCGAAGATATGCTTCGAGCTTGTGTTATATCCTTCGGTAAGAAATGGGAGGAATCTCTCCCGTATGCCGAGTTCTCTTATAACAACAGCTACCAAGCCAGCTTGAAAATGGCCCCCTTTGAGGTTCTTTATGGTCGTAAATGTCGAACCCCTCTGAATTGGTCAGAAACTGGGGAACGACCTCTTTTTGGACCGGACATCATTCAGCATGCCGAAGAACAAGTCCAAACTGTCCGGGAGAATCTCAAAGCAGCTCAAGACCGTCAGAAGAGTAATTATGATCGTAAGCGATGGGGTGTGATCTATCAACCTGGTGATCAAGCCTATCTCTGTGTCACTCCAATGAAGGGCACCCGTCGTTTCGGAATCAAGGGCAAGCTAGCTCCTCGCTATATTGGTCCATTCCACATCATGGCTAGACGTGGACAGGTGGCATATCAATTGGAGTTGCCACCACAATTCTCCCATATTCATGATGTCTTCCACGTGTCGCAACTCTGTAAGTGCTTCAAGAAATCCCCGCACCGTGCAGTGGATCATGAGATGCTCGAGCTACAAGATGATCTTTCCTATAAGGAGCATCCGATCCGCATCCTCGACGAATCTGAACGTCGAACTCGTCAGAAGACGACCAAGTTCCTAAAAGTGCAGTGGTCGAATCACACTAAAGATGAAGCCACCTGGGAACGCGAGGATCATCTTCGGGAAGAATATCCCGGACTCTTTCCTTCTACCTCCTAAATTCTCGAGACGAGAATTTCTTTTAGAGGAGGAGAACTTGTAACACCCCCTTGTAATAAGCTCTGTGACACTCTGTTAAGATTGCCAAGTCATGATCATTTGCAGTGCCAAGTCATATGGGTTAATGATCCAATTCAAATTCACATCTGAAAATCAACTCAAATTCAAAAGTGAATTATAAAGTTGATCAAACACTGTTGGGAAAATGTTCATTAAATGGCAAATAATTCAGGAACATTTCTAAAACGAATATCAAAATATTTGGAGTTGGAAAAGTGACTCAAACAAGATGAAACATCACCTAAACAGAATATTCAAATCCATTTAAAATCATTTCAAACATAAATGAACTCCAAATCTGCCCAAACCACTTTTTGGTGAGAGATAATATTGCATTGCAATATTTGGGCCAACTTCCACATTTTTCAAAAGAGCACAAGTGGCCTAATCATTTTGAAACAGAAAAAAAATAAAAGAAAAGGAAGAAGAGAAATAAAAAGAAAAGAGAACGCTACTGTTGGCTGGGCCTAAGTGCACAGTGTGCAGCCCAGTCCAACAGCAGCCCACCCCTTCTCCCTCCTCGTGCGTGTCGGCACGCCCCTGGCCGCGCTCGCCCGCGCCAGCCGGGCGGCGACACGGCGATGGCGCCGACGCCACCGACAGCCAGAGGATAAGGAGGAGCTCCCTCGGCCTCCTCTCCGTTCCTATCCACTTCCCCTCACCCGCTCGCCCTCTTCCTCCTTCCTTCCCCTTAGATCCACGCGAGGCCGAACGGATCCACCGCCGTTCGTCGCCGTTCTCGTGGCCAGCGACGCCGCCTCGCCTCGCCATCGTGTCCAGGAGATGCGCCGTGATCGACCAGTCGCCTGCTCCCTCGAATCGTAGCATGGAGGCTCTGCAACTGCTGCTCACTGTCGCCCCCTTTCTTCCTCGACTCCGGAGCTCGCCGGCGGCCGCGACCCTCTCTGCTGCTACTAAACTGCCACGGGTTTTTCTTGACCATGCGGTGAGCTCCCCTCTCCCCTCTGTCCTTCCCTGAGCTGCTCAGCCTCGCTCTATCTAGGACGCCACCGCAGCCGAGCTCCGACCGTCGCCGCGTTAGCCATTGCCGAGCCCCCGAGCTTCTGCAGCTTGAACCAGCTGCGCCAACGCGCTCCTGGAGGTCCGTAGCTCCACCCTAGCTAGCTAGCATGCGTGAAAGCGCCGCGTAGCCCCGAAACCATCGACACCCGAACTCCGGCCGCCGCGCGCGAGCTCGCCGGCGACGTTTCCGGCCAAGACAGGCCGCGCCACCGCTCGCGTTGAACGCGGCACGGTCTCCTCGTTCGAACGCGCCGCTCCGCGCTCGTTTTGGCCCTCTGTGGCCGAAACCCGCCGCACACCCGTGCCCTCCGCCGCGTTTCGATGTCGCCGGCGGCTAAACGCCGGTCGCCGCCAGCATGGCTGGCGTGGGGTCCACTCTGGGACGCTGACCAGTGGGCCCCCTGGC
This sequence comes from Thinopyrum elongatum, assembly GCA_011799875.1. Taxonomy (NCBI): domain Eukaryota; kingdom Viridiplantae; phylum Streptophyta; class Magnoliopsida; order Poales; family Poaceae; genus Thinopyrum; species Thinopyrum elongatum. The sequence goes on along the minus strand of CM022301.1, from coordinate 212,755,304 downwards.
CATTTTGACCACGTTGACCACGGTCAACCGTGGTTACTGTTCACCCCTGAGGCTGACATGTGGGTCCCATTCGATAATTAAACTAATTAAGCACTGTTAAAAAATAAAAGTTAATTTGTTAAGTTAATGTGACACTGACAGAAGGGCCCCACTTGGCTAATTAAATCTGTTAATTAGTGTAATCCACTGATTAGCCTAAACAGAGGCTGACATGTGGGTCCCACTGGACCCACATGTCATATTTGACTGGTCAGCAATGCTGTTGACCGCTGACGTCACAATGACGTCATGCTGACGTCATAATTCATTTTCTGTGATTAAAGTAATTCCAGAAATTCAAATAAACTTCGAAAATTAATAACTTTTAAACCGTAGCTCGGATCGAAAAAGTTAAAACATGAAAGTTGCTCAGAACGACGAGACGAGTCTGATCGTGCCGTCTGTTTCTCCATCGGAACCCCCTACGTAGAAGAACTCGTAACTCCGGACCCGAATCCGGCAGATGAATAGTGCACACACATCGGGTATTAAATCCCAGAATAGTTCTAAAAATAACTAAAATTACTTAGATGCATATTTAGGCAACCCTGCACTGCATCATAGCATCACACGCACCGTATTGCATTTGTTTGCATTATGTTTACCTGTTTCTTCCCCCTCTTCTCTCTCGGTAGACCCCGACGTTGACGTAGCTCCCGAGGCAGACGCAGCTCAGGAGTACGACTACGTCCCCGACGATACCACTGAAGACCTTGCCCTTGCCCCCGAGCAAACAGGCAAGCACCCCCATTTTGAACATGCCTATATCTCCTATTCTCTTCTCTCTTATGCTTGCATTAGAACTGCTACTGCTACTGTTTCCTATATCTGTTGCATAGCCTGTTTATTGTAACCTGCCTTGCTACCTTACTGGTTATCCTAGACTGCTTAGTATAGGTTGCGTAGAGACACGACAGAGACCTCCACTTGATCCCGACTGCCCTGCTGGATATCAGAAGACCCGATCATCGGGATTGAAGACCAGACCCTGGCACCGCACATCACTTCCCCTTAGTTGCCGACACTGCTGGGTTATCGTCGAGTGCCGAGGGTGATACCTCGTCAGCACTTCTGATGTTAACCTTGTAGGTTAGTTACTCGGTCGTGGTAAGCGAGGGTGATTCCTCCTACACCACCCCCGATAACGACATCGTCGTGCAACCTCTCAAGTGTGGACCTCGAGGGTGATTCCTCCTTCGTTCACCTTGATGATAACATCGAGCGGGAATTCCGTCGAGGGTGATTCCTCAGGGTTCCCTTCGGTGTCAGACACACAGTTACCTTGGATATTATGACTTGCACTAAACCATGATACTAAAGACGGGTCGGCCCCGAGGGGTACCCGCGCGAGCTTAACGCGAAGTGATGTGGAGTCGGGTTGACCTGGATGGTGCCCGCAAGATAACTACGAGGCGTGGCCGGGCATTCTTAGCCCTTGCCGCAAGTCCTCGAGACGGGGCGACGGGGTCACATCGATCGTGAGTCTCTGCTCGTTTCCGCGCGCTCCTAATCCACTATGGTTTGGATATTTGATCCGAGGGGCCTCTGGCCCGATAGCACTAACCATCACGCGGGCATAGTATGGGCGTTCTGCGTCGTATACTTCAGCCGAAGCTTAATAGACGTCAGCAACTGAGCGGCACACGCTGGGTTGGACTGGGAACGCAACCGCGCTTGTATTAAGGGGTTGCTAGGTCTGCTCACCGGCGGTGTACGCAACGTGCAGGAGCGTCCGGGGCGATGGCCCAAGACCCCTGGGGGCATAGGTTAGTCCGGCGTGCTGACCTCTCTGTTAAGTATTTGGTCGGGTTGCGGCGTGTTGCTTAGCCGAGGCCGGGCATGACCCAGAAAAGTGTGTCCCGCCGGAGTTAAGCGAGCGTGGTGGGTAAGTTGGTGCACCCCTGCAGGGAAGAAATTTCTATCGATAGCCTGTCCTACGGTAACGGACACTCGGAGTTGTATCCCGATCGGTACAACTAGAACATGTGATGAGAACTGGATAGTACGGCTCTGGGATTGCTTTCTCGCAGGGAGTCGAGAAAGGATCTCAGGTCGAGGTTGATGATACTACTATTACTACTTTACATTATGTTCATCTGCTCTCTCCTGATGCTGCAAGACTGTCGAAGATTGTTGAAGATGCTAGTCTTCGATAGGACTAGGTTTCCCCCTCTATTCTGGCATTTCTGCAGCCCAGTCCACATATACAGCCATTCCTTTGACAATGTTGCATATGTAGTGTAGATCCTTGCTTGCTGAGTACTTCAGATGAGTACTCACGTTTGCTTTACTTTCTTTTTCCCCCATATTCCATTTGATGCCACCAGATGACGGAGCCCCTGAGCCAGACGCCCCAGCCGACGACCAGTACTACTACCCGCCTGGCGAGTACTACTACTACGAGGAGCCGACTGACGACCAGGAGTAGGATCGGAGGGTCCAGGGCAGGAGGCCTACGCCTTTCGATCGTAGTATTTTATTTTACCCCGCCTCTTTGAAGGCCTATTTCTCTCTCTCTCTGTAATATATCTGTACTCAGATATCTGATGCTTCCGCTGACTCTTGTATGCCATCGAGCTATGTATTCGAGCCCTCGAGGCCCTGGCTTGTAATATAAAGCTTGTATGACTTTATTTATGTTTTAGAGTTGTGTTGTGATATCTTCAAGTGAGTCCTTAGGCTTGATCGTGCGCATTTGCGTGTATGATTAGTGCACGATTAAGCCGGGGTCGTCACAGCAGAACACTCCATCAACATCCTCGACCGTATGATACATGCCCGGGTTCCTATAGGCCTTCGCTCCCAACAAACTAGGGAGGTGGTTGTATGCTTATTTCCATCTACCATACAAAATTCTAAGAGCGACTTGCTTGGACTTCCACATCTTTCGGTACTTCACTTTGTATCCAAACTTATCGTCTAACCAACTCATCATCAACTTCATCTTAATGGTTGGATCCTTGGCTATATATTTCGTGTATTTGTAACCGATGAATTCAGAGGTCAGCTGGCGGTTTGTCTTATGTGCTTTAGCGGTTGGCGGTTTGCATTGGTGAATGGCTTGGTAATTAGGTATCTTCCACCATCCATCTTTCATGATTCTTGCATGGACTTTCCATGAGCATCCTTTTGTCTCACATTTCATGTTGTATCGCTTCTTGTAGTCTGACTGAACAACTAAGAAAGGCCTATGGTGCTTAACAACATATCACACAGCCACATCATGTATTCTAGTATATGCTCAAACAACCTTTCATTAGGTAGGATTTATCAGACTCCTTGGATGTACTATTTTGGCACGTACTCAGCTCAATCGTAGTACTCATGCCACCATCAACTATAGCCTTACAGGCAAGGCTAACATCATAGAACAATGGTATTCGAGGACCCCGACCGGTGATATTTGTGTACGAATCTGCTTCGTTCACTGTGAATCCATCCTCGTCCAAATCATTCTTACGGCCATCATACTTCGAGTCATCGTTGTAGGAACGCTGATACATGATCGCAGGGTCCATGTCCTTATGCCTGCATGACTTGAGTTGCTATGTCACCAAGATCGTTGGTGTGCCTCTCATCCTCTTGCTCGGAGTCATCACCATCATCATTCACTGATGCACCACCCTAAGTCTCATTTACTTGATTCACATTGACATAATCAACTTGTTCATTAACTTGGTGAACATATTTCTCCTCGAATTCATCCGATTGGCTAATAGGAGGTTGGCACATTACATTGGCGACCTACACTTAAACTATTTCCTCAATAACTCACACACTTCTACTTGGGCTCATATCATCCAATGAGGTTCAGTTCAAGTCAACATGAAATAGAGTACCTTTGACCTTAGTGGCAAATAATTCAAGTGATTTGACTTCTGAGGACGCAACAACCTCCTTGCATGCACCCCGTTGCAAATCCGACTTGATAGGCATCTTCTTCATTAGAGACTTATGCCATGTCCCAACATCATATCTTACTAATAGTTCAACTTGGTCAAATCCATCCAATTTAACACGATCCATATTTGTTCCACAACTTCCTCATAACTAGGAATTGTAGACAACACTTCCTCGTTGTTAAAAATCTTGCCATTCATAAATGTTGCCTTGTCAACATAATGAACATTCACGATTCTCGCCATCTAAAAACAATGGAAACGTAAATACCTAAAAGTATCAATGACAAATCTACCATATGGCATAAAAACAAACTAGAATAATTTCTAATACAAACCCTAACCCTGAACCTTGTCCATCGACATCACAAACCACCAATATTTGACAAACCCTACTCATTACTACACACCACAGACATCATATTAGTCACAATTTCAGCCATGCAAGAATGGATTTAGGAGAAATTGTCAAAACTAGGGTTAGGGGTCACATAGACAATGCCATCCAAATATACAACTCCAACCAACCAAAACTTGGTGGATGAAGGAGGTTACCTCAACGAATGAAGAAGACATTGAATCCATGGATAGATGCCACATATTTGAAAGGATTTGAAAGAGGAATGAGTGGAGGAGAGATAAGGGGAGAGGGTTGTAGCTCGGGTGGGAACGAGGAGGCAGAGAGTGGGGTGAGTGATGGGTGGAAGTCCATCCGCCGACCCGCGACCAATTCCCTATTCAGGGCAGTAACGTCAGGGACTCTGGCGTTTTCAGAAAAGCTGGCGAATTTGGTGTTTCTCCATTGCCACGTAAGCAGTCAACGGTGACTATGCCATGTCGTGGGTCAGGCTAGAAATGTTGGGACTTCAACGTATCTATGTGGAGCAGAAACGCCATACGGTTGGGCGTTTAACAAAAAGATTAGATCATGGTAAAGTTTCTAAAAGGGTCAATATGTTCCAATCTTTCCATTAAGGATCAAAATAGTGATTTTGGCGAGACTCAGCTTGGGCACTTTTATGAGTTGGGCGCTTTAACCATTCAGCCATAGATGCTTAACAGGGATCATCATACATCGTAAATAACCAGTTTTCATATAGAAAGACATATCATATAAAAATGAAATCGAAAATATTCCGAGATGGTAAATATTCCGAGATGACTATGAAAACACCTCTCTGGATCCTTAAATTGAAAGAGAGATTCAGAGGGCATGCAATTTGCACATGCAAGCAACCTGGTATGATTTTTTTACGTGCATGCTTGGTGTCTATCAGATATTTTCATCTTTTTCTAGTACTAGTGCTATTTGTGAAGGATTATATGCACATGCGCACAATATAAATCTCATCATCGCCTAAGTAAAATGTGTATCAAGTGATCAAGAGATACGCGCACTTGTCTACATCCAATACTCACTCCGTTCCAAAATATTCAAAGCTTTAGGTTTGTTTCAATTCAAAAAAAATGACCAACTTTATAATTTTTTTTGCCAATAGCAGCAACATTAAGTATATATAGTACTATGAAAATACATGTTATAAAAAATCTAACAAAATTAATTTAATGTTGTAAATGTTGGTATATCTTTTACAAACTTATTTTTTTTAAATAGAACTTTAAATATTTGGAAACAAAAGGAGTAGTAAATATTGTTTTTGAATCCACCATCAAGGCATTTTATTACCCAAATAATAAGTGTAACACGTATGGCACAAAGCACTTCGGTCCTAACGTTTTTTACCTAAAATTTCCATCTAAACAGGGAAAAACTAAACCCAAAAAAATTTAAAACTTGTCATCCGAAAAGAAGTTGCCATATTTGACAACTAAACTTGCCATCCTCACGTTACTAAATTTGTCATAAAAATGTTCGAAGTTGTCATGTGTGGTGCCACAAGTGTGGCACTTATCAGGGTCCTTTTATTACTAAAATAGGTGGTGCATCATTTTTTTGAACTTAGCACAAACGGAGACGCACATGCACTCATCCTTATGAACGCACGCACGTAGACTCTCTCGCTGTGTGCATCTCTGAGAGACTGAGCCGGCATATCCTCTGTAACGTATCCTCCCACTATACGAACATCGTCGGAAGTCTAAAATACGAGTACAATATTAAGTCTTGGACTTGAACCCTGATGAATTGTTTTAGTACAAAGAACCTAATCATCTGACTCAGTTCGCTTGGAAATCAAGAAGGCAGCGATTATACATTAAAGAAGGAGCTATTAGACTCCATTTTTTAGTGGATTACTCCCCACGGAAGCTTCGTGCAGCCGTCACCTTTCCGAAAAAGCCCAGGTTTTTTTTGCCTTCCCTGAGTGGTCTTCGGTCTGCCTCGTTTTCGATGGTTTTAGGGGCATGACGGCGCAGTGGATCTTGCCAACAAAATGGCTCTGTTTTTAGATATTTTTTTAATTTTTAGAGTGAATTCCGGTTTTTACCCCTTATTTTGACATTTTTAACACTAATTACCCCATTTAGCGAGATTTCATCCGTTTTACCCCATTTAGCGAAAGTGTTGCCAAAATTTACCCTATTTACACTTTTTGAGCGTTTTGACCGGTGGGTCACTATTGTCATGTCCAACTGGCATGCCACGTTAGTGGTTTTTCCTTACTATTTTTCTCACTGCTGAACCCGGTCGTGCAGCTTCGCCCGACCGGCTCAGCACGATGGAGGTCGCTTGCGTCACATCCAACACACAACGTCCGAGTTGGTCACACGCCACGTTCATCTCCTGTCGCTTCTCGCCTGCATTGCTCGCCCCAATCAAACGTGCAAACTGATTTCCTTATAAGCATCAAATTCCTCTAGCATGTTCATCATGCCTGCATCATCTTTAAACTCAACCATGAAGTTCCCGTTGGCCCCCTTCTTCTGATAATAAACACTATCCCAAGGGTTGAAACCCAATTCCTTCATCTTCTCCTTTATATGAAAATAACTAATGAAATCCCTCTCAAGCATCTCTGGCTCTGGATTCTTGTGCTCACGGACATGTGAAAATATGCCTAACACTCCACATCTTGGTTGACATCTGCTTTGTGCAAGAAAAATAAAAATGAATTAGTGGCTGCAATCATTATATACTCTAATAAGGTAAACAAACATGTTTTGGCATGCATCCTAAACAGCTAGCAAGTAGCAACAAATGCTATCACCTCTGTACAAAATACAACAATAAAGGCAGGCACATACATGTATTAACTCTCTACCACGGTCAACATATTTGCTAGCTAGATATTCAGATATGTAGGTGCACCAGAGTTAGTAAAAATAGTATATTTACAACACTTTAATCTGATCCACAGAATCACACATACTTAAGGCCGTATATGTTAATACTGAAGAAAAATATACATGATTTCAGATTATATCAGTAAAAACTTCTCCTACAATTTATTCAATGGTAACATGCCACACTGATCAAGTATAGTTGTCACATCAGAATACTTCAAACCGGAAACGAGTTTAGTAGGGAGAAAATAAGCAGGAAAAAACCGTCGTCGTGGTATGCCAGCTGAACCTGACAATTGTGACCCGCTGGTTATAACGCACACAAAATATTAAACAGGGTAAATTATGGCAACACTTTTACTAAATGGGGTAAAACGGATGAATTTCTACTAAATGAGGTAATTAGTGTCAAAAATGTCAAAATAGGGGGTAAAAACCGGAATTCACTCTAATTTTTATTAAGGTTTGTGTCCTGTTTAGGAAAATGAGACGACGACGGCTCTCTGAAGATGGAATAAAGTTCTTCCTGCCTAGTCCCTGTCCCAGTGATGCTTCTAGCATCGTCGGTGGGTGTGTGGAGATGTGTCTCCGATGGATTTGTCCTTGGTGGTTTTGCTTGGATCTGGTCATAGTTCGTCTACGTTCGTGTGTCTTCAGTTAAGATCATTCCGATCTACGCTACTCTTCGACGCTAATGATTGTTGTTCTGGTGCGCTGGTCCTATCGGAGCTTAACAAAACGACTTTTCGATTGTCTACTACAACAAGTTTTGCTCGGTTCCAGCAAGAGAGGAATGATGACGGCGGCACACCTTCAGCTGGTTTTAGTGCTTGTAGTCGTCGCTAGATGGTATATAGATCTGAATGTAATTTTTATTATTTTTTGTGTTTGTTGTATTGAATATGGAAAGATTGAAAGATTTCCCAAAAAAGACTTCAATTTGGGTGCTTTCTGAAACCTGTACTCGTGACAAGTGACGTGTCTGAAACGTGTACGTCGCGCGTGATAGCCGCTTAGGGCGCCCGCCTGGTTTGTAGTCATCCTCTCAGGCGACGTGCATATGACCTGGCATGGCACAGGCGACGTGCCGCAACGTTAACATCCCAGTCAACGCAGATGAGCCCCATATCCTGTGCCTATCCATAGCTCGTACGGGCTCAAAATTGTTGTGTGGCCACTTGACGTCAACCGTGCACCGGTGCATGCCAACTAGCGAAGTTTGGCTCCACTAGTGCTGGAATACTTTCGTGGGAATAGCTAAAAATCGGTATTGATTCTTAGGCCAACCCCAACATTAGATGTCCGTTTTATCTGAATTTTATCTGTTTGAGTTGGTCGAATGAACGATCCTTTTCAGTTTTGGTCGGGGATGTGCGTGCGTCTCAACCGACACATGTGAAATTGTGTTTGTCTTTTGAACTTAAATTTAAACATAAAATACATAAAACTAATTAAAATTTAACTTATATACTGGTACATTAAGTCCAAAAGTACTCCGGTTCTCCATTAAACTTGAACTAAAACTAAAGAAAATAAAAAGAAACTAGTGAGGAAACCCTAGATTGGCTGTTAGCCGCCGTCGCCGTCATCCTAGTCTTCTTCTTCATCCTCGGTGAGGTCGATGAATGGCGGTGGCTGCCAGGTATGAGGTCACCGTCCGCTACAATTTAGTTTAGTTTTACTAGATTTTTGTTGAACTGACAAAATATCATCTAGTTTAAATAAAATATATCAAACTTATGTCCGCTTACATGAATTTCATCGCGTCTGCGTGAGTTATGTCTGAATTTATTTGTATTGTAGACGGACATTTACGACGAGCGTTGGATGCCCGGCTCCCCTATCAATACCCGCAAACAAGTACTATTCATTTTGGAGTCCGGCACTGGAGATGCCCTTTTTTCTTTTGAAATAAACATTGACTTTATTAATTAAAATAATTGTTACATCGTCAATAAGAAAAGGTACAGAATCATTAAAGGTACAAAATCATTCATAGGCTTCTCAAATCAATCCACAAAAAATTTCGCTAGCCTAGCAAGCTCATGAGCCACCTTATTTGCTTCCCTATTACAATGTTCGAATCTAATAAGAGGACAATCACAAGCCATAAAATAGTAATCATCAAACACTGTAGCCGCCGCTCGCACCAATTGTCCTCCATTCTTTATTATGTCAATCACTTTCATATTTTCAGAATTAACAACAAGATGATTGCAACCCGCCTTCTGTGCAAGGAATAATCCAAACTTTAGAGCCAAAACTTCTCCTGCTAATACATCAACGCATCAATTAATCCTCCAATTTTCACCAACGATGAACCTTCCTTTGTCACCTCTCAGGACCGCCCCAGCTTTACCCCTAAGCAGATCATGATCCAAAGAGGCATCAACATTCAGCTTAACAAAATCCATAGGAAGGTATGCTCCACCCCCATGTTTTACTAGTTGCATTAGGGGAGTAGGCATTAACATAGTTTGCCGTTATGGCACGAGCCCCCATTGAAGTTTGGTTTGCATATTAAAACTTTCCTTCATGAACCATTTTACGTCTATCCCACCATAAAAACCAAGCTGTTATAGTGATCAACTCACGTGTGTTCTGGAGGCCCAATATAGATAATTCTTGATCTTGCATAAGGAGTAAGAATTCTAGTACCGCCTCTCACGCACGATCAACACCACAAGCATTATTGATCACCTCGTATCATCCAAATTTGTCCCAAACCTCTTTCACCTTCTGACACAGAAACAAGGCGTGTTTTGTATCTTCTGGTCCATTCGAGCATGATGGGCGGATAGGCGTAACTTTCATGTGTCTATTAGCAAGCGTAACTCGGCACGGGAGGTTTCCATGCAATGTATGCCAAATGAAAAAATTTACCTTTGCCAGACAAGATAATTTCCAAATTACCCCAAATAGGATTGACATTGGTTCTATCCATACCATGTGTATGTTGCAATTTTTTCCTCCAAATAAGTAGACCGAACGGTGAAGAAACCATTTTTTTATAGCTCCAAGCAATGAAGTCCGACATATGTATGCATGGGGAGGGGAATCGCTAACACCCTTTGAGCATCAATTGGCCACAACGTTTGTCTCACCAAATCTTCATCCCAAGAATTCGTGACTAGGTCAATGAGATCACAAACCTTGACCCCTTCTAGGAGTAATAATTTTTCTATTCGGACAGTTTGGGATCTCATCATCTCTTCAAATATTAATATTTTGTCCATTTTCAACTTGCCAGATATAACCATTTTATAGAGAATTCACTCCCGCCATAATACTTAAAAGAGGAACCCTATTTTAGGCTTGCACTCATTAAATCACCCTTCGGAAAATATTTAGCTCTCAAGATAGTAGCACATAAAGACTCAGGATTATCAAGCAGACGCCACGTTTGTTTGGCTAATAAAGGCAGACTGAACAGTGTATATCTCGACCATACCTCCTTGGTCTTTTGGGACACAGATCTTCCACCACCCCATCCAATGCATTCTCTTCTAATTGTCCTCGTCACCCCATCAAAATTGCGACGTCGCGTCAATGCTTTTTTTATAATTTTTGTTAGGAATTTTAAAGACGGACATTGGATATGCCCTTAGCTTACCATCAGGTTACATGCATCTTCCCATTAAAAATGAGATTTTCAACTGACGTAGGTGCCACAGAAACATCTTTCTGTGCTGCGCTACTCTCTTTTCAACAACCTCATCAAGTTCTATGTTCCTCCCACTCAATTCTTTCGAGAGAAACTCTTTCTCGAGAAAGGACCCGTTCTTAGCGACAAACACTTTGCCCTCGGATCTGAGATATAAGGTATACCCAATCGTCTCCTTTGGGTATCCTATGAAGACGCATTTCTCCGCTTTGGTTTTGAGCTTTTCTGGCTGAAGCCTTTTAACATAAGCATCGCAGCCCCAAACCTTAAGAAACGACAGCTTAGGTTTCTTGCCAAACCATAGTTCATACGGTGTCGTCTCTACAGACTTAGATGGTGCCCTATTTAAAGTGAATGCAGCTGTTTCTAATGCATAACCCCAAAACGAGAGTGGCAGATCGGTAAGGGACATCATAGAACGCACAATGTCCAATAAGGTACGATTACGACGTTCGGACACACCATTACGCTGTGATGTTCCAGGTGGCGTCAGTTGTGAAACAATTCCACATTGTCTTAAGTGATTGCCAAACTCATAACTCAGTTATTCTCCCCCCTCGATCGGATCGTAGAAATTTAATCTTCTTGTTACGATGATTCTCAACTTCACTCTAAAATTGCTTGAACTTTTCAAACGTTTCAGACTTATGCTTCATTAAGTAAATATACCCATATCTATTCAAATCATCGGCAAAGGTGAGAAAGTAACGATATCCACCGCGCGCGTCAACACTCATTGGACCGCACACATCAGTATGTATGATTTTCAACAAGTCACTTGCCCGTTCCATTGTTCCGGAAAATGAGGTTTTGGTCATCTTGCCCATGAGGCATGGTTCGCATGTGTCAAGTGATTCAAAATCAAGTGACTCCAAAAGTCCATCAGCATGGAGTTTCTTTATGCGCTTTACACCAATATGACCTAAGTGGTAGTGCCACAAGAAAGTGGTACTATCATTATCAACTCTATATCTTTTGGCATCAATGTTATGAACATGTGTATCATCACTATCGAGATTCAATAAGAATAAACCCCTCACAATGGGTGCATGACCATAAAAGATATTACCCATATAAATAGAATAACCATTATTATCTTATTTAAATGAGTAACCGTCTCGCATTAAACAAGATCCAGATATAATGTTCATGCTCAACGCAGGCACTAAATAATAATTATTTAGGTTTATCATTAATCCCGATGGTAATCAAAGAGCGACCGTGCCGACGGCGATCACATCAACCTTGGAACCATTTTCCACATGCATCATTACTTCATCCTTCGCCAGCCTTCGTCTATTCCGTAGTTCCTGTTTAGAGTTGCAAATGTGAGCAACTGCACCGGTATCAAATACCCAGGCACTACAACAAGAGCTGGTAAGGTACACATCAATAACATGTATATCATATATACCTTTGTTGACGTTGTCCCCCTTCTTGTCGGCCAGATACTTGGGGTAATTTCGCTTCCAGTGGTCAGTTCCCTTGCAATAGAAGCACACAGTTTCCGGCTTGGGTCCAGCCTTGGGTTTCTTCACAGGAGGAGCAACTGCTTTGCCACTCTTCTTGAAGTTTTCCTTCTTTCCCTTGCTCTTCTTGAAACTAGTGGTTTTATTGACCATCAACACTTGATGCTCCTTCTGGATGTCTGACTCAACGACTTTCAGCATCGCGAATAGCTCGGAGATTGACTTGTTCATCCCTTGCATGTTATAGTTCAACACAAAGCTCTTGTAGCTAGGTGGTAGCGATTGAAGAACTCTGTCAGTGACCACCTCAGGCGGGAGCTCAACTCCCAACTCAGCCAGATGGTTGTAATGCCCAGACATTCTAAGTATGTGCTCACTGACAAAGCCGTTCTCCTCCATCTTGCAGGCATAGAACTTATCGGAGGTCTCATACCTCTTGATCCGGGCATTTTTCTCAAAAATAAACTTCAACTCCTGGAACATCTCATATGCTCCATGACGTTCAAAACGCCTTTGAAGTTCCGGTTCTAAGCCATACAACACGGCGCACTGAACTATTGAGTAGTCATCAACACGTGACTGCCAGGCGTTCACAACATCCAGAGTTGCTGGAGGGGGTGGTGCACCAAGCAGTGCATCAAGGTCATAAGACTTTTGGGCAGCCGTGAGGATAATCCTCAGATTACGGGCCCAGTCCACAAAGTTGCTTCCATCATCTTTCAGCTTAGCTTTCTCTAGGAACGCATTAAAATTCAGGGGAGCTACTGCGCGAGCCAATGATCTACAACATAATTTGCAAAGAATACTTAGATTATTGTTCAAGATAATGAGTTCAATTAATCATATTATCTAAGAACTCTCACTCAAATCAACATCCCTCCAGTTGTCCAAGTGTAAGAGCATCTCCACTCGTTCGGCGCCCCCGGGGATGAAAATAGTGCCTCCTGGGGGCGAGCCGGCGTTATTTTCGCCGTGGGGGTGGTCGGGTTCCCACTCGTCGCCCCAAGTTGGCCCCCAGACGCCCTTTTTTGAAAAAAAAAGTTCGGCTAAAATTTATAGAATTTGGACAAAATTCATTCATATTTGTACATAATTCAAAAGACATAACTTAAAACCTAAAACTACGCCGCCGCCCACCGCTCCGTGGAGGTGGCGGCGGCCGAAGCCGTTGGCCGCCGCTCCGTCGCCGGGGAATCAGTGTGCCATCGACGGTGGCTTCAGATGGGGAGAAAGAGATGGGTTGTCGGTGGCGAGAGAGGGGCTGCGGTGAGGAAGTGTGTGGCCAGCGGCGAGGGAGAGCAGTACTTATAGCGGCGGGTGGGCGGCGAGCGAGCGGCAGCCTTGTGGACGCGTGGCGGCACGGCTTCACTGCGCCGCCCGTGAGGAATCAATAGAAGGCTGACCGGCGGCAGCCTTCGCATTGATTCCCCGCGGGAAAACGAGGCGATGAGGATGACGAATGCGCCTAGTCGCTGACTCGGCGGGTCCACCAGTATTTCACGCCAAAAATGTTTCCCCCGGCGCCCCTGGGCGCCCCCAGCGCGCCGGGTTCGGCCTGGGTCCGCCGGCGCCAAATTCGGCCCTAACTGGCGAAAAGTGGGCTTGTGGGGGCGCGACTGGGCCCTTTTTTTTCTCGCCGGCGATAAAAAAGGCCTTGGGAGGGCTGTTGGGGGGTCGAGTGGAGATGCTCTAACATGATCCAGATTCACCAACCCAAGTCCAATCATCACGTGAGATGAGGTGGTTTCAATGGTGAACATCTCCATGTTGATTATATCTACTATATGACTCATGTTCGACCTTTCGGTCTCTTGTGTTCCGAGGCCATGTCTGTACATGCTAGGCTCGTCAAGTTCAACCCAAGTGTTCCGCATGTGTAAAACTGGCTTGCACCCGTTGTATGCGAACGTAGAGTCTATCACACCCGATCATCACGTGGTGCTTCGAAACGACGAACTTTCACAACGGTGCACACTTGGGGAGAACACAATTTTATCTTAAAATTTTAGTGAGGGGTCACCTTATAATGCTACCGTCGTCCTAAGCAAAATAAGATGCATAAAAGGATTAACATCACATGCAAATCATAAGTGACATGATATGGCCATCAACTTGTGCTTTCGATCTCCATCTTCAAAGCACCGACATGATCTCCATCGTCACCAGCATGACAACATGATCTCCATAATCATGATCTCCATCATCGTGTCACCATCGGGGTTGTCACGCCAACCATGCTTCTACATCTATTGCTACCGCCTAGTGATAAAGTAAAGCATTACATAACGCTTAAAGATTGACACGCAGGTCATACAATAATTAAAGACAACCCTATGGCTCCTGCCGATTGCCGTATTCATCGGCATGCAAGTCGTGACAATCTATACAAAACATGATCATCTCATACATCAAATATATCTCATCATACCTTTGGCCATATCATATCACAACATACCCTACAAAAACAAGTTAGACGTCCTCTACTTTGTTGTTGCATGTTTTACGTGGCTGCTATGGGTGACTAGTAAGAACCGTTCTTACCTACGCAAAGCCGCAACGGTGATATTCAAGTTGCTATTTAACCTTCTACAAGGACCGCCTTTGTCGACTCCGATTCAACTAAGGTGGGAGAGACAGACACCCGCCAGCCATCTTTACGCAACAAGTTGCATGTCAGTCGATGGAACCGGTCTCATATACGTGGACATGTAAAGTTGGTCCTGGCCCCTTCATCCCACAATACCGCTGAATCAAAATAATACTAAGGAAGGAAGCAATCTGAATATCAACGCACACAAACTCCTTTGTGTTCTACTCATGATGTCATCTACGCATAGACCTAGCTCATGATGCCATTGTTGGGGAACGTTGCATGTGAAACAAAAAAAAATTCCTACACTCACCAAGATCAATCTAGGAGATGCACATCTACCAGAGGAGAGTGATGTCTACATACCCTTGTAGACCGAAAGCGTTAACGATCTAGAGATCGTGGTTGGCGTAGTCGTACTCGCGTCGAGATCTAATCCGATCCAAGTACCGCACATGCGGCACCTCCGAGTTTAGCACACGTACGGCTCGGCACCGTCCTCTCCTTCTTGATCCAGCAAGGGAGGGAGAGGAGGTAGATGAGATCTGGACCAACACGACGGTATGGAGGTGGTGGTGGCAGCAGAATTTCGGCAGGGCTTCGCCAAGCGCGTACCAGTGAAACATGGGAGGAGTTGGGAGAGGTAATGAGCAAGGGCCCCCAACGCGTCCCCACCTTTATATAGGCGTGGAGGGGGCTGGTGACTTTCCCTCCAAGGCCCTAGGGTCGTTGGTCAAAGGGGGAGGAAGGAAATCCCTCCTTTCCTTCCCCACCGAGGATCCTGATCTTATCCCTTCGGGATATGATACTATTCCTTTTAAGGGAGGATCTTGGTGTGCCTAGACCAGGGTTGTGGGGACTTTCCCCACTACCCACATTCATGTGGGTCCCCCATGCTGGTGGGCCCCACTCCGGTACCTTCTAGAACCTTCCCGGTACAATACCAAAAAAACTCAAAAAATTTCCGGAACCCCAATAACAACTTTCCATATATGAATATTTACCTCCGGACTATTCCGGAGCTCCTCGTGACGTCCCGGATCCCATCCGGGACTCCGAACAACCTTTGGATTTTCCACTATTAATATCTCAATACTACCCTAGCGCTACCGAACATTAAGCGTGCGACCCTACGGGTTCGGGAATATGCAGACATGACCGAGACTCCTCTCCAGTCAATAACCAATAGCGGGACCTGGATGCCCATATTGGTTCCTACATATTCAACGAATATCTTTATCGGTTAAACCACGATGTCAAGGATTCAGCTAATCTCATATGCAGTTCCCTTTGTCCATCGGTATGTTACTTGCCTGAGATTCGATCGTCGGTATCTCCATACCTAGTTCAATCTCGTTACCAGCAAGTCTCTTTACTCGTTCCGTAATACAAGATCCCGTGGCTAACTCCTTAGTCACATTGCTTGCAAGCTCATTGTGATGCTGTATTACCGAGTGGGCCCCGAGATACCTCTCAGTCATACAGAGTGACAAATCCCAGTCTCGATCCATGCCAACTCAACAGACACCCTCGGAGATACCTGTAGAGCATCTTTATAGTCACCTAGTTACGTTGCGACATTTGATACACACAAGGTACTCCTCCGGTGTCAGTGATTTGCATGATCTCATGGTCATAGGAACAGATACTTGACATGCAGAAAACGATAGCAATAAACTTGATACGATCATATGCTACGTTTATAGTTTGGGTCTTGTCCATCACATCATTCTCCTAATGATGTGATCCCATTATCAAATGACAACTCGTGTCAATGGCTAGGAAACCATAGCCATCTTTGATCAACGAGCTAGTCCTGTAGAGGCTCACCAGGGACATGTTGTTGTCTATGTATCCACACATTTATTTGAGTTTCCGGTCAATACAATTATAGCATGGATAATAAACGATTATCATGAACAAGGAAATATAATAATAACCACTTTATTATTGCCTCTAGGGCATATTTCCAACAAACTTCCCACACTTCCCACCACTTGCCGTGCACATTAATGGGACTTAGAGATTAACCAGGGACTATTATCTTATATGGTCCTAAGCCCATCCATAATCCATCATTCCCCCACCAGATCTCGAGGCACATAAGTTTGTCAACTATTCCAAACAATGTTTGAAATACTAGAATTTTCAGTGGAGACTGTTAAGCTGAACTTCCACCTAGAGCAATGGGATTAGACTTCTTCACAACTGAACAATGGACTATGCCTTGAATTGTCAGTTTGCGTGCAGAAGTTTCGCCCATTGTCAACTAATACGTGGCTACTGAAGGCTAAACTCCACGGGTGGAGCTTATTAGTCATACTCCGTACCTTCTCATGATCTTCCTAGAGATCACCCAATCTCATTGACTGTGACCAGCAGTCGGGCTCACATAGGTGTGTTCCTCCAAAGAATGCTCTGTAGGTTAGCATCTTGCTTACATAAGATTTGGAACACATTAAGACAAAAGTTAGCCTGCCTTAAAGAATTGAGAGTATTATTGCATCTCCAATAGAGTGGGTTAATTAAGGATACTCTCCTCAGTTGACTGCTGGATTGTTTTTCCAGGTCCTAATTCACGGGATCTCCGATCACATAGGTTGGGTTACCCCCATGGCAACTTACGTTGGTCTCCCCATGGCAACTTACGTTGGTCTCATACCCATCTCCCTCGATGCATTTTCTATCACAATCCGTGATAGCCCTTTCGTAAAAGGGTCTGCCAGATTCTTAGCCGTCTGGATATAATCCAACGCTATAACTCCGGAGTTTCTTGATTTTCTGACAGATTTTAATCTTCTTCTTATGTGCTTTGTGGATTTCATGTTATCCTTTGAACTCTTAGCCTTGGCAATCACAATTTGATTATCACAGTTCATAAGGACAGCCGGGACTGGTTATCAACCACTGGCAAATCCATCAAAAGCTCTCGAAGCCATTCTGCTTCGACGCATGATGTGTCTAATGCTGTGAGTTCTGCTTCCATAGTCGATCTCGTTAAGATCGTCTGCTTGCAAGACTTCCAGGAAACAGCACCACCACCAAGTGTGAAGATATATCCACTTGTGGCTTTCATCTCATCAGCATCAGATATCCAATTCGAATCACTATACTCCTCAAGTACCGTAGGGTACCTAGAATAGTGAATTCCATAGCTCACAGTACCTTGCAAATAACGCATTACTCGCTCAACAGCATGCCAATGCACATCTTCTCTATTGGAAACAAACCGGCTCAGTTTGCACACAGCAAATGAGATGTCAGGACGAGTAGCGCAAGCTAGGTACATCAGTGAACCAACCACTTGAGAATATCTCAATTGATCTACAACCGTGCCTTCGAACTTTCGAATCCGCACGCTAGGATCATATGGTGTTGCAGAAGGTTTGCAGTCCGAATATCCAAAACAGCTCAAAATCTTCTCAACATAGTGGGATTGCAAAAGTGTAATTCCACCCTCGATGTCTCTCAGTAGCTTGATGTTCAACATAACATTAGCCACGCCCAGGTTTTCATCTCAAAGTTATGAGATAAAAAGGCCTTGACCTCCTCAATTACTTTGAGGTGGGTCCCAAATATCAGTATGTCATCGACATACTGACACAGTATAACTCCTTCGCCCCCACCATAGCGATAGTATACACATTTGTCAGCCTCGTTAACAACAAAGCCAGCAGATGTCAAAGTTGTATTAAACTTCTCATGCCATTGCTTAGGCGCTTGTTTTAGGCCATACAAAGATTTCACTAGCTTGCACACCTTTCTTTCCTGACCATTTACTACAAATCCATCTGGCTGTTGCATGTATATTTCCTCGTCTAGCTCTCCGTTAAGGAAATTTGTCTTAACGTCCATTTGATGAATGAGAAGACCATGCGAGGCAGCCAAAGCGAGTAACACTCAAATGGTTGTCAGTCTAGCCACAGGTGAGTAAGTATCGAAGAAATCCTCTTCTTCTTTTTGGGTATAACCCTTGGCCACAAGCCTAGCCTTGTACTTCTCAATAGTACCATCCCGGCCTAAGCTTCTTCTTGAACACCCAATTACATCCTAATGGTTGGCAACCATAAGGACGATCAGTGATCTCCCATGTCCCGTTAGCCATGATGGAATCCATCTCGCTACGGACCACATCCTTCCAGTAGTCAGCATCCGGAGATGCATAAGCTTCTGAAATGGAACTGGGAGTGTCGTCATCCACGAGGTACACGAGGAAATCATCACCAAAAGACTTTGCTGTCCTTTGTCTCTTGCTCCTAACAAGAGCTTCCTCCTCATCCTCTGTGGAACTTTCATCACTTTTGTGTTCATAATATTCCATCGGAATGGCAGGTTCAGGAGTCTCATCAGATTCCAGTCTAGAAGTGTTTTGCATTTCTCTCATGGGGAAAATATCCTCAAAGAATGTAGCATCCTTACACTCTATAATTGTACCGACCTTCTGGTCAGGTACCTCGGATTTCACTACTAGAAATCTATAGCCAACGCTATTCTTAGCGTAGCCCAAATTAACGCAGTCCATGGTCTTTGGTCCAAGCTTACGCTTTTTGGAGATCGGCACATTGACTTTCGCCAAACAGCCCCAAGTGCGCAAGTAAGAGAGTGTAGTTCTTTTTTTCCCATTGCTCATAGGGAGTGGTCTCGTTATCCTTTGCGGGAACTCTATTCAGGACATGACATGATGTCAATATGGCCTCCTCCCACCATGCCTTGGATAAACCCGATGTATCTAACATGGCGTTAACCAAATATGTTAGAGTACGGTTTTTCCGTTCGGCAACCCCGTTTGACTGGGGTGAATAGGGAGGCGTCCTCTCATGAATAATACCATGTTCCGCACAGAATAAATCGAATTCACTGGAAAAGTACTCTCCACCACGATCAGACCGGACTCGTTTTATTTTCTTCTCAAGTTGGTTCTCAACTTCAGCCTTATAGATTTCAAAGTAGTGTAGAGCCTCATCCTTTGTATTTAACAAATACACATAACAGAATCTAGTGGAATCATCAATTAAATTCATGAAGTATTTCTTTCCACCTTTAGTCAACACACCATTCATCTCACAGAGATCTGAATGTATGAGCTCTAGTGGTGCCAGGTGTCTCTCCTTCGCAGGCTTGTGAGGCTTACGAGGTTGCTTTGCTTGCACACACGCATGACACTTAGAGCCTTTGGCTAAAGTGAAACTTGGAATTAAATCCATCTTAGCCAGCCACGTCATACAACCGAAATTTATGTGACAAAGACGTGAATGCCAAACCTCAGATTCGTTCACATTAGAATGAATTTGGTTCACGACTTTATTACAGAAATCCTCCAGGGAAAGGTGGAACAAACCACCACAATCATACCCTTAGTCCATACCGAGATACAACTACTTTGTTGGACTCAAGTACTAATTTAAACCCTTCTTTACATAGAAGGGAGCCACTAACAAGATTCTTCTTGATGGCGGGGACTGGGGACATGCTGCACGTTCTTCAGTTGCACGATCTTTCCCAAAGTAAACTTCAGATCTACCGTGCCAACACCATGAACAGAAGCATGCGAGCCGTTCCCCATCAGAACGGAACAATCTCGTGCGACCTGGTAAGAAGAAAACAAAGACACATCAGCACACACATGAATATTGGCCTCAGTGTCAACCCACCAATCGGTGGACTCGCAAACTGAAAGTACGGTAAACAGATTACCATACCCAGATGCCCCATCATTGTTGCTCAGAGTGACATTGACAGACTTGGAGTCCTGTCCTGGCTTCTTGTACTTGTTTGAGCACTTGTTTGCCCAGTGTTCCTTTGAACCACAAGTAAAGCAGCCATCTCTCTTTTTGTCTTTCTTCTTACCCTTCTTCTTAAAGGTAGTATTCTGCTAGACAGAGTTCTTTCCCTTGAACTTGTGGGAATTCTTCTGCACCACATTGACGCTAGAAGAACCTTCTGCCCCTTTTACGTGTGAGTCCTTTTCTCTCGAATTCTACTCAACACTTAGATGACCAATGACATCCTCAACAGAGAATTCACGTCTCAAGTGCTTGAGAGAAGTAGCAAAGCTCCTCCATCCAGGAGGAAGTTTTGCAATAATGCAACCCGCGACAAACTTGTCCGGTAACTCACACTTCAGGAGCTCCAGCTCCTTAACGATGCATTGTATCTCATGGGCCTGGTCCAATACAGACCAGTTATCAACCAGTTTGTAATCATGGAACTGCTCCATAGCATACAACTCGCTTCCAGCATCGGTTGCGCCGAACTTAGCTTCGAGCGCATCCCACAAATTCTTGGCAACACGTATATGGAGATATGCGTCAACTAGCTTGTCTCCGATCACAGTAAGAACGGCTCCCACAAAGATGGTGGTTGCCTCCCTAAACGCATTCTCCTGTTCAGGAGCAATCGTTACCGTGGGAGACACACCACCAACCCAGAACACGTTCATTGTTGTGAGCCACAAGGTAGTCCTTGTCTGACAATGCTTAAAATGCGTCCCGGTAAACTTTTCTGGTTTCAATGTAGCGGCGAAGCCATGAGTCGAAAAGTGCCTAAAATAAGGTTTTTGGATTTTTGGAAATATTAGCACTTTTCCAACTAATCTAATCCACGAGTAAACAGTAAGCATGGCAAATACGGTATGCATCTCATACCGATACCTAAGCATGTGAGCACGTACAATACATAGAACCGAAACATCTATGAACAACATATATACGGCCAGCACATGAACGAGCAAATAGGGGATGAACGAGTCATCCCCTCCGGTTGGCCAGGCCAACGCGGCAGCGGCAGCGGCAGCCTCGACATCGACCGAGGCCTTCTTCTTGGCGGCTTCGTCATCAGCCATGGAGTCGATGCAAGGGAAGTAGTCGAAGCAGAGGCGGACGGAGACGGGGACAGATCGGGAGCAGTCGCGTCGAGACGCTCCCCAAAAACCTTATTGCCATTCTCCCGGGCAGGATCTCGAACGACAGGGTTCCGGAGGCACCTGTTCTCCCGACCAACCGTGCACACGGTCGTCGGGATGGGATCGCCGGAAGCAGCACAGAGAGAGAAACAGTAGATGACGGTTAGGGTTGTGCGAGAGGGAGTGAGTGAACTGAGTTAGGGTTCACTCCACTGGCCAGAGCCTTTTTATATAGGCCATCGGGTAGATGGGCCTGGGCCTGGGCTCGGGCCCACGATCGAGTCCGCGAACAGCCCATGGTCCAACGTCTCGAACAGTGGCACTTCCGTAAGCGACTCGTCGTGACGAGGCGAGGCGGGCGGCGGAGGAGCGCATGTGTACAACTTTTATTCCCAAGCTCCCAATAGCAAGTGGTAGAGCAGCCCTTATAAAGAGGTCTCACTCTTCTTACTGTAGCAGTATGGTACTAAACTTCCCACACTTTTCACCACTTGTCGGGCACATTAATGAACCTTAAAGATTAACCAGGGATTATTGTCCTACATGGGCCTAAGCCCATCCATTAATCAACCGAAAGCTATACAGGGAAATGAGTAAGCTAAGTAAGGCTAGCAGGGCAGAGGGATTGGCCGCATCAAAGCCGTCAATGACAGCTAGAGATTTGGCTAGGGTTTGGGAACTGGAGAATATGATGGTGCGGGTTAATGTTTTAGGATTTACAAAGACTGGGGACATTTTAATGTAAATCTGTTACAACTCAGGGGGTTTTCTGAAAATTGCCAAAGCAGGGGCTATGTCCAAGATGACATTGCGTGCCACGTGCCGCCACTGGAGAGATTAGTAGTACAAAAATGAACCCGCATCAAGCAACGGACAAGTGTCACTGCAAAGTTCAAGAGAACTGAACTGTATCCACTCATTACTTTGTCCACCCCAATCCATGCTACACTGATTTAGTTTTATTACACATTTCATACCGAAAACCTAATTCGGTGCCAGGCTCATCTGCATCCGGTCAGAAAAAAAATCACAATAATCTCTACTACTAATAAAAGAGCAAACATTAACTTCTCTTCACGCACCCCATTAAACGTACACAGACCAATTACCACCCTACGATTAGGCCCACTAAAATCAATCTAATGGTCAACCTTAACCTCATGTGTTGTTTGGGGTGCACTTAATAATTTACACATGGACGGACCATTCCACCGCAGAGGAAATCACCTCCACGTCCCTCCCAATCATCAACCACACGCAGGGAAACAAATAACTTCCCATCGCTGCACCATTCCATGGTGGGAGGGAACACCTGAAATCACGCATCATCAGGAAGGAAACAAAACAATTATCCCATCGCTGCATCGTAGCACCGTCGCCCCGACCTCGCCGCCCAGCAGATCCCCTCGCCCTGGGGCAGTATCGTCTGCTTCCGGAACGACGCCCTCGCCGCCCTGCACCGCACCGTGGGCAGCCGTTCCTCCGTCGCCTCCTCGCTATCGGCAAGTCCTTGAACCTACCTCAGATGAAGGCCTAAGATGAGCAGAATTTATAATACAGTCAATCTACTAACCGCACCATCCTGCTTGACATCAATAAAAACAAAAAATCTTGAGCATGTATCCTGCATAAACATAACAAGCATGTTTATTCTTAATAATATTGTGTGTACATGAATGCTATTTGCCACTAATGGTAACAGGGATCAGATCTGCAATTTGGTTCTAACTAATATGCTTTAATTCAACCCTCTTGGCAGATTCTACTAATACACGGCGGTATGTCATCTCCCAATCGCGCGGGGGCACGCACCCCATTTCAGGATATAACCAACTCCCACTCCGTGGGTAATTAACAGCCTACTAAGCGCTACAGTTTTTCTTGAATGATGAACATTGTTATTGCTTATGCGCTAACTTTCTGTTTGTATTTATACAGACCCTAAGGAATTGAAGAGGCAGCGGGACAGAGAATACTATGCACGAAATAAAGATGCCATTCTGAAATGGCGTCGTGATGCACGCCAAAATAATGAGACTCCAAAAGCGTTGCCTAATGACCAGCAATGTGTGCCACATACACCCCTGGCCATGACCCAAAGTAAAAATAACCTTGTACTATTGGCTTATGTTCCGTTGTTCAGGTAACATTTTGAGACTCTGAATTAAAACTATAATGTATCATAGATGTAGATCCTATGGAGCAAAAGAGGCAACTGGAAAGGGAACGGTATTCACAAAATAGGGATGACATATTAAAGAGACAACGTCAAGCCTACAGTCAGAAAAAATTGTCTCAGGCTTCTGCAGGGACCGGTGCAATGAAGGTACAATGCCCCAACGACTTCTCAGGTGGCAGCGATATGGGTTGAAGGGAGCGACCCACAAAATTGCTTTGACAGGAGTGTTGTCGTGCATGGAAAAAAAGGAGAACGGCCCTTGTATATTAGAGCATACTATGGGTGCTATGACCCGTTGTCTTATCCCCTATTCTTCCCACGTGGGGAGATTGGTTGGAATCCTTGGATGCCATATGTTGGTCCCCCCGATGACAGGACCCAACATTCATCAGATAATTCTGCACCACAAGGAAACCAAGACATTGATGTACATACAGGTATGTATTCATTAACAAGGGTTAGGCTTGCTATTTATTAATGTAAACTTATGTTTTCATCTATCTATCAGAGGAAAACTTGATTAGAGAAAGCGAACAAGTTGGGAATTTTGTAGCACATGAAGACCATGCCACTGATTTACCTGCAGGTATCGGTCATCATTTCTTATTCTTCAATTTTTATTGTGTCAATCATTATGAGTCCAGCCAGCACACTGATATTTATGTTGTCAATCTTGTAGACGACAACGAGGATAACCCAGATGAGGATTTTGGTGACAATGAGGTGAATGCAACACAATCCAGGAAATTTGTTAGTGCAAGGGAGTACTACTGCTTCAAGCTGCAGGTCAGGAAGAAACTTTTAAACATCATCCTGTTCGGGGGGCGCCTTTTCCAACAGTGGGCTGTTGACATGTATATCAAGATTGAGTCTATGAGGCTTGACTGGTACTCGAAGCCAGAAAATCAGAAGGTTATACGCGCCGACCTCTACCAGGTAACGTGCTTGTGTTTATTCTAACACATTATAATGCAACGACAATATACATGTTCCATGTTTTTCTGTAACATTGGTTACTAGTATAGGGTCTTGTTGACACCGTTGTTGCTGGCGAGTCACGCGGTGATCGGATTGGCAAAAGAATCGTGCTTCCACGTACATTTCCTGGTGGTGATCGCGACATGCAACGGAGATTCCTGGATGCAATGGCAATTGTCCAGCGGTGGGGCAAATCAGATTATTTTATTACGATGACTTGCAATCCCTATTGGGAGAAGATAACAGAGAAACTATTGCCTGGACAGCTGCCACAAGACCGTCCAGACCTGGTGGCAAGACCGCAAGAGTATACAGAGCTAAACAACGACATATGATGGACTTACTAACTAAGGGTAAGCATTTCGGAGAAGTAGCAGCTTATGTACATGTCACGGAGTTTCAGAAACGAGGCCTCCCTCATGAGCATATACTTCTAATCATGAAAGCAAAAAGCAAGTTAGCGACCCCAGATGACTATGATCAGGTGATATCTGCAGAGATACCTGACAAAGAGAAACACCCCGTTCTACATGATCTGGTCGTCAAACACATGCTACACGGACCCTGTGGTGAGCTCAAAAAAAGTTGTCCTTGCATGATTGAGGGACAATGCCGATTTCATTACCCGCGAGATTTTTGCGATGCCACACAGCAAGGGAAAGACTCATATCCCATATATAGAAGGAGGGACGACGGGCAGAGGGTTCGGATCAGAAAGCTGATTTGGACAATAGATGGGTAGTCCCTTACAACCCTTATCTACTTATGACATACAACTGCCACATTAATGTCGAAGCATGCTCGAGCATTAAGGCAGTCAAGTACTTGTTCAAGTACATCTACAACGGGCATGATCGGACATCATTTGCATTCGAGCAGGATATCATCAATGAAGGTGGAATCATCAATAAAACCCGACAGTATAGGGATGCACGCTATGTATCTCCTCCAGAAGCTATTTATAGGATTTTCGGTTTTAAAATGTTTGGTGTCAGTCCATCTGTGCTACAGCTCCAGCTTCATTTGCCAAACATGCATACGGTTGCATTTAAAGCATGTGAAAATCTGGAAGATGTTGTCGCTCGGCCATCTTCTTCCAAGTCCGTGCTTACCGAGTACTTTCAGATGAACCAGAAGTTTCCAGAAGCACGGAAATGGCTGTACAGAGAGTTTCCAGAACATTATAGATGGATAGCTGGAAATAAGAGTTGGCAGAATAGAAAAAGTAAGAGATCACAGATTGGAAGACTTGTGTATGCACACCCTGCTGAAGGAGAGAGGTACTACTTGCGTGTGCTCCTAAGTCATGTCCGAGGTGCCACTTCATTTGATGATTTAAAAACAGTAAATGGCAAGCCATGCAGTTCCTTCAGGGAGGCATGCGAGCACTTAGGCCTCATTGAGCATGATAGGACTCTTGATGATTGCATGACGGAGGCAGCCACATTTCAGATGCCTTGTGCCCTAAGACGGTTGTTTGCGACTATACTGGTATTCTGTGAGGCAACAGAAATCTGACAGATGTGGGACAAACATCTAGCATCAATGTCTGAGGATTACCGTCGTAATCAATCCGATGAGGCAACACTTGAGCAGATGGTCCTTAGAGATATCAGGGATATGTTACAATCCATGGGAAAGGATATTAGAAACTATGGACTTCCGGATCTGGTTGAGACCAATGGTTCTTATGACTCTGAGTACAGAGAAGTAACAGAGGAGAGGCAAGTCACAGTGGACAAAGAACATCTAGATCTATTTAACAGTTTGAACAATGAGCAGTCGGCTGGTTTTAATGACATAATGGATCATGTGATGAACCAAAAAAGCTAGATATTCTTTGTTGATGGTTCAGGAGGCACTGGGAAGACATACTTGTACAAGGCCTTGCTTGCAAAGGTGCGTTCCGTGGGCCAAATAGCGATAGCAACTGCTACATCAGGTATAGCGGCGTCGATAATGCCAGGAGGACGGACTGCGCACTCCAGGTTCAAAATTCCAATCAAGCTCACTGACAACAGCATGTGTAGTTTCACAAAGCAGAGTGGTACAGCGAAGTTGCTTAAACAGACGTCCTTGATAATTTGGGACGAAGTCGCTATGACAAAACGTCAAGCAGTTGAGACGCTTGATAGATCGCTCCAGGATATAATGGAGTGTCCTTTGCCATTTGGGGGAAAGGTTGTCGTCTTTGGTGGGGATTTTCGGCAAGTCCTTCCTGTTGTCACACATGGGACAAGAGCATAGATCACGGATGCTACACTTCTGAGATCCTATTTGTGGGAGAAGACCCGCAAGATACGCCTCATGCGCAATATGCGGGCATAGGCCGATCCTTGGTTCTCTGAATACCTCCTAAGGATCGGTAATGGAACAGATGAGACAATAGGCGACGACTATGTGCGTCTCCCTGACGACATTGTGATTGGCTATACCGACAATGAAAAAGCTATTAACAAGCTCATCGAAGATGTCTTTCCATCGCTGCATGCTAATGCTAGATCAAGAGAGTACATGAGCGCACGTGCAATTCTATCGACCAAGAACAATCATGTGGATGACCTCAATGACAAGATGATCTCCAGGTTTCTAGGCGAAGAAAAGTTATACCATAGCTTTGACTCAATCGAGGATGACTTGCAGAATAATTACACAATTGATTTTCTGAACTCGATCACACCAAATGGTTTGCCACCGCATGTTTTGAGATTAAAGGTCAACTGTCCAGTCATTCTGCTCCGAACCTCGACCCTCATAATGATCTATGCAACGGAACACGGCTTATGCCAGAGCCTTCCAGGATAATGCAATTGATGCGGAGATTGTTGGTGGTCAGCATGCTGGAAAGAGGGTGTTCATACCTAGGATCCCTATGTCGCCCTCAGAGGACAGCTCACTTCCCTTCAAACTTAAGAGAAAGCAGTTCCCCATCCGCCTGAGTTTTGCGATGACAATTAACAAGGCACAGGGTCAGACCATCCCAAACGTCGGTATTTACCTTCCTGAGCCTGTATTCTCACATGGTCAGCTATATGTTGCATTGTCGAGGGGAGTGTCAAGAGAGACGACACGGATTTTGGCCAAGCCAAACAAGGAGGTTGACAAATCCGGGAAAAGCACCAACAACATTGTCTACAGAGATGTTTTAGAGAGATGAGGCAGGTGTGTTATTCCATTATTTTTTGGATGGTGTTGTATTTATGACTACTTTTAGATCTAACATTTTTTTTTTCATTTGCAGGTTTTGATCAGACCGAACTATATAAGCATCAAAGAGGAAATGTCTCCGCAATTTATAATAAAAGTATGCATATGCACGTACCAAATGAGAGTAGATGACATCATAGTTAAAGGTCTTCGTCACGAGACTACTCATGCATCATGTTAACCTACAATAGCAAAACATCACAAGTGAGCAGTGTGCTTAAATATAAGATGGCAGGAACAAAATCACTTTAATTGCTATGTGCGTGTTAATCTCTTGTTAGCATTCCAAATTTCTTATCTGGAGACATCACTGAAATCATGGAGACCAGTTTCATTCTTAACGTGAAATGTGTGGAGTTGTAAATTTCAGTGGCACAACGACTACTTTAGCTACGAGTCAAAGATGTGGTCAATCATCTGAATCCAGAACTGGTAGAGTTGGTAGTCCAATAACATAGACAATACACAATACATTCCTGAGTATAAAATTTCTAGATTCAAGATGTATAGGAAATTAAACCGTGGGAATTGTTTATCCAACTACTTTAGCATTTTCTAACTTGAAGCAGTGCAACATTTCAATCATTTGCTAGCCTCTTGTCTATGTTTAACAGTAAAGTAAGCATCAGATCTTTAATCTGGTCTATATTCATAACACAAAGACCTGTTTAGATATAACAAAAGATATCATTGCTGCTACTCATAGGAATATTACACTATCAGTTGATTTTATTAGCTGCATCTGCAGTTTTGATTGCAATACATGAACCTTATTTATCTGGCTCCGACTATTCCTCCCAGATGATAAATAAGAAAAGTATTGATGCAAGGATCTGAGTACTGGTGCTTTGGTTCTGAAGTTCTGATTGCCTGGGTGGTTCATAGTGCAAACACAGCAGACATAGTGGACAGATGACTGTCTTCAGTATATGTAAGAATACACCATGAGATTCATGATTTCAATCCAAAAGGCCCAAATGCAAGCAATCCTCGATCATTTTTAATTTAAATTAAAGACACAAGGTATCGTGAAACGAATTGGGTAATTATAAAACGAGCATCACTAAATAATGCACTCAATCATTGGATAGAAAAATATGAAAGGAAGTCAAAGAGTAAGCATCTAAAACCAACCCGCGTGGTGAGTGTGTACCGTGTAGTCCCCCTTGGCCTTCCACAAGCCGGCGCGCACATAGCGGTCACCATGTGTGATCTTCCTTACTGCGGAGATGGCGAGGCCGACGGCGTCGGTGAGCATGGATCCCGCGCTCGCGGCACTTGGTGAGGTCGACGCGGTCGATCCCCATGGAGGACGCGACGTTCTCGAGGGACGGCAGCGCATCGATGAGCGCGGCGTCGGCGTTGCCGACGACCGCACGGAGGAACTCGGCGCCCCCGTCTGGAGGGGAGTCCCATAAGCGGAAGAGGCGGTCCAGGTCCTGCTCCAGGTAGCCGTTCATGGGGTGCAGCAGCAGCACGCCCAGGGACTCCATCGCCGTAATCGACGGGAGCACCATGGACGACAGCGGTGGGGAGACAAATAGAAGAGATAAGGTGAGCAGAACTGAGAGGGGGGGACAGTGGGCGGAGTGGGCGTGTCCAAATTTTTTTTTTCCGATGGATAGCTCTTTTTTTCAGGTGGATCGATAGCGTTTCACTTTAATTAAGGGAATGCAGTACACAAATAAGCCGCTCAACAAAAAGTAATACAGATACAACGTCCGGCGCTGTCCACTTTCTTATTCTTTTATTATTATATCAAAATAGCCCTTTCGGTCATTTGGTTCATATTATTAGAGTGGGACGTTGTCGAATTTCTTCTTTTAACCCACATGTCTTGTTTGACTATGTACGTGCTATCTTTTTACATAGTCAGAAGATTTTAGAAAAAATGTTCAGTCATGATTATTTTGATAGTTTTATAAACATATTACTCCCTACTACATACATCGGTTTGAACGACAACTAATTTGGATCGGAGCGAGTATAAGATTTCTTCCATATTTGTTTTTTGAAGTCCACTTCTTTCATATTTGTTAATCTTTTGGTCTTCGGATGTTAAATTTTATGATTCATGTGAGATTTTTTGTCCTGCACTTCTGAATAGGTATACTTTGCATTGTATGACAATACTTTATTATTTTATAATATACATGTGTTGCACGTGCATGCTTACTAGTACTAAAAAAATTCAAAAAAATCCAATTTTTTTGTGTATGATAGAAAATTTTATGCATGAGGTTCGCTTCAAATTTCAACTTATTTGGACATCCGAGCAGCTCTCAGAAAAAAAAATCGGATCAGAACAGTATATGAACAGTAAACTTTTTTACAGACCCTGAATTTGTCTTTTTTGCTGAGAGTTACTCAAATGTCCAAATGAGTTGAAACTTGGAGCGCGCCTCACGCATAAACTTATCTACCACACAAAAAAAATTAATTTTTTTTTAAAAAAATTAGTATTTGTTTTGAATTTTTTCATCAGGGCGGGTGCAGATGAGCTCGGGAGCAGAAACGTCGCACTCATTTCATACATCCTTTACTCAGCAACCATCTTTCGAAGATCCATTTTGACAAATGAACAGACAGATAGGGCTTGTTCGGAGTCCCTCCGCTCCCGGAGCAGCAGTTGAAATTTATGGAGCGGGGAAACAGGTACTCCGCGGATCCTTGGATTTGGCGGAGCTGGTGGTTTCCCGAACAGCTCCTTACTCCCTTCTCTCGAACTTGGAAGAAAAGTACGTCCTGGATCCATACAGTATAAACCACAACTCCATGCAGCTAACCTTGTATCACTCTGCATGTGAAACAGAAAAGCTCGAAGAGCTAAAACTCAAGAGTAGCGACCAGATATAAGGGTATTATTTCCCATAAAAAGAGTGCTGTACACAACCTCCAAATATCTGCTATTGTGATTTTTTCAGTGCTCAGTCACTCGCACTCGCCATACCAATCAGCTTCAGCATGTTCCGATCCTCCTTGAATCTCTCAAGGACCGTCCCCTTTACAAGCTCCGGCTTTTCGTCATTTGATCCCTTCACTTGTATCCCCCAACATTCAATAACTTCTGGTCTGAACCTGCTCGTGTTGGAAAGGGGAGGATTGGTGAATGTGCTGGAGGTAAATGAGTGCCCTTGATCGAAGCCCGCAGAGAGGAAAAGGCCAAAGTGATGTGGCTTCCCTCCAAAGCCGATACCATTTGGAATGTTCTCAGAGGTGAAGTTCACAGCACACTGTCAAAATAAGCTAATTGTGAAAAGTCGCTCCTACACCACTCCAAACTTGGGATGATGAATGACAATACATTCAGTAAATAAAGGGAGGCAAGATAGGCCTACCCATTGCAAATTGTTGTTTGCTCCTGTAGGGCGAAATATGGACGCTTCGGGATATAACTTGAAAAGGAATGTCTTCATGTCACCATAAAAATCACTGTGCCTTTCCCATGGTTGTGATGCATATGCACCATAAATAGAACCTTCAGTATCTTTAATAACCAGAACAGTCTGTGCATCTCCGTTCCTATAAAATAAAGAAGATGCCAAGAATTATGTACACAGCGAAAAATCTACACATAAAAGTTGCCATCATGGAATAAGCCGTCAAGCTTGTTCACAGAATCTATATAGAGAACATCAGTGCAAGATAAGTATATTTTAGGTTTTTTTTTTCTGCCCTTAGTTGTAACACACTGCTCATTTCTGCCCCTAAGTCGAAAAATGCTCTTTTGCACTTCTAGCCTAGGAATCGAGCCTTCAACATGACCAGAACATCAAAATATTCAACAGTACTCACGTCACATTGCCTAAGAAAGTGTTGAAGCTTTGTCCATGAAGAGAACTGTGATATAGAAGCTTCCACTCTTGCACATCATGCTGAGAGAAGCCACCTCCTATATGCCAAGCATACTCTTTATTTAAGAGTAGCAACTCGGAGGAGATGTTTTCTGGATAATGAAGTAGAGGTACCTGGAAGCCGGCTCTGCCTACAAAATAGAACAACTCAACAGAAGCATAAAAAAATATAACATAAACATCCAGGTTAGGATTGGCTTTCATATTTCTACAATCAGATTTGAGAACAGAGGATACATGTTTTTATTCAGTTTAAACAAATTAAGTACTAAAAACATGCTAGAGTAACAAACATGTACTCCCTCCGTCCCATAATATAAGACGTTTTTGCAAGCTAAAATAGCTTGCAAAAACGAGAACGGCATTTTGGAGCTCGGCCTCCATGGAGGCCTAATTTTTTGAAAAATTCAAAATTCATACTTTTTGGTTACAAAAAATCTGAAAAATTTGTACAAGTACACAAGGATGTGATGTGTATGTGTGTAAAACTTCAGAATGAAATACCTTGAGATGCGATCTGTGCAAAAAGAACAAATTCATGGACTTTTGGGATGAATAGTATCATGTGTTGAAAAGCCACAGATTTGTCTTTTTTTGCACAGTCCTCATTTCAGCGTATTTCGTTCTGAAAATTTACACACATGTGTGTTATGCCTCCATGTATGTCTGTATTTTTTTCAGAATTTTTTGAAATGTAAGAATATGAATTTTGTTGAATTTTGAATTTTTCAGAAACCCGGCCTCCATGGAGACCGAGCTCCAAAAGCAATTTTCGTGCAAAAACGTCTTGTATTGTGGGACGGAGGGAGTAGGTAAGAAAATGACACAAGTGTGTGGACATGTGGTAGATCACTAATGGGGTGGGATAAGAATGATGTTTTTAGGCTCGCTTGGAATAAATGACCACGAATACACAGAGATATGGTCTCATAAATTTCAAAAAGAGAGAGAGGCTCTCTTGTACAGGCTGACAGGTCAATCTTTAAGTAAAGCCATAGACGCTTCCTATACCAAGGTCATCTGCAGCCATTGACCACCTTATTCCAGCAGAGTAGCCAACACCATGTGCCTTATTGGCAACACTCACAGACCCGAGCAAGAAAAAGTTAGCAACTGCCAAGTACAAGGCCTCTGTCTGATATGCTGGTGCCCATGTTAACAATGTGTTGCAGTCTGCTTTCAGGTTCACTCAGTTGCACACTTCTGCTATCCCATTCAAACGGACATGTGGAATCACCTATGTATAGCACGTTTACTTAATTGGATCATAGATTGCTCAAGTGATTTCTTTAAATTGTGTTATTAAAGACATATTGACATACTTTGCCTCTTGGCAACAGCATCATGTCTTCAATCTTCGCCAACAGAAGTTTCAGATTCAGACTTACCCTAAAATAGGAAACAGTGGCAATATAATTCTAGTGTACTAGTGTATGTCCGCTCAAGTATGATCAGCACCAAAGTGTATTTGAGAAAGATAGAGAGCTGAGATTTGTTGCTAGAAGTCTAGAACTGACAACAGTAGTACCTCAAGATTATTTATTTTTTATGGTCTTAAAACTCTGGTGAATGGTGATTTCACTATGTCAGACTAGTAGTACCTCAACAGCAGTAAATATTTGTCAACTACATGTCTTGCTTTTTTCACATACATAAGAGATACTCCCTCCATCCCATAATATAATATAAGAGTGTCAAAAACGCTCTTATATTATGGGACAGAGGGAGTACTTTGGTGCTCCAGAGCAGTGCGAGTGCAAAACAGCACAAACTTCACTTGCCTGTTGAGTGTGTCAGTAAAAGGCGAATTAGAGAGCCAGGAGGAACAGTTTGAAGAAAACGCCAGTTGTACTGTTCATATGTATATGAACTCAAGCAAGATCATATTTGACTATTAAAAGCATAATTATTCTAATGCAATAAATAGGAGCACACTTCTGTCATGATGCAGCTACAAGGAATACACATCTTTTTTTTTGGAAAATCTGCAGAATGGCAACACATACCTGAGTCAGGAGGCATCAACAAACTTCCAAGGAATTTCCTCAGTGATGGCATGACAATACACCAGTTTCTACAGTCTGATAATGACATAGACTTCTCAGAGACCCCTTCAGCATCCCTTGAAAATACCGCAGAGTTGAGAAATGCTTCAAATGTACTCTTGTTTGAACCTTCCTTGGCTTCCTTATTATCTGCAAATATGGTTTCATGAATGGACGCCAATACAGCTTCCAGATCAGACCTGACAATGCATGAAAGAGAAAGCGTAGGAGTAAGTGGTTTGTCAAGTAAAACCTACAGTCCTGAATACAAATATCCAAGGACAGATACTCTGAAAAACCTACAGTCCTGAATACAGATATCTAAGGACAGATACTCTGAAAAAATATTTGGAAGTGGCAGCTTTCGTTACAAACATAAACAAAATCATCATCTAAGGAGTTAGATATTGGCAACTGACATACCAACATATCAGAAGAAGACTCAATTCTACCAGCACATTCAAGAAATACCTTGTTAAGATACTATCTCCCATCACATCGCACAGTTGAAAAATGAACTCATCGGCTTCATCTTTAGTTCCCCTTTCATATGTTGCCTACATGTTACAAAGAGATGGATATCAAACAACGGAACATAAAGGAAAAAACCTAGCAAGACATATGGCATTCCCTAGCATTGGAAGGAATACTAAAGGATGAATTAGCATAGCAACTGAAGAACAATAAAACTGTTATCGGAAGTTTTTTTCTTTCTGATGACTTAAGGTTTATGCGATTGAAGTAGTGTGTATATCTATCCAACCAAGCTAATCGTGCAATAAAAAGTACCAATAGTAATCAGTTTCGATAAAACACCAACAACAACGACAAGATAGCAACTTAAAATCAGTCTAAAATCAAGCAGAGCATCCAGTATCATACTATGACATAGAAAGTAGAAACGTGTTTCTCCCTTTTCTTTTAACTTGTATTGCAGTACAAATGCAGCACTATACCAACAAATTTGTCCAATCCACCACGACTTCCAAAAGGGAACTAACGAACTGAAGCAAGCGGTACCAACTTTGGAGACGATCAAACCCTCGAAGGTGACTCCATCTTCCACGCTGCTCTCCTTCGCCACCAACTGGAATAGCCTATCGCCGAGAGCCCCACGTACCCCCAAATAATCCTGCGTAAGATGGATCACTTCCCATCAGAGAACGGATTCCGGATCCACCCGAATACAATCCCAGTTGCAAACTTTTGCGTCTGCGAGCTCACAAGGAAAACGGGGCGGGATATGGCGCGCCCCTGGGTCCCCGACTGCGCAGCGAGCGAGGAGAAGTGCGCGCGCAGGTCGTCCAGCGCCTGCTTCGAGAAGGCCCTAAGGAAAGTGGAGACGGAGCGATGAGATCACCACATGATGCTCGCGAATTGCTGCGGGGGTGAAGCAGCAGCTGCCGTGGCGGTCCCGGCGGTTCGAAGCTGTGGTACCTGGAGGCCATGACGAAGCTGGCAGAGGAGGCGGGCGAGGGAGAGGCCTGTGAGTTACCCATCGCCGCCGCCGGTGGGGCCGGCGCACGGTGTGGTGGCGCCGGGAGAGTCGGTGGCGAGCAGCGAACACCACAACCAGCTGCCAATTTTCCTTTTCCTTTGGATCGACAACTGCACGGCCCATCGCGCCACCAAGGGACGCTTTGTGCAGCGGCATTTCTTTTTCTTCCTAAATACTATAAACTTTAAAGGTTAATAACTAATTCCTCGATGGCCTTTTTGGTTACTTGCAACGATCTCAATCAGTCCCGCTGGATGCGATTTTTGGAGGTTTGGCTTTGGAGGCACGTTTGATTATGTGTAAATACTGTTGGATCTGCATGACATGTTTCTTAAAATACCTTCGGATCTAGCTTTGAAGGCACGCTTGAATCGGCCGTTTTTTTAGAGTCAGACCCGTGCGATGCGAGAGGTCACACATGGGTGGTGGCGGGTTTCCCTAAAAAGACATGGGTGGAGGAGGTTGCACGTGCGGGGAGACCCCGTGTTGGTTCCAGAAGTGGCGCCTTAACACCCTTTTTAAACCCCCCCCCCCCTCTCTCTCTCTCAGACACACACACACACACATCTGCGGCGACCACAAGATCTGCACGGCGAGCACCGCTGGTCATACATCGGAGGCAAGCTCTGGACGGTGATCACTGGCGGCGAGCACCAACTTCAACCCCCCCCCCCCTCCCTCTGCGTCAATGACGGTAATGCCCTCTGTCCTCTCTGTAGCATCAATTTTCCTGCGGTCGCGTTCGATTTATCATTGATTGTATGTTGCACGCATTCGATTCAAGGTTAGACTTCGACTTTGGGACCTATTGAATCGATTCCGATAAAGGATTCGAGGGTTTTCACACATACAGGGTACAAATTTCACTAAAACGGGGTGAACATACCTTACATCGGGACCCTCGCCACAACCTCCACCGCCTGGTGCTCCTCCTCCTCACCAGAGTGGAGTGCGGTGGTCAAACCATGCATATGTGTAGTAGTCTTTGATCTTGTTCATACGTGCAGTACGTTTTGATTCGAGCATTAGTTCATGTGTGTATGTCCAATGCAGATTGAGAATCTCGTCATGGGAGGCAATGACAAGGAGGGCAAGGAGGTCGCCTCGGACAAGAAGGGCAAAGAGGTGGTGGAGATTGGCAACGCCTAGAAGAGGGTTGAGAAATATGACCATTACCATGAGAGTGTCGACCCAACATACTTCTGCAAGATCATCTTTGGACCTAAAAGTGGAGTATCTACAGATGCCCCTCCCTTCAGCAAGCACTTCGTCCCCGTCCCAATGGAGTCCAGGTTGAGACGAACAATGGCTGCACTTGGAAGGCCATAGCCCGGATGATCGCTGGCAGGCTCACCCTTGATAATGATTGGGCCGACTTTTGTGTAGCTCACGAGGTCATGATCGGGTGCCTTCTTAGCTTCAAGTTGGTGAGTCCGTGCACTTGAAGGTGATCATTTTCACCAACGAGGGTGTTGAGGTGGTGCCAAGTGTGAGCCACACCACAAAGCATTTGACATAGATGCTGCGGGTGCTTAGGGTGTTATCTCTACTTTCTTACACTAGTACAGCGAGCTGCTATACAAATGGTTTTTAACCCTTTTTCGCGACGGTATTTTAACCCGCCGCCTTGCTAGTGTGGGCGATAAGGGGGTCCTTCCCACATGACCCAGACACTATCGGGGATAGGCCCTCCGGTCACACACGCTGCACAAAAAAAGCTCGTGTGCGATCGGGCTAGCCATCGCATACAATTATACATGCACAATCGTTTTCGTTCGTAACTACATCCCACACAGTAAATCCCAGAGAAACGTTTCCCTTCGTATGTATATCCCACACAGTCGATCCAAGGAATACGTTTCCGTTTGTATGTACATCTCACACAGTCAATCCAAGAAGAACGTGTCCATTCGTATGCACATCCCACACAGTGAATCCCATACAAATGTTTCGGTTCGTATGTATATCCCACGCAGTTTTCCGTATAACCTCGTGTGCGATAGGCGTAACGATCACACACGCTCTGCCTCTGTTAACTGATTTCTTTATTCACATATATCACACACGATGTGATGAAGAAAATTGTATGTCGTTGGGCTATTCATCACACATGTTTTTACTAATAGAACCGTTTGTAAAGGTTCCATTACCCATTTAGCAGGTTTATTTGTTTTACAATTAGTAATTTCAGTATTACGCAAATTCATATTTCATATGGAACAGCTGTTTGCCAATTTCATAGCAAGCACATAAATATATTTTAACATAACAGTATGATAGCTACATGAAAACAACACAATATATCATATAGCTAGTTCATCTTCATAAGCACAATATTAGAATAATATATTCATTTCCCTAATCGACTGATGCATGAACAGCCAGATTCGTCTTCTTCACCTCTGCTTTCAGTTCAGTAAGAACCTGTTTTGCACTGACCAACTGGGAAAGTGCCTCCTCCTTCGCCAACACCATCTTAGCAAAGTCTAATTTAAAAAATCTGAACTCATTCTCCATTTTCCTCTTTTTTCCCGCATCTTGAAATATTCTTCAGCGTTGACAACACTTTCTCTAAGCCTATCTCTGTTCTCTTCCTCATACATGCTCCAGAGCTTTGCTAGGCACATCTTCGAAGACTGTGGCCACTCTTGATCGACCCACTCCAGGTAAGAACACTTCCATTCATTCTATAATATTTAAAACTAAAGCAGTAACAATTGTAGGGGAAATGGGTTTCTAGAAACATAAAAAAATCACCACACGCATATTTTGAAAAACTGAAGAAACACGTTAATTATGACATATCTTCTCAAAAAGATCAATGTGCAAATGAATTAATTGCTACTGAGACAACAACCAAATTCAGAAACATCACAAGCTATAATTAACTGCGACAACACTACAAGTTCTTAGTCATGTACTATAAATAACAAATTGAACATTTTATGAGGAAGCTGGATATAATTGCAACAGCATAGCGACAATGTTTGAATGACATCAAATTGATACTAACAGATGTGTACATGCACAAATTTAGTAATATGGAACTAATAGCACTAAGGTCATCCACTATGTATGCCAAAACCAGTGTCAAAACAACTGTTGCTACATTTGGCACCGGTGCGCTGCACTGCCGAGCCGATGGCAGATGAAAAATTCAGGGAACCGGACTCCGGAGCACCTAGTTGTTGCGATGCCCAGTTCCTTCGTGCCATAAAGTT
This sequence comes from Thinopyrum elongatum, assembly GCA_011799875.1. Taxonomy (NCBI): domain Eukaryota; kingdom Viridiplantae; phylum Streptophyta; class Magnoliopsida; order Poales; family Poaceae; genus Thinopyrum; species Thinopyrum elongatum. The sequence continues at coordinate 212,716,517 of CM022301.1, read as the reverse complement.
TTAATATTTTACTGCTTGGCAGTTTGGATGTGTGGAGCAAAGTTGGCTGCACAAACCGCTGGAGCGGTGCCAAATAGTTTTCTCAGGGCACCGCTGATGAGATGGCAACATTTTTAGATACTAGATAGAAACTATGACACTGTCTTAATCACATCCAGAATAACATAGCATAATGACAGTGTCTGAATCACATCTAACAAATGATTTGTAACAACGAAAGTGGGGCTAACCTTCTCTGCACATGCCAGAAACTTCCTCCCACTGTCCACAGATTCAAACGCAACTAGCTTCACGCATGGAGATTGATGGTGACAACGAGCAGGCAGATCTTCAGCCACCCCGCTCCATTCGTTGCAAGTGATGGTCCTAGGGAGCTACAAAAGGAAGAAATAACTCAAATCAGCCACCGGGTTAAAATCCTTTATTCCAACTCATAACCTGAGAGAGAGGAGAGAGGCATACCCGGCTGGTGAAAGAGTCGTCATCATAGGAGGAACCGCTGGAGAGGTCATTGAAGAAGACCATGGCGCCCTCGGCGGTCGGATGCGAGACAGCGAGAGCGAGGAAGCGACTATAGCTTGGGAAGGAAGGAAGGGGAAACAGGGGAAATGTGACTTGTGGTCGGGGAGAAAAGGGGGTGGGGAGGGTGGAAGAGTTAGATATTTGGCGGTAGGCCAGAAATTTCAAAAGGTGGAGGGAAACTTTGCGTGCGGTGCCGCCGGACACCACTCACTTTGAACAAATGTGAGCATCACAAACGATTCTTCTGCTTTACGCGCATGCAATGAGTTTGATCATTCAAAATTTGGTGGAAATTTCCCTGGGTACTGTGCTCATCCACGTCATTGCATAATTTACATTGCTTGCTAATTTGGGTACACAAAAGAGCCTACAGCAGTACAGCACACAGACCACACTTACTGAATCAAGCAATTTTAGTAATTAAACAGAGCCAGTTGGCCTAAACATTGCTCTAACAAAAGACCAGCATTATAAACAATGGCTAAGTACGCATAATTTTAACAAAGCCACCGATGCGCCGCCCTATGCCTCGCCGGTGTAAGATGAGACGTCGATGACTTGTCCCGGCGACATGCTGCCGTTGGTGGACTCTGCGTCCCCCAGGCTGAAGTCGACCGCGTCGTTGTTCTCGTCCTCGGCGCCGCCCTCAAGGTTGTAGTACTCGTAGTAGTGGCTACGTCAGAGCTCACGTTGGTACTCCATCATCGGTTCCTCGACGGACATGCTCTTCTCTACATTCTCCTCAGCCACACGCAACTCCTCCTCCCGGCGCTCCTCGATGTCCGCCACCTCCTGCATCTCTAGCTCCCGCTCAGCGATTTCATGAGGAAGCAGGTGCTCCATGGCCTCCGCCGCCTTTTCGAACATGGGTTGCATGCTGGATTCCGAGGAGGCCTGAAATATCTTGGCGTGGGGCGTCCTCAATCTTGGCGTGGATGGCCTCGACCCGGGCCAGGCCGACATCGGCGGCACGGACGGCTGCTCGAGCGCTCTCGGCGTTTGCAGCCACTGTCGCAGCAGCAGCTGCAGCCGTCTTGGCTGCTACAGCAACCCTGTCGGCTGCCGCAGACGGCCTCTCGGTGGATGCGGTCGCGCTCAATGCGGATGCGGCCGCGCTCTCAGCGCAGGTGGCGGCGCTCGGGGAGGATGCGGCCATTGTTCGGGCCCTCACGAAGCGTCTCCACAGTGTCATTCTTTGCAAGAAGGGGGTTGAGAAATGGGGATCAGGGATTCGTGGATTCGGAGGTGACCAGCACTAGAGCAGACGAAGCTGGTGAAGCTTATGAAGAAAGACTTAAATAGACCCATGAATTTTCATCGCAAACGGTTCCTACAACAAAATGTGTGTGATGTTGCTGATTTTTTGTATTAGCCGTGAAAGACGAATTTGGAGTATAGTGGCAACAGATGGTGTTTTAAATATATGAGAAAATTTTGTACCGTTAAAATATACTAATACAATTGTCATGTTAAAATTTCGAAATTATAAGTGTTCATTTGACCTTTTTAAGACATTTAAGTGGAGACCAAAACCAAAACTCCCACTCCCTCCCGAGCCGCTCGCGCGGGCGGCTCTGGAGGTGAAAACCCTAGCCCCCCGAGCCCTCCTCCCCTGCTCCCCTGGCCGCCGCCGCCGCCGGTAGCGGTGGCGGCGCCCGGCTATCGAAGGCGGCGGGTGAGTTCGGCGCGCTCCGACGGGCCTCCCTCGCGTGGGGGAGAGGCGTCAAGTGGGCGGCATGGTGGTCTTCTCTGGTGAGGCGGCGCGTGTCGAGGTGCGTACGGAGTGGTGGTGCAAGGTCGTGGGTTCGATGCGGGGGTGCTAGTGCATGGCGACCTGCCGGGAGCCGCTGGATGGAGGTCGGAGGGGAGGTGCGCCTCGGCCTGGGAGGCGGCGGATCTGGGCCAGGAGTGGCCGCGCGAGCGGCAGCCGGGATCTGCCGCGTCGGCCGGCGGGTGCGGTCTGCCCCTGTTGACCCCGGTGAGGATTTGCAGGTGGGTGGTGGCGGCGCTGACTAATTCTGGGGCGCTCGGGCACGGGTCAGCGGCTGCTGCGGGGAGCATGTGTGGTGGTGCGCGCGCGAGGTGGCTCCCCTTCCGTGGGTCTCAGGGCTCTGTCCACTGCAAGGTTGTCAACCAGGAGGTGGTTTGGCAGCCGCTGCTTGCGGCGTCGGTGGATCGTGGCTGTGCTGGTTGTGGTTGGTAAGCTGGAGTTGTTGTCCCCGGCCGTGCGGGGGGTGGAAGCTGGACTGTGTGTCCTCGGCGTGTAGGGTGTTGGTGTTCAGTGCACTTTGATCACGATGGCGAGGTGCTGCGGCCGCGGCGGTTTGTTCCAACACTGACGATGGCCTCAATTCTTCGCAAGGGGTGGGAGGTGGCTGACTCTACGGATGAAAATCATGCCCGTCTTCGGTCGGTGTTGGCGGCGGCGGCGCTTGTGGGCGTCGTTCTTCTCCTTGGAGGCGTCGCTTAAGTGTTGTCGGCATCTCTCCCTCTTGCTTGGTTGTGGTCTCCGGGAGAAAGCCTAGGTCTTGGACCAGCGATGGCGGCATTTTGGCACCGTTTCTCAGTTGGGAGCATCGTGGATGGAGACATGGCTTGTTCGGTGCTGCGGTCCTCCGGTGCGTGTCGGTCGTCTGAGTAGAGGTTCTTGGGCGCAATGTACGTCAACGCCGGTGAGTCCAAGACGGTGGCTTTCGCGGGGCCAACCGAGTCCCTCCACCCACTCGCCATCTCCTTTCGGCAATCAAGGGTGATTGGTGCATCGGCAAGGGAAGTCCGGTTAAAGCTGCTACTCTTCGAGAAGATCGGTGTAGGTCGAGACGCGGCCTTGTTGCTCTTCAGGACAAGTTCCTTTGCATTGTGTTTGTAATGTGTGCGGAGGCTTCTCTTCAGATTAGCTCGGTGTGGTGTTGGTACTCCACTTGTTGTCGCAACGAGTTGTAGTCTCTTGTAATTGTCTTCTGCCTTCTATAAAAATATGGTACGCCTTTGGCGTACTCTCGAAAAAAAGACATTTAAGTGATTTTATAGCCATTTAATGACCGTAATCCAAATTTGAACTACATATACATGCAACAGCTGACCATAACGGTTTGAAAATCATATTTGTGTACTTGTGTGCGAGTTAATTCCATGTGCAGTAAATTGGAAGGAATTTTCAAACATATTGGTGTCACGGCTTGGACATAAGCACCGAGTGCTATGGCATTTAAATTCCAAAAAAAATCAAAAATGATCAAAAATACATGAAACCTTGCTTGATGTAATGGCATGGCACCAAGATGTTGTGGTAAAAAAATTGCCCTGTTTGGCGAAAGTTTGGACATACACCCCTCACAAACCGGAGCAAACTCACTAGAAGGCTCGTGGTTTCTAGAGGGAACAATGCATGTTTGACGACGAACCGGCGATAGCTTCCTCTTATGGTCTTCAAACTTTTTCTACCGTTAACATGCACTAATACAACTGTCATGTTCAAATTTGGAAATTTTCAGGGGTCATTTGACCTTTTTAAGACATTTAAGTGATTTTCTAGCCATATAATGACCGTAATTTAAATTTGAACTACATGTACATGCAACAGCTAACCATAACAGTTTGAGAAATCATATTTATTTACTTATGTGTGAGTTAATGTCATGTGCAGTAAATTGGAAGGAATTTTCAAACATATTGGTGTCACGGCTTGGACACAAGCATCGAGTGCCATGGCATTTAAGTTCCAAAAAAGTAAAAAATGATCAAAAATACAAGAAACCTTGCTTGACAAAATGGCATTGCACCAAGATGATGTGGTGAAAAAATCGGCCTGTTTGACGGAAGTTTGGACACACACCCCTCACAAACCGAAGCAAACTCATTAGAAGGCTCGTGGTTCCGAGAGAGAACAATACATGTTTGATGGCGAACCGACGATAGCTTCCTCTTATGGCCTACAAACTTTTTCTGCCATTAACATGCACTAATACAACTGTAATGTTAAAATTTGGAAATTTTCAGGGGTCATTTGACCTTTTTAAGACATTTAAGTGATTTTCTAGCCATATTATGACCGTAATTCAAATTTGAGCTAAATGTACATGCAACAGCTAACCATAACGGTTTGAAAATTCATATTTGTGTACTTGTGTGCGAGTTAATTAATGTCATGTGCGGTAAATTGGAAGGAATTTTCAAACATATTGGTGTCACGGCTTGGACACAAGCATCGAGTGCCATGGCATTTAAATTACAAAAAATTCAAAAATGATCAGAAATACATGAAACCTTGCGTGACGAAATGGCATGACACCAAGATGCTGTGGTGAAAAAATCGGCCTGTTTGACGAAAGTTTAGACGCACACCCCTCACAAACCGGAGCAACTCACTAGAAGGCTCGTGGTTCCGGGAGGGAACAATTCATGTTTGATGACGAATCGACGATAGCTTCCTCTTATGGCCTTCAAACTTTTACTATCGTTAACATGCACTAATACAACTGTAATATTGAAATTTGGAAATTATAAGGGTTCATTTGACCTTTTTAAGATATTTAAGTGATTTTCTAGCCATATAATGACCGTAATTTAAATTTAAACTACATGTACATGCAACAGCTAACCATAACGGTTTGAAAAATCATATTTGCAAACTTGTGTGCGAGTTAACGTCATGTGTAGTAAATTGGAAGGAATTTTCAAACATATTGGTGTCACGGCTTGGACACAAGCATCGAGTGTCATGGTAACACAAAAAAAGCATTCATGCCTTACATGAGTAAAGAAAATGTAAATATCTGGCAAGACAACTGGGCCCCACACGATTGGCACTCTATTTTGCACCTCGAGGTTTGGAAGGTGAGTGGCGCGGGTTATTAATCAGACATGGTTCTGTATTGTAAACCGTCAGCGATTAAATTCACACATGACTTTTGCTGCGGGAATTGTGTGCAATTCAAACTACAGTACTCGTAAATTCCGGCGACCGGCGTGTGTACTGTTCCCGTCGATCTAGATTCTAGCCGCCAATAAATACTACCCTACTCATGTTGTCCCGCCTGCATTCTCATTCTACACCCTCTCCTCGCCCTCCCCTCCTCTTATAAATCTCTGCCATGGCGCCGCCGATCTGCCCACGCGCTGACGAGGAGGCGCTGCCCCCCAAGGACGTTCAGTCGAAGAGCAGCGACGAGGAGGACCCCTACGGGCCGCCGGATGAGGTTGCGCCGGACCCCCCCAACTTTGAAGTGGTTTGGGGGCCAGTACAATCTTTGTTTGTGGAAGTCGCTGCCGCTGGCTGAGAAAGCAGTCAAGTGGCGTTCAAGAAGGAGATGGCGGAGGAGGAAGCCAGGTACCGGCGGCCTATGAAGCCCGTGAGGCCACCTGAAAAAAGAAGGCGGTGGAGCTTTGGGGGCGGGCGCGTCGTCGTGCGGAGGAGGTGCACAAAGACGGGTACTTCGCGAGGAAGGTCAAAGGCACTAGGCCCCTCATCACTGTGTGGAGGTGGGCCGATAAGCTCCAGCGTGCCACCGACGAGGAGCTCCGGTGGGTGCCCAACTAAATGGCATGATCGTTCGCGCTCGTCCGCCAGCAAGAGGCAGATCGGTACATCAAGCGGTGCGAGGCGGAGGAGGCAGAGTACTGCCTCCGCGCTGGGAAGACGCCGCGCACCAGGGAGCTAATGGCAAGGGGCTGCCGGAATACTGCCCCAGGAGGGATTATTAGTTTTAGTATTGTTCATTTTCAAATTTATGCATTGTACATAGTAGTTAAGTATCATCACGTATATGTGATGATATTATATATATTCTGTGATGAACTAATGAACAATTAATATACATTATGAATTATATTTTTCTATTTGTTTTCATAATACTAATTTGTATCTAGTTGTTATCATCCACGTATACAGAATGGAAAGCATATACACACACATTGAAACAGAACATATAAGAACGGAAAAACAGAGTACACACATTGAAACAAAGCAAATAAACAGAGCAATATTATGATTGTTGTGAATACATAGCGATCCATGTGGAAATGACTTAACAAAATAAAACGCGTCCATGACCAGCAGCTCTTGCCTATGGTAGCTCTTGGCTCTGCTTAAACTCATGCAGGTGTTCGTCCAAGCGGTCGACACTCTCGCGGTACATCTGGAGCGTGATCTCGAGTTCCAAGTTGGCTATTTCATCGAAGATCACTAGCTCGAGGATGCGATGGCCATGTTCCTCTACTGCGCCCAGGTGGACACCTGGGCCAAGGAGGCGGTCGAGCCTAGCGACCAGCGCGTTGGCATCAAGCGGGCCGCGGACAAGGCGAACGGCTCGACCCATGCAAACGGCGCGGCGGGCGTCCGGTGCAAGTACGGCACGGCCGGCCTCTGGTGCAAGTATGGCGCAGACGGCCTCTGCCTACTCCTGGCGAGGAATGGGGGTACTGACGGGACGTGTACCCAGCTGCGACACCCTGTCGATAGCAGGCAAGCGCCGATGGATCCGCTCTTGTTGTGCGGCGTGCCTCTCACTCTGCGACGCTCCAATGGTCTTGCTGTGCGGTGAGCCGCAGCCTATCAGCGTGGACGCGCCTAGCTTGCTCTGTGGCGCACCATCGATCATGTTGTGCTGCGAGCTGCAGCCTCTCGGCACTGACATGCCTATCTTGATTCGCGGCACTGAAGCACCATGCGCCAATGGTCTGCTCAACCCTAGTGATGACGCGCAGCACGATGTCATCCACCGTGTTGCCGGGGAGCGCCTCAGCCTTGACGGGTCATGTCACCTTCTTGTTTTCCTCGTCGAGGAGGTTGATGGCAGAGGCGACGCTTCAGTGGGTTGGCATGCTTGGAAAATGTGGATGTGCTACAGGCTGCGCTTGTTGCCTCGGTGCGTCGCGCGCTGCCTAGGTTTATGCGCAATATTGCTGGGTGGCGGCGGGAAACCAGTGAGGAAATGGCGGGAAACGGTGGCGTGTTCATAAAACACCATCAATTAATGGAAACTTAGCATAGAAGGAACATCGAGCTAGCACAACGCGTGCGGGCACATTGCTCGCCCAAGGCTATGATCCATATACTTGTGTGCCCAACAGAGCACACTATTCACCATAAAGAATACTATTCCGTACACAGAGAGCATAGATGTTGTGCAAACTGAGCAAATCATGGCAAATGATTAAAATAAGGAACTAGACGATGATGATTTCAAGAATGGCAGACAATAATTTACCAGCAAGCATCGTTTGCCAAGAACACACACAACTTATTAGCACGAAATGTCTTTGTTATTATCGATCTTCCCACACAATTAGCCGGTGCACCCTTGTCCGTTGTCTGCGTTGACCTCACTGTGTCGGCCTCTGCTCGCGTCCCTCGGTGCGCTCTGCTCATCGTTAGGCGCCACGGCATGCTCTGCTCGCGTCCCTCCGCGCGCTCGGCTTGTGGATGGCTTTTCCCTGCGTGTTCAACTACTATACACATATGCTTGCTTGCCGTTGAGGCAGCCGCGGAGCGTTCTACTTGCGTCCCTCTGCGCGCTCTGCCAACGGTTGGGGCCAGTGCACGATCACGTTGAGGGCCCCATATGCATGCGGTTGTGCGGCGCACGTCGCCACGATGCAGTTACGTGCGACACGATGGAGTTACGGCGCTGCAAAATAGAACTGCAATCCGGGCGTGCCGATATTCCAAGCCGTCCGGCTTCCCCATTAATTCTCGCGGCCATTATAACCTTAGTCTCTTCAACCTTTCGATCGCGCCCCACAACACAACAAGCACACCCATAATGACACATACAAAGAGCATATCTAGTGGCGCTCCAATGGAGTTCGACGAGCATAAAGTGGAGACCCACACGAGGGAGACGGATCTCTCGGTGGTGTACACCATCGAACCAGCCGTGGTGGAGGACTACATCAACACCGTGGAGTAGTTGCTTGCTCGAGACAAGTACAAGGTGGTCGGCATCGACCTCCAGTACACCGGCGGTCATCCCGGCAAAGATAAGAAGGTTGCCGTCGCCCGGTTGTGCGTGCGTCATCATGTCTTCATCTACCACTACTGCATGGCCATAGAGCCTTGCGACCATTTCGCCAGGTTTGTCAACAGCACCGACTACAAGTTCGCTACAGTGGAAACCTCCGATGATGTAAAAGTGCTCAAGGTTATGGGCTTGGCCTGCAAGAACCTTGTCGAAATCCGTGACCACTACAGGGTCTAGGGCAGTACGAAGAAGGACTCCCTGGTTGAACTCGCCTCGGCCATCATCAACTCCTACTACGAAAAGATGAAGCAGGATGCCAACAGAACACGTCCCGTATCCTGGCACGGGACCTGGATGCGGCAACTGGATGAACCTCACCTCAAGTTTGCGGCCAAGAACATGTACACATGCTACGAGATGCACATGCGGATCGTTGACATGAGGGAGTGCCTCCTTCCCGTAATCGATGAGGCCGGATCGAGCCACCAACAGAGCAGTGGCGGCAAGCGTCACAAGAAGAAGTAGATGATCGTTTATCCTAGTTAATTATGCATGTAATAGTTTACTCTGGTGTGTGCAAATGTCATGTGTGTACTAGCCACCTATGTAATTGGATATTTAATTTGGTTGTGCAATCATGTCCTTATTAGTATATATGTTGTTGTTCTGTATGCAATCACATCGCACATGGAACATACTAGGGAAACCGTCGGTGATGAATTCATCAATCGCTGACAATTGTATACCAGGACGCGTTTGCCCACAACACGCACGCCTTATTAGCAGCAATTGTCTGTGTTATTATCGGTCTTCGCACACATTTCTGATTACAGACATGTTTGCCGCGTACCATACAAATCTTGTTAAGTTGAACCGTTTCTTTTCTCTTGGCTCAACGCAAACAGTTCATCCGAGTGAACTGTATGCCGTATATCGCACACACCTTTGATCTGGCTGACCGTTTATGTTGTGTTGCCTAATCATAAATAGTTCATCCGAGTGAACTGTATGCCGTATATCGCACACACTTTGATCTGGCTGCCCGTTTCTATTGTTTTGCCTCATCGCAAACAATTCATTGGAGTGAACCGTATGCCACGCATCGCACATGCAACTCTAATCTGAATCGTGTTTGATGTCTCCGCCATCGCAAACGTTTTGTATATTTTATTACGGTTTTATTACATCACCGTTTGCGATTAATGCATCGCACACAGTTTCGTCGAAGGGTCTCTGATTGGACTGTCACGTTTGGACCATCCTGTAGTAGTCTTATCTCGACTTTGTAAATCCTATTTGAAGACTTTGTGGTACTGTTATGTTAGTACTGTTATGAATCTGCCTGTTAGTACTGCTATGACAAAGTATGGTTATTGTCTATTCTGTGCTAACAGTTTATGTTGTGACTATTATGTTGTTGTGTTTTGTGTGTGCTGGTAACCCCACCACTCCTAGAAGAGGTTGCCACAACATTTGTGTCATGTGTAACCAAACAACAACACTTTGCATATGGATGGAACATGCAGGCAACCAAATATCGGTGCGTATGTTGCTGCTCAGCCATCCTGGAGGGGATGCAGGCAAATAAACTATGTGCAAAACATGGTTTTTGACCTACATTCACTCAGTCTGGCTGAGTCGGGCCACAGATGCAAAGTGCAAAAAATAGGTGCAGGTAACCAAACAGGCCCCAAAGATCACATTTTCCTACGCAAACAGTCAACTCTTGGTTCAGAATTCCTATTAGGTTCATTAACAACAGCAGGTGCAATTTCATCAAACATAGTGGAGTTGCTACGTAGGGTACTATGATATTGTCGGATGAAGTTACCATGATGAAACGTCAAGCAGTTGTAGTAGTTAATAAGTCAATGTGGAATGTTATGGGATGTGATTTTCTTTTAGAGGAACTAGATGACTCGTTGCGTCTATGACGTAAAATACAAATGTAATCAAGAAAATAGACGAACAAGATCAAAGATGCAGAAAAACAAATGCAAAAACATAAATGCAGCTCAGAAATGTGGATAACTATATGAAGTTGTATCTGAAAAAGCACTACTGTCACTAATTGGGGATTGAATCTTCCCTTCTTCTCATTTTCTCCGTGTCACTCATTTCTACTCACATGACGACTCGTCGGCCTCCTTTGGCTCCACTCGTCCATTGGACATTGGTGGGGCTACCCATATGGTGAAGAATGTCGGTTTCGAGAAAGCTACTGCTGTCACTAGCGAGGGACCTTCCATCCATTCTTTCTTTCTCTATGCGGGCTCTTCCATTTGCTTTGGCAACTGGATCCATTTTCTTCGGCAATGGGATCTATGTATGCCATGATTTGTTGATATGGGGTGGCCCGATCTTCTCAGTAAGCTGGTGGAGGTATGATGATGATGATGATACATAACTGGGTGTCGACGATGATCTGTCCTCGCTAGATCCCTGATGCCAATGCAACAGCTCTCTACCCTTCGGATATTCACGACTTCACACACTTGCACAACGTAGCCATCGACCATGAAATGGTATATTTGCAATTCACTAATTCCCAATGGAACAACAGATTACACTCAACTTGTAGTTCAAATCTCCAGATCGATACGAATTGGAGATGCAATTTTAGATGAATGCTTGATAGCAAGTTCAACGAAACTAGGGTTTAATTTTAACGTGGTCTAACCCTAATTGTGGGCGCCCCAAGAGTACTTATAGAGGTGGGGGCGTCCACCACTCAAACCAGACCCGAACCCAACTTGGGTTCAGCCCAAACCGACTCAGTTCGACTCAAACTGATACAAACCGACCCAATGGTTGGGTGCAGCCAACTAGGCGCACAGGCCTTATGTGTATGGCGCACAAGCACTTGGTGGTGCACCATATGTGGCCTCCTGCGTGGTGTCCTCCTCCTCATGCTGGTCGCCGACCTCCCTCTCCTCCCTCGCGTCCATGTGCATAAGCACCACGTCTTGCTCCAGCTACTTCAACTCCTCGTTCCCTCGTGCTATGCCTTCTTCTCCCATGAACCTGAGTATGCAAACACACAAAGACTTAGGCAGTAAACAATTGTCATTAATGAAATAATCAGAATCTATTAGGAGCAAATTCACCTGTTGTTCTATTAGCTTTGCACGAGCTCTTGTAATAGGTCCAATTCTGATTTCATCATTGGACTTCTTCTTTGCAGCAATTGGTTGGTCAACATCATGAGGTGGAAATGGAAGAATAGTAGGGATGTCCTCATCATTTGTACAAGACCCGATGTGTCCTATGCACTAAGTTTAGTAGCAGGTATCACAGTGATCCATGAAAGGGTCGTTGGACAACCATTAAAAATATCTTAAAGTACCTTAACAGGACTAAGGAAATGTTCCTAGTGTATGGAGGTGATGAAGAGCTCATTGTAAGGGGTTACATTTATGCAAGCTTCATGACTGATCCAGATGACTTCAAATCCCAATCAGGCTATGTTTCCACATTCAATGATGGCACAGTGAGCTATAAAAGTTTCAAGCAAAACACTGTGGGGGAACCTGCAACAGAGGCAGAGCATCTCACAACTTTAGAAGCTTTGAAGGAGGCTTATTGGATAAGAAATTTGTCACCAAGCTTGGTGTGGTTCCAAATGTGTTGGACCTGCTGGAACTCTATTGTGATAATAGTGGCGCCATGGCTCAGACAAAGAAGCCAAGGTCCCACCAGAAACCCAAACACATTGAACACCGGTTTCACATTATCCGACACTTTGTGGAGAAAGGATTTGTGAAAGCATGCAAAATTCACATGGACCTGAATGTGTCAGATTCGATGACGAAGCCTCTACCATGAGCAAAGCATGAGCAACACCAGAATGTCATTGGTGTTAGAGAATGTATGTAACTAGATTATTAACTCTAGTGCAACAGGGAGACTATTGAAAATATTCACTAGAGGTGATAATAAAGTATTACCTTTTTTCCATGTTCATCATTAGTGTTTATATTTCTCCCATATAAGTGCAATGATTCTTGAATGTGAGATTCAGAGGAAAACTCAGTTGCATGTGTGGAAACATAAACACCAAGTAGTTTCATAATCTAATTTCTAAGAGTAGCTAGTTGCATGATGATCATGTTTTCCTGATCATAGGACATTGTTGAAGTAATACGGGTGCCAACAACAATGAGAGCACATTATTAGCGAAACAATCGTGTTGGATAGACCCAACTAAATGATATACTACGAGATCACATCGTCACTTTGTTATCAGTGTAATCATATCAAGTGTTAGCATATACTCACGTCCTTACACCATGAGAATGTCATGGACCTTCATGCCAAACGGTAACTTTGGGGTTGCCAAACATTACACGTAACTGGGTGATTATACAATAGCTTTCGGGTACATCAGAAAACTATGTCAAGGGGCTTGATAGTTCAAGACTGGGATTTGCTCCTTCACAATGAAGAGATACTCTCCAAGCTCACTCGGTATTACAGTATCGATCATTGTCTGACCAAATAGAATGTGATAGGATCACTGGGATACCAAAATAGGGAAACAAGAAAATAAAATAAGATGGGTAACAAGTATAACTTGGTATTGTGATCAAGTTGTTGCTTCAGAAGGATACCATTAAAAGTCCTGCCTCAGGTTTGTTATGTATCGTGAAGCAAAGGGAATTGTGTATGCAAACAAAAGGTTCATTACATAAATATCTTTATCTGTGTGTGAAAATCGTTATGGGTGTTTAGACTCTGCTTTTGATCATTGACCGAAAGGTATTCCGGGTCAAGTCTGCATATTATCGAACCTTCCTGAAGGCTCCGAGGGGCGCTAGAGGACTTCCCGATTGGCTGGTAACGGTGTCATGGACTAGGGGGTGCTAGCCATGTCGGCCTGCCAGTCATGGGCCGGGCCGAGGCCCCCAGACAACCGAAAAATGGGCCATGTCTATCATGGTCTCTGGCGTACTTAAGATGGAATCCTCTGAAGGCTTGGCACACACTTCAAGAAATGTTCAATTCATCGGCAAGTTTATCCCTAGATGTAACCGACCATCATGTAACCCTAGGTACCCCCGGTCCCTATATAAGCCGAGGGGTTTTAGACCATAGGGTAGAGAATCATACATTCACATACGATCTCGAGGTAGATCATCCTGTACTTCGTACTCCAACACAATCAATGCAAAAAAAGTAGGACGTAGGGTTTTACCTCTTCGAGAGGGCCCGAACCTGGGTAAACAACGTGTCCCTTGTTCATCATGTTACCATCTAGCTAAGACCACCAGCTCGGGACCCCCTACCTGAGATCTGTCGGATTTAACCCCGACAGCTGGCCCATGTGGTGGCAGCCACTGAAGGAAATATGCCCTAGAGGCAATAATAAAGTTGTTATTTTATATTTCCTTATTCATGATAAATGTTTATTATTCATGCTAGAATTGTATTGATCGGAAACCTAAATACATGTGTGAATACATAGACAAACACTGTGTCCCTAGTGAGCCTCTACTTGACTAGCTCGTTGATCAAAGATGGTTAAGGTTTCCTGACCATGGACATGAGTTGTCATTTGATAATGGGATCACATCATTAGGAGAATTATGTGATGGACAAGACCCATCCGTTAGCTTAGCATAATGATCGTTCAGTTTATTGCTATTGCTTTCTTCATGTCAAATACATATTCCTTCGACTATGAGATTATGCAACTCCCGGATACCGGAGGAAAGCCTTGTGTGCTATCAAACGTCACAACATAACTGGGTGATTATAAAGATGCTCTAAAGGTATCTCCGAAGGTGTTTGTTGAGTTGGCATAGATCGAGATTAGGATTTGTCACTCCGAGTATCGGAGAGGTATCTCTAGGCCCTCTCGGTAATACACATCATAAGAAGCCTTGCAAGCAAAGTGACTAATGAGTTAGTTACAGGATGATGTATTACGGAATGAGTAAAGAGACTTGCCGGTAACGAGATTGAACTAGGTATGTGGATACCGACGATCGAATCTCGGGCAAGTAACATACCGATGGACAAAGGGAATAACGTATGTTGTCATAACGGTTCGACTGATAAAGATCTTCGTAGAATATGTAGGAGCCAATATGAGCATCCAGTTTCCGCTATTGGTTATTGACCGAAGAAGTGTCTCGATCATGTCTACATAGTTCTCGAACCCGTAGGGTCCGCACGCTTAACGTTCGATGACGATTTTGTATTATATGAGTTATGTGATTTGGTGACCGAATGTTGTTCGGAGTCCCGGATGAGATCATAGACATGACGAGGAGTCTCAAAATGGTTGAGAGGTAAAGATTGATATATAGGACGATGGTATTCGAACACCGGAAGTGTTCCGGAGGGTACCAGATACATATCGGGTCACCGGAAGGGGTTCCGGGCACCCCCGGCAAAAGGTATGGGCCTAATGGGCCAAGAGGGGAAACGCAGCAGCCAGCAGGGGCTGCTGCACCCCCCATATGGGTCGAACTGGAGTAGAAGGAAAGAGGGGAAGAGAGAAGGAAGGGGAGGGATTCGGCCTCCCTCTTCCTTCCCTCCTCCCTCCACCTTCCTTCCCCCTCCGGAACTTATGGAAGGGGGGAGGCCGAATTGGGGAGGCGCCCAAGTAGGATTCCTCCTACTTGGGGTGCCCCCTTGCTGCTCCCCTCCGTCTCCCACCTATATATACATGGGAAGGGGGCGCCTAGAACACACAACAACATCTGTTAGCCGTGTGCGGTGCCCCCCCTCCACAGATTACACCCTCGGTCATATTCTCGCGGTGCTTAGGCGAAGCCCTACGCGGATCACTTCACCATCACCATCACCACGCCATCGTGCTGACAGAACTCATCTACTTCCTTGACACTTTGCTGGATCAAGAGTTCAAGGGACGTCATCGAGCTGAACGTGTGCAGAACTCGGAGGTGCTGTACGTTCGGTGCTTGATCGGTCGGAATGAGAAGAAGTTCGACTACATCAACCGCGTTGTCAAACGCTTCCGCTTTCGGTCTATGAGGGTACATAGACACACTCTCCCCCTCGTTGCTATGCATCTCCTAGATAGATCTTGCGTGGGTGTAGGAAATTTTTTGTTTTCCATGCAACGTTTCCCAACAGTGGCATCCGAGCCAGGTCTATGCGTAGATGATATGCACGAGTAGAACACAAAGAGTTGTGGGCGGTGATCGTCATACTGCTTACCACCAATGTCTTATTCTGATTCGGCGGTATTGTTGGATGAAGCAGCCCGGACCAACCTTACATGACCACGTTCAAGAGACCGGTTCCACCGACAGACATGCAACTAGTTTTGCATAAAGGTGGCTGGCGGGTGTCTGTTTCTCCTACTTTAGTTGAATTGAATTTGACTACGACCGGTCCTTGAAGAAGGTTAAAACAGCAAACTTGATAAATCACCATTGTGGTTTTTGCCGTAGGAAAGAACGGCTCTTGCTAGAAGCCCGTAGCAGCCACGTAAAGCTTGCAACAACAAAGTAGAGGACGTCTAACTTGTTTTTGCAGGGCATGTTGTGATGTGATATGGTCAAGACATGATGTGATATACATTGTTGTATGAGATGATCATGTTTTGTAAAAGTTATCGGCAACTGGCAGGAGCCTTATGGTTGTTGCTTTATTGTATGAAATGCAAACGCCTTGTAATTGCTTTACTTTATCACTATGCGTTAGCGATAGTTGTAGAAGCAATAGTTGGCGAGACGACCACGACGCAACGATGGAGATCAAGGTGTCGAGCCGGTGACGATGGAGATCATGACGATGCTTTGGAGATGGAGATCAAAAGCACGAGATGATGATGGCCATATCATGTCACATATTTTGATTGCATGTGATGTTTATCTTTTATGCATCTTATTTTGCTTAGTACGGCGGTAGCATTATAAGATGATCCCTTCACTAAATTTCAAGGTATAAGTGTTCTCCCTGAGTATGCACCTTTGCGACAGTTCGTCGTGTTGAGACACCACGTGATGATCGGGTGTGATAGACTCTACGTTCAAATACAACGGGTGCTAGACAGTTTTGCACATGCGGAATACTCGGGTTAAACTTGACGAGCCCGACATGTACAGACATGGCCTCGGAACACTGGAGACCGAAAGGTCGAACATGAATCATATAGTAGATATGATCAACATAGAGATGTTCACCATTGATGACTACTCCATCTCACGTGATGATCGGACATGGTTTAGTTGATTTGGATCACGTATCATTTAGATGACTTGAGGGATGTCTATCTAAGTGGGAGTTCTTAAGTAATATGTTTAATTGAACTTAATTTATGATGAACTTAGTCCTGATAGTATTTGCAAATTATATTGTAGATCAATAGCTCATGTTGTAGCTCCCCTATGTTTTTGATATGTTCCTAGAGAAAACTAAGTTGAAAGATGATAGTAGCAATGATGCGGACTGGGTCCGTGATCTAAGGATTATCCTCATTGCTGCATAGAAGAATTATGTCCTTGATGCACCGCTAGGTGACAGATCTATTGCAGGAGCAAATGTAGACGTTATGAACGTTTGGCAAGCTCGGTATGATGACTACTTGATAGTTTAGTGCGCCATGCTTTACGGCTTAGAACCGGGACTTCAAAAACGTTTTGAACGCCACGGAGCATATAATGTTCCAAGAGTTGGAATTGGTATTTCAGACTCATGCCCATGTCGAGAGGTATGAGACCTCTGACAAGTACTTTGCCTACAAGATGGAGGAGAATAGCTCAGCCAGTGAACATGTGCTCAGAATGTCTGGGTACTACAATCGCTTGAATCAAGTGGGAGTTAATATTCCAGATAAGATAGTGATTGACAGAGTTCTCTAGTCACTATCACCAAGCTACTAGAACTTGGTGATGAACTATAATATGCAAGGGATGACAAAAATAATTCCCATGCTCTTCGCGATGCTGAAATCGACGAAGGTAGAAATCAAGAAAGAGCATCAAGTGTTGATGGTTAACAAAACCACTAGTTTCAAGAAAAAGGGCAAGGGACAGAAAGGGAGTGTAACACCCCCAGTGGTTAGCCACAGTAATTCCATTTTGATAATGCCAAGTCAGCATGATTAACAGTGCATGATCATCATTTGCATCATAATGCTTTTCAACTCCTAAGTCAAAATTCAAATTTAAATGAAAGTGAAAAATAAAAGTTGTGCAACATAAAAACTAAATTGTTCATTAAATGGCAAATATTCCAGAGACCATTCTAAAATTGTAACCAACAATTAATAAATTAATTAACAGTGCATGATCATCATTTGCATCATAATGCTTTTCAACTCCTAAGTCAAAATTCAAATTTAAATGAAAGTGAAAAATAAAAGTTGTGCAACATAAAAACTAAATTGTTCATTAAATGGCAAATATTCCAGAGACCATTCTAAAATTGTAACCAACAATTAATAAATTAATTAGGTGGCATTAACATTACCAAAACAGCTAGGATTAATGCATTTTAATTATTATAAAAATAGTGTGAACTCAAATTGTCTCCAAACTAATTTTTGATAGTGTTAGGTAATGCCTAGTATTTATTGGAGCATTTGTTATGTTTTACAAAAAACCATTTTGAGGCCTAACTATTTACTAAACTGAGAGAAGAAAATAAATAAAAGAAAAAGATAAAAGAAAAACAAAACAAAAAAAGGAAAAAGGAGAAACCCCCCTGGCCAACTGGGCCTAGCCCAGCTGGCCTCAGCCCGCCAGGCCAGGCCAGCCGGCCGGCCCACCCCCGCTCTCCCCTTATTCCCCCCGAACCCTAGCCCACCCCACTGCCACTCCTCGTTCCCCACTCCTCTCGCTCCTCCCCCTCCTCTCTGCCCGATCTGGATCGGGGCACGGTGCCCCGACCCCGTCGCCCTCCCCGTCGCCCCTTTGCCAGCACTGGCGCACCGCCACCTCGACATCGTCGCTCTGGGCCTCGTCCGCGACCACGCCGTCGCCGGACTTCCTCGTCCCCGTCGCCGTCGTCTGCCTCGTCCCCTTCGCCATCGTCTGCCTCGTCCCCGCCGTCGTCGGACCACCCCGACCCTCCCCGAGCCCACTGCCGTCTCCCTACAACCCCGCCGTGAGCCTCGTCTGCCCCCTCTTCTCTCCCCGTCACTGGATCCGGCCCGCGTCCTCGGGCTCACCGCGGCCGTCTCGATGCCCGCGCACGGCCACTGCGCGCCGGCCGCGCACTGGGCTCGCCCGGCTCGCGCCTGTCGCTCCCTGGGCGTGCCCCCCCCCCCCGTGCGCGCGCATGATCGTGCCCCGCATTGTCCGCCGCTGCCATCGCAGCCCGACGCGCGGCAGCGCTCACCCCGCGCCCGCTCCTCGCCGCTGCTGGCGCCTCGCCGCGCCCAGACGGGCTCCGGCCTCGACGGGCGCCCACGCCCACACCCCGCGCCCGTTAACCCTGTTGGCCCCATGGGCCTATGACGATGGGGCCCGCCCCTTATAAAAAAAACAAAAAACAAAATTGAAAAAAAAGGATTTTAAAAATAAATAAAAATAATTAAAATAATTAATTAATTAAATAATTAATTAGTGATTAATTAATTTAATTAATCCTGATTAGGTTAATTTAATTAAGTAGTTAGTGTTAATTAAACAGTAATTTAATTAGTTAATCCCTAATTAACTAAACAGCCTATGACAGGTGGGACCCACTGGTCCTGACGTCATGCTGACGTCAGCAAACACTGTTCTGGATAATGTTGAAATTAAATAAATAAAATAATTCCAGAAATTAATAAAAACTTTAGAAAATCATATTAAATAATCCGTAACTCAGATCGAAAACCTTTGTACATGAAAGTTGCTCAGAACGACGAGACGAATTCGAATACGCGGTTCGTTCGTCCGTCACGCGTCCCTAACTACCTGAACATGGAACCGTTCTCCTCCGGTCATCTGTCCGACATTTGTCCGGAACCGGGAATACTTTCCCGGATGAATTCCACCTTCGCCAGTATCACCCGGCACTGCGCTAGATCACCTCTGTCACCGCGTATTGCCATGTTATGCTTTGTGCTGCACTTGCTCGCTGTGTATTTATACTGTTTCCTCCCCCTTTTCTCTCTTGTTAGACACCGACGTCGTCCCCGAGACCGACGCAGCTCGGGAGACTGACGCCACCTTTGACTGCCTTGCCCTTGCCGCCGAGCAACCAGGCAAGCCCCCCGCCTTGAGCATACCGATATCGCCCATTCTATTTTCTCATGCTTGCATTAGAATTGCTGCTGCTGCTTTACCTATTCTGATGCATAGCCTGTTTATTGTAACCTGCTGTTGATAATTACCTGCATATCCTAAACTGTTTAGTCTAGGTTGGGTAGAGACCTATCAGTGACCCCACTTATCCCGACTGCCGCGCTGGATTGTCAGAAGACCCGATCAACGGGATTGAAGACCAGGCCCCGACACCGCACATCACCCCCCTTAGTTGTAACGACACTGCAACGTTACTATCGAGTGCCGAGGGTGATACCTCGTGTAGCACTTCTGATGTTAACTCTGTAGAGTAGCTATTCGGTCGTGGTCATCGATGGTGATTCCTCCTTCACCACTTCCGGTAACGACGCTGTCGTGCAACACATCAAGTGTGAACCCACCGAGGGTGATTCCTCCGAGTTCACCTTGACGGATACATCGAGTAGGAATCCAACGAGGGTGATACCTCGGATTCCCCTGATGTTATGGACACACGGATACTTGGACTTTACCCTGTTACTTGGATAGGCGGGTTGACCCTGAGGGGTACCCGCGTGCGCCTGAGAGGCGAGTGTTGTGAAGACGGGTGCCTGTATGGTGCCCGAGTGATGAATACGAGGCGCGGCCGGGCATTCTTAACCCTTGCAGCAAGTCCTCGAGACGGGGTGACGGGGTCACATCTTTCATGAGTCTCTGCTCGTTACCGCAAGCCCAAGGTACTAGCGATTTGGATATTTGATCCGAGCAGGCCTCTGGCCTGATAGCACTAACCATCACGTGGGCATAGTATGGGCGTTCTGCATCGTATGCATCAGCCGAAAGCTCTGTCAGACGTCCAGTTCAGCAGTGCGGCATGGAGTGATTGGCGCCATTGCGGTGGTGCTTGGATCTGAGCCATGTGCGCAACGACCCGGAGGGCGAGGGGCGATGGCCAAGACCCCCTTGCGCTTAGGATGTAGACCGGCGGGGACCTCTCTGCTGAGCTGTAGGTAGGGTTGCGATGTGTCGTTTGGCCGAGGCCGGGCATGACCCAGGAAAGTGTGTCCGGCCGGAGTTAATCGAGCGTGTTGGGTAAGTTGGTGCACCCCTGCAGGGAAGAAAACTTCTATCGATAGCCTGTCCTACGGTAAAGGACACTCGGAGTTGTATCCTGATTGATACAATTTAGAACTGGATACTTGGATACTATGGCTCTGGGATTGCTTCTTGTAGGGAGTCGAGAAGGGATCTCAGGACGAGGTTGATGACTGTATGGCTCTGGGATTGCTTTCTCGCAGGGAGTCGAGAAAGGATCTCTGGGTGAGGTTGAGACTTAATGATACTGCTACTTTATATTGATCTGTTCTGCTCTCTTCTATTGCTGCAAGACCGCTGAAGATGCTAGTCTTCGATAGGACTAGGCCTTCTCTCTATTCTGGCATTTCTGCAGCCCAGTCCACATATACAGCCTCTCTTTGAAAATGTTGCATATGTAGTGTAGATCCTTGCTTGCTGAGTACTTCTGAATACTCACGGTTGCTTTGTTTTCCTTTTCTCCCCATATCAGTTTGTCGTGACCAGATGACGGAGCCCCTGAGCCAGATGCCCCGTCGATCGACTACTACTACTACCCAGAGGATGGATACTACTACGAGTTGACTGACGACCAGGAGTAGGATCGGAGGGTCCCAGGCAGGAGGCCTACGCCTTTCGATCGTAGTGTTTTTCTTTTGCCCCGCCTTTCTAAAGGCCTTTCTGTTTCTGTTTAAATATCTGTACTCAGATATCTGATGCTTCCGCTGACGCTTGTACGCAAGCTTATGTATTCGAGCCCTCGAGGCCCCTGGCTTGTAATATAAAGCTTGTATGACTTTATTTATGTTTTAGAGTTGTGTTGTGATATCTTCCCGTGAGTCCTTAGGCTTGATCGTGTGCATTTGCGTGTATGATTAGTGCACGGTCGGGCCGGGGGCGTCACAGGGAGCTTCAAGAAGAACAGCAAACAAGTTGTCGCTCCCATGAAGAAGCCCAAAGCTAGACCCAAGCCTGAAACTGAGTGCTTCTACTGCAAAGGAAATGGTCACTGGAAGCGGAACTGCCCCAAATACTTGGCGGATAAGAAGGATGGCAAAGTGAACAAAGGTATATCTGATATACATGTTATTGATGTGTACTTTACTAGTGTTCATAGTAGCCCCTGGGTATTTGATACCGGTTCAGTTGCTAAGGTTAGTAACTCGAAACATGAGTTGCAAAATGAAACAGAGACTAGTTAAGGGTGAGGTGACGATGTGTGTTGGAAGTGATTCCAAGGTTGATAAGATCACCATCGCACACTCTCTCTACCTTCGGGATTAGTGTTGGACCTAAATAAATGTTATTTGGTGTTTGCGTTGAGCATGAATATGATTGGATCATGTTTATTGCAATATGGTTATTCATTTAAGTCAAAGAATAATTGTTGTTCTGTTTACATTAATAAAACCTTATATGGTCATACACCCAATGTAAATGGTTTATTGAATCTCGATCGTAGTGATACACATATTCATAATATTGATGCCAAAAGAAGCAAAGTTGATAATGATAGTGCAACATATTTGTGGCACTGCCATTTAGGTCATATTGGTGTAAAGCGCATGAAGAAACTCCATGCAGATGGGCTTTTGGAATCACTTGATTATGAATCATTTGATACTTGCGAACCATGCCTCATGGGCAAGATGACTAAAACTCCGTTCTACGGAACAATGGAGCGAGCCAATGACTTATTGGAAATAATACATACCGATGTATGCGGTCCGATGAGTGTTGAGGCTCGCGGCGGGTATCGTTATTTTCTAACCTTCACAGATGATTTGAGCAGATATGGGTATATCTTCTTGATGAAACACAAGTTTGAAATTTCAGAGTGAAGTGGAGAATCATCGTAACAAGAAAATAAAGTTTCTATGATCTGATCGCGGAGGCGAATATTTGAGTTACAAGTTTGGCCTTCATTTAAAACAATGTGGAATAGTTTCACAACTCACGCCACCTGGAACACCACAGCGTAATGGTGTGTCCGAACATCGTAACCGTACTTTATTAGATATGGTGCGATCTATGATGTCTCTTACCGATTTACCACTATCATTTTGGGGTTATGCATTAGAGACAGCCGCATTCACGTTAAATAGGGCACCGT
This sequence comes from Thinopyrum elongatum, assembly GCA_011799875.1. NCBI lineage: Eukaryota > Viridiplantae > Streptophyta > Magnoliopsida > Poales > Poaceae > Thinopyrum > Thinopyrum elongatum. The sequence continues at coordinate 212,693,658 of CM022301.1, read as the reverse complement.
CTAAATCTGTTGAGACGACACCGTATGAACTATGGTTTGGCAAGAAACCTAAGCTGTCGTTTCTTAAAGTTTGGGGTTGCGACACTTATGTCAAAAGGCTTTAGCCTGATAAGCTCGAACCCAAATCGGAGAAGTGCGTCTTCATAGGATACCCTAAGGAAACAATTGGGTACATCTTCTACCACAGATCCGAAGGCAAGATCTTTGTTGCCAAGAATGAAAACTTTCTAGAGAAGGAGTTTCTCTCGAAAGAAGTGAGTGGGAGGAAAGTAGAACTTGATGAGGTAACTGTACCTTCTCTCGAGTTGGAAAGTAGCTCATCACAGAAAACCGTTCCCGTGATATCTACACCAACTAGAGAGAAAGCTAATGATGATGATCATGAAACTTCAGATCAAGTTACTACTAAACCTCGTAGGTCAACTAGAGCACGATCCGCACCAGAGTGATACGGTAATCCTGTTCTGGAAGTCATGTTACTAGACCGTGACGAACCTACGAACTATGAAGAAGCTATGATGAGCCCAGATTCCGATAAATGGCTTGAGGCCATGAAATCTGAGATAGGATCCATGTATGAGAACAAAGTATGGACTTTGGTGGACCTGCCCGATGATCGACGAGCCATAGAGAATAAATGGATCTTCAAGAAGAAGACTGACGCTGATGGTAATATTACTGTCTACAAAGCTCGACTTGTCGCAAAAGGTTTTCGACAAGTTCAAGGAGTTGACTACGATGAGACTTTCTCACCCGTAGCGATGCTTAAGTCTGTCCGAATCATGTTAGCAATTGCCGCATTTTATGATTATGAAATCTGGCAAATGGACGTCAAAACTGCATTCCTTAATGGATTTCTTAAAGAAGAGTTGTATATGATGCAACGAGAAGGTTTTGTCGATCCTAAAGGTGCTAACAAAGTGTGCAAGCTCCAGCGATCCATCTATGGATCGGTGCAAGCATCTCGGAGTTGGAATATATGCTTGATGAGGTGATCAAAGCATATGGTTTTATACAGACTTTTGGAGAAGCCTGTATTTACAAGAAAGTGAGTGGGAGCTCTATAGCATTTCTAATATTATATATGGATGACATATTGTTGATTGGAAATGAAGTAGAATTTTTGGATAGCATAAAAGGATACTTGAATAAAAGTTTTTCAATGAAAGACCTCGGTGAAGCTACTTACATATTGAGCATCAAGATCTATAGGGATAGATCAAGACGCTTAATAGAACTTTCACAAAACACATACCTTGATAAGATTTGAAGAAGTTCAAAATGGTTCAGTCTAAGAAGGGGTTCTTGCCTGTATTACAAGGTGTGAAGTTGAGTAAGACTCAAAACCCGACCACGGCAGAAGATAGAGAGAGAATGAAAGTCATTCCCTATGCCTCAGCCATAGGTTCTATAAAGTATGCCATGCTGTGTACCAAACCTATTGTGTACCTTGCCATGAGTTTGGCAAGGGCGTACAATAGTGATCCAGGAGTAGATCACTAGACAGCTGTCAAAATTATCCTTAGTTACCTAAGAGGACTAAGGAAATATTTCTCGGTTATGGAGGTGACAAAGAGTTCGTCGTAAAGGGTTACGCCGATGCAAGCCTTGACACTAATTCGGATGACTCTGAGTCTCAATCTGGATACATATTGAAAGTGGGAGCAATTAGCTAGAGTAGCTCCATGCAGAGTATTGTAGACATAGAAATTTGCAAAATACATACGGATCTGAATATGGCAGACCCGTTGACTAAGACTCTCTCACAAGCAAAACATGATCACACCTTAGTACTATTTGGGTGTTAATCACATGGCGATGTGAACTAGATTATTGACTCTAGTAAACCCTTTGGGTATTGGTCAGATGACGATGTGAACTATGGGTGTTAATCACATGGCGATGTGAACTATTGGTGTTAATCACATAGCGATGTGAACTAGATTATTGATTCTAGTGCAAGTGGGAGACTGAAGGAAATATGCCCTAGAGGCAATAATAAAGTTGTTATTTTATATTTACTTATTCATGATAAATGTTTATTATTCATGCTAGAATTGTATTGATCGAAAACCTAAATACATGTGTGAATACATAGACAAACACTGTGTCCCTAGTGAGCCTCTACTTGACTAGCTCGTTGATCAAAGATGGTTAAGGTTTCCTGACCATGGACATGAGTTGCCATTTGATAACGGGATAACATCATTAGGAGAATTATGTGATGGACAAGACCCATCCGTTAGCTTAGCATAATGATCGTTCAGTTTATTGCTATTGCTTTCTTCATGTCAAATACATATTCCTTCAACTATGAGATTATGCAACTCCCGGATACCGGAGGAATGCCTTGTGTGCTATCAAACGTCACAACGTAACTGGGTGATTATAAAGATGCTCTACAGGTATCTCCGAAGGTGTTTGTTGAGTTGGCATAGATCGAGATTAGGATTTGTCACTCCGAGTATCAGAGAGGTATCTCTGGGCCCTCTCGGTAATACACATCATAAGAAGCCTTGCAAGCAAAGTGACTAATGAGTTAGTTACAGGATGATGTATTACGGAACGACTAAAGAGACTTGCCGGTAACGAGATTGAACTAGGTATGTGGATACCGACGATCGGATCTCGGGCAAGTAACATACCGATGGACAAAGGGAATAACGTATGTTGTCATAACGGTTCGACCGATAAAGATCTTCGTAGAATATGTAGGAGCCAATATGAGCATCCAGTTTCTGCTATTGGTTATTGAACAGAGAAGTGTCTCGGTCATGTCTACATAGTTCTCGAACCCGTAGGGTCCGCACGCTTAACGTTCGATGACGATTTTGTATTATATGAGTTATGTGATTTGGTGACCGAATGTTGTTCGGAGTCCCGGATGAGATCACGGGCATGATGAGGAGTCTTGAAATGGTCGAGAGGTAAAGATTGATATATAGTACGATGGTATTCGGACACCAGAAGTGTTCCGGAGGGTACCAGATACATATCGGGTCACTGGAAGGGGTTCCGGGCACCCCCGGCAAAAGATATGGGCCTAATGGGCCAAGAGGGGAAACGCAGCAGCCAGCAGGGGCTATTGCGCCCCCCATATGGGCCGAACCAGAGGAGAAGGAAAGAGGGGAAGAGAGAAGGAAGGGGAGGGATTCGGCCTCCCCCTTCCTTCCCTCCTCCCTCCTCCTTCCTTCCCCCTCGGGAACTTATGGAAGGGGGGAGGCCGAATTGGGGAGGCGCCCAAGTAGGATTCCTCCTACTTGGGGCGCCCCCTTGCTGCTCCCCTCCCTCTTCCACCTATATATACATGGGGAGCGGGTGCCTAGAACACACAACAACATCTGTTAGCCATGTGCGGCGCCCCCCTCCACAGATTACACCCTCGGTCATATTCTCGCGGTGCTTAGGTGAAGCCCTGCGCGGATCACTTCACCATCACCGTCACCACGCCGTCGTGCTGACAGAACTCATCTACTTCCTCGACACTTTGCTGGATCAAGAGTTCGAGGGACGTCATCGAGCTGAACGTGTGCAGAACTCGGAGGTGCCATACGTTCGGTGCTTGATCGGTCGGAACGAGAAGAAGGTCGACTACATCAACCGTGTTGTCAAACGCTTCCGCTTTCGGTCTACGAGGGTACATAGACACACTCTCCCCCTCGTTGCTATGCATCTCCTAGATAGATCTTGTGTGGGCGTAGGAAATTTTTTGAAATTGCATGCTACGTTTCCCAACAGCCACATGGGTCAAAAAGGCCCAAAGTAGGGCGGCACCCACTTGGCTTGGCGGTTGCACCCCTCCTTGGTGCGCCGGCCCGTGGAAAGGGATCCCCTCCAAGCCAAACACTCCATGCTGCCTATGTAGAGTGGGGAGGGGCAACCCTCCAATCTCACCTGAAATTATGAGTTTCACCCCCCTCTCTCTTTGCATAGTTTTCTCCATTGTCGCAAGGGTTGCTCCACCTCCTTGTCCTATGTTTACTCTTTGTCCTGGACGACAAAGTGTTGTTGAACCGATCACATGGATACTGCAGAGGGATCGTACATTCGACCTTAGACTGTGAGAAATTCTTGCAGCTAGGAGGTTTAACCTAGTTGCGGGAATCTGCACATCCTCATCTGATGGAAATATGCCCTAGAGGCAATAATAAAATGGTTATTATTATATTTCCTTAATCATGACAAAGGTTTATTATTCATGCTAGAATTGTATTGATTGGAAACTTAAATACATGTATGAATACATAAACAAATACCGTGTCCCTAGTAAGCCTCTACTAGACTAGCTCGATGATCAAAAGATGGTTAAGGTTTCCTAACCATAGACATGAGTTTTCATTTGATAACGGGATCACATCATTAGGAGAATGATGTGATGGACAAGACCCATCCGTTAGCTTAGCATATGATCGTTCAGTTTATTGCTATTGCTTTCTTAATGTCAAATACATATTCCTTCGACTATGAGATCATGCAACTCCCGGATACCGGAGGAATGCCTTATGTGCTATTAAACGTCACAACCTAACTGGGTGATCATAAATATGGTCTACAGGTATCTCCGAAGGTGTCTGTTGAGTTGGCATGGATCAAAATTAGGATTTGTCACTCCGTGTATCGGAGAGGTATCTCTGGGCCCTCTCGGTAATACACATCGTGAGAAGCCTTGCAAGCAAAGTGACTAAGAGATGATGTATTATGGAACGAGTAAAGAGACTTGCCGGTAACAAGATTGAACTAGGTATGAAGATACCGATGATCGAATCTCGGGCAAGTAACATACCGACAGACAAACGGAATTACTTATGTTGTCATAAGGTTCGACCGATAAAGATCTTCATAGAATATGTAAGAACCAATATGGGTATCCATGTTCCGCTGTTGGTTATTGACCGGAGAGGTGTCTCGGTCATGTCTACATCATTCTCGAACTCATAGGGTCCGCACGCTTAACATTCGTTGATGATATAATATTGTATGAGTTATGTGAGTTGATGACCGAATGTTGTTCGGAGTCCCGGATGAGATCACAGACAAGACGAGGAGCTCCAGAATGGTTCTAAGGTAAAGATTGATATATAGGATGATAGTATTTGGTCACCAGAAAAGTTTCGGAAGTACCGGGTATTTTATCGGGGTGCCGGAAGGGGTTCCGGGAGGCCACCGGCAAGCGATGGGCCTTATGGGCCAAAGGGGGGAAGCACACCAGCCCACAAGGGGGCTGGTGCGCCCCTCCACCCCTTGCCCACTCACCAATGAGGGAGGGAAGGAAGGGGGAGGCGCCCCAAAGGCAGCCAGCCCCCCTTTCCTTCCCCCCCATGCACAAATATGGAAGGGGGGATTCAGCCAGGGCAGGCGCCCTAGGGCAGCCGCCGGCCACTTGGGGCGCCCTAGGGGCTGCCTCTCCTCCCCATCCACCTATATATATGAGATGAGGGAGAGGGGCAACACACACCATGATTCCCTAGCCGTGTGCGGTGCCTCTCTCCCTCTAGTTCGTCCTCGGTCATATTTTCGTAGTGCTCGGCGAAGCCCTGCGGAGATAGTTGCATCACCACCGTCACCACGCCGTCGTGCTGCCGGAACTCATCTACTACTTTGCCTGTCTTGCTGGATCAAGAAGGCGAGGACGTCATCGAGCTGAACGTGTGCTGAACGCAGAGGTGCCGTACGTTCGGTAGTTGATCGGGCGGATCGTGAAGGTGTACGACTACATCAACTGCGTTGATAAATGCTTTCGCTTACGGTCTACGAGGGTACGTAGACACACTCTCCCCTCTCGTTGCTATGCATCTCCATGGATAGATCTTGCGTGTGCATAGAATTTTTTTTGTTTTCCATGCAACGTTCCCCAACAGTGGCATCCGAGCCAGGTCTATGCGTAGATGATATGCACGAGTAGAACACAAAGAGTTGTGGGTGGTGATAGTCATACTGCTTAATGCCAACATCTTATTTTGATTCGACGGTATTGTGGGATGAAGCGGCCCAGACCAACCTTACATGTCCACGTACATGAGACCGGTTCCGCCGACTGACATGCAACTTGTTTTGCATAAAGGTGGTTGGCGGGTGTCTGTTTCTCCTACTTTAGTTGAATCAAATTTGACTACGGCCGGTCCTTGAAGAAGGTTAAAACAGCAAACTTGATAAATCACCATTGTGGTTTTTGCCATAGGTAAGAACGGCTCTTGCTAGAAGCCCGTAGCAGCCATGTAAAACTTGCAACAATAAAGTAGAGGACGTCTAACTTGTTTTTGCAGGGCATGTTGTGATGTGATATGGTCAAGACGTGATGTGATATACGTTGTTGTATGAGATGATCATGTTTTGTAATATCGACAACCGGCAGGAGCCTTAGGGTTGTCTCTTAATTATTGTATGAAATGCAAGCGCCATGTAATTGCTTTACTTTATCGCTATGTGTTAGCAATAGTTGTAGAAGCAATAGTTGGCGAGACGACCCCGATGCAACGATGGAGATCAAGGTGTCGAGCCGGTGACGATGGAGATCATGACGATGCTTTGGAGATGGAGATCAAAAGCACAAGATGATGATGGCCATATCATGTCACATATTTTGATTGCGTGTGATGTTTATCCTTTTTGCATCTTATTTTGTTTGTAACGGCGGTAGCATTATAAGACGACCCCTTCACTAAATTTCAAGACAAAAGTGTTCTCCCCGAGTATGCACTGTTGCCAAAGTTCATCATTTCGAAGCACCTCGTGATGATCGGGTGTGATAGACTCTACGTTCACATACAACGGGTGTAAGACAGTTTTGCACATGCAGAATACTTGGGTTAAACTTGACAAGCCTAGCATGTACAGACATGGTCTCAGAACACTGGAGACCGAAAGCTCGAACGTGAGTCATATAGTAGATATGATCAACATAGAGATGTTCACCATTGATGACTACCCCATCTCACGTGATGATCGGACATGGGTTAGTTGATTTGGATCATGTATCACTTAGATAACTTGAGGGATGTTAATTTAAGTGGGAGTTCATTATTAATTTGAGTAATTGAACTTAAATTTATCATGAACTTGGTCTTAATAGTTTTTGCATATCTATGTTGTAGATCAATAGCTCGCAATATAGCTCTCCTATTTTTGATATGTTCCTAAGAGAAAACTAAGTTGAAAGATGATAGTAGCAATGATGCGGACTGGGTCCGTGATCTGAGGATTATCCTCGTTGCTGCACAGAAGAATTATGTCCTTGATGCATCGCTAGGTGATAGACCTATTGTAGGAGCATATGTAGACGTTATGAACGTTTAGCAAGCTCGATATGATGACTACTTAATAGTTTAGTCCGCCATGCTTTACGACTTCAAAAATGTTTTGAACGCCACGGAGCATATGAGATGTTCCAAGAGCTGAAATTGGTATTTCAGACTCATGCCCGTGTCAAGAGGTATGATACCTCTACTTTGCCTACAAGATGGAGGAGAATAGCTCAGCCAGTGAGCATGTGCTTAGAATGTCTGGGTACTACAATCGCTTGAATCAAATGGGAGTTAATCTTCTAGATAAGTTAGTGATTGACAGAGTTCTCTAGTCACTATCACCAAGCTACTAGAAATTCGTGATGAACTATAATATGCAAGGGATGACGAAAATGATTCCCGAGCTCTTCGTGATGCTGAAATCGGCGAAGGTAGAAATCAAGAAAGAGCATCAAGTGTTGATGGTTAAACAAGACCACTAGTTTCAAGAAAAAAGGGCAAGGGAAAGAAAGGTAATTTCAAGAAGAATGGCAAGCAAGTTGCCGCTCCCGTGAAGAAGCCCAAAGCTGGACCTAAGACTGAAACTAAGTGCTTCTACTGCAAAGGGAATGGTCACTAGAAGTGGAACTGCCCTAAATACTTGGCGGATAAGAAGGATGGCAATGTGAACAAAGGTATATTTGATATACATGTTATTGATGTGTGCCTTACTAGTATTCAAAGTAGCCCCTGGGTATTTGATACCAGTTCAGTTGCTAAGATTAGTAACTCGAAACAGGAGTTGCAGAATAAATGGAGACTAGTAAAGGGCAAGGTGACGATGTGTGTTGGAAGTGTTTCCAAGATTGATATGATCACCATCGCACACTCCCTCTACCTTCAGGATTAGTGTTAAGCCTAAATAAATGCTATTTGGTGTTTGCGTTGAGCATGAACATGATTAGATCGTGTTTATTGCAATACGGTTATTCATTTAATTCAGAGAATAATTGTTGTTCTGTTTACATGAATAAAACCTTCTATGGTCATACACCCAATGTGAATGGTTTATTGAATCTCGATCATAGTGATACACATATTCATAATATTTGCTGCCAAAAGATGCAAAGTTGATAATGATAGTGCAACATACTTGTGGCACTGCTGTTTAGGTCATATTGGTGTAAAGCTCATGAAGAAACTCTATGTGGATGGACTTTTGGAATCACTTGATTATGAATCATTTGATACTTGCGAACCATGCCTCGTGGGCAAGATGACTAAAACTCCGTTCTCCGGAACAATGGAGCGAGTTAATGACTTATTGGAAATAATACATACCGTTGTATACGGTCCAATGAGTGTTGAGGCACGCGGCGGGTATCGTTATTTTCTAACCTTTACAGATGATTTGAGTAGGTATGGGTATATCTACTTGATGAAACACAAGTCTGAAACATTTGAAAAGTTCAAAGAATTTCAGAGTGAAGTAGAGAATCATCGCAACAAGAAAATAAAGTTTCTACGATCTGATTGCGGAGGCGAATATTTGAGTTGCAAGTTTGGCCTTCATTTAAAACAATGTGGAATTGTTTCACAACTCACGCCACCTGGAACACCACAACATAATGGTGTGTCCGAACGTCGTAACCATACTTTTATTAGATATGGTGCATTCTATGATGTCTCTTACCGATTTACCACTATCATTTTGGGGTTATGCATTATTGACAGCCGCATTCACATTAAATAGGGCACCGTCTAAATCCGTTGAGGTGACACCGTATGAACTGTGGTTTGGCAAGAAACCTAAGTTGTCATTTCTTAAAAGCTTGGGGATGCGACGCTTATGTTAAAAGGCTTCAGCCTGATAAGCTCAAACCCAAAGCGGAGAAGTGCGTCTTCATAGGATACCCGAAAGAAACTATTGGGTGTACCTTCTACCACAGATCGGAAGGCAAAATCTTTATTGCTAAGAATGGGTCCTTTCTAGGGAAGGGGTTTCTCTCGAAAGAAGTGAGTGGGACGAAAGTAGAACTTGATGAGGTAGTTGTACCTTCTCTCGAATTGGAAAGTAGTACATCAGAGAAAGCCGTTCCCGTGATGCCTACACCAACCAGAGAGGAAGCAAATGATGACGATCATGAAACTTCAGATCAAGTTACTACTAAACCTCGTAGGTCGACCAGAGCACGTTCCGCACCAGAGTGGTATGACAATCCTGTCCTGGAAGTCATGTTGTTGGACAACAGCGAACCTACGAACTATGAAGAAACTATGATGAGCCTAGATTCCGATAAATGGTTTGAGGCCATGAAATCTGAGATAGGATCCATGTATGAGAACAAAGTGTGGACTTTGGTGGACTTGCCCGATGATCGGCAAGCCATTGAGAATAAATGGATCTTCAAGAAGAAGACAGATGCTGATGGTAATGCCACTATCTACAAAGCTCGACTTGTCGCGAAAGGTTTTTGACAAGTTCAAGGGGTTGACTACGATAAGATTTTCTCACCCGTAGCGATGCTTAAGTCAGTCCAAATCATGTTAGCAATTGCCGCATTTTATGATTATGAAATCTGGCAAATGGACGTCAAAACTGCATTACTTAATGGATTTCTTAAAGAAGAGTTGTATATGATGCAACTAGAAGGTTTTGTCGATCCTAAAGGTGCTAAGAAAGTGTGCAAGCTCTAGCGATCCATCTATGGACTGGTGCAAGCATCACAAAGTTGGAATATACGCTTTGATGAGGTGATCAAAGCATATGGTTTTATACAGACTTACGGTGATGCCTGTATTTACAAGAAAGTGAGTGGGAGCTCTGTAGCATTTCTGATATTATATGTGGATGACATATTGTTGATTGGAAATGATATAGAATTTTTGGATAGCATAAAAGGATACTTGAATAAGAATTTTTCAATGAAAGACCTCGGTGAAGCTGCTTATATATTGGGCATCAAGATCTATAGGGATAGATCGAGACGCTTAATAGGACGTTCACAAAGCACATACCTTGACAAAGTTTTGAAGAAGTTCAAAATGGATCAGTCAAAGAAAGGGTTCTTGCCTGTGTTACAAGGTGTGAAGTTGAGTAAGACTCAAAGCCCGACCACAACAGAAGATAGAGAGAGAGTGAAAGTCATTCCCTATGCCTCAGCCATAGGTTCTATAAAGTATGCCATGCTGTGTATCAGACCTATAGTGTACCTTGCCATGAGTTTGCCAGGGAGGTACAATAGCGATACAGGAGTGGATCACTAGACAACGGTCAAAATTATCCTTAGATACCTAAAGAGGACTAAGAAAATGTTTCTCGGTTATGGAGGTGATAAAGAGTTCGTCGTAAAGGGTTACGTCGATGCAAGCTTTGACACTGATTTAGATGACTCTGAGTCCCAATCTGGATACGTATTGAAAGTGGGAGCAATTAGCTAGAGTAGTTCCATGCAGAGCATTGTAGACATAGAAATTCGCAAAATACATACGGATCTGAATGTGGTAGACCCATTGACTAAACTTATCTCACAAGAAAAACATGATCACACCTTAGTACTCTTTGGGTGTTAATCACATGGCGATGTGAACTAGATTATTGACTCTAGTAAACTCTTTGGGTGTTGGTCACATGGTGATGTGAACTATGGGTGTTAATCACATGGCGACGTGAACTAGATTATTGACTCTATTGCAAGTGAGAGACTGATGGAAATATGCCCTAGAGGCAATAATAAAATGGTTATTATTATATTTCCTTAATCATGATAAAGGTTTATTATTCATGCTAGAATTGTATTGATTGGAAACTTAAATACATGTGTGAATACATAAACAAATACCGTGTCCTTAGTAAGCCTCTACTAGACTAGCTCGTTGATCAAAAGATGGTTAAGGTTTCCTAACCATAGACATGAGTTGTTATTTGATAATGGGATCACATCATTAGGAGAATGATGTGATGGACAAGACCCATCCGTTAGCTTAGCATATGATCGTTCAGTTTATTGCTATTGCTTTCTTAATGTCAAATACATATTCCTTCGACTATGAGATCATGCAACTCCCGGATACCGGAGGAATGCCTTGTGTGCTATTAAACGTCACAACGTAACTGGGTGATCATAAAGATGCTCTACAGGTATCTCCGAAGGTGTCTGTTGAGTTGGCATGGTTTGACATTAGGATTTGTCACTCCGTGTATCGGAGAGGTATCTCTGGGCCCTCTCAGTAATACACATCATGAGAAGCCTTGCAAGCAAAGTGACTAAGGAGTTAGTTACGAGATGATGTATTACGGAACGAGTAAAGAGACTTGCCGGTAACGAGATTGAACTAGGTATGAAGATACCGACGATCGAATCTCGGGCAAGTAACATACCGACAGACAAAGGGAATTACGTATGTTGTCATAAGGTTCGACCGATAAAGATCTTCATAGAATATGTAGGAACCAATATGGGCATCCAGGTTCCGCTATTGGTTATTGACCGGAGAGGTGTCTCGATCATGTCTACAACATTCTCGAACCCGTAGGGTCCGCACGCTTAACGTTCATTGACGATATAATATTGTATGATTTATGTGAGTTAATGACCGAATGTTGTTTGGAGTCCTTGATGAGATCACGGACATGATGAGGAGCTCCGAAATGGTCCGGAGGTAAAGATTGATATATAGGACGATAGTATTTGGTCACCGGAAAGGTTTCGGAAGTACCGGGTATTTTATCGGGGTGCCGAAAGGGGTTCCGGGAGGCCACCAGCAAGCGGTGGGCCTTATGGGCCAAAGGGGGGAAGCACACCAGCCCACAAGGCGGCTGGTGCGCCCCTCCACCCCTTGCCCATGCACCAAAGAGGGAGGGAAGGAAGGGGGAGGCGCCCCAAAGGCAGCCAACCCCCCTTTCTTCCCCCCCCATGCACAAATATGGAAGGGGGGATTCGGCCGGGGCAGGCGCCCTAGGGCAGCTGTCGGCCACTTGGGGCGCCCTAAGGGCTGCCTCCCCTCCCCCCACCTATATATATATGAGAGGAGGGAGAGGGGCAACACACACCACGATTCCCTAGCCGTGTGTGGCGCCCCTCTCACTCTAGTTCGTCCTCGGTCATATTTTCGTAGTGCTCGGCGAAGCCCTGCGGAGATAGTTGTATCACCACTGTCACCATGCTGTCGTGCTGCCAGAACTCATCTACTACTTCGCCCGTCTTGCTGGATCAAGAAGGCGAGGACGTCATCGAGCTGAACGTGTGCTGAACGCGGAGGTGCCTTACGTTTGGTACTTGATCGGGCGGATCGTGAAGGTGTATGACTACATCAACCGTGTTGATAAACGCTTCCGCTTACGGTCTACGAGGGTACGTAGACACACTCTCCCCTCTCGTTGCTATGCATCTCCATCGATAGATCTTGTGTGTGCATAGAATTTTTTTTGTTTTCCATGCAACGTTCCCCAACATCATCAACCCCTTCTCTCCATTGCTTTTGTAAAGATTGACCTATCTATCCCTGCATCTTCATAGTTATTCCTAGGTTTTGAGTGTAGGCACATTTTTTCTTAATTTTGTACTACATTTCCGAGCATGGTGTGACCAAATAGCGGAAAGAAGGCGTGTAGCTACGACGAAGCATGGTAGGGGGGTTAGGGAACGGCTCAGCGGAGGCGACTAGGGTGAAATTGCGGTGGTCTGGGGGGTGTGGGTGGTGGAAGGAGGGAGTGCGCATCCTAAAATATTCGTAGGACCAATATTTGGGTGGATAGTGGGCACTACATTCGTCTCACCCGGCCGCCAAGTATGGAGGCTCGTGGGCACAATTTGGAGCGCGCTTAAAAAATTATGGCGATCGAGAACGGGATGGCAACTCTGCTAGAGTGGCCTTTTCAACCAAAATCACCATAATGACGGTTATTATGACGATTGAGCCGATATGGCGACTCTAGTAGAGTTGATCTAAGAGGATGAGAAAGTGAAGTGCCCCTATCTGACATTTTTTTAAATAAACATCAACTTTATTAATTAGAAATAACTGCTATATCGTCAATAAGAAAAGGTACAATATCGCTAGAGACAGAAAATTTCGCTAGCCTAACAATTTCATGAGCCACCTTATTTGCTTCCCTATTGCAATGTTCAAATCTAACAAGAGGAAAATCACAAGTCAAAATATAACAATCATCAAAAACTGCAGCCGCCGCTCCCACCGAGTATCCTCTATTCTTCATTGTGTCAATCACTTCCATATTGCCCAAGTTAACAACAAGACGATTGCAACCCACCTTCTGTGCGAGGAATAACCCAAACTTTAGAGCCACAAGTTATGTTGCTAATACATCAGCACAACAATCAATCCTCCAGTTTCCACTGACGATGAACCCGCCTTTGTCATCTCTAAGGACTACCCAGTTGTATCCTGAAGCAGATCATGATCAAAAGAGGCATCAACATTCAGCTTCACAAAACCCCTAGGAGAGATGCTCCATCCCCCTGTTTTACTAGTTGCCTTAGGGGAGTAGGCATTAACATAGTTTGCCGTTATGGCTCGAGCACCCATTGAAGTTTGGTTTGCATATTGAAACTTTCCTTCATGAACCATTTACGTCTACCCTCCCATAAATACCAAGCTATTATAGCGATCAATTCAGGTGCATTCTAGATGCCCATTATAGATAATTCCTGATCTTGCATAAGTAGTAAGAATTCTAGTACCGCCTCTCCCGCACGGTCAGCAATGCAAGCTTTATTGATCACCTCATACAAACCTAAGTTGCCCCAAACTTATTTCGCCTTCTGGCACTGGAACAAGACGTGTTTTGTATCTTCTGGTCCATTCGAGCATCATGGGCAGATGGGCGAAGCTTCGTGCGTCTATTAGCAAGTGTAACTCGGCACGGGAGGGTTCCATGCAGTGTACGCTAAATGATTTTTTTACCTTTGTCGAACAAGATAACTTCCAAATCTTACCCCAAATAGGATTGACATTGGTTCTACCCATCCCTGTTGCAATTTTTACCATGTTCTTGGTTCCATTCTTCCAAATAAGCCAATCAAACAGTGAACATACCTTTTTTGTGTAGCTCCAAGCAATGAAATCCGGCATATTATGCATGGGAAGTGGAATTGAGAGCACCCTTTGAGCATCAATTGGCCTCAATGTTTGTCTCACCAAATCTTCATCCCATGAATTCATGACTGGGTCAATAAGATCACAAACCTTTGACAGAAGATGCCCCCTTCTAGGAGTAATAATTTTCCTATTCGCACTGTTATCCAAGCGTCTCTCTAAATATCAATATTCTGTCCATTTCCAACTCGCTAGATATAACCATTTTTTAGAGAATTCACTCCCGCCATAATACTTTGCCAAGTAAAAGAGGAACCCTCTTTTAGAATTGCACTCATTAAATCGCCCTCCGGACAGTATTTAGCTCTCAAAATAGTAGCACATAAAGAATCAGGATTATCAAGCAGACGTCATGCTTGATTGGCTAACAAAGCCAGATTGAAGCAGTGTATATCTCGAAAACTCATACCTCCTTTATCTTTTGGGACACACATCTACCACCACGCCATCCAATGCATTCTCTTCTGATTGTCCTCGTCACCCCACCAAAATTGCCGCGTCAATGATTCCTTTACAATTTTATTTAGGAATTTTAAAGACAGAAATGACATAAATTGGGATAGCTTGTATAACAAATTTGAGTAAAATTTCCTTTTCTCATGAGGATAATAATTTTTATTTCCATCCATAATTTTCATAATAATTTGATTAATTAGGAATTGGATGCAATCACTTTTGTCCATACCCACATTTGTAGGCAAACCCAAATATTTATCATTAAGTGCTTCAGTCATAATATTCAGAATTGTACAAATTTGCGCCTTGTCTTTCAACTTGGTATTGGGACTAAAAAATAGACTAAAATTTTCAATACTCACTATTTATCCCGGGGCGGCACAGTAAGAATCCAAAACCGATTTCAACGCCTCCGCATTCATAGCATTTGCTTTCATCAGGATCAGAGAATCATCAGCAAAGAGAAGGTTTGAAACTGATGTTGTATCTTTGCTAACCTTTATTCCAGAAATATTCCCATTGTCCTCTGCATTCGCTAAGAGAGCAGTCAACCCCTCCGTACTAACAAGAATAAGTATGGAGAGAGAGAGAGAGGATCTCCCTGCCTCAATCCTCTAGTAGGTTTAAAACTCTCAGTTTCTTCCGTATTAAAACGAACCCGATATTCCACTGAGGATACACATTGCATAATTAAATTTATCCAGTTCTCTTGAAATCCCAGCCTGAGCATAATCTCCTTCAGAAAAGACCACTCTACTTGGTCATATGCCTTACACATATCCAGTTTAATAGCACACATATATTCTCTTTACCATTTTTTTTCTTAATAGTGTGGAAGCACTCATATGCCACTAAAATATTATTGGTAATCATTCGTCCTAGCATAAACGCAATCGGAGTCTTGCTGATAATATCTGAAAGGATTATCTTCAAACGGCCGCAATCATTTTTGAAATTATCTTGTACACGACATTACATAGACTAATTGGTCTAAATTGAGTTAACTTTTCGGGAGAATTGGTCTTTGGGATCATTACAATTGTTGTATCATTCCACCCATCAGGTATAGTACAAGTATTCACCGCCTGGAGTACCTCTTCAGTCAGGTCATCCCCCAACATAGACAAAGATCTTTTGTAAAAAAAAATAGCACGTAAACCATCCGGACCCGACGCTTTTAAATCTCCAATATCAAATAGGGCCTTCCGAATCTCCTCTGCCGTATAAGGGGCTAGAAGAGCATTATTCATTTCATCTGTCACTTTTCTTTTGACAAGAGATAGAACCTACGGGTCGGGTTGGGTAACTTCTGAGGTGAAAAGTTTCAAGAAATACCCCATAATGTGGTTCTTCATCTTCGTATCTTGCACCCAAACACCGTTGTCATCAAGCAATTTTTTATTCTATTTTTTAGTCGTTGCCGCATTATGGAAAAAAAGAGGTGTTGCGATCGTTATGTAATAGCCAGTTTGTACGACCCCATTGTACCAAGTAGATCTCCTCTTGCTCCAAAAGGTTTTCAACAAGGACTAGAATCTCCTTTTGTCGCGCTTGAGAATCCGCACTCATAGGTCCCCTTCACAACTTTTCTAAATCTTTTTTGAGTTTATTAATTCTTCTTTCCGGGCCCCTCAGTATATCATGGTCCCAAGTATGCAAATCCGCATGCACCACCCTTGTACGATCAGCGAGAGATGGTCCATATACCCAACATTTTTGCTTTGTCCCACGCTGTATGTACAATTTCTGCAACCGTCTCTTCTTTGAGCCATCGAGCTTCGAACGGTTTTACTCGGCTCCTTGGTTGGTTGAACATATTACCATCATAATATTCTGACGATGATCAGAATGCACACGTTATTCCTTTATGATCGTAGCCCGGGGGAATTTATTTACCCACTCCACATTTCAAACCGCACGATCAAGTCTCTCCCTAATCACACCACACCTCTCCTCAAAGTGAAAAGGTCACCAATACAGCCCATATCTTCCAGACCTCACTCTCCCAAACAATTGCGAAAATATCTCATCATTGCATTAGGCCTCACATTACCTCCCTCTTTTTTCGAAGAAGTTAAAATTTCATTAAAGTCCCCCAAAACCATCCATGGGTGATCACCCTTATTGTGCAAATTGTAAAATCTCATCCCAAGATAAATTACGATCACTCCAATTTGGATGACCATAAAAACCCGTAAAACGCCATTGTACAACATTCTCATTCATAAACAAAACATCAATAAAATTAGCCGACATAGTTCAAGACAACTTTATTCATCTTATGATAAAACAAAACGAGTCCACCGCCCGACCATCACTCTCCACTACAAACATTGAATCAAAACTTATAACACGACGTAGCTCATCGACTTTACAATTATTCAAATGAGAATTTGAAAGAAAAATTAAATCAGCCTTGACGTGCCCTTGTAGTTCCAAGAGCTCGCGAACTGCCGTGGGGGAGAGCATACCACGACAGTTCCAACCTAGAATTTTTCAATTGGCCCGGCAGTCCTCCTCTTTGGAGGCCGCCGATGCACCAACATCTCCCTTTTCTTCTCCAACCGATTCCCTCTCCTTCTGCACATACTCCTCTTCCTTCTCATCTATCCCCTTAGCTACATGTGTGACGGCACCATCCGCGTCCTTCACTGTTTCCACTCTACCCTGTACAAACTCGTTTAGAAGAAACATACATACCTTCATATAGTATGCGTTCAAACCTATCCATATGTTTCTCAAAAACAAAATTCTACGCCACTACCCGTCGGGTAAACGTGGGTTGCATGTCTCCTTTTTTACCTATTATTTCCTCACGAGCAACCTCACATCTCCCAGTCACTCCTGCCTTTTTCTCTTTCCTCCCCTTTCTCTTAGAATGGCCCTACATAATAGTTTTTCCAGCGCTGAACTTAAAAAGCTTGTTAGCCTCGGCCGAGTCACCCGTTGTAGCAAAAGCAGCAAGGCGAGCAGTCCCCAGCACTCCTGGCTGGAACAACAACATCCCCTCCTGTATCCCAGGCACTAGGCACTGGTGTGGGTTGTTTGACAATAGCAGTTATGCCTGCAAAAAAGTTGTTGGGCATACCCAACATCGCCTTGCCCTGGCCCTCCTGGCTAGCAGAGAGGCGTTGGTAGAAGCGGAGCTTCCAAGAGCGCCCAACCGTTGTGTTGCACAACCCTCTTGGCCATGCATCACACCCATATGGGTGTCCACCCTACCCGCCAGCCCTCCTGGCCAAGGCTAGCAGGCGTAGATGGCACGACAACCCTCCTGACCGGATGCATCATAGAAGCGCACCGTCGAGGAAGCCCCGGCAGCCCGACCCTCCTGGTCGAGCGGGGGACTAGCCTGGGCTGCCCCCATGGAGGTAGAAACAGTGCCCTCATCGAACACCGTAAGGCCACTCACAGCCTTGGCCACCTGGATGGCGGCTCCCTCCATACCCATGGAGGTGTTGCTGTCGGAACCGACGATGGTAAGCTTGTTGTCCCGAGGAAGACCCCAAAAAATAAGAGCTCTCGTATTTGAACTTTGCCCTTTCCAATAGGCATCTACACTCAGGTTCTTTGGATACATAGCAGTCTACAAGTCGACAACACTCAAAGTACAGAGCCAAATTTTCATACCTAACATCAAACTGAAGAGCTTCTGAACTACCCAAAGGAGTGAACTCCACGGTACTCTTGATTCTAAGCTAACGCTTAGTGTGTCATATAGTTGAGCAAATGCCAGACAACTACGTATATGGATTGGTCACAGAGAAACCCACTTACGCTCCTACTTTTTTTAAATTTTGGAAAAATGGTATCTTGATTGACAAGCTCAAAAAAAATTATGTTGTCAAAAGAAAGAGGAAAATATTGTAGAAAATGTTCATTTGGGCCAGTTCAAATAGTGTCTTATCAAATCCAGTGTCAATGGCTCTCCAAAGGTAGCAATCCAATCTTTTCAGGCCACTATAGAAAAAATCATCGACGGATCAATTTTTGTAGGCGGGTCTCAATTTAGGTGTGCATGACCTTCCTTGAACTTTATCAAAATAATATAATTCACTTTTTCATGAGCACTAATTTAACTTCTTTTAAGCAATTATTATGAGTAGAAAAGGCAAGGGCGTACTCGAAAAAATACTGCAAATTCAAAAAATGTCCATCGCTTATTTAAAAAATATTCTTCACATATTAAGAAAACCCATCATGTTTTTATAATATTCATATATGCAGGAAAATTATATTCATATGTTGAAAAAAATATGTAACTTTTAGATAAATCAAAGGAAAAAAGTAAATGTAAAAATTTGGATTTATAAGGAGTAAAAGTATAAAAGCAGAATATAACATTGAAGGAAAAAGGCAGAAAACCGAAGCAAACATAAGGAAAATTGCAACAAAAAAAAATCAAAAACGGAAGTAAACCGGAAAAGGACGACTATCTGGCGCAATGAGCAGCCCCCAATAAACAAAAAAATAAAATCCGACGCAACGAGCGTCAGATATGAATCGCCGAGAAAATGGTGGCCGCGTGCTCGCACGATCGAAACGGTCCGCCCAGTGCCCTCGCCGGAGAATTTACCAAGCCGCCACAAGCGCCTCCGCCCGCGCACTTACGCATGCCGGACATGGCAGCCATTGCACAGCCCCAGCCCCCAGGGCGCGACCCTCCTCGACATGCCATGATGCACTGATGCCGACGTCGTGTTCGACGGAATGTCGCACCGCAGGGACCTCACAGGTTAACAAACTTCCCCGCCGGCAGGCATTGTACTACTTTACTCTGGCTCGCGCCCTCGCGGGAACCTCGGGGAGAGGTGAGCCGCAACTCGTGTTTGTATTACGAGTTTCAGGGACAAAAGAGGCACAGTCCTGGATGGTTTTGAACTTCCCGTAAATGCTGGTACGTTGTTTTGCAAAGCTTAACATGTCCAGTATTCGATGCTGAAGCACTGTATTAGTCGTAGGCTGTTTAGAAAGCTTGACATATTCTGTATTCGATTCTGAAGTAGAAGTATATAACAGAATGTTTTCTTCAAGCCTAGTCAACCCGTTCTGTATTGTTTTTCGCCGATGTTTATTGGGCCTTTTCATGAAGCAAATAGTATGTTTATCCAACTAAGGTTTACTACTACTTTTCTCTAGGCCCTACTTTTCTCCATTTGGTTCACGCGATTGGTTTTTGGCCTTCATATGTGTTTCTATACCCTTTTTCAAGTACTCACTCCATCCATATATATAGGGCCTAATGCATTTTTCGAGACTGCCTTTGACTATTGGTAAGATTAATAATATATGAGATGTATATTGTGAAAATTATATCATTAGAAACTCCTTTCACATACGAATTTGATGGTATGCTTTGTGTAACTTGCATGTCATATATTATTGCTTTAACATTTGATCAAAGTTAGCCTCGAAAGTAGTACATATCTAGTTCTGTGTTCCATAATATTTTGGTCCGTGGACAGTGTTCCTTACTTTCATTAGCTTTTTGTACTTGTGGTTGAGAGTTATCAATGAGGTCTGCTCATCCAAGATGGTACTGATTGACGGGTTAATTCGATCTTTTCTGGTCAAAGATTTGCCATTTCTCTCATTACACCTGCCTTTAAAGCTCTGACCTCTTAAAGGTAGTTGCACATTTTCAGGGAATCGCTTGGATCAGAAATCATAAGTGTAGGAAAGATTCCTTTAAAATGGAGGTAGGACTACAAATTGTTCGAAATTGATAGAATATTATTATGATTATGTTCGGAGTTCCGACTAATATCTTGACGCTATGGGCTTATCAGACCTGCATTATTTGTTACCGGGCTTCATCGTATCGTGATACGGGTTAAGGCCCCGCTTAGAATCGGTGTAGCTTTTTAGTCCGGAGGAGGATTTAGTTTATTATACCGGCCGCAGCGTGACTTCCGCCCAAAAAAAGAAATGACGCCTAGAGGCGTGTATCGTTTACGGGGGTATTCAGGGGCCAAACGATAATCCAAGTGGAGCCTAACTGTTCAAGACATCATGATTGGGCAACTCAAAAAGGAAAAGAAAAGAAAACATCATTATTGGGTGTTGTTGAACTGTTGATCCCGTTGAAACAACTTTACCGTTGCCGAATGCAATTTCTGATATACTCTCTCCGTTCCGAATCATAAGATGTTCTAATTTTTTCCTGAAGCGGATGTACATAGAAGCGTTTAAGTGTGTTTTTTGTTCACTCATTCCAGTCCGTATGTAGTCCATGTTAAAATATCTAAAACATCTTATAATTCAGAATGGATGTAGTAATTCTCAAACAAGTGATTGTCGTGTTTATTTATTATTAAAACAATTATACTATGCTGGTCACCTTTCCCTCAGGTAAAATTTAAAAGCGTTATTGCTGCTGTTGTTCTTACAAATTGTGAACACATGTAGGTGATTAGCAACAGTACATATACATGAGGTTTACAGCTAGGGAATTGCTAAGCATGATTCATGCAGCTCTGATGGAATTGAAGCAACCATGAAAGAACATTAATGTGCTCTGCTTTGCGACTGTAGCTGATTTTATTGCATAAAGAGTGCATTCATGCAAGTTCTGACTGCCCTGGTGTCTTTGAATTGGTTTGCAATAGTTTCCTCTCGGGAACTCAAGGCAATCTGATGAGGGGTATCGATGGCGAAATCATTGTCATGGAATTCCATATGGCCCATATCCACATATGGTTGGCATATATGTAATGCGAGTATTTCCTTGTCTGGGTCCGTCTTCATTATTGATATCTTGAACTGATCCTGTTTTGAGCACATTAAGATTGTGAGAGCGACTCTTCCACAGTCAGTTGGATCTAATCCAGTGAGTGATAAATGCCATACAGTAACCACCAGATGTTGTATACTTGCCTAGAAAAAAGAAAGCAAGTAAACCCTGACAGCC
Source organism: Thinopyrum elongatum (assembly GCA_011799875.1). NCBI lineage: Eukaryota > Viridiplantae > Streptophyta > Magnoliopsida > Poales > Poaceae > Thinopyrum > Thinopyrum elongatum. The sequence continues at coordinate 212,671,953 of CM022301.1, read as the reverse complement.
TGAAGTGCACACCACTCTCATTTCCTGCAGACAGACTTTAAGCCCAAAACGGTGTTGAATACTGATTCCTGATTTATGAAACTATGCTCGTTTATATGTTTTGTCTTTAGCGTAAAATGTCATGCAAAATTTGTAGCAAGTAGAATATGGGAGACTAAATCATACTCCCCCTGTAACTTTTTGTACTGTAAGACATTTTTAGAGTCCATGACACTGTCAAAAACGTCTTGTATTTTTTTTTTGAAAGGAGGCAAAAGACTTGCCTCATTCATTAATTAAGAGGGGAAAAGGAGTTTAATGTTTGTGTTACAACACCACTACAAAAGGCCTACTCTCGCGGCATGATATATCCCAATTTCTTTGCATCCGCAGTGACCCAAGTTTGAGCCTCAATCTTGATGTTAGCTAGTAGAACCGTCGGTGGGGCACTCTTGAGTTGGAAGATGCGAGCGTTCCTTTCATTCCAGATTGTCCAAGAGGTGAGCATAGAGAGGGTAGCCATGGCCTTCCTATTCGGTATGGTAGAGTCGGAGAGCCCGATCCACCACTCTTTGGTTGACCGTGCCAAGTGCCAAGTGGAAGTGTTGATGCTTTCGAGCTGGAGCCAATCTTTTATCATTTCCCAAAGTCTAGTAGTGTACCGACATCTGAAGAGGAGGTGGTCGATGGATTCTTGCACGCGCTTGCAAAGAGGACAAAGCCCACAATTGGGCCACCCCCGGTTGGCCAACCGGTCAGCAGTCCATACCCTATTTTGCATGGCCAACCACGCGAAAAATTTGACCTTGGGCGGGGCCCAGGCCTTCCACACTACAAGCTCCATGGGTGAGCGGATGATGCCAAAAAACTATGCCAAGTAGGCGGACTTGGCACTATAAATCCCGCTCTCTGTGTGTTTCCACACAATGTCGTCTTCGGCGTGCACCTCAAGAGGAAAGTCGCGGATGGTGGACCAAAGCTCAATAAATTGTCGAAGATGTTCGAAGGTGAAGTTAGGAGTGACCTTGATCTTGCGAACCCAAGCGTCATCTTGGAGGGCTTCCCGAAGTTTCCATGTCTTCCGAGAGGAAGCGGCGTAGATAAGCGGTGCGATGTCTCTTGGCTTGCGGTCCCGCACCCAAGGGGAGTCCCAGAAGGGCGTGCGTGCACCGTTGCCAACGGTTATGGTCGTTGAAGCATAGAAAAGATTTTTGTCCATCTAGTCGCATGGGTTGCCAGTCCCAACCCATAGCTTGGTGGGTTCCTTCCATTCGAACCAAAGCCAACGCAAGCGAAGTGCCCTTGCAAATTTCTCCGTGTTTAGCACCCCAAGACCTCCATATTCGACCGGTCGACATACAGATTCCCAATTAACTTTGCACTTCGTGCCGGTAGTCTTATCTGTTCCCGCCCAAAGGAAAGCTCTCTCAAGCTTGTTGACATTGTGGAGGATGCTTGGTGGAACGACCAATGGGGTGATGAAGTAGATGGCTTGTGAGGATAGCACAGACTTGACAAGGGCAGCCCGACCAATGGCTGTGATATTTTTCCGATCCCATGGAACAAGTTTGGAAGCGGCCTTGTCCACGAGGAATTGGAAATCCCGAACTTTTAGTTGCCAGACCGAGAGAGGTAGCCCTAGATATTTTATTGGGAATGAAGCCCGAGCAGCGGGAAAGTTCTGGAGGATGGTGTCGAGTTGTAGGTGCCTGCACCGAATCGGGACCATCGAGCTCTTCTGGAAGTTAGTGCATAGTCCCATGACGTCACCAAACGCATCGAGCAACACGAAGAGGTTGTCAATATCTTTCTTGATGGGTGCAATGAAAACGGCCGCGTCATCGGCGTAGAGGGATGTTCTCATGATGGGCCCACGGCCATGGATTTTGTGAAGCAACCCCTTCCTAGTAGCCAGCTCGAGGATCTTTTGAAGAGGGTCAATGGCAATGACAAATAGCAGGGGCGAAAGAGGATCCCCTTGCCGGAAGCCGCTTCCATGGGCAATGGGGCTGCCGGGGATGCCGTTGAGGAGAACCCGCGAGGAGGAGGTGCATAAGAGGGCGGTGATCCAATTCCGAAAGGTGCTCGGGAACCCCCTCTGCTGGAGGATGTCAATGATATACTCCCATCTCACAGAGTCGAAAGCCTTTCTTATACCAAGCTTGAAAAGGAGGGACGGAGTTTTGCTCTTGTGAAGGCGACGCGCGAGATTTTTCACATACATAAAATTGTCATGGATACTCCTAGTCTTGATGAAAGCACTTTGCGCATTGGAGACAAGCTTGTTCATGCGAGGGGCTAGCCGAATTGCTAAAACTTTTGCCACAATCTTCGCAATCGCGTGGATGAGGCTAATAGGCCGGAAGTCGGTGATCCCCTCAGCACCCTCCTTCTTAGGAATTAGTACAATGTTTGCAGAGTTGAGCGAGTGGAGGTTTGCTGTGTGCAAGTTGCCGAAAAGAGAGACTACCCTCATGATGTCATCCTTGATAATGTCTCAACAACTCTTGAAGAACAAACCGGTGAAACCGTCTGGCCCGGGGGCTTTGTCGGTTGGCATTTGCTTAATGGCCTCGTGCACCTCCTCCGCGGTGATGGGGTCCGCGAGGGAGTCCAAGTTGTGTACCTCTAAGCCGAGCTCTTCCCAATTGAAGTCGCGTGCCCGCGGGCGCCCCTTTCCCATGGCCTCGGTGAAGTGGTCATGGACAACCTTCTCTTTGACATCATGGTCGGTGATCCATCCCTGATTATGCTTAAGCCTGTGGATGAAGTTTTTGCGGCGTCTTCCATTGATCCTCCGGTGAAAAAATTTGGTGTTTGCATCGCCCTCCTTGATGTTGGCCAGTCTCACGCACTGCTTCTTACGGGCCCTCTCCATGATCGCTAAGCTGATGACTCGTCTTTTGAGCCGCTTGTGGAGGTCCCCTTCCCCCACAGAGAGCTGCCAGTTGTCTTGGGCCATGTCAAGGTGAAAAATCACCAAGAGGGAGGCGTGGAGTTGGACCTTCGCTCCGGAGAACAACCCCCTACTCCACTCGGAAAGGCGGGTACCAGTCTTCTTGAGCTTGTAGTGTAGGATTTGGTACGGCTCGGTATGGTCGGTATGCTCATTCCATGCCTTGAGGACGACCTCCTTGAACCCTGGAAGGGAAACCCAAAAATTCTCGAACTTGAAGCTTCGATGTCTCCGGGGTCCCCTAACCTCGGCGAGGAGGAGGGGGCAGTGATCAGAGAGCGAGGACGAGAGTGCATGAAGGATGTGGCTGCCAAACTGGTCGTCCCACTCCGCGTTGCAAAAGAACGAGTCGAGCTTGCAAAGGGTTGGGTTTTCCCTCTCGTTTGACCATGTGAAACGTCTATTCTGGAGGTGGATCTCCATCAAACCACAACTTTGGAGCATTGCACGGAAACGGTTTAGACGCCTAGTGTCGATGTTTCTCTTGTTTTTGTCACGTGCTCTGTAAATTTGGTTGAAATCTCCCAGACAAAGCCAGAGGGTACCAGCGGGAGGCCTCTGAGTGATGAGCTCGGCGAAGAAAGCGTTCTTGAGAGAGCGGGAGGACGGGCCATACACAGTTGTGATCTTGTAATGCACATTTGACGCTTTGATTAGAACCATGGCAGAGAGGCAGTGCGGAGTGGTGTTGATGTCGGTGACGTGGAGGAGCTGGTCATCCCAGAGCATGAGGATACCACCTCTAGTTCCGTTCGCCGGCCTTTGAGCAAAACTACTTAGTCTACCCCCTCCAAGGAACCTAGCGGTGAAGGGATCAATATTGTCGAGCTTCGTTTCTTGAATGCACACGATTTGACATGAAGAGGCAGTGATCGTTTTGTTGACAGTAGCACGTCGCTTGAGGCAGTTGAGACCTCTTACATTCCAGCACATAACATTTATAGGTTGTACTATCATTGGAGACTTGTGTTTAACACAGTGCAGCAGCAGCATCGGGCAGCCTAGACCACGCTGGCCTCATGATCCAGTGCGTCCTCGCCTCCATGGGTGATGAGTGCGTCTTCAACGTCGTTTGTGCGTGGGCCATCGAGCTTGAATAGTGCGCGCATCGCCGCCAGCACCTCAGCCGGAACTTGATCTTTGAACTTTGCCGCGAACTTGTCCAACGCCGCCTCGGTGATGTCTTCGCCATCTTCAATGATGCCGATGCTGCGGCAGACCATCGCACTGGCCGCCTTCTCGACAGCAGCCGCCGGCTTATGAGCACGACCACTGGCCCTAAGTTTGGCGCTAGTTCGCCTGAGTGATAGGCCGCCCGTACTGCACACGGCGACCCCAGCCAGCATCATGCGCCGCGCGGCAGGCGGGGGCGGCGGGGATGAAGCCGGCGTTGGGAGCAGAGCCTCCTTCCCTGGAAGGAAGAGGTCCTCAAAGTCACTAGGCAGTTCTTCCACTCCATGAACTACTTGCATGTTGATGGTGTGTCTCGGGGGAGGTGGGGTGCGCCGCAGCTCTCCGCTGTGGTTGAGCGTCGGTGTGGGGGAGGCCTCGAAGTCTTGTATTACGTTACAGACGAACTACATAATAATGAGATTCTTACGCAATACATGTACCAGCAAGTATCCCAGTTTTTTTTATTACTAAAAACAAGAAAAATACTTCGTAGCCCAAAACATAGGCTTTCTACTTTGCTGTTACATTAATTTACTGATTTACTACTCTGCTACTGTAGTTGTCACAGATTTGCTACGTCTAACACATTTATTCACAGATTTGCTACTTTGCTCGTACGTTTATTCGTTGGTTTGCTAATATATTTATACTTTATTCACTGATTTACTCCTTGCTACTGATAGTACATCAAGTATTTGCTACTGCTAGTAAATTTATGTAGTGTTTGGTTTGCTATTGCGTTTTTTATCAAGTTGTGGTTTATAATAGATGTAGTAAGGCATGAATTAATCTCATTTTTCTGGTCCTCTAATATTGTTTACATGATATATATGGTTCTCTATAAATACATAAGAATATACTCGTGATATCCCTGTATCCATGCTTTTGGAAATAGCGTAATTAGCGTAATTGCGATACCTGCTCTTGTATTGGTGCAGAGTAGAGTTTCAGCATCGAAGATTTCCTTTCTCGTGTTAGCAAAAAAATAATCACAATGACATTGTTTACATTCAAGAACCAACTTTTGAGTAGGGATTTTTTAATCGTGGTTCGAGATGAGTAGGTCATCGTACACTCAACAAAGTGACACAATGATGTTTTTTAAATAGGTTCAATCACCGCGCAACATACGTCCTATGCGAGAGTCGTCGAGAGTGGTGCCCGGTGCCCGGCGCACGAAACACTTACAGCTTCGCCGCTTTCAGAGTCCCACGACTCCCCACTAGTTCGAGCTTTAAGGGTCCATCAGGCTCCGAATCTCAACCTTCCTAACTCTCCCGAGAGAGCTAGGAAGGGAGAACTACCATCCTCTCGAGTTTATTTAAGTGGGAGTGAGTAATTTACATGCACGTGGGAGGCCTTATATAGCCTAGGGGTCCTTGACAAATGACCAAGCCTACCCTTGAAGCAAGGATGTGGGAGGGTAGACATAGTTAATTTCCGTCCTTTGGCCCATGTATTCCTAGTTGTGCAAGGATGTAGGTTGTGGCCCATTAGGGGAGAACCCTACACTATTTGGAGGCTTCCTTGATTGGGCTTAGGCTTCTTTGCTCCTTTGGCTTCATCTTCAATTTATTCTTTTATGAGTTCCTCTTCCTTTGACATGTTGACCATGAAGGCTTGCTTGGAATCGTGGGAGTTTGTTTGCACTATTGTTGACCTCCTTGACTTGCGTTGACTGTCTTTGAGTTTTGTTGACTGCCTAGATGGTGTTCCATGTAGGATATGGGGTGCGATCGCAGATGGGATTAGAGCCATTACTTCAACAGGAGTCCCCTTGAGTCGGAGTCAACAGTCTTCTTGGTGACTTCGGGACAATAAATAGGACCTTGGAGCACTCTTCTTGATGTCTTGGTTTTGTCGATGGTCTTTAAGCCTTGACGGACAATTCGTGAGCTTTGATGATGCTTGTCGGGGATGGCCAGAGCGAGGTATTCTTCAAGGAAAGAAGGGCGACATCTTGGCTCTTGTAAGTTCCCTTGATCCTCATTATCATCATTTTGGGCAATCCATTGATGTCCTTGCGACCCTTCTGAACTCAATTTCAACTCAAGAAATATCTAGCGGGTATCCGGGACCTTCCACAATTTTAGTGGAGATACATTTGTCCTCAGAAGTATTCATTGATGAAGTGGCGCCAAGCTTCTGGCATTCTCTGTGACAAGAGAGTGCCACAAAAGCTAAAAGGCAAGTTCTACAGGATAGCGGTTCGACCCGCAATGTTGTATGGCGCTGAGTGTTGGCCGACTAAAAGGCGACATGTTCAACAGTTAGGTGTGGCGGAGATGTGTATGTTGAGATGGATGTGTGGCCACACGAGGAAGGATCGACTCCTGAATGATGATATACGATATAGAGTTGGGGTAGCACCAATTGAAGAGCAGCTTGTCCAACATCGTCTGAGATGGTTTGGGCATATCCAGCGCAGGCCTCCAGAAGCTCCAGTGCATAGCGGACGGCTAAAGCGTGCGGAACATGTCAAGAGAGGTCGGGGTAGACCGAATTTGACATGGGAGGAGGCCGTTAAGAGAGACCTGAAGGATTGGGGTATCACCAAAGAACTAGCTATGGACAGGGGCGTGGAAGCTTGCTATCCATGTGCCAGAGCCATGAGTTGGTCGCGAGATCTTATGGGTTTGACCTCTAGCCTACCCTAACTTGTTTGGGACTAAAGGCTTTGTTGTTGTTGTTGTATACACTTGTCCTCAGAAGTATTGGCGGCAATGCGGGCCCCTTCCGCAATTTGTGTACCCATATCCATTTGAAAAATCCCTTGCACAAATTTGTGTCCCTCTACAGATTATACAATAATATACTCCCTCCGTTCCAAAATATAGTGCTTCCTCTATTCCTGTGCTTCAACTTTGACCATAAATTTAACCAACGAGACCGACTGCGGCGGGAACAAAAGTTATACCAGTGAATTCGTATTCAAAAGAAGTTTTCAATTATATAATTTTTTCTCCCGCCACAATCGGTCTCATTAGTTAAATTTATGGTCAAAGTTGGACCTCGGAAAGCGTGGGCGCGCTATATTTTGGAATGGAGGGAGTATGTCTTTTGAAATATCTTGTCGGAATCCGTGATTATTCTGCCATTAATTTCCATCTTCGAAGAATAAAATGCAACAATATAGAGCTATCCTGTATTTTATTACTGCCACGAAGAATGTTACACGGGATATGGTGCCCTTGGGATCTCTCTGAAGGAAATATGCCCTAGAGGCAATAATAAAGTTTTTATTTTATATTTCCTTATTCATGATAGAGGTTTATTATTCATGCTAGAATTGTATTGATCGGAAACATAAATACATGTGTGAATACATAAACAAATACCGTGCCCCTAGTAAGCCTCTACTAGACTAACTCATTGATCAAAGATGGTTAAGTTTTCCTAACCATAGACATGTGTTGTCATTTGATAACGGGATCACATCATTAGAAGAATGATGTGATGGACAAGACCCATCCGTTAGATTAGCATAATGATCGTTCAGTTTATTGCTATTGCTTTCTTCATGTCAAATACATATTCCTTCGACTATGAGATTATGCAACTACCGGATACCGGAGGAATACCTTGTGTGCTATCAAACGTCACAACATAACTAGGTGATCATAAAGATGCTCTATAGGTATCTCCGAAGGTGATTGTTGATTTGGCATAGATCGAGATTAGGATTTGTCACTCCGAGTATCGGAGAGGTATCTCTAGGCCCTCTCGGTAATACACATCATAAGAAGCCTTGCAAGCAAAGTGACTAATGAGTTAGTTACAGGATGACGTATTACGGAACGAGTAAAGAGACTTGCTGGTAACGAGATTGAGCTAAGTATGAAGATACCGACGATCGAATCTCGGGCAAGTAACATACCGATGGACAAAGGGAATTACGTATGTTGTCATAACGGTTCGACCGATAAAGTTCTTCGTAGAATATATAGGAGCCAATATGGGCATCCAAGTTCCGCTATTGGTTATTGACCAGAGAGGTGTCTCGGTCATGTCTACATAGTTCTCAAACCCGTAGGGTCCGCACGCTTAACGTTCGTTGACGATATAGTGTTATATGAGTTATATGTTTTGGTGACCGAATGTTGTTTGGAGTCCCAGATGAGATCACAGATATGACGAGGAGTCTCAAAATGGTCGAGAGGTAAAGATTGATATATAGGACGATGGTATTTGGACACTGGAATAGTTTCAGAGTGCACCGGGTACTCATCGGGTCACCGGAAGGGGTTCCGGGCACCCCCGGTAGGTGTTATGGGCCTAATGGGCCAAGGGGGGACAGACCAGCCCACAGGGGGCTCGTGCGCCCCTCTCCCTGGCTGGCCGGCCCTAGGGAAGAAAAGGGGGGAGGGCTAGCCCCTCCTGCCTTCCCCTTCTCATGGGAGAAAGGAAGGGGGGGGGGGGGGCTCCCTCCCCTGCCTTTCCCCCGCACCTAAACATGGCACGGGGGCGCCACTTGGGAGGAGACCCCAAGTAGGATTCGGCCTACTTGGTGCGCCCTCCTGGCTGCTCCCTCCTCCCCCACCTATATATATGTGGGAGGGGGGGCTCCTAGGACACCAGAACATTGTGTTAGCGGCGCCCCCCTCCACCGTTTACACCCTCGGTCATATTTTTGTAATGCTTAGGCGAAGCCCTGCGGAGATCACTTCACCATCACCGTCACCATGCCGTCGTGTTGCCGGAACTCATCCACTACCTCGCCGTCTTGCTGGATCAAGAAGGCGGAGGACATCATCGAGCTGAACGTGTGCTGAACGCGGAGGTGCCGTACGTTCGATGCTCGATCGGTTGGAACGCGAAGAAGTTCGACTACATCAACTGCGTTTTCAAACGCTTCAGCTTATGGTCTATGAGGGTACATAGACACACTCTCCCCTCTCGTTGCTATGCATCTCCATGGATAGATCTTGCGTGTGCGTAGAATTTTTTTTGTTTTCCATGCATCGTTTCCCAACAGTGGCATCCGAGCCAGGTCTATGCGTAGATGATATGCACGAGTAGAACACAAAGAGTTGTGGGCGGTGATAGTCATACTGCTTACCACCAACATCTTATTTTGATTCGGCGGTATTGTGGGATGAAGCGGCCCGGACCAACCTTACATGTCCACGCACATGAGACCGGTTCCACCGACAGACATGCAACTAGTTTTGCATAAAGGTGGCTGGCGGGTGTCTGTTTCTCCTACTTTAGTTGAATCAAATTTGACTATGGCCGGTCCTTGAAGAAGGTTAAAACAGCAAACTTGATGAAACACCGTTGTGTTGTTTGCCGTAGGTAAGAACGGTTCTTGCTAGAAGCCCGTAGCAGCCACGTAAAACTTGCAACAACAAAGTAGAGAACGTCTAACTTGTTTTTGCAGGGCATGTTGTGATGTGATATGGTCAAGATATGATGTGATATATGTTGATGTATGAGATGATCATGTTTTGTAATATCGACAACTGGCAGGAGCCTTAGGGTTGTCTCTTTATTGTATGAAGTGCAAGCGCCATGTAATTGCTTTACTTTATCACTATGCATTAGCGATAGTTGTAGAAGCAATAGTTGGCGAGATGACCCCGACGCAACGATGGAGATCAAGGTGTCGAGCCGGTGACGATGGAGATCATGATGATGCTTTGGAGAAGGAGATCAAAATCACAAGATGATGATGGCCATATCATGTCACATATTTTGATTGCATGTGATGTTTATCCTTTATGCATCTTATTTTGCTTAGAATGGCGGTAGCATTATAAGATGATCCCTTCACTACAATTCAAGACAAAAGTGTTCTCCCCGAGTATGCACTATTGCCAAAGTTCGTCGTTTCGAAGCACCACGTGATGATCGGGTGTGATAGACTCTACGTTCACATACAACGGGTGTAAGACAGTTTTGCACATGCAGAATACTTGGGTTAAACTTGACGAGCCTAGCATGTACAGACATGGTCGCGGAACACTGGAGACCGAAAGGTCGAACGTGAGTCATATAGTAGATATGAGCAACATAGAGATGTTCACCATTGATGACTACCCCATCTCATGTGATGATCGGACATGGGTTAGTTGATTTGGATCTGTTATCACTTAGATAACTTGAGGGATTTTTATTTCAGTGGGAGTTCATTAGTAATTTGATTAATTGAACTTAATTTATCATGAACTTAGTCTTATAGTTTTGCATATCTATGTTGTAGATCGATGGCCCGAGCTACCGTTCCCCTGAATTTTAATGCGTTCCTAGAGAAAGCTAAGTTGAAAGATGATGGTAGCAACTACACGGACTGGGTCCGTAACTTGAGGATTATCCTCATTGTTGCACAGAAGAATTATGTCCTTGATGCACCGCTGGGTGACAGGCCTGCTGCAGGACCTGAAGCAGATGTTATGAACATCTGGCAAGCTCGATCTGATGACTGCTCGATAGTTCAGTGTGCCATGCTTTACGGCTTAGAACCGGGACTTCAAAGACGTTTTGAACGTCATGGAGCATATGAGATGTTCCAAGAGTTGAAGTTAATATTTCAAGAAAATGCTCGGGTTGAGAGATATGAAGTCTCCAATAAGTTCTACAGCTGCAAGATGGAGGAGAACAGTTCTGTCAGTGAACACATACTCAAAATGTCTGGGTATCATAACCACTCGACTCAGCTGGGAGTTGATCTTCCAGTTGATAGTGTTATTGACAGAGTTCTTCAATCACTGCCACCAAGCTACAAAGGCTCTGTGATGAACTATAATATGCAAGGGATGAATAAAACAATTCCTGAGATCTTCGCAATGCTTAAGGCCGCGGAGGTAGAAATCAAGAAGGAGCATCAAGTGTTGATGGTTAACAAAACCACTAGTTTCAAGAAAAAGGGCAAGGGAAAGAAAGGGAACTTTAAGAAGAATGGCAAGCAAGTTGCCACTCCCGGGAAGAAGCCCAAAGCTGGACCCAAGCCTGAAACTGAGTGCTTCTACTGCAAAGGGAATGGTCACTGGAAGCGGAACTGCCCCAAATACTTGGCGGATAAGAAGGATGGCAAAGTGAACAAAGGTATATTTGATATACATGTTATTGATGTGTACCTTACTAATGCTCGTAGCAGTGCCTGGGTATTTGATACTGAATTCGGTTGCTCACATTTGTAACTCGAAATAGGAGTTGCGGAATAAACGAAGATTGGCTAAGGACGAGGTGACGATGCACGTCGGAAATGGTTCCAAGGTCGATGTGATCGCCGTCGGCACGCTACCTCTACATCTACCTTCGGGATTAGTTTTAGACCTCAATAATTGTTATTTGGTGCCTGCGTTGAGCATGAAAATTATATCTAGATCTTGTTTATTGCGAGACGGTTATTCATTTAAATTAGAGAATAATGGTTGTTCTATTTATATGAGTAATATCTTTTATGGTCATGCACCGTTGATGAGTGGTCTATTCTTGTTGAATCTCGATCGTAGTGATACACATATTCATAATATTGATGCCAAAAGATGCAAAGTTGATAATGATAGTGCAACATACTTGTGGCACTGCTGTTTAGGTCATATTGGTGTAAAGCGCATGAAGAAACTCCATGCAGATGGACTTTTGGAATCACTTGATTATGAATCATTTGATACTTGCGAACCATGCCTCATGGGCAAGATGACTAAAACTCCGTTCTCCGGAACAATGGAGCGAGCTAATGACTTATTGGAAATAATACATACCGATGTATTCGGTCCGATGAGTTTTGAGGCATGCGGCGGGTATCGTTATTTTCTGACCTTCACAGATGATTTGAGTAGGTATGGGTATATCTAGTTCATGAAACACAAGTCTGAAACATTTGAAAAGTTCAAAGAATTTCAGAGTGAAGTGGAGAATCATTGTAACAACAAAATAAAGTTTCTATGATCTGATCACGGAGGCGAATATTTGAGTTACGAGTTTGGCCTTCATTTAAAACAATGTGGAATTGTTTTACAACTCACGCCACCTGGAACACCACAGCGTAATGGTGTGTCCGAACGTCGTAACCGTACTTTATTAGATATGTTGCGTTCTATGATGTCTCTTACCGATTTACCACTATCATTTTGGGGTTAGGCATTAGAGACAGCCGCATTCACGTTAAATAGGGCACCGTCTAAATCCGTTGAGACGACACCGTATGAACTGTGGTTTGGCAAGAAACCTAAGCTGTCGTTTCTTAAAGTTTGGGGTTGCGACACTTATGTTAAAAGGCTTCAGCCTGATAAGCTCGAACCCAAATCGGAGAAGTGCGTCTTCATAGGATACCCTAAGGAAACAATTGGGTACACCTTCTACCACAGATCCGAAGGCAAGATTTTTGTTGCCCAGAATGGAAGCTTTCTAGAGAAGGAGTTTCTCTCGAAAGAAGTGAGTGGGAGGAAAGTAGAACTTGATGAGGTAATTGTACCTTCTCTCGAATCGGAAAGTAGCACATCACAGAAAACCGTTCCCATGATGCCTACATCAACTAGAGAGGAAGCAAATGATAATGATCATGAAACTTCAGATCAAGTTACTACTGAACCTCGTAGGTCGACCAGAGCACGATCCGCACAAGAGTGGTGCGGTAATCCTGTCCTGGAAGTCATGTTACTAGACCAAGGCTAACCTACGAACTATGAAGAAGCTATGATGAGCCCAGAATCCGATAAATGGCTTGAGGCTATGAAATCTGAGATAGGATCCATGTATGAGAACAAAGTATGGACTTTGGTGGGCTTGCCCGATGATCGGCAAGCCATTGAGAATAAATGGATCTTCAAGAAGAAGACTGACGCTGATGGTAATGTTACTGTCTACAAAGCTTGACTTGTCGCGAAAGGTTTTCGACAAGTTCAAGGAGTTGACTATGATGAGACTTTCTCACCCGTAGTGCCGGTACAACAAACCATGGGTCTATTGCCCAGACCGTGCACAGGCCTAAAAGAGCAAAGTTGCAACATCCAAGTCCAGATCAAGCTAGGGGAGATGGCTCTTTGAGGAATCAAAGGGCAGGGCAAGAAGATCAAGACACGTCCAAGGAAAAACCTCCCTTGCCGGGCAGGCGAGCCTGGCGAGGACGAGGTGGCCCCAAAGACAAGCCTCGAGACCGTCCCAACATGCCTGCCGGGCACTACGAAAGCAAACTACCCCGCCAAGGCTTCACCGCTCCACCTCACAGTGACACAAGTCATCGATCAGTGCGGTGTCAAGCTCCCAAGTGACTAAGTGACAGTTGTTCGACACATGGCAGCCACTTCTAGAGGAAGCCACCTCCAAATGACACCCGTCCAGAGACGTGTCAAGCAGACAGGCGAAAAGGTGGCCGAGCAGCCCGGCAAGGCTTGCCGGGTAGGCTACAATGTGACACTAAGCGGCGCATTTAATGCGCTCTGCTCCGCCTGCAGAGTTATGTGGCACCCCGGCTCAGAGAACCGGTTTACCTGTGTTTCCAACCCAGAGATCATGTCTTCTGGAAACACACAACAACTTGGAACAGAACATAGCCGAACTTTATTGATAATAGTCGAGTACAAGCTCACTTATATTACATGATCATCGAGGCCAAATGCACATCTAGTGCTACGACAATATCTACATTATTTATCAAACACATCAGTGCCTCGGTATTACTACGGAATATTACAGCGGAAGACTACAGCGTAGCGGAACATGATAGAAACTCCATCCACAGGGACACTGCTGTGAACACATCCTAGGCATCACAACATGGACCTCGAGACCTCCATCTTAGTCTTCTCCTGCATCTGGCATGATACGCCAGGTGAGTACTTTGAACGTACTCGCAAGCACATGACAACCAAATATGCAGCAAATAATAGCATGGCAATCAACAGGTTAAGTCTTAAGTGATTCACTTACTGTCATCAACTTACTCATCTCTAGGTTGCCTCACCACCCTCGGAATACTCGATACCAATGAGTACTTCCGCTTGAAAGACAAGTTCTTCCATCATTACTATAGTTACTACGGTTGATCACCTAGAGAGGTCTGGTGGGGCTGTTCAATACCGTGGACGCGGCTATTCGAATAGATTTTTCACTCTGCAGAGGTTGCGCACTTTACCCACACTATGGAGCACTGACCTCATGATCCCATTCGGGTGGACCAGCGTTGCTCCAACAAAACCTGTCTGACTCGTGACTCTTTCATCGTACCACCGGCAATCACACTCCCCCCGGAGTCAAGCCTTGGGTGTCCCCGTGTCACCCCGTGACACCTGCCACCGTCGTGGCCTAACTAAACTGTCCCAAACGGGGACGCCGGCAAACAACTCAACTGGGCTCACAGGGTTATCGCCGTCTACCTGATTAGGGCAGCACGCACGCATAACCCTCCCTCTTTGGAGGTACCGGTGAAAGAGCACCGAGCCAGACCAAGTCAAGGCCGTCCCATACCGGCAAATGTGGCTGCACGGGTAAGCCCGGACAGGTGACTCTTGATCAACCATCTAAGTTTTACTTAGCAAGCAAAGTTAATCATCATATCAATTTGAGTTATCAACATTAGTCATTTAAATAATTTACCATGAATTATCCAAGTTTAATATATGCAAGAAATGAATATGAATTATGCAATGCTATGAAATGCTTCATAATATGGATGTCCTGGCTTGCCTTGATCAGTTGGGTTGTTCAGAAACTCCTGATCTTCAAATCCACAAGAATCTCCTTCTGAAAATATTTTTAAAAGGCAAAGGAAAATGTCACATAAAGCCTTTTTATTCACCAACAATTCTGTGAGTATTGGAAAAATACCAAACTTGGTGGAAAAATAAAGGTCTTCAGTATGAACACAATGCAAAAAGAATCAGGTCAAAAGGACCTTCCTGTTAAAAGTTATAAGCAGTCAAACCTGCTAGTCAACTGTTTAAATAAAATCAAAAATAGAAAAATAGAGAAATAGAAACGGGCCACGTCGAAGACGTATTTTGCCCGCGCGCCACCACTTACCGATTCGGTCAGTGGCTGACAGTGGGCTTGGCCCGACTTAAAACAGAGGGGGAGGGAGAACAGAGAAAGGCGGAGCTCTGGCGGCGCTCACCGGCGATGGGGACGACGGTTGGGCTGGGAGAGGGCGGAGATGGATCGGGCGTAGAGCGGTGGTTCACCCTGTACCCGTAGCTTGGCCGGAGGTTGACGGACGGTGGAGTTCCGTTCTTCTCCGGTGAGCAGCCGCTGCGGTGGTCGACGGAGTTGATGATTCCGGCAGCAGTTCGACCAGCTGGGGGTTCGGGAAGCACCAGTGGGTTCTACTGATCACGACTGAGGGCTCGAGCGGAGCTGGGGTGGCTTGAAGAGGGCGGCGACAGGAGGGGATCGGCGGCGGAACTCTGGCGGAGTTCGAGGCCAGAGACCTCTCTGCCTCGGGTTCTTGCTGCTAGCTACCAGTTTGAGGAAGGAGGTGAGGGGTGGAGAGCTGAGCGAGGCGGGGCACGGCTATTTATAGCCAGGAGGGGGCGAGCGGTGATCTCTCCCGAAGCGGCTCGATGTGGGCCATGGCGCCGGCGGTGCATGCCGTGCTGGCGTGGCTGCTTGCGGGTGAGAAGACTTGTGCGAGCAGGCGCATTCAATGCGGGAGAGGACGGCTCGGGGAGGAAGATGACAGCGTGATTCACTGTGACCGCACGGGCGCCACAGTGCGGCGATGGCGTGGCGGCCGGCGAGGGTTTCTCCGGCGGGCTCGAGGATTCTGGAGGGACTACGTGTCAACCAGGGGCGATGTCGGCACGTTCGGACACGGAGCTGAGGCGAGGGGTAGACGGACACGACGCAACAGACACGGGCGCGGTGCAGAGCGCGGCGACAAGCATGCCGCGGCCGTGCTCACCACAGTGCTGGCCACCCAGAGGCCACGCAAGCCTGGAATTTCTTGTCTGGCGTGTCGACCATCGATCCCTCACTTCACCTGTGCCCGTAGTTTGGCTTGGTTCAAGCAGAATTGAGAGGTAGAGTTACCAACAGTTACTGATAGCAGACTTGGGGAGGTTCTGGAGAGTAGATGAGGTGAAGATTGAGCCAAAGCTGGTGTCTGGAGTGATCCTCGTTGAAAGAACTACAAACTGGCCAAGTTTGAAGTGGTTTGGATAAGAAATGAGGGTAGTTCATGTGTAACCTGCAAATTTGGTCCAGAATCTGAAAGTTGAAGTGCTGCTCACACGGAAGATCTCCTGGAGCTGAAACTTGGTGTAGGGAAGTCATTTGTAGGTGTACTCATGCCACAAAAATTTGAGAGCATTTGGATAAACCTAGCATGCACTTCCTTCACAAAGGTTCACTCTGGCCAGGAGCTAAACTGATTTGTTTTGCAAAATAATTGAACTAAACCATGGAATATTTTTGGATATTGGGGCAAGATATGGTCCAAGGAATTTTAGAGAATTATTTGAGAATTTTCTAAGCACTATAGCTATAGGTTGCTTCACAACCCATAGTAATGCCCTAAATTCCCAAATAAAAGAAAAGAGTTATTGAAAATGATTTAAATTGGGATTTGGGTTCTTGAGGTACTTGGCAGAGTTTTGGCAAGGTGATGAGACTTTGGATCACTTGGAAAGAATTCAAAAATGTCCAAGTCCAAATGAAAAAGGGTTCAAAACCATTCAAATTCAAATAAAACCAAGAAAAGTTTGAAAAGAAAAGGTTGCCAAAATCAGGGTGTCACAAACCTACCCCCCTTAGGATGAATCTCGTCCTCGAGATTCGGTTGCTCAGGGAACAAATATGGATAGGCGGATCTCAGAAAATCTTCTCTTTCCCAAGTGGCCTCTTCCTCGGTGTGGTGCTCCCATAGCACCTTATAAAATTTTATCACCTTACTCCTAGTGGTTCTTTCCATCTCCTCCAAGATCCTGACAGGTTTCTCTTCATAAGTTAAATCCTTAGCCAATTATAATTCACTCATATCCGCTTGCTTGGCTGGGGGTGCGATGCATTTCCTCAACTGTGAAATGTGAAAAACATCATGAACATCTGACAGTGCTGGTGGCAATTCCAACTGATATGCAACTCTGCCCTTCCTAGCAATCACTAGAAAGGGACTGATGTATCTTGGCCAACTTTCCCCAGGTGCCAAACCTCTTTACTCCATTCATAGGGGTTACTCGCAAGTAAGCATAGTCTCCAGGCTCGAAAGTTACTTCCCAGTGTTTTGGGTCGTAATAACTCTTCTGTCGGGACTTGGCTGCGCGAAGACGTTCACGAATGTCCTTGACTTGCCTTTCAGCCTCGAGCATCAAGTCTGTACCAAAAATGCGACTATCTCCTGTTTGGGACCAGTTCAGTGGTGTGCGGCACTTCTGTCTGTACAGTGCCTCAAAAGGTGACATCTTGAGACTTGCCTGATAGCTGTTGTTGTAGGAGAATTCTGCGTACGGCAGACTATCCTCCCATTTGGGTCCATGGGAGAGAGCACATGACCGAAGCATATCCTCTAATATTTGGTTCACTCGCTCGGTCTGTCCATCTGTCTGCGGATGGTACGCTGTGCTGTGTTTCAGCATGGTTCCCAAAGCTTGATGTAGCCGTAGCCAGAATGCTGAGGTAA
Source organism: Thinopyrum elongatum (assembly GCA_011799875.1). Lineage (NCBI taxonomy): Eukaryota > Viridiplantae > Streptophyta > Magnoliopsida > Poales > Poaceae > Thinopyrum > Thinopyrum elongatum. The sequence continues at coordinate 212,654,287 of CM022301.1, read as the reverse complement.
ATAGTGAACCCCTATCCGAAGTGATTGACTGGGGTACTCCATGCAGACTAACTATCCGGGACATGTAGAGTTGTGCCAGCTGGTTTGCGTTGAAAGTGGTCTTTACTGGGATAAAGTGAGCCACCTTCGTGAGTATGTCTACAATGACCCAAATAGCATCATTGCCTCTTGTGGACTTGGGCAGTCCCACAATAAAATCCATACATATGTCGTCCCACTTCCACTGGGGTACTCGTAAAGGTTGCAGTAGCCCAGCGGGTTTCTGATGCTCTGCTTTGACCTCTTTGCAAATGTCACTGCAGGCGACATAGTATGCTATATCTTTCCGCATTCCAGACCACCAAAAAGTTTCCCTCAAGTCCTGATACATCTTGGTACCTCCCGGGTGGATCGAATATGCGGACTCATGTGCTTCCTTGAGTATTTGTTGCCTCAAGTTGTTCTAGTTCGGCACACAAATTCGTTTCTCGAACCACACGGTATCCTGTTCATCCACACGGAAGGACTTAGCCTTCCCTTGCTGAATTAACTCCTTGATCTTCCGAATTTCTTCATCTGACTTCTGGGCTTCCTTGATTTCCTCCATGAGGGTTGGAGTGATTTCCAACGTGTTTGGGGTCATTGGTCCGCATAGCACCATATTGAGCTTGACAAACTCTTCTTGTAAGCTCGGATGCATACCCGCAGTTAGTGCATTCACAGTAGCTTGTTTCCTGCTCAGGGCGTCAGCGACCACATTCGCTTTCCCTGGATGATAGTTTATTCCAATATCATAGTCCTTGACTAGCTCAAGCCATCTTCGCTGCCTAAGGTTCAGGTCGGGTTGAGTGAAAATATACTTGAGACTCTTGTGGTCTGTGTATATCTCACATCGCTGTTCGATAAGATAATGCCTCCAAATCTTCAGAGCATGAACCACAGCAGCTAGCTCCAAGTCATGTGTGGGATAGTTCTCCTCATGAGGTCGTAGCTGTCGTGATGCATATGCTACAACCTTCCCTTCTTGCATTAGTACACATCCGATTCCACGCCTGGATGCATCGTAGTATATGTCGAAACTCTTGTGAATGTCTGGGAGGACTAGGACAGGGGTTGTGGTTAGCCTCGTCTTTAACTCCTGGAAACTGCTGTCGCACTCGTCTGTCCAGATAAACCTTTGATTCTTTTTCAACAATTACGTCAGTGGCTTGGCTATCTTAGAGAAGCCTTCAATGAAACGACGATAGTAGCCTGCCAATCCCAGGAAACTACGGACTTCTGTCACCGTAGCTGGTGTCTTCCAGTTCAAGACCGCAGTAACCTTACTGGGATCAACAGCCATTCCTTTCTCAGATAGAATATGTCCAAGGAATCCCACCTCTTTCAGCCAAAATTCGCACTTGCTAAACTTGGCATATAAGCGATGGGTTCTCAGCCTTTCCAAGACAGCTCTGAGATGTTGTTTATGTTCCTCTTCATCCTTAGAGTATATCAGGATGTCATCAATGAACACCACTACAAACTTGTCCAGAAAGTCCATAAAGACTTTGTTCATCATACTCATGAAGTAAGCTGGAGCATTGGTCAGTCCAAATGCCATAACTGTAAATTCATACAGTCCATATCGAGTGGTGAACGCTGTCTTAGGGATATCCTCCATTCGGATTTTCAGTTGATGATATCCCGTTTTGAGGTCGATCTTAGAGAATACCCGTGCTCCATTCAACTGGTCGAATAAGTCATCAATTCAAGGAAGAGGGTACTTGTTCTTGATAGTGACCTCATTAAGCTGACAATAGTCTACGCACATTCGTAGACTTCCATCCTTCTTCTTGACAAATAATACTGGTGACCCCCATGGCGAGATGCTTGGACGAATGTATCCTTTTTGTAGCAATTCGTCCAACTGCTTCTTTAGTTCTGCCAGCTCCAGGACTGGCATACGATAATATTTCTTGTATATTGGAGCTGTACCAGGAATTACTTCAATGGCAAACTCCAATTCTCGATCGGGCGGCATTCCTGGTAATTCCTCAGGGAACACATCCGAAAATTCACCCACTACTGGAATCAGATTCATATCTGTAACAGTGGTCTGATATGCCGTGCCCTTTCTTGTTATCATTCTGCTGGCTAGAAATTGGATGGTTTGTCCAGCGGGGTTCACCAATGTCACCATTCTGGTGGCGCAGTTGATACACACTTGGTGTGGTGCCAACCAGTCCATTCCCAGTATTATGTCCAGTCCTGGGGATTCAATAGCAACAAGGGTAGCTGGAAATTTGACTCCATGGATTGAGATTTCCAGATCCTTGTATACTATATTTGTTCTGAGCATTGAGCCAGGGGATTGTACCACCATGATTTTGTCCAAAAGTGAAGGAGAAAATTTATGCAAGGTGGCGAAACTCCGCGAAATAAACGAGTGGGAAGCCCCAGAATCAAATAAAATTACTGCAGGTATGTTATGGACAGAAAACATACCAAGGACAACGTCTGGAGCTTCGTAGACTTCTTCAATAGAGATGTGATGGACGCATCCGTGATTGAAGTTGTGGTTGGGGCGACGTCCAAGGTGATTGACTTGTGGCTTGTGGTCAGCTGATTGCTTTCCGTTATTAGTAGGACACTGTTTAGCGTAGTGTCCACTCTGGCCACAATTGAAACAAGTGTTGTTGCGGCGGCAGTCCTCTATGACTGGCTGCTTGCTGAAGGTCTTGCTCTGGTTGCCTGGCTTGTTGTTGTTGCCACCATTGTTCCATACTGGCTTGTTCTCAGATGACCCTGACTGCCAACTGCGTAGCTTTTGTGCATATGGCTCCCTGTTGTCCTTCTTGGGCTCGAACTTCCTCTTATGATCATCATTCCCAGACTTGTGCTCTCGTTCGGCGATGAAGGCCTTATCCACCAATGTCTGGAAATCGAGGAAGTCCAACATGCATAGCTGACATCGGAGGGCGTGATTAAGTCCTCTGAGGAACCGGTCTATTTTCCGTTCTTCGGTAGCCACATCATAAGGAGAGTACCAGGCCAAGTTGTTGAATTTGTTTAAGTATTCCCCCACAGTCATGTTGCCTTGTGTGAGGGCTAGAAATTCCCTCTGCTTCACTTTCATGATGCCCGTGGGAATATGATACTTGCGGAACAGTTCTTTGAATTTCTCCCAGGAAATCTCTTCAGCAGGCCACATTAGCTTGGTGTTGTCCCACCAGATGGCTGCCGGGCCTTCGAGATAATGGGTGACAAATGGGACTTTATCTGTTTCTTCACAACGAGCGATGTCCAATTTCTTCTCCATGGTCCTTAACCAGTCATCAGCCTCAATAGGATCCATGGCCTGACCAAAGCTGGGTGGTTTTGTGCGCTGAAAGTCAGACAGTTTGGAATGCACCCCATTGCCATTATTCTGACCTACTATTGTCTGCATACTCTTGAGAAATTCCATGAGGTCTTGGTTTCTCTTTTCCTCAAACATTCTCATTATCTACTCTGTAGTTGGTGCTTGAGGTGGTGGTGGTGGTAAGTCTTCGGGCGGTTGCCCTGCCTGCCTGGCGGATCGACGAACGGGGTTTCCATCGCCGCCTTGACTGCTACTTCCTCTCTTCATCCTAATTTTTGTTCCCATGGCAAAGACCGAATCGATGAGCAACAACCATAAGGAGAAATACAGTAATATGACACCAAGAGGAAATTCATGAAAAGAGCGAATAAAGAAGACAACATAATTATACAGGATAACCCAACATAATACATGGCAAGCTAGTAGGGGAATATCATGACTAGACTGCTCATACGGCAGTTGACATATGCAAAGATGCATGCATTACTACTCAAGCTCCAATCTAGTGGCATCGGTGACACGAACACTTCCCATCTGAAGAGTCCTCGTCATCAGATCCCGAGTCAGAATCAGAACTGATGATATGAGTCACCGGGTCAAAGGAGACACGACGTCGCTGCTGGGACGGCTCTCCTTCCGCCAGAGAAAGAGCACGTCGCCTCAGCATCGATGGAGCAGGAGTGGCTAGAAGTGAGGCCCACTCAGCTGGGGTCTCAAATCGACTACCAGACGATAAGCCTGATGGTCCAGAAGAACCAGAAGGGATATCAAGCATACGCAGAGGTGGAACTGGTGGTGAATACCTAGGTGGAACTACAGGAGGAGGTGCTGGAGTCACTGCTGCAAGTGCCCCCTGGACATGACACAACTCCTCAGCCAAGGAGATGATCATACAGTAACTAGCGTTTAGGTAGCGAGACAAAACACCAGCCGCATGATCACAGGCCGGGTCAACAGCTGAGAAAAGGACTCGCCCTGTCGTAGGCGACAGGGTGGGATAGTGGAGGAAACCTGGATGGGTCTGCATCTCAGCCTCGTGAAAGCGCAAGTCAGTAATAGCCTCCATGGCGGCAAACTGGATCGCTAACTCCGGAGTAGAAGCCACTCCAACCTTGGAAGAGCGAGAAGAGCTTCCTATATCCAATGTCGTGGTCAGGTAAGCCACTGCATGGTACTCATATACCGACTCGCCCAACTGCTCCCGAAACATCTGATACATCGGGTCATCACCGTAGGGATACAGTCGAAGCCAGACACTATGAAGCAAGACTAGAAAGGTGTGGGCTTCTGGCTCATGATGGTAGTGATATGGAACTGGTGCCATCTACACTCACAATGCCAAAGGTTAATAACATGATGAATTATGATGCACGATGCATGGCATGCAACAATCAAATGCAACAAGCAAGATGCACACTCAAAGTCCTATGCTAATCGCAGTCCTAACGCGGTTACCTAGGGTGTTCTACAGTCAGCACGGCTCTGATACCAAGCATTGTGGCACCCCAGCTCAGAGAACCGGTTTACCAGTGTTTCCAACCCAGAGATCATGTCTTCTGGAAACACACAACAACTTGGAACAGAACATAGCTGAACTTTATTGATAATAGTCGAGTACAAGCTCACTTATATTACATGATCATCGAGGCCAAATGCACATCTAGTGCTATGACAATATCTACATTATTTATCCAACACATCAAGGCCTCGGTATTACTACGGAATACTACAGCATAGCGGAACATGATAGAAACTCCATCCACAGGGACACTGCTGTGAACACATCCTAGGCATCGCAACATGGACCTCGAGACCTCCATCTTAGTCTTCTCCTGCATCTGGCATGATACACCAGGTGAGTACTTTGAACGTACTCGCAAGCACATGACAACCAAATATGCAGCAAATAATAGCATGGCAATCAACAGGTTAAGTCTTAAGTGATTCACTTACTGTCATCAACTTACTCATCTCTAGGTTGCCTCACCACCCCCGGAATACTCGATACCAATGAGTACTTCCGCTTGAAAGACAAGTTCTTCCATCATTACTATAGTTACTACGGTTGATCACCTAGAGAGGTCTGGTCGGGCTGTCCAATACCGTGGACGCGGCTATTCGAATAGATTTTTCACTCTGCAGAGGTTGCGCACTTTACCCACACTATGGAGCACCGACCTCGTGATCCCATTCGGGTGGACCAGCGTTGCTCCAACGAAACCTGTCTGACCCATGACTCTTTCATCGTACCATCGGCAATCACACTCCCCTCGGAGTCAAGCCTTGGGTGTCCCCGTGTCACCCCGTGACACCTGCCACCGTCGTGGCCTAACTAAACTGTCCCAAACGGGGACGCCGGCAAACAACTCAACTGGGCTCACAGGGTTATCGCCGTCTACCTGATCAGGGTAGCACGCACGCATAACCCTCCCTCTTTGGAGGTACCGGTGAAAGAGCACCGAGCCAGACCAAGTCAAGGCCGTACCATACCGGCAAATGTGGCTGCACGGGTAAGCCCAGACAGGTGACTCTTGATCAACCATCTAAGTTTTACTTAGCAAGCAAAGATAATCATCATATCAATTTGAGTTATCAACATTAGTCATTTAAATAATTTACCATGAATTATCCAAGTTTAATATATGCAAGAAATGAATATGAATTATGCAATGCTATGAAATGCTTCATAATATGGATGTCCTGGCTTGCCTTGATCAGTTGGGTTGTTCAGAAACTCCTGATCTTCAAATCCACAAGAATCTCCTTCTGAAAATATTTTTAAAAGGCAAAGGAAAATGTCACATAAAGCCTTTTTATTCACCAACAATTCTGTGAGTATTGGAAAAATACCAAACTTGGTGGCAAAATAAAGAGCTTCAGTATGAACACAATGCAAAAAGAATCAGGTCAAAAGGACCTTCCTGTTAAAAGCTATAAGCAGTCAAACCTGCTGGTCAACTGTTTAAATAAAATCAAAAATAGAAAAATAGAAACGGGCCACGTCGAAGAGGTATTTTGCCCGTGCGCCACCACTTACCGATTCGGTCAGTGGCTGACAGTGGGCCTGGCCCGATTTAAAACAGAGGGGGAGAGAGAACAAAGAAAGGCGGAGCTCCGATGGCGCTCACCGGCGATGGGGACGGCGGTTGGGCTGGGAGAGGGTGGAGATAGATCGGGCGCAGAGCGGTGGTTCACCCTGTACCCGTAGCTTGGCCGGAGGTGGACGGACGGCGGAGATCCCTTCTTCTCCGGCGAGCAGCCGCTGCGGTGGTCGACGGAGTTGACGATTCCGGCAGCAGTTCGACCAGCTGGGGGTTCGGGAAGCACCAGTGGGTTCTACTGATCACGACTGAGGGCTCGGGCGGAGCTGGGGTGGCTTGAAGAGGGCAGCGACAGGAGAGGTTCGGCGGTGGAACTCCGGCGGAGTTCGAGGCCAGAGGCCTCTCTGCCTCGGGTTCTTGCTGCTAGCTACCAGTTTGAGGAAGGAGGAGAGGGGTGGAGAGCTGAGCGAGGCGGGGCATGGCTATTTATAGCCGGGAGGGGGTGAGCGGCGATCTCTCCCGAAGTGGCTCGATCCGGGCCATGGCGCCGGCAGCGCACGCCGCGCTGTTGTGGCTGCTTGCGGGTGAGAAGACTTGTGCGAGCAGGCACATTCAATGCGGGAGAGGATGGCTCGGGGAGGAAGACGACGGCGCAGTTCACTGTGACCGCACGAGCGCCACAGTGCGGCGATGGCTTCTCCGGCGGGCTCGAGGATTCTGGAGGGACTGCGTGTCAACCAGGGGCGATGTCGGCACGTTCGGACACGGAGCTGAGGCGAGGGGCAGACGGACGCGACGCAACAGATACGGGCGCGGCGCAAAGCGCGGCGACAAGCATGCCGCGGCCGTGCTCATCACAGTGCTGGCCACCCAGAGGCCACGCAAGCCTGGAATTTCATGTCTGGCGTGTCGACCATCGATCGCTCACTTCACCTGTGCCCGTAGTTTGGCTTGGTTCAAGCAGAATTGAGAGGTACAGTTACCAACAGTTACTGACAGCAGACTTGGGGAGGTTCTGGAGAGTAGATGAGGTGAAGATTGAGCCAAAGCTAGTGTCTGGAGTGATCCTCATTGAAAGAACTACAAACTGGCCAAGTTTGAAGTGGTTTGGATAAGAAATGAGGGTAGTTCATGTGTAACCTGCCAATTTGGTCCAGAATCTGAAAGTTGAAGTGCTGCTCACACGGAAGATCTCCTGGAGCTGAAACTTGGTGTAGGGAAGTCATTTGTAGGTGTCCTCATGCCACAAAAATTTGAGAGCATTTCGATAAACCTAGCATGCACTTCCTTCACAAAGGTTCACTCTGGCCAGGAGCTAAACTGATTTGTTTTGCAAAATAATTGAACTAAACCATGAAATATTTTTGGATATTGGGGCAAGATATGGTCCAAGGAATTTTTGAGAATTATTTGAGAATTTTCTGAGCACTATAGCTATAGGTTGCTTCACAACCCATAGTAATGCCCTAAATTCCCAAATAAAAGAAAAGAGTTATTGAAAATGATTTAAATTGGGATTTGGGTTCTTGAGGTACTTGGCAGAGTTTTGGCAAGGTGATGAGACTTTGGATCACTTGGGAAGAATTCAAAAATGTCCAAGTCCAAATGAAAAAGGGTTCAAAACCATTCAAATTCAAATAAAACCAAGAAAAGTTTGAAAAGAAAAGGTTGCCAAAATCAGGGTGTCACAAGTTAGGTATGATAGCACTGTTGCTATCTAATCAGTACACAATGACTGATTTACCACTATGGTAACCCCTTGGTCTATAAAAGGAGGGCCATGGCAACCAGAGAAAGGGTTCGGAACCTTGTACACTCGTACGTGCGTAGCTGCTCTCGCCCCGAGGCAACCATGTCGGGCAAGAGCGCTGCATTTCCACCTCAATCCACCAAAGCAGGAGTAGGGTTTTACGCCTCGCGGCGGCCCGAAACTGGGTAAAACTGCCCGTGTGATCTCTGCCATGCTGCGCTATGGTCCTCTGATCTTTGTGCAATGCGCTCAGCCCCCTGCGGAACCAAAAGGGGTCGATGGCCTCATAGGTGGTCGTGGTTTCCCGCGACATCTTTGGCGTGCCAGGTAGGGGGCAGCGCTTGTGCGAACCCGAGAAGAGTACACAGCGCATCATCTTCATCGATGGCTCCATCATTCATGGTGCCCAAGAAGAAGCCCGGTGCTGCAGCCCACCCATCCACTTCGAAGTCCCCACTGCACGAGGCCGCCGACGCCGCAGAGGCTACAAGGATGCATGGAGACATGGACGCTGCGGGGGACGTGGCCGGCGCAGGTGGCGTCGCCACCACCTCCCCTGCGGCGGAAGTAAGAGCAGAAGGCACCGGGGAAGTACAGCACCAACAGCACCCCGACGGCCATGCTCCTCAAGTTACAGGTGGAGAAATCATTCTGTCCGCACCTCTCCGCCCGGCCGAAAGGCATAGCCGCAGCAGCGACTCTCGCTCTGGGGCGAATCGCAACCCTCCAGTCGCTCCCGCTACGGGCGCGGCCGCAGGGCGTGCGCCACTCCCGGAGCGAACCGACCCAGTCGATGCGCCGAATGGAGCCACTGGCCCTCAAGCGCCTCCACCTCGTTACCACGTCATCGTGGCCACGGGCTCACGACGGCAAGAACACGACGCAGCTGCTACTGGCACCGTAAGGAGCCAGGCAACGCAACGATCTACGTCATCATCCATGCCAAGCACCGCTTCGGAGGCTATGGCGCAGGCCCAGCTGCTGTTGAGATTTCCGCCGGCAGCCGATCAGATGGATGAGTGGAGAGCCACCATTCAAAGCCTGATTGGTTTCACCGAAGCGGGAGGATCACAGCGAGCTGGCCCACCACGGCCTCCCAATGCGATGACAACGGCCCACGCAGCTGGCCATTCCGAGGTGGGCACCCCTTGATGCAGTCCCCTCCGCGGCAGCCTGCGCAAGGGCCACAACTAGAGCCACGCGATCAAGAACCCGACGACGTCTCGATGGCTTCATCCGGCCCTCGAGCGCGTCGGAGCAGCGGCAAGCCCAAGAAGACAGGTGAGGGGAAGGCGCGCGCATCACCGTCGAGCGACGCCGCGACACCCGCCGCCAGTCTGATAGGTGCAACGGCCCCGACGTCGACGAGCCTGCGCTCGGTGAGGGTGGGTGCCTACCTTTCGAGGTTGGGTGCCCCGCCTTCACTCGCGAACTACGGCAAGTCCATTGGCCATCTTCCTGCACATTCAAGCCGGAGATACCAGAGAAGTACGATGGAAGATTGAACCCGACAGAGTTCCTGAGCATCTACACCATCGCTGTTCAGGCTGTCGAGGGAAGAGACGAGAAGGTGTTCGCCAACTACTTCCCTTTGGCACTCAAGCCAAACGTGAGGTCTTGGCTGATGCTCCTGCCGGAGAACTCCATTTCAACTTGGGCTGACCTGTGCCATGAGTTTGTTGGCGCCTTCACGGGCGGCCATCAAGAACCAGGGCGGCCCAGCGATCTACAACTCCTCCCGCAGAAGGAAGGGGAGACCCTGCGGAAGTACATGCAAAGGTTCAGTCGAGTGCACAGGAACATCCCAGACATCCACCCGGCAGCCGTGATAGCTGCATTCCAGTCCAACGTGCGCAACTGCCTTATACGTTCCAAAATGGATGTGCGGCTGCCCCGGACTATGAATGAGTTATACACACTGGTGGATAAGTGTGCTCGCATAGAGGAGGGAAGGCGACTTCTCAGCGAAGAGGACGGCGTCGACATCGATTCAGACGATGACGATGACGCCACCAGCCAGAAGAAGAACAAGAAACGCAATAAGAAGCGCAAGGAGAAAGTTGTGATGGCAGTCGAAGGATCAAGCACACCTAGTACCAGCAAGAAGGCCAAGGCCGAAGCACCCGACAAGGAGGTTGCCGCGTGCACTGACGGCCGGGCGGCTGCGGCTGCCGAGAAGGCCGGGAAGGGTGAGGGGCCGTATTGCAAGATCCATAGGACCAAGGGCCACGACCTTCAAGAATGCCATCAGGTTGAGCAGCTCATCAAGAAGCAGAGGGCTGAGTACGAGAAGCGTGATAAGGAGAAGAATCAGGATGGTGCTGGCAGGAAGGGCCGTGGTGGCGGAGTAAGCCGCCCCGGCAAGGCTCCTCAGAATCAAGGGAAACCCGCCTGAGGCCGTGAGAAGAAGGATTGCAGTGATGAGACCGATGAGGGAGATGAAGAGGAAACCAGCGAGCAGGAGTTCCAGAAAGCCACTAACACCTTGTGCGTTGACGGGGGTGCATCTCTGCACTCCTCTCACCGCCAACTTAAACAGTGGGCGCGTGAAGTCAACACCATGGAGCCAGCGGCAGATTCTCGGAAGCCACTCAAATGGTCCCGCACGCCCATCATCTTTGATGAAGAGGATCACCCTGATCGCACCACTGCGGTAGGGTGCTTGCCGTTGTTGGTCTCACCAACAATACGCATCCTCAAAGTCACAAAGATGTTGGTTGACGGCGGGGCTGGGTTGAATCTGATATCTCCAAAGGTCCTCAATAAACTTCAGATAGCAGATGAGGAGCTCAATGTTACTGGTACGTTCCAAGGAATCAACCCCGGTAGGAGTCATCCTAAAGGAAAGATCATGCTGCCGGTGACGTTCGGGGGGGGGGGGGTGGGGGAGTTAAACTACCGGACTGAGAAGATCGTGTTTGACGTGGTTGACCTCCCCTTGTCGTACAATGGAATTCTTGGTCGCCCAGCTCTGGCCAAGTTCATGGCGGCATCCCACTATGCCTACAACACCTTGAAGATGCCAGGGCCGATAGGAGTCATTTCTATTCTGTCAGATCAGAAAGATGCAGTCATATGCATGGACAAGATGTATCGGGAAGCAGTCGCGGCAGAGGCCGCGGAAGCCAGTGTTCCCGCCAAGGAGTAAGAAAATGAAGAGAGCTAGCAAGGATGCCAGCAAGGAATCCGGGAAGCGTGACTCTCCGGAGTGCGCTGCGCCTGTCGATGACTTGCTGGAGAGTTCCAATAGCAAGAGATCCAAAGTTGTTGCGCCTGCTGTGAAGAATGTCCCGGCAGGGCTGGCGGGCACTGATGGTACCTTCACTATCAGTGCCACCCTCGATGACAAATAGGAAAGCGCGCTCATTGCCTTCCTGTGGGGGAATGTCGATGTGTTTGCCTGGCAACCATCTGACATCCCCGGTGTTCCCAGGGAGGTAATCGAGCACCACCTTGTTGTCTGCCCACATGCCCGGCCCGTCAAGCAGAAGGTTCGGAAGCAAGCTTTGGAGCGGCAACAGTTTATTGCCGATGAGATCAAGAAACTTGAAGCAGCTGGTTTGGTCAGGGGAGTGATGCACCCCACATGGTTGGCAAATCCAGTGGTGGTGCGCAAGGCGAATGGGAAATGGAGGCTTTGCATTGATTTTACGGATCTGAACAAGGCATGCCTGAAGGACCCGTTCCCCTTGCCGCGCATCGACCAGATTGTGGATTCCACTTTCGGGTGTGACCTGCTTTCCTTTCTGGATGCCTACTCCGGATACCACCAGATCTTCAAGTCCAAGGAAGACGAGGAGAAAATCGCGTTCATAACCCCGTGTGGCACGTACTGCTTTGTACGGATGCCCTTCAGGCTAAAGAGCGCTGGATCCACCTTTGCAAGAGTAGTACAGATTGGCTTTGAGTCCCAGCTACACAGAAACATTGAGGCATACATGGATGATATTGTGGTCAAGACCAAGGACAGATCAACCTCATCCAGGATTTGGAAGAAACCTTTGCTAATCTGCGTAAACTCAACTTGAAGCTGAACCCGGAGAAGTGTGTGTTTGGTGTCCCCTCCGGTAAGCTACTTGGTTTCTTTGTGTCTCATCGAGGGATAGAGGCCAACCCCAACAAGATCAAGGCTATCGAGCATATTCAAGCACCCAAGGCAGTCAAGGACATGAGGCGTTTGACAGGATGCGTGGCTGCACTGAGCAGGTTCATTTCCAAGTCTGCCGAGCGCGCCCTGCCATTTTTCAAAATCTTGAAGAAGGCAGGGCCCGTGGAGTGGACCCCGGAGGTAGATGCTGCACTGCAAGATTTGAAGACCTATCTTTCCTCTATGCCCACCTTGGTCGCTCCCAAACCACAAGAGCCGTTGCTGCTATACTTGGCGGCAACCAATCAAGTGGTTAGCGCAGCACTGGTGGCGCAGCGGGAAGTGGATGACGCGGCGAGCACAACACTATTCCCTCTGGAGAAGAAAGTGGACCTACCTCGACAAGGCCAGAGTCAGTCCAGAGCGAAGAAAGGCAGAGCAGCAGAAGCAGTTCTCTGGTCACGGCAAAGAAGAAAGTGGTGCAGCGCCCAGTGTACTTCATCAGCTCCCTATTGCAGGGGGCTAGGTCGAGGTACTCTGGCATGCAAAAGCTGATTTTTGGCCTCATCATGGCCTCAAGGAAACTGCGCCACTACTTCCAAGCCCATGAGATCACAGTTGTCACCCGTTTCCCCTTGCAACGCATACTCCAAAACCCTGAGGCCACCGGTAGGATTGTGGAATGGGCTTTGGAGTTGTCCAGCTTTGGTTTGAAGTTTGAAAGCACGTCAACCATTCAGAGCAGAGCACTAGCAGAATTCATCGCAGAGTGGACACCAACTCCTGATGAAGAGGTATTGGAGACAGTTATTCCTGGCAAGGAGGCGCCCCAAGATTGGATCATGTATTTTGATGGTGCCTTCTCCCTACAAGGTGCAGGGGCTGGCGTGCTTCTTGTCGCTCCCACTGGGGAGCACCTTAAGTACGTCGTCTAGATGCACTTTCCCCGGGAGAAGGCTACCAACAATACCGCAGAGTATGAAGGGCTCCTTGCCGGCCTCAGAATTGCAACAGAACTGGGAATCAAGAAGCTGATCATCCATGGAGATTCACAACTTGTAGTGAGGCAAGTCAACAAGGATTACCAAAGTCCATTGATGGAGGCATACATTGAGGAAGTGATAAAGTTGGAGGAGTGCTTTGACGGATTGCAAACAGAGCACGTACCCCGTGCGGAAAACAGCATCGCTGATCATCTGTCGAAGTGCGCTGTGCAAAAACTCCCTGTGGAACCAGGGACTTTTGTTCTCCATCTGACTCAACCCTCCGTATCCCCGGCAACAATGGCCAGAAAGAGGAGGAAACTGGACTCCGGCAAGCCTCACCCAGCAGGGCCTCCCGAGGCCCCCGACTGAGAGCTTGGCGGGAACAACTCCCATTCGATCAGTGAGCTGCACCATCCCGCCAGACCACCGGTCCCAGCGGTCGAGAAGTGCGCTCCTGCGAATGAGGAGGTGCCGTTGGTCCTTGTTGCCGAGCCTCCGGCCCCAACTTGGGAACGACACATAGTCCATTTTCTCCAAACTGGAGAACTCCCCGAAGAGCAAGAAGAAGCTGAAAGAGTAGCCCGGAGGGCAAGTATGTATCAGTTTGTTGACGACACACTATACAGAAGGAGGCCCAACGACATGAAATTGAAGTGCATTTGCCGGGAGGAAGGAAATGAACTGTTGGCAGAGATACACAAAGGTATGTGCGGCTCACACATTGGATCAAGGGCCCTGGTTGGAAAAGCCTTCCGGCAAGGTTTCTATTGGCCCACGGCCCTCCAAGATGCAGTTGAGCTCGTCACCAAATGTGAAGCCTGCCAGTTCCACTCCAAGAACATTCATCAGCCTTCCCAAGCTCTTCAGACGATCCCTTTATCATGGCCCTTCTCGGTCTGGGGGCTCGATATCTTGGGCCCCTTCCCCCGTGCTACCGGGGGCTTTGAGTTCTTGTTCGTCGCTATGGACAAGTTCACAAAGTGGCCAGAGGTGGAGCCCGTGAGAAAGGTGACCACTCAATCAGCTATCAAGTTCTTGAAAGGATTGGTGTGCCGCTTCGGAGTCCCTGCCCGGATCATCACTGACAATGGCACCCAATTCACGAGCCGCGCCTTCATGCAATATGTTCATGCCCTCAGAAGCAAGATCTCATTTGCCTCTATCGCCCATCCCAGAAGCAACGGACAAGCTGAGAGGGCGAACGCTGAAGTGTTATGGTGCCTCAAGATAAGAACTTTTGATAGACTACAGAAGTGTGGCAGGCGATGGATCGACGAGCTGCCGGTGGTTCTTTGGTCCCTCAGAACAACACCAAATCGAGCTGGTCTCCTCGAGTGCTTGCCTACGATGAAGTAGCGTAGTAATGGCACCGGCGTGACGACGCTATGCTACTTGAGGAGAACCATCTCCGGGCCGCTACGCGTGCTGCACGCTACCAGCAAGCCCTGTGTCGCTATCACAGCCGCAGGGTTCATGCCCGGGGTTTTGAGGAAGGTGACCTTGTCCTTAGGCGTGTTCAGTCCGCCAAGGGTACAAACAAGTTGACGCTAAAGTGGGAAGGCCCTTACCGGGTAGTACGAGTCACCAGACCTGGCGCAATCTGTCTGGAGACCGGAGATGGCATTCAGTTGCAAAACTCATGGAATATTGAGCATCTCCGTAAGTTCTACCCGTAAGGCGCGGCTGTCGGGCCCTGCCCGGCAGCCACCCTTTTGTACAGGCCTTCCCGCTGTTGCATGTAACCCCTTGTACAAAGCCATGCGCAGACCCTGAGCAACAGAAATAAATGAAGCACTCGGGGGGCCCCAAAACTTGCATGCATGCATAAGCATATCATGAGCATAGCATGATCATGTAGATGAGGTCGCATGAGGCATTGTTTTCATCTGCATTAAGTTGTAGGGTTCTTGCCGTGGACTCGGTCCCAAGAGAGAAGAAATGAAGACAAGCCTACGTGACGATCCTCGGCAAGCCAAACAGATAAGTTCTCTTCTTATCCTTACGCGTTCTGTAAGCAGAAACTTGTGTATATGAAAACCTCGCCACCTTTGAAACTTAGGTGCTCCCATCCTTTGACTCGAATGTTGCTTCGGTTAGGATGGTTGCAGTGGCCTTTGACGGAGAAGGCTTGGCGGGGGGCTGGTCCCTCTTTACGATTTGTGCCCGGCAGGCTTAGCTCCACGGCAACAATTCGAGGGTACCGGCAGGATAGCTTGCCGGAGATAATTTGTTTACTTGAACGTATAGAGGCATTTCACCTCTGCATGAGTATGACACATGCACAAGTGCCCGGCAAAGCTTGTCTTTTTCATTAATATGTAGATGAACAAGTACAGATCTTACAGAACACCAACAAGGATAAAGAAGATTACATTATTTAGACTAAAGATTGGCAAATGCCTACATATTTTAGATTGAAAAAAGATAAGTGCCCCGTGATGCCCTTTCTTGCCCTCCTCCTCCCAGGCACTACGGCGGAAGGTGAAGAAGGCAAAAGGAGTGCCTGGGCAGAAGCCTAGCCTAACCCTGTCAGGCCCCTTGGCAAGGGACCTAACAAGAGCGGGAGGGCGCGGGCGAAGGTGATGGTGAAGAGAGCGGCGGAGACGACCCACCAGCCACCACCACTAGGGCCAGCAGGGTGCGGCAGGGCAAACAGAGCTGCAGCCCGCGAGGAAGCCTGCCGGGGTCCAGCTGGAAGGCTGCTGGAGGAGCCCGGAGCACCACTCCCACCTCTGCATCCAACTCCCCAGGGAATCTCCTTGCCGGGGATGGGATGCAGGTGCAGATGGTGGTGCTGCCGCCTGATAGTGATGGTGCAGCTGACGATCAGTCGGAGTCAGAGTCGCCGTCCTCCCCATCGGTGCCATCATCATCATCGTCACTGTCCTCCTCGTCGCTATCGCTCGAGGAGGAGCTTTCGTCGTCGGTCGAGCTCTCCGCGCAATACCCTAAGCGAGCACCCGAGCACCCAAAGACCTTGACGGAGAGCAGATCGGCCTCCATTAGTTTGAAATGGAGGATGTGCCCCTCCGACAAGCTATGGGCACGTGCAAAGGTCTTCCAGCCGCGTCGGAAGAACATGACATGAGGGGCGAGGAAATCCACATCCACCCGCATGCCGCCATTCCCGCAACCCCTCATGTACAGCTTCAGTGCGTGCGGTTGTTCAAGCTCCATCGCCCTTGCGAATGGAGTGGGGAGACGAAGGCGGCCGTGCGGAGGCTTGTATAGTCTGATGATGAACTCCAGGGGTTGATCTCCAACATGGCCATCCATCGGGGGAGGGGCGGCTGGCGGGGGTGCAACCAGAGCATCGCCCTGTCGTCCTCGGCCCCGGGCGCCATGATGACCTCAACCTCGCCCCCTCCCACATCCTCTCACGGCGGGCTCCGCCCCCGCATTTTCAGAGGGAGGAGGGAGGCGTTGTCGAGCAGAAGTTCTCGTCGCCGTCACTGGAGCAGCACCTCGTCCCCGACCTCTCGCCATGGCGGGGGAGAACTACTGCAAGAACGAAAGGAGAAGGGTGTGTGGGGAAACACCTTGCCCCATGTTCCCCTTTTTATAGGCGAACGGGGCAGGGGGCTGGATTCCTCCATGAAGGTGGCCACCCCGTTCGGCCAGTCCGGCTCCTCCTCGCCACTAACGGCTCGAGAAATCAAGGCCGACCCCCTGTACCAATTTAAGATGCCTGGCTTTCTGCCACGGCGCTCATTCCCGCGCGCTCCGCATCCGCCACCAACCCTACGCAGTGCATGCGATACACATGGCGGAGGCACTTGGGGCGGGAAGGATAATGGGGCGACGGTTACCGCCCCATGAACGTGGGACGTGGGTAACCCATGGACCGTGGCCTATTATCTCCCCCACCACAATTGGCGTTACGCGACGTGTGGAAGAACCGGAAACTGACTGGGCTCAGGTTAATGGAGAAGCAAAGAAGATCTCAAAGGACGAAGCAACTGCTACCCTCTTGCCTGTGCACTGGATAGGGCCTACCCCGACGATGCCCGGCTGCGCATTCAGACCAGGCCCGAGGGCTCCCGTCGGTACAACAAACCATGGGTCTGTTGCCCAGACTGTGCACAGGCCTAAAAGAGCAAAGTTGCAACATCCAAGTCCAGATCAAGCTAGGAGAGATGGCTCTTTGAGGAATGAAAGGGCAGGTTAAGAAGATCAACACACTGCCAAGGAAAAACCTCCCTTGCCGGGCAGGTGAGCCTGGCGAGGATGAGGTGGCCCCAAAGACAAGCCTCAAGACCGTCCCGGCAGGCCTGCCGGGCAGTACGAAAGCAAACTACCCCGCCAAGGCTTCACCGCTCCACCTCACAGCGACGCAAGTCATCGATCGGTACGGTGTCAAGCCCCCAAGTGACTAAGTGGCAGTTATTTGACACATGGCAGCCACTTCTAGAGGAAACCACCTACAAATGACACCTGTCCAGAGACGTGTCAAGTAGACAGGCGAAAAGGTGTCCGAGCAGCCCGGCAAGGCTTGTTGGGCAGGCTACGATGTGACACTAAGCGGCACATTTAATGCGCTCTGCTCCGCCTGCAGAGTTAGGTATGATAGCACTGTTGTTATCTAATCAGTACACAATGACTGATTTGCCACTGTGGTAACCCCTTGGTCTATAAAAGGAGGGCCATGGTAAGCAAAGAAAGGGTTCGTAACCTTGTACACTCGTACGCGCGTAGCTGCTCTTGCCCCGAGGCAACCCTGTCGGGCAAGATCGCCGTGTTTCCACCTCAATCCACCAAAGCAGGAGTAGGGTTTTACGCCTCGTGTTGGCCCGAACCTGGGTAAAACTGCCCGTGTGATCTCTGCCGTGCTGCGCTACAGTCCTCTGCTCTTTATGCAATGCGCTCAGCCCCCCTGCTGAATCAAAAGGGGCCGATGGCCCCATAGGTGGCTGTGGTTTCCCGCGACATGTAGCGATGCTTAAGTCTTTCCGAATCATGTTAGCAATTGCCGCATTTTATGATTATGAAATCTGGCAAATGGACGTCAAAACTGCATTCCTTAATGGATTTCTTACAGAAGAGTTGTATATGATGCAACCAGAAGGTTTTGTCGATCCTAAAGGTGCTAACAAAGTGTGCAAGCTCCAGCGATCCATCTATGGACTGGTGCAAGCATCTTGGAGTTGGAATATACGCTTTGATGAGGTGATCAAAGCATATGGTTTTATACGGACTTACGGTGAAGCCTGTATTTACAAGAAAGTGAGTGGGAGCTCTGTAGCATTTCTGATATTATATGTGGATGACATATTGTTGATTGGAAATGATATAGAATTTCTGGATAGCATAAAGGATACTTGAATAAGAATTTTTCAATGAAAGACCTCGGTGAAGCTGCTTATATATTGGGCATCAAGATCTATAGAGATAGATCGAGACACTTAATAGGACTTTCACCAAGCACATATCTTGATAAAGTTTTGAAGAAGTTCAAAATGGATCAGTTAAAGAAAGGGTTCTTGCCTGTGTTGCAAGGTGTTAAGTTGAGTCAGACTCAAAGCCCGACCACTGCAGAAGATACAGAGAAAATGAAAGTCATTCCCTATGCCTCAGCCATAGATTCTATCATGTATGCTGTGCTGTGTACCAGACCTGATGTGTGCCTTGCCATAAGTCTGGCAGGGAGGTACCAAAGTAATCCAGGAGTGGATCACTGGACAGGAGTCAAGAACATCCTGAAGTACCTGAAAAGGACCAAGGATATGTTTCTCATTTATGGAGGTGACGAAGAGCTCGTCGTAAATGGTTACGTTGATGCTAGCTTCAACACTGATCCGGATGACTCTAAGTCACAAACCGAATACGTGTTTATATTGAATGGTGGAGCTGTCAGTTGGTGCGGTTCCAAGCAGAGCATCATGGCAGGATCTACGTGTGAAGCGGAGTACATAGCTGCTTCGGAAGCAGCACATGAAGGAGTCTGGATGAAGGAGTTCATATCCGATCTAGGTGTAATACCTAGTGCATCGGTTCCAATGAAAATCTTTTGTGACAACACTAGAGCAATTGCCTTGGCGAAGAAATCCAGGTTTCACAAGAGAACCAAACACATCAAGAGACGCTTCAACTCCATTCGTGAAAAGGTCAAGGATGGAGACATAGAGATTTGCAAAATACATACGGATCTGAATGTGGCAGACCCGTTGACTATGCCTCTTCCACAAGCAAAACATGATCAACACCAAGACTCCATGCGTGTTAGATTCATTACTAGGTAATCTAGATTATTGACTCTAGTGCAAGTGGGAGACTCAAGGAAATATGCCCTAGAGGCAATAATAAAGTTGTTATTTTATATTTCCTTATTCATGATAAAGGTTTATTATTCATGCTAGAATTGTATTGATCGAAAACTTAAATACATGTGTGAATACATAAACAAATACCGTGTCCCTAGTAAGCCTTTACTAGACTAGCTCGTTGATCAAAGATGGTTAAGGTTTCCTAACCATAGGCATGTGTTGTCATTTGATAATGGTATCACATCATTAGGAGAATGATGTGATGGACAAGACCCATCCGTTAGCTTAGCATAATGATCGTTAGTTTATTGCTATTGCTTTCTTCATGTCAAATACATATTCCTTCGACTATGATATTATGCAACTCCCGGATACCGGAAGAATACCTTGTGTGCTATCAAACATCACAATGTAACTGTGTGATCATAAAGATGCGCTATAGGTATCTCCAAAGGTGTTTTTTGATTTGGCATAGATCGAGATTAGGATTTGTCACTCCGAGTATTGGAGAGGTATCTCTGGGCCCTCTCGGTAATACACATCATAAGAAGCCTTGCAAGCAAAGTGACTAATGAGTTAGTTATAGGATGATGTATTACGGAACGAGTAAAGAGACTTGCCGGTAATGAGATTGAACTAGGTATGAAGATACCGACGATCGAATCTCGGGCAAGTAACATACCGATGGACAAAGGGAATTATGTATGTTGTCATAACGGTTCGACCGCTAAAGATCTTCGTAGAATATGTAGGAGCCAATATGGGCATCCATGTTCCGCTATTGGTTATTGACTGGAGAGGTGTCTCGGTCATGTCTACATAGTTCTCGAACCCGTAGGGTCCGCACGCTTAACGTTCGTTGACGATATAGTGTTATATGAGTTATATGTTTTGGTGACCGAAAGTTGTTCGGAGTCCCGGATGAGATCACGGACATGACAAGGAGTCTCTAAATGGTTGAGAGGTAAAAATTGATATATAGGACGATGGTATTCGGACACCGAAATAGTTTCGGAGTGCACCGGGTACTCATCGGGTCACCGGAAGGGGTTCCGGGCACCCCTGGTAGGTGTTATGGGCCTAATGGGCCAAGGGGGGACAGACCAGCCCACAGGGGGCTGGTGCGCCCCTCTCCCTGGCCGGCCGGCCATAGGGAAGGAAAGGGGGAGGGCTAGCCCCTCCTGCCTTCCCCTTCTCATGGGAGAAAGGAAGGGGGGGCTCCCTCCCCTGCCTTTCCCCCGCACCTAAACATGGCAGGGGGCGCCACTTGGGAGGAGACCCCAAGTAGGATTCGGCCTACTTGGGGTACCCTCCTGGCTGCTCCCTCCTCCCCCCACCTATATATATGTGGGAGGGGGGGCGCCCAGCACACCAGAACATTGTCTTAGCCGTGTGCGGCGCCCCCTCCACCGTTTACACCCTCGGTCATATTTTCGTAGTGCTCAGGCGAAGCCCTGCGGAGATCACTTCACCATCACCGTCACCATGCCGTCGTGTTGCCGGAACTCATACACTACCTCGCCGTCTTGCTGGATCAAGAAGGCGGAGGACGTCATCGAGCTAAACGTGTGCTGAACGTGGAGGTGCCGTACGTTCGGTCCTCGATCGGTTGGAACGCGAAGAAGTTCGACTACATCAACCGCGTTGTCAAAAGCTTCTGCTTACGGTCTACGAGGGTACGTAAACACACTCTCCCCTCTCATTGCTATGCATCTCCATGGATAGATCTTGTGTGTGCATAGAAATTTTTTTGTTTCCATGCAACGTTTCCCAACACTCTCAAACCACTCGGATTAGTGGTCCAAGGGGAAAGATCCCCAAATAAGGAAAAACAAATGACGGGGGCGACTGTCCTGGTATTTTTCTTTTATTTCTTGGAGCTCCCAAACATATTATGAGTTTTTAATTTTTCTGATACCAACAATATATTTTTGGAGTCTCTGATGGATTCGTATAATTTGTAGCAATTTCAGGGATTTTAAACATTTCTAATCTTTTTTTAGGCTTCCTAATAATTTTCTACTGAAATTACTCACCTTTATGCAATTTTCTGGACTTTTGGAGGTTTCCACGAAAATATCTGGGTCCCTTAGGGGATCCACTATAATTAGTTCGGAGGTGGAAAGGCCACTCTGCAATACCTCCCTCCGAAGCTTGTGGACTTTTCTGCAAAAAATTTGAACCGGCTAAAATAGTAAATCTATTATTCTGCATGGATTCTATATGTGCCAATTTTTGGGGCCACACAGGCCGAGAAGGGGCCGTGTAGCCCACGTTGGAGTTGGCCGACCAGTTAAGGTGGCAAACCTGTACGCCGGGCGAACGACCGAGATCAATCCACCTGAACCTGTCTGACAGTCAAGGCGTCGTCTTCCTCCTCTATACAAAAACCCTAGCGAAGGGCTCGGTCGTTCCCCATTCCGGCAGTGGCGATAACCCTCTCATCTGTTCCATTGCGTGCCATGGTCCCTGGCGGATCCATCGTTTTTTTACCCTCACTCGCCTATAAAAGGAGGCACAAAGTGCCATCGGAGGGTGTCTCCCTCCCTACTTGCTCCGACGAGTTGGCAAGGGCAGCTAGCACTACAAAAAAAAGACACATCCGTGACATTTTGGGCCAAACAAATTCTTTTTCTGTCATGCTTATGACACTTCTATGACGATAATTGTGATAAAAGTACGTATCATCATAGATGTGGTGGGCTCCTACTTCTATGACAAAAAATCATGACAAAAAATGGGCTTTTCGTCCTGGGCGGGCCGAGGACGCACCTGCATGACATTCTTTGGGCCGTCCATGACGGAAAAAATCATGGTAGAAGCGAGGGCGAGGAAAATATCGGGGAGTTCCCGATTACGGTGGGTGCTCGGGGCCGAGCGATGCACTATGGTTTGCGCGTTTCTCTCGTGTACGCGCGTGTGTGCGAGGCATTGGCTAACTGAACCCGAGCGATCGCACTAGCTACATTACTGAACCTGAGCGATCGGTCCCTTGGTTGTTAACTGAATCCGAGCGATTCATTTGCTGCTGACTGAACCCGAGCGATTCCTTCGCTGCTGCTGCTAACTGAACTGAGCGATCGATCACTGTTGCTGCTTACTGATGCCGATCGAGCCCCCGTGTGAGACGTAGCCAGCCGGTGTTGGGTTGCCTCTCGATGAACAGTGACTGTTGCTACCGTGCGCGCGGTACGTAGAACGAGTCGAGCCGGTTGGTTGGCTGTGGATGAACAGTTCCCGGTGGGGGTTGGATGAACAGGACCCCGTGGTAGTAGGCCGTTGCCGCTGGATGAACAGGACCCTGAGGAGGCCGCCGCACCCCAGCTGGTTGGGGGTGGATGAACAGGACCCCGTGGAAGCTCTATGAACAGTAGCTGGTGGAGGCTGGATGAACTGTAGCCCGTGGATGAACAGTAGCTGTGGAGGCTGGAGGAGGTCGACGGTGGATGAACAGGAGCCTGTTTCGACCGTAGGCGCTCCAACAGAAGTCTGTTTCCTCTGTTTTGCGGTACGCCACACCCCTCCTGATCAACAGGACCCCGTTTCGACCGTAGGCACTCGAACAGAAGTCCGTTTCCTCTGTTTTGCGGTACGCCAGACCCTTCCCGATGAACAGGACCCCGTTTCGACCGTACGCGGTTGAACAGAAGGCCCGTTTCCTCTGTTCTGCGGTACGCCAGACCTCATTTCAGCTGTTCCGTCCAAGCTAGTTGGCTCCCGATGAACACGACGTATTCCGTTGCCTCCCGATGAACACGACGCATTCCGTTGTCTCCCGATGAACATGACGCAGTTTCTCCATTCTGACCCAGTCGGTTGGCTTCTGATGAACAGGACGCCATTGCTGCCGTCCGTTGCCTCTCCATGTACACGAGCCCTGGCCGTACGTATGCGCGAGTACGCCGTCGAGACCCCGCCCGTATGTACGTACGTGGCCGTATTTTTTGGCATCTGGCCGTACATACATGTACACAGTTTTGACTGGACCGCCTGAACTGCTACCGCTCCTTACTCTGCCACGGTTCATCGTGGAAGACAGACCGATCGACCGGTATGTACACAGACAACGCTACGTACGCTTCGACCAGGTGGGTCCCAACTGTCAGGGAGGACAAGGAGGCACTTCCTTGCGTGCGAATATATAGCTGGCGGGTCCCAGCGGTTAGGGGCGGAATCATATATTTTTTGCCTGTAATAAGGAGGCACTTCCTTACGCGCAAAGATGTTGTTGGTGGGTCCCAGCTGTCAGGGGCAGGCATAAGGAGGCACTTCCTTCCTTGCGAAGATATACGTGGCGGGTCCCAGCTTTCAGGGGGAGGAATAATTTTATTTTCGCGTAATAAGGAGGCGGTTGCATGCGTGCGTCCATGGACCTGGTGCGTCCCCACTGTCAGCCTCTCCACGTACAGTCCTCTTCCGATGACTCTCGTTTGTTGACCACGTTGACCACGCCGCGCCGAGCGCACCAAGGCGGTGGACGACGGCGAGGCCCCGGACGGCAACGAGCCGGTGATGGGAAGACGCGGTAGTGGAGTCGCAGACGGAGAGGTGTACTAGGGTTAACTGGTTCTGGTGCGGCGTGGTTCTGCAGTCGGCGAAGAATAACAGGAGGTGTGGATGGGTGGAGGGATGGCTTGGCCAGCAGTGGGGTAGCGCTTCGCAACGAAGCGTGCTAAGCAGAGCTGCTAGCAACCGGAGGCGGGAGTAGGTGGTCCCGGCGGCGCTGGAGCAAGAAGGCGAGAGATTGAAGATGAATGCCGGCTGTTGGATGTAAATCCAATGGCTATCGTTGTCAGAATCATTTTTTGACTAAGTTGACAACGCTTTGCGTTAGCTTCGACCTATTGGCCCACATTTCAGCCTCCAAAAATGTCGCACATATTCAACCCATTTTTTTAGAATTTACAGTCTATTCGCTACGCTGGGTGAACAAATAATGTAGCGTCCATGCGGCCCATTTATTTTTTTCTAAAAAAACTACAACCCATTTGCACTTTCTAGAAATACACGAATTTGCTGGCCTGGGTGAACAAATAATGCAGCGTCCATGCGGCCCATTTATTTTTCCTAAAAAATCACATCCCATTTACACGAAATACATGATTTTGCTGGGCTGGTTGTAATTATAATGTTGGGTTGGGTGCAACAATGTTATCCAAAAATAAACAGGGGCTGAGCATTTTTTTATAAATATATTTAAATAATAAGTGCTTTATTTACATTGGTCCTTAAATCTGACCAAGCTTTTGTACACAATCACCTGTATTTTCGTTGACCTTAAGTAAAAAAAGCTAGGATTTTATTGTTAAACATTTATTTTTATAATTCATAATACATGGGATATTTTTTCTTATATATGTAAGTATCTGTTAAATATATGATGATAATAGCAATAACATATAATAACATATAAAATAATATAAATATATATAATATAGTTAGAAGGGAAACATAAGTTGGACCTGGCATTCCTAAGTTGGGCTGCGGATGTTTAAGAAAAAATAAAACCTAGGATGGGAGGGCCATAGGCCGGTCAATACATAACGGCCCTCAAAAAAAATACAAACTGGCAATGTCGTGGGCTGCACATGTTAAAAAAGAAAGCCTAGACTGTGCAGCCCACAACCCAGCTGATACTTGTTGGCCCACTGATAATAAATGATACATGCCAGCTCCCCGATGACTAGCTTCGTTGTAAATTTATCTCCTTTAGTAACTACGTTGACAAACCCATGGCCCCCAACGTCAGTATAGCATTAGGAGGAACTATTTTTTTCAATGAGGCACTTGCTTGCGTACGGTCATGGACCTGATGGGTCCCGACTGTCCGCCTCTCCACGTACAGGCCTCTCCAGATTCCTCTCGGTTGTTGAGCATGTCCACAACGGCAGACAGCAACGCCGCAGCGAGCGCATAAAGGCGGGGGATGACATCCAGGCACCGAACGAGAACGCACCGGAGCCGGGGAAGAGGTGCTACAATAGTGGTAGATGTTGTGCCTAATTTTGAGCGAAAGTACTGGAGTAGCCCAGTGGCCAAGTTCCCCTCCCCAACCACTGCTCCGTCCGGGTTCGATTCCACCTGATGCAGTGAAAATATCCACAAATTTTTGCCTCTGCCTCTGACATGTGGGTGCCCATTGTCATCTACGCACACCACCTCCAACACACTCAACATTGTGTGGGCATTTTGAAAATAGCATATCTTTTTGACTGTGCATCATATGAAGATGTGTTGTGCATGAATGTTGATCAGCATGATGTTATCGGGCTGGTAGTTCCATTTTCGACCATGAATAAAACTTCCAACATGATGTTATCCCTGTTTGAAAAGGGCATGTTAATATAAATGCTCTGCCTCGAAAACTTGCAGTTTCTTATCTGAAACTGAAACTTGCAGTTTCTTCTCTGAGAATCACATTGTGTGCACTTTTATATGAAACTACATTTTTTTAAAGTGCTAAAAATAGATCTCTAGAATTCATAAAATACTTCATATGCTCAATACTTCAAATCTGAAATTCAAAAGACATTCATATCTGAAAGTACTCTCAAATCTGAAACACAGTTCATAACCTGCAAATACTGACAACCCTAAGCTCCTCCTCAGACTATTTGGGGGGGAGTCCCATCCTATTCCTCGGCGGCAGACAGCCGCCCCGTTGGACGGGGTGAACGGTGAGGGAGAGGATGGCGGGGAAGCGTCGTCGCGCCAACTATTTTTCTCCTCTTGCAGTTGGGTTCGGTCGATGAAGACTCCACCGGCTCGCTCTGCCACGGCACCCTCACAAACGGCACCGTGTAGATGCTCGATCCTTCAATCTCAGGTGGATGCTCCATCTTGGATCGATACTCCCACCACTGCAGCCTCGCGATCGGATCCGGTGAATCTGTTTGCTCCATGGCCCACAGGAGCAGCTCTATGTACTGCCGCGCGACTCCCTCGCAGTGTATCGCCTCCTTTTCGCTCTTTTCCAGATATTTGGCCATCGCTTTCACCGTTGGCCCTAATTGCTCTGGGTTGTCAAACCAAGACTGTATCTCCAACATCCTAGCTAGCTTCACAGGGTCGCCGCCTGCGAGCCACATGTATCGGTTGTACTCCTCCATCGATCTACTTCTCCACAACACCTTCACTCACCGGCGGTGGTTTTTGAATGGAAGAGGAGAGGAGTGGCGCTGGTTTTGGATTAGAACGGGAGAGGAGCGGCGGTGGTTTTGAAATGGAAGAGGAGAGGAGCGGCGCTGGTTTTGGATTGGAACAGGAGAGGAGCAGCGGTGGTTTTGAAATGGAAGAGAAGAGTAGCGGCACTTGTTTTGGATTGGAACAGGAGAGGAGCTGCAGTGGTTTAAGAGGAGAGGAGCGGCGCTGGTCTTGGAAGTATTTTTTTTGTTTTGCGTATTTTGGGTCAAAGTTTGACCACGTACTATATTTGACAAGCAAAATGTGAATGCATGTCATCAAAAATTGTATCGTTTGGTTCGTATCTGAATGTACTTTCAAATTATATTATTTTTGCAATGTATAACATATATTTTATTTGTGAAAATCATGGTCAAATATGACCCAAAATACAAGGGAGACTAGTTAATGTGGGGTCACTTTCTTAATTGAAGGGTAAATTGATTTTGATTTTGATCCAGTCACAGCGCGCCGGCCCTCTCGTCCAATCCTACATCGCTGCCGCATGCTCCTCTCCCTCTTCTCCATTACAAAACCACCCCCTCTCCTCTCCATCATCTCCATTCCAAAACCACCGTCTCGCCTCTCCCTCTTCTCCATTGCAAAACCACCCCCTCTCCTCTCCACCTTCTCCATTGCAAAACCAATGTCTCGCCTCTCCCTCTTCTCCATTGCAAGACCACAGTCTCTCCTCCCATCTTCCAAAGCTAGCACCGGACCTCTCAGAAGGACATCTATGGAGAGGATGCAGCAGCAAATCGGGCAGATCGTCGGCGACGACCATGTGAAGTTAGCCAGGTTGAAGGAGATCCTTACTTGGTTTGACAATGAGTGGGAGATTTCGAGGACGGTGAGGCCATGTGGCAATGTATGCGAAAGAGCGAGACGGCGGCGATGAGGGCGGCGATTTACTCCCCGGTGGCAGTCACGCCGCAGTCCTTCGAGTTCATCGAGTATCTCCTCTGGGCGATGGAGCAGACAGATTCGCCCGTGGCGAAAGTCAGGCGGAGGTGGTGGGTGTACAGGTCGAAGGTCGAGCATCTAGAGGATAACGAATCGATCGAGTATGGTGTGCCATTCGTGTGGGTGTAGTGCCAGCCGGAACCACATGAGTATTCCTTCTCCCACTGCAAGAGGAGGCCGGATGGCGCGACTTCGCTTCCCTGCCATTCTCCACGGTTCCCTCGCCGCTCGCCTCATTTTAACGACGACGGTAGGGTTTAAGGTAAGCTTCGCACTAACCTAATCTTCCATCTACTCATACTTACAATCAGTGTGACGGCTAATGAAAATCATGCTTACAATCAGTCTCCGAGTACTACGCCAATCACCCTAAAATAGCTCTGGACCAAAAACAAAGTTGTGACACTGTGTACAAATAAAGAAAAATCGGTTGGTGCTTCTTTCAGAAAAGAGTACTCCCTAGAAAAGTGCCAATATAAGCTACTAGTATTTGATTAGAGGATTTGCTGCCGAGAAAGATCCTTCCACAGAGAGCACCACCCATCCCACAAGTGGTGGATGCCAATGCTTAGGTGGAGCATGGTTGGTGTCGGTAATTTTTACTTGGCACCTCGCACTCTGCATATATGCCGGATCCATTCGTACATTTGTGCAGTTCCACCAAAATGCAGCTGAATAACCCTGTTTGCACAGATAATGAAAAAGCGTGATTACATTATAGTGGCACTAGTTGATGAAACATACACTAATAAATAGAAGAAACTTCATTTTCTTAATGGGAAAATATTGTGATAGTACCACAGTGTGCCATGCTGCGACGGCGAGATGGGCCCTGCGATGCCTCATACGGTAGGCCTCATACTGGAAATCGACCCAATTCTCCCCGATAAACCTTCTGCCAGTGATGAACATCAGTGTACAACGATAGTACAAGGAGGGGCCTTGAGACATTCCAATCTCTATTTTTGTGCAGATCAACTAAAATTAAGCACCCCAGTTTGCAGAAACACTTAAACATTAACAATGGGACTAGTTGATGAAACATATACTAACAAAGAGAAGCACTTTCTTTATCTACATTGGAAATGAAATGATAGAGATGACACTCGCTCTATTTTAACTGTATTATTACTTCATTTTATCAGTGGCACTAGGGTCGAGCAGGTGGCAAGCGAGGTGTACCGTGCGTCGCAAGGATGGAGGCCGGGGGTGCTTAGACTGGGATGCTGAAGCTGGCTCTTTCAGTCCCTATCTTCCCCCCTGTTGTTTCTGTGGTAGCATTTGGGTCGTAATCCAAACTTGGTCGAGCTGGGGCTGCGTCCCCCTACCTGTCTAGCTTATGTGGCGAACTTCTCTCCTGCTAGTACTTAGTCCGTTCTAGTAGTAGTTGCATAACTGCCCATTTACACTGAGATGTTGTCGGATAATGGTTCTCTATGGTTGGGTTTCTTTAATGAAATCGGAGGAAACCCCCTCTTTCGATATATATAAAAAAATCAGTGGCACTAGCGGTGCCAAAACATTGCCTCAAATTAATAGTGCCACTAGATTAAGGTGCAAAATAATAACATTACTGCTTTATCATGGCAGTGCCAAAATAGTAGCACAAGAGCAGAGTCAACATGCAGGATATTTGGCAAACAGTTGGACCAAAAAGGAACATACCTCATGATGGGAACCATATCTGCAGTCAACGCCATCGTAGAAGGGATGACACCATTCACCAACATGGATGATTCAATTCATGGGACCTTTTTGTGCACTTCACTTAAAATGAAGCTATGTTGGCATCATGCAGTTAGCAAGTACTTGGTCCCATGAGCTAGCAGCTTCTTCTTCATTAGTTGCAATAAAATTGAGCAACATCAAGGTTGGTCATGAAGCTCGTGGAATGTTCAACTATAATTTGGATATCATTTTGTGCAGTTCAACTAAGATCAAGCGTGAAATGTATATCTCTGTTTACACAAAAAGGTGGAAAGGAGGGTGACTAACAAGTGATGAAACATACATCAAATGAAAAGAAGCATGTTCCTTATCTGAATGGCGATCCTACAAGGACAGTAGCAATTTCTAAAGCAGTAGCATTGCTAGATATTAGTGTGGGCATTAGGATTAACTATGACAACCGTTAAATATTACATTACTTTAATGGTGTCATTGCTTCATTTTACCAGGAACATTACATTAACAGCTGCTAAAGAGTTGGTATTTGGGCACGGGAGAGTAGGCGGACCGGGACAGTTGCATTTCTTACGAAAAGAAGCAACTTATCTTAATGGGAAATTTAGCAGGACATGAAAAACAGTGCCATTGATTCATATTACTGGAGGCATTACATTGAAAAAAACATTGGTTTAACGTGTCCTTACTTTAACAGTGGGACCGCTACATTTTACCAGTGGCATTACATAAGAGGGGCTCGGGGCAACAAACATCCAAACAGGATATCTGGGTTGGTCCCATTTTTTCGGTATAGCCACCTTATACTGTGTGAGGCTAGCAAATCTAGTGCTGGACATACTCTGTTGACTTGTCCCCCAGTCCCCACTTTCTTTCCTTTTTCAACCAATAGATCGGTTTATATTGAGTTTGTACTGTGTTCCCCTTTATTTCCCTATTAGACCAAGATACCAGTTGGATAGCCAGTCTCTGCTACTTTTCGCCCCCATTATTTCCTCTTTCGACCAAGTCCTAGATTCAGGTAACAAATCTTCCCCCACCCCCACCCCCTTTCTTCCCTGTTTGAACCAAGTAGTACTAGATTCGACTGCATGAAGTAGTTTTACCTCTTAACAGTAAAAATTTAGGTGGCTTTCGAACAGCTGATCGATCCTATCTATTAGGGGGCCTGAGAAATAGTAAAAGATACAAATGCAGCGACGTGAGGAGCTGGGGCAGTAGAGCAAGGCCGGTTTTGAAGGAAGTTATACCTGAGGGTCGCCGAGATGTCGCTAGGTGGGCGGTGGGAGGCCGGATCTGCCCACACTACGGCAGCAAGGAAGAAGGGGTAGGAGGCCCTCCTGAGCCGGTGCTGCATGGGAGAGAACGGCAAGGCACGTTGATCGGGACGCACCAGCAGTGGGTAAGAGCCATCGCCGAGGACGACCGCATGAACATTGCACCTTCTCACCTTCCCCGGCGGAGGGGATCTGGCCGGATCTGTGACCAGCGGTGAGCAGAGAGAGAGTGTGGCCACCGCTATCGTGTTTATATCTGGAGAGGACAAGAGAGTGTGAAGAGAGCAACACTAGCAAGCAAGCGCGGAGGCTCCTGCCTATACAGTGGAGTAGTTTTCTTTTATCTACCGGAGCCGGCTTGACCTCGTCAATGACTGTGCAGAAGTCTTCATGCATGTGCCCCGGAGGTGCAGTTGTCGTCATTTTGATCTGAAGCACTGGATTAACATATAACACAAAAAAATGCCACATGACAAGAAACCATAACCTCACTGCCCCAAGGAGACAACATGAATCCCGACGGACAAACTAGACGAGGATCAAAGCTCAAATTAAAGACAAACTCGTAGAAAAGGGGTCAATCAATAGATGTCCTAATTAACATAGCCGGCTTGACCTAGATGGTAGCCGAGTAGTCTTCGTGCATGTTCCCCCAATGACCAGTGCCTTGGAGGAACGCAGTTGTCACTGTTTAACCCTCACAGTGATCCGAAGCACATGACACCTAATATTGCGCGATGACAAGACACCTTTTTTTCTAGATTTCTCATCAGAACTACAACCCTGTACAACACAACCTGCATGATATGTAGACGATAGCCAATCCAGCCGTCTGCTGGAGTCTGGTCACATGCATGGATGAACTGATCTCCCGTGTCATGCAGGGATCGACCAGGCACCGACGTGTTTACAACACTGCTCCAGTACTATCTCTCGTCTCTCTCTTCTATTAACTCAGCCGACTTGTGGGGACGGGTGAGTGTGCCTATGGTCGTTTCTCAATTGCGGTCCCACATGTGTGTGCAAACGGAATATGACGCATGTTCCATTCGGAGAGCGGCGTGCCAGACCGACCGACCATCTGGGGTGCGACGCGAACGCGACGGGTGTGCTGTATACTTATGTACCGCCATTTTCTTCAGGTTTTGCTCCATGGCGCAATCCATGGATACAAAATTATATTTAAAAGTCGAGGGTGGGGCTTTTCCCGCGCGGTAGGCGGGGCAGTTCCGCCTAGTCGGTTCGACAGAGAGGCGATAAGATGAGGGAGTAGGCTGCTGCAAACGTAGGGCTGTGTGATTTGACGACTCGTTACTGCTGGACAGGTGGGCCCCTCTGATTTGACTTGCCATTATCATTATTACTGCGGAGCTACGACCGGCGTGAGTCTCCCGATTCCTGACCACTGTCGGCGTTCTGGGAATGGGGGTACCCAGACTTGCCTGCCTGCGGCCCACGGCGTGGCTCCATCGACGGCCTGGTACGGCCTAGCTTCACCGACAATAACTCAAGACCCTCGCGAGGGGCCAAGCCTCGTGAGGCAGATGACACCAAGACCCCCACGAGGAGCGGCCTCCTCAGGCTGGCTCCTGAGGAGCGGAGAGTTCTATGCAAGCCTCACCTCATGAGGTCCGGATGATGTGAGCCATGACGACCAGGGCCAGGCGGGCGCCAGCGGGCGCAGTGTACCAGTTTCCTCTTTGGTGCTAAAGAGGCAAGCGCAGGCGCGGAGTCCCGAGGAATCAGCCAAAGGTTTCCATTCCCGTGCAACAAGACAAAGACCGCCAGGACGGCAGGACGGAGGTCATCACCGAGCCCACCACGGCGTCACAACCAGAGGCTTTCGCAGGCGAAGACTACTTTTGTCAGGATAGCATGTACTAGCTGTCCCCCTTTGAATTTGGCCGTTGTGGGATCCCTTCCCGCCTTTCATTTGGGAAGAGGACCAAGGCCACTATAAATAGGACTTAGCCACCACTGTAGAGAGGGATGGGATCAGACCCCCGGAAAGATCATTCAGATCACCCTCACTCCACCAGCTCACTTGAGCTCAAGAACACCTCTCCTCCTGAGGCTGTTCGCCACTGTACTAGTTCATCCTCAGCCCCTTGAGGCCAATCCACCACAAAGCAGGACTAGGGTTTTACACCGCAAGGTGGCCCGAACCTGGGTAAATTGCTGTGTCTCCTTTCCTTACAGTTCGTCGAGCTAGGCTATGAGATTAGCGAGTAGGCAGACTGGGGAGGACAAGTTCTTCACACGCACCCTGGAGTTCGAACCTCTCAAGGGTTTGCGGAACCCAAAATTCGACATTTGGCGTGCCAGGTAGGGGTGCGTCGGAGCCTCTCTTCCGCCGGTCGATCCACCACCGCTCCACCGCTTCCATGGCTGACGCTCGTCGAGCTCGCGCTGAGCACCGGGCTGCCCTCACCGCCCGCATCGCTCAGACAGCGCCTAGGGGAGACGGCTGCCCTCGCCGTCCCCCGTCTCCAGTGGCGAACGCCGCCACCGGCCCCGCGGGGCACGAGCAGCAAGCTTCATCGCTGCACCCTTCTATGCGGCGGGTTGGACGCACCGCCACCCCGTCGCTGACTCCGGCTGGTTCGTCGTCTCATGCTCATCGTGGGCCGGCGAACGTGCAGGCTGTGTTGCTCATGGCGCGCGAGCTCCTGCACTACCGCCCCGTCGACGACCTCTACGAAGACTGGCTGGACTGCATCGCCGAGATTGTCAGCGCCGCCGGGGACTCTCCTGCACCGTCTCGCTCGCTGCCTCACCCGCCGCCTGCTGCGGGTGACATGGCCCATGGAGCACCTCCTCCACCTCCCCGTCAAGACGTCGCCCTTGGGCCAAGGCGCGAGGCCCCGTGGCGCGACCCGCCGCGCAGGGCGCCGGCGCGTGAAGAGGAAAGCTGCCAGGTGGTGCAGCGGCCGCAAGAAGATGCTCGTGCACTCCCAGCACCGCCACGTCAAGATCGCGCGCCACCTACAGCGGTGGCGCGCGAGCGCCAAGACCAGGCTCCACCTCCACGACGGGCTCCCGTGACCACAGCGGGTTGCCGCGCACTCACTCGGTGTCACCGCCGCCCGTTCTACGTCTTCCACAACATGCACAGCCACAACACCAACGACTGCCAAGAGCTCAGGGCCATCCACGACGGGCGCCTCGGTCGACGCCCCGAGCGCAGCGACCGAGGCTACGGCCACGGAGGAGGCCGAGGTGGAGGATGCTGGGACGGCCGCGACCCCCGTCAAGAATGGCGCGATCAGCCTCGTGAGGACCGTCCTCAGGGCAACGCTGGCCTTCCTCTGCTGCCGCCACCACCAAGAAGGAATGACGACCATCATCAGGACGAGGGCGCTGGGGGCTTCCAGGAGCCTCGTGCCATCGCCTGCATCCTAGGCGGCGCTTAGGCCCCTGCCTCTCATCGCATCTTCAAGAAGTTTGCCCATGAGGTGAACGCGGCCCTCCCCAAGCTTGAGGCAATGCGTCTGCTCAGGTGGTCCAAGTGCACCATCACCTTCAGCCCATCCGATCAGCACAAGTGTGCGGCAATTGTCGGCGCTCTCCCGATGCTCTGCTCACCTACCATCAGCAACGTGCTCATCACCAAGACTCTCATCGATGGCGGTGTAGGGCTCAGCGTTCTCTCCATCGAGACATTCGACCGACTCCAGGTGCCCTATGACCAGCTACAGCCTACCAAGCCTTTCTCAGGAGTGACCGACGGCTCCACCACCGCGATAGGGCAGATCCGCCTCCCTGTCACCTTCGGCAAGCACGACAACTACTGCACTGAGCTCATCGACTTCGACGTCGCCCACATTCGCCTTCCATACAACGCCATCCTTGGGTATCCGGCCGTGGCCAAGTTCATGGCGGTGACTCATCATGGTTACAATGTCCTCAAGATGCCAGGGAGCTGCGGCGTCATCACGGTCGCCTACGAGGAGAAGGACTCGGTGTGCTCTCTCGAGCGCGCCTACCAGGCTGCGGTGGTCGAGAACCCAGACGATGAAGGCGCCGTTTACCCTCCTGAGGTTGTCCCCAAGAAGAAGAAGCAGTTGCTCCGCCAAGGACCTCAGGAGGGCGGGGTGTCCAGCGGCACCACCTCAGGCCCGGCGCCCACTAATGGGGCACCTCCCTCTCTCGCATAGGAAGGCGCGCCCGGCGCCCCTCTCAGGCTGGGCTCGGGGGCTCACCTCTGGAGGGCCTCTAACCTAGCCAACATCACGAGGGAGGCGCTCAGGCACCATGTGGAGGCGTGCTTCAGTGCGCGCTTCCGCCAGGAGGGTACAAGGCACGAGGTGCTAGGTGCTCAGGAGTTCATCACCAAGGCGATCGAGGAGCTTCAGGAGGCAAGAGATATGCGAGGCGACCATCGCCCACCACCCAGCGCGGCTCCTTGTCCCGGCAAGGACAGCGAGCTGCGCCTCTGCGTCAACATCCCAGGGCTCAACAAGGCCGCATCTCAGGAGCGCTTCTGGCCATCCCACGCTGGCCGGTGCAAGGGTCCCCCTCACAGCTATGTTCGCATGCCTTTGGGCTTGTCGAGCGAGGCTGCTACATTCTAGCGCCACACGCGGGGCGTCCTAGCGGCTCATGAGGCCAGAAGCCAGGCGATCCTGTCAGAGAAGGAGATGGATCCTCGTGAGCCCCCCGGCCCCCCAGAGCCTCCCGAGGTTCAGGGCCTGGGCGGCTCATGAGGAGCAACTTCTGCGGCACGTGTCTTCAGCTACTCCAACATCTCTTCAGCAACGGTGCCAGGTGACATTTTCTGGTTTGTTTAGTTGGAGGCGCCCCTCGGGCTGCATTATCCCAAAGCCGTGTGGGTCCGTCCCTGCGGCATCTATCAGAACTAGCTCTACCTTATCTATGGGTTGATTTATGTTATCACCTGCTTGCCTGGTGTTCTATCGCCTCCGCGGCCTCCCGCATTGCTGACCAGCCTCTTGCTCATCCCGCAACGAGGGCTACACATGCTGGCACGGTGCTTGTGCTCGGGTCCGTCCCTGCAACGCTGACAAATCTGAGAGATCGAGCTCTGGCTCGCGGCCACCCCGCGCATGTCACCTCACCAGATCCTCAGTGCCTTCATCTTCTTGCGGAAAGATCAACGGCAAGACAGCAGGCGCGTCTATGTGCTATGTTCTCTTCCCTCGACCAACTCGCAGGAACCTCCAGAGTCAGACTACGAGCGGCGCCATCCCCACCCCGGTGTGTGCAAGCCAGAAGCGGGTCTTCTCCTGGGGAAGGCGCCGGCGAGCCCTCTCCCCTGGAGGAGGCCCACAGCCCCCTCGCCACCGCTCGTGTGGCCCCTTGCCCCTTGGTCCTGTCCTGGTTTTCGGACGCCTCAACGGTGGCCGGGGGATGCGCGGAGCGGGGTTCCTGCCGAGGGGGCGGGGAGTGTTCCTCAACTCGCCCATGAACAAGGCCCCGCGCCTGTGAAGGTCTCCGCTCGTGACCTGCGGTCGCCGAGGGCACCGCTAGCATCCCCCTTGCCCCTTGGTCCCGTCCTGGTTTCCGGACGCCCCAACGGTGGTTAGGGGAGGCGCAGGGCGGGGCCCTTGTCAGGCGACGTGAAGCAAGGCCCCGCGCCTATGAAGGTCTGCGCTCGTGACACTCTCACGTAATAATGAGTGGGGCTGTACACGCCCCGGAGTCTCCTGAGTGTCGCCCGCGGGCCTCACGGGGGCTCCCTCCCACGTCCTAGTGGCAGCACTTAACTCCACGCTGGTGAGAAGACTAGACTAGGTGCCGGACGCGGTTGTTCTTTTGCTTGCTTTCTGTAGTTGGTTTGCAACTTAATGGAATTTGGAGTTTTCGCGTTTCTCGTTTGCCAGAGCTGGAACTTTCTTTTCCTCTTGTTCGTTTGCCTCTCCAGCCTTGTCCCAAGAAGAGCGGCAGTTGTCCGTTGCTCCTCCTCGCACGCCTCGCGCGCGGGGGCTAGGTAGGTGTGTGCGCTTGGCGCTTGCCACGACCACACCTCACCGAAGCCTTGTCGCCCTAGAGCTTCGGTCCTTAAATCCTTGCGAGACGCTCTCGAACGAGCTCGTGGGCATGCGTACCTTCTCAAGTCCATGCCTCCGGGCATCACGACGCGGTGCACCAGCCACAACCAACCCACGCTCGGGGGCTCGCGCAAGGAAGGGCATGACACCCTGTGAAGTTTTCTAATAATTCTGCAGCTGTACAATGCCTCCTGAGGCCCGACGGCTCCTGAGTCGTTAAGAAGCAAACTTCGCCAGATGTTGCTAGAGAGGCGCACCCTCGCGAGGCGGGAAACTACAACAAGCATATCAAGCTAAGTTATTCTAACCGCACCTGATCGGAATATCAGTATCCCGGCACAATATCAAAATAAGAAACATAGCATAATGGCACGAGTGCCTTGGTTCATTACACGCCCCAGTGGGGCCCTCTACTTTTTTCAAGTGCAGGAGAAAGGAAAGGTTAAACAAAAGTGGCCCACACGACCGCAGCAGCTCCCGAGGCCAGGCTCCGACGGCCCCCGGGCTCAGTCTGAGTCTTCCTCCCGCTTCACCGGAGAGCGGCGACGAGACGACCCGTCGCCTTCCCGATGCGAGCCCGGCGGCGTGGTGGTTGGTCGTAGCCGCCGCTGCTGGTGCTCTCGTCGGAGGAGGAGCCACCGCTGCTGAAGGAAGCACGACCGTCGCCAAGGGCAAGCTCACCCTCGTCACCGTCACGGCCGTCGTCAAGGCCAAGCTCACCGTCGCCGCTGCCGTCTTCCGGGCAACACCCCGCACGACGGCCGTCCTCCCCGAACACCCTCACATAGAGGGTCACGAGGCCGTCGTACCTGAAATGAAGGGTGTGCCTCCCGCTCAGGCCTCGCGCGTGGGCAAACGCCTGCCAACCGTGGGTCAAGGACACGCTGCCCGTCGCGGTGACTTCGACCCCAACCCAGGAAGCCTTGCTGCAGCAGCCGTCAGCCTGCAGCCAAAGGCCGTCAAGCCCCGCGACCGGCAGCTCACTCACGTAGAAGCATGGGAGCGGGAGCCAGGTGCCGGTGGGCCTCTCGAGCACACGATGAACTCCGGGAGCACATCCGCCGAGTGGAAGCGCGACCGAGGAGGCCGGGCAACCACGGCGCGCCGCCCCTTGTCGCAGGGGCTGCCTCGCCCTTGGCGGCCCCTGCCTCGAGAAGAAGCGCCGCCACGGCCGCCCAAAGCAACGCTGGCCCCCGAAGGAGTGCGCCCGCGCCCCTGAGGAGCTACGGCCGGGGTCGCAGCATGCTTGCGGGGGTGGCCACGCCCTCTCTTGGGTGGCGGCGAACCCGGCCCTTCCTTGGGGGCCTTCCCTTTCTCGGCGGCAGAGAACCTCCTCGTCGGCGCCATGGATGCTACGACAAGATGGGGAGGCGAAGAAGAAGAGGGAGCGGGCAGCGAGAAGATGGAGATGAGTGAGGGGGGCTCTGCCCCTCCCCTCATTTATAGCCGAAGGGAGGCCAACCGTCGGCCTCCACGATCCCGCACAATGATGGTTTTTCTCTACATGTAGCACAGTCTCGTCAAGTCGAGCGGTTACCGAGGTGGTGTGGGGAAGCAAAGACGCCCACGTCCCATCAATCGCCACTCCTCGACCAAGGCCGCAGGCGGTTAGGGCCCGCGGTGCTCCGCACTTGCCCCTTGGCTTCACCTCGAAGCCAAGTTCAAGCGCGCCTTGGGCCCGGGGGCTACTGTCGGTGTTCTGGGAATGGGGGTACCCAGACTTGCCTACCTGCGGCCCACGGTGTGGCTCCATCGACGGCCTGGTACGGCCCAGCTTCAGCGACAACAACTTAAGACCCTCGCGAGGGGCCAAGCCTCGCGAGGTGGACGACACCAAGATCCCCACGAGGAGCGGCCTCCTCAGGCTGGCTCCTGAGGAGCGGAGAGTTCTATGCAAGCCTCACCTCATGAGGTCCGGATGACATGAGCCATGATGACCAGGGCCAGGCGGGCGCCAGCGGGCGCAGTGTACCAGTTTCCTCTTTGGTGCTAAAGAGGCAAGCACAGGCGCGGAGTCCCAAGGAATCAGCCAAAGGTTTCCATTCCCGTGCAAGAAGACCAAGACCGCTAGGACGGCAGGACGGAGGTCATCACCGAGCCCACCACGGCGTCACAACCAGAGGCTTTCGCAGGTGAAGACTACTTTTGTCAGGATAGCATGTACTAGTTGTCCCCCTTTGAATTTGGCCGTTGTGGGATCCCTTCCCGCCTTTCATTTGGGAAGAGGACCAAGGCCACTATAAATAGGACTTAGCCACCACCATAGAGAGGGATGGGATGAGACCCCCCAGACAGATCATTCAGATCACCCTCACTCAACCAGCTCACTCGAGCTCAAGAACACCTCTCCTCCTGAGGCTGTTCACCACTGTACTAGTTCATCCTCAGCCTCTCGAGGCCAATCCACCACAAAGCAGGAGTAGGGTTTTACACCGCAAGGTGGCCCTAACCTGGGTAAACTGTTGTGTCTCCTTTTCTTACAGTTCGTCGAGCTAGGCTGTGAGATTAGCGAGTAGGCAGACTGGGGAGGACGAGTTCTTCGCACGCATTCCAGAGTTCAAACCTCTCAAGGGTTTGCGGAACCCGAAATCCGACAACCACCTCCATGGAAAGGTGCCAAGTACTGCCTAGCTACTTACTCCTTGGAAAGTGCAATAAATACTACGAAGAAAGAGATAGAGAGAAGTAAAAAAAAACTCTTATAGCCAACCTTATAGCTAACCTTGTTGTATGGGTCACTATAAGTGATGACTATGTATGACATGCCAACATCAGATAGCCTAACGCACCTGGACGGAGGAAGTAGTTTCATGCATGTGAAGTAGGCAAAAAAATGCTCATTTATAGCCGTCTAAAATCTCCAAGGGCGCGACCGCGTGAGCGAGGCGACGGTCGTGGTAGGCGCGACCATGATACGGGCTCCTGACAGCCCTTGGATCTGAGATCGAACGGTCGCATGCTAAGTTGCTGAAAATTTGCAGAATAACCCTCCAGGATAGGATATTCACCCATAGGTCTAGAATCACACAATGCAACTGT
The DNA here is from genome assembly GCA_011799875.1 of Thinopyrum elongatum. Classification (NCBI taxonomy): domain Eukaryota; kingdom Viridiplantae; phylum Streptophyta; class Magnoliopsida; order Poales; family Poaceae; genus Thinopyrum; species Thinopyrum elongatum. Next base: position 212,614,686 of record CM022301.1, on the reverse strand, counting down.
TTGATCTCAGATCCAACGGCTCTCAGAAGCTCGTATCATGGGAGCATGGAAAGCTTCGTATCACCTGTAATTTTCCCGACGCTTGACGTGCGAACACGTAGATGCATGAAGCCATTTAATTGGGCGTCTAGTAGACATGACATCTAATTGGGCCCCCATAGTATTGTGCATGAAGCCATTTATCCACCAGGCAAGCCATTACCCTGCCGTTCGCACGCCCTACTCGACATTTTTGCAATCGGAAAACCGCTAGCAGTTCGCTCCTACTCGTCCCCGGCCGTCCTTTAACATTACAGTAGTTCGCTCCTAGTCGTCCCGTCCTTTCACATTACAGCAGTTCCACTAATCCTAACCCTCCTCCCAAATCCATGGCGTCCCAAATCTCCATGATCGGCGATGAGTACAAGGTTAGAACCATCACCGGCGATGAGTTCGATGTCATCTACACCCGTTCTTCCGCGACAGTGAAAGGATGCCTTGCTCGCTTCAGACGGATGTTCGAAAAGTCAAATGATGATGAGTGGGTCGCTGGGCTAGATGTTGAGTACACCACAGTCCTGGACAAAGAGAAGAATCTAAAGGAGGAAGAGAAGAAGAAGCCCGCCGTGATCCAGGTTTGCGTGCATAACTTGTGCTTGGTCTACCACATATGCCATGCTGACATTGAGTGCGAGGAATTTAAGAACTTCCTCGCAGGTGGCAAAGTCAAATTCATTACTGTAGACTTTACGAACGATAGAAAAGTCCTGGATCGGATAGGCCTCATTGTAGGCTAGCCCTTCGACCTCCAGAAGAATGGGATGGTGTCCTCCCATCAGCCTTCAATGCTGACCCTGGCAGGATCCATGGTTGATCCTTCATACGGTAAACTGACGAAACCTCCGCCCAAGTTTCATCTTGCATGGCAGTGGAATGTACTAGATAGATACCACATCCAGTACGCTGCAATGAATGCCTACCTTTGTTTCAATATCTACAAGGGTTGGATGAAGAGCGAGAGCCAAGTGTGCGGTTCAAGCAAAGAAGTATCCGCCAAGAGGAAGAGGGACAAGGACGAAGTCGAGCACGTGGACGAGGAGTCCGAGTAAGGTGGCAGTGTCGTTGCTCATGGTGGTTCTAATGCAGTGTCTACCCGATTAGTTGCTTAGTTTAATTTCAGGGTGCTTAGTTTTATTTTAGGGGTGTGTTGTGCTGAGCCCCCAGCAGAACTATGTTATGCTCCTTCTTGTTACTTTAACTCTTCAGTACATACATACTAGTATTTCTTACAGTTCATCTTGTAGTTGGTAGTACCACCACTTGTTTCTTCACATTATATATGTACTATATATGATATGGCCAACATCATATTGGCTATACTATAACCACGCTCTAAGCATGGCACATACGCAAAACACTTAAATGAGATGAGTAATTAAAAAAACTTAAATGAGAGAAGTTTACCCAAAGCATGAAGGAGTCTAGTTGTCAAAGAATTAAATACGTATGCTAATTTCTTTAATAGACTTTAGCACCCCATCTAAGCACGTACTAGCTTTTTTAATAGTACTATATGCATAATTTGGCGGCGATCGCTCTCTATATGTACCACCTTTTTTCTTTAATTTCATCTTGTTAGTTTTGCTCCATGTCGCAATCCATCGATACTACTACTGTACAAAAGTACATTTAAAAGGCTAGAGGGCGGGGAAGTCTCGCTTGGTCGGTTTCACGAGAGGCGAGGGCCTTTGTGATTTGACAGCTCATTACTGCTGGAAGGTGGGGCCTTGTGATTTGACTGCTCGTATAAATGTTGGCGACGACCTAAGGAGGAGCAAAGAACCATGCGGTATACTCAAGTTTTCCACTAGAGTAGGACTAGTACAACGGAGGAGTGCAAAATACGGCAGCCCAGTGTGATATGGCGATCCCACGGTGCCACTCATCGTTAGCATTGTTCTATTCGTGCCTCGCAGAGAACGTGACACATGCGGCAAAACACCCAAAGAAAAATAAGCCTCGCAGAGAACGTGACACATGCGGCAAAACACCCAAAGAAAAATAAGAAACACAGGAGCAAAAGAAGAAGGAAGATTGCCCCCCTAAAAAAAAGAAGGAAGACGCAGACTCAAGTCTGGGGCACTACTCTCTACTTCATGAAGAGTTGATCGCAGAGTCCTAACTGCTTCTTCATCGCTTCCATGACCTTCATCTCCTCGCTCGTCTCCTCCGCCATCTTCTTCATTCTGTCCATGACGCGGGATTTCTCGACGCGAGCCTTCATCGTCTCTTCCATGGCCGCATTACGTACCTTGACAGCAGCCAGGTGCTCGATGCGGAGCTTCGTCAACTCCTCCTTCTGTTCCATGACGAGGGCGTGCAACATCTTCATCGAGGAACTACTCTTCTCATGCAGCTTCTTCCAGCCGGCATTCTCCTCCTTCAGGAGGTCAAGCTCGTGGCAGGGCTTCGCCTTGTCCTCCTGAAGTTGCAGGATTTTGCCGGTTGCCTTCTTACCCGTGGCAATGCTCTCCTTCAACAGCATCACCAAGCCGGCGGTCAACTCCCCCCGCTCATTGAGCTCAGTGGGCATGTCGTCGAGGCTCTCCTTTAGCAGCTCCAGCAAGCTGTCCATAAACTCCTTCTACTTATTGAGCTGATCGGGCATGTCGTCAAGGGATAATGACTCCAGCACCGCCAGCTCGGCATGTTCGCCTCCGCGGCTAGGGCGCTCCTGGGAGCCCTCGCCTGCCCGTGAGAGATCTTTCGAGCCCCCCGTGAGGCAGCGAGCCCTCTCTTTTTTTTCCTCTGCCTTGGTCGCCGCTCCCTTCTTACTAGTAGTTCTCGACCTAGAGCTCTGCACACCGGCCATGGCAGGGAAGGACGAACAAGAAAGACTTATGAGGAGGAAAATAGAGTAATTTTTGGCTAGGTAGTTCCCCTTTTTATAACATAGTACTAGCACTAGTACTAAAACCTGCATAGTGGGAACACGTTCAGGTTTGATACTACTACTTTGGAATGTGATGGGAACAAGCTAAAGATTAATTGATGGTTTTGGTTTCGAGGCCCAAAACGGCTCTCGATGAGTTTCCTGGAACACAAATTTCAAGTACTACTGCTCAAATGCAGTCGCAAAAGTCAGTGATGTAACTGGTTGTACATGTTAGACCAAGCCGATGCGTGTCCCTTCGGTGAGACGCGGGTCTGACCGACCGTCTGTTGGTGCGACCGACCGTAAGTATTACGCGATGGAGACTTGTGGTTGTGGCTTCGGGTGATTGTCACGACCAAGCATTCAAAAACTAGCGATAAATCAATTACCATCTTTTTCCAAACGACCAAGTATTTTCACAGGAATACAATACATATAGATGGAGTGATTGTCATGGTTGAAACTGCCATGGCGCTGCAAGTTCACTGCAGCAGCAACCGAGTAGGTCACTGCATCGCTGGCGGGAAAGGAGGGCACCTCACCTCGCCTACGATGCATGCCCAGCACCGCCGCCATAGCTGGCTCCATGATTTGGCTTCTCCTACCGCCCATTTGAACAGTTTCACCGGCTCCTCATCCCATCCCGCAGGCATGCGCGTTCTTTCCTCCGCAATCGACTCCGTGACTATGATCTCTGCCATTAGACCCAACTCGAAATTAACGCGATGCTGCCAGATGCTAACATCCCTCAGCATCTCTCCCCTGAGATCGACTTGCGCATCCGCCTTGTGCTTCGCCAGGCACAGCTCCTTCGAACTTGTCTCCAATCGATGCGACACTTCCTTGATCCGATTTGCCCTTGCTGCCCACCACCTGAAACGCAGCCCTGGCATGTCCTCCAGCGCCACCGATCTATGATTCCAGAGCAATGGATCCCCTCTGAAACACATGTGGGTTTCCCTCAAAGGCGGCAGTGCTGCAGGCCGCAGCGAGAGGGCAGCCTGTGGGATCCTGGGATCTAAGGGATTATCCATGGCGGGATCCGGTGGGCGAGGCGGGGAGGCGAGCCTAGGCGCTGGGTGAGCCCTACGAGGCTAAGATAAAGATAGTACTACTCCACTCCGTCCATATTTAAATACAAAGGCCACCAATAGTAGCCCAGGCAAAAATGATCATGCTGCCCGCGTCCTGGTTTATTGGTCCCCTTTTTATTTTGTGCCAGTTTTTGACCAAAAATTTAACTAAGAAAATGCTAATGCATGTCACCAAAAATTATATCATTGGAATCACATTTGAACATAGTTTTCAATGATATTACTTTTTATGACATGCATAAATATTATGTTACTTAAAAATATGGTCAAAAATTGGCACAAAATACGAAGGAGATCAATGGAAGTTGCAACCCATGATTTAACTACTCGCATGCACGCAGTGGAGTAGTAATGTCATTCTCAACTACTTCCTCCCTCATGTCCACTCAGTTTGCATGCGCTGTATTAATTGACCATCAATTAAGTGAACGACTTTACACGCGTCAAATTATCACATGGGGTGGATTTTTGTACAAAAATGCGTCCCACCGTGTACCCGCGTGTGCGTGCTAGGGAATGAGTGCGTGCGTGCACATCTTCGCTTCGTGCACGTACTGCCAGTGTGCGTGAGAGAGGATGAGTACATTCTTCTGGAACCAGCAGCACATCACTGTGATCAATCCACACAAGAAGGTCGCGACAACGCCTCCACATGTGCCACGTGGCTTCATGGATGCCCCCCACATCATTTTAATCATAATATATTAACTGAAAAAGGGAGAGACACTGTGTAGCGTGCCATTGGAATTCTAATTTTACGTGTTTTGCACATATTGGAAGTACTAGTAAGGTACACGTGCATTGCACGCATGAGATTTGGCAACCAAATTATGAATAAACACCACACTATAGCATGTAAGCTTTGAGTCATATATGCATGATGTAGATGTTCGTTTAATTCTTATAGTTCATCCCATTCAAAACCAAATAGTTTTTATAAAAAAGTTAATCTATTTTAAGATTCATTGAATTGTGCGTTGTAAAGCATAAAGTAAAAACAAATAATGGAAATTCATCTAATTTTTTTTGCGCAATTATGACACGGAATATTCTAGAACAAAGGAGAAGTACTTGTGTTTTGAGGTTTGTGCATTATGCTTAAGTTCAACCATGGAGTATTCTAGATTGTACATGTGGCAGAATCTGGTGGAATGTAGATGATATCCAACGGCCGGTAGTGCTTGGATTTGCCATCTCTGCACCATCGGATTGGCTTCATCCAATGACCATCTTTCAAAGTTATTCGCACACTGTATAGGGGTATGGATATAGATATATAGACTAGTGGCACATCGTCTAAAGCCTTTCTACACGCTCATTTTTTGTACAAATGTGCTCCACCGTGCACCCTCCCGTTTGTATGTGGGAACGAGTGCGTGTGTGCACCTCTTCTATTTCGTACACGTATTCCATGTATGTGAGAGATACTGAGATATGGTGAGGGAATACGTGTCAATGCAATTTGTGTGAAGGAGAGGCCTATATACATACATGTATGTGCATGGGCCAGGGTGATATACGAGAAGGGAGGGGAGGGGTCGACCGTGCGAGATATCAATAGAGACAGATAGAGGGAAGAGATCTATGAGCATAGAAGCACTGGGATATGGGGGTGCTGGAAGATGGTGCGAGGGGCCAACTGGAGGGAGACTGGGAAGGAGTGCACAAGTGCGAGATCGATATTTAAAGAGAGGGGGCGAGAACGTGCGTGGTTGCGCGCAGTGGCGGAGCCATGAAAATTAAATGAGCTAGGGGGGCCAAGCATTGCTAATCCTTTATGGGGAGGGCCAATTCATCAACTTAAACCATTTTACCAGCAATTGATATACTGATCACATTCATATTAGCCTTAATACAATGATGTTAGGGGGCCCAGGGCCCTTGTTGCCCCTGCCTTCGCCACTGTCCGCGCGTCTGAGAGATGAAGCGGAAGGCATAGATGATGAGACGGAGACGATGGATAGATAATGTGTATGTATTAGCTGTGTAGTCCGATATAGAGAGGTAGATTTGATCGATGTGTACGTGGGAAAGAGCAGGGTGAGACCTGACTAGAGATATAGATCGATAGGTTTGTGTGGAAAACTGGGAAAGACCTAACTATATATATACACACATAGAGGAACATCGATCATTGTGCATGCATATGAGAGATAAAGAATGGCCGAAGTGATGAAGAGGGTGTGTGTGTGTGTGTGCATGCATGGGGGACCGACCTGAAGAAAAAGATTGCGTCTGTGCGATGGATAATGCCGAGTGGTAGTGTGTGTGCATGCATGCACGACAGAAAGTAAGTGGTACAACTATAAAGAGAAGACAACTATGTGGGTGTAAAAGACTTGGTGAGGTCATAATCAATGTAAAGTTGAATTCAAATATTTGAATAAGAGATCATGATGTTTGAAACCCATGCATGCATGAATATAATTGAGATATGCGTGGTGTGGTTTTGAATTTGAACAAGGTCAAACTGATTTGAATTTGAGATACCGATGGCAGGCATCGTTTGGCGACATTGCATCCATGCATGGGCACACTATTCAAATTGGAGATGATGGGTGGCTTTCGCAACACATATCTAAATGGTGTGTGTGTGTGTGTGTTATAAACACATTGTCCATAGTATCATACATGGTTTAGATTCTGAACATCTAGCTAGAGCATACATGTACTATGATTTGAATTCAACATAAAATGGATACATATATTTGAATTTGAGATCGTATGTACATGTAGTTCATATTTATATGGGAATTTACTACTCTCATATTCATGTCATTTGTTGTGAAGATAATATTTAGATGGTTGTATAACTAACCCGAGTACAATCCCATTCAAACAGGGAAAATGTACTCAAATTTAGTCCATATGCTAGACAATAGGAAATATTTTTTTATTGTTGAGGGAAATGCAAATTGATTTGGTATTATACACGTTAAGCTTGTTGTCCTGATTTTTTTATTTTTTGTTGTTGTTTTTTAATGGCATTTCTAGTAATAATATAGTAAAATGGGACATGGCTCTCTCTAGCTAGTGGGGTGCGAATTGTCTTTTTTGTTTTTGTTTTTTTTGTACACGTTAAGCTTGTTCTCCCCAAATTTCAAGCCGTGCCTTGTTATGCCAAAATTTCAAGCTAGCATCTCTGTCTATCGTGCTGCGAAACTCCCGCCTCTTCAACCCGCGCCTTGTTATCCCGAAATTTTAAGATATCTCATTGTCTCGTTGTGCTCCGAAAACTCCCTCCATCTCAACCCGCGCCTTACTATCCCAAAATTACAATGCGCGCGAAAACTCCCACCTCCTACGAAATCCGACACACGAAATTCCCGTGATACCCTTGAACCGAAAGAACCGCCTAGTTCAAATCGGTGGGGGTACTTTCGTAACTTACCCCACATTTCGGACAAGCGCGTCCCTGAGCCATGGTTTCCCCCTCCCTTCCCCTCCGCCCCCCATTCGTACACCGAGACCGCGAAAACCCGCGAAGCCCCACACCCTCCTCCGTCTGCCACCCAGCCGGAGCCTCTTCCCCGACAACATCGTCCACCGCAACATCTCGACGTCTCTCATCCACCGCACTGGATGAGGATCCGTCGTCGATCTCGTCATCCTGCCGGTTCAGCCACCCCGTCCTCCACCTCCAAGGAGCTGCCCCGATGTTCACCTCGTCTATCGCGCCACCCCCATTCCCACACCGCCGTCTTCACCTGCACCACCGAAAGAGTAGTACCATCACCGATTCCTCGGATGAAGCTGAGGCCTAATCGGCGCCACCAAAGAGGTTCTACACTAATCACTACATTTTCTTCTTGATTTGATCTCACGGTGCTACCGGCGCTCGGTTCCGAGCCGGCATGGCGCGGCTCCATCTGCGGTGGCGTCGCCGGCCACTTCCTCCATGGCGTCTCTCCCTTGGCGGCGACGTCGACATCACTAGGAGCTGCTGCTGCTGCTCCGGCTCTCGCTGGCACTGCTGCTGCTGTTGCTGCTGCTTTGGCTATCGCTCGCGCTGCAACTCTACTCTTGCTCTCGGTCCCCTGCCTGGTCTGCTCTTGCTGTTGCTCTTGCTTGCGCTGCTGCTCTACTCTTGCTCACGCTGCTGCTACATGAGCAGCAGCTCCGGCTGTCGGTCGAGCTCCTGCTGCTGCTACCCGAGATGCTGCTACACGACCAGCTGCCCTGGCTCTCGCACGCGCTGCTGCTCTGGGCGCTGCTGCTGCTGCACGACCAGCTGCCCCGGCTGCTCTCTGGTACTACGTTCCCTGCCAGAGCGGCTACCGATTTAGATCACTGCTACTCTGCCACTAGTGCTCAAGGGGGCAAAACTATTAGTGCACTGCTTTTTTGCTACTATTGCGTTCAGTTTCGACTGTAAAATTCAGTTTCGACAGCAAAATCCAGTTCGACAGTAAAATTCAGTTTCGACAGTTAAATTCATTTTCAACAGTTAAGTTTAGAGATGAGCGGCTGATGTATTTTACATCTAGCACTTTGTGGTTATGTATTTTACATCATCTATTGGAGATGGTATTAGAATTCCACTCAGGTTTACGTTGTCTCTCTTGTCTTGCTTCAGCCTCGTCGTCGTACAACTCACCGGAGCTACTCCAACGACGAAACCCAACATCACAGTGGAGCAGTACCCTCGGCTCCATCTCCAGATGCCTAAGATCTTCTTCCCCTCCTCCGACAGCCACATCAGCCGCGGCATCCTCAGCGACCAACCCAATGATGCTGAGATCTACATGGCTTCGCCAAAGAGGTTGTACACTTGTTGCATCGCTTTTTTACTTTACATGTTATATATATTGTCCACTGAGCCCGCGTAGTAACATGAAATATGATTAGTTTCTCCAACTATATGACAAGCAGTGAGGTACCAGGCAACTTAGCTATCCGTGATGGACTCTCTCGAAAGCCATCATTATTTATTTCTTCGCATTTGAGCTGTGCATTTGTAGATGGGCCTGAGAGTTCAGCTAGTAGGGCAGTGGCCTGGGTCCAAAGTAGTAGAAGTAGCACAAAAACATTTATGGAGTGTAGGCTTTTGCCTGTTCAAGCCTGCCTGAATCGCCACTGCTTGAAAGTAAAAGAGAAGGAAAAACATAGGATTTGGAAAGTTTCCTATGGTACTACTATTCATGCATTTGATTCAAAGGAATGGAGCAAAGGAAAACTGTATGATTTGTTCCTTTAGTGTCTCCTTCAAAGAAAAACCGTAGGAATTTTAATATCCACTTGGCCTCCTTTTCAAATTCTTATTCATGAAGCACAAGACTAAGAGATATTAGCATAATAGCATTATAACTGTACATTTTCTTATGGTTTGACTTAATTTCACCATGCTTGGCATTCCTGTGATCTTCCAATTCTTGTCAACCAAACATCCAGATTGACAGAAATCCTGTGTTTTTAAATTCTCTATTTTGCACGTGCATTCCTATCCTATTCCTGTGTATTTCCTATCCTTGCATTGTTAGAATCCTCCAATTCAAACAAGCCCTTACAAAATTACTTCTGTTACAGATATGTGTCCAAGAAAACCTTGTGTGGTTTGTGCCGCTCCTGCTGTGCTGTCGTCCACCCCGGCTCAGCTGCTCCAACGAAAGAAGAGTTCACCACAGCAGGGATCCGCCCTCTAGACTGTCTTTCGTCGCATCAGATCTTCTTCCCTGCCGCCGGCAGCCACGACAACTACATTACCATCATCAACTGAGCAGATGACCTTGAGGACTACACGTGTCCACAAGAGAGGTCGCACTCTTTCGTGTCTGCTTACGTTATGTATCGCTTAATATGGCATGCTACTTTATTGTCCTGTTCACCGATTAGACTCCGAGTCAGGTCCAAACTAATGCTTAAACTTGAGTTTTTAAATGGTTGTGGGGTACATATTGGGGCAGCAATCAATAGTATCTGTCTACTATCTGCTTAAGCTTGGGTGTCTACTACGAATTTCATATTGGGTGGGAAACAAACATTAAAGGAGCCATTTTCTGCATTTTTTAACTAAAACTATTATCTGCCTGCTATCATAGGTTTTGGGTCTATCCACAGGTTGCTACCATCACTCTTGATTTGTGCATGCACTCCTTACATAATCTCACTATGTTTTATTCCTATGCATGTCAGTTATTGTACACAATGCTACTGAACATGTACAACAAAAGAGACGAGCCTTGCGTGGCAATAAAATTTCATGCAGACGTCGCTCCATGGTGGGCGCAAAAGCAACCCCCTCCCCCCATTCCAAACTGTAATCAAGAGGAAGATAATTGTTCACAGGGGGATTCAGAGGGAGCAGACCACTCCTATTTACCCCCTGAGGTCTTTTGCTCTAACTTGGCATGCTGATGTTGGTCATATCATGCATATGGTGCCTTGCATTGCTTAATTTATACATAAAATATGTCATCTGCTTAGTTTAGACATGCTTTGTGTGAATGCCATCTGTTTAGTTTCTATATCATATATGTGAATCATGCAATGTCATCTTGTTTAGCCAGGCATCATATATGTGAATTTTGCAATGCCATCCTGGTTAGCTAGTTATCTTATATGTGAATTATATCATGCCATCCTTTTTTTGTTACATATTAAATTTGTCAGCAATGTTAGTAAATTCAATTACTCTTCCTGTGCATCAGCCATTCGACACGGTCATGGAAAAATCTGGAGTGAAAACAAGGTCTTCAGAGCAGACAATGCTATCTGACGAAGTGCATGTCTTGCTGGTTACGGATAGCTCCTCAGAGGAGGATTCAGAGACAGATGACCAGTCCTATTTTCCCTCCGAGGTGCATGCTCTAACTTGGCAGGGTTATATTGCTCTTATCATGCATATGGTGTATTGCATTGCTATGTTATTTGCTTAGTTTAGACATGCTTTGTGTGAATGCCACCTGTAGTGTCTAATTACCATATATGTGAATTATGCAATGCCATCTTGTTGCAAGACATTATATATGTGAATTATGCAATGCTATCTTGTTACAATTATACATGAATTATGCAATGCCATGCTGTTTAGCCAAGCATCATATATGTGAATTATATCATGCCATCCTTTTTTTGTATTACGTATTCCATTTGTCGACAATGTTTGTATATTCAACTACTCTTCCTATGTATCAGCCATTTGAATTGGTGATGGAAAAATCTGGAGTGAAAACAAGGTCTTCAGAGCAGATAATGCTACCTGCTGAAGCAGATATCTTGCGGGTTGCAGATAGCTCCTCAGAGGAGGATTCAGAAATAGATGACCAGTCCTATTTTCCCCCTGAGGTGTATGCTCAAACTTGGCAGGGTTATACTACTCATACCATGCGTATGTTGTCTTGCATTGCTTAGTTTTTACATCATATACAAAATATTGAATGCCATCTGCTTAGTTTAGACATCATATATGTGATTGCCATCTGCTTACTTGCTTAGTACATAAATCATATATTTGAATTATATCATGCCATCATGTTTACATAGACAGCATGTATCTGAATTATGCCATGCCATCCCATTTAATAAAGACATCATATTAGTTATATCATCTCATCCTGTTTACATAGTCATCATATTTTGAATTTTGTCATTCTATCCGTGAATTATATCATGCCATCTGGTTTCCATAGACGGCATGTATGTGAATTATAGCATGCCAACCACTTTAATAGACACATCATATAGTTATATCATGTCATCCTGTTTACATAGTCATCATATTTTGAATTATGTCATTCTATCCTGTTTAGTTAGCCATCATATATGTGAAGTTGTGTCATGCTATCCTGTTTAGTTAGCTACCATATATTTGAAATTGTGTCATGCTATGATGTTTGATTAGACAACATAAATGTGAATTATTTCATGCCGTCTTTTATTCCCCACTAGCCATTGCACCTGTCTATCATACAATGTCTATACATTCAATTACTTTTCTTGTTTATCAACCATTTGAATTGGAGGGGGTGATGGCAGTATCTAAGGGAGTAAAAACACGGTCTTCAGAAAAGATAGTGCTACCTGTCGATGCAGATAGAACCACGGTTGTACTTGCCCAAGTACCAGCACCACCACACATAACCCAGACTCGTGCAGATTGTACCCCTACCCAGTTCGACAGACAATCGGCTACACCTCTTCTAACCCCAACCCTAGCAGATAGTAACCCAGTTCCAGTTGACACAGCATCGTCTCCACCATAGAGCACCCAAACACGAGCAGTTAGTAAGGCAACTACAGTGGCCAAAGCATGAGGACCACCACTCCGAACCCCAACTCAACGCTTAAAGTAGAAGAAGAATTCTCAGGTCAGGTTTCGTAGCTATGGTTCATACTCCTTTGCTCTTGCATCACTGTATTTACTCATACCAACTAATTTCAAATTTGAAGGATGCAATTGAAACTCCAAAGGTGCAACAGGTATGTTTTAAACCTGTTTCTTTAACTGGTTTGCTATTGTAACTTGCTCTATGTTGATTTCAGTTTCAATTGAATAAACAGTTATGTTCTCATGTCATGCTGTGTGGTTTCCCGCACTTATATTCTTTCTATGCTGCTTTGTCTTAAACAGATATGATTTGAACTGTCTCTATCTTGATTTGGCAACATACACTAGAATGATATAGACCATATAGTGACCATAGTGCATAGATATATGTTTGTTTCATGCTGTTATCATGTCCACCTTTCTACTGAACTGGTTTACCAAAATGAGTTTCATATACAACATGGTAAACCTATGATGTGTCTGCTTGTTTCTCTTTTAGAATGCGGACAAAATATTGGAGAAGAGTACTTCGTTATGCAATGTTAAAGGAAGTAATGCAGATAAGGTTCAAGATAGTGAGACATCCCTGTTGGTCTCCAAGAAAGCTGATAAAAACTATCTTGAAGATAGTGAGACCACCTCAAAGTCCTGTCTTGATGTAGTGTTCGAGTTACTGGCCACTACTGCTGGCACAAGCTCTTCGAACTCGCTGCCTGAATCAGTTCAACTTCTTGAGTCTCAACTTCAAGTTGAAAGACATCGATCATATATGCTGCGACAGGAAGCCGAAGGACTGAGGAAGTCCCTGCAGAATTCAGATGCATACTTTCTGGTGCAACAGCAAGCGCTGGAGGATTTAAGAGCCAAACAAGAGAAAGCTAATAAACTTGCCAAGCGTCTTGTCAGCATGGTGGGTATCCAGGATATTGTTTCTTGAGCTCTTCTAAAGTGGTTTCAGTTCTGGACTTGTTTTGCTGCCGCGTTTATTTGCACTGGCGGCCAATTTAGACGCCCGGTGTATGTAATATGCTGCTTTGTTCCCCATATTCGCACTGGTGGCGAACTTTGATGCCCAGTGGATGTAATATGTGTAATAGCCATAATAGCCTAGCGTAAGTTGCTTGCTTATTTTTTCCTTATTGTCTTGTTTATTTGTTTTGTTGTAGTCACTGTAGTTATTTTTCCGCGGTTTGCTAGTGGCCACAATAAACCATGGGCAACATACAGACCGTTGTAACCATGGTCCCGCTACCTGCTGTGGTGACCATGGGTCGTATGATCCATGGGCCTTCTACGGGCCATAGGATCCATGGACCTTCTACGGGCCGTAGAAACAATGGGCCTTCTATGGGCCGTAGAATCAATTGGCCTTCTATGGGCCGATCGATTGGCCAAACATGGGCCGTAGTGGACCGTAATATGGGCCGTAAATGGGCTAGAATCGTTAGTTTATGGCCTACTCATAACGGGCCCTTAATAGGCCGATATGTATAACGGGCTTAATTCTATCGACAGGCATAACGGGTCGTTAATGGGCCGTATGTGACGACGCTATGAAAACAGCCCAACAGATTAACGGGCCACAAAGGGGCCGACTGTAACCATGGGCTGGATTTGTCCCTCAAGCGGAACAGGCCAGTAACGGACCGTAAATAATCGAAGGCTGGAAATGAGCCCAAGAACAAATGGGACCTTAGAAGGCCAAAAGATAATATGGGCTGGAAATGGCCCAATGGAATAATGGGCCGTTAATGGGTGTAAAGCTATACACTGTTCATTATGGGCCAGTTTCACCACGGACCTTTAATGGGCCAAGAGTTCAAAGGGCCTCATATGGGCCGAAAGAAATCATGGGTTGTACATGGGCCGGAATTTACAACGGGCTAGAATCATATTGGATGGCCCAGTAGTGCCCAGATGGCACTACTGGGCCAAATTTGGATAGGCCATAACGGGCTGTGAGTTAGCGGGCTATAAATGGGCTATATGCGAACAAGCCGTTAACAGGCTTTCCATGAGCCGGCCCGCCACCTTTTGACCAAGTCAAACGGGCCGGCCTTTTGACCTGAATGGGCCACTGTTGGGCTGATCCACGTGTCAACGTATCATAGGCACGTCCCGTCCAATCGCTGGATGACATCTGCCCCAACGCGGAGTTGACACGTGTTTCTTTGGGCCAATGAGAATTTTACACGTGGAAAATCGTCATTGGTTGTTGCTTTTAACGGGTTATCGGATCCAAAACCGGACCCGATAGCTTAACGGCGACCCGTTACGGTGGATGCCACGTGTCGGTTACCCTTGATGAAAGCACTTCCATGACGCGCCATTTATCGTCATGGAAGTGGACGCTTCCGTGATGATAATTTTGGTATTGTCATGGAACACTTCTACGACAACACAGATATGACTATCTTGATTCTGTCATAAAATCGTCATGGATGTACATGCATGACAAAAAATGTGACCTCCTGTGACAAACATGTATCATCACGGAAGTGTTTTTTTTGTAGTGTAGTCAGTGGTGGTGGCGCCCGGTGGTCACGCCGGCGACGCACGGTTGCCGATAAGTGGCTTGAGAGCCCACCTGGCTATCTGATAGCCTGCAAGTGCTCATGTTTTAGTTGCAGCCTTTTCGAAATAAGAGTATCGACTCCCATGCAACACATGCAATTGTCTTGGTTTCTTGTAGAGAATTATAATGATGTGACTCCAAGTTAATGGCAGTCCGATGCAAAGCAAATACAGAGGTGGAAATATTGCAGGTGAAAGGTGACTAAAATAAAATTGCAAGATTAAAATAAAAGAGACAGAGAGTAATGAAGCTTTTGTGAATCAATAAGGCGAAGGCATTCTCGGGGATTCCAGATTCCCCGTATGTATTTAACGTAACATATAATAAATCATAGTTCTAGGTTCAAATTTCTAATCCACTTTTCGTGCTTCTACGAGTTGGCGGAGCCTATACAGATACATGCATACATGCAACAGCCACATATCACATATTCCACCACTATTCCTCCCCACATTCAGGTTTCGGGAACGGTGATTTAGGGTCTCCCATGTGGACGCAGCTAAAGGTGGTCTCCGATAGTCCCCTATAGGATGGTCAGGCAAGGAGGGAGATAATCTTTGTTACCATAGTACCTCTTGAAACCCACCATTGCACCGCAATATAATCATTCGTCCATGAAGGCAAATGTTGAGTGGTCGACTTCACTTAACATCGAGAAGGTTATTAACATAAAGATGCAAAAAGGATGCCAAATCCTATCGGCATCCAACACCTAAACATTTGCTATGGTTCCTCCTTATCCCCGCGAACTAGTGGGTATACTCGGACCTGAGAACAACAAGCATCAAAGGGTAAATCATGGTAAATATAGATGAATGATGCAAGTAATACAAGTATGAATCCACTATGGTTTTCTATTACAAAGAGATGAAGGGGGTATGATGGCGATGGAGATGGTTGATGTCGTAGTCCTCTTGATGGAGATGATGGTGTAGCGGAGTCCTTCTATTAATTCCCCCTCTGGATCCCTTATGGAGGCTAGGGTTCTTGGTTCTCGTGAAGTTTTTTATCTCTTTGTGCGTCTGCTTCCCGATCCGAAGGTAGGGGGTAACATTGTTGACCAAGCGGTAGCGACTGGTATGAGCGCTCATGTGTGTCCGCTTACTGCTCTGGTAGGGCCAACGTGTGAAGGGGGTGGTTTATACGCATTGTGTCCCACGGGCACCAACCAGGCAGGTCCGCGGCGGCAAGGATCTGGGCAGGGAAAGCCCAGGTAAAAGCGATACATAGCGCTCGGGCATGTAACACGGCGACCTGGACGCACGCAAACAAAGCCGTATTGCCAAGCCCTACACAACTCCACACGTCAATGTCGGGCATGCAACATGCCTACTCAGGCGCACGCGCGCGCCAGGTGAGCCCGGGTTCGTGAGGCATTGCATCAAAGCGAGGTGAAGGACCCGGGCCCGAGTCCATGTGCGATAAAGACCGATAGCTTAGAAGGCTCAGACCTAACCAATTTCTTGGTTGCATCGGACCCATATGTGCAGCGGACTCGGCTCAAGGGACGCGCCTCGATGGATCAACGCTAGCGTTTATTGTCTTTTTTATTCCGCGCTTCTCTCCCATCGCCACCCAAACCAACGTGCCACCCAAAACCAATGTTCATGCCTGACCTCTCCGACACCGAGGTCGTGTCTAAGTGCGGCTAGTACGAACAAGTACTTGCCATGATCCATGGGTAGCTGTCTCTGTTTTGTTAGCGTATCCGTTGCTTCTTGGTGTTTGTTCCCATATGCATTGTTATTCATGCTAATACCCTTTGGGAATATTTTATAAAACGAACATTTATTAAACATGCTGCCCATAGATTGCTTAACTTCCTAGCTATAGTTGGTCTTTGCGCCAAGGGTGCAATGGGTCATCTAGTTCAAATTAAAACATGCATAGAGTTCATCCAAAAGGCACCACATTGATCAAGTTTGATCCAAAATCATCACAACGTAGCATGTCTTATGTCGTGGATCGTTCCCTACCAAAGGCATGTTTTGTGCTCATCACCTCCAAAGAAAACATCACCACGCCCATGGGCAACACCACCACCTCCATTGTGACGCCCCCGACTTAATCGTGCACTAATCATACACACAAACATGCACGATCAAGCACAGGGACTCACGGGAAGATATCACAACACAACTCTAACACAAATAAACGGAGATCCACAATATTACAGACCAGGGATCACGAAGATCCGAATACATAAGTCAGTCATACAAATATTATCTGAGTACAGACATAGTTAGACAAGTTTTGCCTTAAGAAGGCTAGCACAAACAACGGCTCTAGATCGAAAGGCATTGGCCTCCTGCCTGGGAGCCTCCGATCCTACTCCTGGTCGGCTGGCTCGATCCAGTAGTACGTACCGTCTGGACCCTCCTGGTAGTAAGCTCCGGCTGGGACATCTGGCTCCTAGACTCCATCGTCTGATGTATCATCAAGGTGGGGTATGGGGAAAAGAGAAAGTAAAGCAACCGTGAGTACTCATCTGAAGTACTCAGCAAGCAAGGATCTATACTACATATGCAACATTATCAATGGAGAAAGGCTGTATATGTGGACTGGGCTGCAGAAATGCCAGAATAGAGAGCAGGCCTAGTCCTATCAAAGACTAGCATCTTCACGAAGCCATCATCTTGCAGCAATAGAAGAGAGTAGAATAGCATTTTATTTAGCAAACATGTTGAAGCAAGCCCAGAGATCCTTCCTCGACTCCCAAGCGAGAAAGCGATCTCGAAGCTTCAATTAAGTAACAAGTATCCAGTTCAAGTAGCAGATCGGGATACACAAACTAAGCATACTTTACCGTAGGACCGGCTATCGATAGATTATTCATCCCTGCAGGGGTGCACTACTGTTACCCAACACGCTCGATCACCTCTGGCCGGACACACTTGCTGGGTAATGCCCGGCCTCGGGAGATCAACACGAAGCAGCGCCCTACCTAGGCTCAGCAGAGAGGGCAGCACGCCGGACTAACCTATGCACCCAGAGGTCTTGGGCCATCACCCTGGGCACCCTGCGCATTGCGAGACTGGCCGGGGTGCAGGCGCGACACTGAACTCGTCAGTGAAGTATCCAGCCCAATCCCGACAATCAGCCCGCACGGTGAATCGTGACGTCTGATGAGCTTTCGGGAGAAACGTACATCGTAGAGGGCCCCATAAACCATTATCCCGCGTGGTGGTAGTGCGTATAGGGCACATCGACCCACTCAGATCACACACCCAAATCCAATAGGCTCATTTAGTATCACGTGGAGACAATCAGAGTTTCTGATGCTCCGCCACAATATCACACTCGAGTGCCCTTCCGGCACACCCGACATCATAGATCCCCAGCGGGTACCCATCAGGGTCGACCCGCCTGTAACAAGGGTCAAATAACTGTGTGGTCATAACATCAAGGGGGAAACCCGAGGAATCACCCTCGGTGGATTCCACTCGATGAAAACATCAGGGTGAACGTATGAGGCATCACCCTCGAGGTTCACTCTGAGGGGTTGCACGACAGAGTCGTATCAGAAGTGGAGAAGGAGGAATCACCCTCGATGACCACGACCGAACAGCTATGCTG
Organism: Thinopyrum elongatum; assembly: GCA_011799875.1. Taxonomy (NCBI): domain Eukaryota; kingdom Viridiplantae; phylum Streptophyta; class Magnoliopsida; order Poales; family Poaceae; genus Thinopyrum; species Thinopyrum elongatum. Next base: position 212,596,261 of record CM022301.1, on the reverse strand, counting down.
TAGAGTATTCATCAGGAGTGCGTTACGAGGTATCACCCTCGGCACTCGAGAGTAGCTATGCAGAGTCGTACAACTAAGGGGTGAAGTGATGTGTCGGTCTCTGGTCGACGATCACATTGATCGAGTCATGGATGATCAAGCAGGGGCAACAAGGGTAAGGTGGTGGGGTCACTTATAGTTCAATACCAACCTATACTAAACAGTTTATCATAAGCAGGTAAGGTAACAATGAACAGGTTACGAAAGCAGGCTATGCATCAGAATAGGAGCATACATTAACAGTAGCAAAATCTAATGCAAGCAGAAGAATTGGAATGGCGATATCTGGATGCTCAAAGGGGGGGGGGGCTTGCCTGGTTGCTCTGGCAAGAAAGAGGGGTCGTCAACGGGCTGCTCGTCTGTAGTGTAGTCGTACCCAGCTGCAGCGTCGTCGGTCTCGGCGTCTATCAAGAGAGAAGGAGGGGGAGAGAAACAATAAATTCATGGCAATAATGCAATCAGTATGTATGACATGCCTAAATGATATGCCGGGGTGTTCTACTACCTAACTAAATGATTTAGTTAATTTAGGAATTTATCCGGATTTATTTAATTAAAGTTGGGCACTATTCATTTATCGAAATTGGTCTAAAAGTTCAATGTTCATCTAGCTAGGGGCATCTGACAAGAATACGGAGGGCGTATTCGGGTTCGTATCGAAATTCTGAGCAACTTTCATGTTTAAAGTATTTTTATCGGAGTTACGGTTTATTTTATATGGTTTTCAAAAGTTTTTATTAATTTCTGGAATTTAATTACTTATTTAAATTCAACATTTATCCAAAACAATGAAAAGTGATGTCAGCATGACCTAAGCATGATGTCAGCAGGTCAACTCTGGCTGACCAGAGTCAAACCTGACAGGTGGGTCCAGTGGGACCCACATGTCAGTGACCCAGCTAATTAACTAGGGTTAATTTAAACTAACTAATCTAATTAGCAGGTGGGGCCCAGTAGTCAGTGTCTGTTCAGGATTTTAATTAACTAATTATCTATTTATTTAAATTCGTTTAAATGGCCGGGCCCCACATGTCATAGACTGGGGCGGCCACGTCAGCAGTTGACCTGGTCAACGGGTCAACGGGACCCACCCGTCAGCTGCACAGGGGGTTCCACGTCAGGCCACGTCAGCGATGGCCGGCGACTCGCCGGAACCTCGCCGGCGAGCGCGTTTCACGGCGGTGCGGCCTCGGGTGTGGTCGGATTTCGCGCACAGGGTACCATTTTGGGTGCCGTTAGGCACGTTCGAACGGCAAGACGACGATGCGTCGGATGGCGGCGGTCGGAGCAGTTGGGGTGGTCGGGGGCGAGCGCTACGACGACAATGGCGGACGGTGGTGTTCGAGTGTGGTGGCGAACGGCGTTGTGGTGTGTTTGCGAGTAAGCCAAGACGCTAGGCGTGGCTTACGCGGTGCGGCGAGCGTGATGGACATGGGCACGGGGCCCAATGGTCACCGGAAGCACGCCGGCGATGAGCTATGCGGCGGCGCGTATCGGGCACGAGCGAGGCGACGACGCTACGGGGCTTGACAGAGCATGAGGAGGGGTGCAACAGGTCCGCCCGGACGTGCTGAGCACGATCCCGAGCTCGCTTGAGCTCAATGGGCAGCGAAGGCACGGCCACGAGCACGACGGAGGAGGCAGAGGCACGGCAATGGCGGCGAGCGGGCTAGGGGCAAATGCAGCCGCGGAAAGAAGTAATGGAAGGAGGGAGGAGCTCACCGAGCGGCCAAGAAAGGCCCGTGCGAGCTTAGGAGCAGTAGAGGTCGACGGAGACGATGGCGGGCGCCGGCGACCGAGAAGGAGAGGCGAGGTCGATCCCGAGCGTGCGGTCGTTTCTGAGCGTGATGACGAGGCGCAGTCAAAGCAGACGAATGAGGCGGAGTTGTAGGACGCGTCGGCGGGGCGAACGGGAGACGGTGGCCGCGCAGTTCAACCGCCGCCGTCCGCCTAATGGCGATGCCACGTCAGCCTAAACACGCGTCAGCCGCCGGAGCTAATAAGGGCCACCGGGGTTGCCCGTCTGGCCAACTCCGGCCACCGTTCTCTGCGCAGTTTGGCCCGGCGCGTTCCTGAGAGTGAGCCATGCCATTTGGTGGTGGTTAGAGGCGTGGGGCGGGTCGGAATCGAGCTCAGCCCCGGCCATGGCGGCGGCGGCGTTTGGTGGTCGCGCGGGGCGGCGTTTTAGCCCGAACCAGAAGAAACGAGGAGGCGCACTAGACACCTGCGGGCTCTAGTAGGGTCTTGGCGCAATCGAGGCAAACGGGCGAGCTCGGGGCAATGCGCGCAGTAGCAATGGCGGAGGCCAGCGCACGGTAACAGCAGCCGCTGGCTAGCGTGTAACCCGGAGCGCAGAGAGAGAGAGAGAGGAGCTGATGGTGGTGCTCACATCGTTGTCGGGGAGCGTTTGGGGAAGCCGGGGTTGCCGGGGAGGAGCGGATTGATGGCGCGAAGCAGCGTTGACCCGAGGTAGAAGAAGGGGCGATGGCGAGGTTGGCATGGTCTGCAGCTCGAACGGCTCCTCCAGGAAGAAGCGGTCGACGGTGGCGAAGCAGGCGGGCATGGTTGGGTGGCGAGAAACGGTCAGTGACTGCGAGCTTCACGACGGCCAGTCCATGGCGGCGTCGGGTGAGGAAGTAGAGAGGGAGGGAGGAAGAACGGGGCGGCTAGGGTTTGTCCACGGGGGCGGGGGGGCCTTAACCGACCAGGGACGGGCGCAGCGACGCGCTGTCGTGCGGGAGAAGGGGGGGGCCAGCGCGGCGAGCTCTGCAGAGGCAACAGCGGCGCGCGCGGGTGAACAGGGGAAGGGGACGGGGGGGTGTTGGGCTGGGCCGGCACGGTGTTGGGCAGGCCGGTAAGTGCACAGTGTCACTTTAATCTCTTCCTCTTTTCTTTTCTGTTTAGTTATTCTTATTTTCTGTTTTGTAATTAGTTAGGCCTCAAAATGACTTTTGTAAAATATGGCACTTGTGCCATTAAATGCTAGGCATTATCTACTACTGCCAAAAATTGGTTTGGAGACAAACGGAGTTCACACAATTTTTATATTAAATAAAATGTATTAAACCTTGTTGTTTTGGTAATGTTAGAGCCACCTAATTAATTTATTAATTGTTGGTTACAGTTTTAGAATGGTCTCTGGAATATTTGTTATTTACTGAACATTTTAGTTTCTGTGTTGAACAACTTTAATTATCACTTTTAATTTGAATTTCCATTTGAATTTGAATTTGAAAAGGAATATGTTACTAATGAGGATTAAGCACTGTTGATCATGATGACATGGCATTATCAAAAGGGTGATTACTGTAGCTTAATACATGGCGTGTTACAAATCTCCTCCACTAACAAGAATTCTCGTCCCGAGAATTAAGAGGTAGAAGGAAAAAGTTCGGGGCATTCCGCACGAAGATTATCCTCACGTTCCCAAGTGGCTTCATCTTCAGTATGATTTCACCACTGCACTTTGAGGAACTTGGTAACCTTCTGACAGGTCCGATGTTCAGCTTCATCGAGAATGCGGATTGGATGCTCCTTATAAGATTGGTCATCTTGCAATTTGAGCACCTCGTGATCCACTGCTCGGTGCGGAGATTCCTTGAAGCATTTACGAAGTTGCGACACATGGAATACGTCGTGGATATGAGAGAATTGCGGCGGCAACTCCAATTTATATGCCACCTGACCACGTCTTGCAACAATGCGGAAAGGACCAATGTAGCGCGGAGCTAGCTTGCCCTTGATTCCAAAACGGTGAGTGCCCTTCATAGGGGTGACACGTAGATAAGCTTGATCACCAGGTTGATAAGTCAAACCCCATCGTTTGCTATCATAGTTGCTCTTCTGGCGGTCCTAAGCCGCCTTGAGATTTTCCCGGACAATACGAACTTGTTCTTCGGTGTTCTTGAATAATATCCGGACCCACGAGCGGTCGTTCCCTAGTTTCTGACCAATTCAGAGGGGTTCGACACTTACGTCCATATAGTACTTCGAAGGGGGCCATTTTCAAGCTGGCTTGATAGCTGTTGTTATAAGAGAACTCGGCATACGGGAGAGATTCTTCCCACTTCTTACCGAAAGAAATAACACAAGCTCGAAGCATGTCTTCAAGCACTTGATTAACTCGCTCGACTTGGCCTTGGGATTGGGGGTGATAAGCTGAACTCCAGGTAATATGAGTTCCCATAGCTTCTTGGAAACTTTCCCAGAACTTTGAGGTGAAAAGACCGCCACGGTCCAAACTGATCTCCTTCGGAATGCCGTGGAGTGAAACAATTATGGAGATATATAACTCTGCTAACTGACTAGCAGTGATCGTCTCTTTGACAGGCAGAAAGTGTGCAACCTTAGAGAGTTGGTCGATGACTACAAGAATAGCATCGTGACCCTTCTGTGACCTGGGAACTCCAGTAATGAAATCCATTTGAACCTTATCCCATTTCCATAAAGGAATAGGTAACGGTTGCAGAATTCCAGCAGGCTTCTGATGTTCTGCTTTAACGCGACGACACACATCACATTCAGCAACATAGCGAGCAATATCCTGCTTCATTCTAGACCACCAGTACCTTTGTCGGAGATCACGATACATCTTGGTGCTACCCGGATGAATAGACAGCGGGGTATCATGGGCCTCCTTCATGACTTTGTCAGTCATAAGCTCGAAGCGAGGTACCACAATGCGGTTTCTGAAATACAAGGTTCCATCTTCAGATAGCGAGAAATCCCTGTACTTTTCAAGGTGAAGATTTTTCTTCATCAGATCAACTTCAGCATTTTAGCTTGCGCATTCTTAACAACTTTCTCAAGATCTGGTTGTATCACAAGGTTATTATGAGAACCCTGTGGAACAATCCGCAGATTCAGCTTGCACAGTTCTTCAAAAAGACAAGGTTGAGCTCGCCTAACCATGAGGTTGTCGCAATAGGACTTGCGGCTTAAGGCATCAGCCATCACGTTAGCCTTGCCAGGGGTATAGGATATACCCAAATCATAGTCCGCAATGGCCTCCATCCATCTTTGCTGACGGAGGTTTAGAGATAGTTGAGTGAACAAGTACTTCAGACTTTTATGATCCGTGTAGATCTCGCAACGATTACCGAGAAGGTAATGTCGCCACAACTGCAATGCATAGATCACAGCAGCTAGTTCTAGATCATGTACCGGATAATTTTCTTCATGCGGACGCAACTGTCGAGAGCCGTAAGCAATCACTTTACGCTCTTACATTAGGATACAGCCTAATCCTTCACGGGATGTGTTGGGGATATTACTACTGGGTATAAACCGGCCAGGAGAGGCCGGGTTATCCCCATAATGAGTTATTATACTTGAAGCCCACTTGGACAAAGATGGAGGCGCTTCATGAAGGCCCGGGGCCCAACGGCGGATTAAGGCCTGTAGACATAAACCGACATTGATATGTAAACTTGTGTTATAAGATAGAAAGAGTAGAGACCGAGCCGGACATGTTCATGAGCCGGCCTCGGGATCCTGTAAACCGACGGGCATCAACCCATGTATATAAGGGGACAACCCGGCGGCGGTTTGAGGGGAGACAGACGACAACTCGAGAGCCAGGCATAGCGGATTCGCTCCCTGGTCATCGAAACCCTAGAAATTCCACAACAACTGGATTAGGCCTTCACCTTCACCGCAAGGGGCCGAACCAGTATAAACTCTCTGCGTCCCTTGTCCGCTTTAACCCCTTTAAGCTAACCCGTCGCGATGGCTCCACGACTAAGTCCTTTCTCTAGGACATCTGCCGTGAACAAACCACGACAGTTGGCGCCACCGTGGGGCTCTCGCAGGATGGTTTCGAGTTCTTAGAGGGAAGCTTCGAAGGACTCAAGGGATACACTGTGGGCTGGATGACCAAAAGTCGTCGCGGCAAGCTCTACATCGACGATGCAGGCTGGGGCCCCAAGGCCGGCTCGATTGAGTACGGGTACCGGGTCCCCTTCGGCGGCATTCACGTGTTCATTGGCAAGACTGGCGAACCAGGCCCTGAGCCAGACATCTGCACCGACATCGTCGAAACGGCTCAGCGTGTGAGGTCTGCCCGGGTTAAGCCTGTCATGAAGCATGCCTTCGTGGGAGTCATCCACGAAGTGGAATCTGAAGATGGATCGGAGTATGATGGCGAAACCATTGTTTATTCCGGTGATGAGTCATCTACTGGAGAGACCGAGTCATTGTACCAGCTGCAAGATGGCCGGTTTGGTGGTTGTTCCGATGGCGACAGTATTCCGGACTCTCTCGACCCGCCAAGCCGGGTTGCGATCTTCATGACCGGGACGCAGTCAGCACCACAATCTTCGACCGCTGCGGCGATGATCTCCGGTTCAGCAGCGGCGACGGCCGCTGGGGCAGGAGGCCCTGCGCCATCACCGGCTCAGGCTCTGTCCGATTTATTCGACACCTTGGCAGCACTGTTAGCGGTCGAAGTCCGCCCGGCGGATCAGGAGCGGCACAACGCAAAAGTGGCAAAGGTGAAGGATCAGATAGCCCAAGCCAAGGTGGATTTGGCAGCTGAAAACACCAGGATGGCTGCAGAGCGGGCCGAGTTAGATGCACAGGCCTATCGGCTTACGTTGGATCAGAACGAGTCCAATGATGTAATGAGGAGAAGGTACCGGTCTCACCTGCCTCCGGTTTATGAAGCCAGGAATCTCTTCAATACGCCAGGGGCCGGAACCAGCAACCAGCCAGTGGTAAACCGGGTAGAAGCGCCTGGAACGGGGACGCCGGTTCAGCCGCGCGCAATGGATCCGCCTCTTCAGAATAACCCATCCCAGCATGTGCCCACGCCTCAGGGTCATTATTCCAACCCCTTGGATAATATAGTCGCGGCCGCTTCATGATTGGCAGCCCTTCCGGTCGATGGTGAGTCCCTTGTAGCGGTGGAGACGCGACGGGCTAGGGAGCTCCTTCAGACAGCTTTGACTCAGCAACAGGCTTATTCGTACAGTCGCGAGAGGATTCATTCCACCCCCCACCCAAGCCGGAGTTACAGCAGGCATGTTGATGAACCGGCTGTGTCTAGCAGTGCCCGCAATCGTAATCCGTTACGAGGCCATAACCCGGCGGGTGGCGGTGTTGATGCTCAGGATGTGGTGGACCGTGCTAGGGCACGTCGAGAGGCTGAGTTAGCAGCACAGAACGCGGCCCGTTAGCTTACTCCGGTTCGTCCAACAACTCCGGTGGAACCAGGGGTTACCTCCAGCTCTTTGGGGGTGCCGTGTCTCGTCCCAGCATTACGCAATGTACGGCTGCCCAAGGACTTCAAGGGCCCACGTAAAGTGCCGAATTACACTGCCGATTTATCCCCCGAGTCGTGGGTGGAGAGTTATGAGATGGCGATGGAGATGCTGGACGTAGATGATGCGGCATGTGCTAAGTACTTCACCATGATGTTGGAAGGGACAGCTCGCACTTGGTTGAAAAACCTACCAGCTAACTCCATTGGGTCATGGGCCGAGCTAAGAGCCCGGTTTATTCAGAATTTCAAAGACACGTGCAAGCAGCCCATGTCAATTATGGATTTAGCTGCCTGTGTCCAGGAGGAAGGAGAATCAACAACCCATTGGGTGCGCCGGGTTTCAGAGATTTTGCATTCATCGGACCGCATCAACGCTGATACGGCCGTTTTGACGTTGGAAGGCAATTGCCGGTTTACGCCTCTTAAGTTGAAGCTGGGACGGCTCAAACGCCATTGCAATGACATGGGGATGCTTATGGCAGCTCTGGTGAAATACGCTGACTCTGATAGTACCAAGGACCCTGAATCTGATGATGACAAGACAGGAAAGGGAAAGAAGGGTGGCAGCACCAAAGGGCAGCAGCATAACTCGGCGGGGCATGGAAACAGCGGTAAACGTAAAGCGGATAACAGTTCAGATTTTGTAGCTAATACCAACACGCAGGGTAATGGTCAGCATCGGAAGGGTAAACCGCCCTCGCGTGGAAGAGAACCAAGTCCCAATCCGGAGTGCCTGAATTACCTGTTGAACCAGCCCTGCCCAAAGCACGGATTGCGGGACAAGCCAGCCACGCACCTCTGGAAGGATTGTTATATTATGCGAGAATTCAAAGATTCAGATTTTTTCCAGAATGATAATGGACCGGCTGGCAGTTCAGGCCCCGGGTCTCATGGTCCGGGTTATGGTAGAGGCAGTTCCGGTTCAGGGTTCCATGGTAATCAAAGCGGACATGGCAATCAAGGCAATCAAGGCAACCAAGGTGGTTATAATCATCAGGGGAACCAACAGCAGCAGCAGCAGTCGGGTTACCAGAGCAACCCAAAGCAGTTAAACAGTGGACAGTACCATGTCTTCACCACTACCCTGTGCAAGCGCGATCAGAAGCTTCATAAAAGGGCAGTGAACTCCGTTGAACCGGCGGTGCCCCGTTACTTACGCTGGTCTGAACAGCCCATTGTGTGGAGTCGAGAGGATCATCCACCTCGGGTTGATAATCCGGGTCATCTGGCGTTGGTGGTGGCACCTCAGGTGGGAGGTTACAAGTTCACTAAAGTACTCATGGATGGGGGGAGTAGTATCAATATCCTTTATTATGAAACCTTCCGTCGCATGGGGTTAACAGATAAAAATCTTAAACCGTCCAGCACGGTCTTCCATGGTGTGGTACCTGGTAAATCGGCGTATCCGGTCGGTAAGATAGCTCTGGAGGTTGCTTTTGGTGATGAGCATGATTCAAGATCAGAAACATTAACCTTTGAAGTGGTGAAAATCAAGAGCCCGTATCATGCCCTGTTTGGGCGGCCGGCTTATGCTAAATTCATGGCGAGGCCCTGTTATGTCTATCTGCAGCTCAAGATGCCGGGTCATAAGGGGACCATCACGGTACATGGGAGTCTTAAGATCGCTTTGGAATGTGAAGAAGGTGATGCGGCTTATGCGGAGTCGGTTTGTGCAACAGAGGAGTTGAAGTTTTACAAAGACAATGTTGATCCGGCAGATATGACTTCCTTGAAGAAGCCAACTACAGAGCATGATCCGGCCTTGAAGTTTAAGTCGGCTGATGAGACTAAGCTGGTTGATTTCATTCCTGGCGATTCATCCCAGTAGTTCAGCATCAGCGCTACCTTGGATCCGAAATAGGAAAGCGCGCTCATCGAGTTCATCCGTGGGAACAGGGACATCTTTGCGTGGAAGCCTTCTGACATGCCAGGTGTACCGAGGGAACTCGTTGAGCACACTCTTAATGTTGATCCCAAGTTAAAACCGGTCAAGCAGTTTCTCCGCCGGTTCAATGAAGAAAGACGAAAGGCTATTGGTGAGGAAGTGGCCAGGCTCTTGGCAGCTGGCTTTATTGTGGAGGTATTTCATCCTGAGTGGTTGGCTAATCCGGTGCTAGTACTTAAGAAAAACGGCACTTGGCGTATGTGTGTGGACTACACAGATTTGAACAAGGCTTGTCCAGCGGATCCTTTTGCCCTCCCTCGTATTGATCAAATCATTGATGCTACGGCGGGTTGCGAGCGTTTGAGTTTTCTGGATGCGTATTCTGGCTACCATCAGATCAAAATGGCAGTTAAGGACCAGGAGAAGACAGCTTTCATAACTCCCTTTGGAGCCTTCTGCTATGTGTCTATGCCCTTTGGGCTAAAGAGTGCCCAGGCGACTTATCAGCGCTGTGTGCAGAACTGTCTTCATGATCAGATCGGCCGCAATGTTCATGCTTATGTGGATGATATTGTGGTGAAATCCAGAGAGAAGAAGACATTGATAGATGACTTGAAGGACACCTTTGATAACCTCCGAGTTTATATGATGATGCTTAATCCTGCCAAATGTGTCTTTGGTGTACCTGCAGGCAAGCTTTTGGGCTTTTTGGTGTCTAACAGGGGCATTGAAGCTAATCCGGAGAAAATCAAGGCCATAACTTCTTTGGCTAAACCGAAGTGCATCAATGATGTTCAACGCTTGGCAGGCCGGATTGCAGCCTTGAGCCGGTTTATCAGTCGCCTCGGGGAGAAGGCTATCCCTTTATATCAGATGCTGAAGAAGACAGACAATTTCGTCTGGAGCGCCGCCGCCAATGAAGCGTTTGAGGATTTAAAGCGGCAGCTAGCCGAGCCGCCTGTCCTTGCTGCTCCTGTTGATAAAGAGCCTTTCCTGTTATATGTGGCTGCCAATGCCCGGACAGTTAGCGTGGCTATTGTGGTGGAGCGCAAGGAGACCGGAAAGGAGTATCCGGTTCAACGGCCGGTTTATTACATCAGTGAGGTACTTATTGAGTCTAAGCAAAGGTACCCACATTGGCAGAAGCTGGTGTATGGAGTTTTTATGGCAAGCCGAAAGCTTAAGCAATATTTCCAGGGTCATCCCATCACTGTGGTCAGCTCTGCTCCTTTGGGGGAAATAATCCGGAACAGGGAAGCGACTGGCCGGATTGCCAAGTGGGCCATTGAGCTTGGACCTCACGGGTTAAATTATGTGCCTCGGACGGCAATCAAATCACAAGCATTGGTGGATTTCATCAATGATTGTACAGAGTTACAGGTGCCAGAAGAGAAGCCGGATCATACTTATTGGACTATTCATTTTGATGGGTCCAGGCAATTGGAGGGCTCGGGGGCTGGAGTCGTATTAACCTCCCCACGAGGTGATAAGTTTTGTTATGTTCTCCGTTTAATGTACCCTTGCACTAACAATGCAGCTGAATATGAGGCCTTACTCCACGGTCTTCGGATGGCTAAGGAGATGAATTTGAGACGGGTTAAGTGCTTCGGTGACTCGGACCTGGTGGCTCAGCAAGTGTCTGGTACTTGGGATTCTAAGGATCCGCTCATGGCTGCATATCATCGAGAGGTGGATATTGTTGCAGGTCACTTCAAAGGCTATCAGGTTGATCATGTGGACCGGCGGAAGAATGAAGCGGCGGACGCTTTAAGCCATTTGGGTTCACAGCGTAAGCCGGTTCCACCCAACGTCTTTTTGGATGTGCTGCATAATCCGTCGGTTAAACTTCCCACAGAGGAGGATCTGGCTGTTCCTGATCCGGAGGCTCAATTGTTGGCAGCACTTCATGTTATTCCGGATTGGACCGTCCCGTATCTGGCATACATGAACCGGGGCGAGTTACCAGAGGATGAGACTTTGGCCAGACAGATAATCCGGCGATCCAAGTCAATGACTATTGTCAATGGCGAATTACATCACTGCAGTGTAACAGGGGCGTTTCAACATTGTGTATCTCCGAAAGAGGGCCGTGAGATCCTGCGTGAGATCCATGAAGGGGATTGTGGTCACCATGCCGGTTCAAAGTCCCTGGTAGCTAAAGCTTTTCGTCACGGTTTTTATTGGCTGACGGCTCATGCTGATGCGGAAGACTTGGTGAAAAAGTGCGATGGTTGTCAGAAGTTTTCACGCCGAGCTCATGTTCCGGCCCAGGAATTGAGGATGATTCCAATTACTTGGCCGTTTGCAACTTGGGGGCTGGATATGGTTGGGCCCTTTAAGAGATCCAAGGACAAGAAGACCCACCTTTTGGTGGCGGTTGATAAGTTTACTAAGTGGGTGGAGGCAGAGCCAGTCAGTAAGTGTGATGCAGCTACGGCGGTTCAATTCATCAAGAAGGTGATTTTCCGGTTTGGCTTTCCGCACAGCATTATAACTGATAATGGTACTAATCTGTCCAAAGGTGCTATGAAAGAGTTCTATCAGCGTGAGCACATCAGGCTTGACGTATCTTCAGTGGCTCACCCCCAATCTAATGGTCAAGCGGAGAGAGCCAATCAGGAGATCTTGAGAGGCATCAAGCCCCGGCTTATGGTTCCTTTGCAACGGACGCCGGGTTGTTGGGTGGAGGAGTTACCTTCTGTGTTATGGAGCATCAATACCACGCCCAACAGGTCTACGGGTTACACACCTTTCTTCATGGTCTACGGAGCAGAGGCGGTTCTCCCGAGTGACATCCGTCATGACTCGCCTCGTGTGGCGGCTTATGTTGAAGCTGATAATGAGAAGGCACGGCAGGAAGCACTTGACCTGTTAGATGAGGAGCGTGACATTGCAGCAGCCAGTTCGGCGATTTATCAGCAAGATCTGCGTCGTTATCACAGCCGCCGGGTTAGAACCAGAACTTTTCAAGAAGGTGATCTGGTGCTCCGACTCATCCAGGATCAGACGGATATGCACAAGTTATCCCCGCCTTGGGAAGGACCCTTTGTGGTCAGCAAGAACCTGCACAACGGGTCATACTATCTAATCGATGTTCGAGAGCACAAAGACTCACGTAAATCAGAGGAGGAGACCCACCGGCCATGGAATATCGCTCATCTACGGCCTTACTATACCTGAGCCCTAGGCTCTGCTATGTACATAGTTATGACAATGTATATATTATGATCAATATAGTAAACCGAAGCCTCAGCTAAAGCGGGGTATCTATTGTTTTTTCTTACATCAGGTGTGGTTACATGGAGATTTCTGCTTATAAAGCGGCGTCCTGTTTATCCCTTGATTCGTCTTATCAAGCCATATATATAAATCACTTGGGGGCTTGGTCGTATTCGAACCTTAGCTACACCCCTTGATAGGCACAAGGCCACCAGAAAAATCACTTGGGGGCTTGGTCATATTCGAACCATAGCTACACCTCTTGATTGGCTCAAAGCCAAAAAGAAAAATTACTTAGGGGCCAAAGAGAGTGTTCCAGAAGAACAACTCAAACAAAGGCACCCACTGAGCACAGCTCAAAATATTGCTTGGGGATTCTTTGCTATCGCAATGAACAAAGAATCTACACTTGTAATAGGCTATCAAGCCACGGCTTGGAAGCCTGGTGTATACACCTAAAACCCCGGGTTAGCCTGCCTTTTTTAAGTAAGTCACTCCGTCCAGGTAAACCTGGTATGACCCGTCGAACTTCGACAAGTCAATCTCATAAGACCCTGAACTTGTCAAAGTTAAAACAACGATTGGTTAAAGATTGAGGTCCATCTTAAAAGGCTTTGTAAAATGGTTCAACTCAGCGGCCTGGCAGCCCATGAAAAGCCTCGAATTTGGGGCCTGGCAGCCCGTGAAAAGCCTCGACTACAAGTTTTCATATGCTTTTATTTGCCAAGTTTTTTCTCCTTTGATGAGATTTATGATGATTTTGGTAAACCGATGTTAATCAACCCGGCTCGGCTTGCAACTACAAGTTGTCAGTACATGATTAGTCATATTCCGGTGCTTATTAACCCGGTCTGGTTTTGACTATAAGTCGCCAGTATTATATATGAGTAATCCGGTGTTTTTCACAACCCGGTACGGGTTTATCATAAACCGGCACAATATGGAAGGAGTTATCAATACTCATGTTTGGGGTATCGCCCTTACTACAAAAGTTGGTCAACCCATGATGTGATTCAATGTAACAGGTATCATTTATTTTCATATTTGATTATTTTTAACAGCCTTGTTTATAAACCCAGGCTATATGCTTGGGCATCATGACCCGTCCGGTGGTAAACCGCCAGGACAAGTTCAACCTTTTGTATGCAGGAACAGCCTGAATAAATCGCTCTGGATTATGAACATCATATATCTTAAGCATGGTGAATTAACAGTATCAAGCAAAGAAAATATGCACGATGGCATAGCAGACCAAGTGTTTAAACTAGCCTATTACAAGGCGTTTCAGTGCCCAAAAGAATAATTGTTTTTTGGCAAGTATTGCAGCACGCGGAGGGTTAAATCAGCCTCCGGATCATGACTCGTCACCGGGCTGCCCTGACGGTTGTGGATCACCTTGCGCCGGTTCATCCTCTTCCTCTCTACCCAGCGGCTGGAAGTCAATGGTGGCCCAATCGATCCCAGTTAAGGCTCGGAACACAGCTTCATCGCTTATAAGTGTGGACGGTTCAACGTCAGGGGCATAGGTGTGCTTACGGATTGGCGGGATAAGATTTTGAGCCTCAGGGGTTGGTGCAGCAACCCGTTTGTTGTTGACATCATAACTCGCCTGGTAATATGAAAGATCAGTTTCTTCAGCCAGTTGGCAAGCCAGTGGACGTACTTCCCGGTTTATTGCTCGGAGGTCCTCATGGCCAAATTCTGATCCGTCTTCTTTTAAGCTTGGATAGCCTTTAGCCACATCCACCGGATCAAGATCAGGCACCCATGCTTTTGCCCTGGTTAGTGCGGTCAGAGCACCAGCCCTGGCAGCAAATCTCTTTAGCTCTTCTACCCAGACAGGCAGCATTGACAACCTTTCTAAGGTCTCCTTGATTAAAGTTGGGGGCGGCTTGTTGTGAGAAGCAGTGCAGATGATCCGTTGCGCGCTGGTATATAACTGCTCTATAAGAGTATAGGCAACTTTCAGCTTCTTCTGTACGTCAGAGCCCAGATGACTAATGCGAGTTCCTGCGCCATTACAAACATCAGTAAACCGGCAATGTATGGGATGATATGTTGAAAATTTAAAGCCAGGATATTTACCAAACACAGCAGCAGTCATGGCATGTATTTGCCGCTTTACACCAGTTAGCTCGTCCACCACCGGTTTGAGAGCTGCTTCTGCGTCCTCGGCTCTTTTTTGCAATGCGGATTTTTCTTTGTCCCAATCCACCCGCTCCTTGTTGAAACTCTCCTTCAGCTTTTCCATAGCGGCTAAGGCACTGGTAAGCTCATCTTTGGTTTTGGAGGTTTCTGCCTGCTGGGACTTGATGTTTTCTTGCAGATCAGCGGTTTGAGTTTCCTTTTTGCTCAGCTCAGCCTATAAGAGACAAACATATCATGAATTGGCGGTGCATATTTGAAGTACCAAGCACATAACAAGTTATGCACCTGATACTTGGGGGCTAATGCATATTTGCTCGTAATCAGAAATTTCTGCAAGTCCCAAGTGCAATACAACTATTACTCTTGGCACTTGGGGGCTAATGTATGCTGGCTCAAAGTGACATTATGAGTATTCTTCTAAAAGTCCCGGTTCATCTTCATCAGTTAAACCGGCCCTTGGGGACTATACCGGCGAAAGTTGTAATATTGCAATTCTAAGGTACCGTTTCATCTTAGAAAGATAACCCGGCCCTTGGAGGCTAAGCATGCAAAGTTGAGATATTACAAAGTCCCAGTTTAGATGACTATCATAAACCGGCACTTGGGGGCTACTGGAGTTAATATTTGGAATTGAACACAAGAGAGAAGCAGTTATGCAGTTACCTCATATCGCTCCTTCATTAGATTCACTAAACCGGCTTCAAAATCGCAGCTTGTGTACAGGCGGTTTAAAAAACCAGAATGGATGTCTTGGGCGTTGAGGTGAGCATAGGTTGACAAATCTGTGTTCCATTTGCCTTTGCCCATTGCAGAAACCTCGTCCTTGGCACTATGCTTCGATAAAGCAACAAGATTGCCAGGAGCGGTGTGGCCGACGCCAGTAATCATAATATCATCTTCTTTATCATCAGCAGCCTTCACGGGAGTTGACGGTTTATCAGCAGCCTTAGCTGGGCTGGCCAACTTATCATCCGCGTGAGCCGGGCTAGTCGGTTTATCAGTGTGGCCTGTGGTGTCAACTTCTGTTTGTTCAACTATGAAGTTATAATCTTGAGGCGGTGGATCATCATGTGTAACATCAGTATTTGTTCTTTCCAGATCTGGAGTCTTCTCCGGTTCAATATCCACATTGTCATCAGACGGTCTATTTAACCGGGCCTTCTTACTGGGTCTAGGCTTGGCACTGAGAACAAGCATAAAGATCAGTACAGTATGCAAACATAACACATTAAGGATAAGATTAAAGCATAACCTACCCAGGGACCGTCTTGAGGGTTGGAAGTTGTGTGGCTGTTGACTCGCCAGAGGACGAATTAGGTGTTCCCTGATAATTTGAATCAGACGGATTAAGGGGCTGTCGAAAACAACCCGCCTTGGGGCAAGAAATATCAGGAGTATAAGAGACCTCTGTTCGACGTTTCCGGACTGGAGTGTTCGGTAAACCGGCAGAGGTAACTACCTGGCCACTGTGCCGGGTTGTGCGGCGGGCTTCGTGTTGCTGTTTCTTCAAAAGAAAGTTTGGGTCCAAGTGAGCTAAGGGGTGAGAAAATTTTATTTTTCGGTTTGCTTGACGGAGTTTCTGTGTTGGCAGAGGGTCTGAACCGGAAGAAAGGATAGTTACCTCTGCATCGTCAGCCTGGCTGCCTTCGGAGTCGTCCTGATAACAGTCGTTGTCAATAAGGTGTATGAAGAAAGAACCGAGAGAGTCAAGTTCTACCTCTGAGTCCGGATTAGCCAGATCCGCAGCAGCATTTGGTTCAGAAGATTCAGTGGTCCTCTTCTTGGCAGGTTTCTTGGTGACCTTGGTCTTCGGGCGAAGTGGTTTGGCCGGTTTATCCTGTGGTTTTTTCTTCCAGAATGGGTCATCGCCCTGTGAAAGATGGACAAAATTTTGAGACTATTTGAAAAGGGGTAAACTAAAACAAGAAAGTTGTGATTCTTACAGTTGGCGGCCTGTTGGAAACGCAGAAAGGGCTTAACCCGGTCTGGCTACAGACAGCTTCCGGTTCATTCAGTATTTTCTTGACAGCCTGAGTAATTTCGGCTTCTGTTAGCTGAATGTCGATGTGTCGTTGAGGGTCTTTCAAATCTCCTGTGTACTCACACATTAAACCAGGGCACCGGCTTAAGGGCAGAATGCTCCAAGTTATCCAACCGCGAACAAAGTCGACACCTGTCAAACCGTTTGCCATAAAGGCTCTGAGCTTTGATAGTTGTGGTGCATAGTTGGACCGTTCCTTGGCAGTCAGCCTTTGAGGGAAGGGATGAGTGTTGCTAAGCCGGTGGGGACGGTAACCCGGCAGAGGATTTTCATCAGTTGGAGATGTGTCTTTGCAGTAAAACCAAGTCTGATTCCAGTCCTTGGGGTGACTATGAAGCTTGGCATGAGGGAAGCTGACATCCTTCCTCTTTTGAATTGCCATTCCACCAAGCTCAGTGTTGGGTCCGTCTGTGAACTCTGTGCGATGGTTTAAGTAAAAGAAATCCCTGAACAGTTCAACTGTGGGCTCCTCTTGAAGATAGGCCTCACAAAATGCTTGGAAATTGCAAATATTGGACACAGAGTTTGGTCCAATATCTTGAGGGTGGAGTTGGAAGCTGGCCAGCACATCCCAGAAAATTTTTGAACCGGGAGGGCTAAAGCCTCGACCCAGATGGTCAGTGAATACAACTACTTCTCCGTCCTTGGGTTCAGGAGGATTTTCCGGACCAGGGGCCCTCCAGTGGATGACTTCTTTCTTGGCTAAAGCTCCAGTTGTGACACATATGTTTAATTGCTCTTCAGTAACCCGGGAAGGAACCCAGTTGCACTCGTAAACTTGTTTGGCCATTTCAATGGGAAGCTGAAACACATTTATTGTCGGTTTAAGATTTATGACGGGCGAGCATAAAGCAATGCAAGATAAGCAGAAGCAGAGGTATATGCATATTGTTAAACCGGAGTTTGGTATTACTAAACCGGAGTCTGACAGTGGAGAAGGTGCAAAAATCAATGAATTGGCGGTTTAAGAGGGGACTAATGATGCCTACCGGATTATTGTTCTTTGACAAAGCTAAACCGCCTATATTGGTATGAAAGATACAGATCTAAAATACCTAAGTGAGGGAAAAACAAGTTTCACAAAGTGATATGATAATTTCAGATCGGCAGTGCGACAGAAAACTGGAATATACTCAGACCTAAACTTCAGGTACTTAAATAGTTCATCAGGTTCAGATGAGTTTTTTCTGTATGAAAGGGATGCTCTAGCGGGGAAAAAGGGAGCTTTAACTACAAAGGCACCGGAAAATATCAGATCTAACTTGCCATTTGCGCTACTGAGAAGAACAGGGAAGAATAGCTCTAGAACTCTGAAGAACTCCGATGAGTACAAACCCTAGTGATAAGATCTAGGGTGGAAGGAAAGAAGGCTTACCAGTGTCAAAGGAACAGCGGAGAGGTGTCGCGGCTTTCTGGTACGATCAAGGTGATGCAGCGGCCTTCGTTGGGGCAGAGGCGAAGGTCGACGGCGGCGGCGGAGCTCCAACGCTCGGGCGACGCAAGGAAGAGGACGATGTGAAGGGGCACGAAGGGAAAAAATGAAAAGGACCCTTCGGCTTTATTTATAAGGCGAATGGATAAGTGACAGGCATGAGAATCGAGGAGCCCAAAGCGGGATATGTGGCAGAGCTGTCGCCTCGATTGTCGGAGGCTCATTAATGAAGGTGAGAGACATACCATTTTTAATAACAGGTGACGTCATGGCGGTTTATCAGGATACGGGAAGATGACGTCGTGGCGGTTTACAAGATTTATGCGAAGATGCTGAAAGAAGAATTTTTCTCAAGTTGAAGATTGACATGAACCAGTTCAAATCAATCTGGGGCCTAATGTTGGGGATATTACTACTAGGTATAAACTGGCCAGGAGAGACCGGGTTATCCCCATAATGAGTTATTATACTTGAAGCCCACTTGGACAAAGATGGAGGCGCTTCATGAAGGCCCGGGGCCCAACGGCGGATTAAGGCATGTAGACATAAACCGACATTGATATGTAAACTTGTGTTATAAGATAGAAAGAGTAGAGACCGAGCCGGACATGTTCATGAGCCGGCCTCGGGATCCTGTAAACCGACGGGTGTCAACCCATGTATATAAGGGGACAACCCGGCGGCGGTTTGAGGGGAGACAGACGACAACTCGAGAGCCAGGCATAGCGGATTCGCTCCCTGGTCATCGAAACCCTAGCAATTCCACAACAACTGGATTAGGCCTTCACCTTCACCACAAGGGGTTGAACCAGTATAAACTCTCTGTGTCCCTTGTCTGCTTTAACCCCTTTAAGCTAACCCGTCGCGATGGCTCCACGACTAAGTCCTTTCTCTAGGACATCTGCCGTGACCAAACCACGACAGGATGCGTCACAGTAAATCATGAAGTCTTTGCGAGAATCTGGAGGAGCAAGTACCGGGGCAGATGTTAGCTTGTCTTTGAGTGTTTGAAAACTTTCCTGACATTTGTCTGTCCATTCAAACTTAACGCCCTTGTGAAGTAGATCAGTCAGGGGCTTTGCAATCTTAGAAAAATTCTCAACAAACCGACGGCAATAGCTTGCAAGGCCGAGAAAACTTCTCACTTGCTTGACGTTCTTCGGAGGTGTCCAGTCAAGAATAGCCTGAACTCGTTCCGGGTTAACAGCAATGCCATCCTTGGAAATCACATGACCAAGGTAGGTTACTTCAGAAAGCCAGAATTCACATTTGGAGTATTTGGCATACAACTGGTGTTCTCGGAGCCTTTCCAGTACAAGACGGAGGTGTTCAGCATGTTCTTCTTTATTCTTCGAATAAACCAGGATATCATCTAGATATACCACGACGAACTTGTCGAGGTAATCCATGAAGATGTAATCCATCAGACGGGAGAATGTGGCTGGAGCATTTGTTAAGCCAAATGACATGACAGTGTACTCATAAGAGCCATAGCGAGTAACAAATGCAGTCTTCGGAATATCCTCTTCACGAACACGGATCTGATGGTAACCCAACCTCAAGTCGAGTTTAGAAAACACCGATGATCCAGCAAGTTGATCATACAAATCATTGATCCGAGGAAGCGGATATTTGTTCTGGATTGTGGCTTGGTTAATGGGCCGATAATCCTGAACCAATAGGTTATTTCCATCCTTCTTTTTAACGAAGAGTGAAGGTGCTCCCCAAGCAGAGGAACTAGGGCGGATGAAACCTTTCTTAAGTGACGTGTCGATTTCTTCCTTAAGCTCGAGAAGATGATGCGGAGGCATCTTATAAGGACGCTTCGCAATAGGGGTAGTGCCGGGCTTCAAGTCGATGACGAACTCAACAACTCTAGCAGGGGGTATTCCTGGAAGTTCCTCTGGAAATACATCTTGAAAATCATGAACCACTGAAACGTTCTCGATGCCTTCAAGAGGTGAAGCATTCAATGCATTCAGAACATATATTTGAGTCTCAGCATCCTGAGCTATTCGGGCTGAGTACTTGACTGCCTGGCCAGAAGGATGGGTAAGTTGGACTTTCTTAGCGGCACAGTCAATCAAAGCATTGTGGGCGGTCAACCAGTCCATACCGAGAATGATATCTATGTCGGAAGGTCCAAGAGCAATAAGGGAAGCAGAGAACATCAACCCTTCAATTCTGATCTCATTGTTGTGACTTACCATTTTGGTTTGCCACCTAGAACGGGGAGTGATGATTTCTAACGGGGTGGGTAATGAGCTCATAGCTAACCCATGCACTTGTGCAAATTGCTGGGACACGAAGGAATGTGAAGCACCTGAATCAAACAGAACAGAAGCTGGCACTGAATTCACAGAGAGTGTTCCCAGCACGATAGTCGGTTCCTTCTGAGCCTTTTCAGCATTGACGTGATTGGCATGGCCAAGTACAACAGTAGATGGTATGACATTACGGTTTCTGAGTCGGCGGTTTCGACAATTCTTCTTACGACCATTAGGAGGACGTGGTGCAATCTGATGAGAAGCCATAGCATCAGGCGGTCCATCATAACCGTTAGCTGTCTCGGCGGTGAAGGCAGACGAGGTGCAACATATGACGGCCTTGGTGTTGGAGCAGGTCGGTGGTAAACATTGTGGGGAATCCAGACTCGATGTTTCTGGACAGGTCGACCCGAAGACGAGCTGACATCTCGAGTACGCTTGAGAGACTCCTGGTACTTAGTCAGAGCTGTTTCAACTTGGAAAGATTTGCTAACAAGCGTTGCGAAGTCGGTGCAATCATGGACATCAAGTGCAAGGTTTATATCAGTACGCAGTCCTTCACGGAATTTCTCCTGCTTGCGTGCGTCAGTGCAGACGTCATCTTCAGCATAGCGGGACAGTTCGAGAAATTTCCTCTGATATTCATCCACAGTCATTATTCCCTGGGTGAGTTTGCGGAATTCCTGCTTCTTCTGGTCGATCAGACCTTGAGGAATGTTCCGTGCATGAAAAGCTGACTGAAATTCCTGCCAAGTGGTTACTGTTTCAGCAGGCAACATACCCTTATGGCTTTCCCACCATTGAGCAGCTGGACCCTTTAAGTGGAATGCCGCAAAGGTGACGTAACTGTCAGGAGCAACATTAGCCGACTCCATCTCAAACAGAATGTCACGAAGCCAATCATCAGCATCCATAGGATTGGTGGAGTTGCGAAAAACAGACGAGTTGAGGCGCACAAATTCTTGCAGTGTTATTGGGGTAGGCTGTTGATGAGCATTCTGGTTTGGAAATTGAGCCATTAGTCCAGTCATAAACTGCTGCATCATTGCGGCAATATAGGGTGGAGGTGGAGGATCGTCAGCCATCCTGCCAAATCAACAGGGGCAGTTTAGCAAGAAAACTGCATGTGTATGAAGTTATTCATGATGTAACACGGGAAAGAACAGGAAAGACATTAGATATATAGTAGTAGTCGTCAAAGACATACCAATCCATGCACAGAGTTGGATTCACACGGATAGTACACGCATGGGAACGCTCGCAGCTAGACAAACTAGGCAGCACGCAGGCACGCGGTGAGGATTACAACAACGTGACATAGCAAAGGCTACATCCACATCTGAGAAAACTGTTGGGGCGAGGAATCTGCAAGTGACAACACAGGGTGCCCTCGATAAAGGATCCTGTAAGCAGAATCTGACCCACAATCTTGGAGCAAGGGGGGATATTTCAGAACACCGGGTGGATGTGATCACGAGAACCTAAAGTTGGAGTTAGTAAAATTTTAACCCGAAAGGAAGAGAGATCGGAGTCCCAGAGTATAGACGAGAAATAAAAGATCCTAATACCACCCAATTGGCGACGTGGGCCCGTAAGCCACACAGCCAAGTTAGTAAAACAGTTTTCAAGTACTAGACTCAACTTCGGCCAAGGAGTTGGAAAGGGGGTTCCTACAGTCACTCGGCTCTGATACCAACTTGTGACGCCCCCGGCTCAATCGTGCACTAATCATACACGCAAATGCACACGATCAAGCCTAAGGACTCACGGGAAGATATCACAACACAACTCTAAAACATAAATAAAGTCATACAAGCTTTATATTACAAGCCAGGGCCCTCGAGGGCTCGAATACATAAGCTTGCGTACAAGCGTCAGCGGAAGCATCAGATATCTGAGTACAGATATTAAAAGAGAAACAGAAAGGCCTTTAGAAAGGCGGGGCAAAATAAAACACTACGATCGAAAGGCGCAGGCCTCCTGCCTGGGACCCTCCGATCCTACTCCTGGTCGACGACAAGCTCGAAGTAATATCCACCCTCGGGGTAGTAGTAGCGATCGTCGGCGGGGGCAGCTGTAACCGGGGCTCCGTCACCTGGTCGCATCAAAAGGATATGGGGGAAAAAGAAAAGCAAAGCAACCGTGAGTACTCATCCAAAGTACTCAGCAAGCAAGGATCTACACTACATATGCAACATTATCAAAGAGAGGCTGTATATGTGGACTGGGCTACAGAAATGCCAGAATAGAGGAAGGCCTAGTCCTATCGAAGACTAGCATCTTCAACGGTCTTGCAACATTAGAAGAGTGTACAGTAGTACAATATAGAGTAGTAGTATCATTAAGTCTCAACCTCACCCAGAGATCCTTTCTCGACTTCCTGCGAGAAAGCAATCCCAGAGCCATACAGTCATCAACCTCGTCCGGAGATCCCTTCTCGACTCCCTGTGAGAAGCAATCCCAGAGCCATAATATCCAATGCTAGTTGTATCGATCGGGATACAACTCCGAGTGTCCGTTACCGAGGATCCGGCTATGCATAGATTAGTTCTTCCCTGCAGGGGTGCACCAACTTACCCACCATGCTCAATTAACTCCGGCCGGACACACCTTTCCCGGGTCATGCCCGGCCTCGGCCAAACGACACACCGCAGCCCTACCTAAAGCTCAGCAGAGAGGTCCCCGCCGGTCTACATCCTAAGCACTCAGGGGTCTTGGGCCATCGCCCTGTGCACTCCGGGTCGTTGCGAGCAGGGTGGATACCAGCGCCAACAGCACGATCCGACCCGGCCGCAAAGCTGAACTGGACGTCTGTCAGAGCTTTCGGCTGATGCTACGATGCAGAATGCCCATACTATGCCCACGTGGTGGTTAGTGCTATCGGGCCAGAGGCCCACTCAGATCACATATCCAAACCGTTAGTACCTTGGGGGTGCGGTAACGAGCAGAGACTCACGATCGATGTGACCCCGTCGCCCCATCTCGAGGACTTGCTGCAAGGCCTAAGAATGCCCGGCCGCGCCTCGTATTCATCACTCGGGCACCATACAGGCAACCCGTCTTCACATCACACGCGGGAACCCCTCAGGGTCGACCCGCCTTTCCAAGTAACAATAGTACAGTTCAAGTATCCGTGTGTCCATAACATCAAGGGAATCCGAGGTATCACCCTCGTTGGATTCCTACTCGATGTATCCGTCAAGGTGAACTCGGAGGAATCACCCTCGATGGGTTCACACTTGCTGTGTTGCACGACAGCGTCGTTACCGGAAGTGGTGAAGGACGAATCACTCTCGATGACCACGATCGAATAGCTACTCTACAGAGTTAACATCAGAAGTGCTACAAGAGGTTTCACCCTCGGCACTCGATAGTAACGCTGCAGTGTCGTTACAACTAAAGGGGGTGATGTGCGGTGCCGGGGCCTGGTCTTCAATCCCGTTGATCGGGTCTTCTGATAATCCAGCAGGGCAGTCAGGACTAGTGGGGTCACTGATAGGTCTCTACCCAGCCTATACTAAGCAGTTTAGGATAAGCAGGTAAGGTTTCAACAGCAGGTTACAATAAACAGGCTATGCATCAGAATAGGTAAAGCAGTAGTAGCAGCAATTCTAATGCAAGCATGAGAGAGAAAGAATAGGCGATATCGGTATGCTCAAAAGGGGGGTGCTTGCCTGGTTGCTTGGCGGCAAAGGCAAGGTCGTCAGGGGTCGTCGATCTCCAGAGCTACGTCGGTACCGGGCTCTATCGAGAGAGAAGAGGGGGGAGGAAACAATAAATACAGAGCAAACAAGTGCAGCACAAAGCATAACATGGCAATACGCGGTGGCAGAGGTGATCTAACGCAGTGTCGGGTGATACTGGCGAAGGGGGAATTCATCCGGGAAAGTATTCCCGGTTCCGGACATTTGTCAGACAGATGACCGAAGGGGGAATGTCCCATGTTCAGGTAGTTAGAGACGTGTGATCGACGAACGGACCGCGCTTTCGGATTCGTCTCGAAATTCTGAGCAACTTTCATGTACAAAGTTTTTCGATATGAGCTACGGATTATTTTCTATGATTTTCTAAAGATTTTATTGATTTTCTGGAATTATTTTTATTATTTAAAATCGGCTGAAAATGAATTGTGACATCATCATGATGTCAGCACTGCGTCAGCGGTCAGCGGACCCGCTGACCAGTCAACTGGGCCCACGCGGGACCCACTGGCAGTGACTGGGCACTGCCCAGTCAGCCGTCCTATGAGACAGACAGGTGGGGCCGGGTCAACGCCCACGTCAGCACAGTCAAAGCTGACGTGTGGGGGCCACTGGATTAAATCTAATCCTATCCAAATTAATTAGCTAGCGGTTTAATTTATGCGGGGCCCACTGTCATACTCACAGGATCTAATTAATCATGCGATTAGCGCCCTAATGGCGATGCCACGTCAGCCTAAACCGATGTCAGCCGCCGGAGCTAATCAGGGCCGCCGGGGTTGCCCGTCCGGCCAACTCCGGCCATAGTTCGCTGCGCGGTTTGGCCCGGCGCGTTCCTGAGAGTGAGCCGCGCCATTTGGTGGTGGTTAGAGGCGCGGGGCGGGTCGGAATCGAGCTCAGCCCCGGCCATGGTGGCAGCTGCGTTCGGTGGTCGCGCGGGGCGGCGTTTTAGCCCGAACCAGAAGAAACGAGGAGGCGCACTAGACACCTGCGGGCTCTAGTAGGGTCTTGGCGCAACCGAGGCAAACGGGCGAGCTCGGGGCAACGAGCGCAGCAGCAATGGCGGAGGCTAGCGCACGGTAGCAGCAGCCGCTGGCTAGCGTGTAACCCGGAGCGCAGAGAGAGAGAGAGGAGCTGATGGTGGTGCTCACATCGTTGTCGGGGAGCGTTCGGGGAAGCCGGGGTTGCCGGGGAGGAGCGGATCGATGGCGCGGAGCGGCGTTGACCCGAGGTAGAAGAAGGGGCGATGGCGAGGTTGGCGTGGTCTGCAGCTCGAACGACTCCTCCAGGAAGAAGCGGTCGACGAAGGCCAAGCAGGCGGGCACGGTCGGGTGGCGAGAAACGGTCAGTGACTGCGAGCTTCACGACGGCCAGTCCATGGCGGCGTCGGGTGAGGAAGTAGAGAGGGAGGGAGGAAGAACGGGGCGGCTAGGGTTTGTCCACGGGGGCGAGGGGGGCCTTAACCGACCAGGGACGGGCGCAGCGACGCGCTGTCGTGCGGGAGAAGGGGGGGCCGGTGCGGCGAGCTCTGCAGAGGCGACAACGGCGCGCGGGTGAACAGGGGAAGGGGACGGGGGGGGGGGTGTTGGGCTGGGCCAGCACGGTGTTGGGCAGGCCAGTAAGTGCACAGTGTCACTTTAATCTCTTCCTCTTTTCTTTTCTGTTTAGTTATTCTTATTTTCTGTTTTGTAATCAGTTAGGCCTCAAAATGACTTTTGTAAAATATGGCACTTGTGCCATTAAATGCTAGGCATTATCTACTACTGCTAAAAATTGGTTTGGAGACAAACGGAGTTCACACAATTTTTATATTAAATAAAATGTATTAAACCTTGCTGTTTTGGTAATGTTAGAGCCACCTAATTAATTTATTAATTGTTGGTTACAGTTTTAGAATGGTCTCTGGAATATTTGTTATTTGCTGAACATTTTAGTTTCTGTGTTGAACAACTTTAATTATCACTTTTAATTTGAATTTCCATTTGAATTTGAATTTGAAAAGGAATATGTTACTGATGAGGATTAAGCACTGTTGATCATGATGACATGGCATTATCAAAAGGGCGATTACTGTAGCTTAATACATGGGGTGTTACAGAAGGCACGGCCACGAGCACGACGGCGGAGGCAGAGGCACGGCAATGGCGGCGAGCGGGCTAGGGGCAAATGCGGCCGCGGAAGGAAGTAATGGAAGGAGGGAGGAGCTCACCGAGCGGCCAAGAAAGGCCCGTGTGAGCTTAGGAGCAGCAGAGGTCGACGGAGACGACGGCGGACGCCGGCGACCGAGAAGGAGAGGCGAGGTCGATCCCGAGCGTGCGGTCGTTCCCGAGCGTGATGACGAGGCGCAGTCGAAGCAGACGAACGAGGCGGAGTTGTAGGACGCATCGGCGGGGCGAACGGGAGACGGTAGCCGCGCAGTTCAACCGCGGCCGTCCATGGCGGCGCCTGGTGAGGAAGAGGAAGGCGAGGGGAGGGGAGTTGTGGCGCTAGGGTTCGTCCGGGGGAGCGGGGAGTTGCTCTTATCCACGGCGCGGGTGCGGCGCGTTGTCGAGCGGCGAGCGAGGGGGGCCGGGTGCGTGCGCGCGCGTGCGTGCGGTGTGTTCGACAGCGGGGCGGCATGAGCAGTGCAGGAGGAGGGAGGAGGTGCGGGGTGGGCTGGGCCGGTGCTGTAGCGAGCAGGCCCGAGTGCGCAGTAGCTTTAGGCCTTTTTCTATTTTCCTTTTTTTCTTTTTCTTTTTCTCTTTTCTTTTCTTTTCTGTTTTGTCTTTTGTTTTTACTCCAAATGACTTTTTTAAAATATGGCACTTGCCCATATGATATCAGTGCAATATCCAACCCTGGTATAAAAAGGTTTTGGGGCCAAATGTTTTCATATGGATTTTATTTAAATAAAAATGTATTAACCAACCCTGCTTTTCTACTGTTAGAGTCACTTAGTTAATTTATTAATTGTTGATTACAATTTTAGAACAGTCTCTGGAATATTTGCTATTTATTGAACATTTTATTTTCTATGTTGAACAACTTTTATTTTCCACTTTCATTTAAATTTGAATTTTGACTTAGGAGTTGAAATGCAATATGATGCTAATGATGATCATGCACTGTTGAACTTGCTGACTTGTCATTATCAAAAGTGATTACTGTGGCTAATGACATGAGGTGTTACATCCATGGACACCACCATCACTACCGCTCAGCCACCACTATCACCTCTATGGACACACGACCATCACCCCCATGGCCACCACCACCATCACCCCCATGGCCACCACCATCACCCCCACGAGAGGCCTCCGATTGGGCTACGATCTCTAAACAAGTGAGCTCCCAATACTTGCCATGGCATCCATCGTGCTTGGATCCACGAACATGATAGCCCTCTCTTTGGCCTTCTTCTCTTTTGCAAGCCTTTACTCCTCGAGTGCAATCCTCCGCTCCTCCCCTTCACCTTCCTGTCTCCGGCCACGAACTTTACCTCCCTTCTCGTCCTCTAAGCACTTGAGATTGTTTTACTTTGCCGTCTTGTCATCTTTGCATTCGGCCACCAGTGATTTCTTGGTCTCAATCTTAGCACAAAGCTCCTCTTTGTAGCCACCAACACCTGCATGATTCTTCCTCTCTTCTGCAATCTTTTTAAAATTTGGCCTCTTGAAAGGGTATTCATTCTCCTCGTCATTGGCTTCTACGGATATGCTAATCCGTGACCTCTTCGGTGTGGTGTCGAAGTTCCTCTGGATCCACTTCTCATTGCCAACTAGTTCCTTGTAGCAATGGTGCAATGTGAAGGCCTTGCCACCGTTCTTCTTGTTGTGTTGCTTGTATGGGTCCTGGATGATAGGCCCAAACTCTGTGATTGGCACCCCACTGGGTGGTGCATTGTTGACTTGATCAATACAACCGGACCATCGGTTGCATTTCTCTTGGATGGTTCCCCAATGATGTCCAACAGAGCCTTGAGTGCGGTTGGATGAGACGGTAACGGTGTTGGAATAGTAGTCTTCAATCCTACTCCACAACCTCTCCTTGGTTTGATTTCTGCAAACCGATGCATCAGGCGACACGTTCATCCAAGCATGACACAAAGCAATGTCTTTGTCTTGTGAATAGTTTTGAGTCCTTGATCTATTGTTGTTTGCTTGAATATATTTACAGGATCTCTGACCTCCTCCTCCTCATCGGGATCGTCATCCTCCTCGGTCTCTTCTCCCTGAGCTAACCTCGAACCATCGTAGTCTAGATCGTCGAGGACAAGCACATGTGAATCATCCAACTATGACTTGAAGTAGGCCACATCCATCTCAGCGGCGGCTACGGCGGTTGAACGAGACGGACGAGGAGGCAGAAGAGGCAGAGGGATGGCCGGACAGGCTAAGACCCACCAGATGAGGACGAGGCGTCGACGTAGATAACGACGCCTATTCGGTGAGCACCTTCATCGCCTCCGCCGGCTTCCTCGAGTGTTTGTCGTTGACCGGAGCAAGGGGACGGTGACCTGTCGTCACTACTGCCGTTGCGGCCTTGGCACCGACCTTTGTTGACAGCGTGACTGCCCGCACCAAGTTTTCTTTCCCCAACCTCTTCCTTGGCGCGGGAGGCAGCGCCGTGTCAGCGGGGTGGTGGAGGAGCTTTCTGGTTCCATTCCGGCCGTAATCGGGGGCGTGGCGCTGAAGGAGTAAAAATGAGAGAGTGGGGCCGCTTTTAGGGGCCACTCTTAAATTTTTTTTTACTCTAACCGTTTGAGTGTTCGGCTTGATCAAATCAAATGTTATCTGCCCGTTTGGTTGTTAACCCTCACTCTGTTGCAATATCATTTGTCCCCTATTATAATTTATTTATCTCCTATTTATGTACGCAGAAGGTTGTGATGATTCCATTGCTATATTTTTTTAGGCTATCAATGCTCTATTTAACAAATAATTTCGTAGCTTGCACCCTGTCTAATCACTTATCCTCTAAGATTGTATAGAGTATTTAGGAGCATAACATGGGTGAGACATCTTGTATGCCCATCATGGATGAGTGCCGTTAGTTTGGACTCGGGGACTTTTGGAACTTATAATTAATCAGTTCAATCAGAATATGTAGATCCCTAACATATATTAATTGTATGTTTCTTTTTTGGTATGGGTTCTAGGTATCAGATAGAGTATGTAGGCAGCTTTGATAGTTTTCTTGGCTCTGGTGTCTCCGATCAAGCAGGGTTCTTGCGGAAGAAGCATATATTGCACCAAAGATTTTCCTAGAGATCTCTAGCATTTCACTGTTACTATTATCTGTAGACACTACCAAGCTACCCCGAGTCAACCCTACAATGCTATAAATTCTGCTGTCAGGTCATACCGGCGGGAGTAAACTCTCCTTCGTAAGTACTCCTGTAAGAATTGAAATAAAGACGCAATAGGGTTATAAAAGCTTGCTCGTGTTTGGGTGAGATGTCATTTCACATCAAAGAGGAATTCAATGGACTGCAGGATTTCATTGAAGAGCGAAGGGCATTGAGTATACTACATGGGTACGGCCAAGCCGGCCTCGCCGCTCGGTTAAAGACACCATTTACCTAAAGTGGCGCATCTCCTATTTAAGATCCATTTACTCACATAACCAGTGGCACATTGATGCACTATACTTATTTTCGCTGGATGGAACCCTTCATGCAGCTGCTGCGCATCAGTAAAGGGCGTTCAAGATGTTGACACTGCGCACACAGCTATTGCCAATAGCATGGTGTTGGCAGCGTCGCCATGAATACACCCGGAGGGCAACCACGAAAATAAGAGTAAATTCGGCCTCACAATGGTGTCTAGCTTCCCACCTTACTGATTTCCCCTGTTTTCTTGTACAAAAGTT
Organism: Thinopyrum elongatum; assembly: GCA_011799875.1. NCBI lineage: Eukaryota > Viridiplantae > Streptophyta > Magnoliopsida > Poales > Poaceae > Thinopyrum > Thinopyrum elongatum. The sequence continues at coordinate 212,566,418 of CM022301.1, read as the reverse complement.
GGTATAAGATCATAAAATATGATTGATTTTGGAGTGTATGTATTTTTCAAAAACTAATCAACTTTATGATGTGCAAGATCACAAGAAGAGAGTAGGGTTGGAGGGATGTGGAAGGAAGTGAAGAGAGGAAGAGGACGGAGGGTCCTTGCTGTTGCATTAATAGCAAGTAAAGAGAAGCATTGACCTCTCCTCCTATGCTTGGAACCCCTCCTATATAAAGACCTTCGGACCTTTCAAAGTCCTCAACCAAATACACATCGCAGCAGTTGCTCAACTCTTTCTCTCCTCTCCTCTCCTCTCCTCTTCACGGGATTCAGGTAGCAACTCTGCTTTTCCTTGTGTTCTTCCTCATGTATGTTGTGCAGCAGTACTTCTATTCTGCTCATCTGAAGAAGAAATATATTTTGATATAATTAACCCTGTTTTGTTATCTAATATGCATATTCTTGTTTGTGCAGTGTGATTGTGTGTGAGTCATGGACCGCAGCAATGGCAACGGCGGCGTGAGGAACGGCGGGAGGCTGGAGCTGCAGCTGAACCTGTCGCCGCCGGTGGGGATGGAGGTGGACGGCCATGACGACAGCGGCTCGTCGTCGCCAAGCTCCTGCGTGTCGTCAGACGGCAGCCCTGGAAGCAAGTCGCCGATGGTGATCGGGGCCTGCACCCGGTGCCTCATGTACTGCATGGTGGCCAAGAAGGATTACCCCACCTGCATCAACTGCAAGCAGCCCTGCCTCGTGGACCTGCTGCAGAACGGCGGCGCCGGCGCGGGCGCCTCCGGGGACGGCGACAAGAAGCGCGGCAAGCGCAAGTGAAGAAATATCAACGGTGATGCGGGCGCGTGCCCGTCCAGTGGATGCTCACACGGATGGTTAGCTCGATCAGACGATGCGCGAATCTTGAGGCTGGAGGAGTGAGTGACCGCCGTCGGATCATCCACTGAACAGGGTCGGATCATCCAGCTTAAGTAGTTACTTTCCTTTGTGTTGCTGGGTTGGTCAGTTTAATTAGCGTTATGGCTAGTTTCCGATTGGTGTTGTAGTAGCAGTGGTCTCCTAAGTTTGTAATCCCCTGTTTGCTGAAGAAATGCAAGACCTAACTAACGGTATGCAGCAGCTAAGCTAGCGATGGTTGTCTCCAATAATTTGTAGTCAACTGTGTTTTCACCATGTTTTTCTGGTTTTTGTTCAATGACTTAATTAGGTAGGGTGCGAATGATATAAGGATGCAAGCGGCGGCCCGTTTATCCCGAGAAACGCATCAATTACTAGCTGCCAAGTTAACACTAATTTTGCAGTACCGCGAAACCCGTCTCCGCTTGCATCCTTATGCATGCGAGGGTTCGAACCAAGTATTTGAGCCTTGCATGCATACGATTTGCATAGCTCTGTTCGTCGTCGAGTAATACTTCAGGTGTGGTGAGCACTATCCGATCGAGAACCTACGGCCCAGATCGACTGTCGGGTGAGGCATGGACTGTCGATACACAGCAGCATCGATCTCTGCAAAGTACAGGTACCGGTGCTTCACTGCAGGGGCTGACACACACACTGGAAGGAAGTAAAAGCTGGATAAACAAGGGCATCATTACACAATTATATAGTACGACGGACAAATCTCTGGGCGCGGGAGCTGCACTTCAAGTGCGTCTGCAGGGAGGTCGGATGCACGTCTCGGAAGAAATAGATCCGCTGCCTTGCACAAGCAACCCATGGCTTTCTCAAGGCACGGCCTGATCAAAATGGAGATTATTAAGGAACAAAACTAAGATATCCTAAAACCTCTCGATCGGGCAGAAAGAAAATTCCTTGAGATCTTTTTGGTGTTGCTGTCGTTGAAGGCATGCTAGTTTGGTTGAAGACTTGAATTCGGCACGTAGAGATAGTAACAAATCCACATAAATGCATGCAGTTGGGGCATTGCATGCAGTAATGGCATGCGGTGCAATGCAATGCAATTCAAGTGCAACTTAGCTGCTCGTTGCGTCACGCAGGGCCGGATTGATTTCGCCAAGAGACGTCGGTAGTAGTAGTAGTAGCTAAGGAGGAGGAGGAGGAGTACGTACTCCTTGGCTAGCTCGATTTATTTCAGCATCTCTAGCTGGGCTGCACCCCATCGTCTGTGATTTCTGCGTGCTTACAAATGCACCATAATGTCCCAGTGGACGGACACACACATGCATCGTCTGCATGCATATGCACTTCCTCCCCCGGCATGCGCGCGCCTAGCTATAGCCATATACTACTAGCCATCTGCGGTTTAAAGCCACCTGCAGAGTTATTGTGTAATGGCTTCTCCTCTGCTGCCTGCCCCTCACTGGAGACGTCTCCATAATTAATCACACCACTGTAAAAGACTGCCCAATCAATGGTATGCGTATAGCAGTCTGCAGACGTACCGCAAAAATCCGTCACAAGGGTAGAGCATCTCCAACATACTTGCCAAGTTTTGTTACCTACAATCTGTTTTAGGTATAGGAGATAGAATAATTTGGGTACCGAGCTGTGTGATCCCCTCGCGTCGCTCCCGCGAGCGACTGAGGGGGCGAACCCCAGCCGCCGCTCCTAGTCCGCCGCCTCCAGCTCCCTCACTCGCCGTCGCCGGTGTGCGCCGCCGATCCGGTCGGCGTTGGCGGCAGCGGGGATCCCCTTCTCCTTGCACGATGCCGGGCGGTGCGGGACGACGGCTTCAGCGACGGCGTCTTGCGGATCCATGGCACGGCAGATCCCGGCGGCGGCGCTTGGCGGCGCGGGTGGATCGGTTGGGCATGGCGTGCAGGTCGGCTAGACGTGGCTAGAAGATGGAGGTGGGGCTGGGCGTGGCCGGTGGCGGTGGCGGCGGCGGCGTCCAGCCCGAATCCGGTCTTGGCGGTGGCAACGGCGACGACTGATCCGGATCCGACCATGGTGGTGGCGGCGTCCCCTCCGCCGGGGATGACGGGCCAGGTGGTGGGTCCTTGTGGCGGCGCCGATGGCGGCAGATCTTGGGATCCCGTGTCCAGGCTCGTCGCAGGACGCGCGTGGCAGCCGGAGCTTCCTCCGGCATCGACTACACTTGATGCGGGATCGCGGCGGTGGTTGCCATTGTATGGGCGAGGACAACGGCTGGCGTGACGGTGGGTGCTCCCTGTAGTGCCCGGAATCGGGGCGGCAGCCCCTCTTCATCAACGGTGGTGGACTCCGGGGTCGTGTGGGCGACTCGGAGTCCGGATCTCGAGATGGTGATGGCCTTCTGAGGCTGGTGGTGGTATGGGACGTCCCCTCCATCAACAGATCGGGTTCGATGCGGCTCGGCAGGTGACACATGAGCCTCTCTCGGAGTTGTCGGGCAGTGCCTGTCGTCGGCAGGTGAAGCCACCGGTGGATGTGCTACCGGCGGATGGTACGCACGACGTCTTATACGAAGACGTCAAGTCATGCCTGCTACCGGCAGGTGATGCACGGCGGCTCTGGCGGAGGTGTCAAGTTTAGCCTGTTGTTGTTGGATCGAAGGTGGTGCGACAGTAGCGGGAGGCAGGCGGTATGGGACGTCTTTGTCTTCCATTGTCTCCTCCAGAGGTATCCAGCTATCGAGGCGTCGGTAGACGAATAAAGGCAGATGGTACAGACAGCTTCAATGACGAGCTTGTGCGCTCCGGTGGAAACACAAGATCTCTGATCGGGCATGTCGTCACGCGCCTGCGTCGTGTCCTTGCTGAGGGTGGTGGATTGAAGCTTTGCTTTGGGGATGAGAATCCGAAGTTCAACCTTGTGGTGGACTCGCCATCATCGGCGCACGTGCGGCAATTCCTTCTTGAAGGTGTAGCCTAGGAGTTGTGTATTTTTCGTTTATGTTGTGTCTTGTTTCATATGGTTAGTGGTTATCTGGGGGAGTTACTATCGCGAGGTATATGGCCTCAGGGTTTGTTTTTTTGCTTTTTTTCCGGGTCGATGGTGTTCGGCTGCTGGATTTTGCTCTATTAATAATATATGACTGCATGCATCATCCCGATGCAAAGGCCGGGGGTTATCCTCCTTTAGAGAAAAAGGAGATATAATAATTTGGGAAGAATTGCTGGAAATATTAGCACCTTTTGGACTAATCTAATCCACGAGTAGATAATAAGCATGGCAATCAAAGTATGCAGCTCATACCGATACTTAAGCATGTGAGCACGTACAGTACATAGAAGCGAAACATCTATGAACAAAACATATATGGCTAGCACATGAACGAGCAAATAGGAGATGAACGAGTCATACCCTCCGGTTGGCCAGGCCAACGACGCGGCGGCAGCGGCAGCCTCGGCATCGTCTGAGGCCTTCTTCTTGGCGGCTTCGTCGCCAACCATGAAGTCGATGCAGAGGAAGTAGTGGAAGCAGAGACGGATGAAGACGGGGACGGATCGGGAGCAGTCGCATCGAGACGCTCCCAAAAACCTTATTGCCGTTCTCCCGAGCAGGATCTCGAACGACAGGGTTCCAGAGGCACCTGCTCTCCCGACCAACCGTGCACACGGTCGCTGGGATGGGAGCCGGAAGCAGCACAGTGGGAGGAAAAGTAGATGGCGGCTAGGGTTATGTAGGGAGTGAGTGAGTGAGTTAGGTTTCACTCCACAGGCCAGCACCTCCTTATATAGGCCGTCGGGTAAGAAGTCATGGGCCTGGGCTTAGGCCCACGACCAAGTCGACGCAACCCCGGAAGGGAGTCATCGTTCTCGGAGAAGGGTCACACACCCGCGAAGGGGGTCGACGTATCCCGGGAACGTAAACAGGCCACGGTCCAATGTCTCAGCTCATTCCCGCAACCCACGGCGCGCGCAAACACATCGCGACGAGGCAGGCGGCGGCGGAGGAGAAGCGCGTGTACAGTTCCTCTTCCCAAGATCCGAATGGCAAGTGGTAGAGCAGGTCTTATAAAGGAGACTAAACTCTCCTCCACTAGCAAGGTGGTACTAAATTTCCCATTACCTGCCATATACCTACATGGCCTAAAGATTAACCAGGAATCATTGTTCATATGGGCCTAAAGCCCATCTATGATTCAACAACCCCCCACCAGATCTTGATGCACATAAGTTTGCCAACTGTTCCAAACAATGTTTGATATACCGAAATTTTCAGTGGAGACTGTTAAGTTGAACTTCCACCTAGAGCAACAGGATTGGACTTCTTCACAATTGAATAAGGGACTATGCCATGAATTGTCAGTTTAGCGTGCAGAAGTTTCACCTATTATCAGCTGATACATGGCTGCCGAATGCTAAACTTCACGGGTGGAGCTTATTAGTCATACTCCCGACCTTCTCAAGAGCTTCCTAGAGATTACCCAATCTCATAGACTGAGACCAGCAGTCAGGCTCACATAGGTGTGTTCCTCCAAAGAATACTATGTAGGATATCATCTTGCTTACACAAGCTTTGGAACACATTAAGATAAAAGTCAGCCTGCCTTACAGATTACGAGAGTATTGCATCTCCAACGGAATGGGTTTGTAAGGATACTCTCCTCAGTTGACCGCTGGATTGTTTTCTCAAGTCCCAATTCACGGGATCTCTAATCACATAGGTTGGGTTACCCCCATGGCAACTTACGTGGGTCTCATGCCCATCTCCCTCGATGCATTTTCTATCACAACTCGTGACAGCCCTTTTGTAAAGGGATCTGCCAGATTCTTACTCGTCTGGATATAATCTAACGCTATTACTCTGGAGTTTCTTGATTGCCTGACATATTTTAGTCTTCTTCTTATGTGCTTTGAGGATTGCATGTTGTCCTTTGAACTCTTTGCCTTGGCAATCACTGTCTGATTGTCACAGTTCATAAGGATAGCGGGGACTGGCTTATCAACCACTGGAAAATCCATCAAAAACTCTTGAAGCCATTCCGCTTCGACGCATGATGTGTCCAATGTTGTGAGTTCTGCTTTCATAGTCGATCTCGTTAAGATCGTCTACTTGCAAGACTTCCATGAAATAGCACCACCACCAAGTGTGAACACATACCCACTTGTGGCTTTCATCTCATCGGCATCAGATATCCAATTTGAATCAATAACCCTTCAAGTACCGTCGGGTACCCAGAATAGTGAATTCCGTAGTTCATAATACCTTGCAAATAACGTATGACTCGCTCAACTGCATGCCAATGCACATCGCCCGAATTAGACACAAACCTGCTCAGTTTGCACACATCAAATGAGATGTCAAGCCGAGTAGCACAAGCTAGGTACATAAGTGAACCAATCACTTGAGAGTATCTCAATTGATCCATAGTCGTGCCTTAGAACTTTCAAATTCGCATGCTAGGATCATATGGTGTTGCAGAAGGTTTATAGTCCGAATACCCCAAATGGCTCAAAATCTTCTCAACATAGTGGGATTGCAGAAATGTAATTCCACTATCATTATCTCTTAATAGCTTGATGTTCAAGATAACATTAGCCACATCCAGGTCTTTCATCTCAAAGTTATGAGATAGAAAAGCCTTGACCTCCTCAATGACTTTGAGGTGGGTCCCAAATATCAATATGTCATCGACATACAAACATAGTCTAACTCCTTCGCCCCCACCATAGTGATAGTATACACATTTTCAGCTTTGTTAACAACAGAGCCAGCAGATGTTAAAGTTGTATCAAACTTCTCATGCCATTACTTAGGCGCTTGTTTCAGGCCATACAAAAATTTCAATAGTTTGCACACCTTCCTTTCCTGACCATTTACTACAAAGCCATCTGGTTGTTGCATGTAAATTTCCTCATCTAGCTCTCTGTTAAGAAAAGTCATCTTAACATCCATCTAATGAACAAGAAGACCATGCAAGACAGCCAACGAGAGTAACACTTGAATGGTTGTCAGTCTAGCCACAGGTGAGTAAGTATCGAAGACATCTTCTTCTTCTTTCTAGGTATAACCCTTGGCCATAAGCCTAGTCTTGTACTTTTCAACAGTACCATCAGGCCTAAACTTCCTTTTGAACACCCATTTACATCCCAATGATTGGCAACCGTAAGGACGATCAGTGATTTCCCATGTCCCGCTGGCCAAGATGGAATCCATCTCGCTGCAGACCGCATCCTTCCAGTAGTCAGCATCCGGTGATGCATAAGCCTCTAAGATGGAATCCACGAGGTACACGAGGAAATCATCACCAAAGGACTTTGCAGTCCTCTATCTCTTGATGTTAACAGGAGCTTCCTCGTCATCCTCCATGGAACTCTCATCACTTTTGTGCTCATAATATTCCATCCGAATGGCAGGTTCAGGAGTCTCATTAGATTCCAGTCTAGAAGTGCTTTGCATATCTCTCATGGGGAAAATATCCTCAAAGAATGTAGCATCTCTAGACTCCATGATCATACCAACCTTCACGTCGTGTACATTAGATTTCACCACTAGAAATCTATAGCCGACGCTATGCTTAGCATAGCCCAGAAAAACAAAGTCCCCAGACTTTGTTCCCAACTTACGCTTTTTGGTTATCGGCACGTAGACTTTCGCCAAATAGCCTGATACATCTCCATCGTATCTACTTTTCCTAACGCTTTTGCTCTTGTTTTGGACTCTAATTTGCATGATTTGAATGAAACTAACCCGGACTGACGCTGTTTTCAGCAGAACTACCATGGTGTTGTTTTTTGTGCAAAAATAAAAGTTCTCGAATTTGGACGAAACTTTTTGGAGAATTATTTTGGAATAAATGAAAAATATTGGAACCAAGACCCACTGGAGGGGGGGGGGGGCAGCTGCGCACTAGGCACCAGGGCATGCCACCCCCCTCTTGAGCGCCCTGGTGGGTAGTGGGGCCCACGAGGCTCCGCTGACCCTAATTCCAACTCTATAAAATCCTATTTTTGGAGAAAAAATAGGAGAGGAAGTTTCATCACGTTTTACGATACGGAGCTGCCGCCACCTCCTGTTCTTCATCGGGAGGCCAGATCTGGAGCCCATTTGGGGCTCCGGAGAGGGGGATCTTCGGTCTTCGTCATCACCAACCATCCTTCATCACCAATTTCATGATGCTCACCACCGGGAGTGAGTAATTCCGTCGTAGGCTTGCTGGATGGTAATGGGTTGGATGAGATTTTCATCATCTAATCGAGTTAGTTTTCTTAGGGCTTGATCCCTAGTATCGACTATGTTCTGAGATTGATGTTGTTATGACTTTGCTATGCTTAATGCTTGTCACTAGGGCCCGAGTGCCATGATTTCAGATCTGAACCGTTTATGTTTTCACCATTATATCTATGTTCGTGATCCGATCTTGCAAGTTATATGCACCTATTACGTGTTATGATCCGCATACCCCAAGGTGACAATAGTTGGGATTCTCTCCGGTGATTACCGTAGTTTGAGGAGTTCATGTATTCACTATGAGTTAATGCTTTGTTCTGGTTCTGTATTAAAAGGAGACCTTAATACCCCTTAGTTTCCTTATGGACCCCGCTGCCACGGGAGGGTAGGACAAAAGATATCATGCAAGTTCTTTTCCATAAGCACGTATGACTATTTACGGAATACATACCTACATTATATTTATGAACTGGAGCTAGTTCTGTGTCGCCCTAGGTTATGACTGTTATATGATGAATATTATCCAACGAAATCACCGATCCAATGCCCACGAGCTTTTCACATATTGTTCTTGCTAAGTTATTATTGCTATTGCTACTGTTACAACTGCTACAAAACTATTACTGCTGTTACCGTTACCACTGCTATCATTACTACTACTATCAAACTATCATCCTACTGTGCTACTGATCACTTTGCTACAGATATTTAATCTCCAGTGTGGTTGAATTGACAATTGAATTGCTAATACTTACAAATATTCTTTGGCTCCCCTTGTGTCGAATCAATAAATTTGGGTTGAATACTCTACCCTCGAAAACTGTTGTGATCCCCTATACTTGTGGGTCATGAAGACCTTTTTTTGGCGCCGTTGCCGGGGAGCATAGCTATATTTTTTGAGTCACTTGGGATTTATATCTATTTATCACTATGAAGAATCTTAAGGATGATAGAACCAAGATCGTTCCCTCTAAGACGAGGGGAGGCACTACAAAAAAAAGACACATCCGTGACATTTTGGGCTGAACGAAATTTTTTCTGTCATGCTTATGACACTTCTATGACGATAATTGTGACAAAAGCACGTATCCTCATAGATGTGGTGGGCTCCTACTTCTATGACAAAAACTCATGACAGAAAATGGGCTTTTCGTCCTGGGCGGGCCGGGGACGCACCTGCATGACATTCTTTGGGCTGTCTATGACAAAAAAAATCATGGTAGAAGCAAGGGCGAGGAAAATTTTGGGGAGTTCCTGGTTACGGTGGGTGGTCGGGGCCGAGCGATGCACGGAGGTTTGCGCGTTTCTCTCGTACACATACGCGCGTGTGTGTGAGGCGTTGGGCTATAACTGAACCCGAGCGAGGCGTTCGCTTACTGAACCCGAGCGATTGCACTAGCTACGTTACTGAACCCGAGCAATCGACTTGGCTGTTAACTGAACCTGAGTGATTCGATCCTTCGCTATTGCTGCTAACTGAAGTCGATCGACCTGCTGCCTCTTGATGAATAGTGACCATTGTTGGCGGTTGGGTGAACAGTTCCCGATGGGGGTTGGATGAATAGGACCCCGTGGTAGTAGAGGCCGTTGCCGCTGGATGAACAGGACCCCGATCGAGAGGAGGCCGCCACACCCGAGCCGGTTGGGGTGGATGAATAGGACCCTGTGGAGGGCTGGTTGAACAGTAGCCGGTGGAGGGTGGATGAACAGGACCCCGTGGAGGGCTGGTTGAACAGTAGCCGGTGGAGGCGACCCCCGTGGATGAACAGTAGCTGGTGGAGGCAGGAGGAAGTCGACGGTGGATGAACAATAGCAGGTGGAGGTTGGAGAAAGTCGATGGTGGATGAACAGTAGCCCGTGGAGTCCCGTTTTGCAGTATGCCACACCCCTACCGATGAACAGGACCCCGTTTCGACCATAGGCGCTCCAACACAAGTCCGTTTCCTCCGTTTTGCGGCACGCCACACCCCTCCCGATCAACAGCACCCCGTTTCGACTGCATGCACTCAAACAGAAGGCTGTTTCCTCTGTTATGTGGTACGCCAGACACTTCCCGATGAACAGGACCCCATTTTGACCGTAGGCGGTCGAACAGAAGGCTGTTTCCTCCGTTCTGTAGTACGCCAGACCTTGTTTCGGCTGTTCCGTCTAAGCCGGTTGGCTCCTGATGAACAAGTCATATTCCCACCCAGTCGGTTGCCTCCCGATGAACACGACGCTGTTTCCTCCGTTCCGACCCAGCCGGTTGGCTACCGATGAACAGGACGCCATCGCCGTATGCGTTCGAGACCACACCCGTCACTACTGCAGGATGCTGCTAACGCGACACTACGATCAGAGACCCTTTGACGAAACTGTGTGCGATGCATTAATCGCAAACGGGGATGTAAAAAAATGTCAAAAAAGATGCAAAACGTTTGCGATGGCGGAGACATCAAACACGGTTCAGATTTTAGTTACGTTTGCGATGCTGGGCATACAGTTGATCCATATGAACTATTTGCGATTAGACAGAACAACAGAAACGGGTAGCCATATCAATGTGTGTGTGATATACGGCATACAGTTCGCTCCGATGAAATGTTTGCTATTAGGGAATGCAATAGAAACGGTCAGCCAGATCAAGGTGTGTGTGATATACGGCATACGGTTCACTCGGACGAACTGTTTTCGATTAGGGAAGAGAGCAGAAATGGTTCAACGTACCAAGATGTGTGTGATATGCGGCATACAGTTCACATAGATGAACTTTTTGCGATGAGCCAAAAGAACACAAACGATTCGTGTAAACAAGATGTGTGTGATACGCAGCAAACAGCCCACTCGGATGAACTGTTTGCGATGAGAAATTATAACACAGACGGTTACTATAGTTAGTTCGTGTGCGATTCTGTTTGTACAATTTTTTTTGAAAAATGCAAACTAGTTGCTTGCGGTGGCTAGGAGTATCGCACATGATGCGTCTACGAGTACTCGTGTGCGATGATTAGTAAGTTACACATATGTTTCCTTATGTTAACACGTGTGTGATAAATAACACGTGGCACCGCATACGGTATTTGGCTTGTGTGTGTGCTCCACTTAGTCTTCCCGCGCTCCAGCGAATGCTTCTCACGCTCCACATGGGTGAATTGTAAAATCCATGCCTCTTCCCTCATCAGTTTCCCGCTACCAGCTAATGGCTTGCTGCATATAACCCAGGCGGCAATGCACCATCACGACACTCTGCGCAGATCTAGTCCTCACCCATCTACCATTAGTTATTCCAAGCATGCCAGGCAATGACCAAAGCTTCAACGTCGACCCCTACATGCATTACATCTTTGGCGAGGAGAACGAGCCGTAGCAGGTCGGGGAGCAAGAGCTTCATCGGCCGGTGTAGGCACCATGGCCCATCGGCAGCGATATCGGTGTGATAGTCCTTGGGTGCACAATCGACATATTGCAGAGGAGGTGTGATGAGCAGTTTGCCATCCACCATGCAAAAGATCCAGAGCTGCTCGGCGGCATGATTGACGACCCACCCAAAGAGTCGCCGTCACCAGTGCTCATCAAGAGCCTGATGCCCCGCAAGGAATGGGTAGAGGACCTCTGCGATTCAGTCAAGACACAGGCAGCCTACGGCTTCATCATTGCCCGCGGCGGCCGTGTCAACCTCGATCCCGATGATGTGGTGGCCAGGCTCGAGCGCATCCTTGGCGGAGTTGACGTCCCCGACGAAGTAGAACATCACCAACGTGATATCTTGAGGATGCAGGTGATGGACGGAATTTGCTACCAGGCCAGAGACATGGAAATGGAGCGGTTCTGCGGAGATATCATGCGCGCGATTGCACGCTGTCAAGCTCTTCTGGAAGAGGCCTAGAAGCCCCAAGAGCCTCCCAGCGCCAACAGCTCCGTAGGCGGAGGCAGGTCGGGACACTTGGAATGAATGGCCGCAAGCGTGCTATCTTGATCATGGAGTCCGAGAAGACCGTCGTCGGAAGGCCGCTAGCTCAGCCTTTTAGCCTATATTTTATTATAATTGTATGCATATGTAGGTCGTGAGTGTTTTGGGCCTTGCTGCATGTGGCATTTTAAATTATCCTGAATATGTATGACAATTATTAACTGTTGCCATTGTAAATTTGCCTCAATGGCGAGCAGAGCGCGCACAGGGACGCTAGAGCGGAGCGCGCCACGGCTGCCTCAATGGTGAGCAAAGCACGCAGATGGATGCGAGCAGAGCGCGCCGTGGCCGCCTCAACGGCGAGCAACCATGTGGTCAACCTTCTGGCACCCCGTGGGAGGCGCGACGGTGCATCCATCGGACACGATGGTGATATCTTGACTGTGTGTGATAGTGGGCAGACACGTACACGTACACGTACATCCGAGAACGCGGGCCCACGTTTCGGGCTTCCGATGCATGGCATACGGTTGATCCAAAAGAACTGTTTGCGATGAGCCAGAACAACAAAAACGGGCTTTGTAGGCCCAGAACCATCAATAATTTTTGACCTTGTTTCTCGTCACATTGCAGATTACAACGCAATAAGTAATTGCAAATCTGTTCACACCGATCAAACTAATATGTGTTCACACTTAGCACCGGGCTATAAAAACTACCCACTCGAAAACTACTTCACAGTTCCTCTCCTCATCACCCACAAAACTGGTCTTTTCTGTCAAGTCATTCCGCCATGACCGGTAGGAGGAGTTTCGGGTGGACATATAACCAGGCAGCAAAGACCAAGGCCGCGGAAGCACTAGAGAGGTCCCGCCGTGAAGCGGCAGCCACAACAGAGATGTCCCGGCGTGCCGCGGAGCCCTCGAACGAGCTCTCACGGGCACGCGAGGGCTCTCACAAGCGCACTCGCCGCGTCGGAGATCGCGACGAGCTAGCGTTGCTAAAGTCCTTGGCCGGCGACGACGACATTCTCGCTGGCCTCATTAAGCAGCAGGATCTGGTCGACGGCTTGATGAAGCTGCTCGAGATCAGCGATGCCTCGGTTGAGAAGGCGACCGGCCTCGTCGAGTAACTCATGGGTGACAATGCGAAGCTCCTCAAGGCGCTCGCCGAGAACGAGGAGGAGGCCGCCGTCTGGAAGATGCTGCATGAGCAGAGCAGTGCCTCGGGGATGACGCTGACAGCGGTCATCGAGGAACTGATGGGTGACTTGAGGATGCTCTGGATTGAGCGCGAGCGGGAGGTGGAGGAATCCGTGGCTGCTTTCAAGCAAAGTCGTGAGGAATTGAAGAAGGAGCTGGAGGATGTCGTCGCTCGGCGATCCATCGATGAGTAGAGACAGTAGCGACCCAGATCGTTGTCTGCGATTTCCTTCTTCTCTTGCCCCCATGTCTTCCGGGCTTTGCCGCATGTGGCATTTTAAATTATCCGGGATATGTAAGACAATTATTATCCGCGCCATTGTAAATTTGTCGTCGTATTATCCGTTGCCATTTTATTTGTCGTCGTATTATCCGTTGCCCTATGTGGCATTTTAAATTAGGCCGGAATATGAGTTGAAAACACGAACAAAGCAAATGCTAACGTTGAGCGGGGCCATGGGATCACAAGCAAACACCCTCCGTCCAGGTGCTTTAATTAACCTCGTGTTAAACAGCGGCTCGGCCGCCATTAATGGAGAAGTTGTGAGCGAGGCGGGAAGCTGGTGGATGGAGGTCAAAGAGCTCGCTTCCCAGTGAGCATGGGTGGCCTTGCTGCTCGCACGTGTCCCGTCGGGCCTGCAAGGTGGACAGGATGCACGCGTCCCGTCGAGCCTGCGCGGCGGACTGCTCGCACGTGTCCCGTCAAGCCTGCACGGCGAACTTCTCGCGCTCATCCTGTCTAATCAAACAGCTGCACGCACGCCACCGAGTATGGTTAAATTTTGGCACAATATACAAAGATGACCAATGAACGAGGACGGAGGTAGTACTATCCCATAAGAAAACAGGGACACGTGGCCGCACTTAAATGGTTACGGGAACACACGGTTCATATAATACAACCGTTTGCGATATTAACGTGTCAGCTATTTGTTTCAAAAGGACTTCGTTGGCTATAAATGTGTGTGCCTTGTCTCAAACTGGACGATTTTTTTTACCACAGCATATATGTGCCATGTCATGAAACCATGCCAAGTTTCATGTTTTTTGGGTGAGTTTTCGATTTACTGGGATTTAAAAACCAAGATTCTCAATGTTTCAGGATGACGAGAAGTTTGTAATTCATTCCCATTCCTTCAATGAGACCTAAACATGCATCCAATGACACATGTATGATTTCCCACCCATTTTGCTTCATTGGAGCATGTGCTTGTAGTTCAAATTTGAATTATGGACTACATTAAATGCCTAGAAAACTTAATTAATATATAAAATGGCGAAACGAACCCTGGACAGTTTCAAATTTCAGCACGACACTCCTCTTATTCTATGTTGCCTGTAGAAAACAAAGGTCAAGGCGAGAAGAGGCAGTGATTATCGTTTCTCCCACAAGAGGGGCATGTTTCCCTACCAGAACCATGAGGGTTGTGAGAAGCTTTGGTTTGTAAGAGGTTTGTAATATAGCTTGGCCCAAATTGGACAATTATTTTACCACGACATATATGTGCCATGTAGTGACACCATGCCAAGTTTCATGATTTCTTGGTGAGTTTTGGATTTACAGAGATTTAAAAACCAAGATTCGCAATGTTTGTGGCCAAGCCAGGACGCTGAGACGGTTGAATTCATTCCCATTCCTTTCATGGGACCTAAACATGCACCCCAAGGACACATGTATGTTTTTTCTAGCCATTTTGGTGCACTAGAGCATGTATTTGTAGTTCGGATTTGAATTATGGACATTAAATGCCTAGAAAACTCAATTAATGAATAAAAAAGGTCAAATGAACCATGAATAATTTCAAAGTTCAGCGTGAATCTCCTGTTGTTCCGTGTTGCGTGTAGAAGAAAATACAAGGCTAGAAGAGGCAGCGATTATCGTTTCGCCCACAAGGGGACACGTTTCCCTATCGAAACCACGAGGGTTCTTGCGACAGGCTCCGGTTTGTAAGAGGTTTGTAATAAAGCTTGGCCCAAATTGGACAATGTTTTTACCACGACATATATGTGCCATGACGTGACACCATGCCACCTTTGATGACTTTCTGGTGAGCTTTGGATTTATGGGGATTTAAAAACCGAGATTCCAAATGTTTGAGGACGAGTCAGGACGCCGGTACGGTTGTAATTCATTCCCATTCCTGGCATGGGACCTAAACATGCACCCAAGGACACATGTATAATTTTTCTAGCCATTCTGGTGAACTGGAGCATGTATTTGTAGTTCATATTTGAATTGTGGACATTAAATGCCTAGGAAACTCAATTAGTGTATAAAAAGGCCAAACGAACCCTGAATAAGTTTAAATTTCTGCACGGATATCCAGTCGTTCCATGTTGCCCGTAGAAGAAAATACAAGGCGAAAAGAGGCAGTGATTATCGTTTCGCCCTCAAGGGGAACACGTTTCCCTATTAGAACCACGAGGCTTCTTTGAGAGAAGCTCCGATTTGTAAGAGGTTTGTAATAAAGCTTGTCCCAAATTGGACAATGTTTTTACCATGACATATATGTGCCATAACGTGACACCATGCCAACTTTCATGACTTTCTGGTGAGTTTTGGATTTATGGGGATTTAAAAACCGAGATTCCAAATGTTTGAGGACGAGCCAGGATGCCGGTACGGTTGTAATTCATTCCCAATCCTGGCATGGGACCTAAACATGCACCCAAGGACACATGTATAATTTTTCTAGCCATTTTGGTGAACTGGAGCATGTATTTGTAGTTCAGATTTGGATTATGGACATTAAATGCCTAGGAAACTCAATTAGTGTATAAAAAGGCCAAACGAACCTTGAATAAGTTTAAATTTCAGCATGGATATCCTGTCGTTCCATGTTGCCCGTAGAAGAAAATACAAGGCGAAAAGAGGTAGTGATTATCGTTTCGCCCACAAGGGGGACACGTTTCCCTATCGGAACCACGAGGCTTCTTTGAGAGAAGCTCCGGTTTGTAAGAGGCTTGTAATAAAACTTGCGCCAAAATGGACAAAAAAAATCATCAACATATATGTGCCATGTCGTGACACCATGCCAAGTTTCACGATTTTCGGGTGAGTTTTGGATTTACGGGGATTTAAAAACTGAGATTCTTCTCACAAAATGTTTTCAAATACACACGGTTCACTCACGAAAGCCGTGTGCCTACCAAACCGTGGCCGATGCCCCCTCCCCCTCCTGCTGCGCGCGCGATCTGAGTTGTGCGTTATGATTTGCCAGAACCCAAACCCCACGGATCGTACGTCTGTACCGTTGGATGCTCCCAGAGCGAACGACAATCCTTATCCCTTTCGACAGCACATGCAGTATATGGGTAAGCACTGTGCGCATGCGTCGTGCTAGCCCACGCTTCCTTCTCTACTAAGTTTTCTATATTAATGTTGTTATATATCCAAACAGGCTACCGTTTCCCTTCACTCCTCTCATCGGTTTCCCGCCACTCCTCTCATTGGTTTCCCACCTCTTCTCCCATCGTTTTCCCGCTACCAGTGTCAGTGCTCATTGAAGGCTAGGCGACGACACACCGGCCATGTAAATATCGCACACAGTTTCTAAAAGCACAAATGTGTGTGATAGGAGGGAGTAGGTCCCATAGGGTGACTAGCGTGAAATGCCTTAAAGGCAAGGAGGCAATTCCTATCAGCAAGGGGCGGCTTCCCATCCGGTAGCCTAGTCGAATAGAATGCAGAAGTTAAGCGTGCTCGGGCTGGAGTAGTCCAAGGATGGGTGACCCTGTGGGAAGTTGCATATCTCAAGCTTCATTTAAATTCTATGACACAGTCATTATAGAGATAAATATCTCTATAGTGACCTGTCATGGCGATTATATAAACCTTGGGATCCTTGTTTTGCTAATTTGTAGACTATGTTTTTATTGGTTATTTTTTGCTCTAAAAAATTAAAGAATGATTGACTCTATAGTGACCTGTCATGGCGATTATATAAACCTTTTTCAGGTCGCATGCAGGGTATAGGGGGCCGGGTGTTCTGATCGAGCATGTCTCCCTTGTGCGGTTTATAGACGCCGCACATATCTGTGGGCTCCCCGAGGTATATATATATTATCCTTGACCGATAATGAGGGGGCCCCACACAATCTATCCCTTTGACCCAACAACAAGAAGGGTTTGACCATGATGGTTTCCTATTGCTATGTGTGCCATGTTGGACCAAATAAAGTTTGAGAGCATGCGTTGGACGACACCCCCCCACCGCCTCGAAGTTGGGAAATCGACATCGTACGTATTGAACCAGGCTTGGGGTCGGGTACGGTGTTCGGTTTGTAATATAGTTGTGGCCCATCTGTAACACCCTGGATTTTGCCCATTTTCTTTTTCTTTTGATTTTGGTCCGGATTCGCTTTTCTGTGGCTTAGTAGTCTTGCAACCTGGAGGGATCACTCTTCAATCTTCTTCCCAAGTGGCTTGCCAACCTCAAAACCATCCCAAGACCATGTCATTTCCATCTTGGGCCAAACCCCAATATTCTTTTTCTTGGGAATATTCCTTTTTCTATTAAAGGAATAACCTTGTCTGCCCTCAGTTGTGAAGCAACCCATATTTCCATCATTCCAAAGATCTCCAAATAATTCTCATAAATACTTTGGGACATATCTTCCTCAGATATGTCAAAACCTTTCCTTGCCATGTTCAAAAATATTTCACAAATATTCCATTTGCTATTCTGCCCTATATGGCATTTTGAGAAGCAAGTACCCTTTATATTTGCTTTCTTGGTCCCAAACTTTTTGGGCATTCTTTCCTATCCATATAAATTGCCACATGTCAAAATTCAACTTCATTTGGATATTAGATCTCCCTTGGCTAATTTCCAAAGTTTCTGGTCAACTGGAATCTTTGTGAAGCAAGTGATAGCTAGGAGTATCCAAATGAGTTGAAATTTTGCAAGCATCTTCATATGCTCAAATCATGACTCTCCACCAAGTTTCAACCCTATCCAATCATCTATGTGAGCATAGCATCAAATCTTGGTTTCTAGTCAGATTTTCACATTGGGAAGCAACTATATTTTATATTGCTCCATAATTGCTAAAAATTTACCAGAGCATTCTCCTACCCATATAACCTATCTCCACAAAATTTGGGCTCATTCCATCTTCCAATAATCCCCTAGAATTTTTCTAAGATTCTGGTCAGAGAGGATATCTGTGAAGGAAGTACTATTTTGGCATGTCCAAATGGTATGAAAATTTTACAGTGTCTTCATTTGATCAAATCATTCATCTCCTCCAAATTTCAGCTCATTCCAAGCAAGTACGTGAGTGCCACTTCATATTTTGCATTTCTGTCCAGTAGAGCCCATTGAACTGCAAGTGCTATTTATCTTCATCCAAATGAGCTGCAAATTTGCAGAGATGATCACCCTAGTATGTGATCACCCTCAGCCAAAAACCAGAGTCTATCCCCTGCTCAATCTCTCTCATATCATTTCAAGCACCTTGTTGTTCCTGTGGTTGCCAGCAAGCTCTAGTCACCTCCTTGACCACTATTCTTGTTTCTTTGCATTTTGGCACTTACCAACCTCTGATACACCGCGTTGACAAGGCCTGGAAGTGTCTGGGTGCCGCGGACGCGTGGTGCCGGTGGTGACCACGACTCTAGTCAGCAGCCGCGGTGCTCTGTACTTTGGTCTCGTCGGGAAGCCACCTCCGGCCAGTCCCAGCTTGTCCGCGAGCGCTGGAGAGCTCCCCACCGCACGCGTGTGCCCTCTGGTAGCTTCTCCCCCTCGTTCCCGAGTCCATGGCCGTTTCTACCGACCTCTGGAATCCCGCCACCTCGCCGTGCCTCTCAAAGCTCCGCCGTCGTCTCGTAGCTCCTCCCCGAGCCTATTTAAGGCGTGCCCGAGCCCTCCCACATGCCAGCAAGCCCCAGCCCCTCTCCCCTCGAGCTCCAGAGCCCCTCCTCACCGCCCTTTGCCGCCATGGCCGCCGTGGAGCCCTGCTCAAATTCGAGCGAGCCCGAGCCCCATTCCTCCTCTTGACCTCACCACCACCTTCCCCGCACCCTGGTGAATCCGTCCATCTACTCCCTGCCTCGCTGGAGTCGCTATGTCCGCCCCTTCCCCGAGCTCGGTCGCCGCCCGTACCCACTGCCACCCCAAGTTGTGGCGGCTCCCGCCCTCCCCCTACCCTGCTGCTGCACCAGGCGGGTGCAGCGAACCGTCCCGAGGACGCCGGTAGTCTCCGCTCGGCCGGAGACAGCCGGAGCCGCCTGCGCCCTTCGCCGGCGCCCGCCTCTGCACCCCACCACTACCGGCCCCATGGCCCTTCGCCGCAAACCCTGCGAGGTCTCCCCGGCGCGGCGTTTCACGGCGAACCCTCCGGTGGTTCGAGCTCCACCGGAGACGGTCGGAGTTGGCCGGGCCAGCGCCGGCGCCGCACGGCCTCGGCCCTCCTCTATCGCGCCCGGTCGGGGGAGAAGAAGGGGAGGGAGGGGAGAGAGAGGTCAGCCGCGGGGCCCGCCTGTCAATGTCACGGCGTTGACTCGGCCGGGCCCGCGGTCAGATTAAGTGGAAACGTACTCTCCAAAGTACGTTTCCCTCTTCTGAAAACACATTTCTGGAGCTGTTCAGGCTAAAGTGCGCTTTCTCTTCTGTAAAGCGTATTTCCAGAAAAGTGCCTTCTGTTTTATCAGCCAGGGACTAGTTTGTAAAGATTCTGTTTATAGATTAGTCCCTGAACTTCGTTGGGTTATAACTTTTCATCCGTAACTCCGAATCAGGTGAATCCAACGCCCACGTCTTCGTCTTGTCGAGCCCGTTCCGATGGAGTCATTTGCATAATGTTTACACACTGTGAAAATGACCATTTTGCCCTTGCCCGTAAAGAGCCCCCTCCGGGAGAGAACTGTTTCCGGCAATCAACTCCGCGGCCTCTCCGCACTCCTTCCCGATGATTCCTTCATCCTCAGGCAAGCCACAACTCTCATCTACATGATTGCATTACAATATCATAGTTTAACTATTTACTTTAACAACAAGTATGAGTTATTTGTGAAATGAATTGGATTACACAATGCTTGAGTAATTTCCTGGATAGGTGACTGCCATGTTGAGTACCAGATTGTTAGTGACTAGTAGTTTACCCACTCGTTGATGCCATGATGTTGAGATTACCGTCTATGATTATTCTGGATTTCATCCGGCAGTTCATGGAGATGAATTAGTAGCAATGGCTTAAGCATACTGGTTACCGGATTTCTAGCCAGATATCGTTTTGACTTGGATTGCTATGATATCAGAGTGTCAGCCATGATAGAGATTGTTCGGAGACTAGATACTTCATGGTTGATCCAGAGTCACCTGTCCGGACTTATCCGTGCAGCCACATTTGCCAGTATGGGATGGCCTTGACTTGGTCTGATCGCGTGCTCTTTCACCGGTACCGCCCGATAGGGAAGGTTATGTGTGCGCGCTACCCTGGCCCGGTAGGCGGCGATAACCTTGTGAGCCTAGTTGAGTTATATGGTACCAGGTCCCCGTTTGGGACAATTTGTTAGCCACGACGGTGGCAGGTGTCACGCGGTGACACAGGGGCCACCCAGGGCAGGACTCCGGGGGAGGATGATTGCTGGTGGTACGATGGGAGAGTCACGGGTCAGGCGGGTTTCGTTGGAGCAACGCTGGTCCACCCGAATGGGATCACGAGGTCAGGTGCTCCATGGTGTGGGTAAAGTGCGCAACCTCTGCAGAGTGTAAAATCTATTCGAATAGCCGTGTCCACAGTATTGGACAGTCTGTCCAGACCTCTTTAGGTGGTCAACCATAGTAGTGATAATGATGGAAGAACTCATCGTAAGATTGGAAATACACGGTGGATCATGAGTATTCTGAGGGTTGTGAGGCAACCCTGAAGAGAGTAAGTTGGTCAGACTTGTTGTACAAATGGGATCAGGTATGTGATATGTCAGCCATGGGATGGCAATGGGATGAGTGGTCGGATGACCACATGATTTAGATTGGATTTGGAACAGATTCAGATTGGATCCTGAGGTTATTCGGAGTATGGATTAAACTACTTAATATGCTTTACCTTACTGCATCTACTTCAGTAGCTATCTTGCTATGATGTTGTCTTGCCTTAATGTTGATCTTTGTTGTGAGCTTGCGAGTACATTCAAAGTACTCACCTGGCGTGCCATGCCAGTTTGCCGGTCATACCATGATTGCTTGCTTGTCGAGGATCCCGAGTTTGTGACCTCGGATACGCGTTCTAGCCAGAGTCCCTGCGGAGTGGAGTCCATCACCGTCGTCGCTGTTCTGCTGCCGAGAGAGTTACTCTGCTGTTAAGATAGAGCTACCCCGGGCAGGCGTAGTGTCGCCGTGCCGATGTAATCCTTGTACCCTTTGTAACCATATCCATTGTAATAAAAAGCTGATTTGTTCTATGCCAACAGTGCCATATTCCAGAGGACTTGTCCCTAGGCTGGAATACGGGGCATTCCGGTCTTCTCTGAGCCGGGGTGCCACACCATCAAAGTTGTGCATTCGGGATTTAAACACATCACACACCACTGTACCCATACATATTTTCGGGCCGCATGTAGTGTATACGAGGTCTTCTGATCGACCACATCTCCCTTGTGCGGTTTTTTGTGATGACACGCATATCTGTGGGCTCCCCGACTGTATATATATCATCTCTTTGACCGATAACGAGGGGTATGTGTTGGCCATGAATGGATTCCTCCTAGTTCGTGTTGGGGCCGGTCACCGTCACATGTCGTTCAACCAAAGCTCGAGTTCATGCGTTGTCAGGATTCCCTTCCACATGCTCGGATTGCTGGGTTCGACCTACACCGTACACTGCATATCTCGTCCTTAACTACCTGGCCTTCATGGTTGTTGTCTGTATCGAGAGGTAGGCACAACATCTAAATTTTACATTGTTCTATATTGAAAACACACATCACCCCTTCCAACGTACATCATTTTGGACCGCATGCAAGAGGTGCTGGTTTTGTGGTCCCTCTCGTGCGATTTTTTATGATGGTTCAATCTATTGGCCCAAGCGGTTTATCGACAACAACAGTTGTCGTTTGACCAAACGATAGATTCACTGGTCCGTCTTATGGTAGGCCATGGCGACATGCATGTATGACCAAAGTATCATTACGTGCATCCGCCCCGCTGACACGAAGTGGGAGGTGGGTCAAGCACCCTAGCTAGCTATGACATTATGTCATTATAGATATATCCAAGGGTGCTTTCGGGTTTGCGAGGCAGGTGCCACCAAAGTTGTGCATTGTGTATTTAAAGTTTTAAACATCACACCCTATATTCCTACATATATTTGGCCACTTCCAGGTGGTTCTTGACTTCTAGCCCCTCTCATCGATCTTCGACGACGCGCCCAACCGTGGGCCCGCACGGTCAAAGTTGTGCATTGGAATTTTGAACATCACAGACCACCCTTTTCACTCATATATATTTGGGCCACATGCTGGTGTGGCTGTCTTCTGACCCTCTCTAATGTTTTTTTGCTGCAAAGACTCTGATGACGCTCAATGGACACTGGTATAATGTCTTAACCGTGTGCGATGCAAGTGCGCTGTGAATCACCACGACTACGCAAGCATGAGCAAAGGTGGAGGTACTGGCTCAACCGTGTGCGATGCAAGTGCGATGTAAAATCACCACGACTGCGCAAGCGCGAGCAAAGGGTGGAGGTACTGGCTTAACCGTGTGTGATGCAAGTGCGCTGTAAAATCACCACCTGCACAAGCTAAAGGTGGGTAGTTTATTTAGATTGAATTCCAAGTCTGCATTTGAAAATTAGGATGAACCATCAGCGATAGACCAGCTAGCTAGAAATCTAAAAACAAACTACCCACCTTGAGCGTTGCAAAAATCATCAGTTCCGCCACTTTTCCTTATTATCATGCACGCATATTCTTATTGGACCGTGCGCAATCTTGGGTACTCCTGTCCCGCATCAATTCCTTTACCCAAATTTCAGTAGCTGCCGTACTTCAACCGTCGCCCACACTCCTCCAGCACCGACCTTATAGTAATATTGCAGTAGCCGAGGCATTTGAACTGTCGCCCTCCCTCGTCCACCACCATCTCCACCCATCATTACTAAAAAATTTAGTAGCCGCGGCGTATCCTCAAACACCACCCCCCCTCCACAGTCCCCACCCAGCCCCCTCCCCCCTCGAACCCTAGCTCGCCGCCGCCAACCCCTGCCGGTCTGCCTGTTCCTCCTAGCTTAGATAATAAAGTTCAGGTTACCCAGCAATTCCCATACCATCGCCCCACTCCCCTGAGTTTTTAGATGAGGCATGCGGTGTCCCTCCCCGCCAGATCCACATCCCCTGCTCCAGAATGTCGCAGCCTAAGCTCGACCATGTATCCCGGGGAGCCCGACGAGCGTTCGGCCAAGAAGAGGTTTATCATGGCCTCTCCGGTGGACGTTGGTGAGGTGGCCGCTGTTCGCCCTGACCTGTCGATCCCGGTGCAACACGTCACTGCGAAAGCCGGCGAAGACGTTGACTACGTTGCCATGCCGAAGGCTTCATGTCAGCGGGCTAGCATATTACTGTATCTCGGGAAAGCTGGCTACAACATCAAGCTCGTCGACAGTGACGACTTCACGCGGGCCATGTCACAGGTTAAGTGGTCCATCCCCAACCCCTCTGGTTCAACCGCCGTCAATCTCTTTGATGGCCCTACCGCTGATCTCCTCCATCAAGTGGTCAAGGATTTGCGATCCTTGTACGCCATAGAGTCCATTTTGTCATTTCTGAAGGACACGTTCTACGGCGGCGGCTTGGGATCCTCAATTGCCAAGTCAGATCTCATCGACCACGACCACGAGGAGGGCACCCACAAAGGTTCTTCCAAGGTGAAACAGCCCATCTGTGACATCAGAGAGTGCACCATGGGTCTGTGCTCTTCCAACTGGAAGGATCCCGTCCATGACATGTGAGGCAACATCCTATCAGCAAATCTTACCTTTTCTAGCTTGCCAACCCGTACCCTTTGTTGTAGTAGCATTTGCCGTGCAGTGCTTTAACTGTGCCGTGTTTAATTATTTTAGTTATGAAAAAATGTATTGTTCAATAGGGCTATGTGATGTTTAAGTATGAATTGTCCACTTCAGTTTCACGAATGGCTATATTTGGCTGTTTATAGTGAGTAGATGCCTTGTTTATCTGTATTTGCTTGTTAGGTTGGTTGTAGTGAGCATTTGTCCAGTTTTCAAGCATATGCCTTGTTTATCTGTATTTGCTTGTTAGGTTGGTTGCAGTGAGACTCTGTCCAGTTTTCAATGGCTATATTTGGTTGTTATACTGATCATTTATGCCTTGTTTATTTCAGTCATTCACAATGTGATGTTCATTATGTGCAAGTCGGAACTGTGCCGCTCGACTGCATCAATACCAGTTTGAACGGCTATATTTGGTTCCAGTTATGCCTGGTGTAGTTTACACATGCCCTTTATTTCAGTTTTACACATTTATCCAGTGTGATGTTTAAGCATTACCTACGTTCTATTCATTTTCAACAATACCAGTTTGAATTGCAATATTTGATGGCTGTTAAGCCTGTTGTCGGTAAAATTGCCTTCCATTTTATATCTGCTTTAACAGCATGCTAAAACCAACACATTCAAGCTATCATTTGGAGATGATGTTGTTTACCTTTGCTATATTTGTTTGATGTTAAGGTTGTTGTACTTATCATGCCTTTCCACTACTTATGCAGGACAACAACGGGAGTGGCCACCATTTTCCGCCGAGGTTAGTTTCATCCCTCGGCTTGTACTCCCCCCATTGTTCCATAATGTAGTGCATATAGATCCAGTCCTGGACACTTGTTAGCTTCTAATATTGACTTTTTTCTTGTAGGTACATATGCCCTTGGCAAGGATCCACACATCGACCCTTTTTGCGTATGGGGCAATGAGATATTCATGAACAAGCATCAAGTGAGGAAACTGATAAGGATTATTAGCAAAAATATACGCATGGTGGCAAGCAAATTATTTGTTTATGCTCTATCCTACACAGCAGTGAGCTGTAGGATGGTAACTACAAACTCTACAGCCTTCTCTTTTTACTGCCCATAATGAGTTGTTAGACAACAATGTCTGAATCTTTTTCGTTCGCAGTGGTTCCCGAAGCAGTTCACTCAAGATTACCTCGCAAAGTACATGATTGGTGGACACGCAATGAAGGTTAAAGTATTTCATCCAGACTACAATGAGCATCGAGAAGTCCTAATGAAGACAGTGAAGGATGGATGGGCAGCCATCACAAGGGGTTTGCCTAGAGTCGTGCGCGCATTACGCATGGAGGAGGGCACAATATGGGCATTCTGCTTCACCTTCTCCAGCAACCAGAATGTCTTACGCCTATCTCTTTACAGTCTTTAGTACAACTATGGTTCATCATTCTTTCCTTGGTGCTTCTGTAGTTCTTCAGTATATGTACATGTGCATCGAATTATGCATTCGTGGTTGAACCTATATTTGTAATAAACATGGTTGGATATGAAATAAGTGATTGCCTACTTTCAAATTCAAAACATGTGATTTTTAAACTAGGGATTACACTACACACGGTTTGCGAAAGCGAAACGTCTGTGATAGACGTGGATATCAGACACGTTTCTAGGATCCACTACGTGTGTGATCAATCTTTACTGCACACACGATCAGCCAAGAAAAAACATGTGCGATTAACAACAACATCGCACACAGTTCTTTCTTATTAAATGTTTGAGATAGTCACCTTATCACACATGCTTCGCAATTATGGACTGTTTGTGATGTTGTGCGCATCGCAAACGTTTGGTCATAGAAGAACGCGTGTGATAGGTCGATCATCCGACGCGGGTACGACGGATGAATCGTGTGGGATGTATTCAAGCTTCGCATATAGTTTTATAGCGACAACTATGTGCGCTCTTACATCAAATCGCACACAGTCGAGGAAAAGTAAATGTGTGTGATTGTCTACTTCTATAATTGTGAACTATTTGTGATGGGTCATGCATCATAAACATAGCACCACAGAATACCGACTGCGATGGCAATGCGAGCACAAACGAGTAGGGAGTACTGTATATGCATCAAGGCTCCCTATCCCCGACGGTTTCTGGGTCGTGTGGGAAGGACCCCCCTATCGCAGTCATTCACTTGGCAACGGTTCAGAACGCCATCGCAGAATGGGGTTAAAAACCGTTTGTATAGCACCTCGCTGTACCAGTGCGTATGTACGTACGTGGCCGTCTTTTTTGCAGCGTAGCTGTCATATGTGTACATGATTTAGACGGGACTGCCTGAACTGCTACCACTCCTTACTCGGCCACGGTTCATCGTGGCAGACAGACCGATCGACTGGTATGTACACACACAACGCTACATACGCTTTGACCGGGTGGGTCCCAGCTGTCAGGGAGGACAAGGAGGCACTTCCTTGCATGCGAATATATAGCTGGCGGGTCCCAGCGGTCAGGGGCGGAATCATATATTTTTTGCCCGTAATAAGTAGGCACTTCCTTGCGTGCAAAGATGTTGTTGGTGGGTCCCAGCTGTCAGGGGCAGGAATAAGGAGGCACTTCCTTCCTTGCGAAGATATACGTGGTGGGTCCCAGCTTTCACGGGGGGAATAATTTTATTTTCGCGTAATAAGGAGGCGGTTGCATGCGTGCGTCCATGGACCTGGTGCGTCCCCACTGTCAACCTCTCCACATACAGTCCTCTTCTGATGACTCTCATTTGTTGACCACGTTTACCATGCCGTGCCGAGCGCACCAAGGCGGTGGACGACGGCGAGGCCCCGGACGGGAATGACCCGGAGATGGGAAGATGCGGCAGTGGAGTCACAGCCTGAGAGGAGTACGATGTACGAGGGTTGACTGGTTAAGTACGGCCTGGGGCTGCAGTCGGCGGAGAATAACAGGAGGGGTGGAGGGATGGCCTGGCCGGCGGTGGACTAGCGCTTTGCAGCGAGGTGTGCGAAGCAGCGCCGCGGGCCGCCGGAGGCGGGAGCAGGAGGTCCCGCCAGCGCTAGAAGAAGACGAGAGATTGAAGATGCATGCCGGCGGCCGTTGGATGTACATCCAACGACTACAGATGTCAGAATCATTTTGTTGACTAATTTGACAACACCTTCCATAGGCGACCTAATGGCCCACATGTCAGACTCCTTGCGTGCGAAGATCTAGCTGGTGGGTCCTAGCTATCAGGGGGAGGAAGAATTTGTTTCGCCCATAATAAGGAGGCACTTCCTTACATGCGAAGATTTAGCTGCTGGGTCCCAGCTGTCTGGGAGAGAAAACATTTTTTCCGCGTAATAAGGACGCACTTGCTTGCGTGCGAAGATGTAGCTGGTGGGTCCAAGCTATCAGGGGGAGGAATAATATATTTTTGGCCTAATAAGGAGCCAGTTGCATGCGTGCGTCCATGAACAGGTGCGTCCCCACTGTCAGCCTCTCCACGTACTGTCCTCCTCCGATAACTCTCGTTTGTTGACCACATTGACTACGCAGTGCCGAGCGCGCCAAGGCGGTGGACGACGGCGAGGCCCCGGACGGGAACGAGCCGGAGATGGGAAGACGCGACAGTGGAGTCATAGATGGAGAGGAGTACGAGGGTTAACTGCCTCTAGTGCGGCGTGGGGCTGCAGTCGATGGAGAATAACAGGAGGTGTGTAGGGCTGGAGGGATAGCCTGGCCGGCGGTGGGGTAGCGCTTCGCAGTGATGCGTGCTAAGCAGAGCCACTAGCCGCCGGAGGCCGGAGCAGGCGGTCCCGGCGGCGCTGGAGGAAGAAGATGAGAGATTAAAGATGCATGCCAGCCGTTGGATATAAATCCAATGGCTGTGGATGTCAGAATCATTTGTTGACTAAGTTGACAACGCCTTGCGTAGGCTTCGACCTATTGGCCCATATGTTAGCCTGCAAAAATGCAGAACATATTTAACCCTTTTTTAGAGAGAAAAATATTTAACCCATATTTTCTAGAATTTACAGTCAATTTGCTGGGCTGGGTGAACAAATAATGTAGCGTCAATGCGGTCCATTTAGTTTTTTTCTAAGAAATCACAGTAGATTTGCACTTTCTTGAAATACACGGATTTGCTGGGCTTGTTGTAAACAAAATGATAGGTTAGATGGTGCAATTAGTATCAAAAAATAAATGGGAGGTGGAGATTTTATTATATATAAAATTAGCTAATTAGCGAGTTATTGCTCAATGGAAAAATGAGCGCGTTATTATTACATCGGTCCTTAAATCTTCGCAACTTTTGTGAGCAATCACCAGGATTTTCGTTGCCTTAACCATGATTTCCCTTGCCAACTTCTGTTAAACATTTATTTTTATAAGTTGATAAGACGTGGGATGTTTTTATAATGTATATATAAGTTTCAATTAAATATACAACAATAATAATATATATATATATATATAATGTGGTTAGAAAAGAAAACATAAATTGGACCCGGCATTCTTATTCTTATATATAGAAAAATAGAACAGAGATCTGCGTTTTGTTATAAAAAGATAGATTGGGCTGCCGGTATTTAAGAAAAAAAATAAAACCTAGGCTAGGAGGCCCATAGGCCGGTACATACATGATGGACCTCAAAAAATTAAGTTGAAACCACGGTCTCGCTATGTCGTGGGTTGCGCATGTTAAATAACATAACCTAGGCCGACCTGATACTAGTTCGCCCTCTGAAAAATATGATACCTGCTACTGCTAGATCCCCGATACCCCTAAAAATAGCTTCCCGATGACAATCTTCGTTGTAAAAAAATATTTATTGACTAGGCTGACAAACCCGTGGATTTGAGAGGGGGCGGGGGCACGACGCGAGGCAGCGCCGCCGGCCCCTGAGCGACAGCAGGCAGTCCGGCCGCGCTGCTGGTTTGGGCGGCGGGAGAACAACTTGAGGGAAGACTGAAGAAGCACATGAGACGCGGATTATTCTTTTCAGTGGATGGCTCTCGATGGCATATTTTTTTTACTTGCCTCTGCACGATACAACTTGTATTTTTAGCCTCCCAGTCTATGGCGGACCAGCAGCCCATTTGCTAGGTGGGCCAACCTACAGAAAGCAGCACTTGATTTTTCATCAAGGCCCCAAAAAAATGCAGTATTATGTTTGTTTTTTCGTCCGAAAACATTATGGTGGGGGTTGAGCGGGAAGGGGGGGGAGACTGAGCAAAAGGATAAAAAAGGAGCTCACGCGCCGTTGCTACCCTAACAAGCAGGTGCCATTCTTCTCGGAACGAAGGTGTGCCGTGTGACACTCACACGTCACAATCCCACAGTGTCTCTACTCTTATAAAAAATAGAGTTGGTGATGATGGTGTGCCTGCCATCCTGCAATATAGGCCGTCCGATTTATATCTGACGGATAGGAAGAAAATATGGCAATTTTGCAAAAAGATACCCACACCCCTCTCCACATTTGAAAATAAGGCCTTCCCTCGTTCATCCTTTTATCCCACAAGATAAACTACTCATACAAATGCATCTTGATGTTCCATGCAACGCATGGGCATCTTGCTAGTACATTCTAACTATTCACACACAAGTACAACAGAAAAGGTAAACATTCAGGTCAAACTCAGGTTCACAGGATACGTTCGTATTCATAGCCAACATTGGTAATCGACAACTCAAAAAATTCATGTATAGACAAGTTCAGCATGCCTATGCATCCAAATGATTCATACTTAGATCACAAGCCAATATTCATAGCTAACATTCACAAAAGATTTAGATATACACAAGTTCATCATGTTTACGCATCCAAATGATTGAGAGAACACAACCAATATCTTCAATCGACACACATTAATCACCTATGGTACAGACGGGCAAGTGATGTTCACTCGGTGGTACTTCTTGCTAAAATTAATGCTTGTCTGAGCAAACTTTCGAGTACATAAGAGGCAGCAGAGACCATCTGAACTTTGCTTGTAGGTTTACCATCATGATAGTGGCCTTGATGCCGCGAGAGGTTCGAGCAACTTGGCCACTACTTTCATCCAACTACTTTCACTCAGTGGTACTTCTTGGTAAAATTAATGCTTGTCTGAGCAAACTTTCGAGTACATAAGAGGCAGCACAGACTATCTAAACTTTGCTTGTAGGTTTATCCTCATGATAGTGGCCTTCATGCCGTGAGAGGTTTGAGCAACTTGGCCACTACTTTCATCTAACTAATTTACTGGCCCATCTTTGTCCTATATCTCGCCAAAAATCTACATTGCAGACAACAAATGAGGCTGTCGACAAAATGAACCACCCAAAGTTTTTGTGCAGTTCAACTGAAATGGAGCATCACAGGCATGCAGACTAGTTAAGTGCCATATGAATATATGCGTCTACCAACTTGTCTGGAATCTTCAGACTCCATGGCATACAGTTCGCTACCAGCATACGAGCCGATAACCGAAAAGCACAGGTTGGGACCAAAGACCGGACTGCGGTTTTTAGGGCTATGCGCCAAGCAATATTGTTGGTGTTCACTCTGGCACTTCTTCTTGTCAATATCGATGCTTGTTTGAGTGAACTTGCGAGTACAAAGCTGCAGCATAAGTATCTGTCCATCTGATCTTTTTGTGCAGTTCTACTGAAATCAGCCAATGTAATGATTTGCCTGCGAGTTTAGGCTCACAAGTTACTAATTTACGAAATCGGCCAACATTAGCACAATACAAAATTACCATTAGATATGACAAGCACAATAATCAGGATGAAGACCGGTACCAACATGTGTGAGGAAGCATATCAATTAGTGCTTCCTTTGACTGGAAACTGAGATAAGCCACTGACAGGAAAGGAACGAGACAGTCGAGGCAATGAACCACCCAAAGTTTTTGTGCAGTTTAACTGAAATCGATCATCCCTGTTGGCACATATATTGAGAAAGTGAGATTACTGTAATAGTGGCACTAGTTGATGAAACATACACTAACAAATAGAAGCATCCTCATTATCCTAATGGGTAAAGTTAGCAACATAGTAGCCTTGCTTAAAGAGAGGTATTAGTTTATATTATCAGTGCCAATTAGCTCAACACTCAAAGCATTGCCATGTATCATAGCTTGCAAAGGTTTAACGTGCAAAGATAAAGGACTTTCTCATGACAGTAGCAAAACAGTAGCACGATACAAATGGAGATGACAACACACTAATCCAGATGAAGGCCTTAGGCCGGTACCAACCTGAGCAAAGAAGCTTATTCAAAGTCCCAGAAGAGAAGATAAAGCACTGACTGGAATCATTCAATAGTACATATTTTTGTGCACTTCCAATGTACGGTTGACATCACTCTTGTTTACCAGTGCTGAGATTATATCGAGAGATTATCAAGAACTTCCAGCGGAGTTAAAGCACCGGCTGGGATACAGTTCATTGTATCCTCTTGTGCAGTTCCACTAAAATGTACGAATGACACAACATGATCCCTGTTTGCACAAGTAGGAACAAGGTGAAACCTTCATTAGCTTAGTGAGGAAGGATAGAAAGACAATAGCATATTACATTAACAATAGCATCAAAGCATGATGACAATACAGTAGCAAAACATTGGCTCATTGAACCAGTGGCAATTAATTGAGATGCAAAATAATAGCATTACTATCTCATGACACTGCCAGATCCCCTCCAGGCTCCACCACCACATGGTCCACCTGCACACACACACACACGCGTACATGATTTAGCATGAGGTGCTACTAAAGATTTGTTTAATTCCAATAGGACAATTAGGCAGCGATTAATTAGTGCTTCTTAATACTCCTAATTGATTAATGACCTTGCAGGGGAGGAAACAAAAGTGGAAGGGCTCCTGGAGGATTGTCTCACATGTGAGGCAGACGTTGCCGGAGCCCTTGAATGGCCTCGACTGAGACCTCGGCGTCAGGAAGATCACCTTGGCACTGTTGATCGTGTAGGGCTGGGTCACACATGCATCCAGAATCCAGTTAATTAGTATGATGTGTCTTCAAGCCAAGTACTACTCTACTACGTACTAGAAGTGCATTTCTTCAAGTAAATTAATACTAGTAGCAACACAGCAATACAATACCACTAGCAAGATGTGAG
Organism: Thinopyrum elongatum; assembly: GCA_011799875.1. NCBI lineage: Eukaryota > Viridiplantae > Streptophyta > Magnoliopsida > Poales > Poaceae > Thinopyrum > Thinopyrum elongatum. The sequence goes on along the minus strand of CM022301.1, from coordinate 212,534,178 downwards.
GATAAAATAGGATGGTACCAACGTGTGATCCTTCTTCATTTCCTTCTTCTTCTGCTTCTTCTTCTTCTTTGTCTTCCTCTTCTTGGTCTATTTCTCTTTCTCCTCACCAATTGGTGAAACCAAGTACATGATTGGCCTTCAATGTCAGATTTGGTTTTGTTAGTGAGGGAGTACAAATCTACTAGTAAACAATAGCATTATTTTCTCATGGCAGTTGCAAAATAGAGGTGAACACATGCATTAAATATCATTCTTACCTAAGGGAAGGTTGGGGTGCCAATATGGAGCATGAAGATTGGAACACAGATCTCCATTTGTGCAGTTCTACTGAAATCAACCAACGGTTCCGGTGTGACATTCCAGTTAAAAAGAAGTGATTTTTGTGCAGTGCACCAAAAGGTCGCAATAGCATCGAGGTGAAATGTATATTCCTGTTTGCACAAAAAGCTACAAAGGAAATAGTCAGAGTCTCAAACAATTACTGGCAAAAACAATTGGTTAAACTTGTGATGACTTGTAACAGAGGAATGGCTTCATTTTACCAGGGGCATTAGATTAAGAACAACTAAATAAGTTGCTCTAAGGACATGGGATAGTGGGTGCACCAGCAGTCAAGCACCATGTACCTAAACCGGGGCATAAAGTGGTGATTCAGAGTTTGTTGCCCCAAGAAACAAACACCCAAGCAACATATCTGGGTTGGTCTCATCTTTGTTCACTTTAGCCACCTATTCGTATGTGTGGATAGCAAATCTAGTCCTAGCCATACCAGTGTGTAAAGCATTTCACCTTTATTTCCCTTTTCGACCAAGAGACCTGTTGGATGGCCAGTCTGTACTACTTTCAGCCCCTTTCTTTCGTGTTTGTACCAAGTCCTAGGTACATACTACATCTTTTCCCCCTTTCTATCCTGTTTGAACCAAGTACTACAAGATTCGACTCCATGAAGTAGCTTTACCTCTAACAACAGGAAAAAATTAGGTGGCGTTGGACAATCCGATCAAGCCTAGCTACGTGGGGGGCTGAGAGGTAGAAAATGATGCGCATGCAGTGACGTAGCGAGCTGGGGAAGTAGACTAGCCGGTTTTGAAGTAAGATATACCCGAAGGTCGTCTGGGTGTGGCTAAGTAGGGGCGGAAGGCCGGATCCGCCGACACTACAGAAGCAACCAAGGGATCGGAGGACCTCCCGCGCTAGCGCTCGGCCAGAGATAACGGTGCGGCCGGCAGTGGGTTTCCTCCCTCACCGTCGACGATGGCCTAAACGCTGCCCCTCCTCCCCTTCCCCGGCGGAGGGGATGCGTCAGGATCTGTAACCAGCGGTGAGGATAGAAAGGCAGTGTGACCACCGCTATCTTGTTTAGATCTGGAGAGGATGAGAGTGTGTGAATAGAGCAACCCTAGAAAGGAAGCATGGAGGCTCCTGCTTATATATATAGAGTATATATGAATAGTGGGGTAGTTTTCTTTTTTCACTCCATCAAAACAATCGTTTAAAATTGTGTACGTGCCAGGTCGCCTTTTTTTTTGAGTTGTTGATTGTTTTTTTAGATAGCTACCTGCTTATTCCAAGTGGTGTGCAGGGGTGGATTAACGAGCAGCTCTGCTTGTTAAGTTCATGATTGTTAAGCTCGTGGTCGTTAAGGTTCGGCCCGTTAAGCTCCGAAAGATTAACAAGCAAAAAACCCTGCTCGGCTCGGTTCGTTCGAAGCTCGTTAAAAAAATCACGTAAGATGAAACATGTGTTGTGTTGTTACTAACGAACTTAGCGTGAAACTCGTTAGCTGGTTCGTTAAGCTCCCTAAGAAATTGATGATTGGCTTTGTTCATTAAGAAGTGACCACGAGGATAACAAGCCGAACTATCGAGGGCTCATTAACGGTGTGTCAGGTTGCACTTTGTATCGTTCAAGTATGGTACTAGACCCTCCATTAAGTGAACAACCACCGCCTCGTAAAAATTGTGAACAAGCCCACGGCTCAAATTATCGAAAACGTGGGCTGCACCAACATGCATTATTATTTATATTTTCTATGTGGGAGTATCCTCAAAACAAAATGTGAGAGTACAATCTTTATTGGTCCCCTTTGTAATTTGTGCTAAATTTTGACCAAAGATTTAACTGACAAAATGTTAGTGCATGTTAACAAAAATTATATCCTTGGATTTGTATTTGAACATAGTTTTCAATTATGTAATTTTTTGTGACATGCATGAACATTTGGTTAGTTAAATTTATAGTCAAAATTTCGCACAGATTATCATAGGGACCAATGAACCAGGACGGAGGTAGTAGTACTACTGTTGCCAGCTCCTCGTTTGTCATCCAAACTCTATGACTAGCTGCTCTATTACATGTGGGACATCAAGCATCCGGGCCCATGTGCCATCCACCAAATCACAGCGAGGTGCTACAGTCGAGACTCACCAGTCACCCCGGTGTGACCGGCATGACCTGTCATATCACAAAACCCACACCTTTACCAGCAGTGGTAAAGTGGCCTCGAACTTGGACAGGACGAAGCAGCCATCATTTCACTGGAACGCTTATTGAAGCCCTTTCTCCCCTATCTTGAAGAAAACCTCACTCCAGGTGACTCACTTCTGCCATTTTTCTTCTATACCGACGAAGGAAAGGTGGGCGAATCAGTGATGCTACTACATTTTCATTCCAAGAATCTTCTTTTTGCGAAGCACCGACCGATTCTCACTGCCTATTTTTTTCCCGTTTTCATTGCGATTGTGGTTTCCTTTCGATTGCTTTTTGTTTGTCAGTTTATTGATGGATCCTGGAGCACTAGGCAAAGAGTTGCCGGCGGACAACCCACTCGAGACAGAGATCTCCAGGAAGTGAGCACCGGCCAACGAGTTGGCCATGTTGGTGGGCCAACCCATGGAGACAAAGAACTCCAAGAAACAAGCACTGGCCAAAGAGTTGACGATGTTGGCGGATGAACTCCTCAACCAAGAAAGCTGGAAGAGCAGCAAGAGCCCCACCGTGCCTACCCCAGAAACTCTAATGGCCACCTATGAGAGGCTCAAGGCCGAGTTTGAGGAGATAGTCACCGTTGAGAAGCAGTATTTCCCTGGCAAGGCGATGGCCCCCATCGAGGAGATGGTCCCCGGAGGGATGGGATCCCCCGGTGAGCTGCATAAGGTAAAAAAATATGGCTTACCATAGTTGTGGTTTTTGATTATTTGCAATGTGCTTGCTAATATGTTAGGGCTGTGCCGGTGCCGGTGCACGTCCTTGATGATTCCGATGCCGCATTCCGTCCTGTGGACATCGCCCCAGAGATCGATTCCGATGCCGCAGTCCATCCTGTGGACATCGCCCCAGAGATCGATTCCCATGCCGCGGTCCGTCCTGTGGACATCGCCCTAGAGATCGATTCCCATGCCGCTGTCTGATACGTCTCCAACATATCTACTTTTCCTAACGCTTTTCCTCTTGTTTTGGACTCTAATTTGCATGATTTGAATGAAACTAACCCCGGACTAACGTTGTTTTCAGTAGAACTACCATGGTGTTTGATTTTGTGCAGAAATAAAAGTTCTCGGAATGGAACGAAACTTTGCGAGGAATTTTTATACAAAATAAGAGAATTTCCGGAGCCAAGAGCCACCTGAGGGGGGCAACTAGGTGGGCACAACCCACCAGGGCACGCCTGCCCCCCCAGGCGCGCCCAGGTGGGTTGTCCCCATCTGGTGGCCCCGCAGACCCTGAAACCGACTCTATAAAATCCATTTTTTCCAGAAAAAAAATCAGGGATAAAGAATTATTGCGTTTCGCGAGACGGAGCCGCCGCCGTCTCCTGTTCTTCATCGGGAGGCCAGATCTGGAGTCCGTTTGGGGCTCCGGAGAGGGGGATCTTCGATCTTCGTCATCACCAACCCTTCTCCATCGCCAATTCCATGATGCTCCCCACCGGGAGTGAGTAATTCCTTCGTAGGCTCACTGGTCGGTGAGGAGTTGGATGAGATTCATCATGTAATCGAGTTAGTTTTGTTAGGGCTTGATCCCTAGTATCCATTATGTTCTGAGATTGATGTTGCTATGACTTTGCCATGCTTAATGCTTGTCACTTTGGGCCCGGGTGCCATGATTTCAGATCTGAACCATTTATGTTATCACCATTATATCTATGTTCTAGATCCGATCTTGCAAGTTATAGTCACCTACTACGTGTTATGATCCGGCAACCCCGGAGTGACAATAGTCGGGACCACTCCCGATGATGACCGTAGTTTGAGGAGTTCATGTATTCACCGTGTGTTAATGCTTTGTTCCGGTTCTCTATTAAAAGGAGGCCTTAATATCCCTGAGTTTCCAATATGGACCCCGCTGCCAAGGGAGGGTAGGACAGAAGATGTCATGCAAGTTCTTTCCATAAGCACGTATGACTATTTACGGAATACATGCCTACATTATATTTATGAACTGGAGCTAGTGCCGTATCGCCCTAGGTTATAACTGTCTCATGATGAATATCATCCAACAAATTACCGATCCAATGCCTACGATTTTCCTACATATTGTTCTTGCTAAGTTACTACTGCTACCGTTACTGTTGCACTTGCTACATTATCACTGCTATCACTGTTACCGTTACTATTGCTGTTGCTACTATTATCAAAACTATCATACTACTTTGCTACTGATCACTTTGCTGTAGATAATTAATCTCCATGTGTGGTTCAATTGACAACTCAGCTACTAATGCTTACAAATATACTTTGGCTCCCCTTGTGTCGAATCTATAAATTTGGGTTGAATACTCTACCCTCGAAAACTATTGTGATCCCCTATACTTGTGGGTTATCAAGACCTTTTTCTGGCGCCGTTGCCGAGGAGCATAGCTATATTTGTTGAGTCACTTGGGATTATTATCAATTATTCACTATGAAGAATCTGAAGGATGCTAAGACTAAGATTTTTCCCTCTAAGACGAGGGGAGGTAAGGAACTGCCATCCAACTCCGCTTTAGATTCACCTTCTGTTATAAGTAAACTTGCAACACCACCACATGCTATTAATTCTGATATGTCGCAAGTTATTGATGATGCTACTTCTGCTATGAATGCTTATGATGATGCTAGTACCTTGCTTGATGATGATGTGCCATTAGGTGAATTTCTTGATGAACAAATTGCTAGAGTAAGACAACATGATGTTGTTGAATCTGATGATGAGCTTGAAACTGAAAATCTTGAAACACCCACTAGAACTAGCCCTCCTAGATACGAATTGCCTAAGGTACCGGAAGGTTATGTTATGAATGAGGAGACAACTAGAGATATTCTTGCTTGTAAGCATAGAGATGATCTAGAGAAATTATTATGCAAGTATAAAGAAAAATCTCTGAATGCTAGAATGCAATATGATCCTAAGTTTGCTAGCTCACCTATCTTTATTGATGATAAGGATTATGAATTCTCTGTCGACCCGGAGTTAATTACTTTGGTTGAATCTGATCCTTTCCATGGTTATGAAACTGAGACTGTTGTGGCACATCTTACTAAGTTGAATGACATAGCCACCCTTTTTACTCATGATGAGAAAACTCGCTATTACTATATTCTCAAATTATTTTTGTTCTCATTAAAGGGTGATGCTAAAGCTTGGTACAATACTCTTGCTCCTGGTTGTGTGCGTAGTCCCCAGGATATGATTTATTACTTCTCTGAAAAATATTTTTCTGCTCATAAGAAACAAGCTGCCTTACAGGAAATATTTAACTTTGTGCAAATTGTAGAAGAGAGTCTCCCACAAGCTTGGGGGAGGCTTTGCCAGTTACTTAATGCTTTGCCTAATCATCCTCTTAAGAAAATGAAATACTTGATATCTTCTATAATGGGCTAACCGATGTTTCTAGGGATTTCCTAGATAGTTAAGCTGAAGAATTATTGAATAACATATTGAAAAACTATGATGATTGGACTCTTCCTGAACTACCATCTAAACCCACTCCGAAGAAGAGGGGTATTTTATATCTCAGTCCCGAAGATATGCAAGAGGCAAAGAAATCTATGAAGGAAAAAGGTATTAAAGCCGAGGATGTTAAAAATTTACCTCCTATTGAAGAAATACATGGGCTTGATACACCACCACCACCACCACCTAAGGTGGTAGAGGTAAATTCTCTAACGAAATTCAATGATAATGATAATCCTCACAATATGCACCCTAGCCAATGCCTTTATGAGTTTGAAAACTACATTAGAAAGCAAGATCACTTCAATGCAAATGTTATGAAATAGTTGAAATATAATTCTGATATGATTACTCACTTAAGTGACTTGTTATTTAGAATCTCAAATGATGTTAGAGGTGTAGGGAAGCATGCTTCTATGGTTCAAACCCAGTTAGAACAAGTTGCTAAATCTCAAAGAGAACTGCTTGATGAAATGAATAACAACATACATGACTTTGCTGTTAGAGTTGCAACTAGAGGAGGTAAAATGACTCAGGAACCACATTATCCTGAGGGACACCCAAAAAGAATTGAACATGATTCACAAAGGAACAACACCACTGCACCTGGTCCTTCTAAAAAGAAAAAGAAACAGAAAAATGATAGGACTTTGCATGCCGCTAGTGAACCTGAAGTAGAGAAACCTCCTGATAATGATAATGATGTTTCTATCTCTGATGCTGAAACTCAATCTGGTAGTGAACACTCACCTTCTGATAATGAAAAAGATAATGATGAGGTTCATGAAGACGCTCAAACAAATAATAAAGAACCAGACAATGATGTTGATAACCCACAACCCAAGAATGCAAGATATGATAAAAGAGACTTTGTTGCTAGAAATCACGGTAAGGAAAGAGAACCGTGGGTTCAAAAACCTATGCCCTTTCCACCTAAGTCAACTAAAAAGAAAGATGATGAAGAATTTGAACGCTTGCTGAAATGCTGAGGCCAGTCTTTCTGCGTACTTGCTTGACTGATATCCTTAAAATGCCTCCTTATGCAAAGTACATGAAAGACATCATCACTAATAAGAGAAAAATACCGGAAGCTGAAATCTCCACCATGCTTGCTAATTACACTTTTAAGGATGGAGTACCTAAAAAACTTGGAGATCCGGGAATACCAACTATACCTTGCTCCATCAAAAAGAATTATGTGAAAACTGCTTTATGTGATTTGGGAGCTGGTGTTAGTGTTATGCCTTTCTCTTTATATAAAAGACTTGATTTGAATAAACTCACACCTACTGAAATATCTTTGCAAATGGCTGACAAATCAACTGCCATACCTATCAGTATTTGTGAGGATGTGCCCGTTGTTGTTGCTAATGTTACTATTTTGAATGACTTTCTTATACTTGAGATGCCCGAGGACGACAACATGTCGATTATCCTTGGTAGACCCTTCTTGAATACTGCAGGGGCTGTTATTGATTGCAATAAAAGCAAGGTCACTTTTCATATCAATGGTAATGAGCATACGGTGCACTTTCCGAAGAAACAATTCCAAGTGAATGGTATTAATGTTATTGAAAAATCTATGACGATCACTATTGGAAGTTTTCAACTACCTCTACCTACTACCAAAAAGAAATATGAAATGCTTATTGTTGGGGACATTCATATCCCCGTTGAGGTAACTTAGTGATTTACGAAAGTTCTTCGGTTTCATGCTAATCGAAAGTGGTTGTTAATAAGACTTGATCAACCTTATTAATGGATCATTTTTGAGAGGTATGAAGTTGATGAATTTAGTGAGCACTACCTTCTGTCCCTACCTTTTATTTTCTGTTCCTATTAGTTAAATAAAATAAAATGCCATGTTTTGTCTGTTTTCTGATTTTTCCCGTGCAATAAAAAATGACCCAAAAATAAAAGTTCTCAGAATGCCCTGAAAATTTAATATGATTTTTTCCTGAATATTTAAGAATTTCTGGTGCAAATAATATCAGAGGGAGGTGCACCAGGTGGGCACAACCCACCTGGGCGCGCCAGGACCCCCAGGCGCGCCCTGGTGGGTTGTGGTCCCCACGTGGGCCCCCTCACTTATCTCTTCATCCCACACCTTCACTTACCTCCAGAAAAAATCTCCAGTGCTCTCTCTCTCTCTCGTGTTCTTGCTGCCGAAACCGCGGATTTCGATCTCTTTGCTCGAAGCTCCATTTCCAAAACTGTTTCGGGGAATTGTTGCTTGGTATGTGACTCCTCCATTTGTCCAATTAGTTTTTGTTTTAGTTGTTTATATTTTGAATAATTAGCTACTCTTGGTGCTTCTGTAGATGAGCTTGCATGTTGAATTCTTAGAGTTCTAAGTAGTTTGAATGCTTGCTATGGCCTCTATGCTTCCCTATGAGTAGTTGTTACCAATATTGTGAAGTTTTGTTGACAAAATTTTTGTCACCCAATAAATTTTCAGAAAATTGTACGCGAATATGATGAACCTTTTTGGAAGGAGTTCTTCGAGGAGGAGATCCTCGGGGGCATCTTCTAGTGACAGCTCCACTCATCGGTCTTATGCTGAACCAAGTGAAAGTTCCATACGAGATGCCGCCACCAAAACATGCTTATGGCCATGCGATGATTATATGGTGAGTGTGGGCATTAAGGACGAATTTGAGCAATATGTTCACAATGCCGACCTCAGTCCCTACATATCAGATAAGTGCACTCAATACCACACTCTCACTGAATCATTTGTCAAAGGATTTAAATTCCATCCCCGTGAGTCTAGGGTGTCATTTAAACTGTATTAAAATTCATTTACCTTATCACTAGAAAGGTTTGCTCATCACTGCAAAATTCCATTCTGGGGTTCGCTTGACGAACCACCAAGAGCTGAGTTCGAAACATTTTTGTCTAGCCTTTGCTACGGTGAGAATAGGGGAGTGACGCAAGGTAGAATAAAGAGCATTCATTTTCCCGCAATTCAATACTTTGCATTATTCAATGGGAAATGTATTGTAGGCAAACAAGATTGTAGTACACTTTGTGCTCCAGACTTGAGCCTCTTACGTGCCGCTCTCACCGGCGACAAAAGCTATAATCTTGGAGCGATTGTTGCACGTAGATTGCAGCACAACGCTAATAGTGGTTATTTTTATGGTGGAATTTATGCCACACGCTTAGAGAGAGAGCTGGGTGTTTCACCTTTACCTTATGACCCTATTTTACCCACGCAATATTTAGACTTTGATGCTATGAAGCTTCATAAGATCCTTAAGGGTAAACCTGATAATTTCACCTACAAGTTGTTGTTTAACCAAGAGTCCATCATATACACATATTTGCCTGCGCCTGCTCTCTTTGATTATTGCAGCAGGGGAAGATATTTTGTTCTTGAGAGCGAGGCCCGGGCCCATAACACGGCGGTTGTGGCTGCACGGCAGGCTGAGACATCCGAACCAAGAGCCTCCATGAGCTACCACTCCGACTACTATCCAGGCTATTGACTGATTACCAAGCTAGGCCAAAAGCCTAAGCTTGGGGGAGTACGTATTTCCACCAACATTACATTCATGTTTACACATTTCATTTCAGTTGTCGGTATCCACACTTTTTCATTGTATTATCCATGTTAGAATTATTTTCTTGCTTTCTTCTTGTGTGTTTGAAAAACTTTGATAAAATCCAAAAATATATTTCTTGCTTCTTTTCGATTTTTCTTCCTAGTTTAAATTTTTGTAGTACTAAAAAGAAAACTCAAAAAGATTTCCTTGTTCTTCTTTTGCTTGTTGGGAGCTTTCCCGTGTAAATAGTTTTCTCATTTTTGTTTTTCCCTTTTTATTTGCTTTCTTTCAGAAAACCAAAAACTCCAAAAATATTTCAGTGTGTTTTTCTGAACTTCTTTTATTTTATTGAGTCATACCGAGGAGAAGACCACGATGAAAATGTTGAGTGGCTCTCATATGCATTATTGTTAATCTAACAAAGAGCCCAATTTACCTCGTCTTCTCCTTTTGAATAAAATGTTTGCAGATTCCAACTTAGTCCACGGCACTCTTGCACTATTATCATTTTCATATCGTTCAATCGTGCAAGTGAAAGGCAATAATGACGATATTCGAGGAACTGGCCGTGGCAGAGAGAAACGGGTATGAACTCGACTTGTTTTGTTTTTTGTAAATATGTTTAACCTAGTATCCATGATTCAGCCCATTATGATTAAACATGTTTGCGATGACAATTAGAGATTATAGTTTCTCATGCCATGTATAAGTAGCTAGGAGTGGATAATGATTTATCTTGGATATCAACATTGCGTTAAAATGATTGTGATGTAGTATGATGATATGGTATCCTCCTCTGAATGTTTGAGTGGCTTGACTTGGCACATGTTCATGCATGTAGTTGAATCAAAACCAATATAGCCTCTATGATATTTATGTTCATGGTGTTCATATCCTACTCATGCTAGTATCCAATGTTACTTATGCATAATGCATGTTCATGACCGTTGTTGCTCTCTAGCTGGCTGCTTCTCAACCTAATTGCTAGCCTTCGCCTGTACTAAGTGGGAATTCTGCTTGTGCATCAAAAACCTAAAACCCAAGTTATTCCAGTTGAGTCCACCATACCTACCTATATGTGGTATTACCCTGCCGTCCTAAGTAAATTTGCATGTGCCATCTCTAATTTTCAAAATAAATTTCTCTTTTGTGTGCTCATACCGCTCGCGAGGCAGCGAGGGGTGGCCGATATTTTTCCACGCTAGATGTGTTATTCTCACGATGAGTGTTTATTCACTTGTCATTGCATGAGAGTACGGCAAAGGTATTAGGGATGCCCAGTCCCGAAATGAAAAATGAATTTACTTTATGTTGTCAAATAATAAATTCCTTGGAAAGTGTTGGTATGGAGGGCACCCGTGGATAAATTGTGACGCCCCCGACTCAATCATGCGCTAATCATACACACAAACATGCACGATCAAGCACAGGGACTCACGGGAAGATATCACAACACAACTCTAACACAAATAAACGGAGATCCACAATATTACAGACCAGGGATTATGAAGATCCGAATACATAAGTCAGTCATACAAATATTATCTGGGTACAGACATAGTTAGACAAGTTTTGCCTTAAGAAGGCTAGCACAAACAATGACTCTAGATCGAAAGGCGTAGGCCTCCTGCCTAGGAGCCTCCGATCCTACTCCTGGTCGGCTGGCTCGATCCAGTAGTAAGTACCGTCTGGACCCTCCTGGTAGTAAGCTCCTGAAGTGGCATCTGGCTCCGGGGCTCCATCGTCTGATGTATCATCAAAGTGGGGTATGGCGAAAAGCAGTAACAAAGCAACCGTGAGTACTCATCCGAAGTACTCAGCAAGCAAGGATCTACACTACGTATGCAACATTATCAAAGACGAAAGGCTGTATATGTGGACTGGGCTACAGACATGCCAGAATAGAGAAAAGGCCTAGTCCTATCGAAGACTAGCATCTTCAAGCATCTTCACATGCCACCATCTTGCAGCAATAGAAGAGAGTAGAATGGCATTTTATTAAGCAAACATGTTGAAGCAAAGCCTGGAGATCCTTCCTCGACTCCCTGCGAGAAAACGATCTCGAAACTTCAATTAAGTAGCAAGTATCCAGTTCAAGTAGTAGATCGGGGTACACAAACTAAGCGTCCTTTACCGTAGGACCGGCTATCGATGGATTATTCTTCCCTGCAGGGTTGCACTACTGTTACCCAACACTCTCTATCAACTCTGGTCGGACACACTTGCAGGGTTATGCCCGGCCTCGGGAGATCGACACGAAGCAGCGCCCTTCCTAGGCTCAGTAGAGAGGTCAGCACGCCGGACTAACCTATGCACCCAGAGGTCTTGGGCCATCGCCCTGGGCACCCTGCGTGTTGCGTGGCTGGCCGGGGTGCAAGTGCGACACTGAACTCATCAGTGAAGTATCCAGCCCAATCCCGGCGATCAGCCCGCACGATGAAACATGATGTCTGAAGAGCTTTCGGGAGAAACGTACATCGCAGAGGGCCCCATAAACCATAATCCCGCGTGGTGGTAGTGCGTATAGGGCACATCGACCCACTCAGATCAAACACCCAAATCCGATATGCTCATTTCGTAACATGCGGAGACAATCAGAGTTTCTGAAGCTCCGCCATAATATCACACTCGAGTGCCCTTCCGGCACACCCGACATCATAGATCCCCTGCGGGTACCCATCCGGGTCGACCCGCCTGTAACAAAGGTCAAAGTAACCATGTGGTCATAACATCAAGGGGGAAACCCCAAGGAATCACCCTCGGTGTATTCTACACGATGAAATCATCAGGGTGAACGTATGAGGCATCACCCTCGAGGTTCACACTAAGGGGTTACACGACAGAGTCGTATCGGGAGTGGAGCAGGAGGAATCACCCTCGATGACCACGACCGAACAGCTACACTGCGGAGTATTCATCAGGAGTGCGTTATGAGGTATCACCCTCGGCACTGGAGAGTAACTACGCAGAGTCGTACAACTAAGGGGGGGGTGAGGTGATGTGTCGGTCTCTGGTCGAGTATTACATTGATCGAGTTGTCGATGATCAAGCAGGGGCAACAAGGGTAAGGTAGTGGGGGTCACTGATGGTTCACTACCAACCTATACTAAACAGTTTAACATATGCAGGTAAGGTAACATTAAATAGGTTAGAAAAGCAGGCTATGCATCAGAATAGGAGCAAAACATTAACTATAGCAAAATCTAATGCAAGCAGGAGAAATGGAATGGGCGATATCTGGATGCTCAAGGGGGGGGGGGCTTGCCTTGTTGCTCTGGCAAGGAGGAGGGGTCGTCGGAAGGCTGCTCGTCCGGAGCGTAGTTGTACCCAGCTGCAACGGCGTCGGTCTCGGCGTCTATCGAGAGAGAAGGAGGGGGAAGAAAAACAATAAATTCACGGCAATAATGCAAAGAATATGCATGACATGTCTAAATGCTATGCAGAGGTGTTCTACTGCCTAACTAAATGAGTTAGTTAATTTAGGAATTTATCCGGATCTATTTAATTAAAGTTGGGCATTATTCATTTATTGAAATCGGTCTAAAAGTTCCATGTTCATCTAGCTAGGGGCACCTGACAGGAATATGGAGGGCATATTCAGCTTTGTATCGAAATTCTAAACAACTTTCATATATAAATTATTTTCATCGGAGTTACGGATTATTTTATATGATTTTCTAATGTTTAAACAATATTCTGAAATTACAGATTTATTATTAATTCAAATTATCCAGAATAGTAAATGATGACATCATCATGACATCACCATGATGTCAGCAGGTCAAATCCAGCTGACCAGAGACAAACCTGACAGGTGGGTCTAGTGGGACCCATATGTCAGTGACACAGCTAATTAAACAGAGTTAGATTAAACTAAATAGGATTAATTATGTGTGGGTCCTACTGTTAGTGAGTGTTTAGTAATCTAATTAGCTAATTAGGTTAATTAGCGATTTATCTATTTATTTTAAACAGTATAATGGAGTGGGGCCCGCATGTCATAGACACAGGGGCGGCCACGTCAGCACTGACCGAGGTCAACGGGGCCCAGTGGCAGTGGCACAGGGGCGGGCCCAAGCTGGCCACGTCGGCGCCGACCGGAGACGCGCCGGAGTTGGCTCCGGCGAGCCAAACGCGGCGGCGCGGCTCGGGGAAGGCGCGGGTTTCGCGCACAGGGGGTCTAAGGGGCTGGGGTTGGGCGCGTTCGACGCGGCTCGACGTCGCGCGTCGAATGGTGGCGGAGCGAGGGGCTGTGGTGGCCGGAGCTGATTGCCACGAGCTCGCCGGCGGCGAGGTGATTCGGGCGTGTGACGGAATCGGGGTTACGGTGGGCAAAATGAGCAGCGCAAGGTGGCTACGGCGTCTACGCGACGCGGTGAGTGCAATGGTGGCACGCACGGGGCCCTATGGTCGCCGAGGCCACGTCGGTGACGAGGCCAGACGGCGGCGCGTTCGGGTGAGAAGGGGGCGGTAGCTACGGCTACGGAGAGAGAGCGGGGAGAGGAGGGATCGATGCAACATCTCACTAGCGTTGCAGGGAAGGCCCGGGGATGGCTCGAGGAAGGGCGACGGCGGCGAATCGTGGAGGCATTTGACAACGGCCGTAGGGGAAGAAGCGAGGCAGGCCGGCGATGCAGAGCTCATTGGCTTCGGCTCGTTGGCGCAGGTGACATAGAGGAGCACGGCGGTGACGCTGGACTAGGCGAAACGGTGTGGCGGAGGTGGTGGCTACGCGGGAGATGGAGTAACAGCGATGGCCGCGTAGGCCATGGCAGAGAGCGAGCGAGGGAGGGGGAGAGTGGGGCGAGGGAGGCGCCAGGGGGCTGCGGGGCTCGCCCTTATCCTCGCTGCGGGCGCGGGCGCGTTGTCGAGAAGGGAGAGAGGGGGGGCGGCTCTGGCGATGCGCGCGCGCTAGGTGCTCGACAGCGGCCGCGTGAGCAGTGCGGGAGGTGGGAGGAGGCGCGGGGTGGGCTGGGCCGCTGGCTGTAGCACTTAAGCCCAGGTACAGTGGGCCTTTTTCTTTTCTTCTTTTCTTTTCTCTGTTTTCTTTTATTCCTACTTTTGCAATAATGTGAGGCCTCCAACACTGTTTTGTAAAATAGGTAACTTGTTCCAATAAATGCAGTGCATTAGAGTTCTGCTAAAAATTGGTTTGGAGGCTAATGGAGTTCACTCAAATTTTGTATTAAATAAAATGTATTAAACCTTGCTGTTTTGGTACTGTTAGAGTCACTTAATTAATCTATTAAATGTTGGTTACAGTTTTAGCATTGTCTCTGGAATATTTGTTATTAAATGAACATTTTAGTTTGAACTAGGAGTTGAAATGCAATATGATACAAATGATGATTATGCACTGTTAATCCAGCTGACTTGTCATTATCAAAAAGTGATTACTGTGGCTAATGACATGGGCTGTTACATACGGTTAGCCATGGAAAGTGAAAGTATGGTGGAAAAAGGAATAAACTTTAATTTCTGTTTGGGAACCGCCTATGATATATCTAGCATGGAAAGTATTGGAAACTCTAAGTCGTTTTCGTTGGTGGGAAAAGTATGCCTCTCAATTCAAGCATTTCATGATCCACAGCTCGAATAGGATCCTTGTAGCAGCGACGGAGTTGGGATACATGAAAGACATCATGCACTTGAGAAAGATTTGGCGGCATTGCTACTGATATGCCACATCTCCTCGATGGGCAAGAATACGGAACGGGCCAATGTAGCGAGGAGCTAACTTGCCTTTGATTCTGAACCGATGAGTGCCTTTCAACGGAGTGACGTAGAGGTAAGCTTGCTCGCCAGGCCGATAGACCATTTCCTGGTGCTTTCGGTCATAGTTGCTCTTCTGACGAGACTGAGCTGTTTTCAGATGTTCACGGACAATGCGGACTTGTTCTTCAGCTTGCTGAACAATGTCCGGTCCGACGAGTGAGCGTTCCCCAGTTTCTGACCAATTCAGAGGGGTTCGACACTTACGACCGTATAGAACTTCAAACGGTGCCATCTTCAGACTAGCTTGATAGCTATTGTTGTAAGAGAACTCGGCATACGGGAGAGATGACGCAAGCTCGAAGCATATCTTCGAGCACTTGATTAACTCGTTCGACTTGACCCTGTGACTGAGGGTGAAAAGCGGTACTGAACGACAGATGAGTTCCCATAGCTTCTTGGAAACCTTGCCAGAATCTGGAGGTAAAGAGGCTGCCACGATCAGAACAGATCTCCAACGAAACACCGTGGAGTGACACAATTCGGGAAACATACAAGTCCACTAACTGGCTAGCAATGATTGTCTCCTTAACTGGCAGAAAGTGAGCAACCTTTGAGAATCGGTCAATGACGACAAAAATAGCGTCATGACCCTTCTGAGATCTAGGAAAACCAGTAATGAAATCCATTTGGACCTTGTCCCATTTCCATTCAGGATTATCAAGTGGTTGCAGAGTTCCAGCAGGCCTTTGGTGTTCTGCTTTAATGCGGCGGCAAACGTCACACTCAGAAACATAACGAGCAATGTCTCGCTTCATATTAGGCCACCAGTATCTCTGACAAATGTCACGGTACATCTTTGTGCTACCAGGATGAATTGACAGAGGAGTGTCATGATCTTCTTTCATAACGTGTTCTTTCTCATCCTTGAACTTGGGTACGAAGAGACGGCGTTGGAAAAATAGGATCCCATACTTATCAAGATGGAATTCCGACGGCTTTCCTTTTTCGAGGTATCGCTTAATCCTTTCAACTTCAGAGTCATACCGTTGCATAGTCTTAATGCTGTGTTCTAAATCTGGTTCAACAACCAGGGTATTGAGATAACCCTGTGGAACAATATGGAGGTTCAATTTGCGAAGCTCTTCATGGAGAAGAGGTTGTGTTTCCTGAACCATATGGTTGCTGCAATAAGCCTTGCGACTCAAAGTATCGGCCATTACATTAGCCTTGCCAGGGGTATATGAGAAATTCATATCATAATCGGCAATTGTTTCGAGCCATCTTTGTTGAGGAAGGTTCAGATCTGGTTGAGTATATAAATACTTCAAACTTTGATGATCCGTGTATATCTCGCAACGGTTACCGAGAAGGTAATGTCGCCATAGCTTCAGGGCATAAATAACCGCAGAAAGTTCAAGATCATGCACTGGATAATTTTCTTCATGAGGACGCAATTGTCGAGAGGCATAAGCAATCACTTTGCGCTCTTGCATTAGGACACAGCTTAATCCTTGACGAGATGCATCACAGTATATCACGAAATCCTTTTGGGAATCCGGGGGTGCTAGCACTGGGGCAGATGTTAACTTATCTTTTAGTGTCTGAAAGCTTTCTTGACATTTTTCTGTCCACTCAAATTTAGCACCTTTGTGGAGCAGATCAGTCAGTGGCTTTGCAATCTTGGAAAAGTTCTCAACGAACCGACGGCAATAACTAGCGAGTCCGAGAAAACTTCTGACTTGTTTAACATTCTTCGGGGGAGTCCAATCAAGAATAGCCTGTACTCGCTCCGGGTTAACATCAATGCCATTCTTGGAAATCACATGACCAAGATAGGTCACTTCAGATAACCAGAATTCACACTTAGAGTACTTGGCGTAAAGTTGGTGTTCTCGAAGCTTCTCCAATACAAGCCGAAGATGTTCAGCGTGTTCTTCTTCATTCTTGGAATATATAAGGATATCATCCAAATAAACCATGATGAATTTGTCGAGGTAATCCATGAAGATATAGTTCATCAACCGGGAGAAGGTTGCTGGAGCATTTGTTAAGCCAAATGACATGACAGTGTACTCATAAGAGCCATATCGAGTAACAAAGGCAGTCTTTGGAATATCCTCTTCACAAACCCGGATCTGATGATAACCCAACCTCAAATCAAGTTTCAAGAAGACAGAGGATCCAGCAAGCTGATCATAAAGATCATTGATCCAGGGGAGTGGGTATTTATTCTGGATTGTGGCTTGGTTAATGGGCCGGTAATCCTGAACCAATCGGTTAGTTCCATCCTTCTTCCTAACGAAGAGTGAAGGTGCTCCCCAAGCAGAGGAACTGGGGCGGATGAAATCTTTCTTAAGTGACTTGTCGATTTCTTCCTTAAGCTCGAGAAGGTGGTGCGGAGGCATCTTATAAGGACGCTTCGCAATAGGGGTAGTGCCAGGCTTCAAGTCGACGACGAACTCGACAGCCCTAATCGGGGGTATTCCTGGAAGTTCTTCTAGAAAAACGTCCGGAAAATCCGAACGACAGGAACGTTCTCAATTCCTTCCAGAGGTGAGGCGTTCAAAGCATTCAGAGCATATATCTGAGCTTCAACATTTCGGATAATTCGGGCAGTGTAGTCCACTATCTCGTCGGAGGGGTGAAGAAGTTGGATGACTTTTGTGGCACAATTGATCGAAGCTATATGTGCTTTCAACCAATCCATTCTGAGGATGAGGTCTATGGTGGAAGACTTCAGGATAATGGGCGAAACAAGGAATTCCAACCCTTTAATTTCAACGGGGACATTGTGTGCCATCATAGTGGTTTGACACTGGCCTCCAGGGGTGCGGATAACTACTGGCAGGTTCATCTTTTGAAATGCAATGTCATGCGATAATGCAAATGCTTCTGACATGAATGAATGCGATGCTCCTGAATCAAATAATACAGAAGCGGGTACTCAGTTAACGAGAAGGGTACCCATCACAGTAGCAGGTTGATCCTGGACTTCTTCAATATCAATGTTGTAAGCGTGTCCACGACCATGTGCAGCAGAACCAGTATTATAGTTGCGGGCATGATTGTTACCACGACCATTGCCACGGCCAGTACGAGGAAAAGGCAACTGATTCTGAGTCTAGCGGCAGTCCTTAGCAAGGTGACCTGGTTTGCGGCACTTGAAGCACAGACCATCTTCAGGACGAAGAGGAGCATTGTGTTGAATAGCTTGAGCTCTTGGCTGCCTCGGTGGTGGAGGAGGCAGACATGGTGCAGCATTGTTGTTCTTTGGCGCAGGGGCATTTGGATGGAACACGTTGTTGGGAATCCAGACTCGACGCTTCTGTGCTGAGCCCGAGGATGAGCCAGCATCACGATAGCGCTTCTGCGAGTCCTTGTGCTTCATCTGAGCGGTCTCAACCAGAATAGCCTTGTTCACAAGAGTAGAAAAGTCGTTGAAGTCTTGAGCAGCAAGTGCAAGCTCGAGGTCTGGGTGGAGTCCATTATGGAACTTCTCTTGTCTATGAGCATCCGTGGTGATGTCTTCTTCAGCATAGCGGGAGAGGTCAAGAAATTCCCGCTGATAAGCTTCGACAGTCTTGTTGCCCTGAGTGAGGTTGCGGAACTGGGTCTTCATCCGGTCCATAATTCCCTGAGGAATATAACGGGCACAGAAAGCAGCCTGGAACTCATACCAGGTAACGACTGTTCCAGCAGGCAGTGTACGCTTGTGGGTGTCCCACCATTGAGCAGCGGGACCCTTTAGGAAAAAGGCCGCGAAGGTGACGAAGTTGGCAGGGACGACATTAGCAGACTCCATCTCGTGAGTGATGTCGCGGAGCCAGTCATCAGCATCCAGTGGCTTGTCAGAGTTGCGGAACTGAGTGGGGTTGAGTCACATAAACTCTGTCAAATTTATTGAAGGCGGGTTCTGGTTCTGGTTATTCTAATGCGGAAACTGAGCCATGATCCCAGTCATGAACTGGCGGTTGAGCTCGAATTGTTGCATCATAGCTGCCATATAGTCTGGCGGTGGTGGGTGTTCAGGGGCACGACCACGACCACGACCACCTGGTCTAACCATCCTGCTAAGTATCAACAGGAGGTAGTTTAGTAAAAGAAATTGCGAGTGTTTAGAGACAATCATGATGTAACACGACAATAATCAAGCAGTGTAATAGATACTCAACAGTAGTCAACTAAGACATACAGATCCATACACAGAGTCGGGTACATGCGGACAGCATAACGGCGCAAATTTAAAAGCTAGAAATACTAGGCGGCACGCAGGCACGCGGTAAGGAAGTACACAATGAGACATAGCAAAGGCTACATCAATGTTGGGGAAAACCACTAAAACGTTGTAACTGCGAGTGCAGACGACGAACGTTCGTCACGGAAGGATCTTGAGCTCCATGTGCACTCTAATGCAGAACCCGGTCTCGGGCTGTAAGAAGAGGTCCACGTGCAGGTGTGTGACCTCCAACAGCAGGCCAATCAATACCAGCATACATCCGAGTCCTGCACGGGTAAAGGATGTGCTCCGGATGTATCCCTGCACGAACAGCGGGTAGCAACTGCGTCATAGCATCGTAGAGACGTGCTCAAGTGGCAACCAACTCGACGGCAAGAGCCCGAACAGTGCGATCCAGAGCCTGAGTGCACAGAATCAGAATGCGCGGGTCGTAGCGACGAGGCTCGTACGGGGCAGAGATAGCTGTGTAGTATCCAGTAGCATCTCCAGCAGGGGTATAAGGAATGTATCGGAACTCAGAGGCATCCAAGATATCGCTGAACTCTCCTTGGAGACGTGCGACAGCAGAGTAGGCGGCATCATGGACTGCCATCTCAATCGTCACGCCAATACCATGGAAAAGGTGCAGCTCAGTATCTGAGTCATCTTGCTGATCATAGATACGAACATCAGCATGGTACCGCTCCTGGTTGAACTCACGGTAATCCTCGTAGACCATGTACTCGGGGTACCAACGGTAGCCAAGTCTGGTCAGGAGGGCGATCAGGACAACTAGAAAACCAGGGACATCACGAGCCCAAGTGCGAAGCACAAGCTGCGTCGTAGGATGTGGTGGAAACAAATGATCCATCTGAAACAGAGGAAATTCAGGATTGTCAAATGACAGTGAGAAGTTTAATACCACTCGGAGAGAAAGGTTAAACAAAACAATGGAAAGGAAAATGATTATCGGACTAATCAGATCAATGACAGGGAAATCGCACAAATATCCAGCTCTCCGGGTAGATGAGTTTTACGAGATCCTAAGTGTCGGCGTTAGTAAAATTTATTTAACCCGAATAGAAGAGAGATTAGAGTCCCAGAGTATATACGAGGAATAAAAGATCTTAATACCACCCAGTTGGCGACGTGGGCCCGTAAGCCACACAGCCAAGTTAGTAAATTAGTTTTTTGATGTCTAGACTCAACTTCGGCCAAGGAATTGGAAGGGGGCTTCCTACAGGCAGTCGGCTCTGATACCAACTTGTGACGCCCCTGACTCAATCATGCACTAATCATACACGCAAACATGCACGATCAAGCACAGGGACTCACGGGAAGATATCACAACACAACTCTAACACAAATAAACGGAGATCCACAATATTATAGACCAGGGATCACGAAGATCTGAATACATAAGTCAGTCATACAAATATTTTCTGGGTACAGACATAGTTAGACAAGTTTTGCCATAAGAAGGCTAGCACAAACAATGACTCTAGATCGAAAGGTGTAGGCCTCCTGCCTGGGAGCCTCCGATCCTACTCCTGGTCGGCTGGCTCGATCCAGTAGTAAGTACCGTCTGGACCCTCCTGGTAGTAAGCTCCTGAAGTGGCATCTGGCTCCGAGGCTCCATCGTCTGATGTATCATCAAAGTGGGGTATGGCGAAAAGCAGTAACAAAGCAACCATGAGTACTCATCCAAAGTACTCAGCAAGCAAGGATCTACACTACAGATGCAACATTATCAAAGAGGAAAGGTTGTATATGTCGACTGGGCTGCAGAAATGCCAGAATAGAGAAAAGGCCTAGTCCTATCGAAGACTAGCATCTTCAAGCATCTTCACGGGCCACCATCTTGCAGCAATAGAAGAGAGTAGAATGGCATTTTATTAAGCAAACATGTTGAAGCAAAGCCTGGAGATCCTTCCTCGACTCCCTACAAGAAAGCAATCCCGAAGCTTCAATTAAGTAACAAGTATCCAGTTCAAGTAGTAGATCGGGGTACACAAACTGAACGTCCTTTACCGTAGGACCGGCTATCGATAGATTATTCTTCCCTGCAGGGGTGCACTATTGTTACCCAACACGCTCGATCAACTCTGGTCGGACACACTTGCAGGGTAATGCCCGGCCTTGGGAGATCGACACGAAGCAGCACCCTTCCTAGGCTCAGCAGAGAGGTCAGCACACCGGACTAACCTATGCACCCAGAGGTCTTGGGCCATCGCCCTGGGCGCCCTGCGCGTTGCGTGGCTAGTCGGGGTGCAAGCGCGACACTGAACTCGTCAGTGAAGTATCCAGCCCAATCCCGGCGATCAGCCCGCACGGTGAAACGTGACGTCTGAAGAGCTTTTGGGAGAAACGTACATCGTAGAGGGCCCCAAAAACCATAATCCCGCGTGGTGGTAGTGCGTATAGGGCACGTCGACCCACTCAGATCAAACACCCAAATCCGATATGCTCATTTCGTAACACGCGGAGACAATCAGAGTTTCTGAAGCTCCGCCACAATATCACACTCGAGTGCCCTTCCGGCACACCCGACATCATAGATCCCCTGCGGGTGCCCAACCGGGTCGACCCGCCTATAACAAAGGTCAAAGTAATCATGTGGTCATAACATCAAGGGGGAAACCCCGAGGAATCACCCTCGGTGTATTCCACATGATGAAATCATCAGGGTGAACATATGAGGCATCACCCTCGAGGTTCACACTGACGGGTTGCACGACAGAGTCATATCGGGAGTGGAGCAGGAGGAATCACCCTCGATGACCACGACCGAACAGCTACACTGCGGAGTATTCATCAGGAGTGCGTTATGAGGTATCACCCTCGGCACTCAAGAGTAACTATGCAGAGTCGTACAGCTAAGGGGGGGGGTGAGGTGATGTGTCGGTCTCTGGTCGACGATCACATTGATCGAGTCGTCGATGATCAAGCATGGGCAACAAGGGTAAGGTGGTGGGGGTCACTGATGGTTCACTACCAACCTATACTAAAGAGTTTAACATAGGCAGGTAAGGTAACATTAAACAAGTTACACAAGCAGGCCATGCATCAGAATAGGAGCAAAACATTAACAGTAGCAAAATCTAATGCAAGCAGGAGAAATGGAATGGGCGATATCTGGATGCTCAAGGGGGGGGGGCTTGCCTGGTTGCTCTGGCAAGGAGGAGGGGTCGTCAGAAGGCTGCTCGTCCGGAGCGTAGTCGTACCCAGCTGCAACGGCGTCGGTCTCGGCGTCTATCGAGAGAGAAGGAGGGGGGAGAGAAACAATAAATTCACGGCAATAATGCAAACAATATGCATGACATGTCTAAATGCTATGCAGAGGTGTTCTACTGCCCAACTAAATGAGTTAGTTAATTTAGGAATTTATCCGGATCTATTTAATTAAAGTTAGGCACTATTCATTTATTGAAATTGGTCTAAAAGTTCCATGTTCATCTAGCTAGGGGCATCTGACAGGAATACGGAGGGCGTATTCAGCTTCGTATCGAAATTCTGAACAACTTTCATATATAAATTATTTTCATCGGAGTTACGGATTATTTTATATGATTTTCTAAAGGTTAAACAATATTCTGAAATTACATATTTATTATTAATTCGAATTATCCAGAATAGTAAACAATGATGTCATCATGACATCACCATGACGTCAGCAGGTCAAACCCAGCTAACTAGAGTCAAACCTGACAGGTGGGTCCAGTGGGACCCACATGTCAGTGACACAGCTAATTAAACAGAGTTAGATTAAACTAAATAGGATTAATTAGTGTGTGGGGCCTACTGTCAGTGAGTGTTTAGTAATCTAATTAGCTAATTAGGTTAATTAACTAATTATCTATTTATTTTAAACAGTATAATGGAGTGAGGCCCGCATGTCATAGACATAGGGGCGGCCACGTCAGCGATGACCGAGGTCAACGGGGCCCAGTGGGGCCCAGTGGCAGTGGCCCAGGGGCGAGCCCCAGCTGGCCACGTCGGTGCCGACCGGAGACGCGCCGGAGGTTGCTCCGGCGAGCCAAATGCGGCGGCGCGGCTCGTGGAAGGCGAGTTTCGCGCACAGGGGGTCTAAGGGGCTGGGGTTGGGCGCGTTCGACGCGGCTCGACGTCGCGCGTCGAATGGTGGCGGAGTGAGGGGCTGTGGTGGCCACTGTTCAAGATATCTTCCGATATTCCGATAAATCGGCCGATTTATCGCTTATCGGTGTCTGACCGATAAGATAAATCGGCCGACAAATCAGCCGATATGGCGATAAATCGGCCGATATGCCGATAAAATAGCCGATTTACCCCTTATCATGGGTCGACCGATAAGTTCCCGATAAGCGATATCCCCGACATTGGTGGTGGCCGGAGCTGAGTGCCACGAGCTCGCCGGCGGCGAGGTGACTCGGGCGTGCGACGGAATCGGGGTTACGGTGGGCAAAATTAGCAGCGCAAGGTGGCTACGGCGTCTACGCGACGCGGTGAGTGCAATGGTGGGACGCACGGGGCCCTATGGTCGCCGAGGCCACGCCAACGACGAGGCCAGGCGGCGGCATGTTCGGGTGAGAAGGGGCGGCAGCTACGGCTACGGAGAGAGAGCGGGGAGAGGAGGGATCGATGCAGCAGCTCACTAGCGTTGCAGGGAAGGCCCGGGGACGGCTCGAGGAAGGGCGACGGCGGTGAATCGTGGAGGCGTTCGACGGCAGCCGTAGGGGAAGAAGACGAGGCAGGCCGGCGATGCAGAGCTCCTCGGCTTCGGCTCGTTGGCGCAGGTGACGTAGAGGAGCACGGCGGTGACGCTGGACTAGGCGGAACGGTGTGGCGGAGGTGGTGGCTATGCGGGTGATGGAGCAACGGCGATGGCCGCGTCGGCCATGGTGGAGAGCGAGCGAGGGAGGGGAAGAGTGGGGCGAGGGAGGCGCCAGGGGGCTGCGGGACTCGCCCTTATCCTCGCGGCGGGCGCGAGCACGTTGTCGAGCAGGGAGACAGGGGGGCCGTCTCGGGCGATGCGCGCGCGCTAGGTGCTCGACAGCGGCCGCGTGAGCAGTGCGGGAGGTGGGAGGAGGCGCGGGGTGGGCTGGGCCGCTGGCTGTAGCACTTAAGCCCAGGTACAGTGGGCCTTTTTCTTTTCTTCTTTTCTTTTCTCTGTTTTCTTTTATTCCTACTTTTGCAATAATGTGAGGCCTCCAACACTGTTTTGTAAAATAGGTAACTTGTTCCAATAAATGCAGTGCATTAGTTAGTTCTGCTAAAAATTGGTTTGGAGGCTAATGGAGTTCACTCAAATTTTGTATTAAATAAAATGTATTAAACCTTGCTGTTTTGGTACTGTTAGAGTCACTTAATTAATCTATTAAATGTTGGTTACAGTTTTAGCATTGTCTCTGGAATATTTGTTATTAAATGAACATTTTAGTTTGAACTAGGAGTTGAAATGCAATATGATACAAATGATGATTATGCACTGTTAATCCAGCTGACTTGTCATTATCAAAAAGTGATTACTGTGGCTAATGACATGGGCTGTTACATACGGTTAGCCATGGAAAGTGAAAGTATGGTGGAAAAAGGAATAAACTTTAATTTCTGTTTGGGAACCGCCTATGATATATCTAGCATGGAAAGTATTGGAAACTCTAAGTCGTTTTCGTTGGTGGGAAAAGTATGCCTCTCAAAATGTTTTTATCTCTCAATTTAAGCTTTGAGCTCTGGCACCTCTGCAAATCACTGCTTCCCTCTGCGAAGGACTATCTATTTACTTTTATGTTGTGTCATCATCTTCTTAAATAAGCGCCAAAACCTGAGAGCACTGTTGTCATGCTTATGCATTGTGTGTAGCTAATGTTGGGTGCATCATGACTGGATATTTTCTACCATGAATTACAATGTTTAGTCGCTGCTTGAACTTTGGAGGTGCTCTGCATTTATGTTTTGCGGTCTCAGAAAGGGCTAGCGAGATACCACTATTGTCATATTATATCATGGTTGTTTTGATAATGTGTTGCCATTTGAGATATCTTATTATTGCTCGCTAGCTGATTATGTCATTGATATGAGTTAATATAATTTTTAAGAGTTATTGTCGACATGGTTAGTTATAATATTGGCTGAAAACCTAGGTGCTGTTTAAGCTTATTTATGCAAACAATAGCAAAAGAGTTCGTAAAAGTTTTTCTTTTTCACTTTCAGTTTATCAACTGAATTGCTTGAGGACAAGCAAAGGTTTAAGCTTGGGGGAGTTGATATGTCTCCAACGTATCTACTTTTCCTAACACTTTTCCTCTTGTTTTGGACTCTAATTTGCATGATTTGAATGAAACTAACCCCGGACTGACGCTGTTTTCAGCAGAACTACCATGGTGTTGTTTTTGTGCAAAAATAAAAGTTCTCGGAATGGAACGAAACTTTGCGAGGAATTTTTATATGAAATAAGAGAATTTTCGGAGCCAAGAGCCACCTGAGGGGGGCACCTGGGTGGGCACAACCCACCAGGGCGCGCCTGCCCCCCCAGGCGCGCCCAGGTGGGTTGTCCCCACCTGGTGGCCCCACAGACCCTGAAACCGACTCTATAAAATCCTATTTTTCCAGAAAAATCAGGGAGAAAGAATTATCGCATTTCGCGAGACGGAGCCGCCGCCGTCTCCTGTTCTTCATCGGGAGGCCAGATCTGGAGTCCGTTTGGGGCTCCGGAGAGGGGGATCTTCGATCTTCGTCATCACCAACCCTTCTCCATCGCCAATTCCATGATGCTCCCCACCGGGAGTGAGTAATTCCTTCGTAGGCTCACTGGTCGGTGAGGAGCTGGATGAGATTTATCATGTAATCGAGTTAGTTTTGTTAGGGCTTGATCCCTAGTATCCATTATGTTCTGATATTGATGTTGCTATGACTTTGCCATGCTTAATGCTTGTCACTTTGGGCCTGGGTGCCATGATTTCTGATCTGAACCGTTTAGGTTATCACCATTATATCTATGTTCTAGATCCGATCTTGCAAGTTATAGTCACCTACTACGTGTTATGATCCGGCAACCCCGGAGTGACAATAGTCGGGACCACTCCCGGTGATGACCGTAGTTTGAGGAGTTCATGTATTCACTGTGTGTTAATGCTTTTTTCCGGTTCTCTATTAAAAGGAGGCCTTAATATCCCTTAGTTTCCAATATGGACCCCGCTGCCACGGGAGGGTAGGACAAAAGATGTCATGCAAGTTCTTTCCATAAGCACGTATGACTATTTACGGAATACATGCCTACATTATATTTATGAACTGGAGCTAGTGCCGTATCGCCCTAGGTTATAACTGTCTCATGATGAATATCATCCAACAAATTACCGATCCAATGCCTACGATTTTCCTACATATTGTTCTTGTTAAGTTACTACTGCTACCGTTACTGTTGCACTTGCTACATTATCACTGCTATCACTGTTACCGTTAATATTGCTACTGCTACTATTATCAAAACTATCATACTACTTTGCTACTGATCACTTTGCTGCAGATAATTAATCTCCAGGTGTGGTTGAATTGACAACTCAGCTGCTAATACTTACAAATATTCTTTGGCTCCCCTTGTGTCGAATCTATAGATTTGGGTTGAATACTCTACCCTCGAAAACTGTTGTGATCCCCTATACTTGTGGGTTATCACTGTCCGTGCTGTGGACATTGCCCCAGAGATCGATGACAAGGAATAGTTGGTCGCGCTAATCCTTCAACGTAGTTTGCATTGTGTTTAATTACCAGAATGATGCGTGTTATCAAACCATCTTAGGGCTACTGCACTGTCTTGTATGGGCGGTACTTGCTACTTTTGTTTGATAGTGAATCATGCGAACCCTCTCCGAGTTATGGAAACAGATGTATCCTCACCAGCTTTTGATGTAATATATGGCATTCTTAGATGTAAGTTTGAACTGTTTATCATATCAGCAGGGCTTGTTTGATGATTCTTCGTGTTAGTAGGCTAGCTACTGTGCAAGCTATAGTGTACTTGCAAACACTCACCGAAGAGAAATGTTGGGGCTGATGAGCTCATGGTACGCTTATAGGTCTGGTTGTCGATCGGCCAATAGCACAAGCTCCTAAAATTATAGGCTTAGCGATCGATAAGACAATATTCCACAATTATAAATTAATTCACATCAAACTCAAAGAGTTGTTTCACAGATAGATTCACATTAATAGCCAGCATTCGGAACAAAATTGGCACGTACTTGTAACATGCGTGAATGTGTAATTTTTTTGCTGGAAGCGTGAATGTGTAGTGACGTTGTACTTTCAGAGTGGCTACAGAGAGTGTGTACATGTGCAGAGGGGTTGTGGGATGGAGAGAGATCTAGATAGAGAGAACGGCCCTCCATTTCTTTCTAGTTGTTAGATTGACAAAGGATACATGTGCTACAAAATCATAGCAGTACAGAGACGTACAAATCCTAGGCGGGCTAGTTTGGCCTAGTGGGTTTCAGTGATATGACGAGCTATAGTGGCGTCCAGTCTTCGCGTGTGGTAGCAGTATTGCGGGTACAGTAAGTTTTCTTGAAGAAGCAGATTCAATGAAGTCATGATGGTTCCTTCGTCCGAGAAATTTACAGTGGGAAAGCTTGGGCCTGCGATTTGACGGCTCATTAGTCATTTATTACTGCGGCGCTACGACCAGGGTGACTCTCCCCTGCAGTACTTTGTGCATGGCAAGTGGACCAGGATGGACGACGTCCCACATGTCGGTGAATGAAAGTATTCTTTCTGATATCAAGGACGAGCAAGGAGTATTCATTGTTTATTTTGGATGAAAACTATTGTCTCCACTGTTACGACGGAGGAGTGTGAAACACGGCAGCCCAGTGAACTTGGCATGTGCACAACTCCCTCCTTCCTCGCGTACCATAGTGTTGACTATAAGGTTGGCTATAAGGTTACAACTTTTTCTCATTTTCTCTCTATCTATTTCCTCTCAAATGTTTTTTACCTTCTTTTTTTTTAGACACGAATGTTTTTTTATACCTAGGAGAACATGTAGAGGCGGGCTCTTGCATTAGAGCCCACTCCTTCACTTTTTCAATGCCTTTCTCCTCCACATAAGCGGGCTTATAGCCTTGTGTTGTACTTGCTCTGTATGCGGGCAGCTGGTGCCTGGGGGGAGTGCGCGCGGGAGGGGCAAGGGGTTTTCTGGTGGGCCAGGGCGGTCAGAAGCGGGCTTGGGAGCGGTCCGGACTCCCGCATGGCCACCTGACATTATCACCATATTTCTTGGAGTCTGTGCGCGGTGGGCGGGCGATCTCTTCTCCCTCCCCGTCTCTCTCTTCTCAGCCGACGCCCGCCGAGCGATTAGATTTCGGCTATCGATGGTTTATTCAATTGTAGTCCCACATGTCAGTGAAAATGCAAGACAAAGCAAATTTCATATTAACCGGATGAAATTCATTACATTTCGAAAACTTTTCCTATAAACCGGACGAAATTCATTACATTTTTTAAACAAACCATACTAAAACCTACTGTAAACCTAATCTAAACAATCGCCGGCGCCCGACCACCATGTCCGGCCCTCCTCATCCGCCTCGGCTTTGTCCAGCTCCGCCTCCATAACCTCCTCCTCCGGAGCACAAGGTTCTAAAGATTTCCGCCTCCACGTCGCCATCAAGCGGCTAATCGACCGCCGATGTTTACCCCACCAAGCTTGGCGTTGACGGAGTGGAGGAGCGGTGGCCTTCCTGGGACCAGAGCGGCGGTGACCTACCATGTACTACTCTTCCTCATTGCCGGCTTCGTGGTCGTGGTGGCAGAGGGCGGTCGGGGGGGGAGCTGGCGATGTCCTTTGTCTGCTCCTGTGACAGTACGTCCAACAGCGGAAGCATCAGATATCTGAGTACAGATATTAACATCAGGAGTGCTATACGAGGTATCACGCTCGACACTCGATAGTAACCCAGTAGTGTCGTTCAACTAAAGGGGGTGAAGTGCGGTGCCGGGGCCTGGTCTTCGATCCCGTTGATCGGGTCTTCTGATAATCCAGCGGGGCAGTCGGGACTAGTGGGGTCACTGGTAGGTCTCTACCCAGCCTATACTAAGAAGTTTAGGTTATGCAAGTAATTATCAACCGAAGGTTACAATAAACAGGCTATGCATTAGAATAGGTAAAGCAGCAGCAGCAGCAGCAATTCTAATGCAAGCATGAGAAAATAGAATGGGCGATATCGGGATGATCAAAGGGGGGCCTTGCCTGGTTGCTCGGTGGCAAGGCAAGGTCGTCAACGGTGGCGTAGGGCTCCCGAGTTGTGTTGGTACCGGGCTCTAACGAGAGAGAAGAGGGGGAGGAAACAATAAATACAGAGCAAACAAGTGCAGCACAAAGCATAACATGGCAATACGCGGTGACAGAGGTGATCTAACGCAGTGCCGGGTGATACTGGCGAAGGGGGAATTCATCCGGGAAAGTATTCCCGGTTCCGGACAAATGTCGGACAGGTGACCGGAGGGGGAATGTCCCATGTTCAGGTAGTTAGAGACGTGTGACGGACGAACGGACCGCGCATTCGGACTCGTCTCGTCGTTCTGAGCAACTTTCATCTACAAAGTTTTTCGATCTGAGCTACGGATTATTTTATATGATTTTTCAAAGTTTTATTGATTTTCTAGAATTTATTTAATTATTTAAATTCGAATTATCCAAAACAGTATCAGATGACATCAGCATGACATCAGCGGGTCAAACCCAGCTGACCAGAGTTAACTCTGACAGGTGGGGCCCACCTGTCATTGACTGAGCCTAACTAATCAGGTTTAACTTAACTAACCTAGTTAATTAAGCTAATTAAGCATAGTTAATTAGGTTAATTAATTATTTTACTAATTAATTAATTAATTAAATATATATTATTGTTATTATTTATTTTTATTTATATATATATTTTTAATTGTTTTTATTACACCTTTTTTTAAAATAAAGGGGCGTGGGGCCCCCTGGTCATAGGCCCATCGGGGCCTAGCGAATCGAGCGTGCGGGCGACGGGCGCCCCCCGGCCAACAGGGGGGAGGGCGACAGCAGGGCGCCGGAGCGGCGGCCCGGCGAGCTGGTGGTGGGGCGGAGCAGGGCGACGCGACGTCGGCTTGACTGGTGGCGTCGGGGGCGCAGCGGGGGGGGGGGAGCAGCGAGGCGACGAGCAGGGGAGGCGCGATGGACGGGGCGACGAGCACGGCACCGCGGTGAGCATGAGGCACTGGCGCGGTGCGCGCGGTGGCGATGCGGGGACATAGGCAGGGCGTGGCCATGTGCGGGCGGCAGCAGCGCCGGAGAGGTGACGGACGGGCGCGCGCGAGGCCACGCGAGCGCGTGCTCGGGCGCGGGGTGGCACCAGCGAGCGCGGACGAGCGCGGTGGGGCGGTGCGCGTGCGTGCGTGCACGGTGGACGTGCAACGGGCGCGCGGCGCGCGGCGCGAACGGTGCAAGGTCGACGCGTCGGTGGAGGCACGGGGGGAGGGGAGGCGCGGCGCGCGGCCGGTCGGTGGTCGAAGGACAGAGAGGGGGGTCGAAGGGGTTCGGGGTCTCACCCCCGTGGTAGGGGATCAGGCGGCGAGGCGGGAGGGAGCTAGTCAGGGAGGAGGCGAGGACGACGGCGATGCGGATGGGGCGGCGCCGGCGAGGCGACGCGACGACGGCGTTGGGCGCCCAGGGCGCGCGTCGGGATCGAGGAGAAAAGGGGATCGAGGGGAAGAGTGAGGGGTAAGTAGGGTTTTGGTTTGGTGGGGGGGGGGTTAAGCGGGGCAGTGGGGGAGGCCGGCTGGGCCCGGTGTGCCGGCCAGTGCGGCGGCCAGCTGGGCCGTTTGGCCCAGCGGGGAGGGGGGGCTGGTTCTTTCCTTTTTTTTAAACTCTTGTTTATTTTTCTGATTTCAATTTGTTTGAGCACTAAAAGACTTTTTGAAAATACGTGACCTGGGCCAAATATTTCAGTGCATTATTAGACACTGTTAGGAAATGGTTTGATGTCCATATCTTTTTATTTGCATTTTATTTAATTGAAAAAGGATTAAATACTAATGTTTAGTTGCTGTTAGAGTCACTTAATTGATTTAGTGAATATTGGTTATAATTTTAGAGTTGTCTCTGGAATATTTGTCATTTAATGAACATTTTAGTTTCTGGGTTTGGACAACTTTTATTTTCCACTTTTAGTTTGAATCTCCATTTGAATTTGAATTTGAAAAGGAATATGTTACTAATGAGGATTAAGCACTGTTGATCATGATGACATGGCATTATCAAAAGGGTGATTACTGTAGCTTAATATATGGGGTGTTACAGTTGGAGTGGTGCCGACAGAAGGAAGGGACCGGAGGAGAATGACTGTGGGTCTGTGGCCATGGCTGGGGCTGAAGTTAATATAGCGGGCGAATGGCAATGAGCCGCGGCAGACGGACGGACGACTGGCGCTGGAGTAGGTTCGTCGGTAGCCGCGTGAATTAATGTGGGTGGCGGACGAACGGATGGCCGTGGTGTCGATAACGCAGAGCAGTCGCTTGCACCGGGATGCCGCGCGGGTGGCGCTCTCTCGGCCGTCCCGCTGCTGCAATGCCGGCGCCTGTGAGAGGTCGCGTCGGGCGTGAATGCGGCATTGACGTTCTGGAGCGACAGTGACCGTTTCAGGCGGGAAGCGCACGCGAGCTAGGGAAGGGGTTTCGGTGGGCCAGGGCGGTCAAACGCTGGCGTGGTGGTATATTATTTTTGTAGTCTGCAAAAGTACTCAATAATTGTGGCAGTTGACTTTTTTTTCTACGATCAACATATACCCTACAAAGCACCGTGTTCAAATTTGGCACTTCTCCGGGTTCATTTACCATATTTAGGCCATTATGTGCATTTTGTAGAAATTTACTACCACCATCCCGATTTATTGGTCCCCTTAGTATTTTGTGCCAAACTTTGACCACAGATTGAACTAAGAAAATAATAATGCATGTCACCAAAAATTATATCATTGGATTTGTATTTAAACATAGTTTCTAGTGATATTATTTGTAGTTACATGCATCGACTAGGACGGAGGTAGTAGCGCAGAAACATCAAATCCCAGGACGTGGAATGCCGTTCGATCACGGTTCACGCGCGCGGTCCGCGTGGCCGGGGTGGCGGCCAATCAAAAAGCAACCCACAATAGGGTTAGCGCACACAGTTTCCAGAGGCTACGGAAATTAACCGTGTGCGGTAATAAATGACCAGGATTGAAGGGGATTCCAAATTTCCTTCATCGTCTGTCCTTGAGCTCTTGAGAAACCAATGCACTATACTGTTGTCCAGTCACTCCGCCCCAGAGCTCTCACCAAGCGTCGTTCATGCCACTGCGCCGCACACTAACCGGTAAGGAAGCGATGGCATCCCGCCGCCCGAGTTCCTCGCCGCCCACAACCGCACACAAAATGGTAGGGAAGCGATGGCATCAGCCGTGCCGAGTTCATCGCTGCTCGCGACCTCACACCTATGTGGGCGGACTTTGAAGCTGCCAAGGCCGAATGGGCGGTAAAGCAAGAGGCGGCCAAAGCCACACAGAGGGAGCGGAAAAGGCAGAAAGCACTCAAGAAAAGAGAGTCCCACCGCCGCAAGAAAGAAGAGGACGCACGGGCTGCTGAGAAGAGCTCGGTGGAGATCCAAGCACGATGGGGTGTCGCCGAAAAAGCCGGGAAAGAGTACTAGTAGTTAGTGTGTGTGTGTCTGTGTCGCCCGTACGTTTGTTTAATTAATTACGAGCATCTACCAGTACTAGTTACTACTGTAGTTTTTAGAGCAAATTACCAGTACATTAGCCTAGATTCAATGGAAAAATTCCAATCCTATGCATCAAATGGCATCTCTTTCTCTATAGGAATTGAGATGCATGTCATCTCACTTCCTTTGATTTTCCTATTCCTATAAAATTCCTATCCTATGAACCAAAGGAGGCATCGACTGGTGTACAGTAATACTGTAGCTAGCAGTATTGCTGGTAGAGTAGTTTTCTTCAAGAAGCGGATTTCTACGAAGTCATGATGGTTCCTTCGTCCGAGCAACTTTACAGTGGGAAAGGTTGGGCCTGTGATTTGAAGGCTCATTAGTCATTATTATTGCGGCGCGACGACCAGGGTGACTCTCCCTGGAGTTCTACGTGCATGGCAAGTTGACCAGGATGGTCGACGTCCCACATATCGGTGAACGAAAGTATTCTTTCCAATATCGAGGAGCAAGGAAACCGCGTGGTATAGTATCATTACTGATTTATATTTATTTTTCATTTTTGATGAAAGCTAGCATTTCAACTCTTACGACGAAGGAGTGCGAAACACGGCACGTGCTGGATGTCCCACATGTCAGTGAAAGGAGTGGGACATGAACAGCGTGGTAGAGCGTCTCCACTTCTTCCACTTCTAGGTCGGAGACCACATGTAGTAGTAGTAGTAGTAGTAGTAGTAGTAGTAGTAGTAGTAGTAGTAGTAGTAGTAGTAGTAGTAGTAGTAGTAGTAGTAGTAGTAGTAGTAGTAGTAGTAGTAGTAGTAGTAGTAGTAGTAGTAGTAGTAGTAGTAGTAGTATATAACGATACAAAGTGCGGTCTGGAGAGACAAACGCGTCTAGTTGGAAGGTCTCGGACCATACACGTAAACAAATATAAAACCTAATATGTGCATTGCCATGTACATCATAATATCACCATGCATTGCCACGCAGGTTCATACTATTGGAAATATTATCACATTTTTGACTAATCTAATCCACGAGTAAATGATAAGCATGGCAAATAGGGTATGCATCTCATATCGATACCTAAGCATGTGAGCACGTACAGTACATAGAACCGAAACATCTATGAACAACATATATACGGCCAGCACATGTACGAACAAATAGGGGATGAACGAGTCATACCCTCCTGTTGGCCAGGCCAACGTGGTGGCAGCAGCCTCGGCATCGGCCGAGGCCTTCTTCTTGGCAGCTTCATCGTCCGCCATGGAGTCGATGCAGGGAAAGTAGTGAAAGCAGAGGCGGTCGGTGACGGGGACAGATCAGGAGCAGTCGCGTCGAGACGCTCCCCAAAAACCTTATTGCTGTTCTCCCAGGCAGGATCTCGGACGACAGGGTTCCGGAGGCACCTGTTCTCCCGACCAACTGTGCACACGGTCGTCGGGATGGGATCGCCGGAAGCAGCACAGAGAGAGGAACAGTAGATGATGGCTAGGGTTGTACGAGAGGGAGTGAGTGAACTAAGTTAGGGTTCACTCCACTAGCCAGCGCCTTCTTATATAGCCTGCCAAGCTGATGGGCCTGGGCTCAGGCCCACGACCGAGTCCGCGAACAGCCCACGGTCCAACATTTCGAACAGTGGCACTTCCGTGAGCGACTCATTAATTAATCTGTGATTAATTAAGCATTCCTGACCGGCAAAAATAAGCTTCGGCTTGGCTCATTCCCGCAACCCGCGGCACGCGCGCGCGTCGTGACGAGGCGACGCGTGGCGAGGCGAGGCGGGCGGCGGAGGAGGAGGAGCGCGCGTGTATAACTCCTATTCCCAAGCTCCCAATAGCAAGTGATGGAGCAGCCCTTATAAAGAGGTCTCACTCTTCTTACTGTAGTAGTATGGTACTAAACTTCCCACACTTCCACCACTTGCCGTACACATTAATGGGCCTTAGAGATTAACCAGGGATTATTGTCTTATATGGGCCTAAGCCCATCCATAATCCAACAATCCCCCACCAGATCTCGAGGCACATAAGTTTGTCAACTGTTCCAAACAATGTTTGATATACCAGAATTTTTAGTGTAGACTGTTAAGTTGAACTTCCACCTAGAGCAATGGGATTAGACTTCTTCACAACTGAACAATGGACTATGCCTTGAATTGTCAGTTTGGCGTGTAGAAGTTTCGCCCATTGTCAGCTGATACGTGGCTGCCGAAGGCTAAACCCCACAGGTGGAGCTTATTAGTCATACTCCGTACCTTCTCATGAGCTTCCTAGAGATCACCCAATCTCATAGACTATGACCAGCAGTCGGGCTCACATAGGTGTGTTCCTCCAAAGAATGCTCTGTAGGTTAGCATCTTGCTTAGATAAGCTTTGGAACACATTAAGACAAAAGTCAGCCTGCCTTACAGAATTGAGAGTATTATGCATCTCCAACGGAGTGGGTTAATTAAGGATACTCTCCTCAGTTGACCGCTGGATTGTTTTCCCAGGTCCTAATTCACGGGATCTCCGATCACATAGGTTTGGTCACCCCCATGGCAACTTACGTGTACCCATCTCCCTCGATGCATTTTCTATCACAATCTGTGATAGCCCTTTCGTAAAAGGGTTTGCCAGATTTTTAGCAATCTGGATATAATCCAACGCTATCGCTCCGGACTTTCTTGATTTTCTGACAGATTTCAATCTTCTTCTTATGTGCTTAGTGGATTTCATATTGTCCTTTGAACTTTTAGCGTTGGCAATCACAGTTTGATTGTCACAGTTCATAAGGACAGCCGGGACTGGTTTATCAACCACTGGCAAATCCATCAAAAGCTCTCGAAGCCATTCTGCTTCGATGCATGATGTGTCTAATGCTGTGAGTTCTGCTTCTATAGTCGATCTCGTTAAGATCGTCTGCTTGCAAGACTTCCAGGAAACAGCACCACCAAGTGTGAAGACATATCCACTTGTGGCTTTCATCTCATCAGCATCAGATATCCAATTGGAATCACTATACCCCTCAAGTACCGTCGGTTACCTAGAATAGTGAATTCCGTAGTTGACAGTACCTTCCAAATAGCGCATCACTCACTCAACAGCATGCCAATGCACATCTCCCAGATTGGAAACAAACCGGCTCAGTTTGCACACAGCAAATGAGATGTCAGGACGAGCAGCACAAGCTGGGTACAGTGAACCAACCACTTGAGAATGTCTCAATTGATCTATAGTCATGCCTTCGAACTTTCGAATCCACACGCTAGGATCATATGGTGTTGCAGAAGGTTTGCAGTCCGAGTATCCAAAACAGCTCAAAATCTTCTCAACGTAGTGGGATTGCAAAAGTGTAATTCCACCCTCAGTGTATCTCAGTAGCTTGATGTTCAAGATAACATCAGCCACGCCCAGGTCCTTCATCTCAAAGTTATGAGATAGAAAAGCCTTTACCTCCTCAATGACTTTGAGGTGAGTCCCAAATATCAGTATGTCATCGACATACAGACACAGTATTACTCCTTCGCCTCCACCATAGCGATAATATACACATTTGTGAGCTTCATTAACAACAAAGCCAACAGAAGTCAAAGTGTTATTGAACTTCTCATGCCATTGCTTAGGTGCTTGTTTCAGGCCATACAAAGATTTCATTAGCTTGCACACCTTTCTTTCCTGACCATTTACCACAAAGTCATGTGGCTGTTGCATGTAAATTTCCTCGTCTAGCTCTCCATTAAGGAAAGATGTCTTAACGTCCATCTGATGAATGAGAAGACCATGCGAGACAGCCAAAGCGAGTAACACTCGAATGGTTGTATGTCTAGCCACAAGTGAGTAAGTATCGAAGAAATCCTTTTCTTCTTTCTGGGTATAACCCTTGGCCACAAGCCTAGCCTTGTACTTCTCAACAGTACCATCGGGCCTAAGCTTTCTTTTGAACACCCACTTACATCCCAATGGTTGGCAACCATAAGGACGATCAGTGATCTCCCATGTCCCGTTAGC
Organism: Thinopyrum elongatum; assembly: GCA_011799875.1. Classification (NCBI taxonomy): domain Eukaryota; kingdom Viridiplantae; phylum Streptophyta; class Magnoliopsida; order Poales; family Poaceae; genus Thinopyrum; species Thinopyrum elongatum. The sequence goes on along the minus strand of CM022301.1, from coordinate 212,497,062 downwards.
CAAGATGCAATCCATCTCGCTACGGACCGCATCCTTCCAGTAGTCAGCATCCGGAGATGCATAAGCTTCTGAAATGGAACTGCGAGTGTCGTCATCCACGAGGTACACGAGGAAATCATCACCAAAAGACTTTGCAGTCCTTTGTCTCTTGCTCCTAACAGGAGCTTCCTCGTCATCCTCCGATGAAGTTTCATCACTTTTGTGTTCATAATATTCCATCGGAAGGGCAGGTTCAGGAGTCTCATCAGATCAGGTACCTCAGATTTCACTGCTAGAAATCTATAGCAAACGCTATTCTAAGCGTAGCCCAAATTAACGTAGTCCACGGTCTTTGGTCCAAGCTTACGCTTTTTGGGGATCGGCACATTGACTTTTGGCAAACAGCCCCAAGTGCGCAAGTAAGAGAGTGTAGTTCTTTTCTTTTCCCATTGCTCATAGGGAGTAGTCTCATTATCCTTCACTGGAACTTTATTCTGGACATGACATGATGTCAATATAGCCTCCCTCCACCATGCTGTAGCGACCCGACCCGAATGGATCGAATCTCTGTGTTCAAGTGTCATCCCTGGATCGGTAATGCTGACACACACAGTACTCGAAGGATTTATAACAGAGTGCAATCACACACTTATTACATCGAATGTCTCAAAAGAGAACTGATTACAATAAATATGGCTTAAGGCCATCTAAATAAGATAACAGCGGAAGGCTTGGAAGATAAAGTGAGTCCATCAACTCCAACGGCATAGCTGAGTGCACGACAACGACCTAGCACACCTTACTCTTCGTCTGAAAAGTCTGCAACATGATACGTTGCAGCCTGAAACGGGTCAGCACATGGAATATGCTGGCAATATAACACAGTAGAGCAATGAACAGAGTAATTGCTAATACTACATGCATATTTGGCTGGTGGAAAAGCTCTAGGGTTATACTGTTTTGCGAAAAGCTAATTTTTTCCTACAACAAAGGAATATATTTTATTTAACTATCATGGTGGTTGTTGAACATTGAGAAGGTAAATCCCCCTCTCAATCCCAATTAAAAGTAATTATTAAACCCAACAAATTAATTTAGAGTGATGGGATTCAATATGATAATCCAAGAACCAGATACTCAAGATGTCCATAACCGGGGACACGGCTAATCATGAATAGTTTGTACACTCTGCAGAGGTTTGTGCACTTTTCCCCACAAGACTCGATCTCCTCCGTTGGATTTCTCGCACTTCATGGTGTTTGAGAAACGGATGACCGAGACACAGTCTTTCTGAAGCATTTACTCTTTACTCTGGGTAGACAATTACACCTACTTTCCCCTACATCTGCTAGCCTACCACTGAAAGAGGTCCTGCAACATACTCAACTATGCTAGAGCGCATAATAGCTTGTGGCTGCACACGGAAGTTTCTAGCATGAACAATCTTATGATCCCTTTGAGCCTGGGTGGCGGACCGTAGGAGGATCACACGGTATATCCCCGGGATCTCCTAGGACAACACTGGTATATCCCCAGGTGCCCAAACAAGCAATCCACCCAGATGTGTATTAAAGTTGCCACCTTAAGTTGAACCATTAATTAAAAATCTCACATCTGTCATGGATACACTCAAAACCCAATCCACGTCTACGAGCATAGCATGGCAACATAAGCATAGCGTAGAAGTAACTCCCAAGGGTTTTATAATAAAAGGGCAATAGGTTCTACCTCATCATCTACTTCCCAATACCCACAAGTTAATCACATCCTAGTCATGTAGTGTTTGAGGATAAAACTAATGCATAAAAACTGGGTATAGAAGAGTATGATCAAAGTGTTACTTGCCTTGCTGACGATCTGCAAATCCTAGGGACTCGTAGTAGCACGCTTCGCACTCCGGGAATTCTATCGCAAACAACCAATAGCATACATAAGCAATCAAGCGAAGATGCACGGGTAAAACCCAAATGAGAAGACCTAACCAGAAAGTTCAACTGAAGAACTCCGGTTTGCAAAAAGAATCAAATCAAACGGAGCAACGAAACTCAAACTGCGAAAGAAACAAGCTTTGATTGCTAATCTGGACTAAAGTCAAATTTTACAGTAGCAAAAACTTGTTTAAGTTGGTTAAACAGAAAGAGGGCTTCGAGACGAAGATCTAGGCGCTTGAATCGCCTGATTCCGACAAACGAGCGAAAAGTTATACTAAAACGAAAATCGGATCAGAAATCGCGATCGAAAATAATCGCGGAAAATCCGAGAAAAGAAAAACTAACGAACAGGCTAACGAACGAACGTTCGCTGTCTGCGGTTAAACGGTGAAAACCGTTCGTTAAAACGAACGTACGGACGGGCGTCCGCTAAATAACTAAACCGACGGAAAAACCGATCTAAAAAGAATAAACCGGAATTAAAAAAAACGAATCTAGATCTAGGGTTTACAAAAAAAACCCGATCGGTTAACCGGAAAAATCCGGGCGTCGGATCCGGCGAGCGGCGGCTCCGGCGAGGCGAGGCCGCAGTGGCGGCGGGGTGCGGCAGGCGACGGCGACGGGGCGGGGCGCGTGCGGCGCAGCGGCGCGGCGAGGTGGAGTGCGGCGGCGGCGCTGCAGCGGCGGCGGCGAGCGGCGGACGCGGCGGCGGCTGCTGCTGCTTGCTGCGGCGGCGGCGGTGGGCTGCGGCGGCGGGGTGGGGTGGAGGGGTCGGGGCGGCGGCTATTTAAGGGGGCCGGGCGGCTTGGGCGAGGGGGCGACGAGGCGGCGGCGTCCCGGACTCCGGCGGAGTCCGGCTCGGGCACGGGGCGCGCGCGAGCGGAGGCGGCGGCGTTGCCGGGCCGGCTGGGCTTCGGCCCAGTTCGGTCCGCGAAGTTTGTTTTTTTTTTAAATAATTCCGCGCAGAAAAACAAACAAAAGAAATACTAAACGGACTCCAAAATTCCCGAAATAAATTTTCCCCGTCCTCTAAAAATCTCCCGGACAAGGTAAACATTTATTTGGGACTCTAATGCAATTTTGAAAAATGCATATTTTTCTAAATTCAAATAAAATGGCAATAAAAATCCAAATAAAATATTTATTTGATTTTAATATTTTTCCTCCAATATTCCATTTATTTTGGAGAAGTCATATTATCTCCTCTCATATATTTTTAATATGAAATATTTTCGGAGAGAAAAATAGTTAAACCAAATTGATCCCTGTTTCAATATTTGAGAAAATTCAAATATGAAAACGGTGAAATCCCCAACTCTCTCCGTGGGTCCTTGAGTTGCTTAGAATTTTCGAGGATCGCAAAACGAAATGCAATAAAATATGATATGCATGGATGACCTATGTATAACATTCCAAATTAAAAATTTGGGATGTTACACATGCCTTGGATAAACCTGATGTATCTAACATGGCGTTAGACAAATCTGTTAGAGTACGGTTTTTCCATTCGGCAACCCCGTTTGACTTGGGTGAATAGGGATTCATCCTCTCAAGAATAATACCATGTTCCGCACAGAATAAATCAAACTCACTAAAAAAGTACTCTCCACCACGATCAGACGGGACTCGTTTTATTTTCTTCTCAAGTTGGTTCTCAACTTCAGCCTTATAGATTTTAAAGTAGTGTAGAGCCTCATCCTTTGTATTTAACAGATACACATAACAGAATCTAGTGGAATCATCAATTAAAGTCATGAAGTATTTCTTTCCACCTTTAGTCAACACACCATTCATCTCACAAAGATCTGAATGTATGAGCTCTAGTGGTGCCAGGTGTCTCTCCTTCGCAGGCTTGTGAGGCTTACTAGGTTGCTTTGCTTGCACACACACATGGCACTTAGAGCCTTTGGCTAAACTGAAACTCGGGATTAGATTCATCTTAGCTAGCCATGTCATACAACCGAAATTTATGTGACAAAGACGTGAATGCCAAACCTCACATCGTTCACATTAGAATGAATTTGGTTCACGACTTTATTACAGAAATCCTCCAGGGAAAGGCGAAACAAACCACCACAATCATATCCTTTTCCAACAACTAGTCCATACCGAGATACGACTACTTTGTTAGACTCAAATACTAACTTAAACCCTTCTTTACATAGAAGGGAGCCACTAATGAGATTCTTCTTGATGGCGGGGACATGATGCACGTTCTTCAGTTGCATGATCTTTCCCGAAGTAAACTTCACATCTACCGTGCCAACACCATGAACAGAAGCATGCGAGCCGTTCCCCATCAGGACGGAACAATCTCGTGCGACCTAGTAAGAAGAAAACAAAGACACATCAGCACACACATGAATATTGGCCCCAGTGTCAACCCACCAATCGGTGGACTGACAAACTGAAAGTACGGTAAATAGATTACCATACCCAGATGCCCCATCATTGTTGCTCAGAGTGACATTGACACACTTGGAGTCCTGTCCTGGCTTCTTGTACTTGTTTGGGCACTTATTTGCCCAGTGTTCCTCTGAACCACAAGTAAAGCAACCATCTCTCTTTTTGTCTTTCTTCTTACCCTTCTTATTAAAGGTAGTATTCTGCTGGACAGAGTTCTTTCCCTTGAACTTGTGGGAATTCTTCTGCACCATATTGGTGCTAGAAGAACCCTCTGCCCCTTTCACGTGTGAGTCCTTTGCTCTCGAGTTCTGCTCAACACTTAGATGACCGATGACATCCTCAATAGAGAATTCACGTCTCAAGTGCTTGAGAGAAGTAGCAAAGTTCCTCCATCCAGGAGGGAGTTTTGCAATAATGCAACACGCGGCAAACTTGCCTGGTATCTCATGGGCCTGGTCCAATACAGAGTGGTTATCAACCATTTTGTAATCATGGAACTGCTCCATAGCATACAACTCGCTTCCAGCATCGGTTGCGCCGAATTTGGCTTCAAGCGCATCCCACAAATTCTTGGCAACACGCATATGGAGATACACGTTGACTAGCTTGTCTCCGATCACAGTAAGAACAGCTCCCACAAAGATGGTGGTTGCCTCCCTAAACGCATTCTCCTGTTCAGGAGAAATCGTTACCGTGCGAGACACACCACCAACCCAGAACACGTTCATTACTGTGAGCCACAAGGTAGTCTTCGTCTTCCAACGCTTAAAATGCGTCCCGGTAAACTTTTCCAGTTTCAGTGTAGCGGCGAAGCCATGAGTCGAAATGTGCCTAAAATAAGGTTTTTGGATTGTTGGAAATATTAGCACAGTTCCGACTAATCTAATCCACGAGTAAATGATAAGCATGGCAAATAGGTTATGCATCTCATACCGATACTTAAGCATGTGAGCACGTACAGTACATAGAACCGAAACATCTATGAACAACATATATATAGCCAGCACATGTACGAGCAAATAGGGGATGAACGAGTCATACCCTCCGGTTGGCCAGGCCAACGCGGCGGCGGCAGCGGCAGCCTCGGCATCGGCCGAGGCCTTCTTCTTGGCGGCTTCATCGTCCGCCATGGAGTCGATGCAGGGGAGGTAGTGGAAGCAGAGGCGGTCGGTGACGGGGACGGATTGGGAGCAATCGCGTCGAGACGCTCCCCAAAAACCTTATTGCCGTTCTCCCGGGCAGGATCTCGAACGACAGGGTTCCGGAGGCACCTGCTCTCCCGACCAACCGTGCACGCGGTCGTCGGGATGGGATCGCCAGAAGCAGCACAGAGACAGGAACAGTAGATGACGGCTAGGGTTATATGAGAGGGAGTGAGTGAACTGAGTTAGGGTTCACTCCACTAGCCAGCGCCTTCTTATATAGGCCGTCAGGTTGATGGGCCTGGGCTCAGGCCCACCACCGAGTCCGCGAACAGCCCATGGTCCAACGTCTCGGACAATGGCACTTCCGTAAGCGACTTGTTAATTAATCTGAGATTAATTAACCATTGCTGACCGGCAAAATAAGCTTTGGCTTGGCTCATTCCCGCAACCCGCGGTGCGCGCGTGCGTCATGACGAGGCGAGGCGAGCGGCGGAGGAGGAGGAGCGCGCGTGTACAACTCCTATTCCCAAGCTCCTAATAGCAAGTGATGTAGCAGCCCTTATACAGAGGTCTCACTCTTCTTACTGTAGCAGTATGGTACTAAACTTCCCACAATTCCCACCACTTGCCGTACACATTAATGGGCCTTAGAGATTAACCAGGGATTATTGTCTTATATGGGCCTAAGCCCATCCATAATCCAACACATACTATTTGTGCCTTTCTACTTCACTTACCGCGCTACATTACTTAGGTTCGTACATCCCTGCATACATGTCCATCTCGAAGTTCTAGTCCCACGTGTTCTTCATAGATGGCACGGTCCATAACGGTGGGCAACAGGAGTCCATATCATCGCAACTTCTTAGTGTGGCTCCCCACGATGGAGACTCATCCAAATTGAAGCGACATAGATCAAGGATAGGGGCGTTCAAGATATGAATCCATCAGTGCGCAATGAAAACACACATGTTCTTCATGAATGGTAGGGCGTCGGCATCGTGCACGGAAGGTGGCATTGTCTGCACTATGGGGTAGTTGTCCCCAATGAAAATTGAGTACTCTTCAAGTGTGTTCATCCGCACCCAGGTAGCATCACGGGGGTCGAACACCCCGCCGTCCATCTGGTACACCTGGCATCTCAAACCTGGATACATGGTGACGTGCATGGTTATGGTCCATGCAGTATAATAAGGTGACGTAAGCAGAGGATATGGTTAAAATAAAATATTTGATATTGCTTATTTCTATGAGGGGGAAGGGAAGCAATGTATAGACCAGCTGCGGTACGGGCGACAAACAATTTGAGAGTGTTACCTGGGCCGTGTACATTAATTAAAGGAGGAGTAGTTTCGTTTGATGGGATTATGGCTACCTAGCTAGTACTACACGGAATTGAAATTGTTAAGTCCTTTATAGTTTATATACAACTGGCACTATAAAGTTGCGTAGATGACTATCCTAATCAATAAAAAAAATAAGGAAAGAACTACTCCTGCTCCTGCAGTATAAAGAGACATGTACTGAAATATTATAAGATGACATGGCAATAAGATATACGATAGCTCCTGGCTCTACTACTCTTAGATCGGAGAGAAGGGATTACCTGGATACATGATCAGGGTCCGATCGTGATAGATCGTGGCACCTTGTTGCCCTTCAATGGTACCATGGGTAACGACTGCTAAGATAGTACATCCCAACTAGGTGTTGTCAGCTACAAGGTTCCAAGTTAGACCAAATGGCCCATGCACATCCACGATTCGCGATCTGATTTTGATCGGGGGATGACTTTGCCCTGCATAATCGTGCAAACAAGGCGGAATTCATAGAAACCGGACGAAAATCATTACATTTTGAAAACTTTTCATATAAACCGGACGAGATACATTACAATTTTCATACAAACCGGAGTAAAACCTACTTTAAACAAGTTGCAACTGTAATGTGAGCGGCGCACGGTCGACGGCCGGCCATGGTGTCCTTTGAGGCTACTCATAGTGGGGAGTATCATATAATACAATATACTAGTGCATGATACTAGTGTATGATATACTACTTTTATAGTGCATAGTATCATAGAGTAGTATCATAGATGATCATATTTATTGCCATGCATGACCCTCTGTCTCTTCTTTAATTATCAGCCACATCACCATGTATGCTATTCCCAAGTGTAAGTACTCCCCACTATGGCCAGCCTCGATGCGGAGCAGTCGCGTGCACCGAGAAGCGGCGCTCTCTCGGCCGTCATGCTTCTTCAAAGCCGGCGCCAGTGAGAGGCGCTGACCGTTTCAGGCGGGAAGCGCGGGCCGGCAAGGGAGGGGGTTTGGGTCGGCCAGGGCGGTCAGACACGCGCATGGTGGTGGTATTGATTTTGTACCATTTCAGGTGTAGTACTGGTAGTTTGCAAAACTACTCAATTATTGCACTCAGTTTCCTAAAAAATTGTGGTAAAAAATGCTACTTGCAATGCATGCATGCGTGACCAATATATATGACCAATAAAAAACTACTACATGCACGCAAGGATTTAATGCACATTGTAATCTCAACATGTGATGGGGAGCTCTAAATTTGAATTTGAAACTTATAAAACAAAAAAATTCAAAAAAAAATGGAAGAGAGGGAGTATACCATAGGATGTGTCCCATACGAAACAAGTCCCCTAGTTTGTCACGGCGAAGATGCGGTTAGAAAGGAGCACAGCGACTTCGTACTCGTACAGCAACAAATCGGCCGCAGACAGCATGGTCCACCTTTGACCGCCATGTGCAAGGTTCGTGAAAGAAATCGCGATGTCGAACACCGCGATGAGAGTGTAATTTTGGTTGGCGGACGACCTTATCGGGGCTTCCAGGATTGCTATCTTCTTCAATCTCACCGTGGTTCCATCGTCCCAATTCAGGCGATGGCCCATTGCATGGCTGATCCCAATGTTGGACAAAGGTTCTACGGGAACGGTGTCACCGTGGTAGATGTTGTGCAAATTGATGTTGGTACCCTCTCGTACATATGCAAGCCAATCTCCACTAGAACCAAGCCTCACCTGTGAAACAGTGGGCAGCGGGGGAATTAGGAAATGCACATGGAAGTAGTCTTTAGAATGCATTTACTATGTGATCAAACTCATCACTTACCTGCTCATCGGATAAAATCCGAGTGCCCCTCAACGTCGGCATCTCAAGGGACGTCAACTTGCAATTACGGCCACGCCGCGCTGGAGAGAGCCCCAAGGAAACATCCTCGTCCTCGAGGACGCATGGCAGACCAACTAGCATGGCCTTCTCCCACGCATATTTATGCACCCTCTTAAAATATTTGGTGCCAGTACTGCTAAGTCTTGCGGATGTGAGGAAGTCAGAGCGACTTACGATTTCTCCCAAAGGATCGTCATCCAAGGTCTCCCAACCTCGACAAGGACGAGAAGCACCACCGCCTTGCGAATCCATGGCAATGGCGATGAACTGCCTTGCCCCTTGTGGAGCTGGTTTACACGAGAGGAGACGGTACTTGATATTGCTTATTTCTATGAGGGGGAGGGAAGCAATGTATAGACCAGCTGCGGTACGGGCGATGACAAACAATTTGAGAGTGTTACCTGGGCCGTGTACATTAATTAAAGGAGGAGTAGTTTTGTTTGATGGGATTATGGCTACCTAGCTAGTACTACATGGAATTGAAATTGTTAAGTCCTTTATAGTTTATATACAACTGGCACTATAAAGTTGCGTACATGACTATCCCAATCAATAAAAAAAATAAGAAAAGAACTACTCCTGCTCCTGGAGTATAAAGAGACATGTACTGAAATGTTATAAGATGACATGGCAATAAGATATACGATAGCTCCTGGCTCTACTACTCTTAGATCGGAGAGAAGGGATTACCTGGATACATGATCAGGGTCCGATCGTGATAGATCGTGGCACCTTGTCGCATTTCAATGGTACCATGGGTAACGACTGCTAACATAGTACGTCCCAACTAGGTGTTCTCAGCTACAAGGTTCCAAGTTAGACCAAATGGCCCATGCACATCCACGATTGGCGATCTGATTTTGATCGGGGGATGACTTTACCCTGCATAATCGTGCAAACAAGGCGGAATTCATAGAAACCAGACGAAAATCATTACATTTTGAAAACTTTTCATATAAACCGGACGAGATACATTACAGTTTTCATACCAACCGGAGTAAAAACTACTCTAAACAAGTTGCAACTGTAATGTGGGCGGCGCACGGCTGACGGCCGGCCATGGTGTCCTTTGAGGCTACTCATAGTGGGGAGTATCATATAATACAATATACTAGTGCATGATACTAGTGTATGATATACTAATTTTATAGTGCATAGTATCATAGAGTAGTATCATAGATGATCATATTTATTGCCATGCATGACCCTCTGTCTCTTCTTTAATTCTCGGCCACATCACCATGTATGCTATTTCCAAGTGTATGTACTCCCCACTATGGCCAGCCTCGACGCGGAGCAGTCGCGTGCACCGAGAAGCGGCGCTCTCTCGGCCGTCACGCTGCTTCAAAGCCGGCGCCAGTGAGAGGCACTGACCATTTCAGGCGGGAAGCGCGGGCCGGCAAGGGAGGGGGTTTGGGTCGGCCAGGGCGGTCAGACGCGGGCATGGTGGTGGTATTGATTTTGAACCATTTCAGGTGTAGTACTGGTAGTTTGCAAAACTACTCAATTATTGCATTCGGTTTCCTAAAAAATTGTGGTAAAAACGTTACTTGCAATGCATGCATGTGTGACCAATATATATGACCAATAAAAAACTACTACATGCACGCAAGGATTTAATGCACATTGTAATCTCAACAAGTGATGGGGAGCTCTAAATTTGAATTTGAAACTTATAAAACAAAAAAATTCAAAAAAAATGGAAGAGAGGGAGTATACCATAGGATGTGTCCCATACGAAACAAGTCCCCTGGTTTGTCACGGCGAAGATGCGGTTAGAAAGAGCACAGGACTTCGTACTCGTACGGCAACAAATCGGCCGCAGACAGCATGGTCCACCTTTGACCGCCATGTGCAGGGTTCGTGAAAGAAATCGCGATGTCGAACACCGGGATGAGATTGTAATTTTGGTTGGCGGACGACCTTATCGGGGCTTCCAGGATTGCTATCTTCTTCAATCTCACCGTGGTTCCATCATACCAATTCAGGCGATGGCCCATTGCATGGCTGATCCCAATGTTGGACAAAGGTTCTACGGGAACGGTGTCACCGTGGTAGATGTTGTGCAAATTGATGTTGGTACCCTCTCGTACATATGCAAGCCAATCTCCACTAGCACCAAGCCTAACCTGTGAAACAGTGGGCAGCGGGGGAATTAGGAAATGGACATGGAAGTGGTCTTTAGAATGCATTTACTATGTGATCAAACTCATCACTTACCTACTCATCGGACAAAATCCGAGTGCCCCTCAACGTCGGCATCTCAAGGGACATCAACTTACAATTACAGCCATGCCGCACTGGAGAGAGCCCCAAGGAAACATCCTTGTCCTCGAGGACGCATGGCAGACCAACTAGCATGGCCTTCTCCCACACATATTTATGCACCCTCTTAAAATATTTGGTGCAAGTATCGCTAAGTCTTGCGGATGTGAGGAAGTCAGAGCGACTTACGATTTCTCCCAAAGGATCGCCATCCAAGGTCTCCCAACCTCGATGAGGACGAGAAGCACCACCGCCTTGCGAATCCATGGCAATGGCGACGAACTGCCTTGCCCCTTGTGGAGCTGATTTACACGAGAGGAGATGGTAACTGCAGGGCTTCGTCCCTTCGGAAAGGATGTTCTACGGGCGCACACTAGTGCAGTTTATATTTGAGATTAGGGAGCTGGCGGGCGGTTCGTTGTACGGCATGGTCACGTCCATCCACTAGGCCGGAATTAAAGCACGCACGACATTTACAACGACTGGGATTAGTTTGTTTTCCGGGCGCATGGACCAACGCGGACTAGCGGACCTCATCGCCCTTTTTCGAGCACGACTTCAACAACTACGTGTGTGACATGCGTGCATGCAAATCTTGCGTGACCAAACACCGTGCGAGGCGGAGTGGTAGGCTGTCGAACTACAGTGTGCATGTTCTAGCCATGTCACTCCGCTGGTGTACTATGAATTGTTTGGCACGAATGTTCCTTGGAGCTCGTGCTGCAACTGGCGTACTAGTACTCGACAGCCCACTTCCCTTCTCCTTCCTCTTCCACCGCCCGGGCACGTCCGCGGGAAGCGACTGGTCAACCCTAATGATGCATGCATGACCACTAAAATTTCCTTTCTCTTATCTCTATGAAATAAATGCAGCGTGAGACTCAAAGTCCTTTAAGTCTGAGTATAATGGAAATCTATTTTTTTAGACGAGCCCTATAAACAAAAGGCACTCGCCAAGCTTTCATTCATTCATCTTAAAAGCAGTTTATATTGAGGAGTAGTACTAGATATCTCAAATCCATACATACCATGCAATAGTAGAACTAGTACTACTAACTACTACACAACCTAAGCTAGACCACACTACTCGTCGTCGGAGATGGGTAGGCGATCGCATGCTGCAACTCCAGCTCCTCCTGCTCCTCCTCCAGTTTTGCGAAGATCTCATAGATCCCCCACTCCCGCTGGCGGTGGAAGCAGCGGTTGGCCTCCACCTTGGCCTCCGACTAGATGGACTCGAGGATGGCCTGTTGTTCGTCACCCCTGCGTCATCGTCCTCCTCCTCTGGTTCCGCCTCGCCCGCGTCGTCGTCCTCCTCCTCCGGCTCTGCTTCGCCCGAGTTGTCGTCCTCCTGTTCCGGCTCCGCGTCGCCCTTGTCGTTGTTCTCCTCCTCCAGCTCCGCATGCTACTTCGCTTCCACCGCCTTCTCCTCTGGCTCCGGCTAGTCCGGATTCCGGACGCAGGGCGGCTGCGATCCGGGCTTCGCGCCGCCTCTAGATCTCCGGAAGCAGATCAAAGCGCCGCTCCGGCGGGGGCATGGCGTATGTCGTTACCTTCGGCCGGGCCATGGCTATCGGGCGATGGCGATCGGAGAAGAGGCGGCGGGAGGGGAATGAATGCGGCTACTGTTTGGGTTCGCCATCCGGCTTAAATAAATGCACTCCATCACGTGTACCCGCGCGTGCACAAATTGTACACATACGGGTCTGTTTAGGGGGCATCACGTAACTGGTATGTGTGTGAGATTCTGAGAGACAGAGTGTGTGTGTGCTCCTCTACTCTTCGGACATGTACTCCACCTTTTGCATCGGGATATAAGTATAATGGTAACTACACTTTAGCTTGTGATTTATACCGTTTACGTGGCCATATTAATGTGGTTGTGTAAAAAAAAGTCACTTGCTGCTCGTGATTTGCGTTAGTATATAATTATGAGAAGTTTGCTAACTACTAAAATAAAGTGGAATTTGTCCATGTTATATAAGTAAATTAAGGTGATTGATTATCATGTGGGTATGGTTGAACGAAGGGTGGTAGGAACAAATGCTCCACCTAGAGTATGTGTGTGTGTGAAATGGAGTCTTATAGTGTGTGTGTGAAACAGAGTCTTTGGTAGGGAAAGTAATTAAGTGTGTGTGGCTTCATCATAGAGAGGTGATGTGTATGGCAGAGGCCTCCAACGAGGGGGGGGGTACGAGAGAGAAGAGGCCCGTAAAGAGGGAAGAGAAGGAGTGTGCGCGTGAGAGGAGTGGACATCGAGATAACGTGTTTGTTCGAGAGACACCGAGGGAGACTACTGTCGATGGTGCATGTAGGCGGGAATTAAACGAAGGGATAGTCTTATTGGTTTCTGGGATAGAGGGAAGGAGTGGGAGAGGGGGTAGCTAGAAGGAGATAATTAAGTGTGAGTGTGTGTTTTAGAGAAGTGACCCATCCAGACGGAATTCATGTGCACACAAGAAGAGAAAGATTGGATGTGGTGTGAGGGTTGAGGGTAATTAACTACATATGGAGACATATGAGACCTTTGAACGTGCATGTGCGAGAGGTATACATACGTGGGATGTGTGTGTATGTGTATGTGTGTGCGCGCACGATCGAGATAACAGAAAGGAGACATAAGTCATGAGATCAACGGGATGGGGCAGATGGATCAGTATGAGTATGACAGTATGCATGCATGTGAGAGTGGAGGGAAGAAGGCCTGATGATTGAGCATGTGTGTTTTTTTCTTTAAGAGAGAGTGGCGTGGGCTGGAGCATGCATCTATGGCGAGGAGAGAGAATGAGACACAACGTGTGTGCAAAAGAGATCGACCTATAGATGCATGTATAGAGAAACACATATAGTGTGCGTGATAGGAAGCAAGAGTAAGTGAGAGAAAGAAAGGTTGACGGAGAGACAAATAGATAGAGGGATAGAGATGCTAGCTAGAGGGACATCAGCTAGTTTTTGTGTTAGAGTTAACAGTCGAGTGGTTCAGAGGGGTGAGTTATGTGTGTGAGAGAGAAAGATAAAAAGAGGGTGCATGAATGCATGTCGAGAGAAACAGATATAGTGTGCGTGATAGGAAGCAAGAGTGCGGGCGAGAAAGAAGGTTGGTGGAGAAATAGAGAAATAGAAACATAGAGATGCTAGCTAGAGGGAGATCGTCTAGTGTGTGTGTTAGAGATAATAGTCAAGTGGATCAGAAGGCTGAGTTATGTGTGTGGGTGGGAGAGAGATAGAGAGAGGGTGCATGTAGTGACATACAAACAAATATCAAAGAGAAATGAGATCCCGAGAGACGGAGTTTTGTGTTTGCGAGAGAAAAAGATATTTCACAAGGAGAGTCGTAGCTAGAGAGACATATCAGGGAACGCGAGATATCCCTAGGGAGAGAGGGTGTCTGAGCGACATACAAAGGGAATGGTGGAGAGATATGAGACCCTGTGAGACGGAGTTTGTGTTTGTGTGTGAGAGAGAGATATTTAAGAGGGAGAGTCGTGGCTACTGAGACATATGGAGCGCGAGACATCTATGTGTGTGAGGGTGTGTGTGAGCGGCATACATGGGAAATAGTAGAGAGAAATGAGACCCCGGGAGACGAAGTTTGTGTTTGTGTGAGAGAAAGAGATTTCACAGGGAGAATCATAGTTAATTAGAGACACATAGTAGTGAGCGAGATATACTTCGAGAGAGATAGAGTGAAGGTCGAGGGAGAGTACCGTCAGTGTGTTACGAAGATAAAAGACTGTTGTCGACATACAAGTAGCACGAGAGATACCCGTGAGACGGTGAAGGCGTATAGGTCTAGAGAGATATATAAGCATGAGTGATAGCTATATGAGACGAATATCTGGATTAAAGGGGATTCAAATATTTAAACTAGAGATCAAGACATCAATAAATATCATAACAAAAATTGGTCTATCAAACATGCATATTCATTTGAATTTGGGGACACGTGTAATGATATTTAGTTTATCAATATTAGTGATCCATAGATTTTTTTAATTAGAGACAATGCATGGTTTATATGCAATTAATGTCTAAACAGGATTACACTATATATATGGTGCGTGTGTCAAACACATTATACGTGTTTGAGAAGTAAAAAACCCGCATGAAACACACATTAATTGGAGACAGTTAGCGAGGAATGCATACATTGGATTTCAACATAAAGTGGTTTCACATATTTGAAAAGTCAAATTAAGATGGATTCAGCCTTATGAATCTGAGATCATGCCATTTGTAAACCATATTTATGTATAAAGGGTGTTGTGCTTTTGAAAGTATATATAAAAAAATGATGTATATAGATTTGTATTGGAATACAAAATGGATCCTACCCGGAAAAAAAAGAATACAAAATGGATTCAAATTGAGTTGGCACGGTAAACGTGCAATCTTTTTCTCCAAAAATTTGAACGAAGCGGCGTAAAATCGGGGAGATGGAAATTACTACCTAACCCTGACATGCAAAACCAGTCGGCTCGATTTCTATAGCTTTCAATAGGGGCAGGCTTGTAATTTCACTCAAACATGACATAACCGCCTCTCACCCGGATTCATACACGGCGAGCGCCAAAACACATTTTCTCCTCGGCCGAAGTCGCCTCTCACCTCCCCGGATTCATATAGGGTGGACGCCTAAACAAACTCTCCTCGGCCGAAATATCCGTCGGCAATTATTCGGTGTATGCGAGATTACCGTCCTATCCCCAACCGACCAATATTGCTGTGATGTAGGAAAATATAAATGGGGGCTAAGTTTGTAAATTTCCTCGCATTCGAGACAAGCGCGTCCTGAAGACATGGTTCCCCCATACCTCTCTCCCTCCATTTCCCCATTCGTACGCCGTGGGCGCCAATCCACCCTCTCCACCCCAATTTCCTCCGTCCGCCACCCCATCCACCGCCGTCCTCCTCCACCATGTCGGAGCTGTTACCCCGGCGCCGTCGTCCATTACAAGAGATCGACCTCTCTCATCCACGGCTTCGGACTAGGATCCTTGCATCGCGTCCTCTCGCTTCATCCGTGCCGTCGTCCACCTTGCCGAGGCGGCTCGTACGACCATCTCGTCCACCGTGCCGGGATATTTCCCTCGCCGCCACCATCTGCCCTCCTAGATCTGCTTCCACGCCGCCGACAGCCATCGCTACCGCAGCACCCTCAACGTCTCAGCAGATTCTTACACGGCGCCACACCAGAGGCGGTACTCTTTCGTATCTGCTCAAGTTACTTATCTCAGCAAGAAAATAGATCGCCATTGCTTTACTGTGATTTCTTGTCCATCACTTAGAATCTTACTTGTTAGTTGAAACCAAACATTGGTTGTGAAGTTGCCTTTGTCCGGTTTACACCTTCAGATCCACCATGGCACGCTCACCACTATACTCGCAATGCTTATGGTTTTCCCCTTTTATATTCTGCATTAGCTTAAATGAAAGTCGATTGAATTTCAATTTGGGGTTAGTCCATTTTGGGAGTTCGCCCGAGTTCGCCGGAGAGAAGGAAGGGGCTCGCCGGAGGGCTGCCCCATTATCTATCTTAGGGTCTCGGGTGGGGATAGTGGTTGTGGGGGGCGGTCGTCGGGCTATGGTGGGGCCTCTCCGGAGGCAAAACTCAACGTGGGTGGGCGGGTGGGCGGGTGGGGTTGGCTAGAGGGATGGCCGGGGCCGTCGAAAGACCGAAAGTGGTGGACGGTTTAGGGGAGGGCGAGGGCCGGTGGTTCGGCCGGTGGCCCGTGCGGTGGTCTGTAGGGGAAGAATAAGAGGCGAGGAAGAAGAAGGGTTAGTAGATTTAGGATCTTCATCCAACCGCCTGAAATGGTCGACTGACCCAAATGACGAAAGTCAGCCGACTTGCGTCAAGACATTCCCATATATTCAGTACCATAATCGTAGGTGCTTCGAGACATGCAAGTAGTGCTCGTCAACCCATCAAGCTAAACAACATGCCACTCATAATAACAAACCTAGTTGCTCAAATACGAATCTGATATGATGCTGACATGTTGTACCAAAACAGAGAATGTTTAATTGGTCAGCTAATGTTCTTACTTTACTTTCGAAAAGCACGTGCGCCACATATCGAGGGATAGCAGGGAGTTGCATTCTTTATGCGCTCTGGTTCATCATGTGTGGGCAACGAATATTTTATTATCCAAAATCTGCTTGCTCTTCTTTAGCATGCTCCTCTTCTGTTCTTCTTTAATAAGTACTCCCTCCGTTCCTAAATATAAGTCTTTGTAGAGATTCCTCCATGGGCTACATACGGAGCAAAATGAGGGAATCTACACTCTAAAATGTATCTATATACATCCGTATGTGATCCATAGTGGAATCTCTACAAAGACTTGTATTTAGGAATAGAGGGAGTATAATAGTAGTACAATATGTTCCTTGTAGTGAAGAGGAGCAGGGACATTTGCAGTGTACAGGTCTATTCGGTCGCTTGTCATGGACGCTTTCAACTCGTCATGTTGGTCTGCTGTAATATCCAGTAAATGCTAGGAGCTGTGTCACCTTTGAGAGTTAGACTGGTAGTAATAGTACTGCGCCTTCAGTTGTAGAGAGCTGGGCGAAGCCTTTCTAGCCGTTCCGGCAATACTAGCACATATTTTCCAGCAAGTTCCACTTTCCTGATTTTACTCGTGATGCTTAGGGTTTTCCCATTATATCGCACTATGATCTGTGTAGGTGCTTTGTGTCGTACTAGCAGCAGTCCGCTCTTGAAGCTAAAGAACACACGAATCATACGTCCAAAGCTTACTTCTTCAAATACGAATGTGATATGATACGGACATTAGTTAATAGACACACATTTAATTGGTCAGCTAATGCTCCCACTTGAGTTTCCAAATGCATGTATCCACATATAGAGAGACATCATGGAATGGCATTTATTTGGGCGCTCTGATTCATCATGGGTGGGCAACCAACATTATAGAGAAAGAAGCGGAATCTCAATAATATGCTTCCCCTTCTATTCTTTAACATGTTCCTCTTCTATTCTTCTTTAGTAAGTACAGTATGTTCCTTGTCAGGAAGGGGAGCAGGGACATCTGCAGCCGATGGCTCTATTGGGCTACTTGTGCTACATGATTTCAGCACTTCGAGTTGGTCTGCCATAATATCCAGGAAATGGTGGGAGCTGTGCGGTCTTTGATAGACTAGACTGATAGTAATAGCAGTGCGCCTTCAGATGAATAGAGTTGGGCTGTAGGTGATCGATAGGCTTTATATTAGTAGCGGTAATACAACCCCGTATTTTCCAGCCAGTTCCGCTTTCCCGATTTATTTATGATTGTTATGGTGTACCCCCTTTTATCTACACTACGATCTGCCTAGTGGCTGTGCGCTCTCGTTATCATGGTTTGGCAATAAACTTTCTATATAGTATATTATGAACCTATCATCTACCAACTATCCTTACATCTGGAGCTCCCAACAGGAGCCTATTTTTTCTGTAGTTGTGCCAGATTATATTAATCTACACACCATATTATAGCACACATGGGCTCTCTCATCAGAATCCACTGATAGCACACAAGGGTTTACAGGGAGCCCCTATTATATTAGAATATCCTCTTCATTACAAAGATAATCTCACTACTATTTATGTTTTTATGCTTCTCAGATATTGTACGTAATCACAATGAATATAAGAATGCGCACATCAGAAGAATATTGTGGAACAGTTCAATGGGTAACAAACTTGGCATCAAGGGATTGAGGTCCATTCTGGATGCAATGAAACCCACATGCTCCTGACCTACAGATTCGTATTCAGCATATGATCCTAATGACTATTCTGAGCTCAAGGAGAAAAAGGCATATGGCCTATCCTGTTCACCCAATAAGGTGCATGTTCTAATTTGGCAAGGTTTTATTGGTTGCATGTATCTTGCATAAGGTGTCTTGCATTTCTTTTGTTTCGTTGCACCGCCATCTGCTTAGTTTACTCATGATATATGTGAACATGCCATGCCCATCCATTATCAATACCTATTCCATTTGTCGTCATACTCCCTCCGTCCGAAAAAGCTTGTCCCTCAAATGGATTTATCTAGCACCAAGTTAGTGCTAAATACATTCATTCAATCCACAAGCTTGGGACAAGCTTTTTTGGACGGAGGGAGTACCATTTTTTTTCATTCAAATGATGTTCTTGTGTTTTAGACATCCAAAAGGAAGAGGGTGATTGCAAAACCTGAGGGAGTACAAGCAAAGTCCTCGAAAAAGGTGGTGGTACCGGAGAAATCAGATAGCACCCCACTTATATTGGCGATAGAACCAGCGCCACAAAACATAGGATATCACAACTATGCTGCTCGTTGCTTTGCTGTTGTTAGTACCTGTTGTCCTATCGTTGTACTTACATTCATACCTGGTGGATTATGTGACAACATTGTGCATTATAGCTTGCTTATCCACTGTTCACTCCAAATTATCAGATCTATATTAATGCTTACATTAATGTAGAATAAACCCAATGCTTATGTAGAAGTTTTGCTCTGCATTGTTCTTGTAACTATTTGTTGTCCTTCATCACTGTACTTATATTGTCAGCTAGTTGTTCATGTACACTTTGCAGCTTATTCCCTTGCCCTCCATTTTCTACACATCACATCTATATTTACTATTGCCAAAATATTGAATAAAACCAATGCTACTGAAGAAGTTTAGTTCTGCATTGCTCTTGACAGTGCCTTTTGCATGTATGTTGTACTTACATTTGTAGTCTGCATCTTAGCTTTAATAATCGCCAGTTGTACCTATATTATCACATCTATACTTACTCTTAACAAAATGTAGAATAAAGGCAATGCTCTTGAAGAAGAGTCTATGGTAAAGTTCTTGAATCCCCCCCCCATCAATATGGACAAGGGCTTTATAGAGCCGGTCTTCACTACTAACGCAAGTTTGTCCTCCGCAAGCCTTCAAACTTTGTTGTGTATATTTGGAAAGCTATGACTGCAAATGCTGTTTATTTTTGTCATCTGCATCAAATTGCATGTTCAAAGTTTATTACGAAGAAGTACATAAACATAAGTTTCTCCTTCTCAATTTCAGTTTTTAGTTGCACAACCTAGTTCCTTATTCATACCATGTAAATTAAACTAAACATAGGAAGTTATCTTCTTTAGCACTGCATGTATGCTTGTGTTCTTATCTGTAATCCAGTGGTGTGGTGAAACTACCAACTCCAGCACAATGTCATATCCTGCTATGTCTTAACTATGAACAATGCCATATTATGTTAATGTTATTTAAATCATGTCTCCTTATTTACCAATCTGAAATGGTATAAATTGACAGTACACTCACCATTCATGCTTATACATTGTTTAGCACTACATGTATGCTTGTGTTCTTGATCTGTAATCCAGTGGTGTGGTGAAGCTGGCCGCTCCTGCACAATGCCATTTCCTGCCGTCTTAACTATGAACAATGCCTATTATGTTAATGCTATTTTAAACAGTGTCTCTTTATTTCTGACTAAGAAATGAGATGAATTGACAGCACTGATGCTAATACATGCAAAACCTGTTATCTACCTACTTGTTTCTCTTTCAGGGTGACATCACTGATGCTAGGAAGAACTGCCACAATGATAATGAGACGAACCCATTGCTTGTCCCTCCAACATATATTCCAGAGAAGAAGGTAACACATCTTGAGGATAGCGATACAACCCCAAAGTCATGTCTTGATGTATTGTTGAACTTACTCGCTAATAGCAGTGACATAAGGTCGTTGAAGTCGCCGCCTGAATCTGTTCGACTTCTTCAGTCTGAAATTGAAGCAAATAGACATGCTTCCGCTCAAATCCGACTGGAACTCCAATCTTTATGCAAGATTAACCATAAGTACATGACGTCTATTGATGCTATGCAACTTGAGTTGCTGGATATAAGCGTCAAACAAGCGCAGTCTCATCAGGTTGCTAAGCTGCTTGCGCTGCAGCTCCTGGGTAGGGCTAACCTTTCTTGAACTGTGGTGAAGTGTTGTCGGTTCTATCTATTATTTTGTCCGCGTGTTTACTTCCACTGGTGGCGACCTGCCCAGTGTATGGAATCTGCTGTCTGGTTGCCCTTTATTATCACTAGCGGCGAACTTTGATGCCCAGGGGATGTAATATGCTGTAATTTCTTTGTTGTATAGTCTAGGTTTATTCTTTGTCACGATGCTGTAATTTATTTGCTGTATGTTCTGTCGTCGCTCTGTGAAAAGGTCGTAATCTTTGATCGGAGCGCAATTAGACAATACGTTAGGTTTATATATAAAAAATCGATACTAAAACTGGCCGGCCACCAATCACTATGAATGGGCCGAACCGTGGGCCTACAATCATCTTGGGCCTTTAGTAGGGCTAGACTTAATCTGTCCCTCTATTAGTTTCGGGCTTTAAAAGGCCGAGTAAAGCACTTGCCTTAATTGGGCTAGAAAATAAAATGGGCTTTTAACAGGCTGAGATGTAGATTGAGCCTGAATTGTGTCGAACAAATCACGGGCCAACAGTAGGCTGGAATATACATCGGCCCATTATTGGCCCAATGATATGACGGGCCATTAACAGGCCGAAATGTTGTTGGGCCTTGGTGGGCCCAATTTCAGGACGGGCTGGAAGCAGGCTAATTGCATAGCGGGCCGAAATTAGGCCCAACACTATCAAGGGCCTTTTATGGGCCGATAGGCAGTTTGGGCTAAAATGTATCCACGAAGACTACGGGCTGTTAAGAGGCCGAAAGTCACTACAGACAAGAATTAGACCCAGATGCAGCTCGAGCCTTTAAATGGCCGAAAGTGATACCGGGCCGAAAGAAGCCCATATGTACATAGGGCCGCTGACAGGCCGAAACTAATATCGGGCCGAACTATTAAGCGGGCCATTAATAGGCCGAAGAGCATAGCAGGCCCCCAATTGGCCCAAAGGCACAGTAGTTGTTAAAGGGTCGTATCTGTTATGGGCTGTAATTTGTCCCAAACTATTGCAGGCTGTTAACGGGCCGGATCTGATATGGGCCATAAACTGGCCTAGAATATTGCAGGTATTTAACGTGCCGTATCTGATGTGGGCCACAATTTGGTCCAGAAAATGAATGGGCCGGCCCGTTAGATCTGACAAAATCTTGTGGGCCTTTTCCTGGGCCGGCTTTTAAACGTATATGGGCCACTATTGGGCCGTCCCACGTGTCAATGTTTCATTGGCGACTCTTGTCCAGTGGACGGTTGACATCTGTCCCAACGAGGAGCTGACGCGTGGATCCTCCGGCGAATGAGAATTTTACACGTGGAAAATCCCCATTGGTCAGGGCTGTTAACGGGTTATTGGATCCAAACCGGAACCCGATAGCTTAACGCGACCCATTATGGTGGATGCCATGTGTCGGTTACCCTTGACGAAAACACTTCCATGACGCGCCATTTATCGACATGGAAGTGGACACTTCCATGATGATAATTTTGGTATTGTCATGGAACACTTCTACGACAGCACAGGTATGACTATCTTGATTCTATCATAAAATCGTCATGGATGTACATGCATGACAGAAAACATGACCTACTGTGACAAACACGTATCATCACGGAAATGTATTTTTTTTGTAGTGAGGTAAGGAACTGTTATCTAGTTCTGCACTTGATTCACCTTCTGTTTTGAGTAACTTGCAACACCACCATCTGCTATTAATCCTGATATGTCGCAAGTAATTGATGATGCTACTTCTGCTATGAATGATGCTTATGATGATGCTAGTACTCTGCTTGATAAGAATGTGCCACTAGGAGAATGATACGTCCATTTTGCATCAAGTTTTCCTACTGTTATTTATAATGTTTTTATGCTTTATAACACTTTGTGGAGTAATTCTAATGCCTTTTCTCTCATAATATGCAAGGTTTACACAAAGAGGGAGAATACCGACAGCTGGAATTCTGGACCTAAAAAAGCTATGTCAGAGATACCTATTCTGCACATCTCCAAATGAGCTGAAATTTTACTGAGAATTATTTTGGAATATATAATAAATATTGGAGGAAATAACTACCAGAGAGGGCTTCCAGGTGGCCACAAGACACCAGGGCGCGCCAGGCCCCCCAAGCGCGCCCTGGTGGGTGGTCGCCCCCTCGGCCCACCTCCGGTGCCCATCTTCTAGTACATAAGGTCTTTTGACCTAGAAAAAATAAGGAGAGGACTTTCGGAATGAAGCGCCGCCGTCTCGAGGCGGAGCTTGGGCAGGAGTGCTTTTGCCCTCTGGTGGAGCGATTACGTCGGGGGAACTTCCCCCTGGAGGGGGAAATTGAAGCCATCGTCATCACCAACAACCCTCTCATCTTTGGGAGGCCAATCTTCATCAACATCTTCAACAGCACCATCTCATCTCAAACCCTAGTTCATCTCTTGTGTCCAATCTTTGTACCGGAACCTCAGATTGGTACCTGTGGGTGACTAGTAGTGTTGATTACATCTTGTAGTTGATGCTAGATGGTTTATTTGGTGGAATATTATATGTTCAGATCCATTATGCTATTTAATATCCCTCTGATCTTGATCATGAATATTATTTTTTAGTAGTTACCTTTGTTCTTGAGGCCACGGGAGAAGTCATGTTGTAAGTAATCATGTGAATTTGATATTCATTTGATATTTTGATGATATGTATGTTGTTATCCCCTTAGTGGTGTTATGTGAACGTCGACTACATGACACTTCACCATCTTTGGGCCTAAGGGAATGCATTATGTAGTAGTTATTAGATGATGGGTTTCTAGAGTGACAGAAGCTTAAACCCTAGTTTATGCACTATTCCGTAAGGGACTTATTTGGATCCATATGTTTAATGCTATGGTTAGATTTTATCTTAATACTTATTTCGTAGTTGCGGATGCTTGTGAGGGGGTTAATCATAAGTGGGAGGCTTGTTCAAGTAAGAACAGCACCCAAGCACCGGTCCACCCACATATGAAATTATCAAAGTAGCGAACGTGAATCAAACCAACATGATGAAAGTGACTAGATGAAATTCCCGTGTGGCCTCAAGAATGCTTTGCTTATTATAAGAGACCGTTCCATCCTGTCCTTTGCTATAAAAAGGATTGGGCTACCTTGCTACACTTTATTTACCATTACTTTCTTGTTACAAATTATCTTGCTATCAAACTACCTGTTACCGACAATTTCAGTGCTTGCAGAAATTACCTTGCTGAAAACCACTTGTCATTTCCTTCTGCTCCTCGTTGGGTTCGACACTCTTACTAATCGAAAGGACTATGATTGATCCCCTATACTTTTGGGTCATCAAGACACTTTTCTGGCGCCATTGCCGGGGAGTGAAGCGCTCTTGGTAAGTGGAAATCGGTAAGGAAAAATTTATATTACGTGCTGAAATTTATTGTCACTTATTACTATGGAAAACAATTCTTTGAGGGGCTTGTTCGGGGTATCTTCACCTAGACCGGAAACACAAAGAGTTGCCCCTCAGCCTACTGCACCTACTAAAAATATTAGTTATGAAATTCCTTCGGGTATGATAGAGCAACTGCTAGCTAATCCTTATGCAGGAGACGGAACACTACATCCCAATATGCATTTGATACATGTGGATGAAATTTGTGGATTATTTAAGCTTGCAGGTTTACTCGGAGATGAAGTTAAGAAGAAGGTTGTCCCTTTATCTTTGGGGGAGCATTTACATGGTATAGGCAATGCGATGATATAGGATCTTGGAACTGGAATCGATTGAAATTGGAATTTCACCAAAAAAAATTATCCTATGCATCTAGTTCATTGTGATCAGAAATATATATATAATTTTTGGCCTCGTGAAGGAGAAAGTATTTCTCTAGCTTGGGGGAGGCTTAAGTCAATGTTATATTCATGCCCCAACCATGAGCTCTCAAGAGAAATTATTATTCAGAATTTTTATGCTCGGCTTGCTCGTGATGATCAATCCATGCTCGATACTTCTTGTACTGGTTCTTTTATGAAGAAGACTATTGAATTCAAGTGGGATCGTTTAGAAAGAATTAAATGCAACTTTGAAGATTGGGAACTCGATGAAGGTAAAGAGTCAGGTATTAAGCTTGAGTTTGATTGTGTTAAATCTTTTATGAATACCGATGCTTTTCACAAGTTTAGCACTAAATATGGACTTGACTCTGAGATAGTAGCCTCTTTTTGTGAATCATTTTCTACTCATGTTGATCTCCCTAAGGAGAAGTGGTTTAAATATCATCCCCCTATTAAAGAAGAAATTAAAGAACCGGTTATAGCTAAAGATGAAACTATTATTTGTAATGTTGATCCAGTAGTTCCTACTGCTTATATTGAAAAACCACCTTTCCCTGTTAGGATAAAGGAACATGCTAAGGTATCAACAATGGTTCGCAAAAGTAATATTAAAGCACCTAAACCCTCTGAACAAATTAAAGTAAAACCTAGTGTTGCTATGGTTAAAGATCTCTTGGTCGAAAATATTAATGGACATGTTATTTACTTCTGTGATAAAGCAGCTAGAATTGCCAAACTCGATGAAAAAGATAAACATACACATGTAGTTGGCATGCCTGTTATCTCAGTTAAAATAGGAAATTGTTGCTATCATGGTTTATGTGACTTAGGTGCTAGTGTGAGTGCTATTCCTTTTACCTTATACCAAGAAATTATGAATGATATAGCACCCACTGAAATAGAAGACATAGATGTTACTATTAAACTTGCTAATAGAGATACCATCACACCACTTGGGATTGTTAGATATGTTGAAGTCTTGTGTCGGAAAATAAAATATCCTACTGATTTTCTAGTTCTTGGTTCCCCACAAGATGACTTTTGACCCATAATTTTTGGTAGACCTTTCTTGAACACTGTCAATGCTATGATAGACTGCCATAAAGAAATTGTCAGTGTTAATTTTGGTGATGTGTCTCATGAGTTTAATTTCCCTAAGTTTCATAGACAACTTCATAATAAGGAATTACCTAGTAAATATGAAATAATTGGTCTTGCTTCTATTGCCGTACCACCTACTGATCCTTTAGAACAATATTTGCTAGACCATGAGAATGATATGCACTAGCGTGAAAGAAATGAAATAGATAGAATATTCTTTGAACAACAGCCTATCCTTAAACACAATTTGCCTATTGAAACTCTAGGAGGTCCTCCTCCACCTAAAGGTGATCCTGTGTTTGAATTAAAACAATTGACAGACACTCTGAAATATGCTTATCTTGACGAGAAAAAGATATATCATGTTATTATTAGTGCTAAACTTTCAGAACATGAAGAAGAGAGATTATTAAAAATTCTGAGGAAGCACCGTGCTGCTATTGTATATACTCTTGATGATCTTAAGGGCATTAGTCCCACTCTCTGTCAGCACAAGATTAATATGGAACCTGATGCTAAACCCGTTGTTGATCACCAACGATGATTGAATCCTAAGATGAAGGAAGTTGTAAGAACTGAAATACTAAAATTTCTGGAAGCAGGTATAATCTATCCCATAGCTGATAGTAGATGGGTAAGTCCTGTTCATTGTGTCCCTAAGGAAGGAGGTATTATTGTTGTTCCTAATGATAAAAATGAACTTATCCCACAAAGAATTGTTACTGGCTATAGAATGGTAATTGACTTTATAAAATTAAATAAAGCTACTAGAAAAGATCATTACCCTCTTCCTTTCATTGATCAAATGCTGGAAAGATTATCTAACCACACACACTTTCGTTTTCTTGATGGATATTCTGGTTTCTCTCAAATACCTATTTCACAACCTGATCAATAGAAAACCACTTTTACTTGCCCTTTTGGAACTTATGCTTACAGACGTATGCCCTTTGATTTATGTAATGCACCTACTGCCTTTCAAAGATGTATGACTACTATATTCTATGATTTTGTGAAAAGATTGTTGAGGTTTTCATGGATGATTTTTTCGTTTATGGAACTTCTTTTGATGATTGCTTAAGCAACCTTGATCGAGTTTTACAGAGATGTGAACAAACTAATCTTGTCATGAATTGGGAGAAGTGCCACTTTATGGTTAATGAAGGCATTGTCTTGGGGCATAAAATTTCTGAACAAGGTATTGAGGTGGATAAAGCTAAAGTTGATGCAATTGAGAAAATGTCATGTCCTAAAGACATTAAAGGTATTCGTAGTTTCCTCGGTCATGCTGGTTTCTATAGGAGGTTCATTAAAGACTTCTCTAAAATTTCTAGGCCTCTTACTAATCTGTTACAAAAGGTTGTTTCATTTGTTTTTGATGATGATTGTGTAGAAGCCTTTGAAACACTTAAGAAAGCCTTAATCTCTGCACCTATTGTTCAACCACCTGATTGGAACTTGCCTTTTGAAATTATGTGTGATGCTAGTGATTATGTTGTTGGTGCTGTTCTAGGACAAAGAGTTGATAAGAAATTAAATGTTATCCATTATGCTACCAAAACTCTAGACAGTGCCCAAAGAAATTATGCTACTACTGAGAAAGAATTTTTAGCAGTTGTGTTTGCTTGTGATAAATTTAGATCTTACATTGTTGATTCCAAAGTAATTGTTCACACCGATCATGCTCCTATAAAATACCTTATGGAAAAGAAAGATGCTAAACCTAGACTCATTAGGTGGGTTCTCTTGCTACAAGAATTTGACTTACATATCACTGATAGGAAGGGAGCTGAGAACCCCGTAGCTGATGACTTTTCTAGGTTAGAAAATATTCTTGATGACACACTACCTATTGATGATAGCTTCCCTGATGAACAACTATCTATAATAAATGCTTCTCATAATACTCCTTGGTATGCTGACTATGCTAATTACATTGTTGCCAAATTTATACCACCTAGTTTCACATACCAACAAAAGTAAAAATTCTTCTATGACTTAAGACATTACTTTTGGGATGACCCACATCTTTATAAATAAGGAGTAGATGGTATTATTAGACGTTGTGTACCTGAGCATGAATAGGAACAAATCCTACGTAAGTGTCACTTCGAAGCCTATGGAGGACATCATGCAGGAGATAGAACTATGCACAAGGTATTACAATCTGGTTTTTATTGGCCTACTCTTTTCAAAGATGTCTGTAAGTTTGTTTTATCTTGTGATGCATGTCAAAGAATAGGTAATACCAGTAAGCGTCAGGAAATGCCTATGACTTATTCACATGTTGTTGAACCTTTTGATGTTTGGGGCTTTGATTATATGGGACCTTTTCCTTCCTCTAATGGGTATACACATATTTTGGTTGTTGTTGATTATGTCACTAAGTGGGTAGAAGCTATTCCAACTAGTAGTGCTGATCATAACACCTCCATTAAAATGCTTAAAGAAGTTATTTTCCCAAGGTTTGGAGTTCCTAGATATTTAATGACTGATGGTGGTTCACACTTTATTCATGGTGCTTTCCGTAAAATGCTTGCTAAATATGATGTTAACCATAGAATTGCATCACCCTATCATCCTCAATCTAGTGGTCAAGTTGAACTTAGCAATAGAGAAATAAAATTAATATTACAAAAAACTGTCAATAGGTCCCGAAAGAATTGGTCTAAGAAACTTGATGATGCACTTTGGGCCTATGGAACGGCTTATAAAAATCCTATGGGGTATGTCCCCATATAAAATGGTTTATGGAAAAGCTTGTCATTTGCCTCTTGAATTAGAACACAAAGCATATTGAGCAATTAAAGAACTCAATTATGATTTCAAACTTGCTGGTGAAAAGAGGTTATTTGATATTAGCTCACTAGATGAATGGAGAACCCAAGCTTATGAAAATGCCAAACTATTTAAATATAAAGTTAAAAGATGGCATGCCAAAAGAATCCAAAAGCGGGAATTCAAAGTTGGTGAACATGTTCTATTGTACAACTCTCATTTTAGATTTTTTGCAGGAAAACTTCTTTCCAAATGGGAAGGACCATATATTATCGAAGAACTTTATCGCTCTGGAGCTATCAAGATTAATAATGTCGAAGGTACTAACCCAAAGATGGTCAATGGACAAAGAATTAAGCACTATATCTCAGGTACGCCCATTAATGTTGAAACCAATATTATTCAAACCTTGACACCGAAGGAACACATAAAAGAAACCTTCCAGAACACTCCAGAACCCTGAAAAAGAAGAGGTATGTGATACGGTAAGTAAACGGACTCCGGAAAATCCGCAAAAATATTTTTTGTCAGTTTTGGAGTATTAGAAAAAATAGAAAAATAGGAAACAACCAGGAAGGCAACCCAGGTGACCACAAGACACCAGGGCACGCCTGCCCCACCTGGCGCGCCCTAGTGGGTGGTGGGCCCCTCGGGCACCTTCCCGACTCCGTTTTCCTTCCATATACTTGTTTCCCAAGATAAAAAAAATCTTTATATATATACCCCCGGACGATTTGACCTTCGTATCGCAGAAAAATCCTCTGTTCTTGTTTTGTGATGTTTCTTTGTCAGATCTATCAAGCCAGACATCATGTCTTCTCCCTCCTCCAACAACGTAGAAGAAGATGCTTGGTCGATAAATATGGAACTGAAAAGAGAGGAAACAAAAGAAGCCACCAAGGAGGACAAGGGCACGGGAGTTGCGAGAGATCAAGTTCAAGCAGGAGGGCATGCCATGTTAACAGAAGAAGAAGAGGAAGAGGAAGAAGAAGAAGAAGAAGAAGAAGAAGAAGAAGAAGAAGAAGAAGAAGAAGAAGAAGAAGATAGCCTTCAACCTTATTACAACCATCTCACCCCTACTGAAAGTGAAGCCATTAGGGCCTTCAAAACGGTTCGTGTTTAGAATAAATATCTCACTCATGAAAATATTTTGTTAGAAGAGCAAATCATCGCCCTTCAGAGCATCATCCGTAGATTGGAGTACCTATTGAGGCAAAAGGGTGAAACTACCACCTCATCACCACCATCATCATCATCATCACCAAAGAAGGAGACTTGGGTACACGGGTATGGGCACTCCCCTTGGCTTGTGCCAAGCTTCGGGGAGAGGCCCCGGTATCGTATCACCATCACTTTTATTACCTTTACCTATCTTAGTTCGATCCTTAGCTATTTCGTGATTTAGTTGAATAAAAATTTAGTATGATCTTTCTTCAAGTGTTAGTTTCATGATCTATCTATCTATGTAATCGAGTGAGAGTTATATAATAAAGTTTAGTTTGAGTTTTTGCTTCTTTACTTTTATTTTTCAATCAAAATAAAAGAAAATAATGAAAAAGATCATATGTTAATCTTATGGTAAGTAATGACACCACATAAGGAAAAGTATAAGTGGTAAAATTTATTGAAAGTTGACAAACATAGCATTGGTCAATGATGCAATTCATGAAAGAATTAATAAGGGAAGAGAAGATTCACATGCAAATATACTATCTTGGACATCTTTTATGATTGTGAGCCCCCATTAAATATTATATGCCAAAATTGTTGACGTTGGACAAGGAAGACAACATAATGATTTATGTTTGTTCATATTCACATAGAAGTTATATTGTCATAGATCCTTCAACATGTGGTGCTTGCTCAATATCTTTGCTAGCCAAAATTCCGCACTAAGTAGAGATACTACTTGTGCATCCAAAACCCTTAAACCCAAATCCATGTTTTGAGAGTCCACCATACCTACCTATGGATTGAGTAGGATCCTTCAAGTAAGTTGTCATCGGTGCAAAAAGGCAATAAAAATTGCTTCTAAATGTGTTTGATCCTTTAGTGTAGGGGAAAATAAGTGTTGTATGAACTTGTGATGGCAAAGTAATAAAAGCGACGGACTGCATAATAAAGGTTGCTATCATAAGGGGCAATATAATGTGACGCTCTTTTGCATTAAGAGAATGTGCATACAAATCCAAAAAGCGCATGACAACCTCTGCTTCCCTCTGTGAAGGGCCTATCTTTTACTTTTATGTATTTACTTTTTATGCAAGAGTCAAAGTATTTCCCTCTATTCCTATTTATTTTCTCTTTGGCAAGCATCATGTGGTGGGGAAAGGTCTAGGCACATATACCCAGTTGGATATGAGTGAGCATGAGTTATTATTGTTGACATCACCCTTGAGGTGAATAAGTTGGGAGGCAAAACTATAAGCCCCATATCTTTCTATGTGTTTGGTTGAAACTTTTTGCTCATATGTATGTTGTGAGTGTTAGCAGTCATAGAAGATTAAATGATGGTTGAGTATGTGGACTTGCCAAAAGGCTTCGATACGAGACCCTTCCTGAAAATATGATGAATTGTAGTTGCAAAGTTGACTGAGAACATAGTTTGTTCGTTTTCAATAAAGTTTATGCTTTTTACTTCGATGTTGTGATGAATTGTTACTTGTTAATGAGAAGCTATGTGATGAAGTTTTGTGATAAAGTTTGTTGCTGTTATAATAATTTGCATGATGCTACTATGTCCGTATTTTGTTTTTATCGACACCTCTCTCTCTCTAAACATGTGGACATGATTTTCGATTTTGGCTTTCGCTTGAGGACAAGCAAGGTCCAAGCTTGGGGGAGTTGATACGTCCATTTTGCATCATGTTTTCCTACTGTTATTTATAAAGTTTTTTGCTTTATAACACTTTGTTGAGTAATTCTAATGCCTTTTCTCTCATAATATGCAAGGTTTACACAAAGGGGGAGAATACCGACAGCTGGAATTCTGGACCTGAAAAAGCTATGTCAGAGATACCTATTCTGCACATCTCCAAATGAGCTGAAATTTTACGGAGAATTATTTTGGAATATATAATAAATATTGGATGAAATAACTACCATAGGGGGCTGCCAGGTGGCCACAAGACACCAGGGCGCGCTAGGCCCCCCAGGCGCGCCGTGGTGGGTGGTGGCCCCTTCGGCCCACCTCCGGGGCCCATCTTTTGGTACATAAGGTCTTTTGACCTAGAAAAAATAAGGAGAGGACTTTCGGGATAGAGCGCCGCCGTCTCGAGGCAGAACTTGGGCAGGAGCACTTTTGCCCTCCGGCGAAGCGATTCCGCCGGGGGAACTTCCATCCCTGAGGGGGAAATCGAAGCCATCGTCATCACCAAAAACCCTCTCATCTTTGGGAGGCCAATCTTCATCAACATCTTCAACAACACCATCTCATCTCAAACCCTAGTTCATCTCTTGTGTTCAATCTTTGTACCGGAACCTCAGATTGGTACCTGTGGGTGACTAGTAGTGTTGATTACATCTTGTAGTTGATGCTAGATGGTTTATTTGGTGGAAGATTATATGTTCAGATCCATTATGCTATTTAATATCCCTCTAATATTGATCATGAATATTTATTTATGATTAGTTACCTTTGTTCTTGAGGCCACGGGAGAAGTCATGTTGCACGTAATCATGTGAATTTGATATTTGTTCGATATTTTGATGATATGTATGTTGTGATTCCCTTAGTGGTGTTATGTGAACATCGACTACATGACACTTCACCATCTTTGGGCCTAAGGGAATGCATTGTGGAGTATTTATTAGATGATGGGTTGCTAGAGTGACAGAAGCTTAAACCCTAGTTTATGCGCTATTCCGTAAGGGGCTGATTTGGATCCATATGTTTAATGCTATGGTTAGATTTTATCTTAATACTTCTTTCGTAGTTGCGATGCTTGCGGAGGGGTTAATCATAAGTGGGAGGCTGGTTCAAGTAAGAATAGCACCCAAGCACCGGTCCACACACATATCAAATTATCAAAGTAGCGAACGCGAATCAAACCAACATGATGAAAGTGACTAGATGAAATTCCCTTGTGGCCTCAAGAACGCTTTGCTTAATATAAGAGACCGTTCCAGCCTATCCTTTGCTATAAAAAGGATTGGGCTACCTTGCTCCACTTTATTTACTATTACCTTTACTTGCTTGTTACAAATTATCTTGCTATCAAACTACCTGTTACCGACAATTTTAGTGCTTGCAGAAATTACCTTGCTGAAAACCACTTGCCATTTCCTTCTGCTCCTCGTTGGGTTCAACACTCTTACTTATCGAAAGGACTATGTTGATCCCCTATACTTGTGGGTCATCAGAGTATTTCTTGATGAACAAATTGATAAAGCTAAAAAAAATTGAGAATGATGAAACTGATGAGACTACTGAAGTTGATGAGATATATGAAATTGAAAATTATGGTTCACCTATTGGAACTAGTGCTCCTAGATATGAATTGGCGAAGATACCTGAGGGTTATGTTATGGATGGAGAGGTAGCTAGAAACTTTCTTGCTTGTAAGGATAAAGATGATCTTAAGAAATTATTATGCAAGCTAAAAGAAAAATCTTGGAATGCTAGAACGAAATATAATCCTAAGTTCGCTACTTCACCTATCTTTATTACTGATAAGGATTATAAATTATCTGTCGACCCAGAGTTAATTACTTTGATTGAATCTGATCCTTTCCATGGCTATGAAACTGAAACTGTTGTGGCACGTCTTACTAAATTAAATGATATAGCCATCCTATTTGCTCATGATGAGAAAATTCGCTACTACTATATTCTTAAGTTATTTCCGTTCTCATTAAAGGGTGATGCTAAGATATGGTACAATACTCTTGCTCCTGGTTGTGTGCGTAGTCCCCCGGATATGATTTATTAATTCTCTGAAAAATATTTTCCTGCTCATAAGAAACAAGCTGCCTTACAGGAAATAGTTAACTTTGTGCAAATTGAAGAAGAAAGTTGATACTTCTCCAACGTATCTATAATTTCTGATTGTTCCATGCTATTATATTATATATTTTGGATGTTTTATATGCATTAATATGCTATCTTATATTATTTTTGGGACTAACCTATTTGCCTAGAGCCCAGTGCCAGTTTCTGTTTTTTCCTAGTTTTTGAGTTTTACAGAAAAGGAATATCAAACGGAGTCCAAACGGAATAAAACTTTACGATAATTTTTCTTGGACCAGAAGACATCCACAGAGCTTGGAGAGGGGGTCAGAAGATGCCCGAGGAGGCCACAAGCCTGCTAGGCGCGCCCCTGGGGGTGGTGGCGCGCCCTGAGGGCTTGTGGGCCCCTCAGAAGTCCTCCAACCCTAATCTTTGCACTATAAATTCCAAAATATTCCCAAACCACCAGGAGCGTCCACCAAAATACTTTTCCGCTGCCGCAAGCCTCTGTTCCCGTGAGGTCCCATCTTGGGGCATTTTCCGGCGATCTGCCGGAGGGGGATTTGATCATGGAGGGCCTCTACATCAACCTTGCTGCCCTTCCGATGATGTGTGAGTAGTTTACCACAGACCTACGGGTCCATAGCTAGTAGCTAGATGGCTTCTTCTCTCTCTTTGATCTTCAATACAATGTTGTCCTAGATGTTCTTGGAGATCTATTCGATGTAATACTTTTTTGCAGTGTGTTTGCTGAGATCCGATGAATTGTGGATTTATGATCAGATTATCTATGAATATTATTTGAGTCTTCTCTGAACTCTTTTATGCATGATTAAGATATCTTTGTATTTCTCTTCGAACTATCGGTTTGGTTTGGCCAACTAGATTGGTTTTTCTTACAATGGGAGAGGTGCTTAGTTTTGGGTTCAATCTTGCGGTGTCCTCACCCAGTAACAGAAGGGGTAGCGAGGCACGTATTGTATTGTTGCCATCGAGGATAAAAATATGGGGTTTATTTCATATTGCTTGAGTTTATCCCTCTACATCATGTCATCTTGCTTAAGGCGTTACTTCATTCGTTTGAACTTAATACTCTAGATGCATGCTAGATAGCGGTCGATGTGTGGAGTAATAGTAGTAGATCCAGGCAGGAGTCGGTCCACTTGTCATGGGCGTGATGCCTATATTCATGATCATTGGCTTAGATATCATCATAACTTTGCGTTTTTCTATCAATTGCTCAACAGTAATTTGTTCACCCACCGTATGCTATCTTCAAGAGAGAAGCCTCTAGTGAAACCTATGGCCCCCAGATATATTTTCCATCATATATTTTCAGATCTATAAACCAAAAAACCCCCAAAATACCTTGCTGCAATTTATTTAGATTTATTTTAGTTTGCCACCAGTTGTGTCCCACTACTCAGTTTTGCCACTAGGATTTTCAACTGCTCAAAAGTGCCATCGCTTCATTAGACACATGCTCAAAAATGCCACTGGACACCATTATTGTCATCTCAAATCTCTTTTACCATGTTATAATGACATAAATACCTATGGACCAACATGCCAGCTCTCCCTCTATCTCACTACAATCAAGTGTGGGGCCCACTTGATCCCAACAGTGTTCTTATTTTCCTGTAAAATTATTCGCTTGCTTACTCCTGACAAGTGCAGCCACACTTATCATTGTGAGATAGAGAGAATTGACATGTGGGTCTAGGCTTATTTTTGTCATATAACATGGTCAACGGGTTTGACGTGAAAATAACAATGTCTAATGGCATTTTTGAGCAAACATCTAACGGAACGATGGCATTTTTTAGATATCTAATGGCATTTTTGAGCAAGCATCTCACGGATCAATGGCATTTTTGAGTAGTTGAAACTTCTGATGGCAAAACTGAGTAGTGGGACACAACTGGTGGCATAAATGATAAAAACCCTTTTATTTATCTTTTATACCTATCTCTATTAGATCTCACTCTTGTTTGAGACCGTGAAGGGATTGACAACCCCTTTTTCGTGTTGAGTGCAAGTGTTTGTTTGTTTGTGCAGGTGCATAGATTGGAGACTTGCTTGTGCCTCCTACTCGATTGATACCTTGGTGCTTAACTGAGGGAAATACTTATCTCTACTTTGCTGCATCACCTTTTCCTCTTCAAGGAAAAAATCAACGCAAGCTCAAGAAGTAGCAGGAAGAATTTATGGCGCCGTTGCCGGGGAGGTTCTACATCAAGCCTACCAAGTACCCATCATAAACTCTCATCTCTTGCATTACATTATTTTCCATTTGCCTCTCATTTTCCTCTCCCCCACTTCTAAAACATTTTCAGAAAAACACAAAAATATTTGCGTTTCTTTTTATTCGCCCTTCTTTCGTTCGTCTTTTTCATTTGCTTTCCGTTTGCTCGTGTGTTACATTGCTTTCCTTGTCATGATGTCTCAAGAAAATACCAAATTGTGTGACTTTTCCAATATTAATAATAATGATTTTATTAGTACTCCGATTGCTCCCGCCACTAGTGCGGAATCTTATGAAATTAATGCCACTTTGTTGAATCTTGTTATGAAAGATCAATTTTCCGGCCTTCCTAGTGAAGATGTCGCATCACATCTAAATACTTTTGTTGAATTGTGTGATATGCAAAAGAAAAAATATGTGAATAATGATATTGTTAAATTGAAGCTGTTCCGTTCTCACTACGAGATCGTGCTAAAACATGGTTTTCATCTTTGCCTAAAAATAGTATTGATTCATGGAATAAGTGTAAAGATGCTTTTATTTCCAAGTATTTTCCTCCCGCTAAGATCATCTCCCTTAGGAATGACATAATGAATTTTAAGCAACTTGATCATGAACATGTTGCACAATCTTGGGAGAGGATGAAATTAATGATAAGAAATTGCCCTACTCATGGTTTAAGTTTATGGATGATCATACAATTTTTTTTGCCGGATTGAATTTTGCATCTAGAAATCTTTCAGATTCCGCCGCGGGAGGTACCTTTATGGAAATTACATTAGGAAAATCTACTAAACTCCTAGATAATATTATGGCAAATTACTCTCAAAGGCATACCGAAAGATCTTCCAATAGTAAAAAAGTGCATGCGATTGAAGAAATTAATACTTTGAGTGGAAAGATGGATGAACTTATGAAATTCTTTGCTAGTAAGAGTGCTCCTATTGATTCTAATGATATGCTTTTGTCCACTTTGATTGAAAATAATAATGAATCTATGGATGTGAATTTTGTTGGTAGGAACAATTTTGGTAATAACGCGTATAGAGGTAATTTTAACCCTAGGCCGTTTCCTAGTTATTTCTCTAATAATTATGGTAATTCCTACAACAAGTCTTATGGAAATTATAATAAAATACCCTCTGATCTTGATAATAATATTAAATATTTCATTAATTCTAAAAAGAATTGCAGTGCTATGGTAGAAGAAAAATTGCTTAAGATTGATGATTTGGCTAGGAACGTTGACAGAATTTCTCTTGAGATTGATTCTTTGAAGATTAGATCTATGCCACCCAAGCATGATATTAATGAATTCTATGGATGAATGTAAAGAAAGAACCGCTAGGATGCATGCTAAGCGAGATTGGTTTGTAAAAGCGTGTTCTTCTAGTTTTTGTGAAAATAATGATGAAGATCTTAAAGTGATTGGTGTGACTCCTATTGAATCTTTGTTTTCTAATATAAATCTTGATAAATATGGGACTGGAGATGAGTCAACTTTAGCTAGAAGGTGTCCCAATAATTTGGAGTTTAAAGATCTTAATGCAAAAATTGACAAAAGTGGGATTGGAGAGGTCAAAACTTTAAGTAGCAATGAACCAACTCTTTTGGATTTCAAGGACTTTAATTATGATAATTGCTCTTTGATAGATTGTATTTCCTTGTTGCAATCCATATTAAATTCACCTCATGCTTACAATCAAAATAAATCTTTTACTAAACATATCGTTGATGCTATGATGAAATCTTTTGAAGAAAAACTTGAGTTGGAAGTTTCTATCCCTGGAAAGCTTTATGATGAGTGGGAACCTACTATTAAGATTAAAATTAAAGATTATGAGTGCAATGCTTTGTGTGATTTGGGTGCTAGCATTTCCACGATTCCAAAAACTTTATGTGATGTGCTAGGTTTTCGTGAATTTGAAAATTGTTCTTTGAATTTGCATCTAGCGGATTCCACTATTAAGAAACCTATGAGAAGAATTAACGATGTTCTTATTGTTGCAAATAGGAATTATGTGCCCGTAGATTTTATTGTGCTTGATATAGATTGCAATCCTACATGTCCTATTATTCTTGGTAGACCTTTCCTTAGAATGATTGGTGCAATTATTGATATGAAAGAAGGAAACATTAGGCTGGTTGTAATGGGAGTATCATATACTAGTATCATGCATATGATACTAGTGTATGATACTACCTCCCTAACGCATAGTATCATATACTAGTACCATGTAGTACTTTATTTATTGCCATGCATGACTCATAATAGCATAGCATTTATTATGATATGGTATCATGATATGATACTCAACCCTCTCTTTCTTCATTTAATTCTATGACACCACATCAAAATTGCCTAGTTGGCATGCATGATACTAGCTATGATACTCCCATTACGACCAGTCTTAGATTTCAATTTCCGTTAAGGAAGGGCATGGAACACTTTCCAAGAAAGAAAATTAAGTTGCCATATGAATCTATTATGAGGGATACTTATGGATTGCATACCAAAGATGACAATACCTAGATCTATGTTTTATGCCTAGCTAGGGGCGTTAAACAATCGCGCTTGTTGGGAGGCAACCCAATTTTATTTCTATGGTTTTTAATTTTGGTTCTATTTTTCAATAAATACACATTATTACCTCTGTAGTAATTGTGTTTTGGTGTTTTAATTAGTGTTTGAGCCAAGTAAGACCTTTGGGATGGTCTACGGTGATAGTTGATTTGATCTTGCTGAAAAAACAGAAACTTTTGCGCTCATTGCCAGAATTTTAAAAAATCACAGAAACGTGATTTTGATCTGAATTTTTTACAAAAGATTGATATACAAGTTTACCAGGCTGTCCTAATTTTTAAGAATTTTTGGAGTTACAAAAGTATAGGAAATTTCCATATTACTACAGACTGTTCTGTTTTTGACAGATTCTTTTTTCTATGTGTTGTTTGCTTATTTTGATGAATCTATGGGTAGTATCAGGGGGTACGAACCATGGAGAAGTTGGAAAACAGTAGATATAACACCAATATAAATTAAGAATGAGTTCACAACAATGCCTAAAGTGGTGATTTATTTTATTATACTAACGGATCTTATGAGTTTTCTGTTGAGTTTTGTGTTGTGAAGTTTTCAAGTTTTGGGTAAAGATTTGATGGACAATGGAATAAGGAGTGGAAATAGACTAAGCTTGGGGGTGCCCAAGGCACCCAAAGGTAATATTCAAGGACAACCAAGCATCCAAGCTTGGGAATGCCCCGGATGGCATCCCCTCTTTTGTCCTCAATCCATCAGTAAATTTACTTGAGGCTATATTTTTATTCACCACATGATATGTGTTTTGCTTGGAGCGTCATTTATGATATGAGTCTTTGCTTTTTAGGTTGCCACAATCATCCTTGCAGTACACACCTTTTGAGAGGGACACACATTAATCATGAATTTATTAGAATACTCTATGTGCTCCACTTATATCTTTTGAGCTAGGCAGTTTTGCTCTAGTGCTTCACTTATATCTTTTTAGAGCACGGCGGTGGCTTTATTTTATAGAAATTGTTGAACTCTCATGCTTCACTTATATTATTTTGAGAGTCTTAAACATCATGGTAATTTGCTTAGGTTATGAATTTAGTCCTAATATGATGGGCATCCAAGAGGGATATAATAAAAACTTTCATATAAAGAGCATTGAATAGATGAGAAGTTTGATTCCTTGCATTTGTTTTGAGATATGAAGATGGTGATATTAGAGTCATGCTAGTGAGTAATTTTGTATTGGTAGAAATACTTGTGTTAAAGTTTGTGATTCCCGTAGCTTGCATGTATGGTGAACTATTATGTGATGAAGTCGGAGCATGATTTATTTTTTGATTGTCTTCCTTATGAGTATAAGTCGGCGACGACCGATTGTCTTTTCCTACCAATCTATCCCCCTAGGAGCATGTGTGTAGTACTTTGTTTCGATGGCTAATAAATTTTGGCAATAAGTATGTGAGTTCTTTATGACTAATGTTGAGTCCATGGAATATACGCACTCTCACCCTTCCACCATTGCTAGCCTTACTAGTACCGCGCAACTTTCGCCAGTACATTAAACCCACCATATACGTTTCCTCAATACAGCCACCATACCTACCTATTACGGCATTTCCTTAGCCATTCCGAGATATATTGCCATGCAACTTCCACCGTTCCGTTTATTATGACACACACCATCATTGTCATATTGCTTTGCATGATCATGTAGTTAGCATAGTATTTGTGGCAAGGCCACCGTTCATATTTTTTATACATGTCACTCTTGATCATAGCACATCCCGGTACACCACTGGAGGCATTCATATAGAGTCATATCTTGTTCTAGTATCGAGTTGTAATTTTTGAGTTGTAAGTAAATAAAAGTGTGATGATCATCATCATTAGAGCATTGTCCCATGTGAGGAAAGGATGATGGAAGCTATGATTCCCTCACAAGTTGGGATGAGTCTCCAGACTTTACAAAAAATAAAAGAGGCCAAAGAAGCCCAAACAAAAAAAGGGGGGAAATGAGAGAAAAGAGAGAAGGGACAATGTTACTATCCTTTTTCCACACTTGTGCTTCAAAGTAACACCATGATCTTCATGATAGTCTCCTATTTTGTCACTTTCAAATGCTAGTGGGATTTTTTCATTATTGTCATGGGAAAACACGGCCACCTATGGGGCCATCAGCCCCTTGTGGTTCGGTAGGGGGGAAGGATGCATTGCACAAAGAGCGGAGGGCGCGAGGCAGTGCGGCAGCGATCACACAGGTAGTTTTTACCCAGGTTCGGGCCGCCGCGAGGCGTAAAACCCTACTCCTGCTTTGGTGGATTGATGAGAGGACCGTGATGGAGACGCAGCGCTCTAGCCCGGCAAGGTCGCCTTGGGGCGAGAGCAGCTACGCGCGTATGAGTGTACAGGGGTCTGAATCCTTTCTAAGGTTTCCATGGCCCTCCTTTTATAGATCAAGGGGTCACCACAATGGCAAATCTGTCATTGTGTACTGATTAGATAGCAAACAGTGCCATCATACCTAACTCTGCAGACTGGACAGAGCGCATTAAATGTGCCGCTTAGTGTCACATTGTAGCCCAGCCCGGCAAGCCTTGCCGTGCTGTTTTGCCACCCTCTCGCCTGCCTGCATGACACGTCGCTGAACGAGTGTCATTTGGAGGTGATTTCCTCTGGGGATGGCTGCCACATGCCAAATAACAGCCACTTAGCATCTTGGGGACTCGACACCGCACCGATCGGTGACTTGCGTTGCTGTGAGGTGGAGCGGTGGAGCCATGGCGGGGTAATCCGCCCTCAGCGTCCCCGGCAAGCCTGCCGGGGCAATCTTGAGACTTGTCTTCGGGGCAACCTCGTCCCCGCCAGGATTGCCTGCCTGGTAGGGGAGGTTTTCCCATTGTGGTATTTTACTCCTTGGGTTGGTCTTGGTCTTCTTGATCCGCCCTTTGATTCTTCAAAGAGCCGATCTCTTCTGCTTGGCCTTGTCCTGGATGCTGCAATCTCGTTCTTGAGACTGTGTACAGTCTGGGCAACATACCTGGGGTTTGTTGCACCGACAAGAGCCCCCGGGCCTGGCCTGAACGGGCTGCCGAGCGTCATCGGGGTAGGCCCTGTCCAGTACACAGGCGGGGAGGCTGTAGTAGCTCACCCCTTGAGATCTTCTTTGCTTCTTCATTAATCTGAGCTTGAGTGAGTTTCCGGTTTTCCCGCGCGACATGCAAGACGTCGTGGGGAGATTATGAGCCATGATCCCTGGGCTACCCACGTCCCGTGTTCATGGGGTGGTAACTGCCATTCCATTAACTTTCCCATTTGCAGCGTTTCCGCCACGTGCACCGCATGTGTCGTGCGGGGTTTTTTGGCGGATGCAAAGGGTGTGGAAATGCGTGCCATGGCAGAAACCCAGACGCCATGGATTGGTGCTGAGGGCTGGCCTTGATTCCACGAGCAGTTGGTGGCGCGGGGAAGCCGGATTGGATGAGTAGGGCGGCTACCTTCGGGGGGAGGAGCCAGCCCCTGCCCTGTTCTCCTATAAAAAGGGATGCAGGGCACGGTGCTTCTCCACACATCTCACTCCTTCCTTTCCCTTTAGCAGTTCCTGCCCACTATGGTGAGGGGCAGGGGTCGTGGCGGTTCTCCGGTGGTGGCGACGAGGGCTTCTTCTCGACAGTTCCTCCCTACTCCTATTGGGAACGCGGGGGCGGAGCCCGTCGTGAGAGGAGGTGGGAGGGCCGAGGTCGCGGCCGCCATGGTGCCGGGGGTCGAGGAGGACGGGCTGGTGCTCTGGTCGCACCTCCGCCGGCCGCTCATCCCCCAATGGAAGGCCACGTCGGAGATCAACTGCTGGAGTTCATCATCAGGTTGTATAAGCCCCCGCGCAGCCGCCTCCGCCTCCCTACTCCATTTGCGAGGGTGATGGAGCTTGAACAACCGTGCCCGCTGAAACTACACATGAGGGGTTGCTGTAATGGCAGCATGCGGGTGGATGTGGATTACCCCGCCCCTCATGTCATGCTCTTCCGACGCGGCTGGAAGACTTTTGCCCGCGCTCACAGCTTGTCGGAGGGGCACGTCCTTCATTTTAAATTAATGGATGCCGAGCTGCTCTCCGTCAAGGTCTTCGGATGCTCGGGAGCTCGCTTAGGGTGCTGCGCGGAGAGCTCGACTGACGACGAAAGCTCCTCCTCGAGCGATAGCGATGAGGAGGACAGTGACGGCGATGATGACGGCGTCGACGGGGAGGGCGACAGCTCCGGCTCCGGCTGAACGCCAGCCGTACCATCACCGTCAGGTGTCGGCACCATCATCTGCACCTGCATCACATTCCCGGCAAGGCGATTTGCCTGGGAGTTGGATGCAGGGGTGAGGATGGTGCCCTGGGCTCCTCCAGCAGTCTCCCAGCTGGACCCCGACTGGCTTCCTCGCGGGCTGCAGCTTCGTTCGCCCTGCCGTGTCCTGCTGGCCCTGGTGGCGGTGGTCAGGGGACACTTCTGCCGCTCTCTTCACCGTCACCTTCGACCGTGCCTTCCCGACTTTGTTGAGCACCCTGTCATGGGGCCCGATGGGGTCGGGTTGGGCTTCTGCCCAGGCACCCCTTTTGCCCTCTTCGCCTCCTGCCGTAGTGCCTAGGAGGAGAGGGACAAGAAAGGGATTACAGGGCACTTATCTTTTTTCAGTTTAAAATATGTAGGCCTGGGCCAAACTTTAGTCTAAATAATGTAAATTTCCTTATCCATGTTTGTGTTCTGTAAGATCTGTACTTGATTATCAGCATATTAATGAAAAAGACAAACTTCACCGGGCACTTGTGCATGTACAATCTCCATGCAGAGGTGAAATGCCTCTATACATTTAAGTAAACAAGTTTCTCGGGCAAGCTATCCTGCCGGTACCCTTAGTTTGTTGCCGCGGGGCTAGGCCTGCCGGGCACAACCATAAAAAAGGGACCAGCCCCCCGCCGAGCCCTTTCCGTCAAAGGCCACTGCGACCACCCTGACTGAAGCAGCGTTCAAGTCAATGGGTAGGAGCACCCATGTTTCGAAGGTGGCGGGGTTTTCATATGCACAAGTTTGCGAATTACAGAGCAAATATGGATAAGAAGGAACTTATCTGTTTGGCTTGCCGGGGATCGTCATATGGGCTCGTCTTCATTCCTTTTCTTCGGGACCAAGTCCACGGCAAGAATCCTACAACTTAATGCAGATGAAAACAACGCCACATGCGCCCTCTTCTATATGATCATGCTATGCTCATGATATGCTTATGCATGCATGCAAGTTTCGGGGGCACCCCAGCACTTTGTTTATTTCTCTGTTGCTCAGGGTCTGCCCCTGGCTTTATACAAAGGGTTACATGCAACTTCGGTAAAGCTTGTACAAAAGGGTGGCTGCGGGGCAGGGCCCGACAGCCGCGCCTTACGGGTAGAACTTACGGAGATGCTCAATATTCCATGAGTTTTGCAATTGAATGCCATCTCCTGTCTCCAGACGGACTGCACCAGGTCTGGTGACTCGTACTACCCGGTAAGGGCCTTCCCACTTCGGCGTCAACTTGTTTGCACCCTTGGCGGACTGAACGCGCCTAAGGACAAGGTCGCCTTCCTCAAAACTCCGGGCATGAACCCTGCGGCTGTGATAATGACGCAGGGCTTGCTGGTAGCGTGCAGCACGTGTAGCAGCCCAGAGACGGTTCTCCTCAAGTAGCACAGCATCGTCACGCCGGTGTTGTTCCTGTGTTACTTCATTGTAGGCAAGCACTCGAGGAGACCTGTATATGAGTTTCGTGGGGATAACTGCTTCTGCCCCATAGACTAGGGAGAAGGGAGTCTACCTGGTAGCTCGATTTTGTGTCGTACGGAGGGACCAAAGTGTTGGAAATATGCCCTAAAGCCAATAATAAATTGGTTATTATCATATTTCCTTGTTCATGATAATCGTTTATTATCCATGCTTTAATTGTATTGATTGGAAACAAAAATACAAGTGTGGATACATAGACAACAACATGTCCCTAGTAAGCCTCTA
Source organism: Thinopyrum elongatum (assembly GCA_011799875.1). Taxonomy (NCBI): domain Eukaryota; kingdom Viridiplantae; phylum Streptophyta; class Magnoliopsida; order Poales; family Poaceae; genus Thinopyrum; species Thinopyrum elongatum. The sequence goes on along the minus strand of CM022301.1, from coordinate 212,452,719 downwards.
CCGGACTAGCTCGTTGATCAAAGATGGCTATGGTTTCCTAGCCATGGACATGAGTTGTCATTGACAATGGGATCACATCATTAGGAGAATGATGTGATGGACAAGACCCAAACTATAAACGTTGCATGTGATCCTATCAAGTTTGTTGCTATTGTTTTCTACATGTCAAGTATATGTTCCTATGACCATGAGATCATGCAACTCACTGACACCGGAGGAGTACCTTGTGTGTACCAAATGTCGCAACGTAACTGGGTGACTATAAAGGTGCTCTATAGGTATCTCTGAGGGTGTCTGTTGAGTTGGCATGGATCAAGACTGGGATTTGTCACTCCGTATGACGGAGAGGTATCTCAGGGCCCACTCGGTAATACAATATCACAAGAAGCTTGCAAGCAATGTGACTAATGAGTTAGCCACGGGATCTTGTATTACAAAACGAGTAAAGAGACTTGCCGGTAACGAGATAGAACTAGGTATGCAGATACCGACGATCGAATCTCGGGCAAGTAACATACCGATAGACAAAGCGAACTGCATACGGGATTAGCTGAATCCTTGACATCGAGGTTCAACCGATAAGATCTTCGTAGAATATGTGGGAACCAATATGGACATCCAGGTCCCGCTATTGGTTATTGATCATAGAGGTGTCTCGGTCATGTCTGCATAGTTCTCGAACCCACAGGGTCTACACACTTAACGTTTGGTGACGATATAAGTATAGTTGAGTCATTATGGTGATTACCGAAGGTTGTTCGGAGTCCCGGATGTGACGAGGAACTCTGAAATGGTCCGGAGGTGAAGATTGATATATTGGACGAAGGGTATTGGAGTCAGGAATTGTTCCGGGGGTACCAGGTGATGACCAGCATGACCGAAAGGGGTTTCGGGGGGTCCTGGCAAGTGTTGGGGGGCCTCTTGGGCCAAGGGGAGGGGCAAACCAGCCCACTAAGGGGATGAGCGCCCCCCTCACCCCATCTCACGTAACCAGGAGGGTTGGGGGCGCCCCCTAGGGCTTCCCATCACTTTGGCTTGGGGGCCAAGTCTCCTAGGGGGGAAAACCCATCTAGGGTTTCCCTCTTGTGGCCGCCGGCCCTAGATGGGATCCCCTAGCGGCGCCCCCCTCTCCCCCTTCCCCCTATATATAGAGAGGTAGTGAGAGGGCAGCCGCACCCTTCTATGCCACGGCGCTGCCTCTCCTCTCCCTCGCATCCCTCTTCCTCTCCGTAGTGCTTAGCGAAGCTCTGCTGAGATTCCGCCACCACCACCACCGCCACCACGCCGTCGTGCTGCCGGAGGACTCAAGCTACTACTTCACCATCGCTCGCTGGATCGAGGAGGTGAAGGCGTCATCAAGCCGTACGTGTGTTGAACGCGGAGGTGCCGTCCGTTCGGCGCTAGATCGGAGTTCACGGGACGGATCGTGATTGGATCGCGAAGACGTTCGACTACATCAACCACGTTTCTTAACGCTTCCGCTTAGCGATCTGCAAGGGTATGTAGATGCAATCTCTCCTCTCGTAGATGGCCATCTCCTAGATTGATCTTGGTGAGCATAGGAAAAAATTTGTTTCCCATGCAACGTTCCCCAACAGTGGCATCATGAGCTAGGTCTATGCGTAGATGACATCACGAGTAGAACACAAAGGAGTTTGTGGGCGTTGATATTCAGATTGCTTCCTTCCTTGGTCTTTTCTTGATTCGGCGGTATTGTGGGATGAAGCAGCCCGGACCTACTTTACATGTCCACGTACATGAGACCGGTTCCATCGACAAACATGTGACTTTGTTGCATAAAGATGGCTGGCGGGTGTCTGTCTCTCCCACCTTAGTTGAATCGGATGCGACAAAGGCGGTCCTTGTAGAAGGTTAAATAGCAGCTTGCATATCACCGTTGTGGCTTTGCGTAGGTAAGTATCGTTCTTGCTAGATACCCATAGCAGCCACGTAAAACAAACAACAACAATTAGAGGACGTCTAACTTGTTTTTGCATGGTATGTTGTGATATGATATGGCCAAGGACATGATGAAATATATTTGATGTATGAGATGATCATGTTTGTAATAGTTTATATCGACTTGCATGTTGATGCATACGGCAACCGGCAGGAGCCATAGGGTTGTCTTTAATTATTATATGACATGCATGCCAATCATTAAGCGCTATGTAATGCTTTACTTTATCGCTAAGCGGTAGCAATAGTAGTAGAAGCATGTTTGGCGTGACAACCCTGATGGCGACACGATGATGGAGATCATGATGATGGAGATCATGGTTTCATGCCGGTGACGATGGAGATCATGTCGGTGCTTTGGAGATGGAGATCAAAAGCACAAGTTGATGGCCATATCATGTCACTTATGATTTGCATGTGATCTTAATCCTTTTATGCATCTTATTTTTCTTAGGACGGCGGTAGCATTATAAGGTGATCCCTAACTAAAATTTCAAGATAAAATTGTGTTCTCCCCAAGTGTGCACCATTGCGAAAGTTCGTCGTTTCGAAGCACCACGTGATGACCGGGTGTGATAGACTCTACGTTCGCATACAACGGGTGCAAGCCAGTTTTGCACATGCAGAACACTTGGGTTAAAATTGACGAGCCTAGCATGTATAGACATGGCCTCGGAACGCAAGAGACCAAAAGGTCGAACATGAGTCATATAGTAGATATGATCAACATGGAGATGTTCACCATTGAAACAACCTCATCTCACGTGATGATCAGACTTGAGTTGGTGAATTTGGATCGTGTTACACTCGGACAACCGGAGGGATGTTGATTTGAGTGGGAGTTCTTAGGTAATATGATTAATTGAACTCATTTATCATGAACATAGTCTAATTTGTCTTTGCAAATTATGTTGTAGATCAATAGCTCGCGCTATAGCTCCCTGTTTTAATACGTTCCTAGAGAAAGACTAAATTGAAAGATATTGTAAGCAATTATGCGGACTAGGTCCGTAGTCTAAGGATTCTCCTCACTGCTACATAGAAGGCTTATGTTCTTGATGCACCACTCGGTGTACCAACCCCTCTAGCATCGCCTGTGGATGTTGTGAACATCTGGCAAACACGTTCTGATGACTACTTGATAGTTTAGTGCGCCATGCTTTACGGCTTAGAATCGGGGCTCCAAAGGCGTTTTGAATGCCATGGAACATATGAGATTTTCCAAGAGCTGAAATTGGTATATCAGGCTCATGCCCGTGTTGAGAGGTATGAGACCTCTGACAAGTTCTTTGCCTATAAGATGGAGGAGAATAACTCAGCCAGTGAGCATGTGCTCAGAATGTCCGAGTGCTACAATCGCTTGAATCAAGTGGGAGTTAATCTTCCAGATAAGATAGTGATTGACAGAGTTCTCCAGTCACTATCACCAAGCTACTAGAGCTTCGTGATGGACTATAACATGCAAGGGATGGAGATGATCCCGGAGCTGTTCGCGGTGCTTAAGGCCGCGAAGGTAGAAATCAAAAAGGAGCATCAAGTGTTGATGGTTAACAAGACCACTGGTTTCAAGAAGGGCAAGGGCAAGAAGGGAAACTTTATGAATGGCAAGCCAGTTGCCGCTCCAGTGAAGAAACACAAGGTTGAACCTAAACCCGAGACTAAGTGCTTCGATTATAAGGGGAACGGTCACTGGTAGCGGAACTACCCCAAATACTTGGTAGATAAAAAGGCTGGCAACTTCAACAAAAGTATATTTGATATACGTGTTATTGATGTGTACCTTACTAGTACTCCTAGTGGCACCTGGGTATCAGATACCGGTTCAGTTGCTAATATTGGTAACTCGAAACAAAAGCTACGGAATAAAACGGAGACTAGCTAAGGGCGAGGTGACGATGTGTGTTGGAAGTGTTTCCAAGGTTGATGTGATCACCATCGCACGCTCCCTCTACCTTCGGGATTAGTGTTGAACCTAGATAAATGTTATTTGGTGTCTGCGTTGAGCATGGACATGATTAGATCGTGTTTATTGCAATACGGTTATTCATTTAAGTCAGAGAATAATGGTTATTTGTTTACATGAATAATACCTTCTATGGTCATGCACCCAATGTGAATGGTTTATTGAATCTCGATCGTAGTGATACACATGTTCATAACATTGATGCCAAAAGATGTAGAGTTGATAATGATAGTACCACTTTCTTGTGGCACTGCCGCTTAGGTCATATTGGTGTAAAGCGCATGAAGAAACTCCATGCTGGTGGACTTTTGGAGTCACTTGATTTTGAATCACTTGACACATGCGAACCATGCCTCATGGGCAAGATGACCAAAACCCCGTTTTCCGGAACAATGGAACGGGCAAGTGACTTGTTGGAAATCATACATACTGATGTGTGCGGTCCGATGAGTGTCGAGCGCGCGGTGGATATCGTTACTTTCTCACCTTCACCGGTGACTTGAGTAGATATGGGTATATTTACTTAATGAAGCATAAGTCTGAAACATTTGAAAAGTTCAAGCATTTTAGAGTGAAGTTGAGAATCATCATAACAAGAAGAATAAATTCCTACGATCCGATCGAAGGGGAGAATATCTGAGTTATGAGTTTGGCAATCACTTAAGACAATGTGGAATTGTTTCACAGTTGACGCCGCCTGGAACACCACAATGTAAATGCTGTGTCCGAACATCGTAATCGTACCTTATTGGATATGGTGTGTTCTATGATGTCTCTTGCCGATATACCACTATCGTTTTGGGGTTATGCATTAGAGACAACTACATTCACTTTAAATAGGGCTTCATCTAAATCCGTTGAGATGACACCGTATGAATTATGGTTTGGCAAGAAACCTAAGTTGTCGTTTCTTAAGGTTTGGGGTTGCGACTCTTATGTGAAAAGGCTTCAGCCTGATAAGCTCGAACCCAAAGCGAACAAATGGATCTTCATAGGATACCCAAAGGAGGTAATTGGGCATACCTTCTATCTCAGATCCGAGGGCAAAGTGTTTGTCGCTAAGAACGGGTCCTTTCTCCAGAAAGAGTTTTTCTCGAAAGAATTGAGTGGGAGGAAGATAGAATTTGATAAGGTTGTTGAACCTTTACTTCAACCAGAGTAGCGCAGCACAGAAAGATATTTCTGTGGCACCTACATCAGTTGAAGAGGAAGCTAATGGTGATGATCATGAAGCTTCAGATCAAGTTGCTGTCGAACCTCGTAGGTCGACAAGGGTGCGTACAACTTCTGAGTGGTACGGTAACCCTGTCTTAGAGGCCATGTTGTTGGACAACGGTGAACCTACGAGCTATGGAGAAGCGATGGTGGGCCCGGATTCTGACGAATGGTTAGAGGCCATGAAATCTGAGATGGGATCCATGTATGAAAATAAAGTATGGACTTTGGAAGTATTACCTGAAGGGTGAAAGGCCATTCAGTATAAGTGGATTCTCAAGAAGAAGACGGACGCGGACAGTAATATCGCCGTATATAAAGCTCGACTTGTGGCAAAGGGGTTTTCACAAGTTCAAGGAGTTGACTATGATGAGACTTTCTCACCCGTAGCGATGCTTAAGTCCGTCGGAATCTTGTTGGCAATAGCTGCATTTTTCGATTATGAAATCTGGCAGATGGATGCCAAAACAGCGTTCCTTAATGGTTTCCTTAAGGAAGAGTTGTATATGATGCAACCGGAAGGTTTTGTCGATCCAGAGAATGCTGACAAAGTGTGCAAGCTCCAGCGATCCATTTATGGACTGGTGCAAGCATCTTGGAGTTGGAACTTTCGCTTTGATGAGGTGATCAAAGCTTTTGGGTTTATACAAGTTTACGGAGAAGTTTGTATTTGCAAGAAAGTGAGTGGGAGCACTACAACATTTCTGATAAGTATATGTGGATGACATATTGTTGATCGGGAATGATGTAGAATTTCTGGAAAGCATAAAGGGTTGTTTGAAAGGAGTTTTTCAAAGGAAGACATGGGTAAAGCTGCTTACATATTAGGCATCAAGATCTATAGAGATAGATCAAGACGCCTGATAAGACTTTCACAGAGCACATACCTTGACATGATTTTGATGAAGTTCAAAATGGATCAGTCCAAGAAGGGGTTCTTGCCTGAGTTGTAAGGTGTGAAGTTGAGTAAGACTCAAAGCTCGACCATGGCAGAAGAAAGAGAAAGGACAAAGGTCGTCCCCTATGCCTTAGCCATAGGTTCTATACGATATGCCATGCTTGTGCACCACATCTGATGTGTGCCTTGCCACGTGTCTGGCAAGGGGGTACAAGAGTGATCTAGGAGTGGATCGCTGGACAGCGGTCAAAATTATCCTTAGAGGAATAAGGAAATGTTTCTCGGTTATGGAGGTGATAAAGAGTTCGGCGTAAAGGGTTACGTCGATGCAAGCTTTAACACCAATCTGGATGACTCTGAGTAGAGTTTCTTCATTATGGAGGTGATAAAGAGTTTGGCGTAAAGGGTTACGTCGATGCAAGCTTTCACACAAATCCAGATGACTCTGAGTAGCAAACCGGATATGTATAGTGGAGCAGCCATTTGGAATAGCTCCAAGTGGAGCATGGTAGCAGCATCTACAGTATGACATAAAAATTTGTGAAGTACATGCGGATCTGAATGTTGTAGACCCGTTGACTAAAACCTCTCTCACAAGCAAAACATGATCAAACCCCAGAACTATTTGGGTGTTAATCACATGGTGATGTGAACTAGATTATTGACTCCAGTGCAAGTGGAAGACTGTTGGAAATATGCCCTAGAGGCAATAATAAATTGGTTATTATCATATTTCCTTGTTCATGGTAATCGTTTATTATCTATGATTTAATTGTATTGATTGGAAACAAAAATACATGTGTGGATACATAGACAACAACATGTCCCTAGTAAGCCTCTACCAGACTAGCTCGTTGATCAAAGATGGCTATGGTTTCCTAGCCATGGACATGAGTTGTCATTGATAATGGGATCACATCATTAGGAGAATGATGTGATGGACAAGACCCAAACTATAAACGTAGCATGTGATCGTATCAAGTTTGTTGCTATCATTTTCTGCATGTCAAGTATATGTTCCTATGACCATGAGATCATGCAACTCACTGACACCGGAGGAGTACCTTGTGTGTACCAAACGTTGCAACGTAACTGGGTGACTATAAAGGTGCTCTACAGGTATCTCCGAGGGTGTCTGTTGAGTTGGCATGGATCAAGACTGGGATTTGTCACTCCGTATGATGGAGAGGAATCTCAGGGCCCACTCGGTAATGCAATATCACAAGAAGCTTGCAAGCAATGTGACTAATGAGTTAGCCACGGGATCTTGTATTACAGAACGAGTAAAGAGACTTGCCGGTAACGAGATTGAACTAGGTATGCAGATATCGACGATCGAATCTCGGGCAAGTAACATATCGATAGACAAAGGGAACTGCATACAGGATTAGCTGAATCCTTGACATCAAGGTTCAACCGATAAGATCTTCATAGAATATGTGGGAACCAATATGGACCTCCAGGTCCCGCTATTGGTTATTGATCGTAGAGGTGTCTCGGTCATGTCTGCATAGTTCTCGAACCCGCAGGGTCTACACACTTAACGTTTGGTGACGATATAAGTATAGTTGAGTCATTATGGTGGTTACCAAAGGTTGTTCGGAGTCTCGGATGAGATCCCGGACATGATGAGGAACTCTGGAATGGTCCGGAGGTGAAGATTGATATATTGGACGAAGGGTATTGGAGTCCGGAATTTTTCCGGGGGTACCGGGTGATGACCAGCATGACCGAAAGGGGTTTCGGGGGGTCCTGGCAAGTGTTGGGGGGCCTAATGGGCCAAGGGGAGGGGGCAAACCAGCCCACTAAGGGGCTGAGCACCCCCCTCACTCCATCTCACATAACCAGGAGGGTTGGGGGCGCCCCCTAGGGCTTCCCACTACTTTGGCTTGGGGGCCAAGTCTCCTAAGGGGGAAACCAATCTAGGGTTTCCCTCTTGTGGTCGCCGGCCCTAGATGGGATCCCCTAGCGGCGCCCCCTCTCCCCCTTTCCCCTATATATAGAGAGGTAGAGAGAGGGCAGCCGCACCCTTCTACGCCACGGCGCTGCCTCTCCTCTCCCTCGCATCCCTCTTCCTCTCTGTAGTGCTTAGCGAAGCTCTGCTGAGATTCCGCCACCACCACCGCCACCACGCCGTCGTGCTGCCGGAGGACTCGAGCTACTACTTCACCATCGCTCACTGGATTGAGGAGGTGAAGGCGTCATCAAGCCGTACGTGTGTTGAACGCGGAGGTGCCGTCCGTTCGGCGCTAGATCGGAGTTCGCGGGACGGATCATGATTGGATCCCGAAGACATTCGACTACATCAACCGCGTTTCTTAACGCTTTTGCTTAGCGATCTACAAGGGTATGTAGATGTAATCTCTCCTCTCATAGATGGTCATCTCCTAGATTGATCTTGGTGAGCATAGGAAAATTTTTGTTTCCCATGCAACGTTCCCCAACACAAAGAACCACCAGCAGCTCGTCGATCCATCGCCTGCCGCACTTCTGTAGTCTATCAAAAGTTCTTGTCTTGAGACCTCACAACACTTCAGCATTCGCCCTCTCAGCTTGTCCATTGCTTCTGGGATGGGCCATAGAGGCAAATGAAATCTTGCTTCTGAGGGCATGAACGTATTGCATGAAGGCGCGGTTTGTGAATTGGGTGCCATTGTCGGTGATGATTCGGGCAGGTACCCCGAAGCGACACACCAATCCTTTCAAGAACTTGATAGCTAGCTGTGCGGTCACCTTTCTCACAGGCTCCACCTCCAGCCACTTTGTAAACTTGTTGATTGCGACGAACGAACCCAGGATGTCGAGCCCCCAGACCGAAAATGGCCATGACAAAGGGATTGTTTGGAGAGCTTGAGCAGGCTGATGGATATTCTTAGAGTGGAACTAGCAGGCTTCACACTTGGTGACTAGCTCGATTGCATCTTGGAGGGCAGTGGGCCAGTAGAAACCTTGCTGGAAAGCTTTCCCAACCAATGCCCTTGATCCGATGTGGGAGCCACACATACCCTTGTGTATTTCTGCCAGCAGTTTCTTTCCTTCTTCCCGCTAAATGCACTTCAATTTCACACCGTTGGGCCTTCTTTTGTATAGCGTGTCGTCAACGAACTGATACATACTGGCCCTCCGGGCTACTCTTTCAGCTTCTTCTTGTTCTTCGGGAAGTTCTCCTGTTTGGAGGAAACGAACAATGTGCCATGCCCAAGTTGGAGCCTGGGGCTCGGAAACAAGGACTAGCGGCACCTCCTCATCGACGGGAGCGCACACCTCGACCGCAAAGACTGGTAATTCGGCGGGAGGGTGCAGCTCACTGATCGAAGGGGAGTTGTTCCCGCCAAGCCTTCTGCCGGGGGCTTCGGAAAGCTCTGCCGGGAGAGGCTTGCCGGAGTTCAATTTCCTCCTCTTGCTGGCCATTGTTGCTGGGGATACGGAGGGTTGAGTCAGATGGAGAACAAAAGTCCCTGGTTCCACAGGGAGTTTTTGCGCAGCGCACTTTACAGATGATCAGCAATGCTATTTTCCGCACGTGGTACGTGCTCTGTTTGCAATCCGTCAAATCGCTACTCCAACTTTCTCACTTCCTTGACGTATGCCTCCATCAATGGGCTTTGGTAGTCCTTGTCGATTTGTCTCACCACAAGTTGTGAGTCTCCACGGATGATCAGCTTCTTGATTCCCAACTCTGTCGCAATCCTGAGCCCGGCGAGGAGCCCTTCATACTCAGTAGTATTTTTGGTAGCCTCCTCCCAGGGGAAATGCATTTGAACGACGTACTTAAGGTGCTCCCTAGTGGGAGCAACAAGAAGAACACCAGCTCCTGCACCCTGTAGGAAGAAGGCGCCATCAAAATACATAATCCATTCTTGGGGCGCTTCCTTGCCGGGGATAACTGTTTCCAGTACTTCCTCATCAGGGGTTGGCGTCCACTCTGCAATGAACTCTGCCAGTGCTCTGCTCTGAATAGTTGACGTGCTTTCAAACCTCAAACCAAAGCTGGATAACTCCAAAGCCCATTCCACGATCCTGCCAGTAGCCTCGAGGTTTCGGAGTATGTGTTGCAAGGGGAAGTGGGTAACAACCGTGATCTCGTGGGTTTGGAAGTAGTGATGCAGTTTCCTTGAGGCCATGATGAGGCCAAAGATCAACTTTTGCATGCCAGAGTACCTCGACCTAGCCCCCTGCAGTAGGGAGCTGACGAAGTACACTGGGCGCTGTACCACCTTCTTCCTTGCCGTGATCTTGGCACTGTCTCCGCTGCCTTGCTCTTCTTTGTCTTGAACTGCATCTGATCTTGCCGGGACTGGTTCACTTTCCTCTCTAGAGGGGACGGTGGCGGCGGTTGCTGCTTCATCTACCTCCCGCTGTGCCACCAGTGTTGCTCTAACCACTTGATTGGTCGCTGCTAAATATAGCAGCAACAGCTCTTGTGGTTTAGGAGCGACTAAGGTGGGAACAGAGGAAAGGTAGGTCTTCAAATCTTGTAGCGCAGCGTTTGCCTCCGGGGTCCACTCCACGGGCCCTGCCTTTTTCAAGATTTTGAAAAACGGCAAGGCGCGTTCAGCGGACTTGGAAATGAACATGCTCAGCGCGGCAACACATCCAGTCAAACGCCTCACGTCCTTGACTGTCTTTGGTGCTTGAATCTGCTCGATAGCCTTGATCTTGTCGGGGTTGGCCTCTATCCCTCGGTGGGACACAAAAAAGCCAAGTAGCTTGCCGGAAGGAACGCCAAACACGCACTTCTCCGAGTTCAGCTTCAAATTGAGCCTCCGCAAATTTGCAAAGGTCTCTTCCAAATCCTAAATGAGAGTCATTCTGTCCTTGGTTTTGACCACAATATCATCCATGTAGGCTTCAACATTTCTGTGCAACTGGGACTCAAAGCCAATCTGTACTGCTCTTGCAGAAGTGGATCCAGCGCTCTTCAACCCGAAGGGCATCCGTACAAAACAGTACGTGCCACATGGAGTTATGAACGCGGTTTTTTCTTCGTCCTCCTTGGACATGAAGATCTGATGGTATCCAGAGTAGGCATCCAGGAAGGAGAGCAAGTCGCATCCGGAGGTGGAATCCACAATCTGGTCGATGCGCGGCAAGGGGAATGGGTCCTTCGGGCACGCTTTGTTAAGATCCATGAAATCTATGCAAAGCCTCCATTTCCCATTTGCCTTGCGCATCACCACTGGGTTTGCTAACCACGTTGGATGCAATACTCCTCTGACCAATCCAGCTACCTCAAGTTTCTTGATCTCCTCGAAAATAAACTGTTGCCACTCCAAAGCTTGCTTCCGGACCTTCTGCTTGACGGGCCGGGCATGTGGGCAGACAGCAAGGTGGTGCTCGATTACCTCCCTGGGAACACCTGGGATGTCAGATGGTTGCCAAGCAAACACATCGACATTCGCCCGCGGGAAGGCAACGAGCACGCTTTCCTATTTGATATCGAGGGTGGCACTGATGGTAAATGTACCACCAGCGCCAGCCAGCCCTGCCGAGACCTTTTTCACAGATGGTGCAGCAGCCTTGGATCTCTTGCTATTGGAACTCTCCGGCAAGTCATCAACAAGCGCAGCGCACTCCGGAGAGGCACACTTCCCGGATTCCTCGCTGGCATCCTTGCTTCCTTTCTTCTTTTTCTTGCTTTCCTTGGCGGGAGCAGCGGCTTCCGCAGCTTCTGCAGCAACTGCCTCCTGGAACATCTTGTCCACGCATATGATTGCGTCTTTCTTGTCTGATGGGATAGAAATAACGCCCATTGGTCCTGGCATCTTCAAAGTGTTGTAGGCATAGTGGGATGCCACCATGAATTTGGCCAGGGCAGGACGACCAAGGATTTCGTTGTACGGCAGGGGGAGGTCAACCACATCAAACACGATCTTCTCAGTCTCGGTATTCCTCCCCCCCCCCCCCCCCCGAATGTTACCGGCAGTGTGATCTTCCCCTTAGGATGACTCCTGTCGGGGTTGATCCCTTGGAACGTACCAGTAGCCTTGAGCTCTTCATATGCTATCTGGAGTTTGCTGATGACCTTTGGAGAAATCAGATTCAACCCGGCCCCGCCGTCAACCAACATCTTTGTGACCTTGAGGTTGCGGATTGTTGGTGAAACAATAACGGCAAACACCCCACCACGGTAGTGCGGTCAGGGTGATCCTCCTCATCAAAGACGATGGGCATGCGGGACCACTTGAGTGGCTTCCGAGAATCTACCGCTGGCTCCACGACATTGAGCTCACGCGCCCACCTTTTAAGTTGGCGGTGAGAGGAGTGCAGAGATGCACCCCCGTCAATGCATAGGGCGTCAGTGACTTTCTGGAATTCCTGCTCGCTGGTTTCCTCTTCATCTCCTTCATCACTTCCGTCCTCGCAATCCTTCTTCTCACGACCCTTGGCGGGTTTCCTTTGATACCGAGGAGCCTTGCCAGGGCGACCTGTTCTGCCACCTCGGCCCTTCCCGCCAGCGCCATCTTGGTTTTTCTCCTACTCAGCCCTCTGCTTCTCGACGAGCTGCTCAACCTGATGACACTCCTGGAGATCGTGGCCCTTGGTCCGATGGATCTTTCATTACGGCCCGTCACTCTTCCCAGCTTTCTCGGCAGCCGCGACTTCCCGGCAATTAGTGCACACGGCAGCTTCCTTGCCGGGGACCTCGGTCTTGGCCTTCTTGCTGGTACCAGGTGCACTCGACCCTTCAACGGTCAACACCACTTTATCATTATGCTTCTTGCTCCTCTTCTTCTGGCTGGTGGCGTCGTCGTCTTCTGAGTCGATGTTGACACCATCTTCTTCACATGGGAGTCGTCTCCCCTCTTCTACTCGGGCACACTTATCCACCAGAGTGTATAGCTCATTCACAGTCTTGGGCAAACAAACGTTCATTTTAGAACGTATCCGGCGGTTGCGCACGTTGGACTGGAACGCGGCTATCACAGCTGCCGGGTGGATGTCTGGGATGTTCCTGTGCACCCGGCTGAACCTCTGCATGTACTTCCACAGGCTCTCTCCTTCCTTCTGCGAGACTAGCTGTAAGTTGCTGGGCCGTCCTGGTTCTTGGTGGCCGCCCGTGAAGGCACCAACAAACTCATGGCACAGGTCAGCCCAGGTCGTAATAGAATTCTCTGGCAAGTCCATCAACCAAGACCTCACATTTGGCTTGAGTGCCAAGGGGAAGTAGTTGGCGAACACCTTCTCATCTCTTCCCCCGGCAGCTTGAACAGCGATGGTGTAGATGCTCAAGAACTCTGCCGGGTTCAGTCTTCCATTGTACTTCTCTGGTATTTCTGGCTTGAACATGCGGGTAGATGGCCAACAGACTTGCCGCAGCTCACGAGTGAAGGCGGGGCACCCTACCCCGAAAGGTAGGCACCCACCCTCATCGGGCATAGGCTCGCCGACGTCGGAGCCATTGCGCCTATCAGACCGGCATTGGGTTTCGCGGCGTCGTTCGATGGTGACGCGCGCATCTTCCCCCCTCCTGTCTTCCAGGACTCACCGCTATTCTCGTCGTGCTCGAGGATCGAACGAGGCCATCGATACATCGACGGGTTCTTGGTTGCGTTGCTCTGGCCGTGGACCCTGCGCTGGCTGCCGCGGAGGGGGTTGTACCATGGGGGTGGCCCCTTCGGTACGGCCAGCAACTCGAGCCGTTGCCGCTGCCTGTGGAGGCTGTGACGGGCCTGCTCGCTGCGATCCTCCCGCCTCGGCGAAACCAATCAAGCTTTGAATGGTGGCTCTCCACTCATCCATCTGATCAGCCGCCGGCGGAAATCTCAACAGGAGTTGGGCCCGCGCTATGGCCTCCGAAGCAGTGCTCGGCATGGATGATGACGTAGACCATAGCGTCGCCTAGCTTCTGACGGTGCCAGTAATAGCAGCGCCGTGCTCCTGTCGCCGTGAGCTAGTCGCCAGGGCGGCGTGGAGGCGAGGTGGATGTGCTTGTGGATCGGCGGCTCCGTTAGCCGCATCAGCTTGGCCAGCCCGTCCTGGGGGTGACGCATGCCCTGCGGCCACATCCGCAGCGGGGGCGGCCGAAGGATTGCGGTTTGCCCCAGGGCGAGCATCACCACTGTGGTCGCGTCCTTCGACGAGGTGGAGAGGCACAGATGGAATGATCTCTCCTCCCTTACCTTGCGGAGCGTGGCCGTCGGGATGTTGTTGGCACTGTCCTTCTCCGGTGCCTCCTGCTCCTGTTTCGGCTACGGGGGAGGTGGTGACGACGCTGCCTGCGCCGGTCACGTCCCCCGCAGCGTCCACGTCCCCGTGCGCCCCCGTAGCCCCCACGGCGTCGGCAGCCGCATATGGAGGGGCCCTTGAGGTGGATGGGTTAGTTGCGGCACCGGTTTTCTTCTTGGGCGCCATGGATGATGAAGCTGTCGATGAAGAAGACGATGATGAAGAGGGGCCCACCAGGTGGGCACAACCCACCTGGGCGCGCTAGGGCCCCCAGGAGCGCCCTGGTGGATTGTGCCCTCCTCGGCCCACCTCCAGTGCCCCTCTTCTGGTATATAAGTCATTTTGACCTAGAAAAAATGAGGGAAGAACTTTCGGGACGAAGCGCCGCCGTCTCAAGGCGGAACTTGGGCAGGAGCACTTTTGCCCTCCGACGGAGTGATTCCGCCGGGGGAACTTCCCTCCCAGAGGGGGAAATAATCGTCATCATCATCAGCAACAACTTTCCCATCTTGGGGAGGGCAATCTCCATCAACATCTTCAACATCACCATCTCCTCTCAAACCCTAGTTCATCTCTCTTGTGTTCAATCTTTGTACCGGAACCTTAGATTGGTGCTTGTGGGTGACTAGTAGTGTTGATTACATCTTGTAGTTGATTACTATATGGTTTATTTGGTGGAAGATTATATGTTTAGATCCATTATGCTATTTAATACCCCTCTGATCTTGAGCATGATTATCATTTGTGAGTAGTTACTTTTGTTCTTGAGGTCACGGGAGAAATCTTGTTGCAAGTAATCATGTGAATTTGATATGTGTTCGATATTTTGATGGTATGTATGTTGTGATTCCCTTAGTGGTGTCATGTGAATGTCGACTACATGGCACTTCACCTTATTAGGGCCTAAGGGAATGCATTATGGAGTAGTTATTAGATGGTGGGTTGCGAGAGTGACAAAAGCTTAAACCCTAGTATATGCGCTACTTCGTAAGGGACTGATTTGGATCCAAAAGTTTAATGCTATGGTTAGATTTCATCTTAATACTTTTCTCGTAATTGCGGATGCTTGCGAGGGGGTTAATCATAAGTAGGAGGTTTGTTCAAGTAAGAACAGCACCTAAGCACCGATCCACCCACATATCAAATTATCAAAGTAGCGAACACGAATCAAATCAACATGATGAAAGTGACTAGATGAAATTCCCGTGTACCCTCAAGAACGCTTCGCTTATCATAAGAGACCATTTTGGCCTGTCCTTTGCCACAAAAGGATTGGGCTACCTTGCTGCATACTATTTGTCATTACCGTTACTTGCTCGTTACAAATTATCTTGCTATCAAACTACTCGTTACTTATAATTTCAGTGCTTGCAGAGAATACCTTGCTGAAAACCACTTGTCATTTCCTTCTGCTCCTCATTGGGTTTGACACTCTTACTTATCGAAAGGACTACGATTGATCCCCTATACTTGTGGGTCATTAAGGCTATTTTCTGGTGCCGTTGCCGGGGAGTGAAGCGCTCTTGGTAAGTGGAAATCGGTAAGGAAAAATTATTACTACGTGCTGAAATTTATTGTCACTTGTTACTATGGAGAACAATCCTTTGTGGGGTTTGTCGGGGTATATTCACCTCGACCGGAACCATAATTAGTTGCCCCTCAACCTACTACACCTACTGAAAATATTTGTTATGAAATTCCTTCGAGTCTGATAGAACAACTGCTAGCTAATCCTCATGCAGGAGATGGAACCGAACATCCTGATATGCACTTGATATATGTGGATGAAATTTGTGGATTATTTAAGCTTGCAGGTTTACCCGGAGATGAAGCTAAGAAGAAGGTTTTCCCTTTATCTTTGAAGGGAAAAGCATTGGCATGGTATAGGCTATGCGATGATATTGGACCTTGGAACTGGAATCGGTTGAAATTGGAATTTCACCAAAAAAATTATCCAATGCATCTAGTTCATCATGATCGGAATTATATATGTAATTTTTGGCCTCGTGAAGGAGAAAGCATCAGTCTAGCTTGGGGGAGGCTTAAGTTAATGTTATATTCTTGCCCCAATCATCAGCTCTCAAGAGAAATTATCATTCATAATTTTTATGCTCGGCTTTCTCGTGATGGTCAATCCATGCTCGATACTTCTTGTACTGGTTCCTTTATGAAGAAGACTATTGAATTCCGGTGGGATCTTTTAGAAAGAATTAAACAAAACTCTGAAGATTGGGAACTCGACGAAGGTAAAGAGTCAGGTATTAAGCTTAAGTTTGATTGTGTTAAATATTTTATGAATACCGATGCTTTTCAAAAGTTTAGCACTAAATATGGACTTGACTCTGAGATAGTAGCCTCTTTTTGTGAATAATTTGCTACTCATGTTGATCTCCCTAAGGAGAAGTGGTTTAAATATCACCCACCTATTAAAGAAGGAATTAAAGAACCGGTAATAGCTAAAGATGAAACTATCATTTATAATGTTGATCCAGTTGTGCCTACTGCTTATATTAAAAGGCCACCTTTCCCTCTTAGGATAAAGGAACATGCTAAGGTTTCAACCGTGGTCAATAAAAGCTATATTAGAGCACCTAAACCTACTGAACAAATCAAAGTAGAACCTAGCGTTGCTATGGTTAAAGATCTCCTGGTAGAAAATATAGATGGGCATGTTATTTACTTCTGTAATGAAGCTGCTAGAATTGCTAAACCCGATGAGAAAGATAAACATAGACATGTTGTTGGCATGCCTATTGTCTCAGTCAAAATAGGAGATCACTGTTATCATGGTTTATGTGACTTAGGTGCTAGCGTGAGTTCTATTCCTTTTACCTTATATCAAGAAATTATGAATGATATAGCACCCGCTGAAATAGAAGACATAGATGTTACTATTAAACTTGCTAATAGAGACACCATCACACCACTTGGGATTGTTAGAGATGTTGAAGTCTTGTGTGGGAAAATAAAATATCCTACTGATTTTTTAGTTTTTGGTTCCCCGCAAGATGACTTTTGTCCCATTATCTTTGGTAGACCTTTCTTGAACACCGTTAATGCTAAAATAGATTGTGAGAAATAAACCGTCGGTGTTAGTTTTGGTGATGAGTCCCATGAGTTTAATTTTTCTAAGTTCAATAGAAAACATCATAAGAAAGAATTGCCTACTAAGGATGAAATAATTGGTCTTGCTTCTATTGCCGTGCCTCCTACTGATCCACTAGAACAATATTTGCTAGACCATGAAAATGATATGCATATGCATGAAAGAAATGAGATAGATAAAATTTTATTTGAACAACGACCTCTGCTTAAACACAATTTGCATATTGAAACTCTAGGAGGTCCTCCTCCACCTAAAGGTGATCCTGTGTTTGAATTAAAACAATTGCCAGACACTTTGAAATATGCTTATCTTGATGAGAAAAAGATATATCTTGTTATTATTAGTGCTAACCTTTTAGAACATGAAGAAGAATGATTATTGAAAATTCTGAAGAAGCACGGAGCTGCTATTGGATATACTCTTGATGATCTTAAGGGCATTAGTCCCACTCTCTGTCAGCACAAGATTAATATGGAACCTGATGCTAAACCCGTTGTTGATCACCAACGACGTTTAAATCCTAAAATGAAAGAAGTGGTAAGAACTGAAATCTGAAGCTTCTGGAAGCAGGTATAATCTATCCTATAGCTGATAGTAGATGGGTAAGTCCCATTCATTGTGTCCCTAAGAAGGGAGGTATTACTATTGTTCCTAATGATAAAAATGAACTTATTCCACAAAGAATTGTCACTGGCTATAGAATGGTAATTGATTTTAGAAAATTAAATAAAGCAACTAGAAAAGATCATTACCCTCTGCCTTTCATTGATCAAATTCTAGAAAGATTATCTAAGCACAAACACTTTTGTTTTCTCGATGGATATTCTGGTTTTTCCCAAATACCTGTTTCACAACCTGATCAAGAGAAAATCACCTTTACTTGTCCTTTTGGAACTTATGCTTATAGACGTATGCCTTTTGGTTTATGCAATGCACCTCCTACCTTTCAAAGATGTATGACTGCTATATTCTCTGATTTTTGTGAAAAGATTGTTGAGGTTTTCATGGATGATTTTTCCGTTTACGGAACTTCTTTTGATGATTGCTTAAGCAACCTTGATCGAGTTTTGCAGAGATGCGAGCAAACTAATCTTGTCTTGAATTGGGAGAAGTGCCACTTTATGGTCAATGAAGGTATTGTCTTGGGACATAAAATTTCTGAACGAGGTATTGAGGTGGATAAAGCGAAAGTTGATGCAATTGAGAAAATGCCATGTCCCAGAGATATTAAAGGTATCCGTAGTTTTCTCGGTCATGCTGGTTTCTATAGGAGATTTATTCAAGACTTCTCTAAAGTTTCTAGGCCTCTTACAAATCTTTTAGAAAGGATGTTCCATTTGTTTTTGATGATGATTGTGTAGATGCCTTTGAAACTCTTAAGAAAGCCTTAATTTTTGCACCTATTGTTCAACCACCTGATTGGAACTTGCCTTTTGAAATTATGTGTGATGCTAGTGATTATGATGTTGGTGCTGTTTTAGGACAAAGAGTTGATAAGAAATTAAATGTTATTCATTATGCTAGTAAAACTCTAGACAGTGCCCAAAGAAATTATGCTACTACTGAAAAAGAATTTTTAGTAGTGGTGTTTGCTTGTGATAAATTCAGATCTTACATTGTTGATTCTAAAGTGATTGTTCACACTGATCATGTTGCTATTAAATATCTTATTTAAAACAAAGATGCTAAACCTAGACTCATTAGGTGGGTTCTCTTGCTACAAGAATTTGACTTACATATCACAGATAGAAAAGGAGCTGAGAACCCCGTAGCTGATAACTTGTCTAGGTTAGAAAATATTCTTGATGACCCACAACCTATTATTGATAGTTTTCCTGATGAACAACTAGCTGCAATAAATGTTTCCCATCACACTCATTGGTATGCTGATTGTGCTAATTACATTGTTGCTAAATATATACCACCTAGTTTCACATACCAACAAAAGAAAAAAAATCTTTTATGATTTAAGACATTACTTTTGGGATGACTCACATCTTTATAAAGAAGGAGTAGATGGTATTATTAGACGTTGTGTACCTGAGCATGAACAGGAACAAATCCTACGAAAATGTCACTCCGAAGCTTATGGAGGGCATCATGCGGGAGATAGAACTGCTCACAAGGTATTGCAATCTGGTTGTTATTGGCCTACTTTCTTCAAGGATGCCCGTAAGTTTGTTTTATCTTGTGATGAATGTCAAAGAATTGGTAATATTGGTAAGCGTCAGGAAATGCCTATGAATTATTCTCTTGTTGTTGAACCATTTGATGTTTGGGGTTTCGATTACATGGGACCTTTTCCTTCCTCTAATGGGTATACACATATTTTGGTTGCTGTTGATTATGTTACTAAGTGGGTAGAAGCCATTCCAACTAGTAGCGCTTATCACAACACCTCTATTAAAATGCTTAAGGAAGTTATTTTCCCAAGGTTTGGAGTCCCTAGATATTTAATGACTGATGGTGGTTCACATTTTATTCATGGTGCTTTCCGTAAAATGCTTGCTAAATATGATGTTAACCATAGAATTGCATCACCCTATCATCCTCAATCTAGTGGTCAAGTTGAACTTAGCAATAGAGAAATAAAACTAATATTATAGAAAACAGTTAATAGGTCCCGAAAGAATTGGTCTAAGAAGTTGGACGATGCACTTTGGGCCTACCGAACAGCATATAAAAATCCTATGGGTATGTCTCCGTATAAAATGGTTTATGGAAAAGCTTGTCATTTGCCTCTAGAGTTAGAACATAAAGCATATTGGGCAATTAAAGAACTCAACTATGATTTCAAACTTGCCGGTGAAAAGAGGCTATTTGACATTGGCTCACTAGATGAATGGAGAACCCAAGCTTATGAAAATGCCAAGTTATTTAAAGAAAAAGTTAAAAGATGGCATGATAAAATAATCCAAAAGTGTGAGTTCAAAGTTGGAGAATATGTTCTTTTGTACAACTCTCGTTTCAGATTCTTTGCAGGAAAACTTCTCTCCAAATGGGAAGGACCTTATGTTATCGAGGAGGTTTATCGATCTGGAGCTATCAAAATAAATAATGCCGAAGGTACTAACCCGAAGGTTGTCAATGGGCAAAGAATAAAGCATTATATCTCAGGTACTCCCATTAATGTTGAAAGCAATATAATCCAAACCATGACACCCGAAGAACACATAAAAGAAACCTTCCGGAACACTCCAGAATCGTGAAAAAAGAGGAGTACGTGATACGGTAAGTAAACGGACTCTGAAAAATCCAAAATAAAATATTTTCTGTCAGTTTTGGAATATATTAAAAAATTAGGCAAATAAGAAACAACCAGGAAGGCAACCCTGGTGGGCACAAGACACCAGGGCGCGCCTGGCTTGCCAGGCGCGCCCAGGTGGGTTGTGCCCACCTCGGGAACCTTCTGGACTCCGTCTTTCTCCCGTTTGCTTGTTTCCCAAGATAAAAAATCTTTATATATCCCCCGAACCTATTGACCACCGTATCGCAGAGAAATCTCTGTTTTATTTTCTTGTTGTTTTCTGTCAGATCCATCAAGGCCAGCATCATGTCTTCTTCCCCCTCTAACAACGTAGAAGAGAATGCTTGGTTGATGAAGATTGAATTGAAGAGAGAAGAGCCCAAAGAATCTTTCAAGAGGGACAAGACCAAGGGAGCTGTTGGAGATCAAGCTCCAGCAGTAGAGCAGGCCTTGCCCATGGAGGAGGAAGAAGAAGAAGATATACTTCAACCATACTATGAATACCTCACCCCCACTAAGATTGAAGCCTTTAGGATCATTGAAACGGGTCGTGTTCAAAACAAATATCTCACTTGTGAAAATATTTTATTGCAAGAGCACATCATTACCCTTCGGAGGGTCATCCAAAGATTGGAGTATCTTTTGAGCCTGAAAGAGAAGGACGAACCCTTCACTACATCATCACCACCACCTCCTTCTTCATCATCGAAGGAGACTTGAGTATCGGGTATGGGCACTCCTCTTGGCTTGTGCCAAGCTTGGGGGAGGTGCCCCGATATCGTATCACCATCACAATCTTTTGCCTTTATTTATCTTAGTTCGATCCTTAGTTATCTTTCAATTTAGTTGAATAAAAGTTTAGTTCGATCCTTTGTTTTCAAGTGCTTGCTTAGTGATCTATCCTTGTAATCGTGTGCAAGATATATAATAAAGTTTAGTTTGAGTTTTGTTTTCTTTACTTTCATGTTCAATAAAAAGAAAGGAAATAAATGAAAAAGATCATATGCTAATCTTATGGTAAGTAATGACATCACATAAGGAAGAGTATAAGTAGAAAAATTTATTGGAGATTTACAAACATAGCATTGGTCAATGATGCAATTCCTGAAAGAATTAATAAGGGAAGAGAAGATTCACATGAAAATACACTATCTTGGACATCTTTTATGATTGCGAGCCCCCATCAAAATATTATATGCCAAAATTGTTGACGTTGGACAAGGAAGACAACGTAATGATTTATGTTTGTTCATATTCACATATAAGTTATATTGTCATAGATCCTTTAACATGTGGTGCTTGCCCCCCATCTTTGCTAGCCAAAAATTCCGCACTAAGTAGAGATACTACTTGTGCATCCAAAACCCTCAACCCAAATCTTGTTTTGAGAGTCCACTATACCTACCTATGGATTGAGTAAGATCATTCAAGTAAGTTGTCATCGGTGCAATAAGGCAATAAAAATTGCTTCTAAATGTGTTAGATCATTTAGTGTAAGTCAAAAGTGAGCGTTGTACGAACTTGTGATGGCAAAATAATAAAGGCGACAGACTGCATAATAAAGGTTGCTACCATAAGGGGCAATATAACGTGACGTTCTTTTGCACTAAGAGATTGAGCATACAACCAAAAAGCGCATGGAAACCTCTGCTTCCCTCTGCGAAGGGCCTATCTTTTACTTTTATGAATTTACTATTATGCAAGAGTCAAAGTATCCCTCTATTCCTTTTTATTTTTCTCTTTTGGCCAGCACCATGTGGTCAGGAAAGATCTAGGCACATATATACAGCTGGATATGGGTGGGCATGAGTTATTATTGTTGACATCACCTTTGAGGTGAATACGTTGGGAGGCAAAACTATAGGCCCCTATCGTTCTATGTGTCCATTGAAACTTTTTGCTCATGTGTATGTGGTGAGTGTTAGCAATCATAGAAGACTATATGATGGTTGAGTATGTGGACTTGCCAAAAGGCTCCATTACGTGACTCTTCCTGAAAAGATGATGAATTGTAGTTGCAAAGTTGACTGAGAACATAGTTTGTTGGTTTTCAATAGAGTTTATGCTTTATACTTCGATGTTGTGATGAATGGTTACTTGTTCATGAGAAGTTTATGATAAAAAGTTATGTGATAATTGTTTTATAATAAAGTTTGTCATTGTTATAATAATATACATGATGCTTCTATGTCCGTATTTTGTTTTATCGACACCTCTCTCTCTAAGCATGTGGACTTGTTTTTCGATTTTGGTTTTTGCTTGAGGACAAGCGAGGTCTAAGCTTGGGGGAGTTGATACATCCATTTTGCATCATGTTTTCCTACTGTTATTTATGATATTTCTATGCATAATAATGCTTTATGGAGTAATTCTAATGCCTTTTCTCTCATAATATGCAAGGTTCACACAAAGAGGGAGAATACCGGCAGCTGGAATTCTGGACCTGAAAAAGCTACGTCAGGCCACCTATTCTGCACAACTCCAAATGAGCTGAAACTTCACAAAGATTTTTTTGGAATATTTAAGAATTATTGGAGCAAATACCTACCAGAGGGGGCCCACCAGGTGGGCACAACCCACTTGGCGCGCCAAGGCCCCCAGGCGCGCCCTGGTGGGTTGTGCCCTCCTCGGCCCACCTCAGGTGCCCCTCTTATGGTAAATAAGTCATTTTGACCTAGAAAAAATGAGGGGAGGACTTTCAGGATGAAGCGCCGCCGTCTCGAGGCGGAACTTGGGCAGGAGCACTTTTGCCCTCTCGCGGAGCGATTACGCCGGGGGAACTTCCCTCCCAGAGGAGGAAATCATCGTCATCATCATCACCAACAACTCTCCCATCTTGGGGAGGGTAATCTCCATCAACATCTTCAATAGCACCATCTCCTCTCAAACCCTAGTTCATCTCTTGTGTTCAATCTTTGTACCGGAACCTTAGATTGGTGCTTGTGGGTGACTAGTACTGTTGATTACATCTTGTAGTTGATTATTATATGGTTTATTTGGTGGAAGATTATATGTTCAGATCCATTATTCTATTTAATACCCCTCTGATCTTGAGCATGATTATCATTTGTGAGTAGTTACTTTTGTTCTTGAGGTCACGGGAGAAATCTTGTTGCAAGTAATCATGTGAATTTGATATGTGTTCGATATTTTGATGGTATGTATGTTGTGATTCCCTTAGTGGTGTCATGTGAACGTCGACTACATGGCACTTCACCTTATTAGGGCCTAAGGGAATGCATTGTGGAGTAGTTATTAGATGATGGGTTGCGAGAGTGACAGAAGCTTAAACCTTAGTTTATGCGCTACTTCGTAAGGGACTGATTTGGATCCAAAAGTTTAATGCTATGGTTAGATTTCATCTTAATACTTTTCTCGTAGTTGCGGATGCTTGCAAGGGGGTTAATCATAAGTAAGAGGTTTGTTCAAGTAAGAACAACACCTAAGCACCGGTCCACCCACATATCAAATTATCAAAGTAGCGAACACGAATCAAATCAACATGATGAAAGTGACTAGATGAAATTCCCCTGTACCCTCAAGAACGCTTCGCTTATCATAAGAGACTATTTTGGCCTGTCCTTTGCCACAAAAGGATTTGGCTACCTTGATGCATACTATTTGTCATTGCCGTTACTTGCTCATTACATATTATCTTGCTATCAAACTACTCGTTACTTATAATTTCAGTGCTTGCAGAGAATACCTTGCTGAAAACCACTTGTCATTTCTTTCTGCTCCTCATTGGGTTCGACACTCTTACTTATCAAAAGGACTACGATTGATCACCTATACTTGTGGGTCATCACCAGACTATATGATTTTGTAGGGATAACTTTCTTTGGCCATGTTATTTTGAGAAGACATGATTGCTTTATTAGTATGCTTGAAGTATTATTGTTTTTATGTCAATATTAAACTTTTGTTTTGAATCTTATGGATCTGAATATTCATGCCATAGTAAAGAAGATTACATTGATAAATATGTTAGGTAGCATTCCACATCAAAAATTCTGTTTTTATCATTTACCTACTCGAGGACGAGCAGGAATTAAGCTTGGGGATGCTTGATACGTCTCCAACGTATCTATAATTTTTTATTGTTCCATGCTATTATATTATCTGTTTTAAATGTTTTATATGCATTAATATGCTATTTTATATTATTTTGGGACTAACGTATTAACCTAGAGCCTAGTGCCAGTTTCTGTTTTTTTCCTTGTTTTTGTGTTTTACAGAAAAGGAATATCAAACGGAGTCCAAACGGAATAAAACTTTACGATGATTTTTCTTGGACCAGAAGACATCCACGGAGCTTGGAGAGGGGGTCAGAAGATGCCCAAGGAGGCCACAAGCCTGCTAGGCGCGCCCCTGGGGGGCGTCCTGAGGGCTTGTGGGCCCCTCGGGAGTCCTCCAACCCTAATCTTTGCACTATAAATTCCCAAATATTCCCAAACCACCAGGAGCGTCCACCAAAATACTTTTTCGCCATCGCAAGCCTCTGTTCCTGTGAGATCCCATCTTGGGGCCTTTTCCGGCGATCTGCCAGAGGGGGGTTCGATCACGGAGGGCCTCTACATCAACCTTGCTGCCCTTCCGATGATGCATGAGTAGCTTACCACAGACCTACGAGTCCATAGCTAGTAGCTAGATGGCTTCTTCTCTCTTTTTGATCTTCAATATAATGTTATCCTCGATGTTCTTGGAGATCTATTTGATGTAATACTTTTTTGCGGTGTGTTTGTTGAGATCCAATGAATTGTGTATTTATGATCAGATTATCTATGAATATTATTGGAGTCTTCTCTGAACTCTTTTATGCATGATTAAGATATCTTTGTATTTCTCTTTGAACTATCAGTTTGGTTTGGCCAACTAGATTGGTTTTTCTTGCAATGGGAGAGGTGCTTAGTTTTGGGTTGAATCTTGCGGTGTCCTCACCCAGTGACAGAAGGGGTAGCGAGGCACGTATTGTATTGTTGCCATCGAGGATAAAAAGATGGGGTTTATATCATATTGCTTGAGTTTATCCCTCTACATCATGTCATCTTGCTTAAGGCGTTACTCCATTCTTTTGAACTTAATACTCTAGATGCATGCTGGATAGCGGTCGATGTGTGGAGTAATAATAGTAGATGCAGGCAGGAGTCGGTCTACTTGTCACAGACATGATGCCTATATTCATGATCATTGCCTTAGATATCGTCATAACTTTGCGCTTTTCTATCAATTGCTCAACAGTAATTTGTTCACCCACCGTATGCTATCTTCAAGAGAGAAGCCTCTAGTGAAACCTATGGCCCCCCGGGTCTATTTTCCATCATATATTTTCAGATCTATAAACCAAAAAACCCAAAAATACCTTGCTGCAATTTATCTAGATTTATTTTAGTTTGCCTTTTTATTTATCTTTTATACGTATCTCTATTAGATCTCACTCTTGTTCGAGACCGTGAAGGGATTGACAACCCCTTGTTCGCGTTGAGTGCAAGTGTTTGTTAGTTTGTGTAGATGCATAGATTGGAGACTTGCTTGTGCCTCCTACTGGATTGATACCTTGGTTCTTAACTGAGGGAAATACTTATCTCTACTTTGCTGCATCACCCTTTCCTCTTCAAGGGAAAAATCAACGCAAGCTCAAGAAGTTTCAAGAGTCTCCCACAAGCTTGGGGGAGGCTTCTCCAATTACTTAATGCTTTGGCCGATCATCCTCTCAAGAAAAATGAAATACTTGATATCTTTTATAATGGACTAACCGATGCTTCTCGGGACCACCTAGATAGTTGTGCTAGTTGTGTTTTCAGGGAATGAAATGTTGACCAAGCTGAGGAACTATTGAATATTATATTGAAGAATTATGATGATTGGACACTTCCTGAACCACCGCCTAAGCCCACTCCGAAGAAGAGGGGCATCTTATTTCTCAGTCATGAAGATATGCAAGAGGCAAAGAAATGTATGAAGGAAAAAGGTATTAAAGCTGAAGATGTTAAGAATTTACCACCTATTGAAGAAATGCATGGTCTTGACACACCACCAAAGGTGGTAGAGGTAAATTCCCTTTTAAAGTTTGATGAAGGTGAGCTCCCTCATAATAAACCTCCTAGTCAATGCTTGTATGAATTTGACAGTTACATTATGAAGCAAGATCACTTCAATGCTTATGTTATGAAACAATTAAAACAAAATTCTGATATGATTCTCGCTTGAGTGACTTGTTATTTAGAATCACTAATGATGTTAGAGGAGTAGGAAAACATGCTTCTATGGTTCAAACTCAGTTAGAACAGGTTGCTAAATCTCAAAGTGAGTTAATCAATGAAATGAATAATAATATGAATGATCATGCGGTTAGAGTAATGACTAGAGGAGGTACAATGACGCAGGAGCCACTTTATCCTGAAGGTCACCCTAAAAGAATTGAACAAGGCTCTCAAAGAATTAATACTGATGCACCTAGTCCACCTAAAAAGAAAAAGAAAAAGAAAAATGATAGGACTTCGCATACTTCTAGTGAACCTGAGGTGGAAAAACCTTCTGATGATAATAATGATGTTTCTATTTCTGATGCTGAAACTCAATCTAGTAATGGACATTCACCTAGTGATAATGATAATTACAATGATGATGTTCATTTAGATGCTCAACCTGACAATGATAAAGAATTTGATGATGATGTTGAAATAGAACCTGCTGTTGATCTTGATAACCCACAACCTAAAAATAAAAGTTATGATAAAAGAGACTTTGTTGCTAGAAAACATGGTAAAGAAAGAGAACCGTGGGTTCATAAACCCATGCCCTTTCCACCTAAACCATCTAAGAAAAAGGATGATGAAGAATTTGAACGCTTTGCTGAAATGCTTAGGCCAGTCTTTTTGCGTACTCGTTTGACTGATATTTTAAAGATGGCTTCTTATGCTAAATATATGAAAGATATTGTCACTAATAAAAGAAAAATACTTGAATCTCAAATCTCCACCATGCTTGCTAATTATTCTTTGAAGGATAGAGTACCTAAAAAACTTGGAGATCCAGGAATACCAACCATACCATGCTCCATCAAAAGAAACTATGTCAAAACTGCTTTATGTGATTTAGGAGCTGGTGTTAGTGTTATGCCTTTCTCTGTATACAAAACACTTAATTTGAAGAAACTCACACCTACTAAAATATCATTGCAAATGGCTGACAAATCAACTGCCATACCTATCGGTATTTGTGAGGATGTGCCCGTTGTTGTTGCAAATGTTACTATCTTAACAGACTTTGTAATACTTGAGATGCCCGAGGATGACAACATGTCGATTATCCTTGGTAGACCCTTTTTGAACACTGCATGGGCTATTATTGATTGCAATAAAAGCAAAGTCACTTTTCATATCAATGGTAATGAGCATACGGTGCACTTTCCGAAGAAACAATTTCAAGTGAATGGTATTAATGTTATTGAAAAATCTCCGACAATTACTATTGGAAGTTTTCAACTCCCTCTTCCTACTGCCAAAAAGAAATATGAAATAGTTATTGTTGGGGATATGCATATTCCCATTGAGGTAACTTAGTGTTTTACGAAAGTTCTTCGGTTCATGCTAATCGAAAGTGGTTGTTAATAAGACTTGATCAACCTTATTAATGGATTATTTTTGAGAGGCATGTGGTCGATGAATTTAGTAGGCACAACTTTCTGTACCTACTTTTTGTTTTCTGTTAATCAAGGTTAAATACAATAAAATGCCATATTTATCCTGTTTTCTGATTTATCCGTGCAATAAAAAGGTGCCCAAAAATAAAAGTGCTCAGAATGCTCTGAAACTTTGACACGATTGTTTTCTGAATATTTAAGAATTTCTGATACAAAAAATAGCACAGGGGGGTGCCCCTAGTGCCCACTAGGCACCAGGGCACGCCACACCCACCTGGCACGCTCTGGTGGGTAATGGGCCCCACAAGGCCCCCTCACTTATCCCTTTAGCTCACTTCACCACTTACCTCCAGAAAAAAAATCACTCTGGCTCTCTCTCTCTCTCGTGTTCTTGCTCTCAAACCCGCGGATTTTGATATCTTTGTTCAAAGCTCCATTTTCGAAACTGTTTTGGGCGATTGCTACTTGGTATGTGACTCCTCCATTCCTCCAGTTAGTTTTTGTTCTAGTGGTTTATATTTTGAGTAATTAGCTACTCTTGGTGCTGCTGTAAATGAGCTTGCATGTTGAATTCTTTAAGTTCCAAGTAGTTTGAATGCTTGATATAGCCTCTAGACATCCATATGAGTAGTTGCTATCAACCTTGTGAAGTTTTGTTGACAAAATTTTATGGCTCAAAAATTTCAGAAATTTTCTCTTAGGAAGATGGAACTTTTTCGAAGGAGTTCATCTAAGAAGAATGCCAAGGGAGTCACCTGTGAATCATCAGCTGGTGACATTAACACTCCGCGATGGACGGAGGTCCGGCCGTGCGAATGGCCGCACATTGCCTTCATGGAAGAAGCCGGATTCCACCAAGAGTTCGCGCAATTCATTGCAAATGCTGGACTTACCAACTTCCTCGCAAATGAGTGTGACCAACACCACACCATCACGAACTCCTTTATGCAAATTTTTTATTTTCTGAATAGGCTTGAACCTCCTGCCGTGCGATTTAATTTATACTCTGAAACCCGCCCGATATCGCTCACTGAATTTTGTGAGATATGTCTAATTCCCTCTAATGGGGAATTAAGAGAGCCTAAATTGGCAGAGTTCGAGGACTTTCTTCTCACTTTACTAGTGGGTGAGGGAAGGGGCGTGTCGAAAGCCACGGGTACCAGTCTGCAGTTTCCTTCTGTGCATTACTCTGCTTTATTTATTACGAAGTATCTGACTGCTAGAGAGAAGGGCAGTATACTTAGTACCCCTGACCTCATCATTTTACGTCGTGCACTTCACAATGACCACACCTATAACCTAGGGGCTATCGTTGCACGCCGACTACACACTAATAGGACTAAGGGTAAAATTCATGGGGGTATTTATGCTACTCGCTTGGCGAGACATTTTAACATTCCGATATGCCACCATGACTTTATGTTTCCTAGAGTTTATTTAGATCGCCAGTCGATGGCGGGCCACCACTTTCTTGATGCCACTGAGCCACTAAACCCTCTTCGCTATAACTTGGTATTCAGTGAGAATACCCGTGACATTATTCCATTGTCTGCACCTGCTTTGTTTGATTCTCATGCCAGGAGCGGATACACCGTCCTACCAGCGGACATTGTTGCCTACCGGAATGCCCAGGCAACGACGGAGGAGGAGCCCCAAGAGTGGGACGCTCAGGTGCCACTGCCGCAGCACTTTCACATGGGACCGGATGGCTACTACGGGTGGTGATTACCAAGCTAGGCCAAGAGCCTAAGCTTAGGGGAGTACGTAGTTCCACCGACATTACATTCATGTTAACACACTTCATTCTGGTTGTCGGTGATCATACTTTTTCATTGTATTATCCATGTTAGTTTTATTTTTCTCGCTTTCTTCTTCTGTGTTTGAAAAACTTTGAGAAAGTCCAAAAATATTTCTCGCTTCTTTTCGGTTTTTCTTTCCAGTTTAATTTAGTTGTAGTATTAAAATAAAACCCAAAAAGATTTCTCATTTCTTCTTTTGCTTGTTGGGAGCTTTCTCGTGTAAATAGTTTTCCTCGTTCTTGTTTTTCTTTCTTTAATTTGTTTCCTTTCATGAAAAACTAAAAACTCCAAAAATATTTCAGTGTGTTTCTCTGAAATTCTTTTCTTTCGTTGAGTCGTACTAAGGAGAAGACCATGATGAGAATGTTGAGTGGCTCTCATATGCATTATTGTTGATCTAACAAAGAGCCCAAATTATTTTTTTCTTCTCCTTTAAATAAAATGTTTGCAGATTCCAGCTTAGTCCAGGACACTATTGCACTATTATTATTTTCATATCATTCGGTTGTGCAAGTGAAAGGAAATAATGACGATACTTGATGAAGTGACCGTGGCAGGGAAAGGCGGGTATGAACTCAACTTGTTTTTGTTTTTGTAAATATGTTTAACTTAGTATCCATGATTCAGCATATTATGACTAAACATGTTTGCAATGACAATTAGAGATTATAGTTGCTCATGCCATGCTTATGTAGCTAGGAGTGGATAATGATTTATCTTGAGTGTCAACATGCATTAAAATGATTGTGATGTAGTATGATGGTATGGTATCCTCCTCTGAATGTTTCAAGTGGCTTGACTTGGCACATGTTCACGCATGTAGTTGATTCAAAACCAACATAGCCTCCACGATATTTATGTTCATGGTGTTTATATCCTACTTATGCTAGTATTCAATGTTAATTATTCATAATGCATGTTCATGACCGTTTTCGCTCTCTAGCTGGCCGCTTCCCAACCTATTTGCTAGCCTCCGCATGTACTAAGCGAGAATACTGCTTGTGCATCAAAAATCCTTAAACCAAAGTTATTCTAGATGAGTCCACTATATCCACCTATATGCGGTATTACCCTGCCGTTCCAAGTTAATTTGCATGTGCCACCTCTAAAAATTCAAATAAACATCTATTTTGTGTGCCCGGACCGCTCATGGAGCGACACGGGGTGGTCAGTATCTTCTATGCTAAGCGGGTTATTCTCATGATGAGTGTTTATTCACTCGTCCTGGCATGAGAGGGGCCGGTAATTGGGATGCCCAGTCCCATGATCAAAATTGCAAATAATTAAACAAAACTCCCCAGGGACTGTTGTTGGTATGGAAGGCACCCGTGGATTCGGCTAGCCATGGCTTGTGTTTGTTGGTGGAGGGGGAGTAAACTTTATTTTTATTGCTTGGGAACTGCCGCTAATTTGTTTAGCATGGATGATATTGAAAACTCTTGGTCGTAACATTGACAGGAAGGGTATACCTCCCAAAATTATATTTATCACTGATTTAAGCTTCGAGCTCTGGCACCTCTGCAAATCCCTGCTTCCCTCTGCGAAGGGCCTATCTATTTACTTTCATGTTATTTTACTTTTATGTTGAGTCATCACCTTCTCAAACAAGCACCAGTCCTGAGAGCACTATTGTCATCCTCATGCATTGTGTACAGTTAATGTTGAATGCATCATGACTGGATTTCTTCTACCATGAATTACAATGTTTAGTCGCTGCTTGAACTTTGGGGGTGCTCTGCATTTATGTTTTGCGGTCTCAGAAAGGGCTAGCGAGATACCATTATTGTCATATTATATCATGATTGTTTTGACAAAGTGTTGGCATTTGAAATATTTTATTATTGCTCGCTAGTTGATTATGCCATTGATATGCGTGAAATAATTTCTAGGAGTTATTGTTTGCATGGTTAGTTATGATCTTTGCTGAAAACCTGGGTGCTATTTAAGCATATATATAGACACAAGAACAAAAGAGTTCGTAAAAGTTTTTCTTTATCACCTTCAGTTTGTCAACTGAATTGCTTGAGGACAAGCAATGGGTTAAGCTTGGGGGAGTTGATACGTCTCCATCGTATCTACTTTTCCTAACGCTTTTGCTCTTGTTTTGGACTCTAATTTGCATAATTTGAATGAAACTAACCCGGACTAACGTTGTTTTTAGCACAACTACCATGGTGTTGTTTTTTGTGCAGAAATAAAAGTTCTCGGATTTGGATGAAACTTTTTGGAGAATTATTTTGGAATAAATGAAAAATACTGGAACCAAGACCCACTGGAGGGGGGGCAGCTTCCCACTAGGCACCAGGGCGCGCCACCCCCCTCTAGCGTGCCCTAGTGGGTAGTGGGGCCCACGAGGCTCCGCTGACCCTAATTCCAACGCTATAAAATCTTGTTTTTGGAGAAAAAATAGGACAGGAAGTTTCATCATGTTTTACGATATGCAGCCGCCGCCACCTCCTGTTCTTCATTGGGAGGCCAGATCTGGAGCCCGTTCGGGGCTCCGAAGAGGGGGGTCTTCGGTCTTCGTCATCACCAACCATCCTTCATCACCAATTTCATGATGCTCACCGCCGAGAGTGAGTAATTCCTTCGTAGGCTCACTGGTCGGTGAGGAGTTGGATGAGATTCATCATGTAATCGAGTTAGTTTTGTTAGGGCTTGATCCCTAGTATCCACTATGTTCAGAGATTGATGTTGCTATGAATTTGCTATGCTTAATGCTTGTCATTGGGGCCCGAGTGACATGATTTCAGATCTGAACCGTTTATGTTTTCACCATTTCTATGTTCGTGATCCGATCTTGCAAGTTATATGCATGTATTACGTGTTATAATCCACATACCCCAAGGTGACAATAATTGGGATTCTTTCCGATGATTACCGTAGTTTGAGGAGTTCATGTATTCACTATGTGATAATGCTTTGTTCCGGTTCTCTATTAAAAGGAGGCCTTAATATCCCTTAGTTTCCTTATGGACCCCGCTGCCACGGGAGGGTAGGACAAAAGATGTCATGCAAGTTCTTTTCCATAAGCACGTATGACTATTTACGGAATACATGCCTACGTTATATTTATGAATTGGAGCTAGTTCTGTGTTGCCCTAGGTTATGACTGTTATATGATGAATATTATCCAAAGAAATCACCGATCCAATGCCTACGAGCTTTTCACATATTGTTCTTACTAAGTTATTATTGCTATTGCTACTGTTACAACTGCTACAAAACTGTTACTGTTGTTACCGTTACCATCGCTATCGTTACTACTACTATCAAACTATCATACTACTGTGCTACTGATCACTTTGCTGCAGATATTTAATCTCCATGTGTGGTTGAATTGACAACTCAACTGCTAATGCTTACAAATATTCTTTGGCTTCCCTTGTGCCGAATCAATAAATTTGGGTTGAATACTCTACCCTCGATAACTATTACGATCCCCTATACTTGTGGGTTATCACAGCCCCAAGTGCGCAAGTAAGAGAGTGTAGTTATTTTCTTCTCCCATTGCTCATAGGGAGTAATCTCATTACCCTTTTTGTGGGAACTTTATTCAGGACATGACATGATGTCAATACAGCCTCCCCCCACCATGCCTTGGATAAACCATATGTATCTAACATGGCGTTAACCAAATCTGTTAGAGTATGATTTTTTTCGTTCGGCAACCCGTTTGACTGGGGTGAATAGGGAGGCGTCCTCTCATGAATAATACCATTTTCCGCACAGAATAAATTGAACTCATTAGAAAAGTACTCTCCACGACGATAAGACCGAACTCGTTTTATTTTCTTTTCAAGTTGGTTCTCAACTTCCGCCTTACAGATTTTAAAGTAGTGTAGAACCTCATCCTTAGTGTTTACCAAATACACATAGCAGAATCTAGTGGAATCATCAATCAATGTAATGAAGTGTTTCTTTCCACCTTTAGTTAACACACCATTCATCTCGCAAAGATCTGGATGAATGAGCTCTAGTGGTGCTGGGTGTCTCTCCTTCGCAGGCTTGTGAGGCTTACGAGGTTGCTTTGCTTGCACACATGAATGGTCATACAACCAAAATTAATGTGAAAAATATGTGAATGCCAAACCTCACGTTCTTCATGCTAGATTAAATTTAGTTCACGACTTTATTACAGAAAGCCGCTAGGGAAAGGAGGAATAAACCTCTGCAATCGTATCCTTTTCCAACAAATAGTCCATACCGAGATATGACTACTTTACTAGACTCGAATACTAACTTAAACCCTTATTTACAAAGAAGGGGTCCACTAACGAGATTCTTCTTGATTGTGGGGACATGTTGCACGTTCTTCAGTTGCACGATTTTTCCTGAAGTAAACTTAAGATCTATCGTGCCAACACCATGAACAGAAACATGTGAGCCATTACACATCAGGACAGAGCAATCTCGTGTGACCTAGTAAGAAGAGAACAATGACATATCAGCACAAACGTGAATATTGGCCCCTATGTCAATCCACCAATCAGTGGAATGACAAACTGAAAGTACCGTAAACAAATAACCATACCCATTTGCCCCATCACTGTTGCTCATAGTCACTTTGACAGACTTGGAGTCCTGTCCTGGCTTCTTATACTTCTTTGGGCACTTCTTTGCCCAATGTTTCCTTGAACCACAAGTAAATCAGCCATCTCTCTTTTTGTCTTTCTTCTTACCCTTCTTCTTGAAGGTAGTATTCTGCTGGACGATGTTCTTTCCCTTGAACTTGTGGAAATTGTTCTGCACCACATTGGCGCTAGAAGATCCCTCTGCCCCTTCAATGTGTGAGTCCTTTGCTCTCGAGTTCTGCTCAACACTTAGATGATTGATGACATCCTCAACAGAGAATTCACGTCTCAACTGGTTGAGAGAGGTAGCAAAGTTCCTCCATCCAGGAGGGAGTTTTGCAATAATGCAATCCGCGACAAACTTGTCCGGCAACTCACACTTCAAGAGCTCCAGCTCCTTAGCGATGGACTGCATCTCATGAGCCTGGTCCAATATAGGACGATTATTAGCCATCTGTAGTCATGGAATTGCTCCATATCATACAGTTCGCTTCCAGCATCGATTGCGCCGAACTTAGCTTCGAGTGCATCCCACAAGTTTTTGGCAACGCGCATGTGGAGATATGCGTCAACCAACTTATCTCCGATCACACTAAGAATGGCTCCCACAAAGACAATGGTTGCTTCCCTGAACGCCTTATCCTTCTCAGGATCAATCATTCAACTGGGAATCACACCACTGACCCAGAAAACATTCATAACTGTGAGCCACAAGATGGTCCTTGTCTGCCAATGCTTAAAATGCGTTCCAGTAAACTTTTCTGATTTCAGTGTAGCGGCAAAGCCTTGAATCAAAAAGTTCCTAAAATAATGTTTTTGGATTCCTGGAAATATTTGCACCTTTTCGACTAATCTAATCCACGAGTAGATAATAAGCATGGCAATCATAGTATGCAACT
The DNA here is from genome assembly GCA_011799875.1 of Thinopyrum elongatum. Classification (NCBI taxonomy): domain Eukaryota; kingdom Viridiplantae; phylum Streptophyta; class Magnoliopsida; order Poales; family Poaceae; genus Thinopyrum; species Thinopyrum elongatum. Next base: position 212,417,245 of record CM022301.1, on the reverse strand, counting down.
CATACCCATACGTGCTACTTGTGAGCTGCATTGTGATTTTCCCCGAAGAGGAAGGGTGAAGCAATATAGTAGCGGATAGTATTTCCCTCAGTAGAGAACCAAGGTTATCGAATCAATAGGAGACTCACGCAAACACGTCAACAATACCTACACGCACAAGAGCAAATACTTGCACCCAACGCAGACAAGAGGTTTGTCAATCCCCTTGTACTCGTTAATTACAAGGATTAAATCTGGTAATAGGTGATAGATAAATTGCAAAGTAAAATAAAAGAAATAAAATTGCAGCAGGGTAATATTGGTATTTGTAATATGATTAAAATAGACCCCGAGGCCATAGTTTTCACTAGAGGCTTCTCTCTCATAAAAAAAGCATACGATGGGTAGACAAATTACTGTTGGGCAATTGATAGAAAAACGCATAGTTATGACGATATTCATGGCATGATGATGTACATAGGCATTACATCTGTGACAAGTAGATTGACTCTTGACTGCATCTACTACTATTACTCCACCAATCGATCGCTATCCAGCATACATCTATGGTATTAAGTTCATGACAAACAGAGTAATGCTTTAAGCAAGATGACATAATGTAGATGGAATAAAACCAAGCAATATGATTAAACCCCTTCGTTTTCCCCTAAGTAGCAACAATACAATACGTGCCTCGCTACCCCTTCTGTCACTAGGTGAGGACACTGCAAGATTGAACCTACTACTATGCACCACTTCCACTGAAGATCAACGAATCAACTTGGCCACAGAAAACCCATAGATCGGAAAGCATTACATAGCTATAACAATCACAAATAATAAAGTGCAGTAAATACTCAATTACTTTCAATGAATATTCCAATCATAATCCCACAATTCATCGGATCCCAACAAACACACCGCAAAAGAAGATTACACAGGATAGAACTCTGAGGAGAACATTGTAATGAAGATCAAAGAGAGAGAATAAGCCATCTAGCTAATCACTATGGACCCGTAGGTCTGTGGTAAACTACTCACACATCATCGGATGTGCAGCAAGGTTGATGTAGAAACCCTCCGTGATCGATTCCCCTCCGGCAGAGTACCGGAAAAGGCCTCCAGATGGGATCGTGAAAGAACAGAAATTTGCGGCGGCGGAAAAATTGTTTTTGGGTGGCTCTCTATTAGTTTTGGGTATTATGGGAATTTATAGAAGTGGAATAGGTCAAACGGAGGTACGTGGGGCCCACAAGCTTAGGTGGCACGCCCCTGGGGGCATGTCGTGTGAGCTTGTGGCTCTCCCATACGTCTTCTGGCCTCCTCCAGAAACTTCTAGGGTCCCTTCTGGTCCAGAAAAAATCACCGTAATGTTTTATCGTGTTTGGACTTTGTTTCATACTATTTTTCTGTGAAATAATAAAACAGGCAAAAATAGGAACTGGCCCTGGGCATTGAGTTAATAGGTTAGTTCCCAAAAATGATATAAAATTTCATATAAGGTATCTAAGATTGATAATATAATAGCATGAAACAATCAAAATTATAGATACATTGGAGACGTATCAACATCCCCAAGCTTAATTCATGTTCGTCCGTGAGTAGGTAAATGATAAATATAGAATTTTTTGTGTTGAATGCTAGCTAGCGTATCCATATATCATGTTATCTTTTACGGTATAAATATTGTGAAACGATGAAGTAATTGATATCAACATAATAATATCCATGAATACAAGAACATAATCAGTAGTTTTTCAAAATATACGATGCTTAAGGAATGTTATCCCTACTCATTGAATTTTGTAAGCATGGCATGACCCCGCCTTCACCGCATTAAGATAAATCATGAGCACGCTGGTGTCAAACAAGCAATTGGATCATATTTTTTCACGTGCTTCAGCATTTTTAACTCCACTCAATACATGAGCGTGAGCCATGGACATAGCACTACGGGTGGCATAGAATGTGGTGGTAGGGATTCATAAGGGAAGTCAAAAAGGAAGAAAGTCTCGCATCAACTCGGTGGATCGATAGGCAATGGGGTTGCCTTTCAATCGATATCAATGCGAGGAGTAAGGATTGCCATGCAACAGATGCACTAGATCTATAAGTGTATGAAAGCTCAATACTAAGTGGGTGTGCATCCAACTTGCTTGCTCATGAATTGGATTCCGGCCAAATCTTCATGAGGGTTATTCCTATAGGCCAGAGAAGAATAAATGCAAAGTGGCTCCATTCTCCTGGAGGGGATATATGAACTGAGGCTATGACCAACAAGCAAAGACGCGATGAGTACATGCGTGAAGGAAACTTGGTCTGCAAGAAATGATTAGGGAAGGGGGGGCTGCTCTAGAGTCTGGATCACCTTGAAAAGGTGGATGTGGATGAGGGCACGGAGGCTACAATGAATGCCTCTGCTCCACACTGGATAAATTGTCAATTTTTCCTAGTGACAAGGCAAGTAGGCAATGTGAAAAATCAACTTGTCATAGGGTATACTGAGTCCTTTTGATTTGGGAAGTAGGCCAACATGACTCAACTAGACATTCTCAACAAAGACAAGCACATCAATATCACCAAATATATTGTCGTACCTTTACCTCTACAAAATCTAGTACATTTTTAATTGTAGCATTCATTCATTTGCAACTTTGCACACTTTTGGCCAAATTTTTGTGTTCTTTGTTACTGCACTCTTCGCACAATAGATTGGCTTTTGAATTTTTCTCCGAGGGAAAGAGGAGTTGGATTACTAACCACTCACATGCCTTGTATTGATCATTCAACAGAGGATTGGCCATGAATTGCTAGTGGCAATACTAAGGATGGCGCTTGTCATTACCAGCTTTATGACCCATCTTGTAGTCTAATGTAAAACCGCAGAGCACTCACAGGGCTTTGTACCTCAGAAGGGAGCCATCGACATTGAAGTTGTGGGTGTAGATCAACTTCCCAATGAGCACATTAACGCCTGCAGGACTAGAGACCAAGCACCAAGTATCATTCCACGTTATTGCATTAAACTCCTCTAACACATGGTTGCACCAGTTCGAGTCCTCATTGGCTACATGGTAGTAAGAGGGGATGGGGCTCATGGCGTCCTGCGAGGCATGCATGCTGAATTGTTGTTCGGGAACAGAGAAGCTAGATTTGTCCTAGGAGCATATGTGATGCATATTAGTGGGTCAATCTAGGGGAACAACATTGGGTGGCAAGGGCTAGAAAGGTCGCCCTCATAGAGTGGGGTCTGCACATTTTTTCTAGGGCACATGGGCCATGGTGTATGGACTACAGTGGCTGTCGGGGCCATACTGAATCGGTAGGGACTATAGCGGGATCTAACGATGTACGGCTACCGATGGGGCTAGGTGGGAAAAGTGACATGCCCCGAGTGGATGGGACCGACGGGGTGCGACAAGTGGGACTGGGGACACTACGCTCGGTTGCATCGGGAAGTTCTCGGGCTTGATGCTCCGGTGTTCCTCTGGACAAGTCACTGAGTCAGAGAAGTATATAGGGAAAATACATGTTGGCCGATGACCAAAAGTGAGGCGGAGACTCACTTGTAGTGGAGGAATTGCTCGCCCAAGCATGGAGGGAGGGATGGCAGCTCTCAGACGATTTTGAGCGGCCTGATGGTGTATTGGCCTGCGCGAGCTGGGGAAATGAAAGAGGGGGCCGTGGGGAATTTATAGTTGAGCTCAGGAGGCACTAGGGAGCTCTGTATGTGACATGCGCATCATGGGGAAGTGGGGCGACAGTGGTTGCAGGCATGTCGTTCGTGCGCGAGGTGGGGCTGGAGCTTACGGGTGGGTCCAGGGCATCAGTGAGAGAGAGAGAGAGAGGGGGGGGGGATGTGGCGGCCATGCGCTCGAGCATGGACGGCTGGTATTAGATCCCCATAACGGTTCACTTTCTTCTTTTAAATGGGTGCGCACGCGGGCGGCTGTCTACCTAGTTAGGCTGGCTTGCTGGGCTGCTAGCTCGACTATGTCTTTTATTTTTGTTTTCCTATTATGTTTTCTCTTTTTCTTTTAAACCTAGGATTTGAACTGGAGTTTAATTGTCCCAAATCTATTTCATTTAAAATTGTTCGAAATAAAAAAGGTTTAGACAAATACTAGGGATTATATGGATCATAGAAAAATATTTCTAGCCCATAAGTATATTTTGAAAATTCATTTTCACGCAAACGACTTAATATGGCTATTAAATAAATCCCTAATTCAATTTAGGTTTATAAAATAGTCAAACAAATTCCCAAAACAACCAAAATGCACTGAAAACATGGTATGTATATGCTTTCTATGTTCACATCCTAATTTGAAATTTTTGGATATGGCAATGCCCTTGTCATAGATCTGCTTGTGTCTTGTTCGCTTGGCATGATGATGTTGGTAGAACCCGGTGTATCAAAAGATTACATGGTACTTTTGCATTACTATTTTTGTTACTAGACCTTCATCCAAACCGGGTTAAGAAAGCTTGTGCTACCATATATAAATGGTTGCACTCAGAGACCAAGCGCTCTTGACTTATTGCATGCTGAACTGATCACCGTGTAAGGATCTGGTGAGTAATCTTGTGAATACCTTTTCCTTTGATGCGAAAATTTTCTAATACATTATGTCGAAGGATGGCTACATCAACTTTCTAAGGTTAGCGCCGCGTGGCTTGTCAAAGTATGCGAGCAAAAACAACAGGTGGATATGGTGATGTATAATAAGAGGAGGACTTAAATGAGTAAAATCAAGACAATTGAACTTTTTTCTCTGCAAACAGACCAACGGCCATATATTAGGTAGCGCAAATCCTAATAAAAACACCATTACAAAAACTGAAAATACATCCAAATCTCAGGGATGCCAAATTCTTCTTTAACATAAAGGGGAAAAGGAAAAAAAAAAGTAAGATCTAGGTACCTGCTGAATGGGTTAATTTTCTATTAGTCAATCTATTATCTCCAGAAAAATTTGAATGGGCAAAAAAGTTTGTTACCTCTAATGTATGGGAAATTATTAGTCAAGGATCAACTTGCAACAACACTCTGCCCTTTACAATACCTGAGAAATGCCCAACTCATGATACACTTATCTGTTATGCACCTTCATCTCAACAGGGCACAAAGGATAATGCACTTGGCACCCCTTCTGAAGCAGCAACTACTAAAGTAACATCTGCTTCATCCACATCTGCTCTTCACAATCACAAAAGGAGGAAGGACAAAATCCCATTGGTTGAGACAGAGGTAAGAAGAAGCTGTAGACTTCAAAAATTATCTAAGGGCTTCAAAAAATCTGTTTGCATGGATAAAGATTGTCTTGCATGTAATGCTAAACCACCAAATATCTCTGCCAAAGTGGTTAAGAGCCTAAACACCTCTTTTGCAAGGTGACTGAGAAGGACACCACTGAAGAGATCATGTCCAAGAGGCCAAAGAAGAGCAAAGGTGCAAGTTCCACTCTGGAGGGGAACAAGACCTCAAAGGAGCATAATAAGAAATGGATCTAGATCCTCATAAACCTGCACAAGCTCTGCTCTGTAATATTTTGTGTTTGGTGATGTTACCTGGCTGTACTGAATTTGCTATGAAAGACTGTATGAGATATGGCACTGCTGAACTTTTTTATTGGGCTTTAGACTGCAAGAATATCATCTCTTATACCTGCTATCTCTCTCAAGCACATCATCTATTCTAGTTCCATATTCTAGACAGTCTAATATAACAGCTAACTGCTCAGTACTGATGCTAGCTCATGAATAGAGAATGGAGCATTCTAAACTAGAATATTAGGGGTATTAATGACCCTAAGAAATGGACTGCAATAGCCAATAAAATTGAAGAATCACAGTGCTCAATTATCTGCATACAAGAAACTAAGAGGGAGTCATTTGACAGCACATACATGAAAAAATTATGTCCCAGAAGAATTAGCAAGTTTGTATACCTCCCATCTGTTGGAGCATCAGGAGGGATTTTAGTTGCATGGAATGATCAAGTTTTGGGGGGTCAGGTCCTTCACAGAAATAATTATGCCATCTCCATCCAGTTTACCTCCAAGCATAATGGAGATCAGTGGGTCCTCACCAATGTGTATGGTCCATGTGAGCAGCAAGAGAGACTTCTCTTTATTAATTGGCTAAATAATTTCCAAATGGAAGATGATATTCACTAGATCATATTGGGAGACTTTAACTATATAAGATACCCTCACAGCAGAAGTAGAGAAGGAGGAAATTTAGATGATATGCTCAATTTTAATGAAGCAATAAACCAATAGGCACTGATTGAAATCCCTCTGAAAGGTAGGAATTTCACATGGAGCAATATGCAAGAAGCTCCTCTGCTCGAGAAATTGGATTGGTGTTTTACGTCTGAAGCATGGACACTCAAATACCCTTCCACTTTTGCCTACCCCTTGGCAAAAACCACTTCTAACCATGTTCCCATCAACATCAAAATTGGCTCTGCTATTCCCAGAACTAATATTTTTAGATTTGAGAATTTTTTGTTACATCATCCACAATTCAAGTATGTTGTCAAATCCATCTGGTCTCAAGAAGTGAATGAAAGAGACAGTGCGAAAGTCATAGCTGCCAAATTCAAAAGATTGAGGAAAGGACTGGAAATTTGGTCCAGGCAAATATCTAATTTGAGGAAAATTATTGCAGACACCAATTTTCTAATCCTATGCTATGATTATTTTGAGGAATTCAGACCTCTATCCATAGAGGAATCAAATGGTAGAGTGATTCTTAAAAATCATCTTGCAATGCTACTGGATCATCAAAGAATATATTGGAAACAAAGAGCCACAATCAGACAGGTTCAGATGGGGAGGCCAACACTAAATACTTCCAAGCCAAAGCCACAATCAAATTCAGAAATAATTGTATTGCTATGCTCAAAGATGAAACAGGACAAAAACACCATGATCATCAAGCCAAAGCTGCCATCCTATTCAGGGCATTCAAAGAAAGATTGGGTACCACCTCCTCCACAGACAACCCTCTTCAACTGGATAATATTCTGCAATCTTTGGAAGATCTATCTGAATTGGAAGCCCCTTTCACCAAGGAAGAAATTGATAATGTGGTCATGCAGATGTCCTCTCATAAGTCACCAGGACCAGATGGTTTTAATGTTGCATTCCTCAAACATTGTTGGGATATCATTGCCTCTGATTTTTACAAACTCATCCATGATTTTCACTATGGTAATGTTAATATCCAGAGCATCAACTACTCCTTCATAACCTTGATCCCCAAAGTTGATGCTGCTACTAGCCCTGCAGACTTCAGGCATATCTCCCTTCTGAACTGTAATCTAAAGATCATCACCAAGCTACTGGCAAACAGGCTACAAAAAGTTATCCTCAGAATGGTCCACACCAACCAATATGGTTTTCTGAACAACAGATGCATTCAAGACTGTCATGCTTGGTCTTATGAATACATTCATCAATGCTTTCAAAGCAAAACAGAGCTGGTATTACTGAAACTGGATTTTGAGAAAGCATTTGATATGTTAAACCATGATACCATCATACAGATTATGCAGGCAAAAGGCTTTGGACACAAATGGATTCACTGGATCAAAATGATCTATGGGACTGGCTTTTCTTCTGTGCTTCTTAATGGAGTACCAGGAAAACAATTTTTGTGTAAAAAAGGTGTCAAACAAGGAGATCCACTCTCACCTCTCATATTTGTGATTACTGCTCATGTCTTACAAACCATGATGAATGGAGCCATGCTAAACAACCTGATTCAGACAACACTTGTTCATCAATCTTGCACTGATTACCCCATCATCCAGTATGCAGATGACACCATCCTGGTTGCTAAGGCTGATAGTAGGCAACTTGAGCACATCAAAAACCTCTTGCTTCACTATGCTGCTTACATAGGTCTTAAAGTCAACTACTCCAAATCAACCCTCATTACCATCAACACCCCCATGGACAAGATGACTAAACTGTCTCACCTTCTGGGCTGCAAAATTGGTACACTTTCACATAAATATCTTGGGCTACCACTATGCTACACCAAACCAAGGGTTGAGGATTTTATGCCTATGTTGAAGAGAATTGAAAATAGGCTTCTTGGGTGCTCCACTCTACTGTCTACTGGAGACAAGCTTACCCTCATCGGGTCAGTTTTTTCAAGCATGCCTATTTTCTTCATGTGCACTCTATTGATCCCCCAGACAGTAGTCAAGCAAATAAACTCATATCTCATGAATTGCTTCTGGAAAATGTTTGGTACACAAGAAAGAGGATCTGTCCTTATTTCATGGAACAAAGTATGCCAGCCTAAAACACAAGGTGGTCTGGGTGTCCTGGATATCCATTCTCATAACCAGGCCTTACTCATGAAATTCCTTCATAAGTTCTTCAACAAAGAGAATACCCCCTGGGTCAAGATCATTTGGGAAACACATTACCAGGATTGTCTCCCTGGTGAAAAAATGGTGGGATCCTTTTGGTGGAAAGCAATTCTTAGAACTCTACCCACATTCAAGCAGCATGCCATCTGCAAACCAGGCAAGGGGGACACTACTTTATTCTGGTATGACACATGGATGGGTGAACCCCTACAACATAAATTCCCTGAACTTTACTCCTTTGTCATAAACAAAGAGATCACACTGATGCAAGCCCAAGACCAACAGGAGTTTAGTCAACTATTCCACAGACCCCTTTCCCAGCAAGCCTTCAACCAATTCAACTCCCTCCAAAATCAGATTCTCAACAGAACACACTCAGATGAGAAGGACAAATGGACATATCCCTGGACCACCCCACAGTACTCATCCATGAAGATGTACAAGATCATATGTTGGAAGACAGAAGCTCATACCATCTTTAAATAGCTATGGAAAACGACATGCAGACTCAGACACAAGATTTTCTTCTGGCTCCTATTGCATGACAGAGTCAGCACAAGGAATTTACTGCAATGCAGGAACATGTTCTTAGAAGATTACAACTGTGCTCCATGTGCTGATTCAACAGAGGAGACTCTTATCCACCTGTTTCTGGAATTGCCTTTTCTCACTCAGTTGTTGGACAAACCCGCTCCCCACCAAACAGAGAGGAATATCTGCATATGATGAAATTATACTAACCACGATCAAGCTACCTAAAGACATTGCGATGGAGATCATAATAATGGGTTGCTGGAGTATTTGGATGGTAAGAAATGATAAAATCTTCAGATCTGCACCGTCACACATAAGCTCTTGGAGATACTATCTCAAGGAAGGACTATAGAATGTCAAGCTTAGAGCTAAGCAAGCCAAAGTACGGGCAGCTTGTTGTTTGGAGCTAAGTACGTCCGGCTTTCACGGGCAATCGTGCAGGAGATAAAATACGGAGATGGATTGCCCGTGAAAGAAAGACAAGAGGATATCGTCCGTGAGTTGAACCAACGACCGGGGCCCCGTGACATACATTGAGCCCCATACTTCTGCAGCTCTTTTTCTTTTGAGAAATCCATACTTCTGCAGCTAATGTCCAAGTTTTTGGGACGCGTCTATGTCTTGCTTCACGCACGACAGAGCGCCGCCTCAGCCTCACCTGAAGGCGAGCGCCAGACTGGCAGCCCAGGCGAGCGCCAGACTGGCAGCCCAGGCGTGCGTGAGACCACACGCCACAACCTCGTTTTTTTTCTTTATTTTTTCCACTTTTTTGTTTCGTTTTTTGCTTTTCTTTAAAAAAAATTGTACTTCCAAATATACTAAATAAATATATTTATATTAAAAGCACTTTACATAAAACATTTTGAAAAAAGTTATTCAAGCATTTGGGCAAGTATTTAAAAGATGTTAATCCTGCATGTGAGTAATGTTTCCTATGTATACGAAAAATGTATAAAACAATACAATGTGTATGAACAGAATGTTGATCATGCATTTAAAAAAATTACACGTGAATAAAAAATGTTGATCATGTTCTTTTCTAAAATTTTAAATATGTATAAAAATATTGATCATGTGTTAAACATTCTGTTAATGGTAATAAATATTTTTTCCGGCAACACATACATATTTTGTATACATCAGGAACAATGTTACATACATGTTTGACATTTTTTTAAATACAAAATTATTTCTTTTAAAATTATTTTTTGGTGTCTAGTTTTATTTAATATATGTGTATGTTTTAGACCTTTTGTATACATGATAAAAAGAATTATATACAAGTTTAACATTTTAAAAATACATGATCAACATTTTTCATATGAACAAAAGAAAGACAAAGAAAATGGTAAAAAGAAAAAATAACAACGAAAATCAAATAAAAAATAAAAACAAAAAACAAAGAAAGCTACCGCAAAAAGAATGAAAAACAATGGAAGCCGAGAAAGAAACAAAACAAACAATGAAAAACAAAAGAGATACACAAAAGAAAACCGAAAAAAGAAGAAAATAAAAAAATCATTGAAAACCAATAAAAACAAAAACAAATCAAAGAAAATGAAGAAAAGAAATAAAAGAAAGAAAAGAAAAGAAAAGATTAAGAAACGAAGAAAACATGTGAAAAACAAAACAAAACTAAGAAAACTTGTGAAGAAACAAATAAACCGAAAAGTGAAAAGAAAACAAAAAAAAATCAGCGAGCGCGTGTCACGAGCCAGCGAGCGAAAAAAAACAGAAAAACAGCCGGCCGTTTTGCTATGCGAGAGAGTTGTTCCTACATGTGAGAGAAGCTACCGACTCGCGTGAAATGAGAAATACCACTCGCGAAGTTTTTGGAGCCCAAATAATGGAAAACATGTTTTATCCAAAAATCGGCCGACCCAACTAATGCAGATCGATCATAAAAATAAACTTCCGGAACAGTTTTCTTCGACCAAACACACAGGGTCGAGCACACTTAGCTAGCGCAGTTAATTGTTCTTGTGGAGCTCCAGAAAAAAAAAGTTAACTCTTCTTGTTCGTTCTGTTTTGGGAACTTTTCCTGTCCGGCTTTACCTGTTTTGAACCTTCTAGAAGGTTCTTTGAACCAATGTTTTCCTTTTTCTTTGTTTTCTTTTTTTGTTGCATTCACTTTTTTTCTCTTTCTATTTCGTTATTGTGTGTTTTTGCATTCTTTTGCATATTTCTATTTTAAAAAATAATCAGAATTTTCATAAACATATTCTGGTTTTCCAGAAAATGTTTAAAAAAATCAAATTATATTTGCAATATTCAAAATTCGTTCACATTTCCGAACAAACAAAAAAATTAAAAATGCATTTTAAAATAACTGTTTGTGTTTTCAAATATTGTTCTGATTTTTTAAATGCCTTTTTAAACATTTGTTCGAAAACTCATAATTGTACGTGTTATCAATAAATATGAGAGAATTTGAAATAATGTCCATGTTTTAATAAACTGTTCATAATTTAAAAAAAATCCTTTTTAAAATAATACAAAGTCAAATTATGTTCCTCTTTTCTAAATTTGTTTGGAATTTTTCAAACGATAGCGTTACAAAAAATTGTTTACAATCAAACAAGTTCATCATTTCCAAAAAAGTTTAGCAAATTGGAAAGGTGTTCGCTTTCAAAAACTGGCCTCGATTTGCTTTCGCCACAGAGACGGGTCGCTACAGTATAAGGTTGCCACATTTCTATATCTCTACAGCACATTTGTTATGCTAGAGTGCTTGGGTCTCTTGCCGCAAATGATAAGTATCGCTTATTGCGAGTGCACGGGCAAATAGTTTACTATAGTGCGAGCATAGGCCGGCCCAGTTGCACTCGCTTCAGGGGCTTCGTGCAGTCTATCTTAGGGTTTGGTTTTTCCGGTTTTCTGGTTTTCTTTTACCTTTTCCTTTCTATGCTGTATTTCCGTATGGTTTCATTGGTTTTTCCTATTTAAAATTTTGTGTTTATGTGTTTTTAATTCCATTTCAATTTATGAATTTCTTTATTTCACTAAAAAATCCGCAAACTTTTTCAATATTCCGAATATTTTTCAAATTTGTGAGCACTTTTCTGAATTCTCGATTTTCTAATCTGAGGACATTTTTTGAATCCGTGAACATTTTTTTGAGTTTGCATGATTTGTTTGTCCAATTAGCGAACATATTTCAAATTAATGAACAGTTTGAAATCCCAATCATTTTTCGAATACTTGAACATTTTTCGAGTTTGCATGATTTGTGTTTCAAATTGGGGAACATTTTTCTAATTAATAAACAATTGCCCAATCATTTTTGAATACATGAACATTTTTCACGTTCGCGTGAACTTATTACAAATTCACGATCATTTTTAAAGTTTGTGATATTTTTTAATTCACAAATATTTTTAATCCACGAACATATTTTTGAGTTCTCATGAATTTTTTTCAAGTTTGTGTAATTTTTAAAATTTGTAATTTTTATTCACGAACATTTTTGAATCTGTGAATAATTATTGAAATCTTGAACATTTTTTAAATCCGCAACTTTTTTCAAATTTGTGAACATTTTCTCGAGTTTGTTTGAATTATTTTGGAATCTACGAAATTTTATTAAAAAAAATCATGGAATGCTTATGGCAATTTTTTATTATTTTTGAATAAATCCGGTGAGTGGTTCACGTAGAAGGGTACGTTTCCCCAAAGGACAACATGGGGTTTCGTCTTGTTTTGCTATATGTGCTTCACACATTTGGAAGGATAGAAACTGCCACATTTTCACTGGAGCCTAAGTTAGCACCTATAGAGGTGGCTTTCCCCTCCAGAATTAGCTTCTCATCTTGATGTACCGTTGTTGTTTTGTTCATAGCCATTACCTTTACATTGGATACGTTTATGGCGTATTCACCTTTTTGTTTCTCTTTAATCTTAAAACGGCAGTGGTCCCCCACTTTCCTATAAAACAGGAACTCGTTTTCACCGTATACAACAAGTGGTGCCAAAGTGCTGAAACGTGTGATATCTGAGCCAGATATATCTAATTTTCTCTCAGGTTTTTTCTTGATTTGTTTTTTTTTTGAGGATCTTTTTTCTTGAATTGTTTGGATTGCTTCCCACATGTGTCACGTGGTTAATCTTCTCTCAGATTAGTTACTCTATAAGTATGTTTAGAGCTGAAGATTTTTTTTTTGTATGTATAGCTCTGAAGGATTTGGAAAGGCATCTTGCGTTGCATCGCACTCATGTATTGAGATTCTCTAACTTAAGTCACTGACATGACGGTCCTCTAACAAACTGGCCCACATACCAGTGGCCCGAAGTTACGTGACTGCAGAGCAAGCTGCAGTCCTCTGCTCTGCTCTCTCAGTCTCTCTATTTACTCTGCACACAGAATACATAAATAGTACTGCCCATGTGTTCTTCCCCTCTCTTCCTTAATTGCACACCTCTCTCTTCTTCTTCTTCTTCTTCTCTCCGCAACTACTTCCTTGGTCTACTCGATCTCGCTTCTGAGCAGGCACGGCGGTCTCGAGACGATCGAGCTCATCCACCTTCATCTACTCTGCATTGTTCGCTTTGATCCGATGGGCAAGAAAGGTGCCCTTACATCCATCTTCTCCAGGTCCTCCAGCCTCGCTAGCGACTCCTCCACGGCGGCCGTGATACCCTGGCCGTGGCCATCCTGCCAGGACCCGCAGACCGCCTCCTTCCGTGCCGGCGAGGAACCCTGCGCCACGGCTGCTGGTGGCAGCAGGTGCGGCCCTGTCGCCGCGAGGCACCGCAAGCTGGTGGGTACCCCCGCCGAGATGTACAAGACGGTCAACTCGGTCTACATCGACCCCGACGACGGCGAGTCATTCTCTTGCCTCAGCGCAGAGGAGGAGGAGGAAACGGTTGTAGTGGAGGACGACGGCTTCTTGACGCCCACTGCGTCCGAGGAGTGGTCGGAGGCTGTGATCCGCAGCCTCAGCCGGACGACCTCGTCCACCGGCCGCTTCTTCTTCGACCAGGGGCCAGCGACCAACTCCATCCTGTCTGCGGCGGCGGCCTCGACAACCGGCAGTGCACCACCGGAGGAGGAGAATGACAAGTCTGCGGCGCAGTCCAAGAAGGAGAAGCCAGGAGATGGTGGCAAGTCGCTGGTGGTGGAGGAGAGCGTGGCGGTGCCGGTGGACTCGGCGGACCCGTACGGGGACTTCCTGTCGTCCATGGAGGAGATGGTGGCCGCGCACGAGCTGCGCGGCTGGGACGCGCTGGAGGAGCTGCTGGTATGGTACCTGCGGGTGAACGCCAAGCACCACCACCCGCTCATCGTCAGCGCCTTCGTGGACCTGCTCGTCCGCCTCACCGCCAGCGCCACGGCAAACACCTCAACGACAAGGACGATGACGTCGAGTAGTAGTGCCAGCAGCTCGAGCAGCAGCACGAGCAGCACGAGTACTAGTAGCAGCACGAGCACGAGCACGAGTACTGGTGGCGATGGTGTGGTTGTTAATGCTACATCAGCAACGGGACAATGCGACGGCGGGAATGAAGCTTCTGCGTCTTGCTCGTCGTCTTCTTCGTGCGCCCCGCGTGACGACGAGGCCAGTCGTGGGGAAGACTAATCATAGATTAGACCGACAATCGGCAACTACAGTAATCGGCATGCATGTGATTTTGGGTTTTGGATTCCGAGCTAATCAAGCAACTAAGAAGTTTTTCTTTCTTTTGTGGCGGGGAAGCAACCGAGCTGTTCATTGATGCACTCGTGCTTGGGTTCGTATGCTCTTTTCTTTTCTTGATTGATTAATGATCCCATGAGTCGCTGAGTTAATAAAAAGAACTTTAATTTGGAGCGAGCACATGCCAAACCGGTCACCGACGTGATCTGGTTTCGTCGATCTCGATGACACCAACTAGCAATGCATAATGGCTTGCGTGCACAGTGCTGAACAGTACATGGAAAGCCATGATTTCTGCGAGAAACCGACGCTAGCCAGCGACCACGATGACGAGTCATACTCGTCGTCGAGAGCGAGAGCAGGCGAGCGATGCTCGGGTTCAATGCTCCTTCATCAATGCATGCGTGCGTCTACACAAGCTGCACGCCGCAGAACTGGACCTCAGAGCAAGTATAATGGTGAGCTCCACGAAGACCTTTATTTTTTGTATCGAAAATACATTTTCAACACTTAAAATAAAAGTCTGAAAAAAGTGTACACGGCCATCTCCAACGCGAACCCTAAAACAGACATTGTAGCATACATTTGAAGCGGGATTTGAATAAACCGGACGATTTTCATGCAACCCGGATGGCTTTCATTTAAACCGGACCGCATTCATTATATGTTCGACATATTTCATTAAACAAAAGCAGTCGGACCCTAACATATTCTAAATATTCGTCAGCGCCCATCGTCCAAGTCCTTGTTGTTCCCTTCCGTGTCCATGTCCGATGGCCATGAACCCCGCGAAGTGAAGGTGCGGTCGCCGGCGAGGAAGAGTAGGACATGGAACACGGATTGGCCCTCATGGAACACGAGGCGCCGCCGTCTCCTAGTCTCATGCCCAACTCCTCGACGGAGTCCACGACCTGGGTGTCACCGGTGGAGGTGAGGTCAACAATGGACGCAGACGGGCTGGCCTCATTGTCGTACCGACGCCAACAACGCACACAGCTGCCAGCGTTTCCGTTCGTGACAGCCACCTGCGTATCTGCCGCCGCCACGCGAGCGCTATGCACGACCATGTAGAGCGCCCAATGGTCCTCGACGATGTTCAGGTTCTCTCGCCCATGGGTGACACGGCCTCCGCTCTCACGAACTTGCCGCAGATTTGGTCCTCCTTCAACCGGTCAAGCGCGAGGAGAGAGGGGTTGTACCGCTTCTCCATCTGTGCCCATTGGGAGCGCCGACACCGGCTGCTCCTCCACCATGACGGCGTCGAAGTGCGCATAGGCCTCCTCCATGGTCAAGCCAGCACGGACAGGTGCGGGCACAGGCTGCGGCTCATCGTCGGAGGCGTCCTCCATCGTCGGGTCGACATCTCTCACCTCCGGCGGGCTTGCTCGCAGGCCTGCCTCTATCCGTCGCGCACGACAGCCCTACCAGCCGGTTGCAAGGCCCGCCACATCGTGCTTTTGCTCCGTCGAGAGGCTCTTCCACATCGCCCTAGAGCTCGCGGTCATGAGGGAGGTGGTGCAAGGAAGAGCACTAGAAGCGGGTATGTTTATCATGCGGTTGGTACCGGGCGAGGCCACGTTTGTGCTAAGGAGTATGGTGGCCGAAAATGGTGGAAACTATGCGGATTGGATCCGGAACCTGAGATTTGTTATCAGGACTGCTAAGGAGTATGTGCTGGCTTAGCCCCTTGTGATCCTCCTGCAAAGAAGTTGTAGAGTCTTTCACTGCTCGTAGTGATGGCTATGAGTCAGTCCAATGCCTCATGTTGACTTGCATGGATCCTGAACTACAGAAACATTTTGAACGTTCTACTACTCAATTTATAATTGGGTCACTGAAAGTTCTGTACAAGAAGTAGGCAAGGACTGAACGTTTTGAAATAACCAAGGCCTTCATTGAATGAAAGATGGCAGAAGGTTCCTCAATGAGTGAGCATATAGTGAAACTTGTTGGCTATGTTGATAGACTGGCTTCTCTGGAATTTGGAATTCCTCCAACACTCGGTACATATATTGTGCTTGCTTCACTCCCATGCTTACCATGGTTTTATCATGAATTACAACATGAACGGCATGGAGAAAAGTGCAAACGAGATGTTCGCTATGCTCAAAACTGTGGAAATTGGAATGCAGAAGAACAAACAAGTGTTGCTGGTCAATAAGACCGCCAGTTTCAAGGAGAAGGGCAAGTCCAAGAAGAAGTCTACTGGCGCTAGTAAGACCGTGTCTCAGAAGAGGAACAAGGGTCGAGCCACTAAAGAGACTGAATGTTTCTACTTCAAAGAGAAAGGACATTGGAAGGGTAACTGCAAGAAATACTTGGCGGATAAGAAGAAGAATGGTTCTTCCGGTAAAGGTATAAAAGTTATACAAAGTTAATGATATTCTACTTGTTAATTTTCTGTATGTCATGAGTATTTGATATTGATCGGTTGCTTTCATTTGCAAACAGATGCAGGGACTACAGAAAGGTCGTAAGTTGAGAAGGAATGGAGACGTGATGCAAATCGGGAATAGTAATGGGACCACTACTCAAGCCGTTGAAGTCATGCCTTTAGCTTATCTTCAAGATTTATCTTATAACTTAATAATAATTATTTCATTCCGGAGTTGTGTTAAACATTATGTTTTGGGTTATGCGACGGATATTCTTATAAGTTTTAAACAATGGTTGTTCAAGTTGTTATAAGAATATGTTTTCGATTTACCTCTGTTATTAGTGGTTTGTTCATAAATCTTGAATTAAATATTTATAACATTAATGTTGAACATCTTGAGAAGACTGATAACACCACTTAAGTGTTGCACTGCTTGGTTATGTCGGAAAAATAGTCCTCATATAGATGAAGCATTGAAATCTTTTGATTTTGAATCAATAGACCAAATACATAGTGATGTATGTGGTCCGATGAGCAAAACCAGGGTGCGATGAATGCATATACTTCACTGATGTTTTGAGTAAATATGATTTATTTGTTGAAATATAAAATCTGAAATATTTGAAAGGTTCAAAGAAATTCAAAGTGAAGTTGAGAATCATTGTGACAAAAGATAAAAGGTTCTTCAATCATGAAGAAATATATCTGAGTCATGAGTTTAGCAAGCACTCGGACAATTGTGGAATTATTGACCGATTTGATTTTATTAATTTTGGGGATATGCACTTGAAACAACAACATATACAGTAAATAGAGCATCGTCTTATAGTCTGGGAAGATGACACTATATGAGTTATGGAGTACACAATCCAGACAAATGCTAACTTGTAGGTTATCCCAAAAGAAATAATTGGGTATTCCTTCTACCAAAAGTTCAAGGACAGAGTGTTTGTCACAAAGAATGAACACTTTCTCGAGAAGGATTTTTCTTGCTAAAGAAGTAAGTGGGAGGAAAATGCAAGCTAGACAAGATTATTTGAATCTCCGGTGAAAGTTAGTAGGGTTAACAAACCAGAAGTTGTTCCGAAAGTTGCCTACACAATTGAACCAGAAGTTACTACACCGGCTGTAGAAACGATAGTTAAAGCTTGTAACTAAATTGCGTAGACCAGGAAAAAGGTTAGCGAACCTCCCGAATGATTTCACAATGAAATATTGATCTTAGAAGAAGATGAACCTGCGCACTACAAGGAAGCGATGGCGGTGCCCAGCTCAAAGGAATGGCTTAAAGCCATGCACTCCAAAATGGAGCTCATATACGACAATTAAGTTTAGAACTTGGTTGATTCTATAAAAGGTATAGAACAGATGGATGTCAAAAACTAGTTTCCTAAATGGATAGGATCTATAGATGATACAACGAGAAGGTTTTGACAATCTTGAGAATACCAGAAAGGGGCAAGCTTCAAAAGTTTATCTATACTTAGAAGCAAACATCAAGGTGCTGGAATCAACATTTTAATAAAATAGTTAAAAGAGTTTAACTTTGTTAAAATGATGAAGAAACTTGTGTATATAAGATGTTTAGTGGGAGCTCTATAGCATTTCTAATATTATATGTAAACGACATATTGTTGATTAGAAATAATATAAAGTTTCCATGCATAATAAAATATTTTGAAGAATATGTTTCCAATGAAAGTCCAAGGCAAAGCAACTTATTAGTCATAAAGATCAAGATGTCTGATTGTACTGAGCCGAAATGTATATATTGAAAAGGTTTTAAAAAGGTTTAAAATGGATAATGTGTTTTTCTCCCAATGTCACATAACATGATGCTTACAAAGAAATCAATGTCCTAAGACAGTTGACAAGCATGTACAGATGAGTGGATTATTGAATCCATCATGAATGTTGTGATATGTATATGGCCAAATGTTCTTATGTACTAAGTGTTACTAGCATGTACCAAAGTGATCCTGGACTGGCTTACGAGGTAATTGTTAATAAAATTAAGTACTTCAAAAGGATAAAGGACATGCTCCTTGTCTATAGTGGAGATGAAGAATATCGTTGTAAATGGTTACACGAACGCCAGCTTCATGACTGATATAAATTATTATTGGGCTATGATAAAATAATTGTTTGGAATAGTTTTCAAGCACGAACAATATAGTGGATTCTATAGACTAAAAAGAATATATGTTGAAAGCATCTGATCTGTCAAAATAGTCTGGATTAAGAAGTGTCTTGACATAGTTGGTGTGATCCCAAGTGCGATGAAACCAATGACACCGTATTGTGAATAGTACTGCAATTGCTCAAAGCAAAAGGAATCAAGATCCTACGTAAAGATCAGACATGATTAAACACAAATATTACATGGCTTTGAACGTGCCAAAATCGATGACGAAGACTCTACCACAAGCAAGGCATGAGCAACACTTGATAAGCCATAGGTGTTAAAATAGACTATGCAACTAGATTGTTGACTCTAGTGCAAGTGGAAGACTGTTGAAAATATTCCCTAGAGGCAATAATGTTGTATTATTATAATTCCATTTTCATAATTAAGAGTTTATATTTCATGCTAAAACTGCTATGATCCTGGAATATGTGATTCAGTAGAAAACTCATATGCACGTGTGGAATGATAAACGGTAAAGAATAGGTTCCTAGTCTTGCCTCTAAGACCGGCTCAAGTGTTGTTGGTAATCATGTTTTCCGGATCTTAGGATATCGTTAAGTGTAATGATAGTCCTAAAACAACATTGAGAGTATGACGTTAGAAGAACAATCTGATTGAATCGATCCAAACTTGTTTGTTATACTTTGAGATAATATCATCTAAAATCAACTGCTATAACACAGAATGTTAACATGTGTTTTTGTTCCTTAGACCATGAGAGTATCATAGTCACTTATTACCATACAATGAGCTTTGGGGTTGTTCAAACGTCATCTGTAACATGGAACGACAACTTACAGGTTCATCGGAAAGGTTCACAAGGGATAGATAGCTCAAGAGTGGAATTTGCTCCTCCGGCGATGGAGAGATATTCTTAGGGTGCTCTCTGTGTGACGGCATCCATTATCGTCTGGCCAGACACAGGTGACTACGTCACGAGGATGCCGGAACATTTCCACGAGAGAGAAGAACAAAGCCGGTAACAAGGATAATGGTATAATGAGCATGTGTATGACTCAAGAGGATACCGATGCATCTCGGGTTTTGTAAAGTATTCCGAAGCAAAGGGAACATCACATGATGACCAAAGGTTCACTTTAATGTCATTCGTGTACTCATAGTGATCGATATGGACATCCACAGTTCCGCTATCGGCCATTGAACGAAGGAGTTTCATTCATGTATATGTTTACCGAACCTACAGGGTCACAAGCTTAAGGTAATCACGATTTGCTTTGTGTTAGTAGGAAGAGAGTATCGAGGATTTATTTGTGGAATTGTTTTATTAATACTCAAAATAGATTCAAGAGGAACTGAAAGCGTTTCGGGGTCACTGAAAGGGTTTCGGAGCTTATCGGGCAATATCGGGTATTACCGATAAATAATATATAGGTGGAAAATGTTTTCGGTGATGTTAAATTAATAATAAAAGGCTCTAGTAATTGTTAGGATGCTTTTATATTTAATTTAATATCAACGGGCCTTAAAAGGACAAGAGGTGGAAGGAGAATTGGGCCACATAGGCCCATGTAGGAGCGGCGTCCCCTTTCCCACTATGGGGAGGCTGAATTGGACAAGGGGGGAGGAATCCTCCTTCCCCTGGGGCCGGTGCAAGGGGAGAGAATTCCTTCCCCTTGTGTGGCGCCTCTTCCTCCTCCCCTCTCAGCCTATATATACTAGAGGCTTTTGCACTCTTTGGACACACAAGTTTTGGAGCCTCTTCTAGGTCTCTAGTTCTAGTTTTAGTTGGTCCTAGTTGATCAATTAGAGCTTGACCTAGATCCTATAATCCTCATAATTAGAAGCCCAGTGTGGTTCTAATCTCCTCACTCTAATTCTTCGGCGACGATTAGCTCTGGACTGCGAAGCACTGCCGGATCGGGAAGACCGTACGCTTGCAACCAAGTAGAGAGGCCATGCTTTCAGTCTTCCGTTCAAGGGATTGTTCAAGGGCAGTTTGCGGGATCATTCATCTATGGTTCGAGGGACTCCAAGTACGATCTACACTGACTCGTCTACTTCCACTGCTACTCGGAGTCGGCAACGAATGTGATCCAAACCATTTATGCATCTTCATATTGTTCCTGGGTGATCGTAGGGTGATACGTCTCCAACGTATCTATAATTTATGAAGTATTCATGCCATGTTCACAACAAATTTGTATGGTTTTGGTATGATTTGATTAGAACTAACTAGGACTGATGCTATTTTCAGCAGAACTACCGTGGTGTCATTTTTTGTGCAGAAATAAAAGTTCTCGGAATGGGCTGAAAATTTATGGTGATTTTTTATGGACCAAAAGAGACCCCCGAAGCTTCGGGGAAGGACTAGAAGCCTCATGAGGAAGCCACAAGCTCGCTAGGCGGGCCCTACCCCCAGGGCACTTGGGGCGAGCTTGTCGCTCCCTCGTGGGCCCCTTTGATGTCAAACCTATGCCAAAAAATCCTATAAATACAAAAAACCCCGAAAAGAACCCTAGATGAGAAGTTCCACCACCGCAAGCCTCTATAGCCACAAAAACTCAATCGGGACCCTGTTCCGGCACCTTGCCAGAGGGGGAAATCATCACCGGAGGCAATCCTCATCATCCCGGAGGCCACCATAATGAGGAGGGAGTAGTTCACCCTCGAGGTTGAGGGTATGTACCAGTAGCTATGTGTTTGATCTCTCTCTCTCTCTCTCGTGTTCTTGATTTGGCACGATCTTGATGTACCACGAGCTTTGTTAATATAGTTGGATCTTATGGTGTTCTTCCTTCTCTACCTTCTTTTGATGAATTGAATCTTTTCCTTTGAGGTTTTGTTATGTCGGATTGAATCTTTTGGATGTGAGAGGACTTGATGTATGTCTTGCGATGTTTCGGTTATCAACTTGCGGATTCCCGTGGTGACATTGATGTAATCTATGCATAGGGGTTGATACGTGTTTTCATATTCCTTTCGGCGATAGAAATCTTGGGGTACTCTTTGAAGTTCTTTGTGTTGGATTGAATATAATAAATCTGAAATTGTGTGATGCACATCGTATAATTAACCCACGGATACTTGTGGTGACATTGGAGTATCTAGGTGACATTAGGGTTGATTGATGCGTGTCATATGTTGTTATTTTAGTACGAACTCTAGGGCTGTTTGTGACACTTATAGGAATGGCTCAGTGGATTGATCGGAAAGAATAACTTTGAGGTGGTTTCATACCGTACAAACAATTTCATCTTATGTTCTCGGCGATAGGAATTTTGGAGTGATTCTTTGTTGCACGTTGAGGAATTGTTGTATGATCCAATTATGTTATCATTGTTGAGAGATTTTGCACTAGTGAAAGTATGAACCCTAGGCCTTGTTTTCAAGCATTGCAATACCGTTTTTGCTCACTTTTGTTACTAGTTACCTTGCTGTTTTTATTTATTCAGATTATAAAAAATATATTTCTACCATCCATACTACACTTTTATCACCATCTCTTCACCGAACTAGTGGACCTATACAATTTTCCATTGTATTGGGTGTGTTGGGGATACAAGAGACTCTTTGTTATTTTGTTGCAGGGTTGTTAGAGAGAGACCATCTTCATCCTACGCCTCCCACGGATTGATAAACCTTAGGTCATCCACTTGAGGGAAAATTGCTACTACTGTCCTACAAAACTCTGCGCTTGCAGGCCCAACACGAGTCTACAAGAATAAGTTGTGTAGTAGGCATCAAGCTCTTTTCTGGCACCGTTACCGGGGAGGTGAGTGCTTGAAGGTAAATCTTTAGATCTTGCAATTGAATCTTTTAGGTTCTTGCACTACAAAAAAAAAACCACTTCCGTGATGATACATGTTTGTCACAGTAGGTCACATTTTCTGTCATGCATGTACATCCATGACGATTTTATGACAGAATCAAGATAGTCATACATGTGCCATCGTAGAAGTGTTCCATGACAATACCAAAATTATCATCACTGAATTGTCCACTTCCATGACGATAAATGGCGCATCATGGAAGTACTTTCGTCAAGGGTAACCGACATGTGGCATCCACCATAACGGGTCACCGTTAAGCTGTCGAGTTCCGGTTTGGATCCGATAACCTGTTAACAGCCCGGACCAATGGGGATTTTCCACGTGTAAAATTCTCAATGGCCAGAGGAACCACATGTCAGCTCACCGTTGGGACAGATGTCATCCACTCATTGGACCGGAGGAGCCTATGATACGTCGACACGTGGCACGGCCCAACAGAGGCCCATTCAGGTGAAAAGGCCGGCCCGTTTGACTTGGTCAAAAGGTAGCGGGCCAGCCCATGGAAAGCCTGTTAACGGCATGTTCGCATATAGCCCATTTACAGCCCGATAACTCACGACCCGTTTTAGCCTATCCGAATTAGGCCCAGTAGCATCATCTGGGCCGTCCAATATGGTTCCAGCCCATTGTAACTTCTGGCCCATGTATGGCCCATAATGTCTTTCGGCCCATACGAGACCCTTTGTAACTCTGGGCCCATTAAAGGCCCGAGGTGAAACTGGCCCATAATGAACAGTGTATAGCTTTATACACATTAAGGGCCCATTATTCCGTTGGTTGTTTCCAGCCCGTGTTAACTTTCGGCCTTCTAAGGGCCCATTTATTCTTGGGCTCATTTCTAGCATTCGGTTACTTGCGGTCCGTTACTGGCCTGTTCCGCTTGTGGGCGAAATTCAGCCTGTGGTTACAGTCGGCCCGTTAACCCGTTGGGTTGTTTTCATAGCGTCATCAAATACGGCCCATTAACGACCCATGATGCCTGTCGATAGAATTAAGCCGGTTGTACATTTTGGCCTATTAACGGCCCATTATGGTCGGGCCATAAACAGACGATTTCCACTCTAGCCCGTTTACGGCCCATTTTGCGGACCGTTATTGGTCCACGAATAGTACGGCCCATGTTTGGCCAATCGATCATACGGCCCGTAGAAGGCCCATTGATTATATGGCCCGTAGAAGGCCATTGGATCCTATGGCCTGTAGGAGGCCCATGGTCACTTTAGCAGGTAGCAGGACCATGGTTACAATGGTCCGTATGTTGCCCATGGTTATTGTGGCCTAGTTATAAAAATAGGTTATTGTGGCCACTAGAAAAACACGGAAAAAGAACTGCAGTTACTACAAGCAAACAACTAAACAAGACAATAAGGAAATAAATAAGTAAGCAACAAACGCTAGGCTATTATGGCTATTACACATATTACATCCACTGGGCATCAAAGTTCGCCAACAGTGCAAATATAGGGAACAAAGCAGCATATTACATACACTGGCTATCTAAATTGGCCACCAGTGCAAATAAACGCGGCAGCAAAACAAGTCCATAACTGAAACAATTTTAGAAGAGCTCAAGAAACGTTATCCTAGGTATCCACCATGCTGGCAATAAGCTTAGCAAGCTTATTAGCTTTCTCCTGTTTGGCGCTAAAATCCTCCAACGCTTGCTGTTGCACCAGAAAGTATGCATCCGAATTCTCCAGGGACTTCCGCAGTCATTCGACTTCTTTTCGCAGCACAGCTGATCGATGTCTTTCAGCTTGTAGTTGAGACTCAAGAAATCGAACTGATTCAGATAGTGAGTTCGAATAGCTTGTGCCAGCGGTAGTGGCCAGTAACTCGAACACTACACGAAGACAGGACTTTGGGGTTGTCTCACTGTCTTCAAGATAGTTTTCCTTGGCTGTTTTATCAGCTTTGTTGGAGACCAACAAGGATGTCTCACTATCCTGAAACTTATCTGCATTACTTCCTTTACCATTGCTTAAAAAGGTACTCTTCCCCAATATTCTGTCAGCATTCTAAAAGAAGAAACAAGCAGACACATAGCAGGTTTAGCATGTAGTATATGAAACTCATTTAGGTGAACCAGTTCAGTAGTAAGGTGGACAGGATTAAACTACCAAGCCTTCTATTGCCAAGTAGTACATAATAAAAGCATCAAACAAACATATATCTATGTCCTATGGTCACTGCATTGTCTTGCCAAATCAAAATAGAGACACGATTCGAATCATATCAGTTCAAGACAAAGCAGCATTGAAAGAATACAAAGCGTGGGAAACTACACGGCACAACAAGATTGCAGATGGGTACCATGGGTCTACATGTAGAACAACACTATTGGCTCTGTTGTGATGCTAGTAATGTGCATGATATGAGAAGTCAACTGTATACACAATTGAAATTGAAATCAACAGAGCTATTTAGAAGAGCAAACCTGTTAAAGAAACATGCTTAAACATACCTGTTGTGCCATTGGAGTTTCAATTGGATCCTTCAATTTAAAAATAAGTTTGTATGAGTAAATACAGTGATACAAGAGCAAAGCAGTATGCACGATAGCAATGGAATCTTAAATGAGAACAGTTGTTCTTCAGGTTTAAGCACTTGTTCTACACGAATAGAGTACAGTAAGACGCAGGCATATAGTACTTCAAAATAAAAAATGAGCTCATAGACCTTACCACATTCTTGGTTTGGGACCAGTACAGAGCAAGGCATTCCCAGTCATCGTCCTGTAAATGTGTCTCAGGAGAACATAAGGGAATTTGATGAGTTTCTTTGCCAGTGAAGTACGTTTTATTCAGGTAATTCCAATACTGCCACCAAGCATTCTTGAAGATAGCAGAGGTATTAGCACAGGTTACCTCATCCTGAGTTTCCAAATCGGTCCTTATCTATAGAGAAAAATGGGAACATTTGTTGTATTATAACCAGCATGGAGGTAGAATGTATGGGACAAAGCAAAGTAATTGCCATGAATAACATTACTTACACATAACTCCTGGACGAACACCTGCAACTGGCATTTTCCTTCATCTTCAGTATAATATTTCCATGATGGGAAGACACACACATAGGATTTAACAACATCAAATGCGATAGATACTAAACTATGAATGGTTGGTTGTGCTTCGTCCACAGGAATAGGTGTACTAACTGGTGGAGTTGGGGTTCGCCGTGGTAGTACTGGCGCTTTGGGCACTGGAGCTGCCTTACTAACTGCTCTTGTTTGGGAGCTCTATGGTGGAGATGGTGCTGTGTCAACTGGAACTGGGTTACTATCTACTGGGGTTGGGGTTAGATTGGGTGAAGCTGGTTCTCTGTCCATCGCAGTAGGGGTACAATCTGTGAGAGTCTGGGTTATGTGTGGTAGGGCTGGTTCTTGTGCATGTACAACCGGGGTGCTATCTCCACCAAGAGGTAGCACTGTTTTATTTGAAGACCGTGTTTTTACTCTGCTAGATACTGCCATCACCCGCTCCAATTCAAATGGCTGATAAACAAGAAACGTAGTTGAATGTACAGACCTTGTATGAGAGACAGATGCAATAGATAGTGTGGAAAATAGAGGGCATGAAATAGTTCACATGCATATTGTTTAACTAAAAAGGATAGCATGACATAATTTCACATATATGATGTCTATCTAAACTGGATAGCATAGCATGACATAATTCAAAGATATGATGACTAACTAAACAGGATGGCATGAGATAATTATATGATGTCTTTAGTAAACAGCTTCGAATGACATAATTCACATACATGTTATCTAAGTAATCAGGATCGCATGATTTAATTCACATATGTGATTTATATACTAAGCAGAGGGCATTCGCATATATGATGTCTGAACTAAGAACATGGTGTTGAATATTGTGTATATGATGTCTAAACTATGCAATGCAGACACCATATGGATGATATGAGCAGTATAACCGTGCCAAGTTAGAACATACACCTCGGTGGTGAAATATGACTGGTCATCTGTCTCTGAATCCATCTCCGAGGAGCTATCGGGACCCAGCAAGAGATCTGCTTTGACAGGTAACATTGTCTGCTCTGAAGACCTTGTTTTCACTCCAGATTTTTCCATCACCCACTCAAATGGCTGATTCATAGGAAGAGTAGTTGAATGTACAAACAAACATTGTCAACAAATGGAAATGTAATGAAGAAAAGGATTGGCAAGATATCATTCAAATATATGATGCCTGCTTAAACAGGATGGCATTGCATATTTCACATATATTATGGCTGTCTAAATGAGATGAGATTGCATAATTCACATATATGATATAGAAACTAAACAGGTGGCATTATAGAACATGTCTAAACTAAGCAGATGACATATATGATGTCGAAAGTAGGCACTGCAAGGCAACATATGCATGATATGACCAACATCATCATGCCAAGTTAGAGCAAACACCTCGGGGGGTAAATAGGAGTGGTCAGCTGCGTCTGAATCTGCCTCAAAACAGATATCTTCCTCTAGATTACAATCTGGAGGGGGGGAGGGTTTGCCATTGAACCCACCATGGAGCGATGTCTACATGACATTGTATTGCCACGCAAAACTCTTCTCTTTTCTCTACATGTTCAGCATGACTGTGTACAATATCTGACATGCATACGAAAAAAATATAGTGAGATTATGTAAGGAGAGCATGCAGAAATCTAAAGTGATGGTAACAACCAGTGGATGGATCCAAAAATAATGATAGCAGGCTGATGATAGCTTTAATTTAATAAAAAGACAGATGATGATTGCTTTACTATTTGTTTCCCACCCAAGATGAACAACATATGCATACCCTAGGTGAACCAGATAATAGACAAAGATACTATTCATTGCTGCCTCGATATGTACCCCACCAGTAATTTTAAAACTCAAGTTTGAACATTAGTTTGGACCTGACTTGGAGTCTACGAGGTGAACATGACGATAAAGTAGCAGGTAATATTAAGCAATGCATAACATAAGCAGAAACAAAAGAGTGCGACCTCTCTTGTGGACCCGTGTACTTCTCAGGTTCATCTGCTGAGTCTATGATGGTGATGCAGTTGCGGTGGGTGCCGGCGGCAGGGAAGGAGATCTTAGGCGGCGAAAGACGGTCAGGAGTCGTGATGTCTGGTATGGTGGATGCTTCTATCGATGGAGCAGCTCAGGTGAGGTGGACGACATCGCGGCAGGAGCAGGACAAACCACACAAAGTTTTCTTTGACACCAATCTGTAACTGAAGTAATTCTATAAGGGCTCCTTTGTCTTGCAGGATTCTAAAAACACAGGGATAGGAAAAACACCGGAATAGCATAGGAATGCACGTGGGAAACAGAGCATTTGTAAACACAGGATTTCTGTCAACTTGGGTGTTTGGTTTACAGGAATTGGAAGAGCAGAGGAATGCAAAGAAACATGGCCAAATTAAAGTGAAACCATATGAAAGTGTGTATAGTTAGAATGTTATTCTGCCACTAATGCACTTAGTCTTGTTTTCATGCATAGGATTTTGAAAAGTAGGTCCAGGTGGATGTTTTGCTCCATTCCTTTCAATGAAATGCATGAATAATTGAAAGTAGAGTGCCATAGGAAAATTTCCTATTGCTATGTTTTTCCTTCACTTTTTCCGTTGAACCAAAATAGCCCTGATGGATCGACATGAATGTAGAGTAATAAGTGATGCGACAAGTGTACAACCTCTTTGGAGTAGCCGTGTCGACCTCACCATCATTGGGTTGGTCGCTGAAGAAGTTGCGGCAGAGGTGGCTGTCGAAGGTGTGGACGAAGATCTGAGGTGTCTGTAGACGGCGTCCAGGGTACTGCTCTGTTGTGATGGATGGTTCTGTTGTTGGAGCAGCTCCGGCGAGCCATAAGACGTCGAGGCTAAAGCAGTACAAGACATACATCGTTAATCTCAAGTGGGATTCCAATAGCATCTCCAATAGATGATGTAAAATACATTACCAAAAAGTGATAGATGTCAAATTTACATCACCAAAATACACCTAACTACAACATATGAGGTAAAAACTATTGACTCTGAACTTAACTGTCGAAACTGAAATTTACTGTGGAATCTGAATGTTGCTGTCAAAACTGAATGCACTGGTAGCAGAGAGGCACTTCACATGTAGTTTAGGCCGCTCGAGCACTAGTAGTAGGGAAACAGTGATCTAAATCAGCAGGCGATCGACAGGGAGCAGCAGCGCCTGGAGGAGCAGCGTGAACTAGAGCCAGAGCAACAACTCGTGTAGCTGCAGCAGCCCGTGTACCAGCATCAGCAGTGTGAGCGAGAGCAGAGCAGCAGCACGAGTGAGGGGAAGAGCAGAGCAGCAGCGCGAGCGAGCGAGAGCTGGAGCGGGAGCAGCAGCAGTGCGAGCGAGCGAGCGAGAGCCAGAGCAGCAGCAGCAGATCCGGCTGGTATGGACGCTGCCATCGAGGGAGCCTCGCACTGGGGGAGAGCCGCCATGTAGATGTCGCCGGTGGCGCCGGCTTCGAGGTAGCCGCGCCATGGGGGTGCGAGATCGAGCACCGTCGGCGCCGGGAGGTCGAGTTAAGGAGAAGGTGTAATGCGATGAGTGTACAACCTCTTTGGTGGCGCCGAGTAGGCCTCGACTTCGTCCGAGGAGTCGGTGAGGATGCTGCGGTTCCGGTGGAGCAGGTTAAGGCGGCGCTGTGGGGATGGATCAGCCGCGATAGACAAGGTGATTGTCGGAGCAGCTCCTTGGAGGTGGAGGACAGGGCGGTTGAACCAGCGGGACGACGAGATCGACGACGGATCCTCATCCGGGGAGGTGGATGAGGGACGTTGAGCTGTTGTGGTGGACGATGTCGTCATGGAAGAGGCTCCGGCTAGGCAGTGGTGGGGTGGCGAACGGAGGAGGGTGGGGTTTCGCGGCTGGAGCAGAGAGGTTATGGCGGCCTGGGATTTCGAATGGCGAAAAGGAGGTGATGGGAGGGGGGACCATGACTTAGGGACGCGCTTGTCCAAAATGTAGGGTGTGTTACAAAAGTACCCCCACCGATTTGAACTAACGGCCCATTCGGCCCAGGGTTAGAAGGAGGATTTCGCATGTCGGGATTTGGCAGCTGGACGGAGTTTTCGCGCGCGTTGTAATTTCAGGATAGCAAGGCGTGGGTTGTGAAGGCGTGAGTTTTGGGAGCACGATATCTGAATTTTCGGGATAACAAGGCGCGGGTTGAATTTTAGGGAGAATCCTAACATGTAATAATGTACGTACGAAATCAATTTGCACTTCCCTCAACGAAAAAAATGAAAAAAATAAAACTATTCGCACCACACAAAGAGAGAGTCTTGTCCTGTTTTACTGTACAAATGCTATTCAAAGCTATGAATCCATGTTATGTCCAATTAATTTTTTTCGCTGGCTGTATAATGCATGTAACCTACTCATACAAACATTTTAGTGCATTCCAAATGTCTATACTACCGCTGCAATTCGAACTAAATTTGAATTCATTTCTCTATTTGAATAAGAATCTACAATCATGATTGTTGCCAACTTAAACCATCATTCATATATTATCTTAACAACACACCACATGATTACTATAGAGATAGATATGAACAATGTGTACTATATGAACTCGAATTCAAAATTTTGAATACACTTGATGTTGATTCCAAATAATACTACATTTGATGTACTAACTAGACCTTCATAATCTAAACCATGTTTCATACATACACTGTGTTTATCACACAAAGTATAGTGCCCCGCCCCTTACATTATAACAAGTATTTAGCCATGAGCTGCAAAAGCCACACATTATCACAAATTCAAATAAATGTTCTATATATTATATGTACTATAACATGTTCATAACCACACCATGTGTATCACCATTATATATATTCATGGATGTGTCGGTTTAAAACACTATGATACCTTCTTCAAATATCCGAATCCACTTTTTATAATGAATTATGATCTCTGTTCGTCTTTTACACCCACACAATCCTCTTCTCCTTGTAGCTAGCGCTAACTTTCTCTCGTGCATGCACACGCCCGCCCCCCTCTCACCCTCCCTCAGCGTCCCCTCCATCGCGCATATTCGTTATTTCTCTTTAGGTCGTTCACCCACGGTGTGTGTAGGCCCCCCGGCTCCTTCTTTCCGGCACACACCGGTCGATATACCTCTCTAGACAAGTGTGCCTACCACAAACACACACTTTCCCTCTTCTCTTCTCACTGTCCATGCCCCCCTATGTCCAATACGGTTCCACGCACGTGCACACTCCCGCCCCTCTTTTCATCAATCTCATACTCGCACACTCCTCCCCCCTTGATATAGTAGGCCTCTCGCACCACCTCCTAGCCACATCCCTCTCCTCCTGTCCGTCTCTCTGGGCCTTATTTGCTTCTAACACATGCATGCATGTATACCTACCGATCTCCCTACATATAGCTAGGTCGACTATAAGTCATTTTCCCCATGCACCGATCGACGTACCTCACTAGTTATGTCTCTCCCTTTCTCCGACACACGACGATTGATCTTCCTATGTAGTTACGTTTGCTTACCACAATCATATTGTCCCCCCTCATCATCCTTGCATACCTCCCGACCCGTCTCTCAGACGCACATGCATAGACAGGCAGACATCCCCTCTCTTATTGGTATTGCCGTCGTACCCTCCGTTTGTCTAGCAGGCCTCTCCCACCATTTGTGAGAAGCAACTCCACCACCAACCCTCCGACACTCTACCTTTGTCTCTCTCCCAACCTTATTCCTCTGCTATACATATGCATGGATGCCGATCGATCTCCCTCAATACATAGCTAGGTCTCTCTCCTTCTCCACACATATACCAGTCGATCTACCTCTCTATAGTTAGGTCTCTGCCCCCTCCCCCCCCCCCCCACACACACACCGATAGTCGAACATTATAGGTAGGTATCCATGCCACAGAGACAAACTGCACCTCTGCCCTCTCACATTCCAGTAGGCCAGCCGCCCTGTATCTTTGACATGGGCAAACACAAATTCGATGGCACTCTTTATCGATCGCGTACCCACACACTTCATCCCTGTTTTCAATTCTATCGATATCTCACGCCGATGATCCCTCCACTCTCTTCTCGTGGATCGCTCCCTCTATATATGACATATCCATGACTCTGTTTCACACACATTGCATATGTTACATTTTTTTGTTTGAGATATCATCGATACATTGCCTCTGTTTCGCACAAACCATCTCTCTCACACCCACCCACGTACGTACCTGCACGTAAAGAAGAGGTGCACGCATGACGCATGTACTCACATCTCGTTCCTGGCCACACCCGCGTGGGTATGGTGGAGTTCATTTCTATACGAAAAGGCAGCCCACGTGATAATTTGACGCATGTAGCAGTTGTTTACTCGAAGGAGGGTCGTGTACCACGCGTACACGGAACAAAGTTCGACTTGACGCATTAGTATTAAATAAAGTTATATTCCTCAATGGCACGTACAGAATATAAAATGATTGTCATCGAGAAAAAAGAAATCCGCTCCACTATATACAATGGAGACTGCCTGCCGGGGTTTGTCTCTCGTCACACTATCTCACACAAGGCGGAGGTGGCCTCTCTCTCTCACCATTGGTCACTGATCCGGCCCCATCCCGTCCGCCGGCGGAAAGGGAGGATGTGCATCGTTTCTCCGTTCGACGGCGTCGAGGCAGCACGTCCCGATCTATGGTACCCGCCGTTCTCTCTGACCAAGCTCTGGCGTGGTAGGGACTTCACCACTTGCTCGCTGCCATAGTATGGGCAGATCCCGGCCACCGGCGCCCTCCTAGTTACATCCCGACGACCCTCAGGTACAGCTTCCTCCGGCCTTGCTCCACTGCCCTGTTGGGGAACGTTGCATGGGAAACAAAAATTTTCCTACGCTCACGAAGATCCAATCTAGGAGATGACCATCTATGAGAGGAGAGATTGGATCTACATACCCTTGTAGATCGCTAAGCGGAAGCGTTAAGAAACGCGGTTGATGAAGTCAAACATTTTCGCGATCCAATCACGATCCGTCCCGCGAACTCCCAATCTAGTGCCGAACGGATGGCACCTCCACGTTCAACACACGTACACCTTCACCTCCTCGATCCAGCGAGAGATGGTGAACTAGTAGCTCGAGTCCTCCGGCAGCACGACGGCGTGGTGGCGGTGGTGGTGGAGAAATCTCAGCAGAGCTTCGCTAAGCACTACAGAGAAGAAGATGGCTATGAGGGAGAGGAGGAGCAGCGCCGTGGAACGAATAGATCCGTATGGGTGCGGCTGCCCTCTCTCCACCTCTATATATATAGGGGGAAGGGAGGGGGAGGGGCGCCCCTAGATCCAATCTAGGGGGCGGCGGCCAACAAGGGGAAACCCTAGATGGGTTTTGGCCCCCCACCCCTTAGGAGACTTGGCCCCCAAGGCAAAGGGGTGGGCTACCCTAGGGAGGTGCCCCGCCTCCTTTGGCAACGTGGGAAGGGGGCTTGGGGGCCTACAACCCCTTAGTGGGCTGGTGTGCCCCCTCCCCTTGGCCCATGAGGCCCCGCAACACTTGCCGGGGCCCACCAAAACCCCTTTCGGTCATGCTGGTCATCACCCGGTACCCCCGGAACAATTCTGGACTCCAATACCCTTCGTCCAATATATCAATCTTCACCTCCGGACCATTCTGGAGTTCTTCGTCATGTCCGGGATCTCATCCAGGACTCCGAACAACCTTCGGTAACAACCATAATGACTCAATTATACTTATATCATCACCAAATGTTAAGTGTCTAGACCTTGCGGGTTCGAGAACTATGCAGACATGACCGAGACACCTCTACAGTCAATAACCAATAGCGGGACCTGGATGCCCATATTGGTTCCTACATATTCTCCGAAGATCTTATCGGTCGAACCTTGATGTCAAGGATTCAGCTAATCCCGTATGCAGTTCCCTTTGTCTATCGGTATGTTACTTGCCCGAGATTCGATCGTCGGTATCTCCACACCTAGTTCAATCTCGTTATCGGCAAGTCTCTTTACTTGTTCCGTAATAAAAGATCCCATGACTAACTCCTTAGTCACATTACTTGCAGGCTTCTTGTGATGTTGGATTACCGAGAGGGCCCAGAGATACCTCTCCGTCACACGGAGTGACAAATCCTAGTCTTGATCCATGCCAACTCAACAGACACCCTCAGAGATACCTGTAGAGCACCTTTATAGTCACCCATTTACGTTGCGACGTTTGGTACACACAAGGTACTCCTCCCGTGCCAGTGAGTTGCATGATCTCATGGTCATAGGAACATATACTTGACATGCAGAAAACGATAGCAATAAACTTGACACGATCATATGCTACGTTTATAGTTTGGGTCTTGTCCATCACATCATTCTCCTAATGATGTGATCCCATTAGCAAATGACAACTCATGTCCATGGCTAGGAAACCATAGCCATCTTTGATCAACGAGCTAGTCCGGTAGAGGCTTACTAGGGACATGTTGTTATCTATGTATCCACACATGAATTTGAGTTTCCAATCAATACAATTCTAGCATGGATAATAAACGATTATCATGAACAGGGAAATGTGATAATAACTAATTTATTATTGCCTCTAGGGCATATTTCCAATAGTCTCCCACTTGCACTGGAGTCAATAATCTAGTTCACATCACCATGTGATTAACACCCAATTAGTTCTGGGGTTTGATCATGTTTTGCTTGTGAGAGAGGTTTTAGTCAACGGGTCTGCAACATTCAGATCTGCATGTACTTCGCAAATTTTTATGTCATGCTGTAGAAACTGCTACCATGCTCCACTTGGAGCTATTCCAAATGGCTGCTCCACTATACATATCCGGTTTACTACTCAGAGTCATCTGGATTGGTGTTAAAGCTTGCATCGACGTAACCCTTTACGGCGAACTCTTTATCACCTCCATAACCGAGAAACTCTACTCAGATTCATCCGGATTAGTGTTAAAGCTTGCATCGACATAACCCTTTACGCCGAATTCTTTATCACCTCCATAACCGAGAAACATTTCCTTATTCCTCTAAGGATAATTTTGACCGCTATCCAGCGATTCACTCCTAGATCACTCTTGTACTCCCTTGCCAGACACGTGGCAAGGCACACATCAGGTGCGGTACACAGCATGACATATCGTATAGAGCCTATGGCTAAGGCATATGGGACGACCTTCGTCCTTTCTCTTTCTTCTGTCGTGGTCGAGCTTTGAGTCTTACTCAACTTCACACCTTACAACTCAGGCAAGAACTCCTTCTTTGACTGATTCAGTTTGAACTCCTTCAAAATCATGTCAAGGTATGTGCTCTATGAAAGTCTTATCAGGTGTCTTGATCTATCTCTATAGATCTTGATGCCCAATATGTAAGCAGCTTTACCCATGTCTTCCTTTGAAAAACTTCTTTCAAACAACCCTTTATGCTTTCCAGAAATTCTAATCATTCCCGATCAATAATATGTCATCCACATATACTTATCAGAAATGTTATAGTGCTCCCACTCACTTTCTTGCAAATACAAGTTTCTTGCAAACTTTGTATAAACCCAAAAGCTTTGATCACCTCATCAAGCGTATGTTCCAACTCCGAGATGCTTGCTCCAGTCCGTAGAAGGATCGCTGGAGCTTGCATACCTTTTAGCATCCTTAGGATCGACAAAGCCTTCTGGTTGTATCACATACAACCTTTCCTCACGGAAACTGTCAAGGAAACTTTGTTTTGACATCCATCTGCCAGATTTCGTAAATGAAAATGCAGCAACTGCTAACATAATTCCAACAGACTTTAGCATCGCTATGAGTGAGAAAGTCTCATCATAGTCAACTCCTTGAACTTGTCAGAAACTTCTTTGCGATAAGTCGAGCTTCATAAATGGTGACATTACCATCAGCGTCTGTCTTCTTCTTAAAGATCCATTTATTCTCAATGGCTCGCCGATCATCGGGCAAGTCCACCAAAGTCCATACTTTGTTCTCATACATGGATCCTATCTCGGATTTCATGGCTCCTAGCCATTTGTTGGAATCCGGGCCCACCATCGCTTCTCCATAGCTCGTAGGTTCATCGTTGTCCAACAACATGACCTTTAAGACAGGGTTACCGTACCACTCAGAAGTTGTACGCCCCCTTTTCGACCTACGAGGTTCGACAGTAACTTGATCTGAAGCTTCATGATCATCATCATTAGCTTCCTCTTCAACAGATGTAGGTGCCACAAAAACATCTTTCTGTGCTGCGCTACTCTCTGGTTGAAGTAAAGGTTCAACAACCTTATCAAGTTCTATCTTCCTCCCACTCAATTCTTTCAAGAGAAACTCTTTCTTGAGATAGGACCCGTTCATAGCGACAAACACTTTGCCCTCGGATCTGAGATAGAAGGTATGCCCAATCGTCTCCTTTGGGTATCCTATGAAGATCCATTTATCCGCTTTGGGTTCGAGCTTATCAGGCTGAAGCCTTTTCACATAAGCGTCGCAGCCCCAAACCTTAAGAAATGACAACTTAGGTTTCTTACCAAACCATAATTCATACGATGTCGTCTCAACGGATTTAGATGGTGCCCTTGCTACTTCTTGAGCTTGCGTTGGTTTTTCCCTTGAAGAGGAAAGGGTGATGCAACAAAGTAGAGATAAGTATTTCCCTCAGTTAGAGAACCAAGGTATCAGTCCAGTAGGAGACAATGCACAAATCACCAATACCTGCACAAACAATCAAACACTTGCACCCAACGTGATAAAGGGATTGTCAATCCCTTCACGGTCACTTGCAAAAGTGAGATCTCATAGAGAAGGATAAAACTAAACAAAAGATAAAGTAAATATTTTTAGATTTTTTGGTTTATAGATTTGAAAATAAAAGATTGCAAAATAGTAGATCCGAAAGTAATATGATGGAAAATAGACCCGGGGGCCATAGGTTTCACTAGAGGCTTCTCTCAAGATAGCAAATAATACGGTGTGTGAACAAATTACTGTCGAGCAATTGATAGAAAAGCGCAAAGTTATGACGATATCCAAGGCAATGATTATGAAATATAGGCATCACGTCCGTGTCAAGTAGACCGACTCCTGCCTGCATCTAGAGTATTAAGTTCATGAAGAATAGAGTAACGCTTTAAGTAAGATGACATGATGT
Organism: Thinopyrum elongatum; assembly: GCA_011799875.1. NCBI lineage: Eukaryota > Viridiplantae > Streptophyta > Magnoliopsida > Poales > Poaceae > Thinopyrum > Thinopyrum elongatum. The sequence continues at coordinate 212,380,178 of CM022301.1, read as the reverse complement.
AGAGGAATAAACTCAAGCAATATGATGTAAACCCCATCTTTTTATCCTCGATGGCAACAATACAATACATGCATCCCTGCCCCTACTGTCAATGGGAGAGGACACTGCAAGATTGAACCCAAAGCCAAGCACTTCTCCCATTGCAAGAGAAACCAATCTAGTAGGCCAAACCAAACCGATAGTTCAAAGAGAATTACAAGGATATCAAATCATGCATAAAAGAATTCAGAGAAGATTCAAATAATATTCATAGATAAGCTGATCATAAATCCACAATTCATCGGATCTCGACAAACACACTGCAAAAGAAGATTACATCGGATAGATCTCCAAGAACATCAAGGAGAACGTTGTATTGAGAATCAAAGAGAGAGAAGAAGCCATCTAGCTACTAGCTATGGACCCGTAGGTCTGAGGTAAACTACTCACGCTTCATCGGAAGGGCAATAGAGTTGATGTAGAAGCCCTCCGTGATCGAATCCCCCTCCGGCAGGATGTCGGAAAAGGCCCCAAGATGAGATCTCACGAGAACAGAAGGTTGCGGCGGTGGAAAAGTGTTTTTCGTGGATGCTTCTGGTGGTTTGGGAATATATGTGAATATATAGGAGGAAGATCTAGGTCAGGGGTCACCGAGGGGCCCACAAGGTAGGGGGGCACGCCCTACCCACCTGGGCGCGCCCTCCCCCCTTGTGGCCGCCTCGTGACTCTTCTGACTTGCACTCCAAGTCTCCTGGGTGTCTTCTGGTCCAACAAAAATCATCGCGAAGGTTTTATTCCGTTTGGTATTCCTTTTCTGCGAAGCTCAAAAACAAGGAAAAAACAGAAACTGGCACTGGGCTCTAGGTTAATAAGTTAGTCCCAAAAATAATATAAAATAGCATATTAACGCATATAAAACATCCAAAACAGATAATATAATAGCATGGAACAATCAAAAATAGATACGTTGGAGATGTATCAAGCATCCCCAAGCTTAATTCCTGCTCGTCCTCGAGTAGGTAAATGATAAAAACTGAATTTTTGATGTGGAATGCTACCTAACATATGTATCCATGTAATTTTCTTTATTGTGGCATGAATGTTGAGATCCATAAGATTCAAAACAAAAGTTTAATATTGACATAAAAACAATAATACTTCAAGCATACTAACAAGGCAATTATGTCTTCTCAAAATAACATGGCCAAAGAAAGTTTATCCCTACAAAATCAGATAGTCTGGCTATGCTCCATCTTCATCACACAAAGTATTCAAATCATGCACAACCCCGATGACAAGCCAAACAATTGTTTCATACTTTTGGTGTTCTCAAACCTTTTCAACTTTCACACAATACATGAGCGTGAGCCATGGACATAGCACTATAGGTGGAATAGAATATGGTGGTTGTGGAGAAGACAAAAAGAGGGAGATAGTCTCACATCAACTAGGCATATTAACGGGCTATGGAGATGCCCATCAATAGATATCAATGTGAGTGAGTAGGGATTGCCATGCAACGGATGCACTAGAGCTATAAGTTTATGAAAGCTCAAAAGAAAACTAAGTGGGTGTGCATCCAACTTGCTTGCTCATGAAGACCTAGGGCAATTTGAGGAAGCCCATCGTTGGAATATACAAGCCAAGTTCTATAATGAAAATTTCCCACTAGCAAATGAAAGTGACAACATAGGAGACTCTCTATCATGAAGATCATGGTGCTACTTTGAAGCACAAGCGTGAAAAAAAAGGATAGCAACATTGCCCCTTCTCTCTTTTTCTCTCATTTTTTTTTGTTTGGCTTCTTGGGCCTCCCTTTTATTTTTTTTCCTCACATGGGACAATGCTCTGATAATGAAGATCATCACACTCTTATTTACTTATAACTCAAAAATTACAACTCGATACTTAGAACAAAAAATATGACTCTATATGAATGCCTATGGCGGTGTACCGGGATGTGCAATGACTCAAGAGTGACATGTATGAAAGAATTATGAAAGGTGGCTTTGCCACAAATACGATGTCAACTACATGATCATGCAAAGCAATATGACAATGATGGAACGTGTCATAATAAAATGGAACGGTGGAAAGTTGCATGGAAATATATCTCGGAATGGCTATGGAAGTGCCATAATAGGTAGGTATGGTGGCTGTTTGAGGAAGGTATATGGTGGGTTTATGGCACCGGCGAAAGTTGCGCGGCACTAGAGAGGCTAGCAAAGGTGGAAGGGTGAGAGTGCGTATAATCCATGGACTCAACATTAGTCATAAAGAACTCACATACTTATTGCAAATATCTATTAGTCATCGAAACAAAGTACTACACGCATGCTCCTAGGGGGATAGATTGGTAGGAAAAGACCATCGCTCGTCCCCGACCGCCACTCATAAAGAAGACAATCAAAAAATACCTCATGCTCCAACTTCGTTACATAACGGTTCACCATACGTGCATGCTACGGGAATCATAAACCTCAACACAAGTATTTCTCCAATTCACAATTACTCACTAGCATGACTCTAATATCACCATCTCTATATCTCAAAACAATCATAAGGAATCAAACTTCTCATAGTATTCAATGCACTTTATATGAAAGTTTTTATTATATCCCTCTTGGATGCCTATCATATTAGGACTAAATTCATAACCAAAGAAAATTACCACGCTGTTTAGAGACTCTCAAAATAATATAAGTGAAGCATGAGATTTCAATAATTTCTACAAAATAAGGCCACCGCCGTGCTCTAAAAAGATATAAGTGAAGCACTAGAGCAAAATTGCCTAGCTCAAAAGATATAAGTGAAGCACATAGAGTATTCTAATAAATCTGGATTCATGTGTGTCCCTCTCAAAAGATGTGTACAGCAAGGATGATTGTGGCAAACTAAAAAACAAAGACTCAAATCATACAAGACGCTCCAAGCAAAACACATATCATGTGGTGAATAAAAATATAGCTTCAAGTAAAGTTACCGATAGACGAAGACGAAAGAGGGGATGCCTTCCAGGGCATTCCCAAGCTTAGGCTTTTGGTTGTCCTTGAATATTACCTTGGGGTGCCTTGGGCATCCCCAAGATTAGTCTCTTGCCACTCCTTATTCCATAGTCCATCAAATCCTTACCCAAAACTTGAAAACTTCACAACACCAAACTCAACAGAAAATCTCATAAGCTCCGTTAGTATAAGAAAATAAATCACCACTTTTGGTACTGTGCTGAACTCATTATTTATTTATATTGGTGTAATATCTACTGTATTCCAACTTCTCCATGGTTCATACCCCCCGATACTACCCATAGATTCATCAAAATAAGCAAACAACACATAGAAAACAGAATCTGTCAAAAACAGAACAGTCTGCGAAGATCTGAATTGTTCTAATACTTATGCAACACCAAAAATTCTGAAAAATCGTACAATATAGAAAATTTGTATATCAATCTTGTGTAAAAAATTCAGGTTTTTGCCGTGCTTCAGTGAATCTAAACAATTCTGTGACTGGACGCAAAATTTTCTGTTTTTCAGCAAGATCAAATCAACTTTCACCGTAAGCCATCCCAAAGGTCTTACATGGCACAAACACTAATTAAAATACAAAAAACACATCTAACCAGAGGCTAGATGAATTATTTATTGAAAAACAGAACCAAAAATCAAAGAACAAAAATAAAATTGGGTTGACTCCCAACAAGCGCTATTGTTTAACGCCCTTAGCTAGGCATAAAAACACATAGATCTAGGTATTGTCATCTTTGGTATGCAATTCATAAGTAGCTCTCATAATAGATTCATATGGCAACTTAATTTTCTTTCTAGGCAAGTATTCCATGCCCTTCCTTAACGGATATTGAAATCTAATGTTTCCTTCTTTCATATCAATAATTGCACCAATCGTTCTAAGGAAAAGTCTACCAAGAATAATAGGACATGTAGGATTGCAATCTATATCAAGAACGATGAAATCTACGGGCACATAATTCCTATTTGCAACAATAAGAACATCATTAATCCTTCCCATAGATTTCTTAATAGTGGAATCTGTAAGATGCAAATTTAAAGAACAATCATCAAATTCACGGAAACCTAGCACATCACATAAAGTTTTTGGAATTGTGGAAACGCTAGCACCCAAATCACACAAAGCATGGCACTCATAATCTTTAATCTTAATCTTAATAGTAGGTTCCCACTCATCATAAAGTTTTCTAGGGATAGAAACTTCCAATTCAAGCTTTTCTTCAAAAGATTTCACCATGGCATCAACGATATGTTTAGTAAAAGCTTTATTTTGATTATAAGCATGAGGAGAATTCAACATGGATTGCAAAAAGGAAATACAATCTATCAAAGAACAATTATCATAATTAAAATCCTTGAAATCCAAAAGAGTGGGTTCATTGCTACTTAAAGTTTCGACCTCTCCAATCCCACTTTTATCAATTTTTGCATCTAGATCTATAAACTCCGAATCATTGGGACGCCTTTTAACCAAAGTTGACTCATCTCCAGTCACATATTTATCTAGATTTATATTGGAAAATAAAGATTCAATAGGAGTCACATCAATCACTTTAAGATCTTCATCATTATTTTCACAAAAACTGGAAGAACACGATTTTACAAACCAATCTCGTTTAGCACGCATCTTAGCGGTTCTTTCTTTGCACTCATCAATGGAGATTCTCATAGCCTTTAGAGATTAATTGATATCATGATTGGGTGGAATAGATCTAATTTTCAAAGAATCAACATCAAGAGAAATTCTATCCACGTTCCTAGCCAAATCATCCATCTTAAGCAATTTTTCTTCAACCAAAGCATTAAAATTCTTTTGCGAACTCATATATTCTTTAACACTATTCTCAAAATCAGAGGGCATCTTATTATAATTTCCATAAGAATTGTTGTAGGAATTACCATAATTATTAGAGGAATTACTAGGAAACGGTCTAGGATTAAAATTGCCTCTATACGCGTTATTACCAAAATTGTTCCTACCAACAAAATACACATCCATAGATTCATTATTATTCTCAATCAAAGTAGAGAAAGGCATATCATTAGGATCAATAGGAGCACTCTTGCTAGCAAATAATTTCATAAGTTCATCCATCTTTCCACTCAAAACATTAATCTCTTCAATCACATGCACTTTTTTACTAGTGGAAGATCTTTCGGTATGCCATTGAGAATAATTAACCATAATATTATCTAGGAGTTTAGTAGCTTCTCCTAGAGTAATTTCCATAAAAGTAACTCCCGCGGCCGAATCTAAAAGATTTCTAGAAGCAAAATTCAATCCGGCATAAAAATTTTGTATGATCATCCATAAATTTAAACCATGAGTAGGGCAATTTCGTATCATCAATTTCATCCTCTCCCAAGATTGTGCAACATATTCATGATCAAGTTGCTTAAAATTCATAATATCGTTCCTAAGGGAGATGATCTTAGCGGGAGGAAAATACTTGGAAATAAAAGCATCTTTACACTTATTCCATGAATCAATACTATTTTTAGGCAAAGATGAAAACCAAGTTTTAGCACGATCTCGAAGTGAAAACGGAAATAGCTTCAATTTAACAATATCATTATCCACATCTTTTTTCTTTTGCATATCACACAACTCAACGAAACTATTCAGATGGGATGCGGCATCTTCACTAGGAAGGCTGGAAAATTGATCTTTCATAACAAGATTCAGCAAAGCGGCATTAATTTCATAAGATTCTGCACTAGTGGCGGGAGCAATCGGAGTACTAATAAAATCATTGTTATTAGTGTTGGAAAAGTCACACAATTTGGCATTCTCTTGAGTCATCGTGACAAAGCAAGCAATCTAACACACGAGCAAACAAAAAGGCAAACAAAAAAGATGAACGGAAGAAGGGCGAATAAAAAGGCAAATCTTTTCGAAAATCATTTTAGAAGTGGGGGAGAGGAAAACGAGAGGCAAATGGCGAATAATGTAATGCAAGAGATGAGAGTTTATGATGGGTACTTGGAATGTCTTGACTTGGCGTAGATCTCCCCGACAACGGCACCAGAAATTCTTCCTGCTACTTCTTGAGCTTGCGTTGGTTTTTTCCCTTGAAGAGGAAAGGGTGATGCAGCAAAGTAGAGATAAGTATTTCCCTCAGTTAGAGAACCAAGGTATCAATCCAGTACGAGACAACGCACAAATCACCAATACCTGCACAAACAATCAAACACTTGCACCCAACGCGATAAAGGGGTTGTCAATCCCTTCACGGTCACTTGCAAAAGTGAGATCTGATAGAGATAGATAAAACTAAACAAAAGATAAAGTAAATATTCTTAGGGTTTTTGGTTTATAGATCTGAAAATAAAAGATTGCAAAATAGTAGATCGGAAAGTAATATGATGGAAAATAGACCCAGGGGCCATAGGTTTCACTAGAGGCTTCTCTCAAGATAGCAAATAATACGGTGGGTGAACAAATTACTGTCGAGCAATTGATAGAAAAGCGCAAAGTTATGATGATATCCAAGGCAATGATTATGAAATATAGGCATCACATCCGTGTCAAGTAGACCGACTCCTGCCTGCATCTACTACTATTACTCCACACATCGACCGACTCCTGCCTGCATCTAGAGTATTAAGTTCATGAAGAATAGAGTAACGCTTTAAGTAAGATGACATGATGTAGAGGAATAAACTCAAGCAATATGATGTAAACCCCATCTTTTTATCCTCGATGGCAACAATACAATACGTGCCTCACTGCCCCTACTGTCACTGGGAGAGGACACCGCAAGATTGAACCCAAAGCCAAGCACTTCTCCCATTGCAAGAAAAACCAATCTAGTTGGCCAAACCAAACCGATAGTTTGAAGAGAATTACAAGGATATCAAATCATGCATAAAAGAATTCAGAGAAGATTCAAATAATATTCATAGATAAGCTGATCATAAATTCACAATTCATCGGATCTCGACAAACACACTGCAAAAGAAGATTACATCGGATAGATCTCCAAGAACATCAAGGAGAATGTTGTATTGAGAATCAAAGAGAGAGAAGAAGCCATCTAGCTACTAGCTATGGACCCATAGGTCTGAGGTAAACTACTCACGCTTCATCGGAAGGGCAATAGAGTTGATGTAGAAGCCCTCCATTATCGAATCCCCCTCCGGCAAGATGCCGGAAAAGGCCCCAAGATGGGATCTCACGGGAACAGAAGGTTGCGGCGGTGGAAAAGTGTTTTTCGTAGATGCTTCTGGTGGTTTGGGAATATATGTGAATATATAGGAGGAAAATCTAGGTCAGGGGGTCACCGAGGGGCCCACAAGACAGGGGGCATGCCCTCCCCCCTTGTGGCCGCCTCGTGGCTCTTCTGACTTGCACACCAAGTCTCCTGGGTGTCTTCTGGTCCAAGAAAAATCATCGCGAAGGTTTTATTCCATTTGGACTCCGTTTGGTATTCCTTTTCTGCGAAGCTCAAAAACAAGGAAAAAAACAGAAACTAGCACTGGGCTCTAGGTTAATAAGTTAGTCCCAAAAATAATATAAAATAGCATATTAATGCATATAAAACATCCAAAAAAGATAATATAATAGCATGGAACAATCAAAAATTATAGATATGTTGGAGACGTATCAAGCATCCCCAAGCTTAATTCCCGCTCGTCCTCGAGTAGGTAAATGATAAAAACATAATTTTTGATGTGGAATGCTACCTAACATATTTATCCATGTAATTTTCTTTATTGTGGCATAAATTTTCAGATCCATAAGATTCAAAACAAAAGTTTAATATTGACATAAAAACAATAATACTTCAAGCATACTAACAAGGCAATTATGTCTTCTCAAAATAACATGGCGAAAGAAAGTTTATCCCTACAAAATCATATAGTCTGGCTATGCTCCATCTTCATCACACAAAGTATTCAAATCATGCACAACCCCGATGAGAAGCCAAACAATTGTTTCATACTTTTGGTGTTCTCAAACCTTTTCAACTTTCACACAATACATGAGCGTGAGCCATGGACATAGCACTATAGGTGGAATAGAATATGGTGGTTGTGGAGAAGACAAAAAGAGGGAGATAGTCTCACATCAACTAGGCATATTAACGGGCTATGGAGATGCCCATCAATAGATATCAATGTGAGTGAGTAGGGATTGCCATGCAACGGATGCACTAGAGCTATAAGTTTATGAAAGCTCAAAAGAAAACTAAGTGGGTGTGCATCCAACTTGCTTGCTCGTGAAGACCTAGGGCAATTTGAGGAAAACCATCATTGGAATATACAAGCCAAGTTCTATAATGAAAATTTCCCACTAGCATATGAAAGTGACAACATAGGAGACTCTCTATCATGAAGATCATGGTGCTACTTTGAAGCACAAGTGTGAAAAAAAAGGATAGCAACATTGCCCCTTCTCTCTTTTTCTCTCATTTTTTTTGTTTGGCTTCTTGGGCCTGCCTTTTATTTTATTTTCCTCACAAGGGACAATGCTCTAATAATGAAGATCATCACACTCTTATTTACTTACAACTCAAAAATTACAACTCGATACTTAGAACAAAAAATATGACTCTATATGAATTCCTCCGGCGGTGTACCGGGATGTGCAATGACTCAAGAGTGACATGTATGAAAGAATTATGAAAGGTGGCTTTGCCACAAATACGATGTCAACTACATGATCATGCAAAGCAATATGACAATGATGGAACGTGTCATAATAAAACGGAACGGTGGAAAGTTGCATGGCAATATATCTCGGAATGGCTATGGAAGTGCCAGAATAGGTAGGTATGGTGGCTGTTTTGAGGAAGGTATATGGTGGGTTTATGGTACCGGCGAAAGTTGCGCGGCACTAGAGAGGCTAGCAAAGGTGGAAGGGTGAGAGTGCGTATAATCCATGGACTCAACATTAGTCATAAAGAACTCACGCAAAGGTGGAAGGGTGAGAGTGCGTATAATCCATGGACTCAACATTAGTCATAAAGAACTCACATACTTATTGCAAAAATCTATTAGTCATCGAAACAAAGTACTACACGCATGCTCCTAGGGGGATAGATTGGTAGCAAAAAAAACATCGCTCGTCCCCGACCGCCACTCATAAGGAAGACAATCAAAAAACACCTCATGCTCCAACTTCGTTACATAACGGTTCACCATACGTGCATGCTACGGGAATCACAAACCTCAACACAAGTATTTCTCCAATTCACAATTACTCACTAGCATGACTCTAATATCACCATCTCTATATCTCAAAACAATTATAAGGAATCAAACTTCTCATAGTATTCAATGCACTTTATATGAAAGTTTTTGTTATATCCCTCTTGGATGCCTATCATATTAGGACTAAATTCATAACCAAAGCAAATTATCACGCTGTTTAGAGACTCACAAAATAATATAAGTGAAGCATGAGAGTTCAATAATTTCTACAAAATAAGGCCACCGCCGTGCTCTAAAAAGATATAAGTGAAGCACTAGAGCAAAATTGCCTAGCTCAAAAGATATAAGTGAAGCACATAGAGTATTCTAATAAATCGCGATTCATGCGTGTCCCTCTCAAAAGGTGTGTACAGCAAGGATGATTGTGTCAAACTAAAAAACAAAGACTCAAGTCATACAAGACGCTCCAAGAAAAACACATATCATGTGGTGAATAAGAATATAGCCTCAAGTAAAGTTACCGATAGACGAAGACGAAAGAGGGGATGCCTTCCGGGGCATCCCCAAGCTTATGCTCTTGGTTTGCCTTGATTATTACCTTGGGGTGCCTTGGTAATCCCCAAGCTTAGGCTCTTGCCACTCCTTATTCCATAGTCCATCAAATCCTTACCAAAAACTTGAAAACTTCACAACACAAAACTCAACAGAAAATCTCATAAGCTCCGTTAGTATAAGAAAATAAATCACCACTTTTGGTACTGTTGTGAACTCATTATTTATTTATATTGGTGTAATATCTACTGTATTACAACTTCTCCATAGTTCATACCCCCCGATACTACCCATAGATTCATCAAAATAAGCAAACAACACATAGAAAACAGAATCTGTCAAAAACAGAACAGTCTGCGAAGATCTGAATTGTTATAATACTTATATAATACCAAAAATCCCAAAAAATATGTAAAACATAGGAAATTTGTATATAAATCTTGTGTAAATAATTCAGGGTATTTCCACGCTCCAGTGAATCTAAACAATTATGTGACTGGATGCAAAAGTTTCTGTTTTTCAGCAAGATCAAATCAACTTTCACCGTAAGCCATCCCAAAGGTCTTACTTGGCACAAACACTAATTAAAACACAAAAACACATATAACCAGAGGCTAGATGAATTATTTATTGAAAAACAGAACCAAAAATCAAAGAACAAAAATAAAATTGGGTTGACTCCCAACAAGCGCTATTGTTTAACGCCCTTAGCTAGGCATAAAAACACATAGATCTAGGTATTGTCATCTTTGGTATGCAATTCATAAGTAGCTCTCATAATAGATTCATATGGAAACTTAATTTTCTTTCTAGTAAAGTGTTCCATGCCCTTCCTTAATGGAAATTGAAATCTAAATGTTTCCTTCTTTCATATCAATAATTGCACCAATCGTTCTAAGGAAAGGTCTACCAAGAATAATAGGACATGTAGGATTGCAATCTATATCAAGAACGATGAAATCTACGGGCACATAATTCTTATTTGCAACAATAAGAACATCATTAATCCTTCCCATAGGTTTCTTAATAGTGGAATCCTCAAGATGCAAATTTAAAGAACAATCATCAAATTCACGGAAACCTAGCACATCACATAAAGTTTTTGGAATTGTGGAAATGCTAGCACCCAAATCACACAAAGCATGGCACTCATAATCTTTAATCTTAATCTTAATAGTAGGTTCCCACTCATCATAAAGTTTTCTAGGGATAGAAACTTCCAATTCAAGCTTTTCTTCAAAAGATTTCATCAAGGCATCAACGATATGTTTAGTAAAAGCTTTGTTTTGATTATAAGCATGAGGAGAATTCAACATCGATTGCAACAAGGAAATACAATCTATCAAAGAACAATTATCATAATTAAAATCCTTGAAATCCAAAAGAATGGGTTCATTGCTACTTAAAGTTTTGACCTCTCCAATCCCAGTTTTATCAATTTTTGCATCTAGATCTATAAACTCCGAATCATTGGGACGCCTTTTAACTAAAGTTGACTCATCTCCAGTCACATATTTATCAAGATTTATATTGGAAAACAAAGATTCAAGAGGAGTCACATCAATCACTTTAAGATCTTCATCATTATTTTCACAAAAACTAGAAGAACACGATTTTACAAACCAATCTCGTTTAGCACGCATCTTAGTGGTTCTTTCTTTGCACTCATCAATGGAGATTCTCATAGCCTTTAGAGATTCATTGATATCATGCTTAGTTGGAATAGATCTAATTTTCAAAGAATCAACATCAAGAGAAATTCTATCCATGTTCCTAGCCAAATCATCCATCTTAAGCAATTTTTCTTCAACCAAAGCATTAAAATTCTTTTGCGAACTCATAAATTCTTTAACACTATTCTCAAAATCAGAGGGCATCTTATTATAATTTCCATAAGAATTGTTGTAGGAATTACCATAATTATTAGAGGAATTACTAGGAAACGGCCTAGGATTAAAATTGCCTCTATACGCGTTATTACCAAAATTGTTCCTACCAACAAAATACACATCCATAGGTTCATTATTATTCTCAATCAAAGTAGACAAAGGCATATCATTAGGATCAATAGGAGCACTCTTGCTAGCAAATAATTTCATAAGTTCATCCATCTTTCCACTCAAAACATTAATCTCTTCAATCGCATGCACTTTTTTACTAGTGGAAGATCTTTTGGTATGCCATTGAGAATAATTAACCATAATATTATCTAGGAGTTTAGTAGCTTCTCCTAGAGTAATTTACATAAAAGTACCTCCCGTGGCCGAATCTAAAAGATTTCTAGAAGCAAAATTCCGGCATAAAAATTTTGTATGATCATCCATAAATTTAAACCATGAGTAGGGCAATTTCGTATCATAAATTTCATCCTCTCCCAAGATTGTGCAACATATTCATGATCAAGTTGCTTAAAATTCATAATATCATTCCTAAGGGAGATGATCTTAGCGGGAGGAAAATACTTGGAAATAAAAGCATCTTTACACTTATTCCATGAATCAATACTATTTTTAGGCAAAGATGAAAACCAAGTTTTAGCACGATCTCGAAGTGAAAACGGAAATAGCTTCAATTTAACAATATCATTATCCACATCTTTTTTCTTTTGCATATCACACAACTCAACGAAACTATTCAGATGGGATGCGGCATCTTCACTAGGAAGGCCAGAAAATTGAACTTTCATAACAAGATTCAACAAAGCGGCATTAATTTCATAAGAGTATGCACTAGTGGCGGGAGCAATCGGAGTGCTAATAAAATCATTGTTATTTGTGTTGGAAAAGTCACACAATTTGGTATTCTCTTGAGTCATCATGACAAAGCAAGCAATCTAACACACGAGCAAACAAAAAGGCAAACGAAAAAGATGAACGGAAGAAGGGCGAATAAAAAGGCAAATCTTTTCGAAAATCGTTTTAGAAGTGGGGGAGAGGAAAACGAGAGGCAAATGGCGAATAATGTAATGCAAGAGATGAGAGTTTATGATGGGTACTTGGTATGTCTTGACTTGGCGTAGATCTCCCCAGCAACGGCGCCAGAAATTCTTCCTGCTACTTCTTGAGCTTGTGTTGGTTTTTTCCCTTGAAGAGGAAAGGGTGATGCAGCAAAGTAGAGATAAGTATTTCCCTCAGTTAGAGAACCAAGGTATCAATCCAGTAGGAGACAACACACAAATCACCAATACCCGCACAAACAATCAAACACTTGCACCCAACGCGATAAAGGGGTTGTCAATCCCTTCACGGTCACTTGCAAAAGTGAGATCTGATAGAGATAGATAAAACTAAACAAAAGATAAAGTAAATATTTTTAGGGTTTTTGGTTTATAGATCTGAAAATAAAAGATTGCAAAATAGTAGATCGGAAAGTAATATGATGGAAAATAGACCCGGGGCCATAGGTTTCACTAGAGGCTTCTCTCAAGATAGCAAATAATACGGTGGGTGAACAAATTACTGTCGAGCAATTGATAGAAAAGCGCAAAGTTATGATGATATCCAAGGCAATGATTATGAAATATAGGCATCACATCCGTGTCAAGTAAGCCGACTCCTGCCTGCATCTACTACTATTACTCCACACATCAACTGACTCATGTCTGCATCTAGAGTATTAAGTTCATGAAGAACAGAGTAACGCTTTAAGTAAGATGACATGATGTAGAGGAATAAACTCAAGCAATATGATGTAAACCCCATCTTTTTATCCTCGATGGCAACAATACAATACGCGCCCCGCTGCCCCTATTTTCACTGGGAGAGGACACCGCCAGATTGAACCCAAAGCCAAGCACTTCTCCCATTGCAAGAAAAACCAATCTAGTTGGCCAAACCAAACCGATAGTTCGAAGAGAATTACAAGGATATCAAATCATGCATGAAAGAATTCAGAGAAGATTCAAATAATATTCATAGATAAGTTGATCATAAATCCACAATTCATCGGATCTCGACAAACACACTGCAAAAGAAGATTACATCGGATAGATCTCCAAGAACATCAAGAAGAATTTTGTATTGAGAATCAAAGAGAGAGAAGAAGCCATCTAGCTACTAGCTATGGACCCGTAGGTCTGAGGTAAACTACTCACGCTTTATCGGAAGGGCAATTGAGTTGATGTAGAAGCCCTCCGTGATCGAATCCCCCTCTGGCAGGATGCCGAAAAAGGCCCCAAGATGGGATCTCACAGGAACAGAAGGTTGCGGCGGTGGAAAAGTGTTTTTCTTGGATGCTTCTCGTTGTTTGGGAATATATGTGAATATATAGGAGGAAGATCTAGGTCAGGGGGTCACCGAGGGTCCCACAAGGTAAGAGGCGCGCCCTCCCCCCTGGGCGCGCCCTCCCCCCTTGTGGCCGCCTCATGGCTCTTCTGACTTGCACTCCAATTCTCCTGGGTGTCTTCTGGTCCAATAAAAATCATCGCAAAGGTTTTATTCCGTTTGGACTCTGTTTGGTATTCCTTTTCTGCGAAGCTCAAAAACAAGGAAAAAATAGAAACTGGCACTGGGCTCTAGGTTAATAAGTTAGTCCCAAAAATAATATAAAATAGCATATTAATGCATATAAAATATCCAAAACAGATAATATAATAGCATGGAACAATAAAAAATTATAGATACGTTGGAGACGTATCAGCCCTATTTAAAGTGAATGTAGTTGTATCTAATGCATAACCCCAAAACGATAGTGATATATCGGCAAGAGACATCATAGAACGCTCCATATCCAATAAGGTACGATTACGACGTTCGGACACACCATTACGCTGCGGTGTTCCCGGCGGCGTTAGTTGTGAAACAATTCCACATTCTCTTAAGTGATTGCCAAACTCATAACTCAGATACTCTCCCCTTTGATCATATCGTAGGAATTTGATCTTCTTGTTACGATGATTCTCAACTTCACTTTGAAATTGCTTGAACTTTTCAGACGTTTCAGACTTATGCTTCATCAAGTAAATATACCCATATCTACTCAAATCATCGGTGAAGGTGAGAAAGTAACGATATCCACCACGCGCGTCAACACTCATCAGGCCGCACACATCAGTATGTATGATTTCCAATAAGTCAATTGCCCGTTCCATTGTTCCAGAAAATGGGGTTTTAGTCATCTTGCCCATGAGGCATGGTTCGCATGTGTCAAGTGATTCAAAATCAAGTGACTCCAAAAGTCCATCAGCATGGAGTTTCTTCATGCGCTTTACACCGACATGACCTAAGCGGCAGCGCCACAAGAAAGTGGTATTATCATTATCAACTCTACATCTTTTGGCCTCAACGTTATGAACATGTGTATCACTACGATCGAGATTCAATAAACCATTCACCTTGGGTGCATGGCCATAGAAGGTATTATTCATGTAAACAGAATAACCATTATTCTTTGACTTAAATGAATAACCGTATTGCAATAATCACGAACTAATCATGTTCATGCTCAACTTAGACACCAAATAAAATTTATCTAGGTTCAACACTAATCTCGAAGGTAGAGGGAGCGTGCGATGGTGATCACAATCTTGGAAACACTTCCAACACACATCGTCACCTCGCCCTTAGCTAGTCTCCGTTTATTCCGTAGCTTTTGTTTTGAGTTACCAATATTAGCAACTGAACCGGTATCTAATACCCAGGTGCTACTAGGAGTACTAGTAAGGTACACATCAATAACACGTATATCAAATATACTATTGTTGAAGTTGCCAGCCTTCTTATCTATTTGGGTAGTTCCGCTACCAGTGACCGTTCCCCTTACAATAGAAGCACTTAGTCTCGGGTTTAGGTTCAACCTTGGGTTTCTTCACTGGAGCAGCAACTGGCTTGCCATTCATGAAGTTTCCCTTCTTGCCCTTGCCCTTCTTGAAACCAGTGGTCTTGTTAACGATCAACACTTGATACTCCTTCTTGATTTCTACCTTCGCGGCCTTAAGCACTGCGAATAGCTCCGGGATCATCTCCATCCCTTGCATGTTATAGTTCATCACGAGGCTCTAGTAGCTTGGTGATAGTGACTGGAGAACTCTGTCAATCACTATCTTATCTGGAAGATTAACTCCCACTTGATTCAAGCGATTGTAGCACTCAAACATTCTGAGCACATGCTCACTGGCTGAGCTATTCTCCTCCATCTTGTAGGCAAAGAACTTGTCAGAGGTCTCATACCTCTCAACACGGGCATTAGCCTGAAATACCAATTTCAGCTCTTGGAACATCTCATATGTTCCATGGCGTTCAAAATGTCTTTGAAGCCCCGATTGTGAGCCATAAAGCATGGCGCACTAAACTATGAAGTAGTCATCAGAACGTGTCTGCCAGATGTTCACAACATCCACAGACAACCCTAGAGGGGTTGGCACACCGAGCGGTGCATCAAGGACATAAGCCTTCTATGTAGTTGTGAGGACAATCCTCAGACTACGGACCTAGTCCGCATAATTGCTTACAATATCTTTAAACTTAGTCTTTCTCTAGGAACGTATTAAAACCGGGAGCTATAGCGTGAGCTATTGATCTACAACATAAATTTGCAAAAGTAACATAGACTATCGTTCATGATAAATGAGTTCAATTAATCATATTACCTAAGAACTCCCACTCAAATCAACATCCCTCCGGTTGTCCGAGTGTAACATGATCCAAATTCACCAACCCAAGTCCGATCATCACGTGAGATGAGGTGGTTTCAATGGTGAACATCTCCATGTTTATCATATCTACTATATGGCTCATGTTCGACCTTTTGGTCTCTTGTGTTCCGAGTCCATGTCTGTACATGCTAGGCTCGTCAAGTTTAACCCAAGTGTTCCACATGTGCAACACTAGCTTGCACCGTTGTATCTGAACGTAGAGTCTATCACACCCGATCATCACGTGGTGCTTCGAAACGATGAACTTTCGCAACGGTGCACACTTGGGGAGAACACAATTTTATCTTGAAATTTTAGTGAGTGATCACCTTATAATGCTATTGTCGTCCTAAGCAAAATAAGATGCATAAAAGGATTAACATTACATGAAAATCATAAGTGACATGATATGGCCATCAACTCATGCTTTTGATCTCCATCTCCAAAGCACCGGCATGACACCATGATCTCCATCATCGTGTCGCCATCGGGGTTGTCACGCCAACCATGCTTTATGCAACAAAGTCACATGTCTGTCGATGGAACCAGTCTCATGTACGTGGACATGTAAAGTTGGTCCTGGCCGCTTCATCCCACAATACCGCTGAATCAAGAAAAGACCAAGGAAGGAAGCAATCTGAATATCAACGCCCACAAATCCTTTGTGTTCTACTCGTGATGTCATCTACGCATAGACCTAGCTCATGAATCCACTGTTGGGGAACGTTGCATGGGAAACAAAAAATTTCCTATGCTCACCAAGATCCAATCTGGGAGATGACCATCTACGAGAGGAGAGATTGGATCTACATACCCTTGTAGATCGCTAAGCGGAAGCATTAAGAAACATGGTTGATGTAGTCGAACGTCTTCGCGATCCAATCACGATCCGTCCCGCGAACTCCCGATCTAGTGCTGAACGGACGGCACCTCCGCGTTCAACACACGTACGGCTTGATGACACCTTCACCTGCTCGATCCAGCGAGAGATGGTGAAATAGTCGCTCGAGTCCTCTGGCAGCACGACGGCGTGGTGGCGGTGGTGGTGGAGAAATCTCAGCAGAGCTTCGCTAAGCACTACGGAGAAGATGGATATGAGGGAGAGGAGGAGCAGCGCCGTGGCACGAATAGATCTGTATGGTTGCGGCTGCCCTCTCTCCACCTCTCTATATATAGGGGGAAGGGAGGAGGAGGGGGCGCCCCTAGATCCAATCTAGGGGGCGGTGGCCAACAAGGGGAAACCCTAGATGGGTTTTGGACCCCCGACCCCTTAGGAGACTTGGCCCCCAAGGCAAAGGGGTGGGCTACCCTAGGGAGGCGCCCCACCTCCTCT
This sequence comes from Thinopyrum elongatum, assembly GCA_011799875.1. NCBI lineage: Eukaryota > Viridiplantae > Streptophyta > Magnoliopsida > Poales > Poaceae > Thinopyrum > Thinopyrum elongatum. Next base: position 212,362,498 of record CM022301.1, on the reverse strand, counting down.
GGCAACGTGGGAAGGGGGCTTGGGGGGCGCACAGCCCCATAGTGGGCTGGTGTGCTCCCTCTCCTGGGCCCATGAGGCCCCCCCAACACTTGCCGGGGCCCCCCAAAACCCCTTTCGGTCATGCTGGTCATCACCCGGTACCCCCAGAACAATTCTGGACTCCAATACCCTTCGTCCAATATATCAATCTTCACCTCCGGACCATTCCGGAGTTCCTCGTCATGTTCGGGATCTTATCCGGGACTCCGAACAACCTTCGGTAACCACCATAATGACTCAACTATACTTATATCGTCACCAAACATTAAGTGCCTAGACCCAGCGGGTTCGAGAACTATGCAGACATGACCGAGACACCTCTACGGTCAATAACCAATAGCGAGACCTAGATGCCCATATTGGTTCCTACATATTCTATGAAGATCTTATCGGTCGAACCTCGATGTCAAGGATTCAGCTAATCCCGTATGCAGTTCCCTTTGTCTATCGGTATGTTACTTGCCCAAGATTCGATCGTCGGTATCTCCATACCTAGTTCAATCTCGTTACCGACAAGTCTCTTTACTCGTTCCATAATACAAGATCCCGTGACTAACTCCTTAATCACATTACTTGCAAGCTTCTTGTGATGTTGTATTACTGAGAGGGCCCAGAGATACCTCTCCGTCACACGGAGTGACAAATCCCAGTCTTGATCCATGCCAACTCAACAGAAACCCTTGGAGATACCTGTAGAGCACCTTTATAGTCACCCAATTACGTTGCGATGTTTGGTACACACAAGGTACTCCTCCGGTGCCTGTGAGTTGCATGATCTCATGGTCATAGGAACATATACTTGACATGCAGAAAACGATAGCAATAAACTTGACACGATCATATGCTACGTTTATAGTTTGGGTCTTGTCCATCACATCATTCTCCTAATGATGTGATCCCGTTATCAAATGATAACTCATGTCCATGGCTAGGAAACCATAGCCATCTTTGATCAACGAGCTAGTCCGGTAGAGGCTTACTAGGGACATGTTGTTGTCTATGTATCCACACATGTATTTGAGTTTCCGATCAATACAATTCTAGCATGGATAATAAATGATTATCATGAATAGGGAAATATGATAATAACTAATTTATTATTACCTCTAGGGCATATTTCCAACATGCCCATCTTCCCATGTTGCTGCATGTGGATCTTCCTTAGTTCTTTGCCCAAAACGTAGCTCGGTCGGCGTACTTTCTATGTTGCAATCTCGTCCTCACATTGTTTTACATAAACAACCGTGCTGCTATCTTCCCTTAGGATAAGGAATGTGCTTATTTTTTTGTCGGCGTATGTGTCATCAACTGTTATTGGCCAATAATTGTTTCCTTTCTACCTCTTTTTTGCAAGCAGGGCTACCTATTTCACCTCATTGCTATTGCAACTTTTGGGAACTGCACAAATCACTTTTTTCTTAAGAGTGTCTTGTGCAGTTCTACTAAAATGCCACACGGACTCTCTACATTTCAGTGCGACTTCACAAAGGGAGATTGGTTTTGCTATCCTCCTCATCCAACTCCGAGCCTAATCTTCTCCAACAAGTGGTTAGTTTTATTAGAGATTGCAAAGGTGACCGGCCTCTACTTGTGTGTGTATGTTTCATCAACTACTACTGGTGCTACTATTAATGTAATCACACTTGTTCAATATCTTTGCAAACACGGATGCTCAGCTCGATTTTAGTGGACCTACACAAAATGATCGGATGGTCCATGTCCACCATAGAATCCTTTCTTGGCTAACATGTCTTGTTCAGTTCCACAGAGCTGCATGAAACTAGCTGCCAACAAATGAACGCCGGGAAATGGAGCCATGCCTATGGACATCATCCTTCAATTTTTTATTTTTCTTTATTTGTACACATTCTCGCAACTTCGTATTCAGTTGTGATGTAAATATTGACGCTGATCTGCGAATCATTGAGATGCATTAGCATGCATGTTAGTTTCATTTGTATTTGATGGAATGTTGTAACGAGACAACTTTGGAGGCAAGAGGACACATGACACCAAAGTTGAAAGCTTCATAGCATTACAGGACAATTTCATTATGCTGGAAAATTATGTGTACATATAAACATATCCCGGAAGCTTGATAGCAATGCCACAAACCATTCAAACTTCCTTTTGCCCACATGTGGGATAGCCAGAATCCGGGTCCACGTGCCATGCACCAATATTGAGTGCACAACCACTGGCGAGATTCACCCCGCTCGTTGCGCCGCAATAATAATGACTAATGAGCGGTCAAATCACAGAGACCTTTCCCGCAGTACTAGTAAAAGTTGCTCGGGCGAAGCAACCATCATTTCACTCTTCGTTGAATGCGCACGTACTCCAATATTCCAAGAGTAAGTTGCTCTGACAAAGCAACCATAAGTACACTGTGCCAATGGTTGGTGAGATTTGTTAATTGAGCCCTGTATAAGGGCTTTTTTGATTCAAAGGATTCTCAAAGGAATTTTGGAGGATTCTAATCCTTAGGAATTTTTCCTATGTGTGTTGTTTGATTCGTAGGATTGTAAACCAGAAGGGGGGGGGAGAAGAGAAGCGGGCGATATTTTGTGAGAGAGGAAGGACAATCATACGCGGTGGTTTTTTAGAGCTCAAGGGGAAATTCGGATTCCCCTACAATCTTGGTCATTTACTATCGCACACGCTTCATTTCCGTCGCCTCTGGAAACTGTGTGCGCTCACCTGACCGGGGTTGCGTTGTGATTGGTCGGAACCCCAGGCACGTGGATCGCGCGTGTGCACCGTAGGATGCACCGCGATCAAACGGCAATCCACGTCCTTCTCATCACACTCGTGTAGCTGTAGCTGGGTTTTTTATGTACTCCCTCCATATTTATTTACTCTGCATATTAGCTTTGGTCAAAGTCAAACTTTGTAAACTTTGACAAAGTTTTTATAGAAAAAAATATTAACATATACAATAACAAATGAATACCATTAGATTCATTATTGAATACACTTTCCCATCATATAGATATGCTATTGTAAATGTTCATTTTTTTTCTATAAACTTGGTCAAACTTTATAAAGTTTGACTTCAGTCAAATCTAATATGCAGAGTAAATAAAAATAGAGGGAGTATCTGGGCTAATAAATGTCTAGAGAATGCACGAAAAAGTGCCAAATTTGAGCAAGGTGCTTCCTCCGTCGAGGTGCATAAGTCACCTTACGAGAAACTGGACCCACTCACGGCACGCCTGTCGTGTTTGGTCCGCCGGTCAGAGCGCTTCCTATTGTCATATCACTATTATTTTTAGATTTATAACATGTGGGACCGAGTGTGAGCGAACCGACCTCAATCGATAGCAAAATCGCCTGCCGAACGCACTTTGAGAGAGACGAGGAGCAAGAAGCAATACAGGCTGGTCATGTCATGCAAGAAAATGGTTGGTCTCATGTTTAAAACTTGTTGTACTATAGTAGTGGTAGATGTGGTGTAGACGTAGATGCAGATGTAGATGTACATGTAGAGATGTAGAGATAAGTGAGACTCACCAACGTAGGTCGAGTACGTGCACGAATCACCCGCAAAAAAAGGAGTACGTGCACGAAGAGAAGAATTACACGCATGGACGCACGTACTCTGTGCCTCATTCCCTAACACACACGTGCGGATACACGGTGGAGCTCATTTCTGGATGAAGAGGCAACTCACGTGATAATTTGACGCGTGTAGTAGTTGTTCACTTAGTGGAGGGTCGGAAACCACACGTGAACGAATCAAAGTTCGACCATGACGCGGTGGCGTGTTTGTTTTTAATTTTTTTCTTCAATGGCACGTACGTAGTTTTTTTTCTTGAATGGCACGTGAATCATGCATGCACTCAATGACAGAGCACGGGATGGGATGGTAGCCATGGACATGGTCGGCCCTTTTTGGAGACTACTACACTAGTACTTTGATGTACGTTTAAAAAAATTACTACTTTGATGTGTCTTGTCAACTTGCAGAACGATGAGAAGCTTGCTTACTACACCCTCTACATAGCCCACACTTATTGTACTAGCAGTTGGAGTATGGGAGCACCTGATATTTCCCTGTCCGGACCGATCCCAAGCTGGCTTCTCACCTTCCTGGCCCACCAAAAACCCCTCCCCCCTCCCGCGCGCGCTTCCCGCCCAGCGCCAGCTGATCCCGCCGCTCCACATTGATGGCAAGTCAGGGCGACGCGACCTCTCACTGCGTCCGCCGTTGAAGCGGCATGCCGGCCGAGGGCGCCGCCCGCTGCACGCCCGGCATTTTAGACTACTCACAGTGTAGTAAGAGGAGACAATAAGGTGACATAAGCAGGCTATAAGGATTTAAATATAGTATTTGTGCTTAGTTGAAGGAGGGAGAAGAGGAGAGAGAAGAGAGAAGAGAAGCTGGTTGTAAACTTGTAGCCGGTTGTAGCACGAGCTCCAACATACTTTGTGAGACAAAAGGTGGGGTCATGTATTAATGATATATTATACTGAAGGGACTAACTATTGTACTAGCAGGCTATTAGGTTGGCTCTAGTTGATGTGTCAACTTCATACAGCCGGATGTTGGCTATACTATTAACATGCTCTTAGAGCATGGTGTGGTGTGAGTGGGACTAAAGTTTAGTCCCATACTGCTAGGTGAGTGTGAGTTGCACCACTTTATAATATGATCTATTCTAGCATTTTCATGAGCATGATAATAGGAAACCTACACGCGCGCTCTTCGGGAATGAGCCTGTCCAAGGACAAAAGCTATGCACGTGGTCTATATTTTTGTTGGTCGGAAAATTTATTAAGTCATTAATTAATAATTAACGGACGCCTTAATTACTCAGCTGTTTCCGATTCTTTTGGATACTGGGGCTATTATTGACTTGGACGTGGGGTTTGGGCCAAAGGCCTACTATTATACTTGCTCTTACTCGCATGACCGACCTGACAGGCTCTACCGTAGTCGCCGCTGTATCATATGGTTTCGCACCGTTCTAGATCACAGTGCCGCCACGCAAGTCTTCTCCATCCCTCCTTCTGGCGTGCACAGCGAGAAGGGACAGCAGTCCTCTGGAACCCGACCTTTTGTGATCATGTACGGGAGAGGGGCGATCAGGTTTTTGGGGAGCACACTCGTGCGACTGCTGCCAGCGACGACTTCCTCAACGACAACCTTCTTCCCCAACCTCGGTAACCTCTTCATAAACAACATGAGTGACAAAATCAACCACAGCGGTTCTGCTCCCGCTGCACAGTATGTGATTCTGTTCTCCTGGTTTAGTCTGCATCATTACTTTGATCTTTGCAATTGTCGTCATGATCTATTTACTGTTGATTCAGATTAAATCTCATAGTAAATTGCTCATATATTTAACAATCCAATCCAAAAACCTGATCATAGGCAATTTACTCCAAGTGGTTTTGCTGCGCTTTTGAAGCCGCCTACCTTTAAGGGGGTGCAATATAAAAGGTGGCGCACGAGAGCAGTATACTGGTTTCAGATCATCTACTGCTATGACGCCACTAAGGGCAAGCCTGAGGGCGATATTAATCCTGCACAGTAGGAAGCTCTTGAGAACATGGATACCCTCTTCAAAGCCGCCCTTCTGAGTGTTCTTGACGATTCCATTGTGGATTCATATATGTTGTTTGATAGCGGCAAAGACATGTGGGCTGCGCTCGAGGCCACGTTTGGGGCCTCGGGCGCTGGTGATACGTCTCCAACGTATCTATAATTTTTCCTTGTTCCATGCTGTTATATTATCATTCTAGGATGTTTTACAATCATTTTATAGCAACTTTATATCATTTTGTGGGACTAACCTATTGACATAGTGCCTAGTGCCAGTTGCTGTTTTTGCTTGTTTTTTACTTCGCAGAAAATCAATACCAAACGGAGTCCAAACGCAGCGAAACTTTTTGGAGAATTTTTTTGGACCAGAAGACACACGATGGGCCAAGGAAGTACCAGAGGGGGGCTCCGAGGGGAGCACAATCCACCTGGGTGCGCCTGGGGGCCCAGGCGCACCCTGGTGGGTTGTGCCCACCTCGGCCGCCTCCCGCACCGCCTCTTTGCTCTATAAATACCCCAAAAATCCAAAAACCCTAGGGGAGTCGACGAAACACACTTCCAGCCGCCGTAAGTTCCAGAAACCACAGATCCAATCTAGACACCATCACGAAGGGGTTCATCATCCTCATTGGTGCCTCTCCGATGATGCGTGAGTAGTTCATTGTAGACCTATGGGTCCGTAGTTAGTAGCTAGATGGCTTCCTCTCTCTCTTTTGATTCTCAATACAATGGTCTATCGGAGATCTATTTGATGTAACTCTTTTTGCGGTGTGTTTGTTGGGATCCGATGAACTTTGAGTTTATGATCAGATCTATATTTTTATCCATGAAAGTTATTTGAGTTTTGATCTCTTATATGCATGATTACTTATAGCCTCGTATTTCTTCTTTGAATCTTTGGTTTAGTTAGGCCGATTAGATCGATTTTCTTGCCATGGGAAGAGGTGCTTTGTGATGGGTTCGATCTTACGATGCTCAATCCCAGTGACAGAAGGGGACATGACACGTACGCATCGTTGCTATTAAGGATAACAAGATGGGGTCTATTCCTACATGAATAGATCTTGTCTACATCATGTCATCGTTCTTATTGCATTACTCCATTTTTTCAGGAACTTAATACACTAGATGCATGCTGGATAGCGGTCGATGTGTGGAGTAATAGTAGTAGATGCAGGCAGGAGTCGGTCTACTAATCTTGGACATGATGCCTATATAATGATCATTGCCTGGATATCATCATAATTATTTGAAGTTCTATCAATTGCCCAACAATAATTTGTTTACCCGCCATATGCTATTTTTCTCGAGAGAAGCCACTAGTGAAATCTACGGTCCCTGCGTCTCTTCCTTATCATATTTGCCTTCGAGATCTATTTTTATTTGCTTTTATTTTCAGATCTATTAATCCAAAAACCCAAAAATACCTTGCTGCAATTTTTTATTTTTTATTTTATTTCACGTTTCCGCGAGATCTATTTATCCAGTCTACTACAAATTTATCTATCTTTTTACCCGGGAGGGATTAACAACCCCTCTTACACGTCGGGTTGCAAGTATTTGTTCTTTGTGTGCAGGTACCATTTACATAGTATTGCGTGGTTCTCCTACTGGTTCGATAACCTTGGTCTCATCACTGAGGGAAATACCAACCGTAGCTGTGCTGCATCATCCCTTCCTCTTTGGGGAAATACCGACGTGGTTCAAGCCGCGTCAAAAGGAATTTCTGGCGCCGTTGCCAGGGAGACATCATCAACATCTATCAGGTTCCTAATCACAAATCTCACCTCCTTGCAATTTACATTATTTGCCATTTGCCTCTCGTTTTCATCTCCCCCACTTCACAAAAATTTGCCGTTTTATTCGCCCTCTTTTTTGTTCGCTTTTTTCTCGTCAGATCTCTTGTTTGCTATCTCTACTTGTGTTACTATGTGCCTTCTATTTGCTTGCATCTTTACTTGCTAAAAATCTATATTGATATGGATCCTCATCCACTTTCTAATCTTTTCAAAAGATCCAATTATGATGAACAAATTGCTAGTGAATTGAGTTCACTAGATTATCTTTATGAAGTTTTGCTTGAGATTTATGAATCTGAAAATTGTGATGAAGTGTTAAACGAAGAAATTTATAAAGTGATTCATGATAGCTCCTTGAATGAAAAGCATGATTGCAATGATGTTATTATAAATTCTATTAATGTCAATTGTGTTAGTGATATGCAAAACCCCAAGCTTGGGGATGCTTGTTTTGCTATGTCCACTACTTATTGTAATGATCATGATTGGGGTGATAATGATTCTTATGATCTTGAAAATTTATTTAAACCTCATGTTGAATATGCTTGTGATAATAGTAAAAGTGGGTTCGGAAGAGTGTTAACTTTAGCTAAGAATAATCCCACATATTTGGAGAGTGTTCAATCTTATGAAATTTTTGATGAAAGTGGGTTTGGAGAGGTCATGACTTTAGTTGATGTTAATCCCACTTTCTTGGAAGATTATAAAACTTTTATGCATGTGGATCATGAAGAGAAAATTTTATATGATAGCTATATTGTTGAATTTGATTATGATCCTACACGTAATCATTATGAGAGAGGAAAATATGGTTGTAGAAACTTTTATGTTACTAATTTACCTCTCATTATGTTGAGATTTCTATTCTTTCTTTCTTCTTCCTTGCATATGCTTTATATTTCTTGTCTTGATAATTTGTTTGCTTATAAAATCCCTATGCATAGGAAATACCTACCGTAGCTGTGCTGCATCATCCCTTCCTCTTTAGGGAAATACCGACGTAGTTCAAGCCGCATCAAAAGGAATTTCTGGCGCCGTTACCGAGGAGACATCATCAACATCTATCAGGTTCCTAATCACAAATCTCATCTCCTTGCAATTTACATTATTTGCCATTTGCCTCTCGTTTTCATCTCCCCCACTTCACAAAAAATTGCTATTTTATTCGTCTTCTTTTTCGTTCACCGTTTTTTCGTCAGATCTGTTTTTGTGTGCAATCTTGTTTGTGTAGTCACGATGACTCAAGAGAACACCAAGTTGTGTGACTTTTCCAATACCAACAATAATGATTTTATTAGCACTCCGATTGCTCCTCCCGCCACTAGTGTGGAATCTTGTAACATTAATGCCGCTTTGTTGAATCTTGTTATGAAAGATTAGTTTTCCAGTACTCCTAATGAGGATGCCGCATCCCATCTTAACACATTCGTAGAATTATGCGATATGCAAAAAAAAAGATGTGGACAATGATATTGTGAAGTTGAAATTATTTCCGTTTTCTTTGCGAGATCGTGCAAAAATTTGGTTTTCTTCTTTGCCTCGCAATAACATTGATTCTTGGGATAAGTGCAAGGATGCTTTTATTACTAAGTATTTTCCGCCTACGAAAATTATTTCCCTTAGAACTCGGATCATGAATTTTAAGCAACTTGAGCATGAACATGTTGCACAATGTTGGGAAATAATGAAATTGATGCTAAGAAATTGTCCTACTCATGGTTTAAATCTTTGGATGATCATACAAAAAAATTACGCGGGATTGAATTTTGTCTCTAGAAATCTTTTAGATTCTACCGCGGGTGGTACTTTTATGGAAATTACTTTGGGTGAAGCTACTAAATTACTTGATAATATTATGGCAAATTATTCACAATGGCATTCTGAAAGAGCTCCTACTAGTAAAAAAGTCAATTCGGTTGAAGAAATAAATTCTTTGAGTGAAAAAGTTGATGCTCTTATCAAATTGGTTGCTAATAAAAGTGCTCCTATTGATCTTAATGATGTGCCTTTGTCTAGTTTGATTGACCAAAATAGTGATGCTGTAGATGTGAATTTTGTCTCGCGAAACAATTTTAATAACAATGCTTATAGAGGTAATTTTAATCCTAGACCTTTTCTTGGAAATTCCTCTAATAATTATGGTAATCCTTCTTATAATAATAATAGGAACACCTCTGATCTTGAGAATAATATTAAAGAATTTATGAATGCTCAAAAAGTTTTCAATAATACGATAGAAGAAAAGTTGAATAAGATTGATGATATGTCTAAAAGCATTGATAGAATTTCTCATGATGTAGAAAATCTCAAGTTGAAAGCTTTTGTGCCTAAGGTTGAAGAATCAATTAAAGCTTTATATGTTTCTATGGATGAAAGTAAGAAAATAACCGCTATGCTTAGAGCTAGAAGAGAATTTTTAGAAAAAAGCATTTTCTAGTGATTGCTTTCATAAAAATGATGAAGATCTTAAAGTGATTGGTGTTTCTTCTATTGATTCCTTGTTTAGTAAAATTAAAATTGATGATAAAGGGACTAAAGAAGAGTCAACTTTAGCTAGAAGGCATCCCGATAATTTGGAGGGTGAAAATCTTGTTGAAATTTTTGATAAAAGTGGGTTTGGAGAGGTCAAAACTTTAACTAGTGATGTGCCCACTCTTTTGGATTACAAAGACTTTAATTATGATAATTGCTCTATGATTGATTGTATTTCTTTGTTGCAATCAATGATAAATTCACCCCATGCCTATGAACAAAATAAAGCTTTTACTAAACATATTGTTGATGTGATGATGAAAGCTTTTGAAGAAAAATTGGAATTAGAGATCTCAATTCATAGAAAATTACATGATGAATGGGAACCTACTATCAGAGTCAAGATTAAAAATTATGAGTGTTTTGCTTTATGTGACTTGGGTGCTAGTGTTTTCACAATTCCGAAGTCTTTATGTGATGTGCTTGGTCTTACCAATATGAAGAGTGTTCTTTAAATTTGCACTTGGCGGATTCAACTATTAAAAAGCCTTTGGGAAGAATTAATGATGTTCTTATTCTTGAAAATAGGAATTATGTGCCCATAGATTTTATTATTCTTGATATTGATTGCAATCCGTCATGTCCAATTATACTTGGTAGACCGTTTTTACGAACTATTGGTGCCGTGATTGATATGAAAGAGGGCAATATTAAATTTCAATTTCCACTAAGGAAGGGTATGGAACACTTCCCTAGAACAAGAATTAAGCCTCCATATGAATCAATCATGAGGGCATCCTATGGATCTAGAAATAAAAATGATAATACTTGAATCTATGCTTTATGCCTAGCTAGGGGCGTAAAACGATAGCGCTTGTTGGGAGGCAACCCAATGAATAAAATTTATTTTTGCCTTTTTCTTTCTATTCTTGAGTGCTTGCACAATTATGATACTGTTATGGTTGTGTTTTTTTATGTTTTAAATAGTGGTTGTGCCAAGTAAAGCCTTTGGGATAGCTTTGGTGATAGTTGATTTGATCCTGTTGGAAAACAGAAACTTTTGTGTCCCGTAAAATAATTGTTTAAAATCACAGAAGCGACGAATTTTTTTAAGACTGATATACAAATTGCCTCTGTTGTCCTAATTTTTAAGAATTTTTGGAGTTACAGAAGTATTAGAACAATTCTTATCTTTACAGACTGTTTTGTTTTTGACAGATTCTGTTTTCTTTGCATTGTGTGCATATTTTGATGAATCTATGGTTTGTATTGGGGGGGTATAAGCCATGGTAAAGTTAGAATACAGTAGATATAATGCAATAACAAAATTTGAATGGGTTTTCTACAGTACTTAAAATAAAGATTGGTTTTCTTATACTAACGGATCTCATGAAGGTGTTATTGAGTTTTGTGTGATTGAAGTTTTCAAGTTTTGGGTGAGATCATGATGGATGAAGGAATAAGGAGTAAGAAGAGCCTAAGCTTGGGGATGCCCCATGGCACCCCAAGTTATTATCCAAAGAGGAACAAGCAACTAAGCTTGGGGATGCCCCCGAGTGGCATCACCTCTTTCTTCTAACGACCATCGGTATTTTACTTGGAGCTATATTTTTATTCATCACATATCATGAGTTTTGCTTGGACCGTATTGTGTTATATGTGTCTTTGCTTGTTTTGCTTTTTAATTTGTGTCATCTATCCTTGCTGGACACACCTATTTGAGAGAGCCAAAATTGTGATATGATTTGTTAGAATTGCTCTATGAGCTTCACTTAAATTCTTTAAGCTATGGAATTGCTCTAGTGCTTCACTTATATCTTTTTGAGTACGGTGTGCTTTAGTATTTTTTGAAGAAATGCACTCATGCTTCACTTAGATTTATTTGAGAGTTAGTAATTTTTTTTTAGAAATTCTCTCATTGTCGGTGCGAACTACACCTATGGGATCGCGTGGACCCCTTTACGGTTCGGCAGGGATGAGGAGTGCGCAAAGAGCAGATCTAACGATCAACACGATGGATTTTTACCCAGGTTCGGGCCGCTGAGAAGCGTAAAACCCTAGTCCTGCTTGTCTGTGTTTATCTTGTGTTCTTCTGCTCTTGGACTAGCTACTATGCGTGTCTAGTCCAAAAAGTCTGAATCAATCCGACCCCTTCCACAGTACGCCTCAGGCCTCCTTTTATATGTCAAGGGGTCGCCACAGTGGCACACAGGAGGTGGAAAGTATCTACAGTGTACAAGTTTATCGCCTGACATCATAGGACAAACGCATTTAATGCGCTGCCTACGTGCCCTCTTGCTTTATCGGGGACAGCAACAGAGCCCGTCCCGTCCGTCGCCGCCTTGCATTGCTTCGACGCGCGTCCAAGCCGACGAGGCATGCAGCGCCATGCTGGCTGGCTGGCTGCTGTGCTAGTGCGGTGATAGGGCCTTCACGAAGATCTGCCTGCCACCACGCAGGAGCTTGGCTAGTTGGCTTAGAAGCCGCATGCTGCCACGCAGGTGCTCGCCTAGTTGGCGGGCTGGTCATCGCATCAGAACGGCCGTGGGGCAGCGAAACGTTGGCAGGTGCGGGCCTGGCCGCGGCCCCATTGATGCTCCCGGCAAGGGTCTTGCCGGGGTCTCGCCTCCGTCCCCGGCAAGGATCTTGCCGGGGTCTTGTGGCTGTCCCCGGCAAGGATCTTGCCGGGGGTCTTGTGGCCGTCCCCGGCAAGGATCTTGCCGGGGCTCGTACCTTGCCAGCGAGCACTGACTTCGTCTCGTATCCCAAGCCGTGCTCTTCTTCGTAGCTTGGCCTAGTTCCTTCTTCATGCTCAGCGTCAAGATGTTTGCCGGATGTCTTGCTTGCCGGAAAACTTGGCCTTTGCCGGGGTTGTCGGGCAACGGTCCTAGACGGGTATGACCCATGCTAAGAAGGTTGATGAGACCCTGGTTCTCATTACACCGACAGGAGCCCCCGGGCCTGCCTACATCAGAGAACTCTAAGACCTCGATGCTGGAGGTGGGGCCAAATTCGGCATGGGTCATGACTGCCATGCCCAAGATTTTATATGCTTCTACCCTCGTCAGAGCACTTGGCTCAACGACAAGAGCAAAAAATCCCCTTGTTGGAGCACATGGCTCAACGACAAGATTCTTGCTATGCTTCCGCCCTCGTCAGAGCGCTTGGCTCGATGACAAGAGCAAAAAGTCTCCTTGCCGGAGCGCATGGCTCAACGACAAGGTTGAAAGCCCCCTTGTCGGAGCGCATGGCTCGACGACAAGGTTGAAAGCCCCCTTGTCGGAGCGCATGGCTCGACGACAAGGTTGAAAGCCCCCTTGCTGGAGCGCATGGCTCGATGACAAGGTTGAAAGCCCCCTTGTCGGAGCGCATGGCTTGACGACAAGGTTTGATAATTTGCCAAAGCCTACTGCTTAACAGCAAATGCTTGATTGTTGCCGGTGCTGTCCTCCGTGGCTGCCGCGCGCCGCCAAGAACAAAGCAGTCGCCGGGACTGAAGTACTTTTTGCATACCTATTGCTGCAATGGCACATGTAAAGAAACAATTTATCTTAGTTAGGCCAATCTTCATGTATGCAAGACATGTTTCTTTACGCTAAATGAACGCTTGCTTCCCCCTTGATTGATTCCGTCCTTGCATATATCTTATATCCTACGCAGTTTCGAAACCTTGCCGGTGCGCACACTTGCCGCGAGCGCTAGGTGCGGGTCTTTAGCAGCCTGCTGGAAGTGCCGCCACCGGCAAGGCGACTTGCCGGGCCAGAACGCAGCTGCTAAGTTTGCCGAGTGGACTCGAGGCGAAACTAGAGCACGGGCTAACCACGACGAGGCTCCTTCGCATGCAGATTGATGTACAAGGACGAAGAATCAATCAAGACGACCCATGCTTACCGGAAAGCTTTCCGGTGCGCACGCTCCAGTCGGCAGCGCTTGAGGAACGGGTCCTTAGCAGCTTGCCGGGAATGCTGCCTCCCAGAAAGGTTTACCTCCCCTGTGCCTGTGTAGCTGCCTGAGCTGTCGAGCGGACTCGAGACAACTAGGGGCGCTTTAGGCCTTGGGAAGGCTCCCTCGCGTGTAGGTGTAAGAAGCAAGTGAGAACAGCAAGAGAAATGTAATTGTCACAAGTCCTTGTAACTTAGCTTTTCCTGCTGTTCATTTCGCCTAGCGAGGCTGCGCTCGTGGGGATGGCCGGCAACTCTTCAAGAAGATTATTCTTCTAGGGCGCTGCCAGCCCCCGAGCCCGCCTTCCAAGCGTATATCTGCAACACTCTCTGGGCGTGAAATGCCACAACAGCGCTTTCAACGCGACAAGTTAATCAGCGTCTGATTCGCACTTAACTCGTATGAAAACTTGATTTCTGCTGAGCTCCCCCCTTGCTTGCCGGAATGCCTTCCGGTGCGCATGATCCAGTTAGCAGCGCTTGAGGAACGGATCCTTAGCAGCTTGCCGGGACCGCCGCCTCCCGGAAAGTTTTACCTTTCCGGTTTTAGTGCAGCTGCTCATGTTGCCGAGCGGACTCGAGGCGACTAGGAGCGCAACTAGCCCCGAGAAGGCTCCTTAGCATACGGGTCACAGAAATCTTAGAATAAAACTTGTCGAGCCTTTTCCTTGAATGATTGCATTTTTGTACAATGAGTCCCTACGCTCGATGGAAAACTCCCCGAATGCGCACGTTCCGGTCGATGGTGCTTAGGATCAGGTCCTATCTAGCAGCCCATCGAGAACGCCGCCTCTTCGGGAGCTTAACGCTCTGGATACAACTGCAACTGCATCCATCTTGCTGGGCGGACCCAGATAACCAGGAGTGCAGAGTATTTCAAGAGCGCTCCCTCGTGCATAGGTCATACAAAAATACCACCAAGGATAAGACTAAACAGCAAAAAGCAATTAAAGTTTTAGGACTTAGCTTTCTGTAAGTAGAGCGAAGTCGCCATGGACGATGGAGCTGATGCGCTGACCGCTAGATCAGGTTTGCACAACCTAACACCCCCTACCTGGCGCGCCAAAGATGTCGGTGCGAACGACACCTATGGGACCGCGTGGACCCCTTTACGGTTCGGCAGGGATGAGGAGTGCGCAAAGAGCAAATCTAACGATCAACACGATGGATTTTTACCCAGGTTCGGGCCGCTGAGAAGCGTAAAACCCTAGTCCTGCTTGTCTGTGTTTATCTTGCGTTCTTCTGCTCTTGGACTAGCTACTATGCGTGTCCAGTCCAAAAAGTCCAAATCAATCCGACCCCTTCCACAGTACGCCTCGGGCCTCCTTTTATATGTCAAGGGGTCGCCACAGTGGCACACAGGAGGTGGAAAGTATCTACAGTGTACAAGTTTTTTGCGTGACATCATAGGACAAACGCATTTAATGCGCTGCCTACGTGCCCTCTTGCTTTATCGGGGACGGCAACAGAGCCCGTCCCGTCCGTCGTCGCCTCGCCTTGCTGTGACGCGCGTCCAAGCTGACGAGGCATGCAGCGCCATGCTGGCTGGCTGGCTGCTGTGCTGGTGCGGTGACAGGGCCTTCACGAAGATCTGCCTACCACCACGCAGGAGCTTGGCTAGTTGGCTTAGAAGCCGCATGCTGCCACGCAGGTGTAACACCCCTGTGTAACTACCACTGTGATCAACTGCTAATATTGCCAAGTCATATCATTTGCAGTGTCTAGTCATAGTGGTTAACCAAAATAATTCAAACTCCATTTTGAAAATCAACTCAAATTTATAAGTGAAATATGAAGTTGATCAAACACAGTTGGAAAAGTGTTCATTAATTGGCAAATAATCCAGGAACATTTATAAATCCATGATCAATATAATTGGAGTAAGCTAAGTGACTCAAACAAATTGAAACAGCACCAAAACAGAATTATTAAATCTACTTAAAATCATATTAGATTCAAATGGAATCCAAATCTGTCCAAACCAGTTTTTGGTGAAAGGTAATATTGCCCTGCAATAATTGGACCAAGTTCTATATTTTACAAAAGTGCTAAAGTGTGCTAACTAATTCAGAACAGAAAAGAATCAAAGAAAATGTGAAACAGAAAATAGAAAAATGGAAAAGGCCGGCGCTGTCACTGTGCACTTAAGCCTACAGCTACAGTCCCCGGCCAGCCCAACTAGCCGCGGTCGTCCTCCTCCTCTCGCGCTGTCGCGCCCGCGCGCCGACACGGCGACGGCCGCTACACGCGTCGCCCATCCGCCGTCGCCCGCGCGCTGATAAGATCCCCGAGCCCTCTGACGCAACCCTAGCTCCCCTCCAGTCCCTCTCCTCCCTCGCCCGCCACTCTCTTCCCCTCCGCCGAGCATCACCGCCGCCACGAGCGCTGCTCCCCGCGGCCATCGTCGACCCCGCGACCAGCTGAGTTGCTCGGGAGCTCCGCCGGCCTCGTCCTCTTCCACTGGTGCTGACAGACGGAGCCGGAGGGATCTGCATCGCGTGGATCAAGCCGATCCCCTCCTCTGCATCGCCGGCGCCTGCCGCCGTCCGTCTACGATTTCGGTCGCCACGCTGCGCTACTAAGCCTCCGATGGCCACCGTGTGCCCCGCGGTGAGCTTCTCCACCTCCTTCCCCTCTCCATTCGGCCGCGCACGCTCGCTAGCTAGCTACTGCGCTACGCCCGAACACACTACCGCCGACGAGCTCACCGCCGTGGCCTCCGTCGCAGTCACGCGCGGCCGAGACCAGCATAGAGCTCCTGGAGCTCGTGCGAACTCAACGCGACCCCTGGCACGCTTTCCTGTGCCATGCAGCGCTGGATCCACTGACGTCCGACTCCGGCGTCCGCCGGCGACGATCTAGCACTCGGCTTCAGCCGTTTTAGCTCGCCTTAGTGCCGCAGATCGACGCGGAATGTTGTCCCCGTTCGAATGAGACCGACCGCCATCATTTTGGGCTCCGGGCGGCGATTTCCGATGAGATCCGTGGCCGCGCCGCCGCGGAAATGGTCACCGGCGTCTAGCCGCCGGCGTGCTGACGTGGCTGCATGGTTAGGCGTTAAGTACTCCCTCTGTTAGACTGATGTGTGGGCCCGCGTACTGTAGCTGTTAGATTAACTAATTACGCTACTAATTAACCCGCTAACTACAGTCAATGACAACCGGGCCCCACCTTCCCCAATAAACTGGTTAGGTTAATTAAAATGCGATTAACTAAACAGACACTGACAACTGGGCCCCACCGGACCCAGTTGACTAGTCAATTTGCTGACTGGGCAGTACCCAGTCTATGACAGGTGGGCCCCACTGGACCCACTGTCCAGTCAACGATGACCCAGTCAACTGCTGACTGTGCAGTTGACCGGGCCCACTGTCAGCCTCTCTGATGCACACTGGGTGCAATGCACCGGGTGCACCCAGCGATTCCGGTTACTGTTTAAATTGAATTAATTAATAATTCCAGAAAATCATTTAAATTTCGAAAATTAATAACTTTTAAACCGTAGCTCAGATCGAAAAAGTTAAAACATGAAAGTTGCTCAGAACGACGAGACGAGTCTGATCATGCCGTCTGTTTCCTTGTCGGAACCCCCTACGTAGAAGAACTCGTAACTCCGAGCTCGATTCCGGTAGATGAATAGTGCACACACACCGGTTAATAAATCCCAGATTAATTCTAAAAAATAACTAAAATGACTTAGAGGCAAATTTAGGCAACCCTGCACTGCATCATAGCATCGCACGCACTGTGTTGCATCTGTTTGCATTATATTTACTTGTTTCTTCCCCCTCTTCTCTTTCGGTAGACCCCGACGTTGTCGTAGCTCCTGAGGCAGACGCCACTCCGGAGTACGACTACGTCCCCGACGATCAGGCCCTTGCCCTCGAGCAGACAGGCAAGCACCCCCATTTTGAGCATTCCGATATCGCCCACTCTCTTCTCTCTTATGCTTGCATTAGAAGTTACTGCTGCTACTGTTGTCCTATATCTGCTGCATAGCCTGTTTTATTGTAGCCTACTTTTGATACCTGCCTGTTCTCCAAAATTGTTTAGTATAGGATGGGTAGAGCCTTATCAGAGACCCACTTGTCCCGACTGCCCCGCTGGACTCTCAAAAGACCCGAGCAACGGGATCGAAGATCAGACCCAGGCACCGCACGTCACTTCCCCCTATGTTGCTCGACACTACAGGGTTACTATCGAGTGCCGAGGGTGATACCTCGATAGCACTTTAGATGATAACCTTGTAGGTTAGTTACTCGGTCGTGGTAAGCGAGGGTGATTCCTCCTACACCACCCCCGATAACGACGTCGTCGTGCAACTTCTCAAGTGTGGACCTCGCGGGTGATTCCTCATTCGTTCACCTTGATGATAGCATCGAGCGGGAATTCCATCGAGGGTGATTCCTCAGGGTTCCCCCTTGGTGTCAGACACACGAAGACTTGGTTACTATGACTGAACACTGAACCATGATAACATGATACTAAAGACGGGTCGGCCCTGAGGGGTACCCGCGCGAGTATGAATGCGAAGTGATGTGGAGTCGGGTTGACCTAAGAGGTGCCCGCGAGATAACTACGAGGCATGGCCGGGCATTCTTAGCCCTTGCTGCAAGTCCTCGAGGCGGGGCGACGGGGTCACATCGATCGTGAGTCTCTGCTCGTTACCGCGCGCTCCTAAACCACTAAACGGTTTGGATATTTGATCCGAGGGGCCTCTGGCCTGATAGCACTAACCATCATGTGGGCATAGTATGGGTGTTCTGCGTCGTACACTTCAGCCGAAGCTTAATGGACGTCAGCGAATGAGCGGCGCGCGCCGAGTTGGACTGGTTAAGCAACTGCGCTTGTATTAAGGGGTTGCTAGGTCTGCTCTCGGCCACCTAACGCAACGTGCAGGAGTTCCCTGGGCGATGACCCAAGACCCCTGGGGGCATAGGTTTAGTCCGGCGTGCTGACCTCTCTGTTAAGTATTTGGTCGGGTTGCGGCGTGTTGCTGAGCCGAGGCCGGGAATGACCCGGAAAAGTGTGTCCGGCCGGAGTTAAGCGAGCGTGGTGGGTAAGTTGGTGCACCCCTGCAGGGAAGAAACTTCTATCGATAGCCTGTCCTACGGTAACGGACACTCGGAGTTGTATCCCGATCGGTACAACTAGAACATGACTTGAGATGAGAACTGGATAGTACGGCTCTGGGATTGCTTTCTCGCGGGGAGTCGAGGAAGAATCTCTGGCCGAGGTTGATGACATCACTACTATACTTTACATTATGTTATTCTGCTCCCTTCTTATGCTGCAAGACTGTTGAAGATGCTGAAGATGCTAGTCTTCGATAGGACTAGGCTTTCCCCCTCTATTCTGGCATTTCTGCAGCCCAGTCCACATATACAGCCCCCTTTGAAAATGTTGCATATGTAGTGTAGATCCTTGCTTGCTGAGTACTTCGGATGAGTACTCACGTTTGCTTTATTTTCCTTTTTCCCCCTTTATCCCTTTGTCGCATCCAGACGACGGAGCCCCAGAGCCAGTTGTCCCCGTCGACGACCACTACTACTACCAGCCTGGAGAGTACTACTACTACTATGAGGAGCCGACCGACGACCAGGAGTAGGATTCAGAGGGTCCAGGGCAGGAGGCCCACGCCTTTCGATCGTAGAGTTTTATTTTGCCCCGCCTCTGTGAAGGCTTATCTCTCTATTTCTGTAATATATCTGTACCCAAATATCTGATGCTTCCGCTGATACTTGTATGCCATCGAGCTATGTATTCGAGCCCTCGAGGCCCTGGCTTGTAATATTAAGCTTGTATGACTTTATTTATGTTTTAGAGTTGTGTTGTGATATCTTCAAGTGAGTTCTTAGGCTTAATCGTGTGCATTTGCGTGTATGGTTAGTGCACGATTAAGCCGGGGTCGTCACAGCAGGTGCTCGCCTAGTTGGCGGGCTGGTCGTCGCATCGGAATGGCCGTGGGGCAGCGAAACGTTGGCAGGTGCGGGCCTGGCCGCGGCCCCACTGATGCTCCCGGCAAGGGTCTTGCCGGGGTCTCGCCAAAGATGTCAGTGCGAACGACACCTATGGGATCGCGTGGACCCCTTTACGGTTCGGCAGGGGTGAGGAGTGCACAAAGAGCAGATCTAACGATCAACACGATGGATTTTTACCCAGGTTCGGGCCGCTGAGAAGCGTAAAACCCTAGTCCTGCTTGTCTGTGTTTATCTTGTGTTCTTCTGCTCTTGGACTAGCTACTATGCGTGTCCAGTCCAAAAAGTCCGAATCAATCCGACCCCTTCCACAGTACACCTCGGGCCTCCTTTAATATGTCAAGGGGTCGCCACAGTGGCACACAGGAGGTGGAAAGTATCTACAGTGTACAAGTTTATCGCCTGACATCATAGGACAAACGCATTTAATGCGCTGCCTACGTGCCCTCTTGCTTTATCGGGGACGGCAACAGAGCCCGTCCCGTCCGTCGCCGCCTCGCCTTGCTGTGACGCGCGTCCAAGCTGACGAGGCATGCAGCGCCATGCTGGCTGGCTGGCTGCTGTGCTGGTGCGGTGACAGGGCCTTCACGAAGATCTGCCTGCCACCACGCAGGAGCTTGGCTAGTTGGCTTAGAAGCCGCATGCTGCCACGCAGGTGCTCGCCTAGTTGGCGGGCTGGTCGTCGCATCGGAACGGCCGTGGGGCAGTGAAACGTTGGCAGGTGCGGGCCTGGCCGCGGCCCCACTGATGCTCCCGGCAAGGGTCTTGCCGGGGTCTCGCCTCCGTCCCCAGCAAGGATCTTGCCTGGGGTCTTGTGGCTGTCCCCGGCAAGGATCTTGCCGGGGTCTTGTGGCCGTCCCCGGCAAGGATCTTGCCGGGGCTCGTACCTTGCCAGCGAGCACTGACTTCGTCTCGTATCCCAAGCTGTGCTCTTCTTCGTAGCTTGGCCTGGTTCCTTCTTCGTGCTCAGCGTCAAGATGTTTGCCGGATGTCTTGCTTGCCGGGAAACTTGGCCTTTGCCGGGGTTGTCAGGCAACGGTCCTAGACGGGTATGACCCATGCTAAGAAGGTTGATGAGACCCTGGTTCTCATTACACCGACACTCATGCTTCACTTATATTATTTTGAGAGAAGAAAATTTTATGCTCTTGTTCTTCACTTGGATTTGTTTGAGCTATCAAAAGAAACATATGAAATTAGTCCCAAAGTGATAGATATTCAAGAGGGATATAATAAAAACTTTCATGAAGATCATTGGACAAAATAAACTTGATTCTTTGTAATAGTTTTGTGATATGATGATATAATATGTGAGTCATGTTGATGAGTAATTGTGCTTTAGTAAGAATATTGGTGTTAAGGTTTGTGATTCCCTATGCAAGCACGAAAGTCAATAGTTATGCAATGAAATTACATCCTACTTATGGTGCATTATTCGGTGTTAGTTATGCTTAATGCTCGCTTATGATATTTATCGTTTCTTGGTTGGATGCTTCTCAATCTTTTTGCTAGCCTTCACTTGTACTAAGTAGGAATAGTACTTGTGCATCCAATATCCTCAAACCCAGTTTTGCCATATGAGTCCACTATACCTACCTATATGCGGTATTTCCGTGCCATTCTAAGCAAATTTGTATGTGCCATCTCTAATTTTCAAAATAAATTTCCTTTTTGTGTGCTCGTACCGCTCATGAAACGGTAGGGGGTGGTTGATATTTTTTCATGCTTGATGTGTTATTCTCAAGATGAGTGTTTATTCACTTGTCATTGCACGAGAGTACGGCAAAGCTATTAGGGATGCCCAGTCCCGAAATGAAAAATGAATTTACTTTATGTTGTCAAATAATAAATTCCATGGAAAGTGTTGGTATGTGATACGTCTCCAACGTATCTATAATTTTTTATTGTTCCATGCTATTGTATTATCTGTTTTGGATGTTATATATGCATTAATATCCTATTTTATATTATTTTTGGGACTAAATTATTAACCCAAAGCCCAGTGCCAGTTTCTATTTTTTTCCTTGTTTTTGAGTCGGAGTCCAAACGGAATAAAACTTTACGATGATTTTTGTTGGACCAGAAGACACCTACGAGACTTGGAGATGAAGTCAGAAGACCCACGAGGCAACGACAAGCCATAGGGGCGCGTCCTAGGGGGGGCGCCCCCTGGCTTGTGGCCCCCTCGGAGGTCTCCTAACCCTAATCCTTGGCCTATATATTCCCAAATATTCCTAAACCATCAGAGGCATCCACGAAAATACTTTTCCACCGCCGCAACCTTCTGTTCCCGTGAGATCCCATCTTGCGGCCTTATCCGGCGATCTGCCAGAGGGGGATTCGATCACGGAGGGCATCTACATCAACCCTATTGCCCTTCCGATGAAGCATGAGTAGTTTACCTCAGACCTACGGGTCCATAGCTAGTAGCTAGATGGCTTCTTCTCTCTCTATGATCTTCAATACCATGTTCTCCTCGATGTTCTTGGAGTTCTATCCGATGTAATATTCTTTTGCGGTGTGTTTGTCGAGATCCGATGAATTGTGGATTTATGATCAGATTATCTATGAATATTATTTGAATCTTCTCTGAATTCTTATATGCATGATTTGATATCTTTGTATTTCTCTTCGAATTATCGGTTTGGTTTGGCCAACTAGATTGGTTTTTCTTGCAATGGGAGAGGTGCTTAGTTTTGGGTTCAATCTTGCGGTGTCCTCACCCAGTGACATAGTAGGGGTAGCGAGGCACGTATTGTATTGTTGCCATCAAGGATAAAAAGATGGGGTTTTCATCATATTGCTTGAGTTTATCCCTCTACATCATGTCATCTTACTTAAGGCGTTACTCCGTTCTTTATGAACTTAATACTCTAGATGCATGTTGGATAGCGGTCGATGTGTGGAGTAATAGTAGTAGATGCAGAATCATTTCGGTCTACTTGACACGGACGTGGTGCCTATATGGATAATCATTGCCTTGGATATCGTCATAACTTTGCGCTTTTCTATCAATTGCTCGACAGTAATTTGTTCACCCACCGTATTATTTTCCTTCAAGAGAGAAGCCTCTAGTGAAACCTATGGCCCCCGGGTCTATTTTCCATCATATATTTTCAGATCTATAAACCAAAAAAACCCAAAATACCTTGCTACAATTTATTTACTTTTATTTTATTTTACATTTTAGTAATCTTTTATATCTATCTCTATCAGATCTCACAATTGCAATTGACCGTGAAGGGATTCATAACCCCTTTATCGCGTTGGGTGCAAGTGTTTGATTGTTTGTGCAGGTGCATAGATTGGAGACTTGCTTGTACCTCCTACTGGATTGATACGTTGGTTCTCTAACTGAGGGAAATACTTATCTCTACTTTGATGCATCACCCTTTCCTCTTCAAGGGAAAAACCAACGCAAGCTCAAGAAGTAGCAGGAAGAATTTCTGGCGCCGTTGCCGGGGAGGTCTACATCAAGCCTACCAAGTACCCATCATAAACTCTCATCTCTTGCATTACATTATTCGCCATTTGCCTCTCATTTTCCTCTCCCCCACTTCTAAAATGATTTTCAGAAAAATACAAAAAGATTTGCCTTTTTATTCGCCCTTTTTCCGTTTGAATTTTCGTTTGCTTTTTGTTTGCTTGTGTGATAGATTGCTTGTTTTGCCATCATGGCTAGCTTCTTTATCGTAATCGATACCCCGGAAAACGAGGTTCTTAATTTTAAACAAAGGGGTGGGGAGAATCTAAAAGATGCTTGGTATAGAATTTGCAATGCTCAAAATAGATCAACTCGTAAGCAATCTACTACCGTTCTTCTTCGAAGTTTTTATGTGGGTGTGACTACTTGGTATAGATATGTGCTAGATACCATTACTGGGGGAAATTTCTTGGGTAGCCACACTATGGATGCTTACAATGCTATGCTGAATCTAGTAGGATCTCCACCGCTTATGGTTAATGAAACGGTTTTAACTTTGGAACATGTGATGCAACGGCTTGATATTATTGAAAATAAAATCCCCACTGTAGAACTATTTGAGAGTTTGGATAAAAAGTTCCATAATCACATCACTCAACTTGGATCGAAGGTGGGTTACTTTGAAGAACTTTAAGGAAAAGGAACCCATAGTTAATGAGAAAATTGATCAAGATTCATCTAGAATTGATAAATTAGAAGATATTATTACCAACTTGGGTTCCGCTTTTGCCGCTGTTAAAACTACTCCAAAACTTCCTCCTATTAAAACTACCAAGTTTATTTATGTTCCTAAAAATAAGGGTGATTCTTCTAGTAAAGAAAACGAAGATCTTAAGATGATAAGTGTTCACCCCAACTTTCTCAATATTATTTTTGACGCCCCGGCTTAATCATGCACTAACCATACACGCAAATGCACACGATCAAGCCTAAGGACTCACTTGAAGATATCACAACACAACTCTAAAACAAAAATTAAAATAATACAAGCTTTATGTTACAAGCCAGGGGCCACGAGGGCTCGAATACATAAGCTCGCTTACAAGCGTCAGCGGAAGCATCAGATATCTGAGTACATATATAAAAGAAAGGCAGAAAAGCCTTTAACAAGGCTGGGCAAAACAAAAGCTACGATCAAAGAGGCGCATGCCTCCTGCCTGGGACCCTTCGATCCTACTCCTGGTCGTCGGCCAGCTGGTAGTAGTAACCACCCTCGGGGTGGTAGTAGTAGTCATCGGCGGGGGCAGCTGGCTTCGGGGCTCCGTCATCTAGTTGCATCAAACGGATATGGGGAAAAAAGAGGAAGCAAAGCAACCGTGAGTACTCATCCGAAGTACTCAGCAAGCAAGGATCTACACTACTTATGCAACATTATCAAAGAAAAGCTGTATATGTGGACTGGGCTGCAGAAATGCTAGAATAGAGAGAAGGCCTAGTCCTATCGAAGACTAGCATCTTCAGCGGTCTTGCAGAATCATCTTCAGCGGTCTTGCAGCATTAGATGAGTACATAATAACATAATGTAAAGTAGTAATATTAGTGTCATCAACCTCGGCCAGAGATTCTTCCTCGACTCCCTGCGAGAAAGCAATCCCAGAGCCCTAGTATCCAAGTATCAACCTCGGCCAGAGATCCTTTCTCGACTCCCTGCGAGGAAGCAATCCTAGAGCCCTACTATCCATATCTCATCACAAGTATACAGTTCTAGTTGTATCGATCGGGATACAACTCCGAGCTTCCGTTACCGAGGATCCGGCTATGCATAGATTAGTTCTTCCCTGCAGGGGTGCACCAACTTACCCACCACGCTCGATTAACTCCGGCCGGACACACTTTTTCTAGGTCATGCCCGGCCTCGACCAAACGACACACCGCAGCCCTACCTAGAGCTCAGCAGAGAGGTCCCCGCCGGTCTACATCCTAAGTACTCAGGGGTCTTGGGCCATCGCCCTGTGCACTCCGGGCCATTGCGTGCAGGGCGAATCTTGGTACCACCACTACAGGATGGCGCCGGCCCAGCCGTGCCGCGATGCTGAACTGGACGTCTGACAGAGCTTTTAGTTGATGCATACGATGCAGAGTACCCATATTTATTCCCGCATGATGGTTAGTGCTATCGGGCCAGAGGCCCACTCAGATCACATATCCAAATCATTAGTGTATTGGTAGTGCGGTAACGAGCAGAGACTCATGATCGATGTGACCCCGTCGCCCCGTCTCGAGGACTTGTGGCAAGGGCTAAGAATGCCCGGCCATGCCTCGTATTTATCTCTCGGGCAACCTCCAGGTCAACCCGTCTCCACCTCACTCAGGGGTACCCCTCAGGGTCGACCCGTCTTTCCAAGTAACAGTTGTAAAGTCCAAGTATCCGTGTGTCCATAACATCAGGGAATCCGAGGTATCACCCTCATTGGATTCCTACTCGATGTAACCGTCAAGGTGAACTTGGAGGAATCACCCTCGATGGTTCACACTTGAGGTG
Source organism: Thinopyrum elongatum (assembly GCA_011799875.1). Taxonomy (NCBI): domain Eukaryota; kingdom Viridiplantae; phylum Streptophyta; class Magnoliopsida; order Poales; family Poaceae; genus Thinopyrum; species Thinopyrum elongatum. The sequence goes on along the minus strand of CM022301.1, from coordinate 212,336,755 downwards.
TTGCACGATAGCGTCGTTACCGGAAGTGGTGAAGGAGGAATCACCCTCGATGACCATGACCGAGTAACTACTCCATAGAGTTAACATCGGAAGTGCTTACGAGGTATCACCCTCGGCACTTGATAGTAATGCTGCAGTGTTGTACAGATAAAGGGGGTGTGATGTGCGGTGCTGGGGCCTACTCATCGAGTCTTCTGATGATCCAGCGGGGCAACCGGGACAAGTGGGGTCACAGGGGTCTCTATCCAGCCTATACTAAGCAGTTTAGGATAAGCAGGTAAGGTATCAATAGCAGGTTACAATAAACAGGCTATGCATCAGAATAGGATAAACAGTAGCAGCAGCATTTTCTAGTGCAAGCATAAGAGAGAAAGAATAGGCGATATCGGCATGTTCAAAAAGGGGGGTGCTTGCCTGGTTGCTCAGCGGCAAAGGCAGGGTCGTCAGTGGGGTCGTCGATCTCCGGAGCTATGTCGGTCTCGGGGACTACGTCGGTACCGAGATCTACCGAGAGAGAAGAGGGGGGAAGAAACAGATAAATACACGGCAAACATAAGCAACACAGAGCATGCTATGCTAACGTGCAGTGCACGGTTGCCTAAAACCATGTCTAAGTCATACTAGTTATTTTAGGATTTAAGTTGGAATTATTAACCGGTGTATATGCACTATTCATCTACCGAAAACAGGCTAAAAGTTGCAGGTCCACCTCTGTAGAGGGTCCCGTCACGGAAACAGATAGCACGGTCGGCTTCGTCTCGTCGTTCTGAGAAACTTTCATGTATAAAGTTTTTCGATCGGAGCTACGGTTTATTTTCTACGATTTTCCAAAGTTTTAAGCAATTTCTGAAATTTCCGGAGTTAAATTAATTCAAATTATGCATAGTGCAGAAAAAGGCTAGGTGCACCCGGTGCACTGCACCCAGTGTGCACCAGAGACTGACCAGTGGGGCCAGTCAACTGCCCAGTCAGCAGTTGACTGGTCCACGGTTGGCTAGTCAAAGGGGCCCAGGGGTCCCACATGTCATAGACTGGGCACTGCCCAGTCAGCATATTGACTAGTCAACTGGGTCCAGTGGGGCCCAGTTGACAGTGGCTGTTTAATCTAAACATGTTTATTTAATCTAACCAGATAATTAGTGAGGTGGGGCCCAGTTGTCAATGACCCAGCTTAGTTAATAGGTTAGTTAAATTAAACCTAATGCTACAGTAAGTTGGGCCCAGTGTCAGTGGGGTTTAGCTACGGTGTTAGTGGTTAATGACGGTGGGGGCCACTCGTCAGCGCCTCACCGCTGCGTTTTTAAACGCGGGTGCGCGTCAGGGCATCGCCGGCGACCTCCCGAATGGCAGCGACACACCGGAGACGGCCGGAATCATGCTACAGGCCACAGCTTCGAGCGCGGTTTGGCCCTACGGGTAGCTGGCGGAGTGCCGCATCCAGTGGAGCAAGCGTAGGGGCGGGGGTGACCGGAGGAGGCGTCGGTGACGAGGTAGGCGGTGGCCGGAGCTCGGGTGAGCTCGGTCCAGGTGTTAGGAGGCGCGGGGAAACGAGCTAGCAACACGGGCGGCACCAGGGTGACGCCCTGAGCGCGTACGCATGCTCGGTTCGGCACGCCATCAACGGCAGTGACGGCAGCGAGTGCAGTGGCCATCACGAGTTCGGGCGGCAATGGCAGCGACCGCAGCAGGCACCACAGCGAGCTAAGGGGAGAAGGGGACCGATCAGAGGCTCACCGAGGAGCTCACGGAGGCTCGGCGAGGGAATCGGAGCAGCAGTGGCGCCGGGGTTGGAGGAGAGGGCCGGCGGCACCGAGTTTGAAGAAGAGCTCAATCCCGGAGCTGTAGCGGCTCCCGGCTTGAGCTGTTGGCCGGCGAGGAAGGAGAGGAGGTAGGCGGAGCTGGTGGACTCGAGAGCTGGGTGTGGGGGTGTCAATGTGACGCCCCCGACTCAATCGTGCACTAATCATACATGCAAACATGCACGATCAAGCACAAGGACTCACGGGAAGATATCACAACACAACTCTATCACAAAAAAATGGAGATCCACAATATTACAGACCAGGGATCCGAAGATCCGAATACATAAGTCAGTCATACAAATATATCTGGGTACAGACATAGTTTGACAAGTTTTGGCTTAAGAAGGCTAGCACAAACAACGACTCTAGATCGAAAGGCGTAGGCCTCCTGCCTGGGAGCCTCCGATCCTACTCCTGGTCGGCTGGCTCGATCCAGTAGTAAGTGCCGTCTGGACCCTCCTGGTAGTAAGCTCCTGAGGTGGCATCTGGCTCCGGGGCTTCATCGTCTGATGTATCATCAAAGTGGGGTATGGGGAAAAAGAAGTAACTAAGCAACCGTGAGTACTCATCTGAAGTACTCAGCAAGCTAGGATCTACACTACATATGCAACATTATCAAAGGGGAAAGGCTGTATAAGTGGACTGAGCTGCAGAAATGCCAGAATAGAGAGAAAGGCCTAGTCCTATCGAAGACTAGCATCTTCAAACATCTTCACGAGCCACCATCTTGCAGCAATAGAAGAGAGTAGAATAGCATTTCATTAGCAAACATGTTGAAGCAAGCCTAGAGATCCTTCCTCAACTCCCCGCGAGAAAGCGATCCCGAAGCTTCAATTAAGTATCAAGTATCCAGTTCAAGTAGTAGATCGAGATACACAGACTGAGCGTCCTTTACCGTAGGACCGGCTATCGATAGATTATACATCCCTGCAGGGGTGCACTACTGTTACCCAACACGCTCGATCACCTCTGGCCGGACACACTTGCTGGGTAATGCCCGGCCTCGGGAGATCAACACGAAGCAGCGCCCTACCTAGGCTCAGCAGAGAGGTCAGCACGCCGGACTAACCTATGCACCCAGAGGTCTTGGGCCATCGCCCTGGGCACCCTGCGCGTTGCGTGGCTGGCCGGGGTGCAGGCGCGACACTGAACTCGTCAGTGAAGTATCCAGCCCAATCCCGGCGATCAGCCCGCACGGTGAATCGTGACGTCTGATGAGCTTTTGGGAGAAACGTACATCGTAGAGGGCCCCATAACCATTATCCCACGTGGTGGTAGTGCGTATAGGGCACGTCGACCCACTCAGATCACACACCCAAATCCAATAAGCTCATTTAGTAACACGCGGAGACAATCAGGGTCTCTGATGCTCCGCCACAATATCACACTCGAGTGCCCTTCCGGCACACCCGACATCATAGATCCCCAGCGGGTACCCACTAGGGTCGACCTGCCTGTAACAAAGGTCAGAGTAATCGTGTGGTCATAACATCAAGGGGGAAACCCGAGGAATCACCCTCGGTGGATTCCACTCGACGAAATCATCAGGGTGAACGTATGAGGCATCACCCTCGAGGTTCACACTGAGGGGTTGCACGACAGAGTCGTATCGGAAGTGGAGAAGGAGGAATCACCCTCGATGACCACGACCGAACAGCTACACTGCAGAGTATTCATCAAGAGTGCGTTACGAGGTATCACCCTCGGCACTCGAGAGTAACTATGCAGAGTCGTACAACTAAGGGGGGTGAGGTGATGTGTCGGCCTCTGGTCGACGATCACATTGATCGAGTCGTCGATGATCAAGCAGGGGCAACAAGGGTAAGGTGGTGGGGGTCACTGATGGTTCACTACCAACCTATACTAAACAGTTTAACATAGGTAGGTAAGGTAATAATAAACAGGTTACAAAAGCAGGCTATGCATCAGAATAGGAGCAAAACATTAACAGTAGCAAAATCTAATACAAGCAGGAGAAATGGAATGGGCGGTATCTGGATGCTCAAGGGGGGGGGGCTTGCCTGGTTGCTCTGGAAAGAGAGAGAGATCGTCAACGGGCTGCTCGTCTGTAGCGTAGTCGTACCCGGCTGCAACGTCGTCGGTCTCGGCGTCTATCAAGAGAGAAGGAGGGGGAGAGAAACAATAAATTTCACGGCAATAATGCAAACAGATGCATGACATGATTAAATGCTATGCCGGGGGGTATTCTACTGCCGAACTAAATGATTTAGTTAATTTAGGAATTTATCCGGATTTATTTAATTAAAGTTGGGCACTATTCATTTACTGAAATCGGTCTAAAAGTTCCATGTTCATCTAGCTAGGGGCATCTGACAGGAATACGGAGGGCGTATTCTGGTTCGTATCGAAATTCTGAGCAACTTTCATATATAAATTATTTTCATCGGAGTTACGGATTATTTTATATGATTTTCTAAAGTTTTAAACATTTTCTGAATTTAATTATTTATTTAAATTCGAATTATCCAGAATAGTGAATGATGATGTCAGCATGACCTAGGTGTGATGTCAGCAGGTCAACAGGGGCTGACCAGGGTCAAACCTGACATGTGGGGCCCACATGTCATACACAGTGGCCTTAACAGAGGGGTTAAAATTAACTAATTGGGTTAATTAGTGGGTGGGCCCAAGTAGTCAGTGACTAATTAGTGAGTTAATTAACTAATTATTTAATTAACAGTTTTAATTATTATTATTATTTAATGTTTAACGGGGCGGGGCCTACGCGGGTCAACGGGTCAAACTGGGGCCAGGGGGCCCACTGGTCAGTGGCACAGGGTGGGGCCACATGGGCGCCAGCTCGGCACCAGCCGGAGACGCGCCGGAGTAGCTCCGGCGAGCCAAAACGTGGCGGCGCGCGTCGGGATGGGCTCGGGTTTCTTCCACAGGGGGTCTCAGGCGCTGGGGTTGGGCGCGTTCGACGCGGCTCGACGTCGCGCGTTGAATGGCGGCGGTGCGGCGTGCTGGGGAGGCCGGAGTCGAGCGGCACGAGCTCGTCGGCGGCGAGGTTCTTCGGGCGAGGCACGGGAACGGCAAAACAGCGCGCGCTCGAGCGATCTAAAGGGCGAAGCGAGGCCTACGCTGTGCGGTGAGTGCGGCAGTGGCACGCATGGGACCAAGGTCACCGTGGCCACGCCGGCGAGCAAACGAGGCGGCGGTGGGTTCGGGCCTCAGCGGAGCAGTGGCTACGGTAAGCTAGCGAGTAAGAGAAGGGCCAGGGGAGGGAGGAGAGGCTCACAGCAATGTGTAGCTGAGCAAAGCGTGCGTGAGGACGGCTCGACGGCGACGAAATCAGCGACGACGTGCGGCGGCGATCCGAGGAAGAAGACGGCGGCGTGGGCGATGCAGGGCTCCCGGGGCTCGGGCTTGTGGTCGAGGAGGACGGGTACATCGCGGCGGAGCTGCTGGACAGGCTACGAAGGTGAGAGGTGGGCTGTGGCCGCGGCTATTCGGCGTCCATGGCGGCGGCGGCGTTCGGCTGCGACGAGGGAGCAAGGGAGAGGGGAATGGAGTGGCTAGGGTTCGCCAGGGGGGGTGCGGGGTTGCTCTTATCCTCGCGGCGGGCACGGGCGCGTTGTCGAGCAGGGAGAGAGGGGGCCGGGTGCGTGTGCGCGTCGCGCGCGGGGTGTTCGACAACGGGGCGAGGAGCAGTGCGGGAGGTGGGGGACGGCGCGGAGTGGGCTGGGCCGGCGCTATAGCAGTAGGCTCGAGTGCACAGTAGCGCTTTTAGGCCTTTTCTATTTTCCTTTTTCTGTTTTCTTTTCTTTTCTGTTTTGCTAATTGTTTGGGCCCTAGATGAATTTTGTAAAAAGTATGACCTAGTCCATAAATCACAGCGCATTATACCCTAACACCAAAAACTAGTTTGGGAAAAACATCATTTCATATTTAATTTAGATCAAATAAAAGGCTATTAAATATTGTTTTCAGCCACTGTTAGAGGATGTTTCAGTTACTTAACTAATTTATTAAATGTTGGTTACAATTTTAGAATAGTCCCTGGAATATTTGTTATTTATTGAACATTTTAGTTTCTGTGTTTGAACAACTTTTATTTTCCACTTTAATTTAAATTTGAATTTGAGTTAGGAGTTGAAATGCAATATGATGCAAATGATGATTTGGCACTGTTAATCATGCTGACTTGTCATTATCAAAAGTGATTACTGTGGCTAGTGACATGGGGTGTTACAATTCTCCTCATCTATCAAGAATTCTCGTCCAAAGAATAAAGAGGAAGACTGAAAGAAAGCGGGGTATTCTTCGTGAAGACGATCCTCGCGTTCCCAAGTGGCTTCATCTTCAGAATGATTCGACCACTAAACCTTGAAGAATTTGATTGACTTTTGACGATTCCGGCATTCAGCTTGATCAAGAATACGGATGGGATATTCTGGATAACATAGATCTTCCCGCAATTCAATCATTTCATGATCCACATCTCGAATAGGATCCTTGAAGCAGCGATGGAGTTGGGATACATGAAAGACATCATGTACTTGTGAAAGATTAGACGGCAATTGCAACTGATATGCCACTCCTCCTCGACGGGCAAGAATACGGAACAGGCCAATGTAGCGAGGAGCTAACTTGCCTTTGATTCCGAACCGATGAGTGCCTTTCAACGGAGTGACGCGAAGGTAAGCTTGCTCGCCAGGCTGATAGACCATTTCCTGGTGCTTTCGGTCATAGTTGCTCTTCTGACGAGATTGAGCAGTTTTCAGATGTTCACGGACGATGCGGACTTGTTCTTCAGCTTGCTGAACAATGTCCGGTCCGACGAGTGAGCGTTCCCCAGTTTCTGACCAATTCAGAGGGGTTCGACACTTACGACCGTATAGAACTTCAAATGGTGCCACCTTCAGACTAGCTTGATAGCTATTGTTGTAAGAGAACTCAACGTACGGGAGAGATTCCTCCCATTTCTTACCGAAGGAGATGACGCAAGCTCGAAGCATATCTTTGAGCACTTGATTAACTCGTTCGACTTGACCCTGAGACTGAGGGTGAAAAGCGGTACTGAACGACAGATGAGTTCCCATAGCTTCTTGGAAACTATTCCAGAATCTGGAGGTGAAGAGGCTGCCACGATCAGAACTGATCTCCAAGGGAACACCGTGGAGTGACACAATGCGGGAAACATACAAGTCTGCTAACTGACTAGCAGTGATTGTCTCCTTAACTGGCAGAAAGTGAGCAACCTTTGAGAACCGGTCAATGACGACAAAAATAGCATCATGACCCTTCTGAGATCTGGGAAAACCAGTAATGAAATCCATTTGGACCTTGTCCCATTTCCATTCAGGAATTTCAAGGGGTTGCAGAGTTCCAGTAGGCCTTTGATATTCTGCTTTAATGCGGCGACAGACGTCACACTCAAAAACATAACGAGCAATGTCTCGCTTCATATTGGGCCACCAGTATCTCTGACAAATGTCACGGTACATCTTTGTGCTACCAGGGTGAATAGACAGAGGAGTGTCATGAGCTTCTTTCATAACGTGTTCCCTCTCATCCTTGAATTTGGGTACGAAGAGACGACGCTGGAAGAATAGGATCCCATCATCATCAAGATGGAATTCCGACGGCTTTCCTTTTTCGAGGTATCGCTTGATCCTTTCAACTTTAGAGTCATACCGTTGCATAGTCTTGATGTTGTGTTCTAAATCTCGTTCCACAACCAGGGTATTGAGATAACCCTGTGGAACAATATGGAGGTTCAATTTGCGAAGCTCTTCATGGAGAAGAGGTTGCGTTTCCTGAACCATATGGTTGCTGCAATAAGCCTTGCGACTCAAAGCATCGGCCATTACATTAGCCTTGCCAGGGGTGTATGAGATATTCATATCATAATCGGCAATTGTTTCGAGCCATCTTTGTTGACGAAGGTTCAGATCTGGTTGAGTATATAAATACTTCAAACTTTGATGATCCGTGTATATCTCACAACGATTACCGAGAATGTAATGTCGCCATAGCTTCAGGGCATAAATAACCGCAGAAAGTTCAAGATCATGCACTGGATAATTTTCTTCATGAGGACGCAATTGTCGAGAGGCATAAGCAATCGCCTTATGCTCTTGCATTAGGACACAGCCTAATCCTTGATGAGATGCATCACAATATATCCGAAATCCTTTTGGGAATCTGGGGGTGCTAGCACTGGGGCATATGTTAACTTATCTTTTAGTGTCTGGAAGCTCTCTTGACATTTTTCTGTCCACTCAAATTTAACACCTTTGTGGAGCAGATTCGTCAATGGTTTTGCAATCTTGGAAAAATTCTCAACGAATCGACGACAATAATTAGCGAGTCCGAGAAAACTTCTGACTTGCTTGACATTCTTCGGGGGAGTCCAATCAAGAATAGCCTGAACTCGCTCCGGGTTAACAGCAATTCCATCCTTGGAAATCACATGACCAAGATAGGTCACTTCAGATAACCAGAACTCACACTTGGAGAATTTAGCATACAACAGATGTTCTTGTAGCTTCTCCAATACAAGCCGAAGATGTTCAGCATGTTCTTCTTCATTCTTGGAATATATAAGGATACCATCCAAATAAACCACGATGAATTTGTCGAGGTAATCCATGAAGATATAGTTCATCAACCGGGAGAAGGTTGCTGGAGCATTTGTTAAGCCAAATGACATGACGGTGTACTCATAAGAGCCATATCGAGTAACAAAGGCAGTCTTCGGGATATCCTCTTCGCGAACACGGATCTGATGATAACCCAACCTCAAGTCGAGTTTTGAGAAGACAGAGGATCCAGCAAGCTGATCATAAAGATCATTGATCTGGGGCAGTGGGTATTTATTCTAGATTGTGGCCTGGTTAATGGGCCGGTAATCCTGAACCAATCGGTTAGTTCCATCCTTCTTCCTAACGAAGAGTGAAGGTGCTCCCCAAGCAGAGGAACTGAGGCGGATGAAACCTTTCTTAAGTGACTTGTCGATTTCTTCCTTAAGTTCGAGAAGGTGGTGCGGAGGCATCTTATAAGGACGTTTCACAATAGGGACAGTGCCAGGCTTCAAGTCAATGACAAACTCGACAGCTCTAGCCGGGGGTATTCCTTGGAGTTCTTCGGGAAAGACGTCCGAAAAATCTCGAACGACAGGAACGTTCTCGATTCCTTCCAGAGGTGAGGCGTTCAAAGCATTCAGAGCATATATCTGAGCTTCAGCATTTCGGGTAATTCGGGCGGTGTTGTTCACTATCTCGTCGAAGAGGTGAAGAAGTTGGATGACTTTTGTGGCACAGTTGCTCGAAGCAATGTGAGCTTTCAACCAATCGATTCCGAGTATGAGGTCTATGGTGGAAGACTTCAGGATAATGGGCGAAACAAGGAATTCCAATCCCTTAATTTCAACGGGAACATTGTGTGCCATCATAGTGGTTTGACACTGGCCTCCAGGGGTGCGGATTACAACTGGCAGATTCATCTTTTGAAATGCAATGTCATGCGATAATGCAAATGCTTCTAACATGAATGAATGTGATGCTCCTGAATCAAATAATACAGAAGCGGGTACTGAGTTAACGAAAAGGGTACCCATCACAGTAGCAGGTTGATCCTGGACTTCTTCAATATCAATGTTGTAAGCGTGTCCACGACCATGTGCAGCAGACCCAGTATTATAGTTGCGGGCCTGATTGTTGCCACGTCCATTGCCACGGCCAGTACGAGGAAAAGCCAACTGATTCTGAGTCTGGCGGCAGTCTTTAGCAAGGTGACCTGGTTTGCGGCACTTGAAGCACAGACCATCTTCAGGACGAAGAGGAGCATTGTTCTGAATAGCTTGAGCTCTTGGCTGCCTCGGTGGTGGAGGAGGCAGACGTGGTGCAGCATAGTTGTTCTTTGACGCAGGTGCATTTGGACGGAACACGTTGTTGGGAATCCAGACTCGACGCTTCTGTACTGAGCCCGAAGATGATCCAGCACCACGATAGTGCTTCTGCGAGTCCTTGTGTTTCATCTGAGCGGTCTCAACCAGAATAGCCTTGTTCACAAGAGTAGAAAAGTCGTTGAAGTCTTGAGCAGCAAGGGCAAGCTCGAGGTGTGGGTGTAGTCCATTATGGAACTTCTCTTGTCTACGGGCATCCGTGGCGATGTCTTCTTCAGCATAGCAGGAGAGGTCAAGAAATTCCCGCTGATAAGCTTCGACAGTCTTGTTGCCCTGAGTGAGGTTGCGGAACTGGGTCTTCATCCATTCCATAATTGCCTGAGGGATATAACGGGCACGGAAAGCAGCCTGGAACTCATATCAGGTAATGACTGTTCCGGTCGGCAGTGTACGCTTGTGTGTGTCCCACCATTAAGCAGCGGGCCCCTTTAAGAAAAAGGACGCGAAGGTGACAAAGTTGGCAGGGGCGACATTAGCAGACTCCATCTCGTGAGTGATGTCGTGGAGCCAGTCATCAGCATCCAGTGGCTTGCCAGAGTTGCGGAAGTGAGTGGGGTTAAGCCGCATAAACTCTGGCAGAGTTATTGAAGGAGGGTTCTGGTTCTGGTTGTTCTGATGTGGAAACTGAGCCATGATCCCAGTCATGAACTGGCGGTTGAGCTCGAATTGTTGCATCATAGCTGCCATATAGTCTGGCGGTGGTGGGCGTTCAGGGGCACCACGAACATGACCACCTGGTCTAACCATCTTGCTAAGTATCAACAGGGGGTAGTTTAGTAAAAGCAATGGCGAGTGTTTAGCGACAAGCATGATGTAACTCGACAACAATTAAGCAGTGTAATAGATACATAACAGTAGTCAATCAAGACATACAGATCCATACACAGAGTCGGGTACATGCGGACAGCATAACGGCGCAATTTAAAAACTAGGCATGCTAGGCGGCGCGCAGGCACGCGGTAAGGAAGTACACAACGAGACATAGCAAAGGCTACATCAACGTCGGGGAAAACCACTGAAACGGGGTAACTGCGAGTGCGGACGACGAATGTTCGTCGTGGTAGGATCCTGCGCTCCATGTGCACTCTGATGCAGAACCCGGTCTTGAGCTGTAAGAAGAGATCCACGTGTAGGTGTGTGACCTCCAACAGCAGGCCAATCAATACCAGCATACATCTGAGTCCTGCGCGGATAAAGGATGTGCTCCGGATGTATCCCTGCACGAACAGCGGGTAGCAACTGCGTCATAGCATCATAGAGACGTGCTTGAGTGGCAACCAACTCGACGGCAAGAGCCCGAACAGTGCGATCCAGAGCCAGAGTGCACTGAATCAGAACGCGCGGGTCGTAGCGACGAAGCTCGTATGAGGCACAGATAGTTGTGTAATATCCAGTAGCATCTCCAGCAGGGGCATAAGGGATGTATCGAAACTCAGAGTCATCCAAGATATTGCTGAACTCTCCTCGGAGACGTGCGACAGCAGAGTAGGCAGCATCATGGACTGCCATCTCAATCGTCACGCCGACACCGTGGAAAAGGTGCAGCTCAGTGTCTGAGTCATCTTGCTGATCATAGATACGAACATCAGCATGGTACTGCTCATGGTTGAACTCGCGGTAATCCTCGTCGACCATGTACTCGGGGTACCAGCGGTAGCCAAGTCTGGTCAGGAGGGCGATCAGAACAGCTGGAAACCCAGGGGCATCACGAGCCCAAGTGCGAAGCACAAGCTGCGTCGTAGGACGCGGTGGAAACAAAGGATCCATCTGAAACAGAGGAAATTCAGGGTTGTCAAATGACAATGGGAAGTTTAACACAACTCGGAGAGAAAGTTTAAACAAAACAATGGAAAGGAAAATGATTATCAGGCTAATCAGATCAATGACAGGGAAATCGCACAGATATCCAGCTCTCCGGGTAGACGGGATTTACGAGATCCTAGGTGTCGGCGTTAGTAAAGTTTTATTTAACCCGAATAGAAGAGATATCAGAGTCCCAGAGTATAGAAGAGGAATAAAAGATCCTAATACCACCCAGTTGGCGACGTGGGCCCGTAAGCCACACAACCAAGTTAGTAAATTAGTTTTTTGATGTCTAGACTCAACTTCGGCCAAGGAATTGGAAGGGGGCTTCCTACAGGCAGTCGGCTCTGATACCAACTTGTGACGCCCCCGACTCAATCGTGCACTAATCATACACGCAAACATGCACGATCAAGCACAGGGACTCATGGGAAGATATCACAACACAACTCTATCACAAATAAATGGAGATCCACAATATTACAGACCAGGGATCCGAAGATCCGAATACATAAGTCAGGCATACAAATATATCTGGGTACAGACATAGTTAGACAAGTTTTGCCTTAAGAAGGCTAGCACAAACAACGACTCTAGATCGAAAGGCGTAGGCCTCCTGCCTGGGAGCCTCCGATCCTACTCCTGGTCGGCTGGCTCGATCCAGTAGTAAGTGTCGTCTGGACCCTCCTGGTAGTAAGCTCCTGAGGTGGCATCTGGCTCCGGGGCTTCATCGTCTGATGTATCATCAAAGTGGGGTATGGGGAAAAAGAAGTAACAAAGCAACCGTGAGTACTCATCCGAAGTACTCAGCAAGCTAGGATCTACACTACATATGCAACATTATCAAAGGGGAAAGGCTGTATAAGTGGACTGAGCTGCAGAAATGCCAGAATAGAGAGAAAGGCCTAGTCCTATCGAAGACTAGCATCTTCAAACATCTTCACGAGCCACCATCTTGCAGCAATAGAAGAGAGTAGAATAGCATTTCATTAGCAAACATGTTGAAGCAAGCCTAGAGATCCTTCCTCGACTCCCCGCGAGAAAGCGATCCCGAAGCTTCAATTAAGTATCAAGTATCCAGTTCAAGTAGTAGATCGGGATACACAAACTGAGCGTCCTTTACCGTAGGACCGGCTATCGATAGATTATACATCCCTGCAGGGGTGCACTACTGTTACCCAACACGCTCGATCACCTCTGGCCGGACACACTTGCTGGGTAATGCCCGGCCTCGGGAGATCAACACGAAGCAGCGCCCTACCTAGGCTCAGCAGAGAGGTCAGCACGCCGGACTAACCTATGCACCCAGAGGTCTTGGGCCATCACCCTGGGCACCCTGCGCGTTGCGTGGCTGGCCGGGGTGCAGGCGTGACACTGAACTCATCAGTGAAGTATCCAGCCCAATCCCGGTGATCAGCCCGCACGGTGAATCGTGATGTCTGATGAGCTTTCGGGAGAAACGTACATCGTAGAGGGCCCCATAACCATTATCCCACGTGGTGGTAGTGCGTATAGGGCATGTCGACCCACTCAGATCACACACCCAAATCCAATAAGCTCATTTAGTAACACGCGGAGACAATCAGAGTCTCTGATGCTCCGCCACAATATCACACTCGAGTGCCCTTCCGGCACACCCGACATCATAGATCCCCAGCGGGTACCCACCAGTGTTGACCCGCCTGTAACAAAGGTCAGAGTAATCATGTGGTCATAACATCAAGGGGGAAACCCGAGGAATCACCCTCGGTGGATTCCACTCGATGAAATCATCAGGGTGAACGTATGAGGCATCACCCTCGAGGTTCACACTGAGGGGTTGCACGATAGAGTCGTATCGGAAGTGGAGAAGGAGGAATCACCCTCGATGACCACGACTGAACAGCTACACTGCATAGTATTCATCAAGAGTGGGTTACGAGGTATCACCCTCGGCACTCGAGAGTAACTATGCAGAGTCGTACAACTAAGGGGGGTGAGGTGATGTGTCGGTCTCTGGTCGACGATCACATTGATCGAGTCGTCGATGATCAAGCAGGGGCAACAAGGGTAAGGTGGTGGGGGTCACTGATGGTTCACTACCAACCTATACTAAACAGTTTAACATAGGCAGGTAAGGTAACAATAAACAGGTTACAAAAGCAGGCTATGCATCAGAATAGGAGCAAACATTAACAGTAGCAAAATCTAATACAAGCAGGAGAAATGGAATGGGCGATATCTGGATGCTCAAGGGGGGGGGCTTGCCTGGTTGCTCTGGCAAGAGAGAGAGATCGTCAACGGGCTGCTCGTCTGTAGCGTAGTCGTACCCGGCTGCAACGTCGTCGATCTCGGTGTCTATCAAGAGAGAAGGAGGGGGAGAGAAACAATAAATTTCACGGCAATAATGCAAACAGATGCATGACCTGACTAAATGCTATGCCAGGGGGTATTCTACTGCCTAACTAAATGATTTAGTTAATTTACGAATTTATCCGGATTTATTTAATTAAAGTTGGGCACTATTCATTTGCTGAAATCGGTCTAAAAGTTCCATGTTCATCTAGCTAGGGGCATCTGACAGGAATACAGAGGGCGTATTCGGGTTCGTAGCGAAATTCTGAGCAACTTTCATATATAAATTATTTTCATCGGAGTTACGTATTATTTTATATGATTTTCTAAAGTTTTAAATATTTTCTGAATTTAATTTTCTTATTTAAATTCAAATTATCCAGAATAGTGAATGATGACATCAGCATGACCTAGGTGTGATGTCAGCAGGTCAACAGGGGCTGACCAGGGTCAAACCTGACATGTGTGGCCCACATGTCATACACAGTGGCCTTAACAGAGGGGTTTAAATCAACTAATTGGGTTAATTAGTGGGTGGGCCCCAGTAGTCAGTGACTAATTAGTGAGTTAATTAACTAATTATTTAATTAACAGTTTTAATTATTATTTTTTCAAAATGTTTAACGGGGCGGGGCCCATATGTCAGTGACTGGGCCTGCCCAGTCAGCAGGGTTGACCCAGTCAATGGGTCAAAGTGGGGCCAGGGGGCCCACTGGTCAGTGGCACGGGGCGGGGTCACGTGGGCGCCAGCTCGGCACCGGCCGGAGACTCGCCGGAGTAGCTCCGGCGAGCCAAAACGCGGCGGCGCGCGTCGGGATGGGCTCGGGTTTCTTCCACAGGGGGTCTCAGGGGATGGGGTTGGGCGCGTTCGACGCGGCTCGACGTCGCGCGTCGAATGGCGGTGGTGCGGGTTGCTGGGGAGGCCGGAGTCGAGCGGCACGAGCTCGTCGGCGGCGAGGTTCTTCGGGCGAGGCACGGGAACGGCAAAACAGCGCGCGCTCGAGCGATCTAAAGGGCGAAGCGAGGCCTACGCGGTGCGGTGAGTGCGGCAGTGGCACGCACGGGACCAAAAGGTCACCGTGGCCATGCCGGCGAGCAAACGAGGCGGCGGTGGGTTCGGGCCTCGTCGGAGCAGTGGCTACGGTAAGCTAGCAAGCAAGAGAAGGGCCAGGGGAGGGAGGAGAGGCTCACAGCGAGGTGTAGCCGAGCAAAGCGTGCGTGAGGACGGCTCGACGGCGACGAAATCGGCGATGACGTGCGGTGGTGATCCGAGGAAGAAGACGGCGGCGTGGGGTGATGCAGGGCTCCCGGGGCTCGGACTTGTGGTCGAGGAGGACGGGCTCATCGCGACGGAGCTGCTGGACAGGCTACGGAGGTGAGAGGTGGGCTGTGGCCGCGGCTAGTCGGCGTCCATGGCGGCGGCAGCATTCGGCTGCGACGGGGCAGCAAGGGAGAGGCAAATGGAGCGGCTAGGGCTCGCCAGGGGGGGTGCGGGGTTGCTCTTATCCTCGCGGCGGGCGCGGGCGCGTTGTCGAGCAGGGAGAGAGGGGGGTGGGGGGCTGGGTGCGTGCGCGTGTCGCGCTCGGGGTGTTCGACAACGGGGCGAGGAGCAGTGCGGGAGGTGGGGGACGGCGCGGAGTGGGCTGGGCCGACGCTGTAGCAGTAGGCTCGAGTGCACAGTAGCGCTTTTAGGCCTTTTCTATTTTCCTTTTTCTATTTTCTTTTCTTTTCTGTTTTGCTAATTGTTTGGGCCCTAGATGAATTTTGTAAAAAGTATGACCTAGTCCATAAATCACAGCGCATTATACCCTAACACCAAAAACTAGTTTGGGCAAAACATCATTTCATATTTAATTTAGATCAAATAAAAGGCTATTAAATATTGTTTTCAGCCACTGTTAGAGGATGTTTTAGTTACTTAACTAATTTATTAAATGTTGGTTACAATTTTAGAATAGTCCCTGGAATATTTGTTATTTATTGAACATTTTAGTTTCTGTGTTTGAACAACTTTTATTTTCCACTTTAATTTAAATTTGAATTTGAGTTAGGAGTTGAAATGCAATATGATGCAAATGATGATTTGGCACTGTTAATCATGCTGACTTGTCATTATCAAAAGTGATTACTGTGGCTAATGACATGGGGTGTTACAGTCAGTGGCCGCGGCGGAGCACGGCCATGGCGATGACAGCGTCGGATCCGCTCTGGATCGAAGAGAGGTAGCGAGGGGAAGGGGAATATGACGTTTAGGGTTTCCCGGAAGCGAGGGGAGGCTCTATATCTTCACCAGGGCGCCGTTGGATGCTCGACACATCGGCAATCACCGGCCATGGCGGCAGTGGCGACGACACGAGGAAGGGGACGACTGTAGTGGTGGGTTGGGCTGGCAACGACCTGTTGGGCCGGCACTGTTGCGGTAGGCCTTAGTGCACAGTAGACTTCGGCCTTTTTCTTTTTTTACTTTTCTGTTTTAGCTTTTATTTATTAACAGAGAGAGAAAGGGAATTATTTGGGCAACTATTTCACTCAGGAAAAATTTGGGAGGTGTCCCATTAAATCCCTGGTGATTATAGACAGTGCCACAATTATTTTGGAGACTAGAAGAATCCATTTGTATTTTTCATAATTGAATTGGCAATAGAATTGCTGGAATAGCATTGTTTTAAATGCTACTGCCCATATTTGCAAAGGAGTGATGTTGTTTTCCTTAACAAATAAATGTTATGGAATTTGTGTCAGATGGTGAACATTTTTCTAGCAACTTTTGAGCAACTTCAAATTGCACTTAGAATTTGAATTGATTTCAAAGGGGGGGATTTGAGTTGAACTGCTTAACCACAAAGACCAGGCATTGCAAATGATGATGACTTGGTATGATTAAGAGGTGATCACTGTAGTTGTTACATGAGGGTGTTACATTATTAAGGAAGCGATTGCTACTAGTGAATTTCTTGATTTCCTGCCTAGGAGTGTGATTATAGATAAAACCAAAGAATCTCCTAGAGGTTGTAAGTATGCAATCGAGGAATTGCATACCAAAGATGACAATACCTAGATCTATTGCAATATGCCTAGCTAGGGGCGTTAAACAATAGCGCTTGTTGGGAGGCAACCCAATTTTATTTTATGTTTTTGTTTTGCTACTGTTCTTGAATAAAATACACATTATTACCTCTGTAGTAGTTGTGTTTTGGTGTTTTAATTAGTGTTTGAGCCAAGTAAGACCTTTGGGATGGCTTACGGTGATAGTTGATTTGATCTTGCTGAAAAACAAAAACTTTTGCGTCCAGTTGCAGAATTTTCATAATTCACAAAAGTGATGAAAAACTCTGAATTGTGTAAAAAAGATTGATATACAATTTTCCTCTGTTGTCCTAATTTTTCAGAATTGTTGGAGTTACAGAAGTATCAGAACAATTCGGATCTTCACAGACTGTTCTGTTTTTGACAGATTCTATTTTCTATGTGTTGTTTGCTTATTTTGGTGAATCTATGGGTAGTATCGGGGGGTATGAACCATGGAGAAGTTGTAATATAGTAGACCAATATAAATAAAGAATGAGTTCACAACAGTACCAAAGTGGTGATTTATTTTTCTTATACTAACGGATCTCATGAGTTTTCTGTTGAGTTTTGTGTCATGAAGTTTTCAAGTTTTGGGTAAA
Organism: Thinopyrum elongatum; assembly: GCA_011799875.1. NCBI lineage: Eukaryota > Viridiplantae > Streptophyta > Magnoliopsida > Poales > Poaceae > Thinopyrum > Thinopyrum elongatum. The sequence goes on along the minus strand of CM022301.1, from coordinate 212,319,218 downwards.
GATTTGATGGGCTATGGAATAAGGAGTGGCAAGAGCCTAAGCTTGGGGATGCCCAAGGCACCCCAAGGTAATATTCAAGGACCACCAAGATCCTAAGCTTGGGGATGCCCCGGAAGGCATCCCCTCTTTCGTCTTCAATCCATCGGTAAATTTACTTGAGGCTATATTTTTATTCACCACATGATATGTGTTTTGCTTCGAGCGTCTTGTATGATATGAGTCTTTGTTTTTTAGTTTGCCACAATCATCCTTGCTATACACACCTTTTGAGAGGGAGACGCATGAATCGTGAATTTATTAGAATACTCTATGTGCTTCACTTATATCTTTTGAGCTAGGCAATATGCTCTAGTACTTCACTTATATCTTTTTAGAGCACGGTGGTGGTTTTATTTTATAGAAATTGTTGAACTCTCTTGCTTCACTTATATTATTTTGAGAGTCTCTAAACAACATGGTAATTTGCTTAGGTTATGAATTTAGTCTGAATATGATGGGCATCCAAGAGGGATATAATAAAAACTTTCATATAAACTGCATTGAATACTATGTGAAGTTTGATTCCTTATGATTGTTTTGAGATTTAAAGATGGTGATATTAGAGTCATGCTAGTGAGTAATTGTGGATTAGTAGAAATACTTGTGTTAAAGTTTGTGATTCCCGTAGCATGCACATATGGTGAACCGTTATGTGATGAAGTCGGAGCATGATTTATTTATTGATTGTCTTCCTTATGAGTGGCGGTCGGGGACGAGCGATTGTCTTTTCCTACCAATCTATCCCCCTAGGAGCATGCGTGTAGTATTTTGTTTCGATAGCTAATAGACTTTTGCAATAAGTATGTGAGTTCTTTATGACTAATGTTGAGTCCATGGATTATATGCACTCTCACCCTTCCACCATTGCTAGCCTCTCTAGTACCGCGCAACTTTCGCCGGTGCATTACACCCACCATATACCTTCCTCAAAACAGCCACCATACCTACCTATTATGGCATTTCCATAGCCATTCCGAGATATATTGCCATGCAACTTCCACCGTTCCGTTTATTATGACACGCTTCATCATTGTCATATTGCTTTGCATGATCATGTAGTTGACATCGTATTTGTGGCAAAGCCACCATTCATATTTTTTTATACATGTCACTCTTAATTCATTGCACATTCCGGTACACCGCCGGAGGTATTTATATAGTCATATATTTTTTCTATGTATCGAGTTGTAATTCTTGAGTTGTAAGTAAATAAAAGTGTGATGATCATCATTATTAGAGCATTGTCCCATATGAGGAAAGGATGATGGAGACTATGATTCCCCCACAAGTCGGGATGAGACTCCGAACGAAAAAAAAGAGAAAAAAAGAGGCCAAAGAGCCCAAAATAAAAAAATGAGAGAAAAGAGAGAAGGGGCAATGCTACTATCCTTTTTCCACACTTGTGCTCCAAAGTAGCACCATGAACTTCATGATAGAGAGTCTCCTATTTTGTCACTTTCATATATATAGTGGGAAATTTTAATTATAGAACTTGGCTTGTATATTCCAATGATGAGCTTCCTCAAATTTCCCTAGGTCTTCGTGAGCAAGCGAGTTGGATGCACACCCACTTAGTTTCTTTTTGAGCTTTCATACACTTATAGCTCTAGTGCATCCGTCGCATGGCAATCCCTACTCACTCACATTGATATCCATTGATGGGCATCTCCAAAGCCCGTTGATACGCCTAGTTGATGTGAGACTATCTCCTTCTTTTTCTCTTCTCCACAACCACCATATTCTATTCCACCTATAGTGCTATATCCATGGCTCACGCTCATGTATTGCGTGAAAGTTGAAAAAGTTTGAGAACATCAAAAGCATGAAACAATTGCTTGGCTTGTCATCGGGGTTGTGCATGATTTAATACTTTGTGTGATGAAGATGGAGCATAGCCAGACTATATGATTTTGTAGGGATAACTTTCTTTGGCCATGTTATTTTGAGAAGACATGATTGCTTTATTAGTATGCTTGAAGTATTATTGTTTTTATGTCAATATTAAACTTTTGTTTTGAATCTGAATATTCATGTCACAATAAAGAAAATTACATGGATAAATATATTAGGTAGCATTCCACATCAAAAAATCTGTTTTTATCATTTACCTACTCGAGGATGAGCATGAATTAAGCTTGGGGATGCTTGATACGTCTCCAACGTATCTATAATTTTGTATTGTTCCATGCTATTATATTATTTATTTTGGATGTTTTATATGCATTAATATGCTATTTTATATTATTTTTGGGGCTAACTTATTAACCCAGAGCCCAGTGCCAGTTTCTGTTTTTTTCCTTGTTTTTTAGTTTCGCAGAAAAGGAATATCAAACGGAGTCCAAACGGAATAAAAATTTATGATATTTTTTCTTGGACTAGAAGACACCTACGAGACTTGGAGATAAAGTCAGAAGACCCATGAGGTGACGACAAGCCGTAGGGGTGCGCCCTTGGGGGGCGCCCCCTGGCTTGTGGCCCCCTCGGAGGTCACCTAACCCTAATCCTTGGCCTATATATTCCCAAATATTCCTAAACCATCAGAGGCATCCACGAAAAATACTTTTCCGCCGCCGCAACCTTCTGTTCCCGTGAGATCCCATCTTGGGGCCTTTTCCGGCGATCTGCCGAAGGGGAATTCGATCACGGAGGGCATCTACATCAACCCTATTGCCCTTCCGATGAAGCGTGAGTACTTTACCTCAGACCTACGGGTCCATAGCTAGTAGCTAGATGGCTTCTTCTTCTCTCTATGATCTTCAATACCATGTTCTCCTCGATGTTCTTGGAGTTCTATCCGATGTAATATTCTTTTGCGGTGTGTTTGTCGAGATCCGATGAATTATGGATTTATGATCAGATTATCTATGAATATTATTTGAATCTTCTCTGAATTCTTATATGCATGATTTGATATCTTTCTATTTCTCTTTGAATTATCGGTTTGGTTTGGCCAACTAGATTGTTTTTTCTTGCAATGGGAGAGGTGCTTAGTTTTGGGTTCAATCTTGCGGTGTCCTCACCCAGTGACGTAGTAGGGGTTGCGAGGCACGTATTGTATTGTTGCCATTAAGGATAAAATGATGGGGTTTTCATCATATTGCTTGAGTTTATCCCTCTACATCATGTCATCTTACTTAAGGCGTTACTCTGTTCTTTATGAACTTAATACTCTAGATGCATGCTGGATAGCGGTCGATGTGTGGAGTAATAGTAGTAGATGTAGAATCGTTTTGGTCTACTTGACACGGACGTGATGCCTATATGCATAATCATTTCCTTGGATATCGTCATAACTTTGCGCTTTTCTATCAATTGCTCGACTGTAATTTGTTCACCCACCGTATTATTTTCCTTCAAGAGAGAAGCCTCTAGTGAAACCTATGGCCTCCGGGTCTATTTTCCATCATATATTTTCAGATCTATAAACCAAAAAACCCCAAAAATACCTTGCTGCAATTTATTTACTTTTATGTTTTAGTAATCTTTTATATCTATCTCTATCATATCTCACCATTGCAATTGACCGTGAAGGGATTGATAACCCCTTTATCGCGTTGGGTGCAAGTGTTTGATTGTTTGTGCAGGTGCATAGATTGGAGACTTGCTTGTACCTCCTACTGGATTGATACCTTGGTTCTCTAACTGAGGGAAATACTTATCTCTACTTTGTTGCATCACCCTTTCCTCTTCAAGGGAAAAACCAACGCAAGCTCAAGAAGTAGCAGTATGGATGGTACCCATGGATACGGCTAGCCGTGGAATGTGAAAGTATGGTGGAAAAAGGAATAAACTTTATTTTCTGTTTGGGAACCGCCTATGATATATCTAGCATGGAAAGTATTGGGAACTACTCGATCGTTTTCTTTGACAGGAAAGGCATGCCACCCAAAATGTTTTATCTCTATCTTTTTCCGCTTTGAGCTCTGGCACCTCTACAAATCCCTACTTCCCTCTGCGAAGGGCCTTTCTATTTACTTTATGCAATTTTTATTTTTATTTGAGTCTCCATCTTCTCTTATCAAGCACCAACTAAGGGGCACTATGATCGTACTTGAGCATTGGGTGTAGCTAATATGCGAGTGTGTTTCATGAATGGATCAAGGATTGAGCATAATAGACTAGGGATAACTTGCTTTAGTGTTGATATTTTGAAAGACATGTTTGCTTGTTGATATGCTTGAGTATTGAAATCTACATGTCAAAACTAGACTATTGCTTTGAATCATATAAAAGTCCAAATGTGCATGCTACAAAAGAAAAGAATATGTGATGAACATGATAGGCAGCATTCCACATCAAAAATTCTGTTTTTATCATTTACCTACTCGAGGACGAGCAGGAATTAAGCTTGGGGATGCTGATACGTCTCCAACGTATCTATAATTTTTGATTGTTCCATGCTGTTATATTATCATTCTTGGATGTTTTACAATCATTTTGTAGCAACTTTATATCATTTTTTGGGACTAACCTATTGACATAGTGCCCAGTGACAGTTGCTGTTTTTTGCTTGTTTTTTACTTTGCAGAAAATCAATAACAAACGGAGTCCAAATGCAGCAAACTTTTTGGAGAATTTTTTTGGACCAGAAGACACACAATGGGCCAAGGAAGTACCAGAGGGGGGCTTCGAGGGGAGCACAACCCACCTGGGCGCGCTTGGGGGCCTAGGCACGCCCTGGTGGGTTGTGCCCACCTCGGCCGCCTCCCGCACCGCCTCTTTGCTCTATAAATACCCCGAAAATCCAAAAACCCTAGGGGAGTCGACGAAACACAATTCCAGCCACCGAAAGTTCCAGAAACCATAGATCCAATCTAGACACCATCACGGAGGGGTTCATCATCCTCATTGGTGCCTCTCCGATGATGCGTGAGTAGTTCATTATAGACCTACGGGTCCGTAGTTAGTAGCTAGATGGTTTCCTCTCTCTCTTTTGATTCTCAATACAATGGTCTCTTTGAGATCTATTTGATGTAACTCTTTTTGCGATGTGTTTGTTGGGATCCGATGAACTTTGAGTTTATGATCAGATCTATATTTTTATCCATGAAAGTTATTTGAGTTTCTTTGATCTCTTATATGCATGATTACTTATAGCCTCATATTTCTTCTTTGAATCTTTGGTTTAGTTAGGCCGGCTAGATCGATTTTCTTGCCATGGGAAGAGGTGCTTTGTGATGGGTTCGATCTTACGGTGCTCAATCCCAATGACAGAAGGGGACATGACACGTATGTATCGTTGCTATTAAGGATAACAAGATGGGGTCTATTCCTACATGAATAGATCTTGTCTACATCATGTCATCTATCTTATTGCATTACTCCATTTTTCCATGAACTTAATACACTAGATGCATGCTGGATAGCGGTCGATGTGTGGAGTAATAGTAGTAGATGCAGGCAGGAGTCGGTCTACTAATCTTGGACGTGATGCCTATATAATGATCATTGGCTGGATATCGTCATAATTATTTCAAGTTCTATCAATTGCCCAACAGTAATTTGTTTACTCACCGTATGCTATTTTTCTCGAGAGAAGCCACTAGTGAAATCTATGGCCCTCGGGTCTCTTCCTTATCATATTTGCCTTCGAGATCTATTTTTATTTGGTTTTATTTTTAGATCTATTAATCCAAAAACCCTAAAATACCTTGCTGTAATTTTTTATTATTTATTTTATTTCGCGTTCCCGCTAGATCTATTTATCCAATCTACTACAAATTTATCTATCTTTTTACCCGGGAGGGATTGACAACCCCTCTTACACGTCGGGTTGCAAGTATTTGTTCTTTGTGTGCAGGTACCGTTTACATAGTGTTGTGAGGTTCTCCTACTGGTTCAATAACCTTGGTCTCATCACTGAGGGAAATACCTACCGTAGCTGTGCTGCATCATCCCTTCCTCTTTGGGGAAATACCGACGTAGTTCAAGCCGCATCACACCAGGGACCCAGCAGGTCGCGCAGTTGTTATTTACTTTTTTTAGGAACAAGCAGTTGTTATTTACTAGTTTTAGAGACGGATCAGGGTAACAACAGGGATGTGCGGGGGCTGTGGCCCGTCTAGCCAGGGTTTTATTTTATGTTTACCACATGATGAGCCCAGTTGTGTTTTTTTCTTGCTGAAAATGGCTAGGCCAGTTCTACTTTTTTTAAAGAAATACCCAACGGAGGCCTACTTGCTTTCTCAGCACTGCTGGGCTGCAAATCTTTCAAGACGAGAGCGATGTATTCGCTTGCCTAGAAAATGAAGTAGTAAGAAATGGGATGTAAATTTTAAAAACACAGTAAACCGACAATTAGTTTCAAATGTCGTTTTTTTAAGATTTTGACATTTTGAATTTAATTGTTTTTTTGCGGGAAAAATTATGTTGGATTTTAAATTGATATAAATTTATTATTTTTAAATTAGTTTGAACGTGATTCAAAATTTCGGGAATAAAAACAGTTCGGACCGCACCGAAATATGAAAATTTGGTTGAGTTTTTAACTGTGGCTAGAATATGGGCTGTAATGGTGAAAAAAAGAGTATGGGCTTCAAAAAAATCCTTAAGAATTAGTCAATGGGTTGTACATTTATTAGCAATAATGGCAGATGGGTTGTATGCTGTTTTCCACATATTTGAGGCTGACTTGTGGGCCTACTAGGTTGACCCATACGCTTTCCTAAAAAAAGGTTGATGCGCAGGCAAGGCCTTGTCAACTTAGTTAACACACGAGAGTAGTTACTATTGGATGTCCATCCAATGGCCGTCATGCTTCTTCAATCTCTGCTCTTCCTACTCCAGCCGCTCAAACCAGCACCGACGGGACTGCCTACTCCCTCCTCCCGTGGCCGGCTGTGCTGCCGCGCAGGCCTCACCGCCCCACCCTACTCCCATCGATGGCCTGGCCATCCCTCTACTCACCCACACCTGCTGTTATTCTCTGGCGACGGCAGACGAACCAGTAAACCCTCGTACTCCCCTCCGCGTAGGAAACAACTGCCGAGTCTTCCCTGGCTCCGTGTCGTTCCCTTCCTAGGCCTCGCCGTTGTCCACTGCCCTGGTGCTCTCGGCACGGCGTGGTCAACGTGGTCAACGAACTACATCCATCGGAAGAGGACTGTACATGGAGAGGCTGACAGCTGGGTCCACGGCCGCATGCAAGGAAGTGCCTCCTTATTACATGCAAAATATTGATTCCTCCACCTCACAGCGGGGACCCACCGGAAGGGCCTCTGTATTTCGCGAAAAAATGTTCCTTCCGCTGATAGCTCGGACCCACCAGCTATATCTTCGCACGCAAGGAAGTGCCTCCTTATTATGCACAAAAAAATGAATACTCCCCCTGCTAGCTGGGACCCACCATAGTTGGAGGCTGACTTGTGGGCCCACTAAGTTGATGCGGGTGGAGGGATTTGTCAACTTAGTCAATATGAACGATTCTAGCTCCAGCGACCGTATGATGTCCATCCAACGACCGTAGTGCTTCTTCAACCTCTGGTCTTCTTGCTCCAGCCGCCCATACCAGCGCCGGCCGTGCCGTCGGCTCCTGCCTCCTGTGGCCGGCTCTGCTGCCGCGCAGGCCTCACCGCCCCACCCTACTCCCATCGCTGGCCTGGCCATCCCTGTACTCACCCAAACCTCCTGTTATTCTCCGGCGATGGCAGCCTCACACTACAGTCCAACCAGTAAACCCTCATACTCCCCTCTGTGTGCGAAACAACTGCCGAGTCTTCCCTGGCTCTGGGTCATTCCCTTCCTAGGCCTCGCCGTCGTCCACCGCCTTGGTGCTGTCGGCGCGGCGTGGTCAACGTGGTCAAGGAACGACTTACATCGGAAGAGGATTGTACGTGGAGAGGCTGACAGCTGGGTCCATGGCCGCAGCAAGGAAGTGCCTCCTTATTACGCGCAAAATAATGATTCCTCCACCTGACAGCGGGGACCTACCGGAAGGGCCTCTGTATATTGGCTTAGCTGTATTTTGCGAAAAAATGTTTCCCCCTCACAGTTGGGACCCACCAGCTATATCTTCGGACGCAAGGAAGTGCCTCCATATTAGGTGCGAAAAAAATGAATCCTCCCCCTGGCAGCTCGGACCCACCATCAATAACTTCGCACGCAAGGAAGTGCCTCCCTGACAGCCGGGACCCACCTGGTCGAAGCGTACGTAGCGTTGTCATTCTGGTCGCGAACGTGTACATACATACTGGTCGATCGGTCTTTCTGCAACGATGAACCGTGGCCGAGCAAGCAACGGCACGTGTAGTAGTAGAGCCCCCGACGTAGCAGTTCAGGCAGTCCCTTCTAAACCATGTACACGTACGTACAGCCACATGCCAAAAAGTACGGCCACGTACGTACATACCGGCGGGTTCTCGAACGCCTACTCGCGCATACGTATGGCCAGGGCTCGTGTGCATGGAGAGGCAACGGACGGCAGCAATGATGTCCTGTTCATCGGGCAGCCAACCGGCTGGGTCGGAACGGAGAAACAGCGTCCTGTTCATCGGGAGGCAACAGACTGGGTCTGAATGCATCCTGTTCAACGGGAGCCAACTGGCTTGGACGGAACAGCTGAAACGGGGTTTGGCATACCGCAGTACGGAGGAAATGGCCTTCTGTTCGACCGGCTATGGTCGAAACGGCATCCTATTCATCGGGAGGGGTCTGGCATACCGCAAAACGGAGAAAACAGACTTGTGTTGGAGTGCTACGGTCGAAATAGGGGTCCTATTCATCGGGTGGGGTGTGGCGTACCGCAAAACAGGACTCCACGGCCTACTGTTCACCCATCGTCGGCTTCCTTCAGCCTACACCTGCACTGTTCATCCACCGCGTCTTCCTCCTGCCGCCACCAGCTACTGTTCATCCACGGGCTACTGTTCATCCAGCCTTCCACCGGCTACTGTTCAACCACCCCTCCACGGGGTCCTGTTCATCCACCCCCAACCAGCTCGGCTGTGGCGGCCTCCTCTCGGGGTCCTGTTCATCCAGCGGCAACGGCCTACTACCACGGGGTCCTGTTCATCCAACCCCCACCGGGACTGTTCATCCAACCCCAACCACGTACGTCTCGACTCGTTCAACCAACCCCCACATTCACTGTTCATCAAGAGGCAGCAGGTTCGATCGACTTCAGTAAGCAGCAGCAGCAGTGATTGACCGATCGATCGCTCGGGTTCAGTTAGCAACAGTAGCGAAGGAATCGCTCGGGTTCAGTTAACAGCCAAGGGATCGATCGCTCGGGTTCAGTAACGTAGCTAGTGCAATCGCTCAGGTTCAGTAAGCGGACACCTCGCTCGGGTTCAGTTAGAGCCCAACGCCTCGCACACACGCGCGTACGCATACGAGAGAAACGTGCAAATCTCCGTGCATCGCTCGGCCTCGACCACCCACTGTAACCGGGAACTCCCCGAAATTTTCCTCGCCCTCGCTTCTACCACATTTTTTCCGTCATGGACGGCCCAAAGAATGTCATGCAGGTGTGTCTTTGGCCCGCCCAAAGCCCATTTTCTGTCATGATTTTTTGTCATAGAAGTAGGAGCCCACCACATCTATGATGATACCGGGTTTTGTCACAATTATCGTCATAGAAGTGTCATAAGCATGACATAAAAAAAATTCGTTCGGGCCAAAATGTCACGGATGTGTCTTTTTTTTGTAGTGTTCTTTTATCTAGTTTGGTTTTATAAAATAAGACTACAAAAAATGTAATTGAGGTTGCCTCATATGCTTCATCTTTATAATGTCTTTCGTGAAAATGATGGAAAGGAAAATTGTGCTCAATTGATAGAAGAAGAATTCAACAAAATGTTTGGCATAAAATCTTTGAATGACGAGCATGATTGCAATGTTGTTAGCATGAATTCTTTGAATATCCATGATGCTAATAATATGCAAAACCATAAGCTTGGGGATGCTATGTTTGATGAAGATGATACTTTTAGTCCCCCAAGTTTTGATGAGAATGTTTATTATGATGATATCATGCCTCCTATTTATGATGATTATATTGATGAAAAGTGGGTTTGGAAGAGTGTCAACTCTAGTTAATGATCCCACTATTTTGGAGGGTGTTGAACCTTATTACAATATTGATAAAAGTGGATTTGGTGAGGTCGTGACTTTATTTAATAATGAATCCACTATTTTGGAAGAGGTTTCAATTGACTATGATAAATCAGTTGCTATATATGATGATTATTGTGATGATATGTATGCTATAAGGAGTAATGATATCCAAGAAACTTGTCATCATGATTTTAATGCTCAAATTGATTATGTGGATCAAGTATCATGTGATACTTATTTTGTTAAGTTTGCTCCCACTACTATTGATGAGAATAAATTTGCTTATATGGAGAGTAATAAAAATTCTATGCTAGTGGATCATGAAAAGAATGTTTTATGTGATATTTATATTGTTGAGTTCATTCATGATGCTACTAAAAATTATTATGAGAGAGGAATATATTCTTTTACATATTGCAATAATATCAAGTTTCCTCTCTATGTGTTGAAAGTTTTGAAGTCATGCTTGTTTTGCCTTCCTATGCAAGTTGATTCTTGTTCCCATAAATTGTTTGCTCACAAAATCCCTATGCATAGGAAGTGGGTTAGGATTAAATGTGCTTGCCATGTGATTCATGATGCTCCCACTATGTTTCAATTCTTTACTTTTATGTGAGCATCATTAAAATCATCATGCCTAGCTAAAAGGCATTAGAGAAAAGCGCTTGTTGGGAGACAACCCAATATTTGTGCCTACTGTTTTTGTGTGTTCACATGATTAATCTACTTTAGTAATCATGTTTTATAGCTTTTGTTTCAATAAAGTGCCAAGTGAAGCCCTTGGGATAGTGTGGATGATAGATGACTTGATTCTATGCAAAAACAGAAACTTTTACGCCCAGTTCTGGAATTACCATAATTCATTGGGATGCGATAAAATTCCAAATTTATTACACATTATTGGCATATAAATTTCCTATGTTTTCCTATTTTTTCAGAATTTTTGGGTTTACATAAGTATGGTCATTGTCCAGATCTTTACAAACTATATAGTTTTTGGCAGATTCTATTTTCAATTCATAGTTTGCTTGTTTTAGTGTTTCCATAGCTTATATTAAGTGATATAAATTTTGTAAATAATAAGGTATAGTATTCATTGTGTGAGAAAAATTATGAATCTTGTCTTTGACAGTACCCAAGTGAATGATTTGTTTTATCATACTAACCTATCTCATGAAGTTCCGTTAAGTTTTGTGTGATTGAAGTTTTCAATTTTTGGGTGAGATGTCTACATGAGGAGAATAAGGAGTGGCAATAACCTAAGCTTGGGGATACCCAAGGCACCCCAAGGTAATATTCAAGGAATACCCAAGTAACTAAGCTTGGGGATGCCCCGGAAGGCATCCCCTCTTTCGTTTCCAATATTATCGTTAACCTTACTTGAAGCTATATTTTTATTCATCACATGATATGTGTTTTGCTTGGAGCATCATTTTAGTTTACTAGGATTTGCTTTCTGTTATTTAGAATAATGTTTTGCATCTTTTATTTCAATAAAAGTGTCAAGTATAGCCTTTACCATGTTATTTTGCAAGTCTATATGTTGCTGCTTGGAAACAGAAAGTTTTCTATTATTGTCTGAATTCTTCTGGAAAGTCAGAATGTGATAAAATCTTGAAATTTTTACACAGTATGATATGATAAAATTTCTATAGTGTGGTAATTTTTCAGAATTTTTGGATTTAGATAAGTATGAATCTTCTTGCATTGTTTACAGACTATCTTGTTTTGACAGATTGCTGTTATGTTGGCATTGTTTGCATATGTTTGCATGTTTAATGATTCTATTTGAGGATAGGAGTATTAAATATGCGGAGGCATTTAGTATGCAATGTTAAATAATAATTTTAGTGATTTGGTACAGTAGAGAATAATAAGGTTATTGCATTGATTTATACTAACTTATCTCACGAGTTCTTGTTGAGTTTTGTGTAGATGAAGTTTTTAAGAATTAGGAAAACCGTGATATGAGAGGAATTAAGGAGACACAAGAGCTCAAGCTTGGGGATGCCCAAGGCATCCCTAGTTAATATTTCAAGAAGTCTTAAGCATCTAAGCTTGGGGATGCCCCGGTTGGCATCCCACCTTTCTTCTTCAACAATGATCAGTCAGTTTTGGTTGAGCCTAAGTTTTTGCTTCTTCGCATGATATGTGCTATCCTTGGAATGTCATTTTATTTTGTTTTGCTTGCTGTTTGAATAAAATACTTAAGATCTAATTTTTTTTATGAGAGAGAGTCTTCACAAAGCTACTTAATTATTTGACTACTCATTTGATCTTCACTTATATGTTTTTGGAGTAGTTTGTCATTTACTCTCGTGCTTCACTTATATCCTATGAGTAAATGGTTGAATGAATTGAATATCATAAATATGAAATTATATATGTTTGATATGCTTATCCCATGGGGAGTAATGACTTCACATATAAGAAGTATAGGTGGTAAAATTTATTGAAAGTTAGCAAACATAGCATTGGTCACTTGAACAATTCATGAAAGAATATTGAAGGCAGAGAGATTTCACATATAAATATACTATCTTGGAAATCTTATATGATTGTGAGCCCCATTTATTATTTTCAAACTTGAGCAAATTAGTTGAAGTTGGACAAGGAAGACAACGTAATGAGTTATGTTTGGGTATATTTGTATAGAATTTATATTGTTATGGATCCTCCAACATGTGGTGCTTGCTTAGGATCATTTGCTAGCCAAAAATTCGTACTAAGTAGAGATACTACTTGTGCATCCAAAACCCCTTAAACCCAGTTTCTTGCCATAAGTGTCCACCATATCTACCTATGGATTGAATAAGATCCTTCAAGTAAGTTGTCATCGGTGCAAAAAGCAAAAAAAAAATTGCTCCTAAATATGTATGATCTTTTATTGTAAGGGAAAATAAGCGTTGTACAAACTTGTGAGGGTAAAGAAATAAAAGCGGCAGACTGCATAATAAAGGTTGCTATCACAAAGAGCAATATAACATGACATTTCTTTGCATTAAGTGCTTGCACATCCAAAAATGAAAAGCGCATGACAACCTCTACTTCCCTCTGCGAAGGGCCTATCTTTTACTTTTATGCAAGAGTCAATAGTATTCCTTCTCATTTCAACCTCAATTATTCTCTAGTTGGCAAGTATCATGTGGTGGGGAAAGATCCAAGCATATATGGCCAATTAAATATAGTTGATCATGAATTATTATTGTTGACAATTATCTATATGATAAATAAGTTGGGAGGCGAAACATTAAGCCCCTATATTTCTCTGTGTTTGATGGATGCTATTTGTTCTAAAAATATGCTTTGAGTGATAGGAGGGATGGCCCTCTCTTCCACCTCTCTCCCACCACCACCTCCCCACCCTAACAATGGAGATCTATCATCTGGACCGATGGAGGGGCTGCAACATTGGGACTTCTCCCCTGGCCTTGCGGTTGAGGCTCAGGTGTGTTCAAAATTTGGTTCCACAGTTCATTTCTCTCCTTCTGACTCCTCCAGAAAGTTCTTCTTGGTGGTCTCCTTTTCTTCGGACTCTTTTGCTCTCTTGGAGGAATCTGTGGGGATTGCATTGCAGTGTTGTATTGGAGGTCGGTCCGATGGTTTTCGTGTCAAACATCTTACTGGCCGGCAATACAGATTCTCTGTTTCTTCCATCGGATGGGTCATTTCATTTATGGACTCAGAGATAGAATTTGGCCAGTCTTTATCTGTCATTTCAATCTTTTCTGACAAGCGGCATGGGATTCCCCGATCATTGATACCCACTGGCATTTAGACAAGCAAATTTGTGAAGTGGCGGCATGCACCCCCATGGCTCCCAAGACAAATTTAAATTTTCTTAAACATGGTGGTTCTGCTGCGGGCAATTCTTCTCAAGAACTTTCAAATTTTGGTCTTCACATGGATATCTTCTAAGTCTCTACGAGCAATGATTCGGATCTGAGGAACAGAAAGGAGGAACATGGTTCTCACTACACTAAAAATCTTGATTTTCCTCACATTATTTTCGGCCAATTCAATCCAATTTCAGTTAAGGAATCCTACAAGAATGGTTTGATTTCTTTTGGAAGTTTCCAATCACCATTATTGAGAGCTACAAATTCGAACAAATTAGTCTTTAATGGTCATAAATATAGAAAGAATTACTGGAAATCTATTCCAAAATTTATTCTTGCCCACATATCAGATTTCCGACACGTGGGCTATGATGACGCCAAAATTGCGGCCACTTGGTCCCTTTCTTCGGTCCCACCGTCGGATTTTATCCATGGGAAATTGAATAAATGCTCCCTTTGCTACCAACGGGGGCACTAGGATATCTCTTGCACGGTGACTGATATTAATAATTCTCCTGCCTTGGCTGATAATTCTGTGCGAGCAGACCAGGACTGTACAATGCATACATCTAATCCCATGAGGAATATGGCCCAACCTCCAATGATCAAATCCATTTGTAATATCTGTTGTTCTGACCTTCACCAATCTAACTCATGCCCGGCCAGGCTACATTGCTACAATTGTTCCTTCCTTGGCCACCTGGAGGTGGATTGCCAATTTGGCCAGTCTGAGTCTTATTTTTGGAAGTTGAAATCAAGTGCCAATCTTATACCCAAATATTTGATTCCCAATCCCAAGATGGTAAATAGACTGGAATGCCAGGATCCCTTAATTGGGGTAGGTAATACGATCACATCCACAGAAGTTGCAGCCAGTCGTTATGAGACCCCTGGGTTTACGAGCCCTATCCTGGCAGGGGCAGTCAAATCACCCTCCTCTCGGAATCATATCCCTATTGCCAAAAATGATTATCCTACGCGATTTCATACCCATAGCAAGACAACCGTCCGATGCAATTTCTGTGGTATCTATGGACACCTGACATCTTTCTGTTTGAGCAAGAAACGGCAATAAGGGTGGGTTTGGCTACCCCAAGACAAAAATCCCCGACGATGCGCCTCCTTTGCACACCTCCCCCACCCGGTCGTCAGAACACCTCTCGAGCACAGCTCCTTTGAGTCAACAATGGAAAACTACCCTGTGAACATCGTCTCGTACATCCCGAGACCATCAAGCTCGGGCCGGCGGATCGAGTGGTGCATGGCGACATGGCGGTGCACCCGGTGCCGTCCCTCAACCACGACTTCCTCGCCATTGCTGAAGTTAATCGCCATGTCCTGTTCCATCACAAGGCTGCACTGTGCCAAATCATCACAGGTTTGCTGCAAGAATCCCACTTCATGCCTATGGAAATTGATGATCATCCACTGGGAATTGCAATCTATGGTTTTGTCGATTCTTTGATTAGAGATAATGTTGTGGGCACCATGTTTGAAATAGATGCAGAGGAGGAGGGGGAGATGAATACCATAGTATCTTTTGTGCCACATGATGCTGCATTGAACATGAGACTTACCTCATTTGGGCCTGAGAGTTGGATTCTTTATATTGGTTTCCCTTATGAGTACCAAACTCATCATTACTTACATAGATCATTGGACATATTTGGTGCTCTGGTTCATTGTATAATCCGAGAGGTGATCAGAAATTTGTCTTGTTTAAAGCTCGTATTATTCACATGGGACTTGTGCCCAAAAGTTTTGTGGTGCGCCAGCTTGGGGGCGCCAGAATGTGCTGGACTGTTTGTGTGACAATGCTCCGCAGCACAGACTGGAACGCTCATCTGCCAGAGGTTCCGCCTGCCGGTGAAGACCCATCGTCGGCAGATGGCATACCACATCCACTGTATGGAGAGGGCCTCATGGCCGAACAACTATATGAACACCAACTGGACAACTGGATGGTGCGGACTAGGGCAGGCAATGGCTTCAATGCTGGACAGCATTAGGATGATAATGTTGTGGTCGATCAAAACCAAGGTTTTCAGTTCCAAGATGGCTGGGGTGTCTGGCCTGCACCTCCCCCACCACCGGCATCTGCTCTCTACAATTATCAAGCATGGCTTGCTTCGGAAGGTCTTCAGGTCCAGGATGGCATTTTACTAGCAAATAATCTGCAAGACAACCATGGTTTGGCCTGGAATGATTCTATTTCTGCAGGTGACAGCTCTGGCTCTAGCAGTGGACCTGACACTATGATTTTGATGCCTTAGAACATCTTTCAGGCGCTTGTCACTGGATCCCCTTTGAACCAAAGAAGGGAAGAACAGATTCATATTGATATCTCTGTTTCAAGGGCTGGCATGCAGTTCACCATGTCTACCGAGGGTAATCTAGTCACTTCAATGATGTTCAATGAATTTATACCAGTGCTACACATCAACAATTTTCTCTCCAAGACAATCATGCCAATGCTCTCTTCCATTGGTCCATGGGCTGATGGTTATGGTATGAGATCTGCAGGTGTTGACATCCAGATGACAGTTTCACCCACAGGAGACTCTTTTCAGATTGAGGCTTCCATTAACCAAACCAATGTTCAAGGAAACCTCTCCTCACAGAACATCAGTTGGGTGGTTGGCCAGGTTGATGCAGGCCTGCAGACTATCTCCCAGTCCAACGTGGTTATAACTGAATTAGATGGAAACATGCAGCAATCAGAATAGCTTGACCTTCCCACAGAAATCACACGGGAAATGCAGCAGTCTGAACATCTTGAAGTGACCAGCACTATTCTGGAGCATGTGGGATTTCCCTTGGGTGCATCTGATGGACTTAGAGATAGTGTCTCATCATTTGCTATCACTGTGCACAAAAAGGGCAAGAACAAGGTGCCATATTGCATGGTCAGTGTGCGTAGAAGTGCTAGGAACAATAAATATGATGGGTTCAAAGTACACAATGTGACTAATGGCAAGTCTAAGGGCTCCAAGGTTAAACCCCGTGTCATCCCGGCGGCTAGATCTTCTGTGGTGATCACAGAACTCCCTGACAATACTGTTACTGTCCCACCTCCTACACCTATTTCAGTCATCCAGTGGGCGTCCAGAAGTGCTATTCCTCCGGAGGAGCTCTCTGAAGATGCTCTCATGGCTGCAAAGGGAGATGGGTCATCCTCAATGGCCTAATTTATCTTTATCTCATTTATCTTTATGGTACTTTGGCAAAACTGGAATATTTTATGTTGGAATGTTCGTGGCCTAAAATGTGATGAGAAACTTTTGGCACTCTCTAATGCCATCTCCTCTAGTGGTTGTGCAATAATCTGTTTGCAAGAGACAAAGAAGCCTATGATTGATCTAGCTTTTGTTAAATCTTGTCGCCCTCGATGTTTTGATAAATTTGCCTTCGTCCCATCTCGTGGTGCTTCTGGGGGCATCGCAACGATTTGGAATGGTGTTGTTTTCACTGGTTCGGTGGTTTACACCGAAGAGTTTGCTTTGGTAATTAAATTCCAATCCACCATATCATCTCAAGCTTGGACCTTAGTCAACGTATATGGACCTTTCCAGGGAGACAGTAGGGTGACCTATACTGATTGGCTCCTTAACTTAAACATTCTGGATGATGAAGATTGGCTCCTACTAGGGGACTTTAACTACATCCGAAGCCCTGAAAATAGAAATAAGCCTGGTGGAAACTTCACTGACATGACTACTTTCAATGACTTTATCAGAACATAATCATTGATTGAACTGCCTATTAAGGGCAGGGCCTATATTTGGAGCAATATGCAAACACAACCCCTATTAGAGCAACTTGATTGGTTCCTCACCTCCCCTAACTGGACAAGTAATTACCCCAATACAATGGTTAAACCTATGGACAAACCGGTTTCAGGTCATATTCCTTGTTGTGTAACAACTGAAACATCCATACCCCACAGTTAAATTTTCAGATTTGAATCATACTGGATTAAGCACCCTGGTTTCATGGAAACAGTAGCTAATGAATGGTCCAAACAGGTTAATTCTACCAACTATGCTAAGATACTTTGTAGAAAGTTCAAAAATCTTTGAGGTGCTTTAAAGAGGTGGAGCAAAAACATTTCCAAATTGTCCATCGCAATTGATAATTCAAATATGGCTCTATCTAATTTGGATGCCCTTGAGAATAAAAGAGACCTCAGTGTCCCTGAATTTAACTTTAGGAGAATTCTCAAGAAACACATTTTGAGATTACTTTCCTATCAAAGGCAATACTGGAAAAAATGATGCACTATCCGATGGATCAAATTTGGGGATGAGCAACCAAAATTCTTCCAGGCCATGGCCTCAGAGAGATATAGAAAAAATAACATTACCTCCCTAGAACTTGAAGATAGCTCCATAGTGGAGGATCACATCGGAAAAGAAGCTATCATCTTTCATGCCTTCAAGGAAAGACTTGGAACATCAAAACCCTATGAAATGAAGTTTGACCTGCAAAACATCATCAAGAAAATTGAATACCTCGACCAACTCACAGCTCCCTTCTCCCATGCTGAAATTGACCAAGTTATCAAGGAAATGCCCGCAGACCAAGCCTCAGGCCCTGATGGATTCACTGGGACGTTTCTTAAATCTTGCTGGCATATCATCAAAGAAGACTTTAATAAACTATGCTCACAATTCTTTGAGGGGGGTCTAAATCTTGAAAGTATAAATGACAGATTCATCACTCTTATCCCCAAGATTAATTCACTGGCGGGCATTAATGATTATAGACCTATTACACTGTTGAATTGTTGTCTCAAAGTGATTACCAAGTTGCTTGCAAATCACCTCCAAAAACTTATTCTGAAAATCATACACCGCAACCAATATGGTTTCATCCATGGCAGATAAATTCAAGATTGCCTCGCATGGGCATTTGAATACATTTTCCAATACCAAGCCTCCAAAAAAGAGATCATTCTCCTAAAGCTAGACTTCGCTAAAGCTTTTGACACTATTAAACATGAAGCGATGATAGAGATCATGAGGAACATGGGTTTTAATGATAAATGGCTTGGATGGATGCAGAACATTTTCTCATCTGCAAAATCCTCGGTGTTACTCAATGGCGTACCAGGTCGACAATTTTTCTGTAAATGTGGTGTACGCCAAGGAGATCCACTGTCACCTCTAATCTTCATACTAGCGGTAGATCTCCTTCAAGCTGCAGTAAATGAAGCCTACAAACTAGGTAACATTCAACTCCCATTCCCTCATCCCGACCAAACAGACTACCCAGTTATTCAATACGCGGATGACACTATTATCATCATGCCTGCATGCCCCACACAAGCAAACATAGTTAAGGGGATCCTAACTGACTATGCAACCTCAATTGGTGTCAAAATAAACTTTCACAAATCAACTTTGATCCCAATCAACTGTGATAGCCAGCTCAGCTCAAACATGGCCCATATTTTTGGATGCAATATTGGCAAGATGCCTTTTACATACCTCGGGCTACCCCTCGGCACAACAAAACCCTAGGTCCATGATGTTATGCCCTTGGTCTGCTCTGTGGAAAGAAGGCTCACGGCTACCCTTAACATGATGTCTTATGGAGCAAAACTCTCCCTTCTAAATTCAGTGATCACCTCATTGAGGATCTTTGTACTTTGCACACTAAAATTTCCACCAAGGTACTTGAACTTCTGGACAAGATACGCAGGAGATGTCTATGGACGAAAAAGGTGAATCGTGCCACTCCCTTGCTTCTTGGGATAGGGTCTACCAACCAAAAGACAGTGGAGGCCTTGGAATCATCAGCCTAAGAGTACAAAGTGATGCATTGCTACTGAAATACCTCCACAAATTTTACAACAAGATGGATTTACCATGGGTAGAACTGATATATGGAGCTCCTATTAAAGTAACAAATTCCCACACGCCTCGGACCCATGCGGCTCATTTTGGTGGCGAGATGTACTCAAACTAGTACCAATCTATCGTGGCATCACCAAAGTCACAGTGCGAGAGGGATCTAATGTATTAATGTGGAAAGACCAATGGACAGATTCGATCCTGGCTGAATCACACCCACGTGCATTTTCCTATACACGAGATGAGGATGTTTTGGTAAGGAGTTTTTTGAGCATCACAACGCTAGGGAAAGCGTTCCATCCACCTCTCTCCGTACTAGCACGTGAGGAGGTACATGACTTACAAATCATCACAGCTGACACCAACCTAGAGAATGACACTAATGATGTATGGACATACATCTGGGGGGCAAAAAACTTCACTGCCAAAAGATACTACAAATTTTATTTCCAAGAGGTGAGAGCACATAAGGCATACCATTGGCTGTGGAAATCTAAAGTCATGTCTAAAATCAAGATTTTTGGCTGGCTATTACTTTGTGATCGCTTAAATACAAGAAACATGCTCAAAAGAAGGCATTTCAATATTGGAAACAACTTTAATCATATTCTTTGCGGACAGACAATTAAAAAAACAATTGAACATATGATCTTTCATTGACAATTCAGTAAAAGTTGCTGGGACAAGCTCAACTTTACATGACAGGATAGTAGACCACGACTCTCCATGATTGCAGAATCAAAAACCATGTGGACCAGGCCAATGTTCATGGAAATCTTTCTCTAAGCAGCCTGGAGTATTTGGAAGGAACGGAATAATAAACATTTCAGAGGCATTCCACCCAACACCAGAACATGGCTTGCTAGATTCAAGGAAGACTTTGCACTTCTACAATACAGAGTCAAGGAAATGAATAAACCTTTCATTCATAACTTTTTAGAAATCCTCTAGTACATCAGTGTATATTCTTATTAATGTCCCCTAGAACTGACATAGGATAATTAACTTCACCGTTTATACACACCCCCACCCCCCATCCCATTGTAATTGTAAATACCATTATGAATGAAATTATTCTGTAGAACAATTGTTCTATGGTTCTCGGGTAAAAAAAGACTATATGATAGTTGAGTATGTGGAATTTGCTAAATCAAAGCTCTTACATAGACCCTTCCTGAAAATAAGATGAATTGCAATTGTTTGATGACTGAGAACATAGTTTGTTAGTTTTCAAGAAAGTTTATGATTTATACTTTAACATGTGAATAGCTTGCTACTTGATCATGAGAAGTTTTATGAGATGAGCTACTGTTTATGATATATAATGATGCTAGAAAAAGTGTTTGGAACTATCATTGATCAAACTAATGCACTATGCTAGCATTCACACTTCATAAATTATTTCTTTTATCATTTACCTACTCGAGGACGAGCAGCAATTAAGCTTGGGGATGCTGATACGTCTCCAACGTATCTATAATTTATGAAGTATTCATGCCATGTTTACAACAATTTTATATGGTTTTGGTATGATTTGATTAGAACTAACCCAGACTGACGTTGTTTTTAGCAGAACTACCGTGGTGTCGTTTTTTGTGCAGAAATAAAAGTTCTCGGAATGGGCTGAAAATTTACGGCGATTTTTTATGGACCAAAAGAGAACCCCGAAGCTTCGGGGAAGGACCAGAAGCCTCACGAGGAAGCCACAAGCTCGCTAGGGGCGCCCTACCCCCCAGGATGCTTGGGGCGAGGTTGTCGCTCCCTCGTGGGCCCCCTTGATGTGAAACCTAGGACAAAAAATCCTATAAATGCCAAAACCCCCCGAAAAGAACCCTAGATGAGAAGTTTCGCCGCCGCAAGCCTCTGTAGCCATGAAAAATCAATCGGGACCCTATTCTGGCACCCTGTCGGAGGGGGAAATCATCACCGAAGGCCATCCTCATCATCCCAGCGGCAACCATGATGAGGAGGGAGTAGTTCACCCTCGGGGCTGAGGGTATGTACTAGTAGCTATGTGTTTGATCTCTCTCTCGTGTTCTTAATTTGGCACAATCTTGATGTACCGTGAGCTTTGTTATTATAGTTGGATCTTATGGTGCTCTTCCTTCTCTACCTTCTTGTGATGAATTGAATCTTTTCCTTTGAGGTTTTGTTATGTCGGATTGAATCTTTTGGATGTGGGAGCACTTGATGTATGTCTTGCAATGGGATATCCGTGGTGACAATGGGATGTTCCATTGATTCACTTGATGTATGTTTCGGTTATCAACTTACGGATCCCCGTGGTGACATTGGGGTAATCTATGCATAGGGGTTGATACGCGTTTTCATATTCCTTTCTCCAATAGAAATCTCGGGGTACTCTTTAAAGTTCTTTGTGTAGGATTGAATATTATGAATTTGAAATTGTGTGATGCACATCGTATAATTAACCCACGAATACGTGTGGTCACATTGGAGTATCTAGGTGACATTAGCGTTGATTGATGCGTGTCATATGGTGTTATTTTAGTATAAACTCTAGGGTTGTTTGTGACACTTATAGAAATGGCTCAATAGATTGATCGGAAAGAATAACTTTGAGTTGGTTTCGTACCCTACAAACAATTTCATCTTATGTTCTCCACGATAGGAACTTTGGAGTGATTCTTTGTTGCACGTTGAGGGATTGTCATATGATCCAATTATGTTATCATTGTTGAGAGATTTTGCACTATTGAAAGTATGAACCCTAGGCATTGTTTTCAGGCATTGAAATACCGTTTTTGCTCACTTTTGTTACTAGTTACCTTGATATTTTATTTATTCAAATTATCAAAATATATTTCTACCATCCATACTACACTTTTATCACCATCTCTTCGCCGAACTAGTGCACCTATACAATTTGCCATTGTATTGGGTGTGTTGAAGACACAAGAGACTCTTTGTTATTTGGTTGCAGGGTTATTTGAGAGAGACCATCTTCATCCTACGCCTCCCACGGATTGATAAACCTTAGGTCATCCACTTGAGGGAAAATTTCTACTGTCCTACAAAACTCTGCGCTTGGGGGCCCAACACGAGTCTACAAGAATAAGTTGTGTAGTAGACATCATAGGGCGGTTCTTTTATACTACGTTTCTCGACACAGGCTCTCAGACCGGGACATGGCGGGGGTGGGGGGGGCTCTAGGCCGATGCGCTGCTTCAATGTTGGCCCTAGTGTGAGGTCACATCCGCTCGAGGCCGGCATGAATGCGGTGCTGGAGCTCTTTGTAACACCGCTGGCGTCATGCTACAGTAAACTCATGCTAATGGTGCGATGTCATCATAATTAATTTTGCTAAACTTCACTTCGATCCAAATCCAGTTCAAATTCAAATTTAAAATAAAGTCAAAATTAATATTTCTTTAAAAAGCTAAAGAAAAGTGTTTACAATATGTCATAAAATCTCCATGTATTGATAAAAATAATACCAACATTATTTGGAAGCCCAAATTGTCCCTAGCAATTATTTTAGTGGTCCCACAACATTTAATTTGGCGATTATAAATAAGTGAATATTTATACAAATCCAATTGACCTCAAACTTTACGGGCCTCTCCAATGTTTTGCCTCATATTTATGTACCACTTTTCACCTTTAACTAAATTCATTTAGTAGCTAATTAAAATACAAAACAGTGCCACAGTGCGGCCAAGCCCACACTGACCAGCCTTTCTCCTACCTCCCGCCTAGGTGAGGCAGAAGCAGGGCGTGGTGAGCATCCGCCGCTCGCCATGGCTCGATGGCTGACGCGTGCCCTCGCTACAGCGTTGGGGGGAGATAAGGCATAGCCACCATCCCCGTGGACAACCCTAGTGCCCACTTCCTCCTCTCCCTCGCTCGCCCCCTTCTCCATAGCAAATGCAGCCACCACCACCGCCATGACCATGCTTGTTCCCACGGCCACCCTCGTCCCTGCCGGTTAGCTCCGTGTCTAGGAGCTTCGTCTGCTTCCTCTACGTCGACCACGCGCATCGAATCAAGCCAGAGACCCCCACCTCGACTGGATTGAGTTTGTCCTTAGCTTCGATCGCCGAAGCTTTGCTGCGTCGATCCGCTACCCGTGCTGCTACTAAGCCGCCCAACGAGCCCCTTTGCGCTCCAAGGTGAGCCCTCCGTCGAACCCCCTTGTTTCCCCTTCTTTTCCCAGACGTACATCGCCGCTGTCACCGTGCCCAATCTCCTGGTGAGCTCGCGGTCGCCGCACCCCTAACCGTGCGTGCAAGAGTGCTTAGGGCGATTGGCCCATGACCCCTTCGCGCTTACGATTTAGACCAGCATGTTGACCTCTCTGGATAGCCTAGGTAGGACTATGATGTGATGATTATCCGAGGCCGGGCATTACCCAGAAAAGTGTGTCTGGCCAGAGGTAATCGAGCGTATCGGGTAATGTGGTGCACCCCTGCAGGGAAGTAATCTATTCGAATAGCCGTGTCCACGATAACAGGGCGCCTTGGAGTTGTATCCCGACCTCTTACAACTATAACCGGATACTTGTTAAAACACACCCAGATAATAGACAGATGCACCCGGTGATCGCTTTCTCTCAGGAAGACGAGGAAATGATCTTCGGGTAGGTTTATTGCTATATGTTGTTACAAGATGTTACTATATAAACTCTCTTCTATTGCTACAAGATGATGTCCACAGATGATGGTAGTCTTCGATACTTCTCCCCCTTATTCTGGCATTCCTGCAGTATAGTCCACAGATACTACCCCATTCATTTTATACCGATGCATATCAAGTATAGATCTGATGTAAGTCTTGCGAGTACTTTCGATGAGTACTCACGGTTCCTTTGCTACCCCTTTTCATTCGACCCGGTTGCTGTAATAGTTGGTAGCACCGTGGATGTAGGTTACCCCGGTGGCGTGTACTGCATGGAGATTGACGACCAGGAGTAGGCCAGAGGTCCCAGGCAGGAGGCCTCGCCTTTCGATCTAGTGGCATTGTTTTGCTCAGCCTTCTTAAGGCAAAACTTGTCTAACTATGTATGCACTCAGATAATATTTGCTTTGATGGCTGATGTATTATGGGTCCTCGTGACTCGGGCTTGTAATATAAAGTTTTATGTTTATATCTATGTCGTAGAGTTGTGTTGTGATATTATTGTGAGTCACCGTTTGTGATCATGCATGATGCGTGAATTTTTAGTGCACAATCATAAACGGGGGTGTCACACTATTGACTGGCGTAGACCGACATCAATGCCCTACAAACGGGGGTGTCACACTATTGACTGGCGTAAACCGACATCAATGCCCTACACCGCGCTAATAGGGAGTGATTTTTGGGTGGGACCTGGGTGACGGATGCGTACGTGTCAGCGATCCAGATGTCCGCAAAGTCTCCTGATTTGTGTCCGGTTTGCAAAAAAACAAACATCCAAAACAACCCTACCAACCAATGAGATACCGACTTCAACGACAAACTAGATCCAGACAGCTACATCTAGACGTATGTGGGCGTTTTGAGGGTCCGCGTTGGAGATTCCCTAAGCATATAAGTACCAATTTCCATTAATATATATGTCCATATGTAATGTGCACAAAAAAGACATGTACATTGATAAAATGGGATTTTCAGATTTTTGTCTTTTTGTGTAGTCCGCAAATAATCGTATCATTGAATGAAACTTTACTTAGAGAACATGTGTATGTATTTGTTGACTTTATTAGAAATTTTGAAGTATATTTGAAATTGTTATTTAAAATGGGCTTCAAGGACCCCGTCCTGTAAACCGCCCTACTCGCTATAAGTTTGCTTACGTAGCACTTTTGTCTATACGAAGGAAAGAGATAAGAAAAAAATAAGAGTGGGCTCTCTTGTTAATATAAGAGTCAACTTTTATAAGTTCTCCTAGGTAAAATGAGTAAACGAGAGCAAAGAGAACGAGAGAAATAGGAAAAGAAAACCTTTTAGCCAGCCTTATAGTCAACATTATTATCTGACTAACTAATAATGTCGGCTCTTGTGACATGACATTTTTATATACGCGCCCGCCAGCAATATTATTAGCCTTGCTCTCATCGTCTTTAATGGCGTGTTCTAGACACCAGCAACCAAATTGCAGTTCCGATCTGCAATGAGTAATACGAACAAACATAATGAAAGATACGATACTTCACCTGCCTCGGTTTACTTTTTTGGTTGAATTTCAGACTATGTTTCTAAGAATAATACTTATGGTAAAGTTTTTGTCCTGTTTAGTGATGTGTGCATAAATCAATATTTAATTTTTGAAGTATAAGTTCAAATTGGTATTATCAATCATGGTTTATTGGGAAATAATTTGAATAGGAAAGTTGTGTCAGTTACTAATGTTTGGGCTTTTGTTTATGGCAATACTAGGTTTCGTGCTTGTCATATACATGAATATAAGCACCGGTTACATTTGGTGTCCATCTAGGCTAGGTGTGTTAGCCCGTCATAGAGTTCTTTTTTCATTACTAAAAAATATAACGCGCAACTGGTATACTAGATCAATTGAACATGGTTTGCGTAGAAAACCGCCCCCACAAATCCTTGGGGAAGGTGCATTGGGCCCAAACCCTAGTGCTCGCTCTCACTACTATCCTCTCCTCGCCCCCGTTGGTATCTGCAATGGGCCTCATCTATATCCGCCCATACGTGTGGTGCATTTGATTGTGGTTCTTCCTTTGGGGGTTGGATTGTGTACACTGCATTGACCTGTTGTTCGTAGTTGTTGCATGCCTGACAGGATAAATCAAATAACAAATGGTACTCTCCATCGTGAGGTTGTCTAATTTGACTCGTGTTTTTTAGTGGACGCTGACCTCCCCCTCTATCCCTGGACGCACCATTTCTTTGGCGAAATGTTGATGTTCCTAGTCGTCATATAGGGACATGTCCTTGGAGGGCAAATACCGTTATTCACGATGACAGCTGAATCAATCCGTCAAGTTTCTTCTGGTTGTGTCACTGACAATCAATTGGGATTTGTGGCAAATGACTGCATTGCGTAGTGGATTGTCCTCTTCGACTAGGTTTGTCACACTATGTTCTCCGCACGATTTGTGTCGGACACCTTGGTCCCATGATTCATGTTGACGTGGCACTGGTACAACGAGGTGCTATACAAACGGTTTTTGACCCCTTTCCGCGATGGCATTTTAAACCATTGTCTAGTGAGTGTGGGCGATAGGGTGGTCCTTCCCACATGAACCAGAAACCGTCGGGGATAGGCCCTCCGGTCACACACGCTGCGTAAAATGAGCTCGTGTGCGATCGGGCTAGCCATTGTTTTCGTTCGTAGGTACATCCCACACAGTGATGCCTAGAGAAATGTTTCCCTTCGTCTGCACAACCCACATAGTCAATCCACGAGAAACATTTCCATTCGTCTGCATACAGTGAATCCCAGAGAA
Source organism: Thinopyrum elongatum (assembly GCA_011799875.1). NCBI lineage: Eukaryota > Viridiplantae > Streptophyta > Magnoliopsida > Poales > Poaceae > Thinopyrum > Thinopyrum elongatum. Next base: position 212,292,014 of record CM022301.1, on the reverse strand, counting down.
ATGTTTCCGTTCGTCTGCACATCCCACACAGTAAATCCCAGACGAACGTTTCCACTCGTATATACATCCCACACAGTTTTATGTATAGCCTCGTGTGTGATAGATATAACGATCACACATGCTCTGCCTCCGTTAAACGTTTGCTTTATTCAACCATATCACAGATTTGATGAAGAAAATTGTATGGCATTGGGCTATCCATCACAACCGCTTTTACTACTAGAACCGTTTGCAAAGTTCCATGACCCATTTAGCAGGTTTATTAGTTTACAATTAATAATTCCAGTATTACGCAAATTCATATTTCATATCGAACATCTATTTGCCAATTTCATATCAGGCACATAAATACATTTTAACATCACAGTACGATAGCGACCTGAAAACAGCACAGTACAGCATATAGCTAGTTCACCTTCATAAGAATAATATTAGAACAATATATTCATTTCCCTAATCGACTGATGCATGATCAGCTAAGTTCATCTTCTCCACCTCTGCTTTCAGTTTAGTAAGAACCAATTTTGCACTGACCAACTAGGAAAGTGCCTCCTCCTTCGCCAACACCATCTTAGCAAAGTCTAATTTAAAAAATCTGAGCTCATTCTCTATCTTTCTCTTTTTTTCCTGCATCTTGAATTATTCTTCAGTGTTGACAACACTTTCTCTAAGCCTATCTCTATTCTCTTCCTCATACATGCTCTAGAGCTTTGCTAGGCACATCTTCAAAGACTGTGGCCACTCTTGATCAACCCACTCCAGGTAAGAACACTTCCGTTCATCCTATCATATTTAAACACTAAATCGGTAACAATTGTAGGGAAAATGGGTTTCTAGCAACGTAGAAAATCACCAAATACATATTTTGAAAAACTGAAGAAACAAGTTAATTATGACATATCTTCTGAAAAAGATCAATGTGCAAATGAATTAATTGCTACTGAGACAACAACCAAATTCAAAAACATCAGAAGCTATAATTAACTTCAACAACGCTACAAGTTCTTAGTCATGTACTATAAATAAAAAATTGAACATTTTATGAGGAAGCTAAATATAACTGCAACAGCATAGCGACAGTGTTTGGATGACATCAAATTGATACTAACAGGTGTGTACATAGACAAATTTAGTAACATAGAACTAATAGCACTAAGGCCGTCCACTATGTATGCAAAAACTAGTGTCAAGACAACTGTTGCTACATTTCGCACCGGTGCCCTGCACTGGCGAGTCGATGCAGAGGAAAAAAACCAGGGAACCAGACTCCGGAGCACCTAGTTGCCCCAATGCCCAGTTCCTTCGGCCATAAAGTTTTTAGTATTTTACTGCTTGGCTGCTCGGATGTGTGGACCAAAGTTGGCTGCACAAACTGCTGAAGCGGTGCCAAATCATTTTCTAATGGCACCGCTAATGAGATGGCAACATTTTTTAGATACTAGGTAGAAACTGTGACACAGTCTTAATCACATCCAGAATAACATATCACAGTGACAGTGTTTGAATCACATCTAACAAATGATTTGTAACAACGATAGTGGGGCTAACCTTCTCTGCACATGCCAAAAACTTCCTCCCACTTTCCATAGATTCAAACGCAACTAACTTCACGCATGGAGATTGATGGTGGCAACGAGCAGGCAGATCTTCAGCCACCCCGCTCCATTCGGTGCAACTGATGGTCCTAGGGAGCTACAAGAGGAAGAAATGACTCAAATCGACCGCCGGGTTAAAATCCTTCATTCCAAATCATAACCCGAGAGAGAGAAGAGAGGCATACCCGGCTGGTGAAAGAGTCGTCGGAGGAGGAGGAACCGCTGGAGAGGTCATTGAAGAAGACCATGGCGACCGCGGCGGTCGGATGCGAGACCGCGAGAGCGAGGAAGCAAGCAAGGAAGCGGCTATAGCTTGGGGAGGAAGGAAGGAGGAAAAAGGGGAAATATGACTTGTGGTCAGGGAGAAAAGGGGGTGGGGAGGGGGGTAGATATTTCGGCGGTAGGCCAAAAATTTCGAAAGGTGGAGGGAAACTTTGCGCGCGATGCCACTGGACACCATTCACTTTGAAGGAATGTGTGCATCGCAAACGATTCTTCTGCTTTACGCGCATGCGATGAGTTTGATCATTCAAATATTGGTGGAAATTTCCCTGGGTACTGTCCTCATCCATGTCATTACATAATTTAACATTGCTTGCTAATATGGGCACACAAAAGAGCCTACAACACACAAACCAAAGTTACTGAATCAAGCAATTCTAGTAATTAAAGAGAGCCAGTTGACCTAAACATTGCTCTAACAAAAGACCAGCGTTATAAACAAAGGCTAAGTACACATAATTTTAACAAAGCCGCCGACACGCCTCGCCGGTGTAAGATGAGACGTTGATGACTTGTCCTGGCGACATGCCGCCGTTGGTGGACTCCGCGTCCCCCCAGCTGAAGTCGACCGCGTCCTCGTCCTCATCCTCAGTGCCGCCCTCAAGGTTGTAGTACTCGTAGTAGTGGCTGCGTCAGAGCTCGCGCTGGTACTCCACCGCCGATTCCTCGACGGACAGGCTCTCTCAACCTCGTCCTGAGCCACCTATTCTGCACAACTCCAAACAAGCTGAAACTTTACAGAGATTTTTTATGGAATATTTGAAGAATATTGGAGCAAATAAGTACCAGAGGGGGCCCACCAGGTGGGCACAACCCACCTGGGCGCGCCAGGGAGCCCAGGCGCGCCCTGGTGGGTTGTGCTCACCCAGGCCCACCTCCGGTGCCCATCTTCTGGTATATAAGTCATTTTGACCTAGAAAAATCAGGGGAGGACTTTCGACACGGAGCGCCGCCGTCTCGGGGCGGAACTTGGGCAGGAGCACTTTTGCCCTCCGGCGGAGCGATTCCATCGGGAGAACTTCCCTCCCGGAGGGGGAAATCATCGTCATCATCATCAACAACAACTCTCCCATCTTGGGGAGGGCAATCTCCATCAACATCTTCAACAGCACCATCTCATCTCAAACCCTAGTTCATCTCTTGTGTTCAATCTTGTTACCGGGACTATAGATTGGTGCTTGTGGGTGACTAGTAGTGTTGATTACATCTTGTAGTTGATTACTATATGGTTTATTTGGTGGAAGATTATATGTTCAGATCCAATATGCTATTTAATACCCCTCTCATCTTGAGCATGATTATCAGTTGTGAGTAGTTACTTTTGTTATTGAGGTCACGGGAGAAATCATGTTGCAAGTAATCATGTGAACTTGATATGTGTTCGATATTTTGATAGTATGTATGTTGTGATTCCCTTAGTGGTGTCATGTGAACATCGACTACATGACACTTCACCATATTTGGGCCTAAGGGAATGCATTGTGGAGTAGTAAGTAGATGATGGGTTGCGAGACTGACAGAAGCTTAAACCCCAGTTTATGCGCTATTCTGTAAGGGACCGATTGGATCCAAAAGTTTAATGCTATGGTTAGAATTTATTCTTAATACTTTTCTCGTAGTTGCGGATGCTTGCAAGAGGGTTAATCATAAGTAGGAGGCTTGTTCAAGTAAGAACAGCACCTAAGCACCGGTCCACCCACATATCAAATTATCAAAGTAGCGAACACAAATCGAATCAACATGGTGAAAGTGACTAGATGAAATTCCCGTGTACCCTCAAGAACGATTTGCTTATTATAAGAGACCGTTTTGGCCTGTCCTTTGCCTCAAAAGGATTGGGCTACCTTGCTGCACTTTTATTACTACTATCGTTACTTACAATTTCAGCACTTGCAGACATTACCTTGCTGAAAACCACTTGTCATTTCCTTCTGCTCCTCGTTGCGTTTGACACTCTTACTTATTGAAAAGAGCTACAATTGATCCCCTATACTTGTGGGTCATCAAGGCTATTTTATGGCGCCGTTGCCGGGGAGTGAAGCTCCTTTGGTAAGGAAACATTTATATAATGTGCTGAAATTTATTGTCACTTGTTACTATGGACAACAATCCTTTGAGGGGTTTGTGCGGGGTATCTTCACCTCGACCGGAACCACAATTAGCTACCCCTCAACCTACTGCACCTACTGAAAATATTGAATATGAAATTCCTTTGGGTATGATAGAACAACTGCTAGCTAATCCTTATGCAGGAGATGGAACCGAACATCCCGATATGCACTTGATATATGTGGAACAAATTTGTGGATTGTTTAAGCTTGCAGGTTTACCCGGAGATGAAGTTATGAAAAAGGTTTTCCCTTTATCTTTTAAGGGAAAAACATTGGCATGGTATAGGCTATGCGATGATATTGGATCTTGGAATTGTAATCGATTGAAATTAGAGTTCCACCAAAAAATTTATCATATGCATCTAGTTCATCGTGATCAGAATTATCTATATAATTTTTGGCCTCGTGAAGGAGAAAGTATCGCTCTAGCTTGGGGGAGGCTTAATTCAATGTTATATTCATGCCCCAACCATGAGCTCTCAAGAGAAATTATTATCCAGAACTTTTATGCTCGGCTTTCTCGTGATGATCAATCCATGCTTGATACTTCTTGTACCGGTTCTTTTATGAAGAAGACTATTGAATTCCGGTGGGATCTTTTGGAAAGAATTAAACGCAACTCTGAAGATTGGGAACTCAACAAAGGTAAAGAGTCAGGTATTAAGCTTAAGTATGACTGTGTTAAATCTTTTATGAATACCGATACTTTTCAAAAGTTTAGCACTAAATATGGACTTGACTCTGAGATAGTAGCCTCCTTTTGTGAATCATTTGCTACTCATGTTGATCTCCCTAAGGAGAAGAGGTTCAAATATCACCCACCTATTAAAGAAGAAGTTAAAGAACTGGTACCAATTAAAGAGGAAACCATAATTTATAATGTTGATCCAGTTGTTCCTTCTGCTTATATTGAGAAACCACCTTTCCCTGTTAAGATAAAGGAACATGCTAAAGTTTCAACTGTGGTTAACAAAAGTTATATTAGAACCCCTAAACCTGATGAACAAATTAAAGTAGAACCTAGTGTTGCTATGATTAAGGATCTCCTGGAAGAAAACGTAGATGGGCATGTTATTTACTTTTGTGAAGAAACTGCTAGAATTGCCAAACCTGATAAAAAGGATAATCATAGACCTGTTGTTGGCATGCCTGTTGTCTCAGTTAAAATAGGAGATCACTGTTATCATGGTGTATGTGACATAGGTGCTAGTGTGAGTGCTATTCCTTATATCAAGAAATTATGAATGACATAGCACCCGCAGAAATAGAAGACATAGATGTTACTATTAAACTTGCTAATAGAGACACTATATCACCAATTGGGATTGTTAGAGATGTTGAAGTCTTGTGTGGGAAAATAAAATACCCTACTGATTTCCTTGTTCTTGGTTCCCCACAAGTTGACTTTTGTCCCATTATCTTTGGTAGACCTTTCTTGAACACCGTTAATGCTAAAATAGATTGCGAAAAACAAACCGTCGGTGTTAGCTTTGGTGATGAGTCTCATGAGTTTAATTTTTCCAAGTTTAGTAGAAAGTTTCATGAAAAATAATTGCCTAGTAAGGATGAAATAATTGGTCTTGCTTCTATTGCTGTGCCTCCTACTGATCCTTTAGAATAATATTTGCTAGACCATGAAAATGATTTACATATGCATGAGAGAAATGAAATAGATAAGATTTTCTTTGAACAACGTCCTCTGCTTAAACACAATTTTCCTATTGAAACTCTAGGAGGTCCTCCTCCACCTAAAGGTGATCCTGTGTTTGAATTAAAACAATTGCCAGACACTTTGAAATATGCTTGTCTTGATGAAAAGAAGATATATCCTATTATTATTAGTGCTAACCTTTTAGAACATGAAGAAGAAAGATTATTGAAAGTTCTAAGGAAGCACCGAGCTGCTATTGGGTATACTCTTGATGATTTAAAGGGCATTAGTCCCACTCTATGTCAGCACAAGATTAATATGGAACCTGATGCTAAACCCGTTGTCGATCACCAACGTCGGTTAAATCCGAAAATGAAGGAAGTGGTAAGAACGGAAATCTTAAAACTTCTAGAAGCAGGTATAATCTATCCTATAGCTGATAGTAGATGGGTAAGTCCTGTTCATTGTGTTCCTAAGAAAGGAGGTATTATTGTTGTTCCTAATGATAAGAATGAACTTATTCCACAAAGAATTGTTACAGGCTATAGAATGGTAATTGATTTTAGAAAATTAAATAAAGCAACTAGAAAAGATCATTACCCTCTGCCTTTTATGGATCAAATGCTAGAAAGATTATCTAAACACACACACTTTTGCTTCCTTGATGGATATTCTGGTTTTTCACAAATACCTGTTTCTCAACCTGATCAAGAAAAGACCAGTTTCACTTGTCCCTTTGGAACTTATGCTTATAGACGTATGCCTTTTGGTTTATGCAATGCACCTGCTACCTTTCAAAGATGTATGACTGCTATATTCTCTGACTTTTGTGAAAATATTGTTGAGATTTTCATGGATGACTTCTCTGTTTATGGGAAGTCTTTTGATGATTGTTTAAGCAATCTTGATCGAGTTTTGCAGAGATGCGAGCAAACAAATCTTGTCTTGAATTGGGAGAAGTGCCACTTTATGGTTAATGAAGGTATTGTTTTGGGCCATAAAATTTCTGAAAGAGGTATTGAATTGGACAAAGCTAAGGTCGATGCAATTGAGAAAATGCCCTGTCCTAAAGATATCAAAGGTATTCGTAGTTTCCTAGGTCATGCTGGTTTCTATAGGAGATTTATCAAAGACTTTTCTAAAATTTCTAGGCCTCTTACAAATCTTTTGCAAAAGGATACTCCTTTTGTTTTTTATGATGATTGTTTAGAAGCCTTCGAAACACTCAAGAAAGCTTTAATTTCTGCACCTATTGTTCAACCACCTGATTGGAACTTGCCTTTTGAAATTATGTGTGATGCTAGTGATTATGCTGTTGGTGTTGTTCTAAGACAAAGAGTTGATAAGAAACTGAATGTTATTCATTATGCTAGTAAAACTCTAGACAGTGCACAACGGAATTATGCTACTACTGAAAAGGAATTTCTAGCAGTGGTGTTTGCTTGTGATAAATTTAGATCTTATATTGTTGATTCAAAAGTAATTGTTCACACCGATCATGCTGCTATTAAATATCTTATGGAAAAGAAAGATGCTAAACCTAGACTTATTCGATGGGTTCTCTTGCTACAAGAATTTGATTTACATATCACTGATAGGAAAGGAGCTGAGAACCCCGTAGCTGATAACTTGTCTAGGCTTGAAAATGTGCTTGATGACCCACGACCTATTGATTATAGTTTTCCTGATGAGCAGTTAGCTGCAATAAATGTTTCTAATAACACTCCTTGGTATGCTGACTATGCTAATTACATTGTTGCTAAATATTTACCACCTAGATTTACATACCAACAAAAGAAAAAATTATTCTATGACTTAAGACATTACTTTTGGGATGACCCACATCTTTATAAAGGAGTAGATGATATTATTAGACGTTGTGTACCTGAGCATGAACAGGGACAAATCCTACGGAAATGTCACTCCGAAGCTTATGGAGGGCATCATGCTGGAGACAGAACTGCTCACAAGGTATTGCAATCTGGATTTTATTGGCCTAATCTCTTCAAGGATGCCCGTAAGTTTGTCTTATCTTGTGATGAATGTCAAAGAATAGGTAATATCGGTAAGCATCAAGAAATGCCTATGAATTATTCACTTGCTGTTGAACCATTTGATGTTTGGGGATTTGATTACATGGGACCTTTTCCTTCCTCTAATGGGCATACACATATTTTGGTTGCTGTTGATTATGTTACTAAATGGGTAGAAGCTATTCCAACCAGTAGTGCTGATCACAACACCTCTATTAAAATGCTTAAGGAAGTTATTTTCCCAAGGTTTGGAGTCCCTAGATATTTAATGACTGATGGTGGTTCACACTTTATTCATGGTGCTTTCCGTAAAATGCTTGCCAAGTATGATGTTAACCATAGAATTGCATCACCCTATCATCCTCAGTCTAGTGGTCAAGTTGAACTTAGCAATAGAGAAATAAAATTAATTTTGCAAAAGACTGTCAATAGGTCCCGGAAGAATTGGTCTAAGAAATAAGATGATGCACTTTGGGCTTATAGAACAGCATATAAAAATCCTATGGGTATGTCTCCTTATAAAATGGTCTATGGAAAAGCTTGTCATTTGCCTCTTGAGTTAGAACATAAAGCATATTGGGCAGTCAAAGAACTCAACTATGATTTCAAACTTGCCGGTGAAAAGAGGTTATTTGATATTAGCTCACTAGATGAATGGAGAACCCAAGCTTATGAAAATGCCAAATTATTTAAAGAAAAAGTTAAAAGATGGCATGATAAAAGAATCCAAAAGCGTGAGTTCAAAGTTGGAGAATATGTTCTTTTGTACAACTCTCATTTCAGATTCTTTGCAGGAAAACTCCTCTCCAAATGGGAAGGACCCTATGTTATCGAGGAGGTTTATCGGTCTGGAGCTATCAAAATAAATAATGCCGAAGGTACTAACCTGGAGGTTGTTAATGGGCAACGAATAAACCATTATATCTCAGGTACATCCATTAATGTTGAAAGTAATATTATCCAAACTTTGACACCGGAAGAACACATAAAAGAGTCCTTCTGGAACACTCCAGAATCGTGAAAATAAGGAGGTACGTGATACGGTAAGTAAACGGACTCCGAAAAATCCGCAAAAATATTTTTTGTCAGTTTTGGAATATTTAGAAAATTAGGAAAATAAGAAACTTTCAGGAAGCGTACCCTGGCTTGCCAGGCGCGCCCAGGTGGGTTGTGCCCACTTGGGACACCTTCCGGACTCCGTTTTTCTTCCGTTTGCTTGTTTCCCAAGATAAAAAATCTTTATATACTCCCCGAACCTATTGACCACCGTATCGCGGAGAAATCTTCTGTTCCCTTTTCTTGCTATTTTCGGTCAGATCTATCAAGCCAGGCATCATGTCTTCCTCTTCCTCCAACAACATGGAAGAAGATGCTTGGCTGATGAAGATTGAGCTGAAGAGGGAGGAGCCCACGGAAGCCGTCAAGGGAGACAAGGGCAAGGAGGCTATCGTAGATCCACCCTTGGTGGCTGAGCAAGCACTGCCTGCCGAGGAGGAAGAAGAAGATATCCTTAAGCCTTACTATGCTCATCTTACCCCTACTGAGATTGCAGCCTTCCGGATCGTTGAAACGGTCCGTGTGCAGAATAAATACCTCACTCGTGAAAATATTCTACATCAAGAGCACATCATTTTCCTCTGGAGCATCATACGTAGATTGGAGAATCTCTTGATTGTGAAGGACAGGATCTCTTCATCACCACCTCCTTCTTCTTCATAACCAAAGGAAAATTGAGTTTCGGGTAAGGGCACTCCCCTTGGCTTCCGCCAAGCTTGGGGGAGGTGCCCCGGTATCGTATCATCCCCACTATCTTTTTGCCTTTACTTATTTTAGTTTGATCTTTCGCTTTAGATGAATAAAAGTTTAGTTTGATCCTTTCTTTTCGAGAGTTTGCTTAGTGGTCTATCCTTGTAATCGTGTGTGAGATATATAATAAAGTTTAGTTTGAGTTTTTTGCTTTCTTACTCTCATGTTGCAATAATAAAAAAGAGGGGAAAGGAAATAAAAGAAAAAGATCATATGCTAATCTTATGGTAGGTGATGGCACCACATAAGGAAAAGTATGAGTAGAAAATTTTATTAGAGATTGACAAACATAGCATTGGTCAATGATGCGACTCATGAAAGAATTAATAAGGGAAGAGAAGATTCACATATGAATATACTATCCTAGAAATCTTTTGTGATTGTGAGCCCCCATCAAATTATTATATGCCAAAATTGTTGACATTGGACAAAGAAGACAACGTAATGATTTATGCTTGTTCATATTCACAGAGAAGTTATATTGTCATATATCCTTCAACATGTGGTGCTTGCCCCCTATCTTTGCTAGCCAAAAATTCCGCACTAAGTAGAGATACTACTTGTGCATCCAAAAACCCTTAAACCCAAATCTTATTTTTCAAGTGTCCACCATACCTACGTAGGGATTGAGCAAGATCCCTCAAGTAAGTTGTCATCAGTGCAATAAGGCAATAAAAATTGCTTCTAAAAGTGTGAGATCATTTAGTGTAAAGGAAAATTGAGCGTTGTACGAACTTGTGATGGTGAAGAATAAAAGCGACAGACTGCATAATAAAGGTTGCCATCACAAGGGGCAATACAACGTGACGTTCTTTTGCACTAAGGGGTTGAGCATACAAACAAATAAGCGCATGGCAACCTCTACTTCCCTCTGCGAAGGGCCTATCTTTTACTTTTATGCAAAGAGTCAAAGTTCTTCTCTCTTTTTGTTTTAATTTTATCCTTTGGCAAGCATCATGTGGTGAGGAAAGATCTAGGCACATATGTCCAGTTGAATATGGGTGGCATAAGTTATTATTGTTGACATCGCCCTTGAGGTGAATACGTTGGGAGGTGAAACTATAAGCCCCTATCTTTCTATGTGTCTGGCTGAAACGTTTTGCTCATGTGTATGCGGTGAGTGTTAGCAATCATAGAAGACTATATGATGGTTGAGTATGTGGACTTGCCTAAAGGCTCCGATACGTGACCCTTCCTGAAAAGATGATGAATTGTAGTTGCAAAGTTGACTGAGAACATAGTTTGTTGGTTTCTAATAGAGTTTATGTTTTATACTTCAATTGTGTGATGAACTGCCACTTACTCATGAGAAGTTTATGATAAAAGTCTTATGTTTAAATTTGTTTCTGTTAAAATAATCTACATGATGCTTCTATGTCCGTATTTTGTTTTTATCGACACCTCTCTCTCTAAGCATGTGGACATGTTTTTCGATTTCGGTTTTCGCTTGGGGACAAGCGAGGTCTAAGCTTGGGGGAGTTGATATGTCCATTTTGCATCATGTTTTCCTACTGTTATTTATGATGTTTTTATGCATAATAATGCTTTTTGGAGTAATTCTAATGCCTTTTCTCTCATAATATGCAAGGTACACACAAAGAGGGAGAATTCCGGCAGCTGGAAATCTGGACCTGGAAAAGCTACGTCAGGCCACCTATTCTGCACAACTCCAAACAAGCTGAAAGTTTACAGAGATTTTTTATGGAATATTTGAAGAATATTGGAGCAAATAAGTACCAGAGGGGGCCCACCAGGTGGGCACAACCCACCTGGGCGCGCCAGGGAGCCCAAGCGCGCCCTGGTGGGTTGTGCTCACCCAGGCCCACCTCCGGTGCCCATCTTCTGGTATATAAGTCATTTTGACCTACAAAAAATCAGGGGAGGACTTTCGGGATGGAGCGCCGCTGTCTCAAGGCGGAACTTGGGCAGGAGCACTTTTGCCCTCCGGCGGAGCGATTCCGCCGGGGGAACTTCCCTCCGGAGGGGGAAATCATTGTAATCATCATCATCAACAACTCTCCCATCTTGGGGAGGGCAATCTCCATCAACATCTTCAACAGCACCATCTCATCTCAAACCCTAGTTCATCTTTTGTGTTCAATCTTGTTACCGGAACTATAGATTGGTGCTTGTGGGTGACTAGTAGTGTTGATTACATCTTGTAGTTGATTACTATATGGTTTATTTGGTGGAAGATTATATGTTCAGATCCAATATGCTATTTAATACCCCTCTCATCTTGAGCATGATTATCATTTGTGAGTAGTTACTTTTGTTCTTGAGGTCACGGGAGAAATCATGTTGCAAGTAATCATGTGAACTTGATATGTGTTCGATATTTTGATAGTATGTATGTTGTGATTCCCTTAGTGGTGTCATGTGAACGTCGACTACATGACACTTCACCATATTTGGGCCTAAGGGAATGCATTGTGGAGTAGTAAGTAGATGATGGGTTGCGAGAGTGACAGAAGCTTAAACCCTAGTTTATGCGCTATTCCGTAAGGGACCGATTGGATCCAAAAGTTTAATGCTATGGTTAGAATTTATTCTTAATACTTTTCTCGTAGTTGCAGATGCTTGCGAGAGGGTTAATCATAAGTAGGAGGCTTGTTCAAGTAAGAATAGCACCTAAGTGCCGGTCCACCCACTTATCAAATTATCAAAGTAGCGAACACAAATCGAATCAACATGGTGAAAGTGACTAGATGAAATTCCCGTGTACCCTCAAGAACGTTTTGCTTATTATAAGAGACCGTTTTGGCCTGTCCTTTGCCTCAAAAGGATTGGGCTACCTTGCTGCACTTTTGTTACTACTATCGTTACTTGCTCGTTACAAATTATCTTGCTATCAAACTACTCTGTTACTTACAATTTCAGCACTTGCAGACATTACCTTGCTGAAAACCACTTGTCATTTCCTTCTGCTCCTCGTTGGGTTCGACACTCTTACTTATCGAAAAGAGCTATAATTGATCCCCTATACTTGTGGGGTCATCAATGGCCTCGACCCGGGCCAGGGCGACATCGGAGCGCGGACGGCAGCTCGAGCGCTCTCGGTATTTGTAGCTGCTGTCGCAGCAGCTGCTGCAGCCGTATCAGCTCCTGCAGCTACCCTGTCGGCTATCGCAGACGCCCTCTCAGCGGATGCGGCCGCGCTCTCGGTGCAGGTGGCGGCGCTCGGGGAGGACGCGACCACCGTACGGGCCCTCATGAAGCGTTTTCATGGCGTCATTCTTAGAAAGAAGGGGTTGCAAGAATGGGGATCTGGGATTCGTGGATTCGGGGGTGACCAGCACTAGAGCTGACGAAGCCGGCGAAGCTTATGGAGGAAGACTTAAGTAGACCCACGAATTTTCATCGCAAACGGTCCCTACAACAAACTGTGTGTGATGTTGTTGATATTTTGTATTAGCTGTGAAAGACGAATTTGGGGTACAGTGGCAATGGATGGTGTTTTAAATGTACGAGAAAATTTGGAGTACTAATACAACTGTCATGTCAAAATTTGTTGAAACTTTTAGGGGTCATTTGACCTTTTAAAGACATTTAAGTGATTTTCTAGCCATTTAATTACCATAATTCAAATTTGAACTACATGTACATGCAACAGCTAACCATAACGGTTTGAAAAGTCATATTTTAATACTTGTGTGCGAGTTAATTCCATGTGCAGTAAATTGGACGGAATTTTCAAATATATTGGTGTCACGGCTAGGACACAAGCATGGAGTGCCATGGCATTTAAATTCCAAAAAATTCAAAAATGATCAGAAATACATAAAACCTTGCTTGACGTAATGGCATGCCACCAGGATGATGTGGTAAAAAAATTGGCCTGTTTGACGAAACTTTGTACACACACCCCTCATAAACCGGAGCTACTCACTAGAAGGCTCGTGGTTCCGAGAGGACACAATGCATCTTTGATGACAAACCGGCGATAGCTTCCTCTTATGACCTTCAAAAAATTTCTACAGTTATCGCGCACTAATACAACTGTCATGTCAAATTTTGGAAAATTTTAGGGGTCAGTTGACCTTTTTATGACATTTAAGTGATTTTCTAGCCATTTAATGATCGTAATTCAAATTTGAGCTACATGTACATGCAACAGCTAACCATAGCGGTTTGAAAAATCATATTTGTGTACTTGTGTGCGAGTTAATTCCATGTGTAGTAAATTGGAAGGAATTTTCAAACATATTGGTATCACGGCTTGGACACAAGCATGGAATGCCATGGCATTTAAATTCCAAAAAAATCAAAGATGATCAGAAATACATGAAACCTTGCTTGACGTAATGGCATGCCACGAGGATGATGTGGTAAAAAAATTGGCCTGTTTGACGAAACTTTGGACACACACCCCTCACAAAATGGAGCTACTCACTAGAAGGCTCGTGGTTCCGAGAGGACACAATGCATCTTTGATGACGAACCGGTGATAGCTTCCTCTTATGGCCTTCCAAATTTTTCTACAGTTAACGTGCACTAATATAACTGTCATGTCAAAATTTGGGAAATTCCAAGGGTCATTTGACCTTTTTAAGACATTTAAGTGATTTTCTAGCCATTTAATGATCGTAATTCAAATTTGAACTACATGTACATGCAACAGCTAACCATAACGGTTTGAAAAATCATATTTTGTGTACTTGTGTCCGAGTTAATTCCATGTGCAGTAAATAGGAAGGAATTTTCAAACATATTGGTGTCATGGTGAAAGTGCAACTAATCCCCGGGTGGTTTTGGTAATTTATAACAACATATAGCTCATTGAACTAATATCCATTCAAGTTTAATATTTTAGAAAGTTCAATGAATGGCATGGCATGGACTAGAGATGTGGGCCCCTCAAAATGCTAAGGACACATATTGGCAAAAGCTCAAGACTCCTTCATTTCATTTTTAGTGATCCAAGATCACATTGAGTCCATAGGAAAGCCAATACTATTAAAAGGGGATGAGGTGTTTCTTAATGGCTTGCTTGCTCAAATGCTTAGTGATATTGCTCCAAATCCCTCAACCACTTTCTCATTCCAAATATGTCAAAACCCTAAACTCCAACTCGGCCCCACCGATTCATTCTATCCGGAGCCACCGAGTTCATATGACATAGCCACTGCTAGAAACCCTAATAGTTCGGTCACACCGATACGGATCTCGGTCTCACCGAGATGGCCTTGCCAACTCTCTGTTGCTTGTTGCAATTATTTCGATCTCACCGAAATAGCGATCGGTCTCACCAAGATGGCTTGACCAACTCTTTGTTGCTCAATTGCTTCACTTCGGTCTCACCGAGTTGATGCAATCGGCGCCACCGAGATGAGGTTTTCCCTAAGCCCTAGCACATCGGTCCCACCGAGTTGTTCCAGTCGGTCCCACCGAGATTCCTAACCTTCACATTTTGAACTAAATCGGTCTCACCGAGTTCATCTATTCGGTCTGACCGAGTTGGGTCAAATATGTGTAACAGTTAGATTTTGTGTGGAGGCTATATATACCCCTCCACCCCTTCTCCATTTGTGAGAGATCCATCAGAATGTGCCTACACTTCCAGCATACATTTTCTGAGAGAGAACCACCTACTCATGTGTTGAGATCAAGATATACCAATCCTACCACAAGAATCTTGATTTCTAGCCTTCCCCAAGTTGCTTTCCACTCAAATCATCTTTCCACCATATCCAAATCTGTGAGAGAGAATTGAGTGTTGGGGAGACTATCATTTGAAGCACAAGAGCAAGGAGTTCATCATCAACACACCATCTATTACCTTTTGGAGAGTGGTGTCTCCTAGATTGGTTAGGTGTCACTTGGGAGCCTCCGTCAAGTTGTGGAGTTGAACAAAGAAGTTTGTCAGGTCAAGGAGATCACCTACTTCGTGAAGATCTACCTGAGTGAGGAAAGTCCTTCGTGGGCGATGGCCATGGTGGGATAGACAAGGTTGCTTCTTCATGGACCCTTCGTGGGTGGAGCCCTCCGTGGACTCGTGCAACAGTTACCCTTTGTGGGTTGAAGTCTCCAAACCCTTCCCTTTACCTTCATATGCAATGTTTTACTTTCCGCTGCTACACTCTTAGAATTGCATGTGTAGGTTGATTGCTTGACTTGTGCTAGTTGCTAAAAGCTGCCCACAACTAAAATTGGGAAAAAGGTCAGATTTTTATTTGGTCAAGTAGTCTAATCACCCCCCCCCCCTCTAGACCTACTTTCGATCCTACCAGTGGTATCAGAGCTTTGGTCTCCATTTGCCTTGATTTCCATAGCTTTGCTGATCATAGCCTTGGTTTCACAACCTAGGAGAGTATGACGTCTAGCAAGGGAAATTACTACCATAGAGGTCCTTACTTTGATGGTACTAATTTTGCTAGTTCGAAGCATAAGATGAAAAAGCATATTCTTGGTCATAACCCCACCATTTGGGCTATTGTGCGTATTGGCTTGCAAGGTGATTTCTTCGAGGATGGAAAAGAACCGGATCGTGAAGCGTCCGCGGAAGAAATGAAGATGTTGCAATACAATGCTCAAGCTTGCGATATTCTCTTCAATGGATTGTGCCCCGAAGAATTCAACAAAATCAACCGCCTTGAGAATGCACAGGAAATTTGGGATACTTTGGTTGATATGCACGAAGGTACCGAGTCTGTCAAGGAATCCAAATTGGATGTGCTTCAAAGTCAACTTGACAAGTTCAAGATGAAGGATGGTGAAGGAGTCGCTGAGATGTACTCTAGGCTTGCTCTCATCACAAATGAGATTGCCAGCTTAGGAAGCAAAGAGATGACCGACAAATTCATCATCAAGAAGATCCTAAGAGCCTTGTATGGAAAATATGATACCGTGTGCCCCTTGATCCAAATGATGCCCAATTACAAAGATCTCAAGCCCACGGAAGTCATCGGTAGAACTGTTGCTCATGAGATGTCACTCAAGGATAAGGAGGAGCTCCACAACAAGTCAAGTGGTGCTTACAAAGATTCAAGTGATGCTCCTACAACATCAAGTGAGAAGCAAGTCTCCAATGAAGAATTGAGCTTAATGGTGCAGAACTTCAACAAGTTCTACAAGAATAGAAGCAAAGAGAGAAGCTCCAAGTCAAGATCCTACAATGACAAAAGATCTTCTAGTCGTGATCATAATTGCTACAATTGTGGAAGACCCGGACACTACTGCAATGAGTGTACGGCTCCCTACAAGAAAAGAGAAGATTCAACAAAAAGGAGGAGTAGAAGAGATGACTCACCACCAAGAGAGAGAAGGAGTAGAGATGATCGTTATGAACGAAGACCCTCTCGTAGAAGCAAGGATTCGGAAAAGAAGGACAAATCATCAAAGAGCTACACAAGACGAAGACATCAAGCTCACGTTGGTGACTGGGTATCCGGTTCTGACTCCGACAACTACTCCGAGAGAAGCTATCACTCCGACTCCAAATATACTCAAGATGAAGGTGTTGCCGGTCTTGCACTTGTGTCATCCAACTCCTACGACATATTTGACTCACCAAATGAAGGAATTGGAAGATGCTTCATGGCTAAAGGCCCTAAGGTATCACACCCCGAGTATGTTGATTTCAATAGTGATGAAGATGATTTGCTAGCTGATGATGATTTACTTGTTGACAACACTAGTGATGAAAACTATGATGAACTTGCTAGTAATCATGCTAATCAAGATGAAACGAATGACAATGATAAAAAGGTGATTGAGCGTCTAACAAAAGAACCAAACACTCTTAAGTTGTCTCATGAAACAACTCTAGAGGATCATAGAGAGCTCCTAAGGACTCATGAGAAGCTACGCTTTGAGAAGCTAAATTTAGAGCAAGAGCATGAGTTCCTAAAAGCTATCAATGATGATCTTCAAAATAAGAGTTCTTCTTATCTTGCCAAACATCTCCTCTTGTCTATTTATATGCCACAAGTAAAATCTAGCAATAAGAGCAAGAAAGATTCTTCCTCTAGTAGTAACAATAACCATGTTAAATCTAATATTGTTGCTTCTAGTAGTTCTCTTGATTCCACTAATGATTCTCTTAGCCAAGTTACACTTGAGCAAGAAAATAGCTTATTGAAGGGAATTATAGAGAAAGGTGTTTACAAGAGCCTTGCCGGAAGTAAGCAATTTGAGGAAATTGTACGCAAGCAAGGAAGGCACCGGAAGAATCAAGGTGTTGGTTTTGAACGAAAGTTCAATGCCAATGGAGTTGAGTGGGAAGAAGATCAATAACCCAAGACGAAGTTTCTTCCTCAACAAGAGAAGTATGTTCCCACTTCTTTCAAGGGAACACAAGCTCAATATGATCTTCCACCACAAGACCACAAGCTAATAGGCAAGGACAAGCTTCAAGAAGAGATTGATTCATATGAAGAAGCTCCTAAGGCCATAGTCAAGTGGGTTCCCAAGACTACGTCAAGTTCTACTTCATCAAGTACGACTACAACTCCAAGGATTCCCATCAAGTTGATGTGGATCCCAAAGAAGAAGAACTAGAGTGTTCTTGAGGGTGACTCCACCAACATACTTCACTCATATTCATTTTGGCAAGAACATGTGCAATCAACTTTCATATCTTGCACTAGTTCATGGAGTCACAAACCCTCTTGTTGGTAAGACAAGGGACAAGGTAAGCTAATGATTTCATGGACATCATCATATGTGTGTTTCAATCTATGTCTATGGATATCCTTGTATGTTCCTTGTCAGACTAACCCATGTAGGTATTGAAAGTGCAACACTCCAATGGATTGCTCCAAAAGATCTACATCAACATCGAGCATCCACATCTTCAACATCTACATGAAGTCATCATTGACAAAACCCAAGGTTAGTTCATCCCTCTTAGGGGGGATATCACATCTAGGGGGAGATTTGCTCTAAAAATTTGAGCTAAAGCAACTCTAATGGTGTGAACACAACAATGCTTTATGTAAAAGTGGTAACCCCACTTGTGCTTAAACGATGAGTATGACCTATGATCAAATGTTCTCATTTGACTCCTAAGTCAATATACTCATATATAGATGACCTAGTCCTCGCCAATTGCTTGATAGATGCTAGAGTGTATGTGCATGCTTTGTCACATGTTTCATTTGCTATCTTATTGTGTGAGCATGTTGATTGCATAATTTTCTCCATTCGGGGGCATCCATTCGTGGTTTTGATTGTTTGTTTTTTATTGGCTAAATGGATGGACAAGAATGCCTAAGTACTCCCTCTAGCTATCTATGTTTTTTCTCTTCTCAAATTCTATTCATGCTACATCACAAAATTTGAACAAGTCTTTTTCGGACCCTCCGAGTGAGGAGCACTCGGAGCCACCGATCCGTCAAGGGCTGACTTCCAAAACCTCCTAGTGAATTTTGGTCAGACCAACACATTCATATTCGGTCCCACCGAAACCACTGGGTTGATCTAGGTTTTCACCTCGGTGCCATCGATTAGAACTATTCGGTCTCACGGAGTTGCAGCAACTGCAAGCAGTTTTGCATCTCGGTGCCACCGAACCGTTCCACTCGGTGCCACCAACAGCTAATGGGGTATATATACTCTGCGGCCCGTCGTTTGGAAAATTCTTCAAACTCTCGAGCCCGCGTCCCCCCCCCCCCATTGCTGTCGCTCTTGGTCTTCGGATCGTCGTCGTCTCCACCTGTGCGTCGTCGTCGCAGGTCTCCTACGCCGTCAACGGGAATCGTCTCCACCGTTGCCGCTGTAGCGAGCCATCACCAAGTTAGGGTATGGTTCGACCCCTTTGTGCAAATTCTTTATCCGATTCAATGCACAAAGTAAATGCATGTATTCTTGCCACGATTGAAATCTTCCTATCCACACAAAAGTTACATTAGATTTGATGCAAAATCTTAGGGTTAGGTTTCCGCCAAGCTCATCTCGGACCGACTGAAATGAAGTTTTTGGTCCCACCGATTGGCCCTGGCCATTGCCCTAAGTACAACTCGGACTGACCGAAATGTACTGATCGGTGAGACCGAAAGCAATTTCTCAGTGAAACCCTAGCATCTCGGAGTCACCGAACTGCAACTCGGTCTGACCGAAACTGCATGTTTAGACTCTGTTAAGTTCTTCGATGTCATCGAGATTATCATATCGGTAGCTCCGAAATGCTTTCTGCAGAAAACTAAAATTAAGATTTTGACTCAATTTTTTGCAAAACTAGTTGTCTTTTGTGATGCTCATCCACTCTACCCACATCCATCTATTCACAGGGTCAGTTTGCAGAGATGTGTGGGGCTAGTGATAGTCATAACAGGTCAGAGGAGCAAGTCAACCTTAGTGAGGGCACAAGCCCTAGTGGTAGCTATGATTAGGGCGGTAGAAGCACTCCTAGCAACTTGCCAAAAGCTGCTACCAGACAAAGGAAGAAGAGGAACTCTGACAGTGAGGATGAGGACTTTGTTGTTGAGGAAGAGGTAACTTCCAAGAAGAAAGTGGTCAAGAAAGAGTATGTTGGTGCTGCTGCCACCACCAAGCCTGGCCTACACAAGAAAACTTCTGCTAAAAGAGCCCCTATGTCTAAGGCTAGGCAATCCACTTTTTCTCAAGAGCAAGTGAAGCCAGCAAGTGGTGCTGGAGGAGAGGTCAGCAAGAAGAAAGAAAGGAAAAGAGGAAGATGGTGCAAACTTGTTGATCCAATGGCTGAATTTGAAAATCATACTTCTGATGAGGAAGATGAGGAGGAGGAAGAGCATGTTGCACCTCCTGCAAAGTCTCAAAAGTTGATGGTTGATGCCATCAAGACTAGTGTTGCTCCTTCCAAGCCCAAGACAAAACCTCCATCTGCTGCACCCAAGCCTTCTGCTCCAAAGAGATTCACTAGAAACATATTAGCTGCAGAGAAGAACAAGGCCCCAGTGCCAGAGGTCCAAGAGGATGATGAGCCACTAGTGCTCAGAAAACTGAAGCCAAAGATTTCATACCACAATGATGATCATCCAGTGGCTGAGAACATGAAGTTAAGGAAAGATCATGGACTGAGATTATGGAGGCAGACAGATCCATATGCCACAAGGAGGAGGACTGTTGTTGACTATCGTTTCCACACTAGAGAATAGCAGGACTTCTATGAGACTGTGCTGCTGGACAAGAATCCCATTGTATGTGACATGAAATGGGTTGACTATAAATACATTGATGAAAATGAGGATTTCTTTCCCCATGTACATGAGAGCTTCAGGCTGAATGAAGTTGATGATTTTGTTGGACAGAAGCTCACTAAGTGGAATGATGAGATTATTATGCAATTTTATTCCACTGCCCACTTCTATCCAGAAGGGAAGATAGTGTGGATGACTGAGGGCACCAGATACCAGTCATCTATCTCTGAATGGCTGAGCTCATCAATGCTCCAGAAGAAGCTGAAGATGATCTTGATGTTTATGGCAAACCTAGGAAGGATCACAACTCCATGGCTAACATGTATAAGCTTATTCCTGATGCAGCCCAGGACTCACAAGTTGGGATCAATCTACTATCTGCTTGCTGGATTGACCACCATAAACACCATTCTGAGGCATACATTGTTGCCCAAGTCTGGAGATCACAGAATGATACGTGGCCATTCCATCAACTTGCTACACCTGTTTAATGTTCCCCAAAAGTTCAAGGTCATGAGCCTGATAGTTGAGACAGTCAAGAGGACAGCAGCTGACCAAAAGAGGTCATGTGGATATGCTCCACACATTCAGATGTTAATCAACTCCAAGGTTGGAACTGGGACATATCTACTTGACAAAGAGCATCTACCTCTTAGGCCTGATTTTGAGGACAATGAAGTTTTCATGGATGCATCACATCCTACATCTGTTGAGGCCCAGGAGAAGAATGAGAAAGCAAAAGCTGCTAGAGCAGCAGAAGCAGCAAGTGCTCCAGATGCATCAGTTCTAAATCTCAAGACCAAGTAAGATCAGCTCACATACCTGCTAGAAGCAACCCTGAGGATAGAGAAGAGTCTGGCCAACTTGACTAAGAATCAGGAGAGCTTAGAGAGGATTGTGGAGGATAAGATGTACAACCTTGATGTGAAGGTCACAGAGATTCAGACTATAGTTGAGAAGCTGAGGGATGATGCTGAGGACAATGATGCTAGAACTACAACAGACAGATTCCAGATAGTGCCAAGGGCACAGAGGTCTTCTGTTGAGCCAGTTGCAGAGTTGAGACCTGCTCACTCTACTCCTGCCACCACAGCCATAGTTGCTCCTCCAGTATCTAATCCACCAGCTCCACAGACATCAGCTGAAGCATTTGCAGATGGACTCCTCTCAACGCCGTCTACGCATACCGGAGCTACAAGCCAGAAGACCCCTTCAGGAGCTCCCGGAGATCGTGCCTAGAGTGCCGTATAACACTATACGTTTTCAAACTTTTTGGTAACTTGTTGCCAAAAGGGGAGAAAGTGTATAGATCATAGGCTTCGAGAGAGAGTGTCTTTTGCTTCTTTGGTTCTTATTTGCCTTGCTACTTTAGTTTGGTTGGATGTTGCTACTTATGCTACTTGTGTATTATGCTCGTGAGATACTTTGTGAGATCATGTGTTTGATTATACTACGCTTAATGTGTGCTTGCATGATTATATCTATGAATGTTTGTGTATGATCAATCACTTTTATCCTTGGTGATGAGTGCATGTTACTTAATTCTTATCATTTTGTGCACTCCACCAAGATGTATGTGACATGGAAGAGTGCCCCATGATCCTAATCGATTGTGCATTTGCATTCAAACGCAAATTTTAAATAATGCACAAATTTAGGGGGAGCTCTTGCTTATCACATACTTCTCAAAGCGACGATGTATTTTATTCATGTTATCATTTATCGAAGCTTTGATCTATATGTTGTCATCAATTACCAAAAAGGGGGAGATTGAAAGTGCAACTAATCCCCGGGTGGTTTTGGTAAATTATAACAACATATAGCTCATTGAACTAATATCCATTCAAGTTTAATATTTCAAAAAATTCAATGAATGGCATAGCATGGACTAGAGATGTGGACCCCTCAAAATGCTAAGGACACATATTGGCAAAAGCTCAAGACTCTTCATTTCATTTTTAGTGATTCAAGATCACATTGAGTCCATAGGAAAGCCAATACTATAAAAAGGGGATGAGGTGTTGCTTAATGGCTTGCTTGCTCAAATTCTTAGTGATATTGCTCCAAATCCCTCAACCATTTTCTCATTCCAAATATGTCAAAACCCTAAACTCCAACTCGGCCCCCACCGATTCATTCTATCTGGAGCCACCGAGTTCATATGACATAGCCACTGCCAGAAACCCTAATAGTTTGGTCACACCGATATCGATCTTGGTCTCACCGAGATGGCCTTGCCAACTCTCTGTTGCCTGTTGCAATTATTTTGGTCTCACCGAAATAGCGATCGGTCTCACCGAGATGGCTTGACCAACTCTCTGTTGCTCAATTGCTTCACTTTGGTGTCACCGAGTTGATGCAATCGGCGCCACCGAGATGAGGTTTGCCCTAAGCCCTAGCACATCGGTCCCACCGAGTTGTTCCAGTCGGTCCCACCGAGATTCCTAACCTTCACATTTTGAACTAAATCGGTCTCACCGAGTTCATCTATTCGGTCTGACCGAGTTGGGTCAAATGTGTGTAACGGTTGGATTTTGTGTGGAGGCTATATATACCCCTCCACCCCCTTCTCCATTTGTGAGAGAGCCATCAGAACGTGCCTACACTTCCAGCATACATTTTCTGAGAGAGAACCACCTATTCATGTGTTGAGATCAAGATATACCAATCCTACCACAAGAATCTTGATTTCTAGCCTTCCCCAAGTTGCTTTCCACTCAAATCATCTTTGCACCATATCCAAATCTGTGAGAGAGAGTTGAGTGTTGGGGAGACTATCATTTGAAGCACAAGAGCAAGGAGTTCATCATCAACACACCATCTATTACCTTTTGGAGAGTGGTGTCTCCTATATTGGTTAGGTGTCGCTTGGAAGCCTCCGTCAAGTTGTGGGGTTGAACCAAGAAGTTTGTAAAGGCAAGGAGATTGCCGACTTCGTGAATATCTACCCGAGTGAGGCAAGTCCTTCGTGGGCGATGGCCATGGTGGGATAGACAAGGTTGCTTCTTCGTGGACCCTTAGTGGGTGGAGCCCTCCGTGGACTCGTGCAACCGTTACCCTTCGTGGGTTGAAGTCTCCATCAACGTGGGCGTACGATATCACCACCTATCAGAACCAAGCCAAAAATCTCCGTGTCTCCATTGCGTTTGCACTCTCCAAACCCTTCCCTTTACATTCATATGCAATGTTTTACTTTCCGCTGCTACACTCTTAGAATTGCATGTGTAGGTTGATTGCTTGACTTGTGCTAGTTGCTAAAATCTTCCCACAACTAAAATTGAAAAAAGGTTAGATTTTTATTTGGTCAAGTAGTCTAATCACCCCCCTCTAGACCTACTTTTGATCCTACACATGGCTTGGACACAAAGCATGGAGTGCATGCCATGGCATTTAAATTCCAAAAAAATAAAAATAATCAGAAATACATGAAACCTTGCTTGACGTAATGGCATGCCGCTAAGATGTTGTGGTAAAAAATTGGCCTATTTGACGAAAGTTTGGACACACATCCCTCACAAACCGGAGTAACTCACTACAAGGGTCGTGGTTCCGAGAGCGAACAATGCATGTTTGATGACGAACCGACGATAGCTTCCTCTTATGGCCTTCAAAAATTTTCTACAGTTAACGTGCACTAATATGACTGTCATGTCAAAATTTAGAAAATTTCAGGGGTCATTTGACCTTTTTAAGACATTTAAGTGATTTTCTAGCCACTTAATGACTGTAATTCAAATTTGAACTACATGTACATGCAACAGCTAACCATAACAGTTTGAAAAATCATATTTGTGTACTTGTTGTGTGCGAGTTAATTCCATGTGCAGTAAATTGGAAGAATTTTCAAACATATTGGTGTCACGGCTTGTACACATGCATGGAGTGCCATGGTAACACAAAATAAGCATTCGTGCCTTATATGAGGAAAAAAATGTAAATAGCTGGCAAGACAACCGGGCCCCACACGATTGGCACTCTATTTCGCGCCTCGAGGTTTGGAAGGTGAGTGGCGCGGGTTATTAATCAGACGCGGTTCTGTATTTGAAACCGTCAGCTATTAAGTTCACACATGGCTTTTGCTGCGGGAATCGTGTGCAATTCAAACTACAGTACTTGTAAATTCTGGCGATCGGCGTGTGTACTGTTCCCGTCGATCTAGATTCCGGCCGCCAATAAATACTACCTTGCTCACGTCGTCCTGCCTTCATTCTCATCTACATCCTCCCCTCGCTCGCCCTCTTCTCTCACAAATCTCTGCCATGGCGCCGCCGATCTGCCCATGTGCCGACGAGGAGGCGCCGCCTCCGAGGTCGTTCAGTCGAAGAGCAGCGACAAGGAGGACCCCTGCGGGCCGCCGGACAAGGTTGCGCCAGACCCCCCAACTTTGGAGTGGTTTTGGGGCCAGTACAATCTTTCTCTGTGGAAATCACTGCCGCCGGCTGAGAAAGCCAGGCAACTGGCATTCAAGAAGGAGATGGCGGAGGAGGAAGCCAGGTACCAGGCAGCCTATGAAGCCCGTGAGGCCGCCTGAAAAAAGGAGGCGGTGGAGCTGTGGGGGCGGGCGCGTCATCGTGCGGAGGAGGTGTACGAAAACGGGTACTTCGCGAGGAAGGTCAAAGGCGCTAGGCGCCTCATCGCTACGTGGAGGTGGGCCAATAAGCTCCAGCGTGCCACCGACGAGGAGCTCCGGTGGGCGCCCAATGAAATTGCAAGATCGTTCGCGCTCGTCCACCAGCAAGAGGTAGATCGATACGTCAAGCGCTGCGAGGCGGAGGAGGCGGAGTACTGCCTCCGCGCTGGGAAGACGCCGCACACCAGGGAGCTGCTGGTGAGGGGTTGCCGGAATGCTGCCCCCAGGAGAGATTATTAGTTTTAGTATTGTTCGTTTTCAATTTTATGCATTGTACATGGTAGTTAAGTATCATCACGTATAAGTGATGATATTATATATATTCTGTGATGAACTAATGAACAATTAATATATATATTATGAATTCCATCTTTCTATCTGTTTTTGTATACTAATTTGTATCTAATTGTTATCATCCACATATACAGAATGAAAAGCATATACACACACATTGAAACAGAACATATAAGAACGGAAAACAGAGTACACACATTGAAACAGAGCAATAAACAGAGCAATAATATGATTGTTGTGAATACATAGCGGTCCACGTCAAAATGAGTCAACAAAATAAAACGTGTCCATGACCAGCAGCCCTTTGCCTACAGTGGCTCTTGGCTCTGCCTGAACTCGTGCAGGCGTTCGTCCAAGCGGTCGACATGCTCGCGGTAGATCTGGAGCGCGATCTTAAGCTCCAAGTTGGCTATTTCATCGGAGATCACCAGTTCGAGGATGCGACGGCCATGTTCTTCTACTGCGCCCAAGTGGACACCTGGGCCAAGGAGGCGGTCGAGTCTAGCGACCAACGCGTTGGCATCGAGGGGGCCGCGGACAAGGCGAACGACGCGACCCATGCGAACGGCGCAGCGGGCGTCCGGTGCAAGTACGGCGCGGCCGGCCTCTAGTGCAAGTACGGCGCAGACGGCCTCTGCCCACTCCTGGCGAGGAATGGGGGTACTAAAGGGACATGTACCCAGCTGCGACGCCCTGTCGACAGCAGGCAAGCACCGATGGATCTGCTCTTGCTGTGCGGCGCGCCGCGCCTCTCGCTCTGCGGCGCTCCAACGGTCTCGCTGTGCGGCGAGCCGCAGCCTCTCGGCGCGGACGCACCTAGATTGCTCTGGGGCGCACCATCGATCATGTTGTGCGACGAGCTGCAGCCTCTCGGCGCTGACATGCCTATCTTGATCCACGGCGCTGAAGCGTCGTGCGCCAAGGCTGTGCTCAACCCTGGCGATGACGCGCATCACGGCATCGTCCATCGCGTTGCTAGGGAGCGCCTCATCCTCGACGGGTCGTGGCGCCTTCTCGTTTTCCTCGTCGAGGAGGTTGATGGCAGAGGCGGCGCTTTGGTGGGTTGACATGCTTGGAAAAGGTGGATGTGCTACAGGCTATGCTTGTTGCCTCGATGCGTCGCGCGTCGCCTTGGTTTATGTGCAATATCGCTGGGTGGCGGCGGAAAACAAGTGAGGAAATGGCGGGAAACGGTGGCGTGTTCATAAAACGCCATCAATTAATGGAAACTTAGCATAGAAGGAACATCGAGCTAGCACGACGCGTGCGGGCACATTGCTCGCCCAAGGTTATGATCCATACACTTGTGTGCCCAAGAGAGCACACTATTCACAGTAAAGAAAACTGTTTCGTTTATCCTAGTAGAGCAGTGGCGGCAAGCATCACAAGAAGAAGTAGATGATGATCAGATGATCGTTCATCCTAGTTAATTATGCATGTAATAGTTTACTTTGGTGTGTGAAAATGTGATGTGTGTACTAGTCACCTATGTAATTGGATGTTTGGCGCGTATCACACACATCTTGTTTACACGAAACGTTTCTGTTCTCTTGGCTCAACACAAACAGTTTATTAGAATAAACGTATGCCCTCCATTGCACACATCTTGATCTGGCTGAACCATTTCTGTTGAGTTGCCTAATCGAAAACAGTTCATCCGAGTGAACCGTATGCCGTATATCGCACACATCTTGATCTGGCTGACCGTTTCTGTTGCGTTCCCTAATCGCAAATAGTTTATTCGAGTGAACTGTATGCCGTGTATTGCACGCACCTTGATATGACTGACCGTTTCTGTTGTGTTGCCTCGTCGCAAATAGTTCTTATGGATTAACTGTATGACACGCATCAGACACGCAACTATAATCTGAATCATGTTTGATGTCTCCGCCATCGCAGATGTTTTGCACCTTTTTTTTACGGGTTTTTTACATCACCGTTTGCGATTAATGCATCGCACACAGTTTCGTTGAAGGGTCTCTGATTGTAGTGTCGCGTTAGCAGCATCCTGCAGTAGTGTGGTGATTTGATCCAATAGTAATTGGATACTCCGTATAAACATCTCATCGGACGTGTAGCATTGTGGATGAAAAAATAATGATTATTTCCATAGTTCTACTTAGGGGGGGGGAGTTGTTAGGATAATTTTCATCTAAAAATGTTTTTGAAACCGTTTTATAGTATACACTAAGGGATTTTTGACATCCGTACACAATCATATCTGCATTCGAGCCCATTGATAGGGTACGGCCTATGATATGGTATTACTAATATACGGTGCATTAGAATAATCCATTTATTCTAGCCGGATAATCTGACCTTGTAAATATGAATATCTGATTTATGGGTGAAGTTTTAAGATTACCTAGCAATGTGTGCATGCTATATTCTCTTGTGAGAAAAGATATCTGCTTCTTAGTGCTTTGTTCATTCTTAAAATGGAAGTATGAATATTTGCTCTTTGTCTATGTATAATTTTAGTTTAAATCGATTATATATTTGTCATTTATGCATGTAGTAAATGCCCGTTTCCGATCTCACGCCATTCCCTTACCATACCATCTTCAAATCTCCATTTGCCCCGCTTCCTAGTTTTAAAAGAAGATATGATATAAATATTATCTATCCGAATCCAATCTGATTTCACCCCTAGCTCTAGTTCTATGGATAAATATGGTATCGAAAGTTGGGAAACTAATGTGCCTTTTCAGCCCGGGCACAACGACCGAGTCATACATGTGCCCTTTGTGATCAATGCATGGTTTTTTGCAATCTTAATTCAAAGCATACTTTGTTGTGAGTTGAAGGTACTAAAACAAAGTCACAAGAAACATTGGATATTGTCTTTTGATGTAATTGCACCTTAGTTGCCATGCCTCTAGAGTTGTCGTTCTTTGATGCCATAAACATGTGTGCGGGGAAGCTTAAGGCATCAGATGTTATGGCATCTCTAGCAGATCTCCTATCCTAAAACTCAAAAATCTTCTCCCTATCATATTTTCCTAAAAAAATAGGAAAAATATTTTTTGCTCAGCTAGCAGATCCCCTATTCGAAAAATTCACACACAGTGACAGTGGGGTTACAAAGAGGATGTCACTGGAGTCGAGGAAGAAGAGATTGGGGGACAGAAAGAGGGGATCGGGGCTCAATAGGTAAGCATTTGGAGCGGGCTGAGGTGAATGGGAGGCTTGCTTGACAGTTGGCATGAATCACAAGAACAAACATGCATGTACACAAACGACATCAGCACACCGGAGCATGGGCATAAGCACGCGCGCGCACACACACATCACACATGCACACAAGTGTAGCAGAGCTCGACAACGTCCTCCTCCATGATGTAGTAGTCGGGTGATACATCTCCAACGTATCTAGTTTTCCATACATTTTTGCTCTTATTTTGGACTTTAATTTGTACGATTTGAATGAAACTAACCTGGATTGCCGCTATTTTCAGCAGAACTACCTTGGTATTATTTTTGTGCATAAATAAAAGTTCTCGGATTGGACGAAACTTCACGGAGATTTTTTATGGAACATATAAAAAATACGTTTGCAAAGATCTACTGAAGGGAGGGAGGGGCACCAGCAGCCCACAAGGTAGGGCGCGCCATGCTGCCTTGTGGGTCCCACAAGCGACCGTCTGACCTAATTCCAAGCCTACATATACCGTATTCTGAAGAGAAAAATCAGAGAGAAAGAATCATCATGTTTTACAATACGGAGCCGCCGCCACCTCCTGTTCTTCATCGAGAGGACTGATCTGGAGTCCTTTCGAGGCTTTGAAGAAAGGGATTCATCGCCGTCGTCATCATCGAACCTTCTCCATCAACAATCTCATGATGCTCACCACCGGGAGTGAGTAATTCCTTTGTATGCATACTGGAGGTAGATGGAGATCGATGAAATTTCTTATATAATCGATTTAATTTGTTATGGCTTGATCCCTAGTATCCACTATGTTCTGAGATTATTGTTGTTATGACTTTGCTATGCTTAATGCTTGTCACTATGGCCCGAGTGCCATGATGAACCTATTATGATTTAACAAATATATTTTGAGTTCTTGATCCTATATGCAAGTTATATGCATCTATTATTGTTCCGATCCGTAGACCCCAAAGTGACAATAATTGAGATACTCTCCAGGGATGACTGTAATTTGTGGAGTTCATGTATTCACTATATGCTAATGCTTTGTTCCGGTTCCCTATTAAAAAGAGCGCTTTAATTGTACTTAGTTTCCATTAGGACCCCCTGCCACGGGAGGGTAGGACAAAAGATGTCATGTAAGTTTTTACCACAAGCATGTATGACTATATACGGTATACATGTCTACATATGATTGATGAATTGAAGCTATTGTGTATCGCTCTAGGTATGGACGGTTACATAGTGAATTTCATCCAAATATTCATCACTACTTCATGCCTACGCTTTTATAATATTGTCTTTGCTCAAGTTACTATTACTGTTGTTGTTCCAATTGCTACAAAACTGCTATTAGTGCTACTCTTACTGTTACTACTATTACTACTGCTATCTATGCATATTATTGTGCTACTAATAAATTACTGCAAAGAAGTAACTTCTCATGTGTGCTTGAATTGATAACTCAATTGCTAAGCTTATAAATATTCTTTGGCTTCCCTTGCGTCGAATCATTACCCTCGAAGACTGTTGAGATTCCCTATACTTGTGGGTCATCACCTTCGTCCTTCAAGCATGTACGTAACCAAGCAACGAGGCGGGTTAATTGATCTTGGTGAACGCAAATAAATATGTTCGGTAGAACACACACGTGAATACGAAATTCGACGCTACCCAAAAGAATCGTGTGTCCCTGCTGCTCGACCCCCCTCCCCAAAAGATCCGGAGGCAGGTTGATGTAGCTGCATGGGTGGAATCACGTGCCCCTGCTGCTGCTGCGACCGCGGTGGTGGCGGTGACGACAACTACGAGACCTCCTCACGGTAGGCAGCACGAAACTACCATCGAAGAAGTTGAACTGCGACGAGGAGCAAAAGGACGTGATTATAGCGACCACCATGGCCAAAGTCGCCGTCATTGTGATTCAGGCGCGGGCATGGGTTGCCGGAGTTGCAGGGGCAAAGGGAGTTTCCATTTTATTGGTCAACAACACGGTGGACGGCCGATGGCGCGAGTTCCTGTGGCAAGTGGAAGCCAAGCATGTGGCTTTACTTTCCTGAGAACAGCCGCGACGGGAGAAAATATGAGCAAGTGGGGGTGGGGGAGAATTATAATTTTAGGGAAATCTGAGTACAGGGATCTGGTAGTTGCCCCTTAATCTCCTAAATGAAAGATTTTCCCCTCAGATATAACTTAACTTAGGGACCAACTATATATAAGTTGTCTGAAAATTTATTTTAGGTAAGTCGATTTTTTAAACCATTAGATTAAAGATAAAGATCCAATGGCCATTCTTCTTTCTTCTTTCTCTAGCTTTCTTCCTCCTCCATCCGATGCTCCTTTCACAGAATCAACTTACCCAAATTATAAATTCAGTCAACTTACATATAGCTATTATTATGCTCAGTTTATAAAGGATCTGCTAGAGATGCATGTGGTATATTAGACCGTTGTACTTGACCAACTTGAGCTGACACCCGGATTTTGTTGGTTGCTTTGCCATTGTATCAGCTCTCCGAATATGCTCGGAACTTTTCCTGGAAGAAAAGTACACTCCATTTAGTTTTTTTTTTTTTTGAGAAATAGTACACTCCATTTAGGTGAGCCCAGTGCTCCGTCATTCTGCAAGTCCAGTGGATACTGCAGAAGAGCCTTCAGGCCCATTTACCCAATAGATACACCTGTAAACTGTGCTTCCAGCTGAGATTAAAGCAAGAGGTGGAATTTTTTCTTGTAATTTCATCTATGAAGGAAGGGAGGTAAATGTAGAAGCTCATAGTTTAGCTAAATTTTCGCATTCTTTAGATAGGGGTCGTCACATGTGGCTAGTTCAACCCCATGATCAAACATATATCCCACTGTCCGTGGATATTGCTGAATAAAGTTTGGTTTTACCCCTAAAAAAAGCAATCAATAAAAATGTGGTTTACCCCTAAAAAAAAGGAGGAGCCGAGATAGGAAATACTTACAAACAGCATTAGATCCTCTCTTCAGTACAGCATCACTCCTTAAATCGTGGACGCGACGTAACTCTAGTAGGTAGCACTTGCGGCTTGCGAGGTTGAGTACACTGGTACAAATCACGCATGCATACATACACGCACGACGTCCGCATGGATCTATAGTCCGGCTGCCTTTTTTTGCTGAAAATGATCGCATTTTTGGTACCAACTTATAATATAACCAAGCACTGGACTGAAACTCCGTGAAGAACATCGCATTCGTTTTTGTAGTAGTATCATTAAGTAAGCACATTGGCACATGGATCGATCTTCACATAGAGTCAACGCCACAAAGCTGATTTAAGCTTCATGAAAAGCCAAACAACTTAGTACAAAAGATAGCTCAACCACTAGTTACTCGTAGTAAAGGGGGGGAGAGAAAGGGAGGGAGAAGCACTTCCATTTGCTGCTTTTGCATGCATGCATGTACCCGTAGCACATAATTTTAACCACTGCCACCGGCCGGCATCGTACCGACGCACGCACGCTGAATGTGCGCAATGGCGATGAAAAAACTGAGTCATCGACGGCGTCCCCCGGTAGCTGCACGGACGGCAGATGCGTGCGTGCTCGACCCTTTCAAGGCAAAAGCTCTCTCGGGAACACCTTCCAACTCCTCATCAAAAGTCCAAGAACAACGCATGCCATTGGCATGCATGCATGCATATTCAAAGGTCTTCTTTCTCTATGCCACTGTTGGTAGTGTGTGTGTTAATAATAGTTTTTTTACAGACTTGAACAAAGTTCATAAAATTTGACTTCAGACAACGTTAATATGCAAAGTAAATGAAAACGAGGGAGTACCCATATTTGGCAGTAGAAACTTGAAACCTAGGTCCTTAACTATGCGCTTGGACTAGTGTAATAAGTAATCAAGAGAAGAAAAAAACATCGGATGATGCAATGCTTGTTCGTTAGTGAAGACTACTCAGAGAACCGAAAAGTATTCAAGAGAAAACATCGAAAAAATACAGATCACCACACACTAGAAAGTGCCAAATGCATACAGAATAATAAACACATCACAACACATTACTACTTATGGCACAAATAGCTGCCTACTTGAGCTGATTAATGAACTAACTTCCTTGGTGACCTTCATGCAAAACCGAAGGCCACACAAGCACACACATTATATGACACTAGAAATCTAGAAACAACACGCTGAAACACTGAGCGGAAAATGAAGGAAAACACCCAAAGAAACCCAGCAAATCAGAGCTAGACGAACAACTGACTGACCACACATAAAACTGCGACTACTACTAAGTTTATTCTACTGCAGCTTAAATTATCTTCCGAGAGATCCTATCACCACCCGGTAACCTCGCCCAGACCGGGATGCGTACACCAGGTGGTGCCAGGATCTCGAGAGCAGCCCCACACACAGAACAGAACAGAACAGAACACGAGCGGACGACCTGGCCGGCTTGCCGAATGGTCACTCGTCAGTAGTAGTAATCGTGCTGATACGCCGGAGGTGGCGGCGGGGGAGGCTCCGACGCGAGCTGGGCGCAGACCTCGGCGAAGGCTGCGAGGATGGCGGCGTGGTGGCGCGGCGCGTTGAGGGCGAGCAGGCGGCGAAGCATGCAGCGGAGGCCGTCCCAGTCGCAGAGCCCCATCTCCACCACCATCTGCACCATGCTGTCACGGAAGTCGGCCCGGGGGTCCGACGACTCCTTCTCTACCGCCACCCCGACGTCCTCCTCCTCTTCCTCCTCGGCCGCCGCTGCCATCTTCTCGCGCCTCTTCTTCGCCCTGCTGCCCACCTTCTTCCTCGCAACCGGCGCCGGCGCCGTCGCCTTGGCCGTGACCCCGTAGGGCACTGCAGGCTCCTGGCGGTGCTTGTAGACGTGGGCGGAGGCGGAGGCGGGGTAGTTGGCATAGTTACCGGAGGAGGAGTACGAGGAGTAGGTGGCGGCGGAGGCAGACGACGCGGTGGAGGCGGAGGAGGGGAACAAGGACGACGACCGGGAGCTGCTGCCGCTCCTGGTCACCGACGGCCGGAGGAAGGACGGCAGGCTCATGAGCGGCAGCCTCGGCCGGCGCGGGCGGCACCCGCACCCCGTGTCCACCACGGCCACGTGCCGCCACCGGCCGCCCACCACGAACTGCCGGCCGCCGCTCCGCCGCGCCCTCGTCGATGACATGGCGAAGGCAAGTCAACCAGGTTTGGTTGGATGTATTGTGCGGTGGTATAAGGAAGAGAGTGCCAGGCCTAGGGCATTATATATGCGATTTGACGAGGAAAGTCAGTGGGGTTAAGGAATGATCGCTGGGGTTAGCTGGGCCACGTTGGGGCCCTGTCCTGCGGCTAAGCTGATCGATGATGATGGGTATGAGTGTGACTTTGACCGTCCTGCCTAGAGCCCCTCCGGCAGCTAATGGAGACACGTAGGACGGGTTGATTGCACGGACGTGATACGGCGCCACTGCTCGCGCTCCTGCCCACACGCACGCCGCTCTCGGAGGAAAAGAGAACAAGTGGTAAACACGTTACTTGTTCAAAAGCCGTGAGCCAGGGATCAGCGCACGGAACGACAGCGAGTTTATTTTCTTCCGTTCTAAGGCATGGATTCGTTGTCAGGCATGCATCCGGAGACACTTGCATCGTTTTTTGCCACTTTGCATACTTGTTTTAACTAGGCCTGACTGAGCATATGTTGACAAAAAACAACATCTACATATTGATTGGTTGATGCATTGCATCAAGGCCTAGATGGGTGCAACTTGTTTGATTGCCTGTGTTTGTGCTTTAGATGTGAGCAGATGCAAAGCACAGCTGTTTGAATGTGTACAAGTACTTGGTCTGCTCCCCTTTCAAATGTGGTGGACTTACCACCCATTTGACATCACACAACATAGAGGATGATCAACACAAGAACAACAGCAGAAGAACATGAATAACACAACACAAAACTGAAAACAGGCAGCTAGGCTAGGCATAAGTATGATAATAACACTACTAGGCATAGGTTTAAAGAGCAGGGCATCCCATGCCCCAGCTGGACCCAGGGTGCTGCTCCCTGGGCAAAATATGAACATGTTCACAGCAAAAGATAAGTTCAAACTTAACCTAAACTACTTCAGTTCAGACTTGAAAGACGAACTACACGGCCTAAGTGATGTTGCCGACGCAGCTGTGCTTGGAGCATCGGACCCTGCAGATGTTCGAGGTGTTGGCGATGAAGATCTGCACCTTCAGCCCCAACCCGGCGAGCTTGAAGATGAGGAGGTCGTCGGGGACGGTCTTGTGCCGGCGGCAGAAGTACTCCCAGCCGCGCCCGAGCACCATGTGCCCCTTGAACATCTGCACCTGGATCCAGAACTTGCACCACTTGTTGGCGGAGAGGCTGACGACGCGAGGAGGGCCGCTGACCAGCCATTGCTTCATCACCAGCCTGAAGGCAGGCAGGATGACGAGCATGGCGATGTCCTCCTGGTCATGGACCTGCACGTAGAACCTGGCAGGTTCCCGTGCACCCTCCTCGTGGCCTGTCCTCGGCCTCCTGCCAGCGTCGAGCGGCATGCTCATGTACTCCACCCTTCCAGGCACCATCGCCCTCTCCAGCCACTAGTTCGTGGAGATGAGGTCCTCCGCACCCTCTCCGCCGACGACAACATGCGCTCCTCCGCCGACTCTGTCCCACTCCGTCTTGATTATCTTGCCAGCAAGGTGGACGACAGTTAGCAACAATGAAAGATGATCATTGGCAGTGCAAATGCTAATAATCAGAGCTAGAAATCTTTAGTGCTCAATCATCAAAGTTCACACTGATCAGTGCTACCAATGATCATTGCTAGCACTGATCATTGCTACCAATGACCAGAGCAATTAATGGTCCAAAATGCACATGCACATGCATTGTCCTACTCTGATCATGTGTGACCTACTACTAGTTTTGGCATTCAGGTATGTCCTACTACCATGCACATGCAATGTCCTATGTTGATCATGCATTCACATAGCCTAACAACAACATGCAATGTCCTAACAACAGCATGCAATGTCTTATTAGAACAACACCCAACACACTTGCACAACATACACACCAGGGTAAGAACAGCAGCATCACTAGCTCATCCTATGAAGAACATTAGTACACAACAAGAGCAATGCTAAGAACAACATCATCAACAAAGTGGAGTGAGAAAACTAGCATTCACAGTCATCAACAACAACAGCAGCATCCTATGAGCATTCACAGTCATCAACAACAACATCAACATCAAGAACTATGCTAAGAAGATCACTCACAACATCAAGAACATTACCATTTGGAGTGAACAAACTAGCATTCACAGTTATCAATCTAATCTACACCCTAGCATTCAACATAAACAGCAAGAACAACATAAAGATTCATCCCCAAAACAGTGGATTCGGATCGAATCAGCTCGAATCGGATCGAATCCACTGTCCACAATCTAATCTACACCCTAAGAACCCTAACTACGAAGCAAGAGGGAGATCAGAGGAGCTTACCGTGGGGCTGTCGGTGGAGCATACGCCGGCCATGGAGAAAACCCCGGCGGGAAGAGGGCTGCCGCCGAAGAAGAATCGGCCGTTCCGATGGCCGCTACCGTCGACCTCGTCGCGGGCCGGCTGGACGAGGAGCCCGGCGTCCTCGAGCTCCCCTCCCCTGGCACCGGACGCAGGGGAGAAAACACTCGAATGGGGGTAAAAATACCCCCATAAGAGGTGCCGGCAATTGATGGAGCCGGCGGGTATTGAATACCCGCCTTCGTTGAGCCCAAGAAGGGGAGCTCCGGCTCTGGTGGCGGAGCCAAAGCGAGCGGCAGCGGCTCTGCATTGGCCTGTGGCAGCGGCATGGCGCAGAAAGGTGAGGGCACACGGATTGCCGAAGCGAGATCCCGTCCAGAGGCGGCTAGGCCGGCAATCCACATATCCTGGATGCGATTGCTGCCGGCGATGATCGGAGTGGGCGGGGCGCAGCAAGATGGTGACTCTGTCATCGGAGAAACCGAATTGGCGGTGAGGGGAGGGGGAGAGAGAGTGCGCCTGAACTGTCAAGGGTGGTGACAGGAAGGAGCGAGGGAGTTATGAGACATCCCGTCGTCTCCCGCGCTTCGCCACGCGTGGCTCGAGTGAGCCTGGCTCGCAGAAAATAGCCAATTCAGTCGTTCCTCCACAGCCAGGCCCAGACCTGCTTTCAGGTTCATGCGGGCCAGGTTTTAGATGCAGCCCAAGCAACCAAACGGGCCAATTTCTTTCCGCGCGGGTCTGGCTGGACCTAATGCAGCCTACCAAACACATCCCAAGTTGCAGTGACTTTGCTATGTCACTCTCTTGCTCTGCGATGTAAATTACATTCACCTTGAACTTCACTGAAATTTCGCGATTACTCAATCCACTACATTAGATGATCCCAATTGTTAAAATTTGACGTCGATTTTTTGACGTTTCAGAACGAACGTTTCTCCTGTCGTTCGATCCTATAGCTCTGATCTTGACGCGAGTACACGGCCACGTCAGAATTTTCAGTCGGTCGTTGGAACATCGACCGAACGAATGTTTTCAGCTTTTCCTTTCGCACCTCCCCTCACACTCTCTCCTAGTCTATTCTCATTCCCCGCCACCCAAGTCATCTCATTCCCCTGCCGCCAAGCTTCCGCCCATCCCGCCGCAATGCTCCAACATCCGTACCCCGCGCCGTGCGGCACCACCGCAACCCGTGGCCTGATACGTCCATGTTGCATCATGATTTCCTACTGTTATTAATAGTATTTTTAATCAATATAACACTTTGTGGAGCAATACTAATGCCTTTTCTCTCTTAATATGCAAGAATTACATGATGAGGGAGATTGCCGGCAACTGGAATTCTGGACCAGAAAAAGCTACGTCAGAGATACCTATTCTGCATATCTCCAAATGAGCTGAAATTTTATGGAGATTTATTTTGGAATAAATAAAAAATACTGTAGCAAAGAAGTACCAGAGGGGGCCACCCAGGTGCCCACAAGGCACCAGGGCGCGCTGATGTCTACTACGCAACCTTCTTCTTGTACACGTTGTTGGGCCTCCAAGTGCAGAGTTTTGTAGGACAGTAGCAAATTTCCCTCAAGTGGATGACCTAAAGTTTATCAATCCGTGGGAGGCGTAGGATGAAGATGGTCTCTCTCAAACAACCCTGCAACCAAATAACAAAGAGTCTCTTGTGTCCCCAACACACCCAATACAATGGTAAATTGTATAGGTGCACTAGTTCGGCGAAGAGATGGTGATACAAGTGCAATATGGATGGTAGATATAGGTTTTTGTAATCTGAAAATATAAAAACAGCAAGGTAACTAGTAACAAAAGTGAGCAAAAACGGTATTGCAATGCTTGGAAATAAGGTCTAGGGTTCATACTTTCACTAGTGCAAGTTCTCTCAACAATGATAACATAATTGGATCATATAACAATCCCTCAACGTGCAACAAAGAATCACTCCAAAGTTTCTATCGGAGAACGTAGGATGAAAATGTGCATCAACCCCTATGCATAGATTACCCCAATGTCACCTCGGGAATCCGCGAGTTGAGTGCCAAAACATACATCAAGTAAATCAATAGAACATCCCATTGTCACCACAGATATCCCATCGCAAGGCATACATCAAGTGTTCTCAAATCCAATACTCAATCCAACATAACGGAACCTCAAAGAGCAAGACTCAATTCATCACAACAAGAGATAGAGAGGGAAGAAACACCATATGATCCAACTATAATAACAAAGCTCGCGGTACATCAAGATCATGCCAAATCAAGAACACGAGAGAGAGAGAGAGAGAGAGAGAGAGAGATATCAAACACATAGCTACTGGTACATACCCTCAGCCCCGAGGGTGAACTACTCCCTCCTTGTCATGGAGACCGCCGGGATGATGAAGATGGCCTCCGGTGATGGTTTGCCCCTCCGGCAGGGTGCCGAAACGGGCTCCCGATTGGTTTTTCGTGGCTACAGAGGCTTGCGGCGGCGGAACTCCCGATCTAGGTTTATTTCTGGGGGTTTCGTGATTTATAGGAATTTTTGGCATTGGTCTCACGTCAAGGGGGTCCACGAGGCGGCGGCAAGGTAGGGGGCGCGCCCTCCACCCTTGTCGTTGCCTCGGGACTCTTCTGGCCCAACTCTTGTGCTTCGAGGGCTTCTTCTGGTCCATAAAAAATCACCGTAAATTTTCAGCCCATTCCGAGAACTTTTATTTCTGCACAAAAAACGACACCACAGTAGTTCTGCTGAAAACAGCATCAGTCCGGGTTAGTTCTAATCAAATCATACCAAAATCATATAGAATTGTTGTAAACATGGCATGAATACTTCATAAATTATAGATACGTTGGAGACGTATCACGCGCCCACCCCCCCTAGGCGCGCCCTGGTGGCTTGTGGGGCCCCTGGCTAGCCTCTGGTGCCCATCTTCTGGTATATAAGCCCATTTGCCCTAGAAAAAAATAAGGAGAGGACTTTCGGGATGGAGCGCCTCCTTCTCGAGGTGGAAATTGGGCAGGAGCACTTTTGATCTCTGGCGGAGCAATTCCATCGGGGATATATACTTCCCTCCCGGAGGGGGAAATCGAAGCCATCGTCATCACCAACAACGCTCTCATCGTGGGAGGATCAATCTTCATCAACATCTTCACCAACACCATCTCATCTCAAACCCTAGTTCATCTCTTGTGTTCAATCTTTGTATCAAAACCTCAGATTGGTCCCTGTGGGTTGCTAGTAGTGTTGATTACATCTTGTAGTTGATGCTAGTTGGTTTATTTGGTGAAAGATCATATGTTTAGATCTATTATGCTATTCAATACCCCTCTGATCCTGGACATGAACTTGATGTGTAAGTAGTTACTTTTGGTCTTGAGGACATGGGAGAAGTCTTGTCATAAGTAATCATGTGAATTTGGTATTCTATCGATATTTTGATGATATGTATGTTGTTGATTCCCCAAGTGGTGTTATGTGAACGTCGACTACATGACACTTCACCATCTTTGGGCCTAAGGGAATGCATTGTAGAGTAGTAATTAGATGATGTTTTGCTAGAGTGACAGAAGCTTAAACCCTAGTTTATGCGCTATTCCGTAAGGGCTGATTTGGATCCATATGTTTAATGTTGTGGTTAGATTTATCTTAATTCTTCTTTTGTAGTTATGAATGCTTGCGAGAGGGGTTAATTATAAGTGGGAGGCTTGTTCAAGTAAGAACATCACCCAAGCACCGGTCCACCCACATATCAAATTATCAAAGTAGCGAACGCGAATCAAACAAACATGATGAAAGTGACTAGATGAAATTCCCG
The DNA here is from genome assembly GCA_011799875.1 of Thinopyrum elongatum. Taxonomy (NCBI): domain Eukaryota; kingdom Viridiplantae; phylum Streptophyta; class Magnoliopsida; order Poales; family Poaceae; genus Thinopyrum; species Thinopyrum elongatum. Next base: position 212,252,027 of record CM022301.1, on the reverse strand, counting down.
TGTGTCCTCAAGAACGCTTAGCTTATTATAAGAGACCGTTCTGGCCTGTCCTTTGCTACAAAAAAGATTGGTCTACCTTGCTGCACCTTAGTTACTATTGCTACTTGTCACTTGTTACAAATTATCTTGCTATCAAACTACTCGTTACCGATAATTTTAGTGCTTGCAGAAAACACCTTGCTAAAAACCGCTTGTCATTTCCTTCTGCTCCTCGTTGGGTCCGACACTCTTACTTATCTAAAGGACTATGATAGATCCCCTATACTTGTGGGTCATCAAGGCTCTTTTATGGCACCGTTGCCGGGGAGTGAGCACCTTTGGTAAGTGGAATTTGGTAAGGAAACATTTATATTACATGCTGAAATTTACTTTTACTTGTTACTATGGAAAACCATCCTTTGAGGGGTTTGTTCAGGGTATCTTCACCTCGACTAGAAGCACAAAGAGTTGCTCCTCAACCTACTACACCTACTGAATATATTTATTATGAGATTCCTTTGGGTATGATGGAGAAATTGCTAGCTAATCCTTATGCAGGAGATGGAACATTACATCCTGATATGCACCTAATCTATTTGGATGAAGTTTGTGGATTATTAAAGCTTGTAGGTTTACCCAGAGATGATGTTAAGAAGAAGGCCTTCCCATTATCCTTGAAGGGAAAGGCATTGATATGGTATAGGCTATGTGATGATATTGGATCGTGGGATTGGAATCGGTTGAAATTGGAATTTCATCAAAAGTTTTATCCTATGCATCTGGTTCATCGTGATCGGAATTATATATATAATTTTTGGCCTCGTGAAGGAGAAAGCATCACTCAAGCTTGGGGGAGGCTTAAGTACATGATGTACACATGCCCCAATCATGAGCTCCCAAAGGAAATTATCTTACAGAATTTTTATGCTCGGCTTTCTCATGATGATCAAACCATTCTCGATTCTTCTTCGACTGGCTCCTTTATGAAGAGAACTATTGAATTCAGATGGGATCTTCTGGATAGAATTAAACGCAACTCTGAAGATTGGGAACTCGACAAAAATAATGAGTCAGGTATAATACTTGAGTTCGATTGTGTTAAATCTTTTATGGATACCGATGCTTTTCATAAGTTTAGCACTAAATATGGACTTGACTCTGAGATAGTAGCCTCTTTTTGTGAATCATTTACTACTCATGTTGATCTCCCTAAGGAGAAGTAGTTTAAATATCATCCCCCTGTTAAAGAAAAGATTGAGGAGTCTGTTATAGTTAAAGATGAAACTATCATTTACAATGTTGATCCAGTTGTTCCTACTGCTTATATTGAAAACCCACCTTTCCCTGTTAGGATAAAGGAACATGCTAAGGTTTCAACCGTGGTTAACAAAAGTAATATTAGAGCACCTAGACCCTCTGAACAAATTAAAGTTGAACCTAATGTTGCTATGGTTAAAGATCTCTTGGTCGATAATATAGATGGGCATGTTATTTACTTTTGTGGTGAAGCCGCTAGAATTGCTAAGCCCGATGATAAAGATAAGAATAAATCTGTTTCTGGCATGCATGTCGTCTTAGTTAAGATAGAAGATCATTGTCATCATGGCTTATGTGATTTGGGTGCTAGTGTGAGTGCTATTCCGTTTACCTTATATCAAGAAATTATGAATGATATTGCACCTACTCAAATAGAGGATATTGATGTTACTATTAAGCTTGCAACTAGAGATACTATCATATCACTTGGGATTGTTAGAGATGTTGAAGCCTTGTGTGGAAAATTAAAATACCCTACTTCTTGGTTCTCCACAAGATGATTTTTGTCCCATAATATTTGGTGGACCTTTCTTGAACACTGTTAATGCTAAGATTGATTGCGCTAAAGAAACTGTCAGTGTTAACTTTGGTGATGTATCTCATGAGTTTAATTTCTCTAAGTTTCATAGACAACCTCATGATAAGGAATCGTCTTGTAAAGATGAAATTATTGGTCTTGCTTCTATTGTCATGCCTCCTACTGATCCATTAGAATAATATTTACTAGACCATGAAAACGATATGCATTTGAATGAAAGAAATGAAATAGATAAGATGTTCTTTGATCAAACACCTATTCTTAAACACAATTTGCCTGTTGAAATTCTTGGAGGTCCTCCTCCACCTAAAGGTGATCCTGTGTTTGAATTAAAACAATTGCCTGATACATTGAAATATGGTTATCTTGATGAAAAGAAGATATATCATGTTATTATTAGTGCTAACCTTTCTGAGCATGAAGAAAAGAGATTGTTAAAAACTCTGAGGAAGCACCGTCGTGCTATTGGATATATTCTTGATGATCTTAAGGGCATTAGTCCCACTCTATGTCAGCATAAAATTAATATGGAGCCTGATGCTAAACCAGTTGTTGATCATCAACGACGGTTAAATCTTAAGATGAAGGAGGTGATAAGAACTGAAATATTAAAGCTTCTGGAAGCAGGTATAATCTATCCCATAGATGATAGTAGATGGGTAAGTCCCGTTCTTTGTGTCCCTAAGAAAGGAGGCATTACCGTTGTCCCTAATGATAAAAACGAACTTATTCCACCAAGAATTGTAACTGGTTATAGGATGGTAATTGATTGTAGAAAACTAAATAAAGCTACTAGAAAAGATCATTACCCCTTACCTTTTCTTGATCGAATGTTAGAAAGATTGTCTAAGCATACACACTTTTGCTTTCTCGATGGATATTCTGGTTTCTCTCAAATACCTATATCACAACCCGACCAAGAGAAAACCACCTTTACTTGTCCTTTTGGAACTTATGCTTATAGAAGTATACCTTTTGGTTTATGCAATGCACCTGCTACCTTTCAAAGATGTATGGCTGCTATATTCTTTGACTTTTTTGAAAAGAATGTTGAGGTTTTCATGGATGATTTTTTTCATTTATGGAACTTCTTTTGCTGATTGCTTAAGCAACCTTGATCGAGTTTTGCAGAGATATGAACAAAATAATCTTTTCTTGAATTGGGAGAAGTGCCACTTTATGGTGAATGAAGGTATTGTCTTGGGACATAAAATTTCTTAATGAGGCATTGAAGTGGATAAAGTTAAAGTTGATGCAATTGAGAAAATGCCATGTCATAAAGATATTAAAGGTATAAGAAGTTTCCTTGGTCATGCTGGTTTCTATAGGAGGTTTATTAAAGACTTCTCTAAAATTTCTAGGCCTCTTACTAATCTCTTGCAAAAAGATGTTCCATTTGTTTTTTATGATGATTGCGTAGAAGCCTTTGAAACACTTAAGAAGGCCTTAACCTCTGCACCTATTGTTCAACCACCTGATTGGAACTTACCTTTTGAAATTATGTGTGATGCTAGTGATTGTGCTGTTGGTGCTGTTCTAGGACAAAGAGTTGATAAGAAATTAAATGTTATCCATTATGCTAGCAAAACTCTAGACAGTGCCCAAAGAAATTATGCTACTACTGAAAAGGAATTTCTAGCAGTTGTGTTTGCTTGTGATAAATTCAGATCTTACATTGTAGATTCTAAAGTAATTGTTCACACCGATCATGCTGCTATTAAATACCTTATGGAAAAGAAAGATGCTAAACCTAGACTCATTAGGTGGGTTCTAGTGCTACAAGAATTTGACTTGCATATTACTGATAGGAAGGGAGCTGAGAACCATGTAGCTGATAACTTGTCTAGGTTGGAAAACATTCTTGATGACCCACTACCTATTGATGATAGCTTTCCCGATGAACAACTAGCTGTCATAAATGCTTCTTGTAATACTCCTTGGTATAGAGACTATGCTAATTATATTATTGCTAAATTTATACCACCTGGTTTTACATACCAACAAAAGAAAAAATTCTTCTTTGATTTAAGATATTACTTCTGGGATGACCCACATCTTTATAAAGGAGTAGATGGTTTTATTAGACGTTGTGTACTTGAGCATGAACAGGAATAAATCCTACAAAAGTGTCACTCCGAGGCTTATGGAGGACACCATGCGGGAGACAGAACTGCACACAAGGCATTACAATCTAGTTTTTATTGGCCTACCCTTTTCAAGGATGCTCGTAAGTTTGTCTTATCTTGTGATGAATGTCAAACAATTGGTAATATTGGTAGACGTCAAGAAATTCCTATGAATTATTCACTTGTTATTGAACCATTTGATGTTTGGGGATTTGATTATATGGGACCTTTTCCTTCCTCTGATGGGTACACACATATTTTGGTTGCTGTTGATTATGTTACTAAGTGGGTAGAAGCTATTCCAACTAGTAGTGTTGATCATAACACTTCCATTAAAATTCTTAAAGAAGTTATTTTCCCGAGTTTTGGAGTCCCTAGATATTTAATGACTGATGGTGGTTCACATTTTATTCATGGTGCTTTCCGTAAATTGCTTGCTAAATATGATCCCAACCATAGAATTGCATCCCCCTATCACTCTCAATCTAGTGGTCAAGTTGAATTGAGCAATAGAGAAATAAAGTTAATTTTGCAAAAGACCGTCAATAGATCTAGAAAGAATTGGTCTAAGAAACTTGACGATGCATTATGGGCTTATAACTCCTTATAAAAATCATATGGGTATGTCTCCATATAAAATGGTCTATGAAAAGCATGTCATTTACCTCTTGAGTTAGAACATAAGGCATATTGGGCAATTAAAGAACTCAATTATGATTTCAAACTTGTCGGTGAAACGAGGTTTGATATTATCTTGCTACATGAATGGAGAACCCAAGCTTATGAAAATGCCAAATTGTTTAAGGAAAAATTTAAAAGATGGCATGATAAAAGAATCCAAAAACGGGAATTCAAAGTGGGTGAGTATGTTCTATTGTACAATTCTCATTTTACATTTTTTGCAGGAAAACTTCTCTCCAAATGGGAAGGACCATATATCATCGAAGAAGTTTATCGCTCTGGAGCTATTAAGATCAATAATGCCGAAGGCACTAATCCGAAGGTGGTCAATGGACAAAGAATTAAGCATTATATCTCAGGTACGCCTATTAATTTTGAAACTAACATTATTCAAACAATGACACCGGAGGAATACATAAAAGAGACCTTCCAGAGCACTCCAGAACCCTGAAAAGGAAGACGTATGCGATACGGTAAGTAAACGGACTCCAAAAATTCCATAAAAATACTTTCTGTCAGTTTTGGAATATTAGAAAAAATACAAAAATACGAAAGACCCGAGGGGGCCATCCTGGTGCCCACAAGGCGCCAGGGCACGCCTACCCCCTCAGGCGCACCCTGTTGGCTTGTGGGCCCCTCGTGAGCCTTCCCGACCCAATTTTTATTTCTGGAATACTTGTTTTGCAAGATAAAAAATTCTTTATATATACTCCCGGACGTTTTGACCACCGCATCGCGGAAATATCCTCTGTTCTTGTTTTCGTGGTATTTTTCTGACAGATCTAGATCGCCATGGCTCCACCAAGCTCTTCCAAGGACAAGTTCTACGAGAAGTTCATCAACCCCTACCTACCAGAGGTGATGAAGCACCCTCAAGCCATTGAGATGCATGAGGGGGTGCTCCACATCCGGGACGTTCAAGGGCCCAAGAAGACGGGAAGCGTGGAGGCCAGGCTCGAGGCGGTGGAGCAGGAGATCTTCAAGTGCCAAGGGATGGTGGAACGTGGACTTAGTGCCAAGCACTCCATGATCACGGAATTCACCCGTGACCACAAGGTGGATGGCCAGTCAATGAAGGACATCGTCTTCAAGGTCAATGAACGAATCGATTATCTCCAAGGCCAAGTTTATGATCTTCAAAACCAAAATTTTGAGAATGAGGTAAGATTCAAAAGTATGAGTTTAGCTGCAAGTTTCAGGACTCTGGAGACTCGTGCATCCTTTTATGATGGTGAACCTATGCCATGGAAGCCGGAGGACAAGCCCACCACTTCATCACCACCACCATCACCGAAGAAAGAAGCTTGAGTACACGGGTATGGGCACTCCCCTTGGCTTGTGCCAAGCTTGGGGGAGGTGCCCCGGTATCGTATCACCATCATTTTTATTATCTTTACCTATTTTAGTTCGATCCTTAGTTATTTCGTGATTTAGTTGAATAAAAGTTTAGTATAATCTATTTTCGAGTGCTAGTTTTGTGATCTATCTATCTATGTAATCGAGTTGAGAGTTATATAATAAAGAGTAGTTTGAATTTTTGCTTCTTTACTTTTATATTTCAATCCTAGCAATGAAAATAATGAAAAAAATCATATGCTAATCTTATGGAAGTAATGACATTACATAAGAAAAAGTATAAGTGGTAAAATTTATTGAAAGTTGACAAACACATCATTGATCAATCATGCAATTCATGAAAAAAAAATAAGGGAAGAGAAGATTCACATGCAAATACACTATCTTGGACATCTTTTATGATTGTGAGCCCCCATTAAGTATTTTATGCCAAATTGTTGACGTTGGACAAGGAAAACAACATAATGAATTATGTTTGCTTATATTCACATAGACGTTATATTGTCATAGATCCTCCAACATGTGGTGCTTGCCCAATATCTTTGCTAGCCAAAAATCCGCACTAAGTAGAGATACTACTTGTGCATCCAAAAACCTTAAACCCAGTTTCATGTCATGAGAGTCCACTATACCTACCTATGGATTGAATAAGATATTTCAAGTAAGTTGTCATCGGTGCATAAAGCAATAAAAGTTACTCTTAAATATGTGTGATCTTTTAGTGTAAGGGAAAATAAGCATTGTACGAACTTGTGATGGTAGAGAAATAAAAGCGACGGACTGCATAATAAAGGTTGCTATCACAAGGGGCAATATAACGTGACGTTCCTTTGCACTAAGAGCTTTTGCATCCAAAAACAAAAAGCGCATGACAACCTCTGCTTCCCTCTGCGAAGGGCCTATCTTTTACTTTTATGTATTTACTTTTTATGCAAGAGTCAATAGTCTTCTCCTCTATTCCTTTTTATTTTTCTCTTTTGTAAGCATCATGTGGTGGGGAAAGATCTAGGCACATATATCCAGTTGGATATGAGTGATCATGAGTTATTATTGTTGACATCACCCTTGAGGTGAATAAGTTGGGGGCGAAATTATAAGCCCCTATCTTTCTATGTGTCTGGCTGAAACTTTTTGCTCCATATATATGATGTGAGTGTTAGCAATCATAGAAGACTAAATGATGGTTGAGTATGTGGACTTGCTAAAAAGCTCCAACATGAGACCCTTCCTGAAAATATGATGAATTGCAATTGCATTGTTGACTGAGAACATAGTTTGTTAGTTTTCAAGAAAGTTTATGCCTTATACTTAGTTGTTGTGATGAATTGTTACTTGCTCATGAGAAGTTCTATGACAATAAATATTGTTCTTATAATAATGATCATGATGCTACTATGTCCGTATTTTGTTTTTATTGACACCTCTCTCTCTAAACATGTCGACATGGTTATCGATATCGGCTTTCGCTTGAGGATAAGTGAGGTCTAAACTTGGGGGAGTTGATACATCCATTTTGCATCATGATTTCCTACTGTTATTAATAGTATTTTTAATCAATATAACACTTTTTGGAGGAATTCTAATGTCTTTTCTCTCTTAATATGAAAGAATTACATGAAGAGGGAGATTGCCGGCAACTGGAATTCTGGACCTGAAAAAGATACGTCAGAGATACCTATTCTGCACATCTCCAAATGAGCTGAAATTTTACAGAGATTTATTTTGGAAAAAATAAAAAATACTGGAGCAAAGAAGTACCAGAGGGGGCCACCCAGGTGCCCACAAGGCACCAGCCCCCCCCCCCCCCCCAGGCGCGCCCTTGTGGCTTGTGGGGCCCCTAGCGAGCCTCCGGCGCCCATCTACTGGTATATAAGCCCATTTGCCCTAGAAAAAAAATAAGGAGAGGACTTTTGGGATGGAGCGCCGCAGTCTCGAGGCGGAACTTGGGCAGGAGCACTTTTTCTCTCCAGCGGAGCGATTCCGCCGAGGATACTTCCCTCCGGGGAAATCGAAGCCATCGTCATCACCAACAACCCTCTCATCGTGGGAGGATCAATATTCATCAACATCTTCACCACCACCATCTCATCTCAAACCCTAGTTCATCTGTTGTATTCAATCTTTGTATCAAAACCTCAGATTGGTACCTGTGGGTTGCTAGTAGTGTTGATTACATCTTCTAGTTGATGCTAGTTGGTTTATTTGGTGGAAGATCATATGTTCAGATCTATTATGCTATTCAATACCCCTCTGATCTTAGACATGAACATGATGTGTGAGTAGTTACTTTTGTTCTTGAGGACATGGGAGAAGTCTTGTCATAAGTAATCATGTGAATTTGTTATTCGTTCGATATTTTGATGATATGTATGTTGTTGATTCCATTAGTGGTGTTATGTGAACGTCGACTACATGACACTTCACCATCTTTGGGCCTAAGGGAATGCATTGTGGAGTAGTAATTACATGATAGGTTGCTAGAGTGATAGAAGCTTGAACCCTAGTTTATGCGCTATTCCGTAAGGGGCTGATTTGGGTCCATATGTTTAATGCTATGGTTAGATTTATCTTAATTCTTCTTTCCTAGTTGCCAATGCTTGCGAGAGGGGTTAATCATAAGTGGGAGGCTTGTTCAAGTAAGAACAGCACCCAAGCACCGGTCCACCCACATATCAAATTATCAAAGTAGCGAACGCGAATCAAACAAACATGATGAAAGTGACTAGATGAAATTCCCGTGTGTCCTCAAGAACGCTTAGCTTATTATAAGAGACTGTTCCGGCCTGTCCTTTGCTACAAAAAGGATTGAGCTACCTTGCTACACCTTAGTTACTATTGCTACTTCTCACTTGTTACAAATTATCTTGCTATCAAACTACTGGTTACCGATAATTTCAGTGCTTGCAGAAAACACCTTGCTAAAAATCGCTTGTCATTTCCTTCTGCTCCTCGTTGGGTTCGATACTCTTACTTATCGAAAGGACTACGATAGATCCCCTATACTTGTGGGTCGTCAAGGCCCCGCCCCACCATTGAGATGGGGGCGAATGCGTAGGTCACTAGATGTTGTCACGGCGCGGCCAGCGGAGATATCTGGGAGCCACTGCACGTCGTGGGCGGAGGTAGAGCTGCTCGCCCATGCCGCTGTGGCGAGTGCTAAGGTCGCCTCCCTTAGTGTGCTCCTCATCAACTCCAAGGCACATGCCGCCACACTCCGGGTCTGCATTGTCCAGCTCGAGTGCGATGCAGCTGACCGCAATGAAGCCGTGGATGATTGCCGATGGCGTGTTGGAGAGGGGGTGGCCGGAGCTATGCGGGGTGGCTCGGCATCGCCGGTGGTGGAGCTGGACGTGCTGCTACGGGGCAACGAGCTTCTCTAAGTTGCTCGATATGATCTTGCGCCTCTGTCGCGCATCGGCGTGATGCCCACGGAGGCATGGTCCTGTTGCTTGATACGTCCATTTTGCATCATGTTTTCCTACTGTTATTTATAATTTTTTTATCATTATAACACTTTATGATGCAATTCTAATGCCTTATCTCTCTTAATTTGCAAGATTTATATGAAGAGGGAGATTGCCGACAGCTGGAATTCTGGACCTGAAAAAGCTATATCGCAGATACCTATTCTGCACAACTCCAAATGACCTGAAATTTCACGGAGAATTTTTACAGAATATATAAAAAAATATTGGAGCAAAGAAGTACCAGAGGGGGCCCACCAGTTGCCCACAAGGCAACAGGGTGTGCCACCCCCCTTTGCGCGCCCTGATGCCTTGTGGGGGCCCTGGCAGGCCTCCAGCCCCCATCTTCTGCTATCTGAAGGATTTTGACCTAAAAAAATCAAGAGAAGACTTTCGGGATGAAGCGCCGCCGTCTCAAGGTGGAACCTGGGGAGGAGCACTTTAGCTCTCCGGCAGAGCGATTCCGCCGGGGACACTTCCCTCCGGGAGGGGGAAATCAAAGCCATCGACATCACCAACAACCCTCTCATCGTGGGAGGATCAATCTTCATCAACATATTCACCAACACCATCTCATCTCAAACCCTAGTTCATCTCTTGTATTCAATCTTTGTCCCAAAACCCCAGAGTGGTACATGTGGGTTGCTAGTAGTGTCGATTACATCTTGTAGTTGATGCTAGTTGGTTTATTTGGTGGAAGATTATATGTTCAGATCCTTGATCATATTCAATGACCCTCTGATCATGAACATGAATATGATTTGTGAGTAGTTAATTTTGTTCTTGAGGACATGGGAGAAGTCTTGTTATAAGTAATCATGTGAATTTGGCATTTGTTCGATATTTTGATGATATGTATGTTGTTGCTTCTTTTAGTGGTGTCATTTGAACGTCAACTACATATGACACTTCACCATACTTGGGCCTAAGGGAAGGCATTGTGGAGTAATAAGTAGATGATGGATTGCTAGAGTGACAGAAGGTTAAACCCTAGTTTATGTGTTATTCCAAAAGGGGCTGATTTGGATCCATATGTTTCATTCTACGGTTAGATTTATCTTAATTCTTCTTTCGTAGTTGCGGATGCTTGTGAGAGGGGGTAATCATAAGTGGGGGGCTTGTTCAAGTAAGAACAACACCCAAGCACCGGTTCACCCACATTTTAAATTATCAAAGTAGCGAACATGAATCAAACAAACATGATGAAAGTAACTTGATGATAATTCCCATGTGTCCTCAAGAACACTTTGCTTGTTATAAGAGAACATTTCGGCCTGTCCTTTGCTATAAAAAGGATTGGGCTACCTTGCTGCACCTTTGTTACAATTGCCACTTGTTGCTCATTACAAATTACCTTGCTATCAAGCTATATGTTACCGATAATTTCAGTGCTTGCAGAGAATACCTTGCTGAAACCGCTTGTCATTTCCTTCTGCTCCTCATTGGGTTCGACACTCTTACTTATCGAAAGGACTACGATTGATCCCCTATACTTGTGGGTCATCATTGCAGGAGTACACGCCTTTCTTTTGCAGTTCGAGCTGAGCAGCGCCAACCGACCATGGTAGCCCACGTGGATTAGCAGCAACTTATGTGCATCAATGGGCCAGCAGGCAGCCATGGTTTATGATGCCTTTTGAGATCTGGTTTGGATAACAAAAGGTTCTCATGCCTTTTCCCCAAGAAGTGACCCTGAGTTATCATACCCACGACACGATGTGCACTACAACAAAGGCTCTGACAAGTTATTGCTAAAATTTCAGTTTTTCAACCGGACCTTTAACAACGTTTTTGGGTGTAAATAAACACTAGTATTAAAACAGGACATGTGTATGTGGTCTTACTCTCACGACCTTATATTTTTGTATGGGATCCCATCTTCATAATAAACATAGCTTTGGAATACACCCACTATGATTTGCTTTCGAGGTGGTGATGTGGGGGATGCGTTCAATAAAGTTCGTCTTAACCGGTGCGCGACCTACGTCACGAGTCAATTGTCCAGCCAATGGCCCTTACCATCGCACGGAGTTACCTCAGTTATTAAGAACAAAATTCAGACAAAAGCATTGTGCATTTAATGACTACATCTCATTCGTCCCCAATGAATAGCTTTCTACTACCATACTAACCCCTTCTCTTACTGTTGCTCAGGATAGAATTCCACATCCTCCTCGCTATTTACCTTCTCCTTGATCGATCTACGAAATCCTAAGTACCCGTAGAGCCTTAGAATGAGAAGAAGACAAGCGACAACTCCGTTGCAATCGGACACATACAAATAGCGTCAAATACACAAAATCATTCCAACAATTCATTGCACAAATACATCGGGTTGCAAGGCCTTGCCTCAACACATTGCCTTACCGAATTACTCACACATGGTTATCGGATCGCAAGATGAACTCATTGAAGAGGACACAAAGATGAATGGTTTATTGATAATATGTTTTACAATGTTTGCTGGATGCGATAAACTGATTACAAGTATGACTAGGAGAGAATGGTTGTGCTGATGATGGTTGCGGCGGCTATGGAGATCAAATGGGAAATGACGTCGGCTAGGGTTGGAAAATTGGTTCTGGTTCTCCGTTTTGCGAATGTTGCTCTCTATGTTGATATTCTGCCATTGACCAGTTTATAAATGTTGGTCAAGTGGACCATCTAGAGTAGACATCAAGTGGTACGAGCGGCAGTATGAACGGTCGCGCTCATACCCTATGCCTTCCTGCATTATGTTGAGCCTGGTGCGCCTCCAGTTGACTTGCCTCTTCCACCGAACTTCCTATTGGCTTATATATGATGATATCCTTTCATGTTTGGGCCCTTTTCCTGCGGAAACACATTAAACAAAGGATTTTGCAATCTCTCGCATTCATTAGTCATTACTTGCAATATCGGAGTGATTTTCTCAGAAATTCTAGGATTATTCGATTTAAACAATGATTTGATTATCCTCAAAATATCACTCATCGGCTTACAAAAGTTACTTTTGCCATCTCTCAAATGGCTTACAAATGCTAACTAACTTCTTGGATTGCAATAAATGATGATGGATTTGATGATTTCTCAGAATTTTGAAGTAGCGCAAGTTAGTTCAGGTTGTGTGCTGCAATTGTTTGAATGAACTGGCTAGCCTGGGTATGCTATGTACTGAATTAGTTTAGGTTGTGTGCTAGAATTTTGGGATGAAATGGCTAGCTTGCTTATGTTATATACTTAATGTTTTGAAGAAGCCATTATTGACTTTTGTTTGTTCTGTCAATTGGCCATTGTCGGGCAACCACATCATTTCTAGTCGAATATGTCAGCCAGTAGCATGGCAAATTCTCTCCAATAGCATTTTTGTTCTAGCTAGCATGGCAAATTTATCACGTTAAACCTTTTTGAAAAATCCATAAGTTTGTCAGGTTTTTTAGAGAAAAAAATCATAATTTTTTTCCTTGCACCCATAACAACTCTATTAATTGCCATGCTTTGTTTCAAAGAAACAAAAATTTGGCATGTCTCCAAATTTTGCAATGGCAAAAATAGCTTTCATGAAATCTGATGTTCAAATTCATATATCATGATGGCTACTTTGTGTAACATCCGATGGCAAACTCTTTTCTTCAAGATAGCATGGCAAACTTTTTTATTTGTCGATCATGGCAATTTTCTTTCTTTGCAACATGCTAATAAAATGCTTTTTATGGGACCATGGCATGCTTTAAGTAATGGAGCATGCCAAATGTAGTTTTACGGATCATGGGGCTTTGACTTTATGACCATTGTAAATTTCTTTATTTTTGCAATATGGTGAAAATTCTTTTCTGTGGGACCATGCCAAATTTAGTCTATATATCATGGCAAATTTAGTTTATGGACCATGGCAATATTAGTTCATGGACCATGTCAAACGCAGTTTATTGATCATGACAAATTTACTTCACAGATATGGCAAATTTTGTTCTTTATGCAACAAGGCAAAATTTCCTTTCTATGACACCATGGAATATTTAGTCTATGTATCATTGCAATTCAGTTTATAGATCATCACAATCTCTTTTTTTTTGCACCATGGAAAATACAGTTTAAGGATCATGTCAAAAATTTTGAACGATGGCATGTTTACGATATCATGGCAATTATATTATGTAGACCATGGCAATTTTATTAATTATCTCATGGTAGTTTTTGGAGGTAGCATAGTAATCTCATTATTTAGACTATGGCAATTTCATTAATTAGACATTGCAATGTTTTGCCCGATAGACCAGACAGTTTTGCTTGTAGGTATCATGGTAATTTTATTATTTGGAAAATGACAATTTTTTTAATTAGAACATGGCAATTTTCTAGTTCCACAACTACTTTTTTTGTTTTTGGAACATGGACAATTTATTGACTTGCCATGGCAAATTTATTTTTAACATACCATCCATTAAATTTATTGACATGGCAAATTCTGTGTTCACACAAACACATACCATTTTTTCGCAACGCAAGAACATGTGAACAGTACATATTTTTTTGTTGCAAATTTGCCATGATATTAGAGAAACCAACTTTTTTCATGGGTGTCGGGGATATCGTGCGACATATGCCAGGGGCTGGCTTATCATGGATGGGGACAAAAGTACGTCGCCGGGCTCTGGAAGCGGGAGTGAGCGAGACCGCATACGCCTGCGAATCTTACCCATGTTCGGGGCTCTCCTCGGAGATAACACCCCTAGTCCTGCTCTGCGGGGTCTCCGCATGATGACTATGATCACAAGGTAGCTACAAGCTTGCTCCTTGAGCTGTTTCGGCTAGAGGAGGAAGAAGGGCGAGGCTAGCCCTACTCCTCTTTCTATGTGTGTGCGTGTGAGTGCTGAACTGAAAAGGCTCTCCCCTCTCAGCTCTCTCCACTCTCTCTCTCTGTTTTTCTCTCTCTCTGTTCCCCCCTGCATGGGGAAGCTTGGGGGGTTTATATAGGCCTAGCCCCCCAAGGGTACAATGGTAATCCGGCCGGGTGTAGGACCCGGCCGTCAGCGTCTCTGGTTACCGGTTTCTCCGTCGACCACTGGGGCCCGCCGACTGCCGTGATCTCAGCCGACAGGTAGAGCCCGCCGCCTGCGGGCCATGTTGACTGCTTTATACTGTAGCCTCGCCCCTGATGACGAAGGCTTCGTCGGGGGGAGCGTGGCTACAGTCCCGCCGCCTGGCGGGCGCTCACTGTAGCCACACCCCGTCACATCTGGTTAATGGCGCACAGACTCCAAGGGGGAGAAGGGCTGCCTGCTAGGAGTCGACCCTCCCTTGTTGCCGCCTGCTTGAGGTTTGCCGCCTTCTGGTGGCCCGCAGACAGGTAGGACCCGCCGCCTGCGGGCCGTACTGACCGCCCGTCGTGGGAGCATGGCTCCCTCTGACGCCAGTGATGTCACGGATTACGCGGCAGCAGTGCCGCGCTGGGTGGAGGGTGTCCGCCCAGTACGCAGCTCTATGGCCACGTCCCATCCTGGATTCGGGGGTGGCAGGCTGCACTGTAGCCATCCCTTGTCTTGTCGAGGTGATGCGGCTCTGACCTCGAGGGGACAAGGGACCGCCTCCTAGGAGCCGGCTTCTCTCGTGGCCGCCTTCTGGGGTTTCGCCGCCTTCCAGCAGCCAGCCTCTTGGACCAGCCGGCCCAAGAAGGCGGCCGTGCTTCCAGGAGGCATGAGGGGCGCAGTTGGCCCCGATGTCTTGAAATACCGTGGGGGGATGATGAGCCTACCCGTGGTCAGTTACTCCGACAGTAGTCCCCGAAGCTGGTGGGGCGCCGCGGCTGAAAAGGCGAGAAGCACCAGCAGCTTCCTGCTCTGAGTGGTCTGTCGTAGTTGTTTCGTCCTTCTTCTGGGGGTGCCGACAGCTAGGAGTCGGCCGTGGCCTGGCGGTCCGCCTGGCGAATTCGAAATGTTGTGGTGGAGTCCGGGTGGTACGCCAGCCGGGTAGCAGGCCTGCCGCCTACTGCTCGCCCGCCACGCGGCGCCAGCAGGCCAGGCCGGCCTGCCAGCCCGCGTGCGCGACGGGACGTCGCCGCAGGTCGGGGCCCGCCACTACAGGGCCTCGGCGCGCGCGTGGATCCGCTGCGGCCGAGGCAGGCGGTTGGGCTTCTGTGGCTCATTAATGGTGCGCCGTTTAAGGCGCGGATAGTGCGGGGCCGTGGGGGGAGTGGGCGTAGTTAATCCCACGACCCCCCCACGTTCCGCCCCCTCGGCTCCGCCGCCAGGGGCTATAAGTAGGGGGAGGAGGGGACGGCAGACGCACACGCGCCCTCCTCTCCCTTCGTCCTCGCCAATCTTCTTCTTCGTCTCCCCGCTGCTGCCACGCCCCTCCCTCTTGCCGAGGTGCTGCCGCAGCTCACCGTCGTTGGGCCTCCTCGCTCCGCGGCTTTCTTGCTCCGCCGCGGGTTCGCCAGCACGTCGCCGCGCCGTGCCTCCGTCGAGCACCCAAATCCATGGCGCGTGAGCAGGACGGCGACTGGGATGGCTCCAACGTCCAAGAAGACCATCACCTTTCTTCAGCAGACGCGGCGGCTGCCTCATGAGACGCACGTGAGGGTGTGTGTCCCCCCTGAGGTGGAGATCTCGTCGGCGCCGGAGGACGACGAACGCGTCGTCTTCCGGTCGCACTTTCTTCGCGGCTTCGGCCTGCCGGTGAGCGGCTTCCTCCGCTCCTTTCTCACTTTCTACAGAGTCCAGCCGCACCACCTCACGCCGAACACGGTGGTGCTGCTGGCCGCCTTCGTCACCCTCTGTGAGGGCTACCTTGGTACTCTCCCCACCCTCGAGCTCTGGGGGGAGTTCTTCTACCTCAAGCTTGGCACCGCCTCCAAGAACGAAGCGGCCCAGTGCGGCGCCTGCGTCGCAGTGCGGCCTTCGGGTACCGGGGTCCGCTTCCCGTCCATCCCCCTGCTGCAGTCGGCCAAGCTATGGCAAAAATCTTACTTCTACGTCAAGAACCTCCATCCAACGAGGGACAACATCAACCTGCCGGCTTATGCGGCCGGCCCACCGGTTGAGCCACGCACCAACTGGCAGTTTCAGCCGAGGCATCTGTCAGCCGCCTCCTCCACCGCCCTCGCCCGGCTTCAAGTGATGACGGAGTCGGAAGGCCTCAAGGCCTCGGATCTGCTGACCGCCTTTGCGACGCGCCGAGTGCTCCCCCTCCAAGCCCGACCTCATATCATGAGCCGCATGAGCGGGCACCGGGACCCGTGCCGGATGTGCACCAAAGAGCTGTCGGACGTGGAGGTGGTCCGGCTGGTCAATTACTTCTCCAATTGCAAGCTCCCGGAGAAGGGGTGGCGGTTCGGCAAGCCGCCGTACAGCCGCGCACACCCGCCACCTGCGGTGAGTCCTTAATTCTTTGTTCTTCCATTCGTTCGGGTTCTGTTTTCGCCGCCTAACCAGTCGGCCGTGGCGTCGAATTGCTCGACTCAGTTGGCAGCCGACGCTCCGGAGCCAGGTCATCAGTACCTGCCGGACCGGTCGGCGAGCGATGTGGGCGACCCCGACTTGGGGGCGGCCGCCATGGAGGAGGACGACGCCACGGGCGGTGGTGGTGGTGATGGAGCAGGCGGCTCCTTAGGAGGCGGCCTTGGGGACTGGCCGGATGATGATGATGAAGACAACGAGCCGTGCCGTGTTTACGGCGCCGACATGGCGGGCGCGAGCTCTTCAGCCGTGCCGACTGCAGCAGGCGGCGCGCCGAAGCGCCGAGCCGGCGCCGGGTTGTACGGTAGCCGGCTCAAGAAGCCGAAGTCTTCGGCTGCCGTGACCAAGCGGCAGGAGGTTGCTGCGAAGGCGGCCCTCTTCCAGAAGGCCCCAAAGCAGCGCCCGATGGTGTCCGCGTAAGTATTCGATCTTTTCTTGCGTTTGCTTTTCTCCTTTCCTCGCAAATCTCTTCTTAGTTTTCGTTTGGCTTGAACAGGGCCCCGCTCTCTCTCGAGCGAGCCCCGTCTGCTTCGGTGATTGGGGCGGCGGGCGGCTCTGCAGAGCCCCACCGCGTGGACCCGCTCGCCGACCTCAGGGAGGCGACGGAGAGGAACGCACGGGAGGCGCAAGAAGAACGGGATGCCGCGGCCCAGGAGAAGGCGGCGGCCAAGGCGGCGCAGGCGGAGGCCAACGCGGCGGCCAAGGTCCAAGCCGACGCAGCGGCCAAGGGGCGGGCAGACGCGGTCGCCGAGGCACAGGTGGAAAAGATGGCACACGGCCGTGCCCCAGAGTCCTCCGTCCCGCAGCGTGCGAAGCCGCAGGTGGCGGATGGCTGGGTACCGACCGGAGGAGCCGGCGGCGACCGGTCGGGCCTGGAGAGGGGAGGGGCGACCCCATCATCTTGGAGGCAGAGGGGCCCCCGCAAGCGTCGACTGCCGACGCCCAGGACAGTCGGCTTGACGTGCCACTGGTGCCGCCAGTTAGTGGTGGGTTGGTGGTGGGCTCGACTCCCGTGGTCCTTACTCCGGTGCGCCGGCGTGCGGGGAAGGCGGCTTCAGCACCACGCCCGCTGGAGATCGGGGCCGCAAGCTCATCGGCCCCTGATGCCGAGGCCACTAGTGCCGCCCCACCGGAGTGGATGCCTGGGGGCGGGACGGGTGTTCTGAACACGGCCGCACAGGACATTCAGGCCCGGTTCCAGGCCCAAGGCGTCGCTCTCCAGCAGTACACGCAGATGTGTTTGGCGACGCGGTCGGCCGTCCGGGTATGCATCTTGCATTTTGTTTTTGATTCTTGTAGTCTTCCGTGGGGGCGCGCCAGCGCACCCACTGGGTGTAGCCCCCGAGTTCAGGGCCGGCTGCTGAGCAGGCGGCTCGGAACTTCAAGGTAAGTTCCGAGTGCTAACTTATTTTCACTTCTGTTTTCTTTGTTGCAGGATTACCACAACATCCGCGCAGCCTCCTTCAACTCCCATGTCCAGGAGCTGGCCAAGCGGACCTCTGACTTGACCGAGAGCCGGAGTAAGCATTCCGCCTTCTCCCTCGCGGGGGCGCGCCAGCGCACCCGCTGGGTGTAGTCCCCAAGATTCAGGCCGACTGCTGAGCAGTCGGGCCGGGTCTCCCGGCAACCACTCGTCTTCTTTGCAGATTGTTGATGTCTTTTCTTTCTTATCTTTGCAAGGGCGGCCGCCAAACTGCAGCAAAGCTTGGGCGAGGCCCAAACCGAGCTGCACACCAAGGAGAAGGAGCGCAGCAAGGCGGCTTGGGAGTGCGATCGCCTGGTCAACGAGCTGGCGGACCTGGCGGGTCGGCACAAGGCGGAGCTCCAGGGGCTGAAGGAGCGCGAGAACGCCCTCAAGGCCGAGTTCGAGACTGAACGCTCGAAGTGGGCCAAGAAGGAGGCGTTCCTCACCGCTGGCTATGGTGAGATCGAGGACATGATTGACGGTAAGTCCTTCCCCTTTTTTTTGAAAGGTTGCCGACTGCTGCAGGAGTCGGCTTCTAGCCTTTAATCTTTGATTTTATTTTTGTGCAGAATACTTTCCCGGTCACTCCGTCACCATCAGCCAGGCCATCGAGGCGCGTCGCGACGTGCGGAGGAGGGCGGGCCAGGACATCGCGCCCAACGCACCCCGAAATCTCGGCGAGCACCTTCTGGCCATCAAGGTGCACCTGCAGCCGGCTCACAGGATACTCTGCCGCCTGCAGCACGCCAGGTTTCAGGTGCTGTCCTCCCTCTGGCCCGACGCCCGAGTCCCCCACACCCCCAGTTGGACCGCCGACTGGTTGGAGGTGGCAGTCGGCCGCTTCGAAGCTTGGAAGGGCGCCGCGGCTCGGGCAGGTGCGCGGACAGCCTTGGAGTTTACCAAGGCGTGGTATCTGGGCCTGGATCTGGCCCAGCTGACCACCTTCCGGTAGGAGGCTGGACTGGAGCTGGTGGCGGTGGGCCCTGCGCTTACTCAACGTGAGGCGGCGCTCGCCGAGTACGCCGACACCGCCGTTTTAGTCCCTGAGCTGGACGAGGAGGGCGCTGAGGTGCCGCCCAACTGGTTCGGGCTAAACCCGGAGGACGGCGAGGACTCGGTGGAGGAAATCGCTTCCAGCGACGAGGGCGAGGATGAAGGGGGCGAGGATGGCGAAGATGACGCACCGGAGGACGGAGCGGACGGCCAGCCTCAGCCCGATCGAGCCTCGAGCAGCGAGCCGCGTGTGGCTGCATCGACTGTTGCTGGTGCTGACCAGGCTGAGACTCACAAG
This sequence comes from Thinopyrum elongatum, assembly GCA_011799875.1. Lineage (NCBI taxonomy): Eukaryota > Viridiplantae > Streptophyta > Magnoliopsida > Poales > Poaceae > Thinopyrum > Thinopyrum elongatum. The sequence goes on along the minus strand of CM022301.1, from coordinate 212,232,374 downwards.
CCGGCCGCTCCACCGACCGGCGCCGCTGCCTCCACCAACCTGCCGGACCCGCCTGCTGCTCCTCTGGCCTAGGCGGCCAGTTTTATCTTATCCTTTCCTGCCTTTGTAATCTTTTGGACAAGTTTGTTAAATTTGCGCAGTTCCACCCGCTGGGGGTGTATTCAAACTTTGTTGAATTCTGGTTATGAGCCTTGCTATGTAAATTAATCCACGCACAAGTTGTGCTTTGCCGGGTTCTGACTTGTCTTGCTTTTCTGTTCTTTTTTGGTTTTTTCCTTTGCCGCCTTCCCTTGGCTGCTGCCTTGCCAGCCGGACAGCCGCTCTGCGGTCTGTGGCTGGGTGAGGTACTTGGCCATTTTGGGAAGACAAGTACTTTGGCCGCTTAGAACGTAGCAAATTAAGTGAGAAGCCGGCCGGCCGGCTGCTTAGCAGCCGGATGGTGAGGCGAGGAGCCGGCCTGGCCTATGTGGGTGATTTTTTTCCTTAGCCATTTTTCGTGTGGGCACCATTTCCTGCCTCTAACTCTCGCCAGCCAAACAGTTGCTCTGCGAGCTACGGCTTAAGGCAAGAGAAGGCTTAGATGCCGGCACACTACTTGTCCGACTGCTAGTAGCATCAACATAGCACAGGGCGGCAAGCCCCCGGGCCGACTGGTCGGACCCGGTGCCAGGCGGAGGAACGAAATAACACATTCACAGGCTTGAAACTTATCATATAGATAAAGAAGGGTAGCCCCCGAGTGCTCCTCGAGGGACCCGATGCCTTTGCGCTTAATGCAAAAGGTAGCGTGGTACATACTGCATCAACTGTAAAATCTTCGGAGGAGATTTGCGTTCCATGGGCGCTCTGTTTCCTTGCCGGAATCGTCCCTCTTGCGCGTCCTGGGCTTCTGCGTGTCGATCAGGTAATAGGAGTCGTTGCCCAAGGCTTTGCTGATGATGAAAGGGCCTTCCCAAGGGGCCGAGAGCTTGTGCTGGCCGGCTGTTCGCTGGATCAGTCGGAGCACAAGGTCTCCCTCTTGGAAGGATCGTGGCTTGACCTTTCGACTGTGGTAGCGGCGCAGGCTCTGCTGGTAGATGACGGATCGGCTGAGTGCTAACAGCCGGCCCTCTTCCAGCAGATCGACGCCGTCTTCTCGTGCTTCCTTCGCCTCCGCCTCCGTGTACATGGTGACGCGAGGTGAGTCAAACTCAATGTCAGTTGGGATGACGACCTCGGCCCCGTACACGAGGAAGAAGGGAGTGAAGCCGGTTGATTTGTTCGGAGTGGTACGGAGGCTCCAGAGGACGGCCGGCAGCTCTTCGATCCAGCAGCCGGCCGAGCGCTCCAGTGGCTCGACCAGTCGGGTCTTGATGCCAGACAATATGAGGCCGTTTGCTCGCTCGACTTGGCCGTTTGACTGTGGATGGGCAACGGATGCTAAGTCCAGTCGGATGCCCTGCGTCGCGCAGAAACGGGCCAAGGCGCCTTTGGCAAAGTTTGTGCCATTGTCGGTGATGATGCTGTGTGGTACACCATACCGGACGGTGATATCTGCGATGAAGGTCACAGCAGTCGGACCATTGAGCTTCTTGATTGGCTTTGCTTCAATCCACTTGGTGAATTTGTCCACGGCGACAAGCAGATGAGTCATGCCGCCGCGTGCTATCTTGAATGGGCCCACCATGTCCAACCCCCAGACGGCAAAGGGCCAAGTGAGGGGGATGGTCTTGAGTGCAGAAGCCGACAGATGTTGCTTGGAGCTGAATTTTTGGCACCCCTTACACTTCTTGACCAAATCCGTGGCGTCCTCTAAAGCAGTCGGCCAAAAGAAACCGTGGCGGAAAGCTTTGGCGACAAGGGATCTGGAGGCCGCGTGGTGGCCACACTCGCCTTGGTGGATGTCTCTGAGGATTGCTTTGCCCTTCTCTGGCTCTACGCAGCGCTGGAAGACACTGGTGACACTGCGCCTAACCAGCTCTCCGTTCACTATCGTGTACGCCGCTGCTCGGCGTTGCACTTGCCGGGCCAAGGTCTCGTCGGCTGGTAGCTCTCCAATCACCAGGAAGTTGAGGATGGGCTGCGCCCATGATGGTGCTTCGACCACTATCATCACGGCCACCGGTACTAGGGTGGTTGGGTTGGGAAACGGTGGGGTGGGGTCAGCCGCCGCTTGCTGCGTTGTTGAAGTCCCCGGGCCGGCTGCCGCAGTCCCCGAGCCGGATGCTACTGCTGCGGTCCCCGAGCCGCCTGCCGGAGTCCTCGGGCCAACTGCTGCAGCCCCCGAGCCGGGTTCTGAAGTCCCCGGGCCGGGTGCGACTGCTGCAGTCCCCGAGCCGCCTGCCAAAGTCCTCGGGCCGACTGCTGCAGCCCTCGAGCCAGGTTCTGAAGTCCCCGGGCCGGGTGCGACTGCTGCAGTCCCCGAGCCACCTGCCGAAGTCCCTGGGCCGTCTGCTGCAGCTCCCGAGTCGGATCCGACTATTCCGGGGGCAGCCGGCACGAAGATAGATTCTGATTTCGGTGAAGGCTTGATAGATGGCTTGCGGAGGCACTGAAGGGAGACGCCGACCGGTATGGCTTGCCGGGTGGAGCCGATCCGCGCCAGGGTATCTGCTTGCTCGTTGTCGGCCCGTGGCACATGAAGGAACTCGCACCCGTCAAAATATCCACTGATCTGCTAGACGAGGAAGCGATAGCTCGCCATGTTTGCATCCTTGGCGTCCCAATCGCCAGACGACTGTTGGACCACCAAATCTGAGTCACCGTAGCACAGAATCCGGCGAATGCCAATCTCCTTGGCCAGCCGGAGTCTGTGTACTAGTGCCTCGTACTCGGCCACGTTGTTGGAGGCGGCAAAATGGATTTGGAGCGTGTATCTGAGCTTGTCGCCTTTGGGAGAGGTGAGGACAATGCCGGCTCCCAAACCGGTGCGCATCTTCGTGCCATCGAAGTGCATCCGCCAATGGGTGGAATCCGGTGCTGGCGGCAGGTACTGGGTCTCGGCCCAGTCGACAAGGAAGTCGGCCAGCGCTTGGGACTTGATGGCGGTGGGAGGCTGGTAGGAGATGGTATAGGGGGCTAGCTCGATGGCCCATTTGGCCACCCGTCCTGATGCATCTCTGCTGCCTATGATCTCCGCAAGCGGGGCGGTGCAGACAACCGTAATGGGGTGCTCTTGAAAGTATGGCTTGAGCTTCTTGGCGGCGAAATGCACGCCGTAGCACATCTTCTGGTAGTGGGGGTAGTTCTGCTTGGAGGCCGACAGCACCTCACTCAAGTAGTACACAGGCCTCTGGACTGGCTGTGCCTTGCCATCTTCTGGGCACTCTACCACGATGACAGTGCTGATCACCCGGCTGGTGGCGGCGATGTAGAGGAGCATGGGCTCCTTAGCAGCCGGAGCCGCCAGGACAGGCGGCGTGGTCAACATCTTCTTGAGCTGGAGGAAGGCCTCGTCCGCCTTGTCATTCCACTCGAAGTGAGTGGTTTTCTTCATCAACTGGTACAGGGAAAGAGCCTTCTCACCCAGCCGACTGATGAAGCGGCTGATGGACGCCAAGCACCCGGTGAATTTATGGATGTCTCGCAGTCGGGCGGGCCTCTCCATCCTCTCGATGGCCTTGATCTTCACAGGGTTGCATTTGATGCCGCGTTCTGAGACAAGAAAGCCAAGGAGCTGGCCGGCTGGGACTCCGAATACACACTTTTCTGGGTTGAGCTTGATTTGAAAATGGCGCAGATTATCAAAAGTCTCCTTGAGATCTTCCAAGAGGGTACCTCGCTTCTCCGTCTTCACCACAATATCGTCTACATAGACGTGGGCATTTCTACCGAGTTGTTTGAGGAGGCATTTCTGCATGCAACGCTGAAAAGTGGCACCGGCATTTCTCAAGCCGAATGTCATGGTCAGGTAGCAGAAGGCTCCGAATGGTGTGATGAAGGCGGTCTTCAGCCGATCGGCCGGGTTCAGCTTGATTTGGTGGTAGCTGGAGTAGGCATCAAGGAAAGACAGCAGCTCGCATCCGGCTGTGGAGTCTATCACTTGATCAATCCAGGGCAGAGCAAATGGATCTTTGGGGCAGGCTTTGTTGAGGCTGGTGTAATCAATGCACATGCTCCACTTGTTGTTCTTCTTTAGTACAAGGACTGGGTTGGCTAGCCACTCTGGAAAAAACACTTCCATAATGAAGCCGGCTGCTAGAAGCCGGGCTATCTCTTCACCAACAATTCTTCTCTTCTCCTCTGACAGGCGGCGGAGGGGTTGCTTGACTGGTCTGGCATCTGATCTGACATGTAGTTTGTGCTCGGCGAAATCCGTCGGAACACCCGGCATGTCCTTGGGAGACCATGCAAAGATGTCCCGATTCTCACGGAGGAAATCGACAAGCTCGCTTTCCTATTTGCTGTCGAGGTGGGCCCCCACGACAGCGAATCTTTCCGGGTGCTCGGGGTCCAAGGGAATCTTCTTGGTTCCTTTGGCCGGCTGGAAGGAACCCTGAGCTTCCGATTCCTTTGGGTCTGGTGACATGTCCGGCTGCTTGCCGGCCATAGCCACAACCCGATCAAGGAGCCGCCTCTCGGCAGCAATCACAAGAGACTCGGCCAGCTTACTGCTGGCAGCCGCGCAGGCGGCCGACCTCTGGTAGTCACCGGCTATGGTGATGATGCCCTTGGTACCCGGCATCTTTATCTTGAGGTAAGCGTAGTGTGGCACCGCCATGAATTTAGCCAGAGCAGGCCGGCCAAGGAGCGCGTGGTAGGGGCTCTCCAGGTCCACCACCTCGAACTAGATTGGCTCGCGGCGGAAGTGATCTTTGTCTCCAAAGAGGACATCTATCTTGATCTTGCCGATTGGAGAACAGGAAAGGCCAGGTACAATGCCATGGAAGACAGTCCGGCTGGGCTGGAGCTGCTTCTCCTTGACGCACAGCTTCTCCAGGGTGTCACGGTAGAGTATGTTGATGCTGCTACCGCCGTCTATCATAACTCGGGAGAAGCGACAGGCTCGCCGCTCCGTTGAAAAGGTGGCATCCAGTACGAGGGCGTAGGACCCCGGAGAAGGCATCACCTCCGGGTGGTCAGCGCGGCTCCAGCTGATAGGCCTCTCGGACCAGTGCATGAACTCTGGGACCTCGGAAGCAACCGTATTCACCTCGCGGTGCTGCTGACGCCGGCTGTGCCTGTCGTCGGCCACGCTGGTGAAGACGACGTAGGCTCCATGTTCTTCAGGGAATTCATCTTGGATTGCGCCGACGAGGCGGGCCGCCGGCTGCTGAGGAGGCGGAGCCGGCGGGCCAGCAGGCGGAGGGGGCAGTCCTTCACCTTTGGCAATGCGGGTGAGCCAGTGGCACTTCCGGGTGGTGTGGTTGGACGGTTTTGCGCCGCTGTGGAACTTGCAGGGAGCATCAAGGGTTTGCTCGAAGGAGAAGGCGGGCAACCAGGCAGGCTTGCCACCTTTCTGACGCTTGGGGTCGGGCTGCCCCTCCGGCTGCTGGTCTTCAACTGCTGCCACCTGCTGGCTGGTGGAAACCGGTTGCTGAGCCTTTCGTTTGTTGTCGTTCGGCTGCTGGCGCCGACTGGAGTCACCAGCCGGCGGTTGAGGGGCCGGAGGGAGCATCTTCCCAGATGCGTCCACTCGGAGCTCCGACTTCATGGAGGAGTCGGCTGTGGCGTACTTGTCCGCTATGACTAGCAGCTCGTCGAGCGTGGCCGGCTCGTCGCAGAGGAGTCGGTGCTTGAGTAGGGTGCCCTCTCGACACCCGGTGGTGAAGTACTCTATGGCTTGCACCTCATGCACCCCTTCGCAGGAGTTGTGCAGTTCGGCCCACCGCGTCAAGTACTCGCGGGTGGACTCGAGTGGGCCTTGGACGCACAAGAAGAGCTGGCGAGGCTTGGGCGGCCGCTTGTAGGTGCTGGTGAAGTTGCCGATAAAACTTCGGTAAAGTCCAGCCAGCTGTTGACGCTGTAGGGCTTGAGGCTGTTCAGCCATGTCCGGGCCGTGCCCTGGAGCATGAGCGGAACGTACTTCACGGCAACGCGCTTGTTGCCGTTTGCTATGCTGACGGCGGTGGAGTAGTCAACCAGCCAATCCTCCGGCTTCACGGAGCCGTTGTACTTGGGAGTGTCTCGAGGAAGCGAGAACCCTTTGGGGAAGGGCTCGTCGCGAATGCGGGGGCCGAAGCAAGGCGGGCCGATCGCATCTTCTTCTTCTAACGCCAGGGATCGAGCCAAGCGGTCGATCCGGAGGCGGGCGTCGTTCTCTCCTACTCCTTCACGGGGTCGCAGCCGGTCTCCGAGAATCGGGTGCTCAACAGGCGGGGGGGAGGCACGCCTCTCCTTGCGCGGGGGAGACGGTCGATTGTCCCGCCGTTCCACTGCTCGAGGGCGGCCGTCTTGGTCGCGCTCGATGGTGATGCGTGCGCGGCCGTGGCTAACAGCCAGCTCTCGATCTCCTCGGTCGCGGGCGCCGGCTGTCGGCGTCCGGGAGGTCGCGCCGTGTCCCCGACGAGGGGGAAGGTTCTCATCCTGCAAGCCGTATTCCACCACGCGGCGGCCGGCTTCTTGCTGCGCGGCGGCCGCGTCGATGAGCTGCTGGACGCGCTCCGTCATGCAGCGACGCTCGTCGCCCTCCAGGCGGTCCAGCTCGTCTGCTGCCGCCTGGGCGGCGCGTAAGTTCTCCATTGGCGTGGCGTAGACCGGGCGGTCGGCCCCCAGCATGCTAGCGATGGCTGCGCCGCGCTGCCGGACCATGCCCACGCGGCTTGGTTCGCCAGCCGCCAGCGTGCCGCAGACGGCGCGGTCGATCTCGCGGTGGTAGGCCTCAGTGAGGCGTCTCATGGCTGCCAACTTGTTGGCGCTGTCGAGGAGTGCGATACGGCACGCTTCCAGCGTTTCGCCGTTCGCGCTGGGCGTTACGGGTGCGGACAGGTCCCGCATTGCCGCCTGCAACGGGTCCCGGCCGGCCTGGTCGGAGGCTCCGTCGTGGCTGATGACCAGCACCTCGGTGACGGTGCTGGTGCTGGCGCTGCTGTCTGCAGCAGGGAGCGGGTCGTCGAAGGTCACCACGTCACCGGGGAAGGCATCGGAAAGCGCGACGTCGGCGTCGATGACCATGTCGACGAACGGGTCGGTGGAGCCAACGGACTCCAGGTCGGAGACCGGCTCGTTGGCGATGTGAAGCTCGCCGAGGGAGTCGACGAGGCAGCTCTCGGGGCCGGCTGCGCCCGCGACGAGTGCGGGCTCGTCGGAGAGGCGGATTCCGCCGATGAGATCGGCGAGGCTGCTTGCGGCGCAAGCAGCTTCCACGCCGCGCAGCGTGTCGGCACAAACGCCGTCAGGCGTGCCGGGCTGGCTGCGCTCGCCAGGAAGGAAGAGGGTTCCCGTCCAGAACGTGTTTCCGGACGACGGTGCACCTAGCCCCACGGTGGGCGCCAAATGTCGGGGATATCGTGCGACATATGCCAGGGGGTGGCTTATCGTGGATGGGGACAAAAGTACGTCGCCGGGCTCTGGAAGCGGGAGTGAGCGAGATCGCATACGCCTGCGAATCTTACCCAGATTCGGGGCTCTCCTCGGAGATAACACCCCTAGTCCTGCTCTGCGGGGTCTCCGCATGATGACTATGATCACAAGGTAGCTACAAGCTTGCTCCTTGAACTGTTTCGGCTAGAGGAGGAAGAAGGGCGAGGCTAGCCCTACTCCTCTTTCTATGTGTGTGCGTGTGAGTGCTGAACTAAAAAGGCTCTCCCCTCTCAGCTCTCTCCACACTCTCTCTCTTTGTTTTTCTCTCTCTCTGTTCCCCCCTGCATGGGGAAGCTTGGGGGGTTTATATAGGCCTAGCCCCACAAGGGTACAATGGTAATCCGGCCGGGTGTAGGACCCGGCCGTCAGCGTCTTTGGTTGCCGGTTTCTCCGCCGACCGCTGGGGCCCGCCACCTGGTGGGTCCCGCCGAGTGCCGTGATCTCAGCCGACAGGTAGGGCCTGCCGCCTGCGGGCCATGTTGACTGCTTTATACTGTAGCCTCGCCCCTGATGACGAAGGCTTCGTCGGGGGGAGCGTGGCTACAGTCCCGCCGCCTGACGGGCGCTCACTGTAGCCACACCCCGTCACATCTGGTTAATGGCGCACAGACTCCAAGGGGGAGAAGGGCCGCCTGCTAGGAGTCGGCCCTCCCTTGTTGCCGCCTGCTTGAGATTTGCAGCCTTCTGGTGGCCCGCAGACAGGTAGGACCCGCCGCCTGCGGGTCGTACTGACCGCCCGTCGTGGGAGCATGGCTCCCTCTGACGCCAGTGATGTCACGGATTACGCGGCAGCAGTGCCGCGCTGGGTGGGGGGTGTCCGCCCAGTACGCAGCTCTATGGCCACGTCCCATCCTGGATTCGGGGGTGGCAGGCTGCACTGTAGCCATCCCTTGTCTTGTCGAGGTGATGCGGCGCTGACCTCGAGGGGACAAGGGACCGCCTCCTAGGAGCCGGCTTCTCTCGTGGCCGCCTTCTGGGGTTTCGCCGCCTTCCAGCAGCCGGCCTCTTGGACCAGCCGGCCCAAGAAGGCGGCCGTGCTTCCAGGAGGCATGAGGGGCGCAGTTGGCCCCGATGTCTTGAAATACCGTGGGGGGCTGATGAGCCTACCCGTGGTCATTTACTCCGACAATGGGATTTTTACATTTGTGTCCCTAACTCGAGACCACTAGTCAGATTTGCCCCTAATTTCGAAGCCTGCTCAAATTTGCCCCTCTGCCGTTAGGTGACTTTATAGGAACGCCCTTCCGTGTCATTTCCGTCCAGTCAATGGGCTTTGACCGTTTTCTTGACGTTTGTTAGACATTTCTACCCCTGTCTCCACGTGTCACTTATATGCGGGCCCACTCTAAAAGAATAAAAGAAAAAACTCTTTCTCTCACCCCCTCTCTCACATGCACTTACATGTGGACCCCCCTCCCAACAAAAAAACTTATTCCCTCCCCCCCCCCCCCCCCCCCCCCCCCCCCCCCTCTCTTTCTCTGTCTCTCTCACGTCGGTGTGCACGGAATCGGCGCCCGCCAGCAGCAGGCTCACCGGCGTAGCCGCGCTGATCTGCCACCGCGCCATCACCCATCAATTAGTGATAGATGAGCGCAACGCTGGCTGCAGGAACCAGCGCCCCGACGGAGAAGTTCAGAGATGCAGTCGTGGGTGTAGTTCAAAATTTTCGCGCCGTGCCTGCAGGTGAAGACCAAGTGGACGTGCTCGGGGTCGTTTGTGGAACGATGTGAAGGTGATGGTCGAGGAGGATGGCGGCAGACGGCGATGCCATGCACGGGGAGCGCATGAGAGCTTCTGCCGAGGATGTCGTTGCCAGCCATCGCGGTCGGAGGTTAACCCGAGACCGACGAGTATGTCCATGTGCTCCGCCGGCCGCCTCTCCTCCGCCCCGTGCGATCAATCGGGCCGGGGGCCGCCCGTAGACGACGGTCGGGACCCGATCTCCGCCATGGATGTCGATCTTGACCTCCTAAGTTTGGCTGCTCCGAGCCACCGTTGACCTCCCCGACCTCCGTGCCGTCATCCTTGAAATCTCGCGCCCCTACTGCCCTCTTCCCCTGCTCGATTCCGCTCCTGGAGCCCCCTGCCCGAAGCCGACCGCCATGACCGAGCTCAACTGGCTCGGCTGTGCCCGCGCCCACCTACCTATGAAGATGAATTTGTGTGTGTGGCACACCTCGCGCAGCTAGACTGCGCGCCTCGCGCTCTCCCGCGTCCGTCCAGCCACGTACGGAGAGCCGCCGGCAAGCGCCGCCGCGCACGGCCGGGCACGTGTTCCGGGCACACATGGACAGGGAGAGAGAGTTTTATTTTTATTTTTTATATGTTTTGTTTTTCTAGGGATGGTCCCACGTGTAAGTGAGAGAGATGGAGAGAGAGTTTTTCTTTTTCTTTTTTAACTCTGGGGTAGGTCCCATATGTGTAAGTGAGAGTGTGTGTTTTTTTACTTTGGATAGGACCCACGTGTAAGTGACACATGCATAGAAGGGCAAATTTGTCTAGGAAAAGTCCCGTAGACGGTGAAAGGCGTTTGACCTGAAGGAAACGGCACGGAAGAGCATTTCTGTAAGGGCACCTAATGGCAGAGGGACAAATTTGAGCAGGCTTCGAAATTAGGGGCAAATCTGATTAGTGGGTTCAAGTTAGGGACACAAATGTAAAAGTCCCTTTCTTCATTAGTCTGCCATGTTTAAAAAGACTATTTTCATTATAGTTTTTAGGCTCTTTTCCTTGAATCTACATAAACATTTTTTTTGTTAAATTGCCCTTAGACCATTCATGGTTTTGCTTTATAAATCAAGGCTTTTGAATTTTCTATAAGATAATATGGCACATTTTATTGAAGTATCATGGTAATATTTAAATGAGAGCATGGGCATCTTTTTCAAAGTATAGCATGGCAATTTAGTAAGTTTATATTCTCTGCGTTTTCTTTATCAGCAAATATTTCTTTTTCTCGATTGCAACTTTTTGCAATAAGAAGTTAACTAGGCCTATCCCTTTTTCATGTGTTCTATATATGGGCCAGCTTGGGGGTTCATGCTGGGCGAAGGATCGTCATGGGGAGACTCATTTGATCGATAGAAACCCCACTGGAGAATGTTTTCATTGATTTGGGGGGGGGGGGGGGGGTGTTCGCATCAAACGTCGGCGTCATATTTGGGTCTAGATGATCATAAAGTTTATCTTTCTTTAACTCAAGTAGGGTGGCACGGGGCTTCTCATTAATGATCAAGTGGTGGTAATATAAAGCTTAAAAGAGGATATAAAAAAAAGCAATCCCTAACTTCGGTAAAATGGAGCTTAGAATGAGATAGAAGATTATAATGGGGTCCAAGAACAATCTCTAGACAACTATGAGTTTATCACTACCAGGGACGAACCACTTGGAGTGACCTGCCCGCCACCACTCAGCCTCCAGGTTCGACAGAAGACAGTTGCAAGAATGGTAGACACCGCACATAGGGTGCACTCGTGCCTCCCTTAAGGCAGAAGGTCGGCAAGAATATAACAGAGTCGACTCTGATCTATAGATGCCGAAGCTCGAGCAGACCACCTTCCGGCCACCCACCACATACGGAAAAAAGGAAGTGAAAGCACATCCACTCTCTTGGTGGTTTTGGTAATTCATATCAACATACATGGTGTTGGACTAATGTTTTCTTTGAGTATATTTCAGGATCAGTTCAACATAGGCAAACCTTTGGGATGTGAATTGGAACCCCTTAAGATGTTGAAGACAAGTGTTGGCCAAGCCTCAAGACTCTTCATTTTAAATTTAAGTGATCCAAGATCACATTGAGTCCATAGAAAAACCAATACTATTCAAAGGGGATGAGGTTATGATAACGGTCTCACTGCTCAAGTGCTCAGAGATATTGCTCCAAAAGCCTCAAACATTTTCCCATATTCTACTATGTCAAAACCCTAAATTCAATCTCGGTCCCACCGATATACATTCACCTGGATTCACCAAGATACTCATGACATAGCCGTTGCCTAAACCCTAGAACCTCGGTCTCACCGAGTTGGGCCTTCAATCCCACCAAAATGCACTTGTCAACCTTCTGTTGCCAACTAAAATTTAATCAAAATTTCTGATCGGTTTTAGTCGATGACACCGAAGTGTGGAAACTACCTAGGTCAGCACAACTCGGTCCCACCGAAAGGTTTCCTCCGGTCTCACAGAAAAGCCTAAAATTTAAACCTTTTGTACTAGTCAGTCTCACCGAGTGGTTTCACCTGGTCCCATCGAGTAGTGCATAAAGGTGTGTAACAGTTGGATTTTAGGTGTTGCTTATATATACGTTCCACCAACTCTCGGAAAGCAACCAGAGCGAAGCATACACTTCACATATCCATTTTTCTGAGAAAGCTCCACATCCTTGTATGAGATCAAAGGGATTCCACTCCCACCATAGAATTTTGATCTGTAGCCACCTCAATTGCTTTCTACCCAAATCCTCTCCTACTCCAAAGCCAAAATATGTGAGTGTTGAGGAGATTATCTTTTAAAGCACAAGAGCAATGAGTTCTTCATCTACAACCCCATCTACTACCTTTTGGGGGGTAGTGCTTGCTAGATTGGTTAGGTGTGCTCGGGAGTCTCCAAATCGTGTGGAGAAACTGGAAAGTTTGTAAGGGCAAGGAGATCGCCTACTTCATGAAGATCTACCCCGAGTGGGGCTAATTCTTCGTGGACGTAAGCCATGCTAGAATAGGCATGGTTGTTTCTTCGTGGACCCTTCGTGGGTGAAGCCCTCCATGAACTCGCGTAACCATTATCCTTGTGATCATAGATCCTTGAGTTGAAACCTCCATCAACGTGGACGTATAATAGTACGACCTAACGGAACCACAGGTCAAAAATATTCGGTGTCAACATTTGTTTGCTATTCTCCTAACTCTACCCTCTTACTTTCTTGCATGTGAATGTTCTTTACTTTCCGCTGCCCATACTTTAGAAATGCATGTGTAGGGTGTTCTTATTTGTTATCTGCTTGTGCCAAAATCTACTTAAAATTTGTGAAACCTTAAAATTGCTAATTGAGCCTTGCTAGTGTCTATTCACCCTTCCCCCTCTCGACTACCCTTTCGATCCCACGAAAAGCAAAACATACTTTACCTAACGACTTCAACTAGACCACACCACCCCCCGACGGCAAATACCCTCGGCCATCGGAACCGGCCACACGACCACACTCTTCACGACAAATGGCCTCAACCGTCAGAACCGACCACCTAACACACACACACACACACACACACACACACACACACACACACACACACGAAGGCGCTAAAGAATACATGATCCAGCGAAAGAACGAAAACATCCTGCTGCCTAACCGAACAACCACATCAGTTATCAACAATCTTGCGACCTCAACAAGCCTGTTCAAGGGATGATCCGAAGGCGTTCCTCCACCAAATCCAAAGCGCCTAGTAAAAACAAATGGACTCCACCAATTAGCTGGACCCGGCAACGTACAACAGTCGAGTGCACCAACAATACCCGCTCCACTAAACAAACAACACTAGCATCCCGAGAGCTTACTCGTCAATGCCGAAAATGCAGGTAGCCACAAAGAGTGGTCAGAAAGGCCGCGCAAGCGTCCCACCAACAAATGAGGCAAAGCACGCAGTGCGAGGGCAACTGCTGCCAGACAAGGTGGTCCGTGGCGTGCCTATCTGGCAGCGTCAAACAACTAGGTAGCCACAGAGAGGACCAGCCAGGGTAACCCAACAGTCGGATAGTCAGAAAGACCAAGCAAGCACTCCTCCAACATACTCCTACTAGGAAAAACACGCAATGCAGGGGCAACGACTGCCAAACGAGGTCGCCCCAAGCGCGCCTTCGACCCATAGGTCATGAACCCCTGAGGATGTTGGCTCGATGAGGAACGTCGAGGATCGATCAGACAGCTAGGAGGACGGCAGGCAAGAGCGCATGAGACAGCATGGGGCACGTGCCACCGCGGATGCTCCAGGAGGCGGACACTCCAACATCCTTTAAACAAGTAATTTGACCAGTGTGGATAAATATCTTTCCAGCGGAAACCCGGGAACGTTTACCACCCCTTCCGCATCTCTCTACACACCCCTGACTAGATGGACTGGCCTGGATAGCAGGAGTTCCATCGGGATCCGAGGTCAATGCTGGTGGTGTGGGGAATCACATCGAACAGAAACAACGACGACAAAGCGGTGTCCCGTCTCTACACACGCCGTAGCCGCGTGCAGCTGCTCGCGCGCGCGGACGCCGGGAAAGAGCCCAACGCCGGCCGGGAGCCTCTTTTCCGTCCTCCTTTCTCTGCGGTGCGCGCGACGAATCATGACGAGGCGGACACGCGCGCGACGCACGTACGGCGCAAACACACACGCACAGCTACTAGTGGTACTAGCTAGGACTGAATCAAGAGACAAGTGGTGTCTGCGCCTGTCTGCTGCCGCAATGCAATTGCCACGACAATGCTGCCGCCGCTGAGAGATCGATGCCGGGCTTTAATTCCTTGCTTCAGCCTCATCATCACGCTTCGCAGTTAGCCGTCGTCCGTCCATCCATCCTCATCCGTAGACGAGCGAGCGGGCCAAAGCTGCAGGTTTTTGATTCGGTCTGCACTCACAAAAGTCACGGATGGTCGGTGCGTCAAGATGGGCCACGAGTCCATTCATGACAAACCTGCCTAATTCCGGTGTATCGGTGGCGGTGTAAAGTTGGCATGAGACGCATGCAATAATCAGTAACAAGCTAACTAGAGTACTAAACAGCTTTCACTTCGCCCTGCCTCAGTGCTTGTCTCTGCGCTGGCTCGAGAATTGATCGAGCATGCATGCTGCTGTCTGTGCGCGGGCTGCAACCCACCGGACATTTTCATTTCTCTCTCGCACTACGTGGCCCGTGGCCAGAATTTTCTTTTTTTTCAAAGGAAGATCACCTACGGCCTCTGCATCAAAAAAACGCATGCGGTCGTATTATTAAAATATGTCAGAAAATACAAAGATATAGTCCAGTACAGCTAGCAAACGGAGCAAAGAGATAAAAATACAGAAGGAAAATAAAGCCATAAGCCATAACCGGCATGTAAACATAAAGAGATAACTAAACACATATCCTATTATTGGACCGCCATCCGAACCGGTTGAAGATACTCCATGCTACCATCTCCTAACGGTTGCACCCAGTAGTCAAATGCTCACCGGAGTCCGTAGGAGTGAGTAACGACCACGTACGGATCCATGTCGTATCTCTGAAGATAACCTACAAGAAATTCAAAATATTTTCTCTGTTAAAGATCATACCGTTCCTGCAGTTCCATATAACCCAAAATAATGCGCATATTCCTATCCGAATACGTGCCGCAATAACTGGTTCCACTCCAGTTAGCCACGTCCCAAATAACGTGCCAATGCTAGCTGGAGGAGTAATATTGAAGCCTATATGAATGGTGCGCCAAAGGAGCTTAGCGAGAGGGCAATCAATAAAGAGGTGTTGTATTATTTTATCTTGGTCACAAAAACAATATCGTGCACTGCCTACGCACCTTCGTTTTAGTAGATTATCTTTGGTAAGGATCGCTTGCTTATGGACAAACCACATGAAAAATTTAATGCGCAAGGGAACCTTAATTTTTCAAATGTGAATCGATCTCGAGATTGGGCCAGAATTAATTAGATCCAAGTACATAGATTTGACCGTAAAAACCCCGCTTCCAGTTAACTTCCAGTGGAAAGAGTCAGGCTGGTCAGAGAGTTGAACATCCATCAACCTCCGCACAAGGTGTAGCCAGGAGCTCCAACGCTCCCCTACTAAAGACCTCCTGAACTGGATGTTTAAGGGAACCGAATGTAATACTGTAGCGACGTAATCTTCCTTACGTTGTACAATATTATACAATGTGGGATACTGCAAGGCTAGAGGCGTCTCCCCTAACCACGTGTCTTCCCAAAATCTTGTTGTCGTACCATTACCAACAACGAATTTCGCTCTATGAAAGAAAGTATCTTTCATTCTCATTAGCCCCTTCCAGAATGGCGAATCATTAGGTCTTACGGTAACCTGAGCCAGAGATTTAGAATATAGATATTTGTTACGCAAAATATGTGCCCACATACTATCAGTCTCTACTGATAACCTATACATCCATTTACTCAGCAGGCATTTGTTTTTAATCTCTAGGTTCTCAATCCCTAGTCCCCCCTGGTCTTTGGGTCTGCAAATAATATCCCATCTTGCCAAGCGGTATTTTGCCTTGACTTCATCTGATTGCCAGAAAAAAACGAGATTGATAGAAATCTAATCTCTTACGCACCCCTTTAGGTACTTCAAAGAAAGATAACAGGAACATCGGCATACTCGTTAGTACTGAATTGATCAGCACCAGCCGACCTCCATAGGACATAAGCTTACCCTTCCAGCAGCTTAGTTTTTTTTCAAATCGATCTTCGATACATTTCCATTCTTTATTTGTTAGTTTACGATGGTGAATCAGAATTCCTAGATAATTGAAAGGCAAGGATCCCATTTCGCAACCGAATAATTGTCTATATGCATCTTGCTCGTCTTTGGCTCTACCAAAGCAAAACAATTTGCTCTTGTTAAAGTTAATCTCTAGCCCCGACAATTGTTCAAAAAGACAAAGCACTAGTTTCATATTCCTAGCCTTTGCAAGATCATGTTCCATGAAGATGATAGTGTCGTCGGCGTATTGTAGGATAGACCCCCCCCCCCCCCATCGACTAGATGAGGGACGAGTCCACCTACTTGGCCATTCTCCTTGGCCATACCTATAAGCATGGCCAACATATCAGCCACTATGTTGAATAAGATAGGAGACATCGGATCTCCTTGTCTTAAGCCCATGTGAGTCTGGAAATAATGACCCACGTCATCATTCACCTTAATCCCGACACTGCCTTTTTGGATAAAGGAATCCACCTGATTCCTCTAGGTTTCATTGAACCCCTTCATGCGCATGGCCTGCTGGAGGAATGGCCATTTGACTTTGTTATACACCTTCTCAAAATCCACCTTGAAGATCACCCCATCTAGTTTCTTTGAATGGATTTCATGTAGAGTTTTATGTAGGACAACAACCCCTTCTAGGATATGTCTCCCAGGCATGAACGCAGTCTGACTCGGTTGCACCACCGAATGGGCGATCCGTGTCAATCTATTTGTGCCAACTTTCATGAAAATTTTGAAACTCACATTCAAAAGACAGATTGGCCTGAACTGCTCAATGCGAACTGCTTCCTCTTTCTTTGGCAACAACGTTATCGTACCAAAGTTAAGATGGAAGAGTTGCAGGTGACCATTGAAGAAGTCATGGAACATGGGCATAAGGTCATCCTTTATGATATGCCAACATTTCTTATAGAATTCCGTAGGGAACCCATATGGTCCAGGTGCCTTATTCTGCTTCATTTGTGATATCGCGTCGAAAACCTCTTTCTCAGTAAATGGTGCAGATAAAATCTCATTTATATCTGACCAAAGCTGAGGGATATCCCCAACTGCTAGCTCATCAAGGGACACATCGTTGTCCATAGGAGGCCCGAAGAGTTGTTTACAGTAATTCGAAATGTATAGCTTGAGGTTCTCATGTCCAACCACCGTCCCTTCATCCTGCTCGAGCTGGATGATTTTCTTTTTCCTATGTTTGCCATTTGCAATCATGTGAAAGAATTGAGTATTGTCATTCCCTTGGACAACTTTGAGAACCTTAGCACGCAAGGTCCATTTCATTTCTTCTTCTCTAAGAAGAACGCGAAGTTTCTGTTCGGCCTCAGACTTTGCGACCTGCTCGGTCACATTAAGCAGGTTAGACTCCACCTTCAGATCTAACGCTTCAATCAAATGGAGGAGTCTTTCTTTTTCTTGTTTATATACCCCGCTTTCATTTCTGGCCCAACCCCTTAAAAATTGTCGTAGGTGTCTAATCTTGTTTTGCCATCGTTCTACGTTGGAGTGCCCACCAACAGGCTTGGCCCATTCCCTTGTAACGATGTCTAAGAAATTCTCTTTTTCGAACCAGCTTAATTCGAAAGAGAAACTATTCTTGTTACCTATATGAGTCACTTCTCCCGAGACAACCAACAGGGGTGTGTTGTCTGAGATTGCACGATGCATCGCATGCACCGGTACAAGTGGGTATTTCTGTTCCCATTCCACACTAGTAAGCACTCTGTCCAACTTCTCATAAGTCGGAATAGGTAACGAATTCGCCATGTGAACTGTCTACCCTCGAGGTCAATCTCCTTCAGATTGAGACTCTCAATAATCGCATTGAACATGAATGACCATCGTCCATCAAAATTGTTATTATTCTTTTCTTCACTTCTTCTAATAGTGTTAAAGTCCCCTCCAATTAAGATCGGCAACCTTTCATCTCCGCAGATCCTAACCAGATCAGCCAGGAAGTCAGGCTTAAACTCAAGTTGGGCTGCTCCGTACACAGGCACTAGAGCCCACCGGAATCTATCCAGTTTTGACCTCACCCGAAACTTAACTGCGAAATCACCTCGAACCACATTCATTACCTCTAACGTTCCGCACTTAACCCCCAATAAGATCCCACCGAATCATCCCCTAGGAGGTAGACAGTGCCAGTCAAAATCAATTCCACCAGATAAGGTTCCTAGGAACTGCGAGGAGAAATTATCTCTGCCTGTTTCGATGAGGGCAATAAAATCGAGTTTATGATCAATTGACGCTTCTGCAAGGAACCTTTTTTTAGCCAAGTCATCATGAAATTTTTTCTTCAGTTTGACTCTCGCACTTCTATGAACTACCGATGTCGGATAAACTTTCCTCTTCCAAGAACGTTTGGGTTTATCCACCACTCCCTTCGCGTCCATGTGACCAGTGGTTGCTTGTGTAGTGCACTCTAGCGGTATAGGATCTACATGTCCCTCAGACTCCGTTCCCTCTAACTCAACTTCGGCCTTCGAAGTGGGTAGGAGGTCGTCGCAAAAACTCTCTAGAGCTGAAAGCCCCATTTTATTAATACCGGCTTCATCCATAGGCCTCACAACCGCGATATTTTGAATTATCTCAGATGCTCTCTCAACTTCCAAGTCAAAGAAATCATTAACAGATTTTGCAATTTCCTTCCCATTGGACCCGAGGAATACTCCGAAGTTGGTTGCATTACTAATGATCTCATGTTCAGAAAAATGCAAAATGGAACAACTCGTATTAACAGACATACCTGTAGTTGCCTCGATGTCGCGAAGCTTGGCTGCCCTCATAGCACGCCCTAACTGTAGGTCGTCAGCATCGGATTGCGCCTGAATCCGGTTACTGACACGCCTATCAGCCAACACCGGGTTCATAATCCCATCGAAAGCAATCACCTCCTCCGTAGTCATGTCCCTCGGGGCCTGGTCCCTTGTCGTGCACCCGTCTGGTCCGACAAGTGCCGATGTGGGAAGAGAGGGCGGCGAGACTCCTCCTGCCGGCACGTCCGTCCTCTCCACCAGCGGTGCAACCAAGCGCACCTCAGTATGTGTCGGTGAAGATGGAGCCTGCCTATGCTCTGAACGGCGAAGAGAAGGAGGGGGGGGGGTTAAGGGCCTTCTGCCCAGAAACACCCCCTTCCCTCGACATTGGAGAAGCACCAGGCAGACCCAACTGGCCTCTCGGAAACCTCCAGTCTCGGGCCCTCTACCGGATCGGCGACCATCTCCAAGACCTCCTGTCTCGGGGTGTCGTCCATCTCCGTCGTAGGGGACACCATCAACGCGGCGCCCGTCCCAAACATCTCCTATATCGGGGCGCCATCCATCACAGTCAGACAAACCTTAGTCGGTGCCGGCGGTAACACTCGCTCCGACGGATCATCCAGCTCTACCCTGTGACACCATAGGCGGCTAGGAGCAGATGATGCACCAAACGAACCAAACCACAACGTATTCATCGATGTCGGTGGATGTGCAGCCCCCTTGGCAAACTCATCTGCCTTAGCTGACTGTCCAGCAGGCCCCTTGGCTGCCTCACGTGAATTATGATCTGCTCCCTTGTCCTGACCCCCAGAGGCGTGCTACTTGGGATTTCCTCGAAGAGGAGAGGATGATGCAATATAGTAGAGATAAGTATTTCCCTCAGTTAAGAACCAAGGTTATCAATCCAGTAGGAGAACCACGCAACACCTCGTTAGCAGCACCTACACACAAAATAATAAATCCTTGCAACCCAACGCGCACAAGGGGTTGTCAATCCCTTGGCGGTTACGTGCAAGATAATATTGTGTAGTAATTGATAGATAGGTTGAACAAAAATATAAAATAAAATAAATAAAGTAAAATTGCAGCAAGATATTTTTAGGATTTTTAGTATATGATAAAAGTAGACCCGGCAGCCATAGTTTTCACTAGAGGCTTCTCTCTTGAAAATAGCATATGGTGGGTAAACAAATTACTGTTGGGTAATTGATAGAAAAGCAAATAATCATGACGATATCCAAGGCAATGATCATGTATATAGGCATCATGTCCGAGACAAGTAGACCGAAACGATTCTGCATCTACTACTATTACTCCACACATCAACCGCTATCCAGCATGCATCTAGAGTATTAAGTTCATAAAGAACGGAGTAAAGCCTTAAGCAAGATGACATGATGTAGACAAAGTAAACTCACGCATGAATAAACCCCATCTTTTTATCCTTAATGGAAACGATACAAATACATGTCATGTCCCCTTCTGTCACTGGGATTGAGCACCGAAAGATCGAACCCATCACAAAGCACCTCTCCCATTGCAAGAAAAATCAATCTAGTTGGCCAAACCAAATTAATAGATCGGAGAGAAATGTGAAGCTATAATAATCATGCATAAAAGAGTTTAGAGAAGACTCAAATAATATTCATGGATAATCTGATCATAAACTCACAATTCATCGGATCCCAACAAACACACCACCAAAAGTGATTACATTGAATATAACTCCAAGAATATCAAGGAGAACATTGTACTGAAGATCAAAGAGAGAGAGATAGCCATCTAGATACTAACTATGGACCCCGTATATCTGTGTTAAACTACTCACACATCATCGGAAGGACAGCAAGGTTGATGTAGAGCCCCTCCATGATTGATCCCCCTTCCGGCAGATTACCGGAAAAGGCTTCCGGATGGGATCTCGCGAGAATAGAATTTGCGATGGAGGAAAAAGTATTTCGGGTGGCTCTCTGTTGGTTCCCCGATTTTAGAGAATTTATAGAGGCAGAGTTAGGTCAAACGGAGCCACGTGGGCCCCACCAGCCACCAGGGCGCGCCTACCCCCCTGGGCGCACCCTGGTGCCTCATGGGCCACTGCTCCATCTTCTCATCCTCTCCAGAAGCTTCCAGGGTCTCTTATGTCCAGAAAAAATCTTCAAAAAGTTTCGTGGCATTTGGACTTTGTTTGGTACTAATATTCTGAAAAACCAAAAACAGGCAAAAAAACAGCAACTGGCACTAGGCACTAAGTTAATAGGTTAGTCCCAAAAAATTATATATAATTACTTGTAAATGTATATAAAACATCCAATATTGATACTATAATAGCATGGAATAATAAAAAATTATAGATACGTTGGAGACATATCAAGCATCCCCAAGCTTAATTCCTGCTCGTCCTCGAGTAGGTAAATGATAAAAATAATTTTTTTGATGTGGAATGCTACCTATCATATTTATTATATAATAGTTTCTTTTGTGGCATGGATATTTGGACTTGAGTGATTCAAAGCAATAGTCTATAGTTTGAGATGAAAACATAAATACTCAAGTATACCAACAAGTAAGCATGTCTTTCAAAATATCAACGCTAAAGAAAGTTATCCCTAGCCCATTATGCTCAGTCATTGATCCATTCATGCAACACACTTAATATTAGCTACACACATTGCACAAGTATGACAATAGTGCTCTCCAATTGGTGCTTTATAAGAGAACATGGAGACTCAACTTAAAATAAAAATTGCATAAAAGTAAAATAGATAGGCCTTCCGCAGAGGGAAGCAGAGATTTGCAGAGGTGTGATTGCTTGTATCTGCGTTGGTATTTCCCCGAAGATGAGAGGATGATGCAGCACAGCAACAGTAAGTATTTCCCTCATTTATGAAACCAAGGTTATCAATCCAGTAGGAGAACCAAGCAACACTACGCAAACGGTACCTGCACACAAATAACAAATACTTGCAACCCAATGCGTAAGAGGGGTTGTCAATCCCTCCTCGGTAAAAAGATAGATAAAATTGTATGAGATTGGATAAATAGATCTAGCAAAAACACAAAATAAAATAAATAAAGGAAAAGTGCAGCAAGGTATTTTTGGTTTTTTGGAATAATAGATCTGAAAACAATATGATAAAGATAGACCCGGGGGCCGTAGATTTCACTAGTGGCTTCTCTCGAGAAAAATAGCATACGGTGGGTAAACAAATTACTGTTGGGCAATTGATAGAACTTCAAATAATTATGACGATATCCAGGCAATGATCATTATATAGGCATCACGTCCAAGATTAGTAGACCGACTCCTGCCTGCATCTACTACTATTACTCCACACATCGACCGCTATCCAGCATGCATCTAGTGTATTAAGTTCATGGAGAAACGGAGTAATGCAATAAGAACGATGACATGATGTAGACAAGATCTATTTATGTAGAAATAGACCCCATCTTGTTATCCTTAATAGCAATGATACATACGTGTCGGTTCCCCTTCTGTCACTGGGATCAAGCACCGTAAGATCGAACCCATCACAAAGCACCTCTTCCCATGGCAAGAAAAATCGATCTAGTTGGCCTAACTAAACCAAAGATTCGAAGAAGAAATATGAGGCTATAAGTAATCATGCATATCAGAGATCAAAAGACTCAAATAACTTTCATGGATAAAAACATAGATCTGATCATAAATACAAAGTTCATCGGATCCCAACAAACACACCGCAAAAAGAATTACATCAAATAGATCTCCAAGGGACCATTGTATTGAGAATCAAAAGAGAGAGAGGAAGCCATCTAGCTACTACGTACGGACTCGTAGGTCTACAATGAACTACTCACGCATCATCGAAGAGGCACTAATGAAGATGATGAACCCCTCCGTGATGGTGTCTCGATTGGATCTGTGGTTTCTGGAACTTGCGGCGGCTGGAATTGATTTTCGTCGACTCCCTTAGGGTTTCTGGAATATTGGGGTATTTATAGAGCAAAGAGGCGGTGCGGGAGGCGGCCGAGGTGGGCACAACCCACCTGGGCGCGCCTGGGCCCCAAGGCGTGCTCTGGTGGGTTGTGCTCCCCTCGGAGCCCCCATCAGGTACTTTCTTGGCCCAACTTGTGTCTTCTGGTCCAGAAAAAATCACCAAAAAGTTTCGCTGCGTTTGGACTCTGTTTGGTATTGATTTCCTGCGAAGTAAAAAACAAGCAAAAAAGAGCAACTGGCACTGGGCACTATGTCAATAGGTTAGTCCCAAAAAATGATACAAAGTTGCTATAAAATGATTGTAAAACATCCAAGAATGATAATATAACAGCATGGAACAATAAAAAATTATAGATATGTTGGAGACGTATCAGGTGTCAAACAAATGGAGCAAGTTAATGGAGTGGCCACGGATAATCCTCTCATCTCCAGATTTGGGCAACAGAGTGTGCCACAAAATAGTGTTTGTGGTGGCCAATTCTGCTAATAGATGATATGTTGATCCAAGTTTGTGACCCTTAAGATCCTTTAAAGGAATTTCCTTGTACATATTTGCCATTGTGTTGTGGTCCATCCGGGGCTTCCCATATACATCAACATCATTTTCTTCTTCCTCAGGGGCATTCATAAGTGTAGCCCACTCAAAGATCGATGACTGGTACTTGTGGCCCTCATTCATCCATGCAATCTTCCCATCTGGGTAGATATGTGATGTAGAGTAAAACTGCATGATCATCTCATCATTCTGCTTTGTTAACTTTTGACCAACAAACTCATCAACACCGGCAAGTCTGAAACTCTCGTGAACATGGGGGAGGTATTCTTCATTTGCATCAATATACTTCCAGTCCACCCACTTCATGTCACTTCCAATGGGCTTCTTATCAAGTAGCACTGTCTCATATAAGTCTTCATGTTCCCTAGTGTGGAGACGATAGTCACAAGCTGTCCTTCTCCTAGCTGAATATGGATCCACTTTCCTCCACTCTCTTAGACCTTTGTCCTTCCCGAGCATCATGTTCTCAGCAACTGGGTGTGCATTGTCATGCTCTGGGATCTTGGGCTTGAGCTTTCTGAGCACTAGTGGCTCATCATCATCCTGAATCTCAGGCACTGGGGCCTTGTTCTTCTCAGCAGTAGATATGTTCCTGGTAGATCCCTTAGGAGTTGGAGCTTTGGGCTTGGACTTGGAGGGGTTGGTGATAGAGGCGGGGGTGTGTATTCATGTCCTCATCAGTTGGCATATTTCATAGCATCAGACATCAACTTTTGTGTCTTAGCAGGAGGTGCTTCTGCTTCTTCCTCCTCTTCCTCATCAGTAGTGTGCTTTTCAAATTCAGTCATGGGATCAACAAGTTTGCACCATCTAACTCTTTTCTTTTCTTTGTTCTTTCCTGCAGCTTTGACAACTTTGGACTGAGGAACTTTCCTAACATCAGTCTTTTCCTTTGCACCTGGCTTGGTGGTTGTTGCAGAACCATACTCTTTCCTCATAACAGTTTTCTTTTGCTTGGAAGTGGCCTCATCTGCCACAAAATCTTCATCATCACTGTCAGAAGCTCTCTTCTTCTTTGTCCTGGTGGCAGCCTTTGGCAAGTTGCTTGGAGTGCTCCTGCTGCCCTCATCATAGCTGTCATTGGGGCTTGAACCCTCATGAGTTCAATGTCTTGTCCTGACACATTCTGACTATCACTGGCATCTGACATCTTGCAAAGCTGACCCTGTGAATAGATGGATATGGGTAGAGTAGATGAGTATCACAAAAAGCAGATAGTTTAAAAAAAATTGAGTCCAAACTTTAGTTTTAGTTTTCCACAGAAGGCATTCCGGAGCTACCGATATGATGATCTCGATGACAACGAAGCACACACAGAGCCTAAACACACAATTTTGGTCAGACCGAGTTGTGTTTCGGTGGCTCCGAGATGTTAGGGTTTCACTGAAACTTTACTTTCGGTCTCACCGATCAGTATGTTTCGGTGGAACCGAGTTGTACTTGTGCAATGGCTAGAGCCAATCGGTGGGACCGAAAATTTCATTTCAATCGGTCTGAGATGAGTTTGGCGGAAACCTAACCCTAAATTTTTTTCTTCAAATCTACTCTAATGGATCAATCTAGTGGATAGATGAATCTCAAATGTGGAAAGATACTAGGCATTATCCTTGTGCATTGAATCAGAAGGGGCAAGCACGAGGAGATCGAATCGTACCCCAACTTGGTGACCATCCTCTACGGCGGCAACGGCGGAGTTGATTGCCATTGACGGCGGCGGAGTCCTGCGGTGGAGATGCACATGAAACGACGGTGATGATCCAGAGACCAAGGGGGCGGCAGTAATGGGGCGCGAGCACGAAACATTTGAAGGAGTTTCCAACTGTATGGGCCGCTGGAATATATACCCATGTGCTGTCGATGGCACCGAGTGGAATGAGTCAGTGGCACCGAGATGCAAAACTGCGTGCAGTTACAGCAACTTGGTGAGACAGAGTCAGTCTAATCGGTAGCACCGAGATGAAAAACCTAGATCAGTCTAATGCTTTCGGTGTGACCGAGTTTGAGTGGACTGTTTTGACCGAAATGCAGTAGAAGGTTTTGGAATGCAGCCCTTAACGGATCGGTGGCTTCGAGTGCTCCTCACCCGGAGGGTCCGAATAGAACTTGTTCAATTTTTGTGATATAGCATGAATAGAGTTTGAGACAAGAAGAGCATAGATAGCTAGAGAAAGTACTTAGGCATTCTTGTACATCCATTTGGCCAATAAAAACCAAGACAATCAAAACAACAAATGGATGTCCTTGAATGAAAAAAAGCAACCAACATGCTCACACAATAAGATAGCAAATGAAATATGTGTCAAAGCATGCATAAACAATTCTAGCATCTATCAAGCAATTGGCGATGACTAGGTCATCTATATATGACTATATTAACTTAGGAGTCAAATGAGAACATTTGATCATAGGTCATACTCATCGTTTAAGCACAAGTGGGGTTGCCACTTTTACATAAAGCATTAATGTGTTCACACCATTAGAGTTGCTTTAGCTCAATTTTTAGAGCAAAGCTCCCCCTAGATGTGATGTCCCCCTAAGAGTGATGAACTAACCTTGGGTTTTGTCGATGATGACTTCATGTAGATAGAGAAAATGTGGATGCTCAATGTTGATGTAGATAATTTGGAGCAATCCATTGGAGTGTTGCACTTTCAATACCTACATGGGTTAGTCCCACAAGGAACATACAAGGATATCCTTAGACATAGAGTGAGTTGCACAAATGATGATGTCCATGAAAGCAATAGGTTACCTTGTCCCTTGTCTTACCAACAAGAGGGTTTTTGACTCCATGAACTAGTGCAAGATATGAAAGTTGATTGCGCAAGTCCTTGCCAAAATGAATATGAGTGAAGTATGTTAGCGGAGTCACCCTCAAGAACACTCTAATTCATCTTCTTTGGGACCCACATCAACTTGATGGGAATCCTTGGAGTTGTAGTTGAACTTGATGAAGTAGAGCTTGACGTAGTCTTGGGAACCCACTTGGCCATGGCCTTAGGAGCTTCTTCAAATGAGTCAATCTCTTCTTGAAGCTTGTCCTTGCCTTTTAGCTTGTGGTCTTGTGGTGGAAGATCATCTTGAGCTTGTGTTCCCTCAAAAGAAGTGGGGTCATACTTCTCTTGTTAAGGAACAAACTTTGTCTTGGGGTATTGATCTTCTTCCCATTCAACTCCATTGGCATTGAACTTCCGTTCAAAACCAACACCTTGATTCTTTCGGTGCCTTCCTTGTTTGCGTACAATTTCCTCAAATTGCTTACTCCCGGCAAGGCTCTTGTAAACACCTTTCTCTATAATTCCCTTCAATAAGCTATTTTCTTGCTCAAGTGTAACTTGCCTAAGAGAATCATTAGTGGAATCAAGAGAATTACTAGGAGCAACAATATTGGATTTAGCATGGTTATTGTTACTACTAGAAGAAGAATCTTTCTTGCTTTTGTTGCTAGATTTTACTTGTGGCATATAAGTAGACAAGAGGAGACATTTGGCAATGTGAGAGGAACTCTTCTTTCGAAGATCATCATTAATAGCTTTTAGGAACTCATGCTCTTGCTCTAAATTTAGCTTCTCGAAGCGTAGCTTCTCATGATTCCTTAGGAGCTCTCTATGATCCTCTTGAGTTGTTTCATGAGCTAACTTAAGAGTGTTTAATTATTTAGTTAGACACTCAATCTCCTTCTTATCATTGTCATTCGTTTCATCTTGATTAGCATGATTACTAGCAAGTTCAACATTGTTTTTATCACTAATTTTGTCAACGAGTAAATCATCATCACCTAGCAAATCATCTTCATCACTATCAAAATCAAGGTACTCGGGGTGTGATACCTTGGGGCCTTTAGCCATGAAGCATCTCCCAATTCCTTCATTTGGTGAGTCAAATATGTCGTAGGAGTTGGATGATACTAGTGCAAGACCGGCAACACCTTCATCTTGAGTATAGTCAGAGTCAGAGTGATAGCTTCTCTCGGAGTAGTTGTCGGAGTCGGAACCGAACACCCATTCACCAACGTGAGCTTGATGTCTTCGTCTTGTGTAGCTCTTTGGTGACTTGTCCTTCCTTTCCGAATCTTTGCTTCTTCGAGAGGGTCTTCGTTCATAACGATCATATCTACTCCTTCTCTCTCTTTCTTGGAGGTGATTCATCCCTTCTACTTCTCCTTTTTGGTGAATCTTCTCTTTTCTTGTAGGGAGCCGTCTCATTAATTCGTCGATGATTAGTCTATTGATGTACCTCATGGGATTCTATAGTCTTAATGAATCCCTTCACCAAGATATTGCTAAATATCAGTCACGCTTCTTTTGGGCGGGCAAAGGGGGTAAGCAGAAATACCATATGGCGAAATGGTCTGAAATCTGTAAACCTAAGGACCAGGGCGGTCTTGGCGTGATCTCTTCCAAGCGCCTGAACATTGCCCAGTTATCCAAGTGGTTATGGCGGATCTCGTCCGGGGACGGTGGCCCCAGGTTGGATATTATTCGTGAAAAATATTTGCGTGGCCAACCATTGGCGTTTGCTCGCGATCCGGGAGTCCCAGTTCTGGCAAACTATTATCCAGCTTATGTCGGCCTTGCATCTTGGATCTTCTATCGAGATAGGTAGTGGGACTGCCACTCTCTTCTGGTTGTACCGGTGGTCGGGCGACCGTCCCTTTGCCATCCGATTCCAACCTTTGTTTCAGATTTGTGCCAATCCGAGGCTGTCGGTGGCTGCGGCCCTAGCAGATTTAGGCAACATAGGTTTCTGCCGTTCCTTCGGGCGGGCGGAACATCTTCTCTGGGAAGATCTCATCGCGTGTATAGCTCTCCACACTCCATCCCTCTAGGACGATTCGACTCGGTGGTCTTTAGAGACCAATGGTAGGTTATCGTCCAGATCGCTCTATCATGCGATCCTATCTGTACTAGGACCGGATGAGCTCTTCCTCCTCTGGGACATTAAGTTTCCTCTGAAGATTAGGATCTTCCTGAAAGGATTGAGAAGAGGTGTCTAGAGGGGGGGGGGGGTGATTAGACCCTCAACAAAGAAAAGTAGCAGTTTTAAATTCTTCAAGTTAAGGTGGAGTTTTAGCACAAGTTTAAACATTCACAATACATTTCAAGCAAGCATGGCAAGAGTATATGAGCAGCGGAAAGTAAAGCATGCAACTTGCAAGAATGTAAACGAATGGGATTGGAGTGTGCAAACGCAATTGGAGACACGGAGATTTTTGGCGTGGTTCCGATAGGTGGTGCTATCGTACATCCACGTTGGTGGAGACTTCAACCCACGAAGGGTAACGGTTGCGCGAGTCCACGGAGGGCTCCACCCACGAAGGGTCCACGAAGAAGCAACCTTGTCTATCCCACCATGGCCATCGCCCACGAAGGACTTGCCTCACTTGGGTAGATCTTCACGAAGTAGGCGATCTCCTTGCCCTTACAAACTCCTTGGTTCAACTCCACAATCTTGATGGAGGCTCCCAAGTAACACCTAACCAATCTAGGAGACACCACTCTCCAAAAGGTAATAGATGGTGTGTTGATGATGAACTCCTTGCTCTTGTGCTTCAAATGATAGTCTCCCCAACACTAAACTCTCTCTCACAGATTTGGATATGGTGGAAAGATGATTTGAGTGGAAAGCAACTTGGGGAAGGCTAGAGATCAAGATTCTAGTGGTTGGATTGGAATGTCTTGGTCTCAACACATGAGTAGGTGGTTCTCTCTTAGAAAATGAGTAGTGGAAGTGTAAGCACGTTCTGATGGCTCTCTCACAAATGGAGAAGGGGGTGGAGGGGTATTTATAGCCTCCACACAAAATCTAACCGTTACACACAAATTACCAAACTCGGTGGGACTGAATAGTGAAACTCGGTCAGACCGATTCAGTTCAAAATGTGAACGTTAGGATTTTTGGTGGGACCGACAAGGTCAACTCGGTGGGACCGATGTGCTAGGGTTAGGGTAAAACCTCATCTCGGTTTGACCGATTACGCAAACTCGGTGAGACCGATTTTAGTAATAAGCAAACAGAGAGTTGGCCAAGCAAACTCGGTGGGGCCGACTACCTATTTCGGTGAGACCGAAAAAATTGCAGTAGGCAACAGAGAGTTTGCAAGCCCATCTCGGTGAGACCGAGATCCCATCGGTAAGACCGAACTGATTAGGGTTTCTGGCAGTGGCTATGTCAAGTGAACTCGGTGGCGCCGGATAGATCAAATCGGTGGGGCCGAGTTTGACTTTAGGTTTAGGACATATGTGGAAATGAGAAAGTGGTTGAGGGCTTTTGGAGCATATCACTAAGCATTTTGAGCAAGAAAGCCATCATCCCCTTTTAATAGTATTGGCTTTTCCTATGGACTCAATGTGATCTTGGATCACTAAAATGAAAATGTAGAGTCTTGAGCTTTTGCCAATATGTGTCCTTAGCATCTTGAAGGGGTTCCACATCCTCTTGTCCTGCCACTCCACTGTTGAACTCATCTGAAATATACTAGATGAAAGTATTAGTCCAACAAGAGATATGTTGACATTAATTACCAAAATCACCCAGGGAGCACTTGTGCTTTCAATCTCCCCCTTTTTGGTAATTGTTGACAACAAACATCAAAGCTTTTAGATAAAGATATGAAGTGTAACAAGTAAAGCTTTGGAAGAACATGCAACATGCATTGGCTCCCCCTACATGTATGCAATCATGTGAAGATAGAATATAATACCATGTGAGTGCATAAGCATGTCAGAGCAAGTAATGAGTTACATGTATCTTGGCTATATGCATCAGAGCAAGTGATGTAAAGTGCAGAAAATGTACCTACATGTTCACGAGTCCTTCTTGCAAACAATATGTACATCAGCAAGAGATCCTCATGCACATGAGTGTGATGCATATACTTACCTTGTGGTCTTGAGCTGACTTTGGAAGAGATGAACCTGAGAAAACAGGGTTAGGTAACACAGGAACATCTACTAAGCAGAGCAAGAACAGGAAACCACAAGAGTACCAAGACTGGGATGACATGTAGTGAGTAAGTACTTAGTACTCTATTTGGATATTGACATGTCCCCAAGAGATAAAGATGTGCAATTAATTCCAAAGATTTTCTTCCCTTAGATATCTTACTCCCCCTGAATCTGATACTGGATAATGGGAGAAGGTAGGGTAACAGAAAATCAGAGCAAAGAAAGACAGAACAACATACTCAAAGAAACATCTACTAACATGTCTTTCCCCTCTTAAAGACATGTGGCTTCTCTCCTCTTTGAATTACCAGGCATCTGGGATGGCTAAGAAGTCTCCCTTAGATATGGTTGAGCTTTGATGTGCTTTCTCTCCCCCTTTGACATCAATTTCCAAGAAGGGATCTTCTGGAGCATGAGTCAAGTAGGTTTGGTCCTTGAGTCACATTACAAAGCATTATGTAATTTCGGATGCTGGTAGAGGACAAGAATCATCAAGTGCATGCTGGAACAGATATGCAGGATGCAAATGGCAAAGTGTTTCCTTAGTGATGAAATCGGTAACACCGAATCATTTTAGTCGGTGACACCGAGATGGTTCGGTCTAGCCGAGAAGAAAAGATCGGTGAGGCCGAGTTCAGCATAGAGAAAACTTTTGTCATCTCAGCTCACTAGGCAAATAAGATCTCACAAAGATTTGCAGGGAATTAACTGAAAGATTTGCAAAGAATTAGATGCAGGGAATGCAGAAAAAATCAGAGAAAAGAAAAGAAATCTAGATGAAGTTTTTTTTTTGAAAGGGGAATATGTATGCAAGAAACAAACGCAAAAACACAGAAAAACGCAAGAGAGCTTCATCTAGAATTGGTCGGTGACAAAGTCACCTATGTTAGAGTATATTGACTTAGGAGCCAAGGAAGTCACTTGATCATATGTCATACTCATCGTTTAAGCTCAAAATGGGGTTGCCATTTTTCGTTTAAGCATTTTGATGTATTCACATCTTGTTGAGTTGCTTTAACCCATGTCTTGGGGTAAAGCTTCTCTAAGATGGAATAACATACCTTGGGTGATGGTGTTGATCTTGATTATGTGGTTGAACTTGTGTTGGATGCTCAAGGTTGATGTAGTTCATCAAGAGTTGGGAGCACCACTTGTAGTTTGAGTTCACCTTCCTACATGAGTTAGTCTTGCAAGGAAGAGCACTTGTGTGTCCAAAATGACAATAATGAAACTTGATACCAAATGAAATTTGATATATTGTCAAAGGATATATTGAATGGATTCATGCTTCCTTGCCTTCAACCACCATATTGTAGAGACTTGGCGATGTAGGGATTGCTTAGGATGTGAGTGAGTTGCAATCTCATAGAGTTGGGCTCATCCAAGTACCTACAAGGGTTAGATAACATGCAAGGGTACAAGTAGGTCCAAGATATATGATCATCTTCATAAGAGAAATATCAAGGATTAGTCATATAAAGGCTCATGCCTTGCATGTATCCAAATGGAGTTTCTACTCCAAGTTTAAAGCATCAATGATGTTCAATTCACCTCTCAAACAGCAAAATACATTCTCATCAAGCGGTTTGGTGAATATATCAGCCAATTGCTTATCGGTACACACATGCTTAAGATCGATATCTCCTTTAGCAACATGATCTCGAATGAAATGATGACGAACTTCAATATGCTTAGTTCGAGAATGTTGCACGGGATTGTGAGCAATCTTAATAGCATTCTCATTATCACAAAGCAATGGAACATGTCTCACATTGATCCCATAATCTTTAAGAGTTTGGGTCATCCAAAGTAGTTGAGCACAACATGAACCAGCGGCAATGTATTCCGCTTCGGCGGTCGATAAGGATACCAAGTTTTGTTTCTTGGAAGACCAAGACACAAGAGATCTACCAAGAAATTGACAAGTACCCGAAGTGGACTTTCTATCAACCTTGTCTCCGGCATAGTCCGAATCGGAGTAGCCAACAAGATCAAAAGAGGACTTCTTAGAATACCAAATGCCAAAGTTTGGTGTGTGAATTAGGTATCTCACTATCCTTTTCACAGCCTTAAGATGACATTCTTTGGGGGCCGCTTGATATCGTGCACACATGCACACACTTAGCATAATATCGGGATGAAAGGCACATAGATATAACAATGAACCAATCATAGAGCGGTAAACCTTTTGGTCAACCGATTCGCCATCCTTGGTCAAGTCAAGATGTCCACTAGTAGGCATGGGTGTACTCATCCCTTTGCATTCTTGCATGTTGAACTTCTTGAATAAGTCCTTGGTATACTTTGTTTGAGAGACAAAGGTACCCTCCTTAGTTTGCTTGATTTGCAAACCAAGAAAGAACTTGAGTTCACTCATCATAGACATCTCAAACTTCTTCGACATTAGCCTTCCAAACTTTTCACTAAAATGAGGGTTAGTTGAACCAAATATGATATCATCCACATAAATTTGGCACACAAATAATTCACCATTAACCCTTTTAGTAAAAAGTGTTGAATCAATTTTTCCAATCTCAAAGCCTTTTTCAATAAGGAACTTGGTCAAGCATTTATACCATGCTCTAGGAGCTTGTTTAAGACCATAAAGAGCTTTGTGAAGTTTGTAAACATGATTAGGTTTCTTAGGATTGACAAAGCTGGGAGGTTGTTTAACATAAACTTCCTCCTCAACTTCACCATTTAGAAAAGCACTTTTGATGTCCATTTGGTACAAGGTAATATCATGATGATTTGCATAGGCAAGTAAGATTCGTATGGACTCAAGTCTAGCAATGGGGGCATATGTCTCACCATAGTCCTTACTTTTGACTTGAGTGTATCCTTGGGCGACGAGACGTGCCTTGTTGCGAACGACTTGTCCATCTTCGTTTTGCTTGTTGCGAAACACCCATTTGGTACCGATGATGTTGTGGTCGTTGTCGGGCTTCTCAACCAATGTCCAAACTTGGTTCCTCTCAAAATTGTGTAGCTCTTCGTGCATGGCATTTATCCAATCTGGATCTTCTAGAGCTTCTTCAACCTTCATAGGTTCAATGCTAGAGATAAATGAGTAATGCTCACAAAAGTTAGCTAAGCGTGTTTTAGAGCGTGTAATTCTCCCTATTTGGATATCGTCAAAGATTTGTTCGACGGGATGATCTCTTGAGACTCTTGCTCTAACTCGTGAGAGCTTTTGCTTAGGTCGGGGTGGAACATCCTCTTCAACATCTTGTTCTTCCTCTTGGCTTTCATCGTTGTTGGTGTTGTTGTTCTCTTATGGAGGTGGTGAGGGAGGTCGATGTGGTTCATCTTGGTGTACTTCCTCGTTTTCTTCATTTTGGCGTGTCCCACTTGTGGATGCCTCCGAGTCAACTCGTGGTTCACCTTGTCGTGAGGTAGAAGCTTCCACTTGGACGGACGAGGTACTCTCCTTCACCTCCGTTGGACGAACCTTGCCAATAGACAAGTATTGGATTGCTTCCGAAGGGTCTTTGTCTCCTACATCAATTGGCAATTTCTCTACTTGCGAGCCGTTAGATTCATCAAACTTCACATCTACCGTCTCTTCAACCTTTCGGGTGAAATTGTTGTAGACACGGTAAGTGTGAGAGTTTGAGCCATAACCGAGTAGGAAACCTTCATGAGATTTAGGAGCAAATTTCAAACGACGATGCTTATCAAGAATGTAGCACTTTGAGCCAAATACTCGAAAGTATCCAACTTGGGGTTTGTTACCGGTGAGAAGCTCGTATGCCGTCTTGCCGAGTAGCTTGTGAAGATATAGACGATTTGTCGCATGATAAGCTGTCTCAACCACTTCCGCCCAAAAGTGTTTTGGCTTCTTGTATTCATCAAGCATCGTTCTCGCCATTTCAATGACTATCCGGTTCTTCCTCTCAACAACTCCATTTTGTTGAGGCGTGTACGTAGCCGAGAACTCATGTGAAATCCCTTCTTCGTCAAGAAAGGTGTCCACATTGGCGTTCTTGAACTCCGTTCCGTTGTCGCTGCGAACCTTCTTGATCTTCACTTCAAATTGATTTTGGGCCTTCCTAGCAAAGTTCTTGAAGATCTTTTGGACCTGCGACTTATCATCAAGAAAGAACACCCACGTAAATCTTGAAAAATCATCGACTATGACTAAACCAAACGAATTTCCACCGAGACTTTTATAGGCGTTTGGACCAAAAAGATCCAAATGAAGTAGCTCGAGTGGTCTTCTCGTGGTCATGATGTTCTTCACGGGGTGGCTTCCTCCAACCTGTTTTCTTGCTTGACAAGCACTGCACAATCTATTCTTGTCAAATGTAACATCTCTCAATCCAAGGATATGATCACCTTTAATAAGCCTATCAAGATTTCGCATGCCCACATGACCTAACCTTCTATGCCACAACCAACCTTTAGAAGATTTAGCAATTAAGCAAGTTCTAGGTTGAGCCTTTTTAGTGAAATCAACAATGTATAGATCACCTCTATGTATGCCGGTAAAGACCATTTTATGATTATCTCTTCGAAACACTTGGCAATCTACTTCAGTAAATAGGACATTGAAACCGAAATCGGCTAGTCTAGATACAGAAAGTAAATTATAGCCAAGAGATTCAACGAGCATAACATTTTGGATGGAGCTGTCATGTGAGATGGCCACCTTGCCAAGGCCAACCACCTTACCCTTTGAGTTATCACCAAAAGTGACATATTTTCGAGGGTCGTTGTTTTCAGCAAGCTCATGAAACATATCCTTGTCTCCGGTCATGTGATCGGTACATCCACTATCAAGAACCCATTCCTTTCCTCCAGCCATGTAGCCGCGAAGATTAGCCATAAGACCAAAGTGTCTCATAGACTCATCGAGATCAAAGTCACTATCATCATCCTCATCATAGTATCCATGTTCAACATCGTCTTGTGATTGATCATTACCTAGAGAGAGTGATTCATTAGTTTTATGACCATGACAATGTGCATCTTTATGAATTCTAATGACTTCCGAGATGATATTGCTAATGATTCCAACATCTCCTTTGGCACGCATAAGGTCACGAAGCTCAAATAGACAATCACCAAACTTAGGATCATTAGGGCTCATCTTATTTAAAGCAATGGACTTATGAAGAATCTCATCTAAGTTTTTCAAGGAGTAGTTTGGAAATCGTTCCTCAAGAAATCTCCATATAGTGTAGGCACAATCAAGAGTAGGCAAGCGAGCTATCAAGTTTCTAGGCAATCCTCTAGTGATAAGATTGACAGTTCTAAGATTGTGAATCATGTCGAGAGACTCATCGGGGGTAGGATGCAAAGGATCAACAAGAGGCGCACAAGGGCTAGTAATATACTTGTTCAAGTGATATTCATTGAAAATCTCAAGCATCTCATTTTTCCAAGCAATAAAGAACTCTCCATCAAGTATGGGCACTCTATGTCTAAAACTCCCCATCGTAGACTCATCCATCTTCCTCCAATGGTGATTAAACCAAAGCAATGGAGACTAATGCTCTGATACCAATTGAAAGGATCGAGAAGAGGTGTCTAGAGGGGGGTGATTAGACCCTCAACAAAGAAAAGTAGCAGTTTTTAAGTTCTTCAAGTTAAGGTGGAGTTTTAGCACAAGTTTAAACATTCACAATACATTTCAAGAAAGCATGGCAAGAGTATATGAGCAGCGGAAAGTAAAGCATGCAACTTGCAAGAATGTAAAGGAATGGGATTGGAGTGTGCAAACGCAATTGAAGACACGGAGATTTTTGGCGTGGTTCCGATAGGTGGTGCTATCGTACATCCACGTTGGTGGAGACTTCAACCCACGAAGGGTAACGGTTGCGCGAGTCCACGGATGGCTCCACCCATGAAGGGTCCACAAAGAAGCAACCTTGTCTATCTCACCATGGCCATCGCCCATGAAGGACTTGCCTCACTTGGGTAGATCTTCACGAAGTAGGCGATCTCCTTGCCCTTACAAACTCCTTGGTTCAACTCTACAGTCTTGACGGAGGCTCCCAAGTAACACCTAACCAATCTAGGAGACACCACTCTCCAAAAGGTAATAGATGGTGTGTTGATGATGAACTCCTTGCTCTTGTGCTTCAAATGATAGTCTCCCCAACACTCAACTCTCTCTCACAGATTTGGATATGGTGGAAAGATGATTTGAGTGGAAAGCAACTTGGGGAAGGCGAGAGATCAAGATTCTAGTGGTTGGATTGGAATGTCTTGGTCTCAACACATGAGTAGGTGGTTCTCTCTCAGAAAATGAGTAGTGAAAGTGTAAGCACGTTCTGATGGCTCTCTCACAAATGGAGAAGGGGGTGGAGGGGTATTTATAGCCTCCACACAAAATCTAACCGTTACACACAAATTACCAAACTCGGTGGGACCGAATAGTGAAACTCGGTCAGACCGATTCAGTTCAAAATGTGAACGTTAGGATTTTCGGTGGGACCGAGAAGGTCAACTCGGTGGGACCGATGTGCTAGGGTTAGGGTAAAACCTCATCTCGGTTTGACCGATTACACAAACTCGGTGAGAACGATTTTAGTAATAAGCAAATAGAGAGTTGGCCAAGCAAACTCGGTGGGGCCAACTACCTATTTCGGTGAGACCGAAATAACTATAGTAGGCAATAGAGAGTTTGCAAGCCCATCTCGGTGAGACCGAGATCCCATCGGTAAGACCAAACTGATTAGGGTTTCTGGCAGTGGCTATGTCAAGTGAACTCGGTGGCGCCAGATAGATCAAATCGGTGGGGCCGAGTTTGACTTTAGGTTTAGGACATATGTGGAAATGAGAAAGTGGTTGAGGGCTTTTGGAGCATATCACTAAGCATTTTGAGCAAGCAAGCCATTAAGCAACACCTCATCCCCTTTTAATAGTATTGGCTTTTCCTATGGACTCAATGTGATCTTGGATCACTAAAATGAAAATGTAGAGTCTTGAGCTTTTGCCAATATGTGTCCTTAGCATCTTGAAGGGGTTCCACATCCTCTTGTCCTGCCACTCCATTGTTCAACTCATCTGAAATATACTAGATGAAAGTATTAGTCCAACAAGAGATATGTTGATATTAATTACCAAAATCACCCAGGGAGCACTTTTGCTTTCACTTCCTTTGGCAACTGGTTCGAGGACGGCTTCCGTCCGGGACATAGGTGCACAAGCGCAACGGCCCCTCCAATGGGTTGTGACCCTTGTGACTCACCCCAGAGGACTCCAATCATATATTCTTTACATGCCCTCCTGCTAGGTTTCTTTGGTCTTGTCTTCGTGAGATTGTGGGTGGGAGTTGGACCCACAACAATCTCCCGAACATATTCGCAAAAACTCGTAGTTTTCCGTCGGCTGCGGGGCCAGCCATTTGGGTAGCAGTAGGGACGCTCCTTTGGATGCTTTGGAACATGCGCAATAAGTTGGTGATTGAGCACATAATACCTTCTCATGTGACTGATGCACTTTTCCAAATGTCTGGCTTTCTACAGCTTTGGGGATTGTTGTGTTGTTCCCCCAGCAAGACCTATGTATTTGTGATGTTGGATCTTGTGATTGTGTGCTTGGCCAGGGGGAAACGCTTTTTCATCTTGTAGGGAGCCATACATTCATTGGAATAGTGTCCGGGTCTTCCACAATTGTAGCAATTATGATCACGACTAGAAGATCTTTTGTCATTGTAGGATCTTGACTTGGAGCTTCTCTCTTTGCTTCTACCCTTGTAGAATTTGTTGAAGTTCTTCACCATTAAGCTCAATTCTTCATTGGAGACTAGCTTGTCATTTGATGTTGTAGGAACATCACTTGAAGCTTTGTAAGCACCACTTGACTTATTGTGAAGCTCATCCTTATCCTTGAGTGACATCTCATGAGCAACAATTCTACCAATGACCTCCATTGGCTTGAGATCTTTGTAGTTGGGCATCATTTGGATCAATGTGCACACGGTATCATATTTTCCATCCAAGGCTCTAAGGATCTTCTTGATGATGAATTTGTCGATCATCTCTTCACTTCCTAAGCCGGAAATCTCATTTGTGATGAGAGCAAGCCTAGAGTACATTTCGGCGACTCCTTCACCATCCTTCATCTTGAACTTGTAAAGTTGACTTTGGAGCACATCCAACTTGGATTCCTTGACGGACTCGGTACCTTCGTGCATATCAACCAAAGTATCCCAAATTTCCTTTGCATTCTCAAGGCGGCTGATTTTGTTGAATTCTTTTGGGCACAATCCATTGAAGAGAATATCGCAAGATTGAGCATTGTATTGCAACATCTTTAATTCATCTGCGGTCGCTTCACGATCCAGTTATCTACCATCTTCAAAGTATTCACCTTGCAAGCCAATACGAACAACAACCCAAACGACAGGGTTATGACCAAGAATATGCATTTCCATCTTATGCTTCCAACTAGCAAGATTTGTACCATCAAAATAAGGACCTCTACGGTGGTAATTTCCCTCGCTAGACGCCATAGTCTCCTAGGTTATGAAACCAAGGCTATGATCACCAAAGCTATGGAAATCAAGGCTAATGGAGACCAAAGCTCTGATACCACTTGTAGGATCGAAAGTATGTCTAGAGGGGGGGTGATTAGACTACTTGACCAAATAAAAATCTATCCTTTTCCCAATTTTAGTTGTGGGCGGATTTTAGCAATTAGCACAAGTCAAGCAATCAACCTACACATGCAATTCTAAGAGTATAGCAGCGGAAAGTAAAACATTGCATATGAAGGTAAAGGGAAGGGTTTGGAGAAGGCAAACGCAATGGAGACACAAAGATTTTTGGAGTGGTTCTGATAGGTGGTGCTATCGTACGTCCACGTTGATGGAGACTTCAACCCACGAAGGGTAACGGTTGCGCGAGTCCACAGAGGGCTCCACCCATGAAGGGTCCATGAAGATGCAACCTTGTCTATCCCACCATGGCCATCGCCCACGAAGGACTTGCCTCACTCGGGTAGATCTTCATGAAGTAGGCGATCTCCTTGCCCTTACAAACTTCTTGGTTCAACTCCACATCACGATGAAGGTTCCCAAGCGACACCTAACCAATCTATGAGACACCACTCTCCAAAAGGTAATAGACGGTGTGTTGATGATGAACTCCTTGCTCTTTTGCTTCAAATGATAGTCTCCCCAACACTCAACTCTCTCACACAGATTTGGCTATGGTGGAAGAAGGATTTCAGTGGAAAGCAACTTGGGGAAGGCTAGAAATCAAGGTTGGGTTGGAATTGAATCTCTTGATCTCAACACATGAATAGGTGGTTCTCTCTCAGAAAATGAATGGTGGAAGTGTAGGCACGTTCTGATGGCTCTCTCACAAATGGAGATGGGGGTGGAGGGGTATATATGGCCTCCACACAAAATCCAACCGTTACACACATTTGACTCATCTCGGTGGCACCAATTAGTTAAACTCGGTGGCACCAATCTATTCAAACATATGAACCCTGGGAATCTTGGTGGGACCGATGTGCTAGGGTTAGGGCAAACCTCGTCTCGGTGCCACCGATTGCATCAACTCGGTGAGACCGAAGTGAAGCAATAAGGCAACAGAGAGTTGGCAAGCCATCTCGGTGAGACCGATTGCAAATCTCGGTGAGACCGAAATAATTGCAACAAGTAAAAGAGAGTTGGCAAGGCCATCTCGGTGGGACCGAGATCCGTATCCGTGAGACCGAACTATTAGGGTTTCTGGCAGTGGCTATGTCAAATGAACTCGATGGCTCCGGGTAGAAAGAATCGGTGGGGCCGAGTTGGAGTTAGGTTTTGGACATATTTGGATAGAGAAAGTGGCTGAGGGTTTTGGAGCAATATAACTAAGCACTTGAGCAAGTAGACCATTAAGCAACACCTCATCCCCCTTTTAATAATATTGGCTTTCCTATGTACTAAATGTGACCTTGGATCACTAAAATAGAAATGAAGAGTCTTGAGCTTTTGCCAATCTTTGTCCTTAGAATTTTGAGGGGTCCACATCTCTTGTCCATATCATGCCAATCATTGAACATCCTGGAATCTTTATCTTGAATGGATATTAGTTCAATGAGCTATATGTTGTTATGAATTGATAAAACCACCCGGGGATTAGTTGCACTTTCACTTGGATATCGTCATAACTATTCGCTTTTCTATGAATTGCCCAACAGTAATTTGTTTACCCATCATATGCTATTTTCTCGAGAGAAGCCTCTAGTGAAATCTACGGGCCCCAGGTCTATTTTCCTATCATATAAAACCAAAAATACCTTGCTGCAATTTTTATTTATTTATTTTATTTTGTGTTTTTGTTAGATCTATTTATCCAATCTCATACAATTTAATCTATCTCAATACCAAGGAGGGATTGACAACCCCTCTAACACGTTGGGTTGCAAGTATTTGTTATTTGTGTGCAGGTGATGTTTACATAGAGTGGGTGGATCCTCCTACTGGATTGATAACCTTGGTTTCATAACTGAGGGAAATACTTACCGTTGCTGTGCTGCATCATCCTCTCCTCTTCGGGGAAATACCAACGTTGATACAAGCAACCAGGAAGAATTTCTGGCACCATTGCCGGGGAGGATCAAGTCTTCCGTTGACGTGTCAATCTCTGGCACGAGGGAGACGCCATCAACATCTATCAGGTACACAATCACAAATCTCATCTCCTTGCAATTTACTTTATTTGTCATTTGCCTCTCGTTTTCATCCCCCCCACTTCTAATTTTTTTCACAAAAACACAAAAATATTTTCCGTTTGCCTTTTTGTTCGTTTGCTATCTTTGCTTGTGTTGCCATGTGTCTTCTATTTGCTTCCATCTTTGCTTGCTAAAAATCTATTGATATGGATCCTCATCCACTTGCTAATCTTTTTAAAAGATCCAATTATGATGAACCATTGCTAGTGAATTAAGTTCACTAGATTATCTTTATGAAGTTTTGCTTGAGATTCGTGAATCTGAAAATTCTGATGAAGTGTTAAAAGAAGAAATTTATAAAGTGATTCATGATAGCTCTTTCAATGAAAAACATGATTGTAATGATGTTATTATAAATTATATTATTGTCAATTGTGTTAATGATATGCAAAACCCCAAGCTTGGGGATGATGATGATTTTGTTATGTCTACTACTTATTGCAATGATCATGATTGGGGTGATAATGTTTCTTATGATCTTGAAAATTTATTTAAGCCTCATGATGAATATGTTATTGATAATAATGTTTGCAATAATATTATAGTGGGTTTCGAAGAGTGTCAACTTTAGGTAAAAATAATCCCACATATTTGGAGACTGTTCAATCTTATGAAAATTTTGACAAAAGTGGGTTCGGAGAGGTCATGACTTTAGTTAATGTTAATCCCACTATCTTGGAAGATTATAAGACTTTTATGCATGTGGATCATGAAGAGAATATTTTATGTGATGGCTATATTGTTGAATTTGATTATGATCCTACATGTAATTATTATGAGAGAGGAAAATATGGTTTTAGGAATTTTCATGTTACTAGATTATCTCTCGTTATGTTGAGATTGTTATTGTTTCTTTCTTCTTTCTTGCATATGCTAGTTTTTGCTTGCCTTGATAATTTGTTTTCTTATAAAATTCCTGTGCATAGGAAGTATGTTAGACTTAAATGTGTTTGTCACATGTATTATGATGCTTTCTTTGTGCTTCAATTCTTGTCTTTTATGTGAGCATCATTGGAATCTCAAGCCTATCTTAATGGCTATAAAGAAAGCGCTTGTTGGGAGGCAACCCACTGAATGAAATAATGTTTTCACTTTTTATTTCTGTTCTTGTGTGTTTACACAATTATGCCTCTATTATGATTGTGTTTTTATATTTTAATTAGTGTTTGTGCCAAGCAATGCCTTTAGGATGGCTTGGGTGATAGTTGATTTGATCTTGTTGAAAAACAGGAACTTTTACGTCTAGTAGCAGAATTGTTAAAAATCACTGGAGCGACGAAAAACTCTGAATTGTTTTACACAAGATTGATATATGAATTGCCTCTGTTTTCCTAATTTTTCAGAAATTTTGGAGTTACAGAAGTATGAGTAAAATTTTAGTCTTTACATACTATTATGTTTTTGACTGATTCTGTTTTCGTTGCATTGTGTGCTTATTTTGATGAATCTATGGACTATACTGGGGGGTTTAGCCATGGTAAAGTTAGAATACAGTACGTATAATGCAACAACAAAATATGGATGGGTTTGCAATAGTACTTAAAGCAAAAATTGGTTTTCTTATATTAACGGATCTCACAAAGGTTTTTGTTGAGTTTCGTGTGATTGAAGTTTTCAAGTTTTGGGTGAGATCATGATGGATGAAGGAACAAGGAGTGAAAATAGCCTAAGCTTGGGGATGCCCATGGCACCCCAAGGTAATATTCAAGGAGAACCAAGCAACTAAGCTTGGGGATGCCCGGAAGGCATCCCCTCTTTCTTCTAACGACCATCGGTAATTTTACTTGGAGCTATATTTTTATTTGTCACATATCATGAGTTTTGCTTGGAGCGTCTTGTATTATATGAGTCTTTGCTTGTTTTGCTTTTTAGTTTGTCACAATCGTCCTTGCTGGACACACCTATCTGAGAGAGCCATAATTATGCCATGATTTGTTAGAATTGCTCTATGTGCTTCACTTAAATTTTTTGAGCTATGGAATTGCTCTAGTGCTTCTCTTATATCGTTTTTAGCACGGTGGTGCTTTAATTTTGAAGAAATATGCTCTCATGATTCACTTAGATTATTTTGAGAGTTAGTAAAAATTTAAAGAAATATCCTCTCAATGCTTCACTTATATTATTTTGTGAGATGAAAATTGTTTTGAAGAAATATGTGCTCTCATGCTTCACTTAAATTTATTTGAAAGCTTTGTTAGTAGCAATGGTAAAATATGAAACTAGTCCCAAAGTGATAGATATTGAAGAGGGATATAATAAAAACTTTCAAGAAGATCATTGGATATTATAAACTTGATTCCTTGTAATAGTTTTGAGATATGGAGATAGTAATATGTGAGTCATGTTGGTGAGTAATTATGCTTTAGTAAGAATATTGGTTTTAAGGTTTGTGATTCCCTATGCAAGCACAAAAGTCAATAGTTATGCAATGAAATTATATCCTACTTGTGGTGCATTATTCGGTGTTAGTTGTGTTTAATGCTCGTTTATGATTGTTTTCGTTTTTTGGTTGGTTGCTTCTCAATCTATTTGCTAGCCTTTCCTTGTACTAAGTGGGAATACTACTTGTGCATCTAAACTCCTTAAACCAAGTTGTTCCCAATGATTCCACCATACCTACCTATATGCGGCATTTCCATGCCGTTCCAAGTAAATTTGTATGTGTCAACTCTAATTTTCAAAATGAATTTCCTTTTTGTGTGCCCGTACCGCTCATGAAGCAGCAGGGGTGGCCAATATTTTCCATGCTAGATATTTTATTCTCAAGATGAGTGTTTATTCCCTTGTCATTGCACGAGAGTCTGGCAAGGTAATAGGGATGCCCAGTCCCGAAATGAAAAAGAATTTTATTTTATGTTGTAAAATAATAAACTCCTTAGAAACTGTTGGTATGGAAGGCACCCGTGGATACGGCTAGCCATGGATTGTGAAAGAATGGTGGAAAAAGGAATAAACTTTATTTTATGTTTGGGAACCGCCTATGATCTATCGAGCATGGAAAGTATTGGGAATTCTCGGTCGTTTTCGTTGACAGGAAAAGCATGCCTCTCAAAACAATTTTATCTCTCAATTTAAGCTTTGAGCTCTGGCACCTCTACAAATCTCCGCATCCCTCTGCGAAGGGCCTATCTATTTACTTTTATGCAATTTTTATTTTTATCGAGTCTCCATCTTCTCTTATAAAGCACCAACTAGGGAACACTATTATCATACTTGTGCATTGGGCATAGTTAATATTTGAGTGTGTTTCATGAATGGATCAATGATTGAGCATAATGTCTAGGCATAGCTTTCTTTAGTGTTGATATTTTGAAAGACATGGTTGCTTATTGATATGCTTGAGTATTGACGTTCTCATGTCAAATATAGACTATTGCTTTGAATCATCTAAAAGTCCAAATGTCCATGCTACAAAAGAAAATAATATGTGATGAACATGTTAGGCAGCATTCCACATCAAAAACTCTGCTTTATCATTTACCTACTCGAGGACGAGCAGGAATTAAGCTTGGGGATGTTGATACATCTCCAACATATTCTATCATTTCTTATTGTTCCATGTTGTTATATTATCAATCTTGGATGTTTTATATTCATTTACTAGCAACTTTATATCATTTTTTTGGGACTAACCTATTGACATAGTGCCCAGTGTCAATTGCTATTTTTTGCTTGTTTTTTACTTCGCGGAAAATCAATACCACACGGAGTCCAAATGCCACGAAACTTTTTGGAGAATGTTTTCTGCCCAGAAGACACTCGTGGAGCCCAAGAAGTGCACCAGAGGAGGCCCGTGGGGCCCACTAGGCACCAGGGCACGCCAGAGGCCCCTGGCGCGCCCTGGTGGTTCGTGGGGCCCACTGGAGGCTTCTCCACCGACTATTAGCTTTATAAA
This sequence comes from Thinopyrum elongatum, assembly GCA_011799875.1. Lineage (NCBI taxonomy): Eukaryota > Viridiplantae > Streptophyta > Magnoliopsida > Poales > Poaceae > Thinopyrum > Thinopyrum elongatum. The sequence goes on along the minus strand of CM022301.1, from coordinate 212,187,591 downwards.
TACTCTAAAATCCCAAAAACCCTAGGGGGAGTCGAGAGAAGACAGTTTCTGCCGTCGCAAGTTCCAGAACCACGAGATTCAATCTAGAGGCCTTCTCCGGCACCCTTGCCACTCCGATGATGCATGAGTAGTTTACTACAGACCTACGGGTCCGTAGGTAGTAGCTAGATGGCTTCTTCTCTCTTTTTGATCTTCAATACAATGTTCTCCTCGATGTTCTTGGAGATCTATTTGATGTAATGACTTTTTGCGGTGTGTTTGTTGGGATCCAATGAATTGTGAGTTTATGATCAGTTATGTCTATGAATATTATTTGAGTCTTCTCTGGACTCTTTTATGCATGATCTTTATAGCCACGTATTTCTTGTCTGAAACTTTGGTTCGGTTTGGCCAACTAGATTGATTTTTCTTGCCATGGGAAGAGGTGCTTTGTGATGGGTTTGATCTTGCGGTGCTCAATCTCGGTGACAGAAGGAGACGTGACACGCATGTATTGTTGCCATTAAGGATACACAGATGGGATCTATTCCTACACGAATAGATCTTGTCTACATCATGTCATCGTTCTTATTGCATTACTCCGTTTCTTCATGAACTTAATACAATAGATGCATATTGGATAACGGTCTATGTGTGGAGTAATAGTAGTAGATGCAGGCATGAGTCGGTCTACTAGTCTTAGACGTGATGCCTATATACATGATCATTGCCTTGGATATCGTCATAACTATTCGCTTTTCTATCAATTGCCCAACAGTAATTTGTTTACCCACCATATGCTATTTTCTCGAGAGAAGCCTCTAGTGAAATCTATGGCCCTGTGTCTATTTTCCTATCATATAAAACCAAAAATACCTTGCTGCAATTTTTATTTATTTATTTTATTTTGTGTTTTTGTTAGATCTATTTATCCAATCTCATACAATTTAATCTATCTCAATACCGAGGAGGGATTGGCAACCCCTCCAACGTGTTGGTTTGCAAGTACTCCCTCCGTCCCAAAATAAGTGTCTCAACTTTGTACTAGCTCTAGTACAAATTTGTACTAAGCTCAAGACACTTATTTTGGGACGGAGGGAGTATTTGTTATTTGTTTGCACGTGATGTTTACATAGTGTGGGTGGATCCTCCTACGGGACTGATAACCTTGGTTTCATGATTGAGGGAAATACTTACCGGTTCTGTGCTGCATCATCCTCTCCTCTTCGGGGAAATACCAACGCAGATACAAGCAATCAGTGTTTGATGAACTCTCCGGCGAGACCCCTCCACCTTGTCGCCGTCCAAGTGCCCGTCACCACACCCCTCTGACGGAGAAGACAGCACGGTCGCCGGCGGCGTGATCTGCGTCTTCGAGTCGGCTGGCGAAACCTAGTCTTTGTCCTCCTCTTCACATCAGGGAACATAAAATGAGAGCTTAGGTGTGACGCCCCCGGCCCGATCGTGCACTAATCATACACGCAAATGCACACGATCAAGCCTAAGGACTCACGGGAAGATATCACAACACAACTCTAAAACATAAATAAAGTCATACAAGCTTTATATTACAAGCCAGGGCCTCGAGGGCTCGAATACATAGCTCGATGGCATACAAGCGTCAGCGGAAGCATCAGATATCTGAGTACAGATATAAAAGAGAAACAGAAAGGCCTTTAGAAAGGCGGGGCAAAAATAAAACACTACGATCGAAAGGCGTAGGCCTCCTGCCTGGGACCCTCCGATCCTACTCCTGGTCGTCAGTCAACTCGTAGTAGTATCCATCCTCTGGGTAGTAGTAGTAGCGATCGTCGGGGCATCTGTCCCAGGGGGCTCCGTCCTCTGGTCACGACAAACTGATACGGGGAGGAAAAGGAAAACAAAGCAACCGTGAGTACTCAGAAGTACTCAGCAAGCAAGGATCTACACTACATATGCAGCATTATCAAGGGGAGGCTGTATATGTGGACTGGGCTGCAGAAATGCCAGAATAGAGAGAAGGCCTAGTCCTATCGAAGACTAGCATCTTCAGCGGTCTTGCAGCAGTAGAAGAGAGTAGAACAATACCATATAATGTAGCAGTAATAATATCAACCTCACCCAGAGATCCTTTCTCGACTCCCTGCGAGAAAGCAATCCCAGAGCCATAAAGTCATCAAACCTCGTCCTGAGATCCCTTCTCGACTCCCTGCGAGAAGCAATCCCAGAGCCATATATACAGGTCTCATCACAGGTATCCAGTTCTAAATTGTATCAATCAGGATACAACTCCGAGTGTCCTTTACCGTAGGACCGGCTATCGATAGAGATGTTCTTCCCTGCAGGGGTGCACCAACTTACCCAACACGCTCGATTAACTTCGGCCGGACACACTTTCCTGGGTCATGCCCGGCCTCGGCCAAACGACACATCGCAACCCTACCTACAGCTCAGCAGAGAGGTCCCCGTCGGTCTATATCCTAAGCGCTCAGGGGTCATGGGCCATCGCCCTGTGCACTCCGGGTCGTTGCGAGCAGAGCGAATCACGGTACCACCCCTCAGGATGGCGCCGGCCCAGCCCGGCCGCAGTGCTGAACTGGACGTCTGACAGAGCTTTCGGCTGATGCATACGATGCAGAACGCCCATACTATGCCCACGTGATGGTTAGTGCTATCAGACCAGAGGCCTGCTCGAATCAAATATCCAAATCGCTAGGACTAGGGGCTTGCGGTAACGAGCAGAGACTCACGAAAGATGTGACCCCGTCGCCCCGTCTCGAGGACTTGCGGCAAGGGTTAAGAATGCCCGGCCGCGCCTCGTATTCACCACTCGGGCACCACACTGGCAACCCGCCTTCACATCACACGCGGGTACCCCTCAGGGTCGACCCGCCTTTCCAAGTAACATTGTAAAGTCCAAGTATCCGTGTGTCCATAACATCAGGGAATCCGAGGTATCACCCTCATTGAATTCCCACTCGATGTATCCGTCAAGGTGAACTAGGAGGAATCACCCTCACTGGGTCCACACTTGAGGTGTTGTACGACAGCGTCGTTATCGGAAGTGGTGAAGGAGGAATCACCCTCGATGACCACGACCGAATAACTACTCTACAGAGTTAACATCAGCAGTGCTACATGAGGTTTCACCCTCGACACTCGATAGTAACGCTGCAGTGTCGTTACAACTAAGGGGGGGGTGATGTGCGGTGTCGGGGCCTGGTCTTCAATCCCGTTGATCGGGTCTTCTGACGATCCAGCGCGGCAGTCGGGATAAGTGGGGTCACTGATAGGTCTCTACCCAGCCTAGACTAAACAGTTTAGGATATGTAGGTAATTATCAACAGCAGGTTACAATGAACAGGCTATGCATCAGAATAGGTAAAGCAGCAGCAGCAGCAATTCTAATGCAAGCATGAGAAATTAGAATGGGCGATATCGGGATGATCAAAAGGGGGGCTTGCCTGGTTGCTCGGCGGCAAGGGCAAGGTCGTCTATGGTGTCTTCGGGATCCAGAGCTGCGTCGGTCTCGGGGACGACGTCGGGGTCGGGGGCTATCGAGAGAGAAGAGGGGGAGGAAACAGTATAAATATATAGCAAACATGAGCATGACAAATACGATACACGGTGCTAGGGGTAGTCTAACGCAGCATCACACGTAACAGACGGAGCGGGAGAATATCTGACGATATTTCCCGGGTCTTTGGAATTATCGGACAGAGGATAAGAGGGGAACGGTTGCAAGTTCGGATAGTTAGGGACGCGTGACTGACGAACGGACCGCGCATTCAGATTCGTCTCGTCGTTCTGAGCAACTTTCATGTACAAAGTATTTTCATCTGAGCTACGGATTATTTTATATGATTTTCTAAAGTTTTTATTAATTTTCTGAATTTATTTTTATTATTTAATTTCGAATTATCCAGAATAGTAACTGATGACATCAGCATGACATCGTGCTGATGTTAGTAGTCATTAGGGTTAATTAACAGTAGTTAATTAGGTTAATTAGGTTAGGTTAATTAACAGGATTAATTAAGTTAATTAATTAATTAAATTTTATTATTATTTTTTTTTTATTTTTTTTTCTGGGGCGTGGGCCCCGTTGTCAGTGGGTCAGGGGGTGGGGCCCGGCTATCGGTGGCACAGAGGCCAGCGGGCGACGGGCGCGGGCGCTCGCGGGGCGGGCGTGGGCGCCCGCCCGATCGGGCACGGGCGTGCGGGCGGGGCTGGCCGCCTGCGGGCGGCAGCGACGGCGAGTGGAGCGGTGGCCAGCAGGCGGAAGCAGCAGCAGGAGGCGGCGGCGGTAGGCGGCGTGAGGAGGGGGTAGCGGGGGCGTGGCAGAGGCGCGGCCAGGTGCACGGGCGGCTCGGCACCGGCGAGCACGGCGTGGCCGGCGTGTGCGTGCACTCGCGGTCGTGGGCGCGCTCGGTGCGCGGCGACGGGGAGGGCGGTGGCGCAAGCGGGCGTGGCGAGGCGCGCGGGGGAGCGCGTGACGGGCGCGCGCGTGCCCGCGGTGCGCAGCCAGCAGGGGTCGCGGCGTCCGGCCGTGCTGCGGGGAGCAGAGAGGGGGGGAGGAGGCGGCGGCTCACAGAGGGCCGGTCGGGGGGCAGCGGCTCGGGGAGCGGAGCAGCAGGGGCGGCAGTGGCCGACGACGAGACGGCGACGGGCGAGGTCGGAAGAGGAGAGGCGGTGGAGGCGACGGGCGGTGGTGGCGCGTCGGGGCGCAGCGGCGGCGACGGCGCCGGGATCGGGGCGCTCTGCCCCGTCCGATCCAGGGGAGGGGGGTCGAGTGGAGAGGCGGTAGAGAGGCACAGGCGAGGCAGATCGCGCGGGGAGGCGCGCCGGGTCGGGGGGGGCGACGCGGCGCCGGGGCGCGACGGGGCGCAGGCCGGGCGCCGGAGCGGCACGGCGAGGGGGCGGGGCAGCGAGGTCGGCGAGGAGCAGGCGGTGACGGAGCGGGGCGACGCCGGGGGACGAAGGCGGCGGCGGCGGTTAGCGACGGTCGGCCAGGGCGAGGCGGCGACGGGGCGCGTCGGGGCGACGCGGGCGGCGGTGCGGGAGCTCCCCCATCCGGTTCTGGATCGGCGGGGGGGGGAATGAGCAGGGGGGGGGGGTAGCGGCTAGGGTTCGGCCCGAGGGGGATAAGGGAGTGGGGGAGTGGCCGGTTGGCCAGCTGGGCTCGCCCAGTTGGGCCACCGGGGGGGGGAGGGGGTTTTCTTTTCTCTTTTTTATTTTTCCTTAACTGTTTCTATTTATTTTACCTGCCAAATGATTTTTGTTAGCTATGAACCTTTGCACATAATTCCTAGTCATCACTATAAGGTTGCATAAAAAGTTTGAGGCCAATTGGAACTGTTCAAATTTATAGTTGAATTAAAATGCTTTTGTTTAATCTTGTTGTCTCACTAAATTAATTCCATGGGCAAATTGGGAAACCAAATGAGGTTGGTTCCAGCATGTTCATTACTTAGTGAATATTTGCCATTTATTGAACATTTTAGTTTTTATGTTGGACAACTTTTGTATTTCACTTTCATTTAAATTTGACTTTGACTTGGGAGTTGAAATGCAATATAATGCTAATGATGATCATGCACTGTTAATCATGCTGACTTGGCATTATCAAAATGGAATTACTGTGGTTAACCACTGGGGGTGTTACATTAGGGTATCTCCAACAGCGACCCACAAATTTCACACCAGGTTGTGCCCTTTTGCTCCATGCCATGAACATGATCGAGGCTAGTGGCCAACCATGCATCGCACAACAGCTCGTCCTCCCGCATGTTGAAGCTTTATCCTCTACCCTTATTCTTCGGATCGCCTGCTGTATCATCCGGATCATCGACGTTGCCATCCTCCTCCTCCCCCTCCTTCCCCCTCAGGTTGCTGCTCTCCGGTGGCCCAATGCTGCTGTTGCTGTGTGCCATCGCCGGTCTGGGTGTAGGACTGCTGCGTGGCCATCTAGGAGTAGGACTGCTGCTGCTGGTAGTTGCCGGGCTGGGTGGGATCCGAGTCTTCCACCTGTCCGTCCTCATAGCCCCCTGCTCCTCCCTTGCCTCCGTCCTAGATGATTTAGAGCATCTCCCTGTGTGCGTCGTACGCCGGATCCCCCGCTCTCGGCATTGCAGCAAACAACATGTCGGCATCTATCTGCTCCCCGCCCGCCGTCCTTACCCGGATGAGCTGCGGTGAAGAATACTCGGAGAAGAGCGGCGTCGCGTTAACGTCGACGATGTAAGGAACCATACCGGTGGGGGTTGTGAGATGCTTGGCGGCGTAGTAGTACGGAGGCTTGTAAGGCTCCGACCACGGCGTCGTCTGTACCGTGGGCACGCCCGTCTGGCGGCGTCCGCCACGGCATGACTGACTGCCTCGTCCACCATGCCCTCCACGCCCATCGCCACCACCAGGCTCACTAGCTGCCGGCCGCTTCTTCAGCTTCTCCTCCTTTGTGGCCTTCGCTTTGACGCGGTGATTTCACCACGTCTCCGAGCTGATCTTCCGGGCAAGCGTGATACTCGGATCCTCCGGCACCTCTGCCGACTCCATCTCCGATAGGTTCTCCGACGGTGCGTCGGCGGCGGAGGGAAGAAGAGGGTGGAAGAAAAGAGCGGCAATTGAGCAGAGAGTGGCGCAAAGTGGAAGAAGAGAGTGGTGGATTTTTGGCGTGGAAACAGTGCAGGATGCTACAAAAGCGTCGGCTCCGTCTTTCTTTTGGGTGGGCCAGGGGGCGGAGAGCGACGTTTCGCGTGTCCGGACTCCCGCAAACCTCCCCCACGTTTGTCTTTGGTTTGCAGGAGAAAACGCGGGCCGCACCGCGGACCGATACAGGACTGCGTTGGATGGCTTCCGCTGTCCGGATAGCACGGTCCGGATGGTTGCCGAAGGTTTGAGGGTCGGCATTGGAGATGCCCTTATACTGATACTATCTATCACATTGACCAAACAATGGTCACAAAGATGTCAAACTTGCCTAATTTAGCTCATCACAGTGTGAAAATGTGAACCATACATATCCTAACAACTAGGTTTTAACTCTATTAATTAATTGGGCGACGCTACGCGTCCGCCGATGGATTTTTAGAAAAGATCCGTCGCCTTGCGGGCCATCAGATATTGCACAATCTAACGAATACGCGTTGTCCTCTAATTTTGCAACAAAAGCCATGTTGCAGAAACATTTGCAACAGAGATTGTGTTCCAGATTTTTTTGCAACAAAGGTCATGTTACAGAAACATTTGCAACAGAGATGGTGTTGCAGTTTTTTTTGCAACAAAGGTCATGTTACAGAAACATGTATATAACTTTTTAGCAGTAGAGATCATGTTGCAGAAAAATTGTATACTTTTTTTCTGAAACAAAAGTCATGCTGCAAAAAATTTACGCAACAAAGATGTTGTTGCTGGAACTGTTACTCCACGGACGGCAGCATACGAGGCTCCAGCGGCGGCGTGCCTTGTAGAGGCGGGGGACGGCTGAAGTTGTGCAATCCGTCGGTCGATGCTGCTCGATCTAGATGCGGCGGCCGATTGAATCCGTGCGAGACGAGAGAGAGAGAGAGAGAGAGAGAGAGAGAGAGAGAGAGAGAGAGAGAGAGAGAGAGAGAGAGAGAGAGAGAGAGAGAGAGAGAGAGAGAGAGAGAGAGAGAGAGAGAGGGAGAGAGAAAAGAGGAAGGACGCGGGCGGCGGAGCTCTTGCTCGCCGGCGCCTCAGATAGCGCATGCGTCTGTTGGCTGCCGTTGCGGAGACGCACGAGGGAATGGATTGCTCGAGAAACAAATACGTGCAGTAGTCGTCATTGCTCGGTGGGAGAAGGATAAGAGTGCCACCGCTGTTGTGAGCCCACGGACACGTGGCACACACACGAGGTGACGGACGCGATCGGTAATATCAGCCGGCTGAACTGAATAGTTTCCCTCATTAATTACTAAACCCAAAAAATCCTCGCTTTTGGGCCTTGTTATGGAAAACATGTGCTTAATTGTGATGCACTCCTAATAAAGGTTGTGGTTTTTTTTCCTGTAAAGGGTGAATTTTATTAGTTATAGATGGAGCATCAAGCGGACACAAACAACATGCTCGGCATGCCTCTGCATATGTAGAATACACACATCGAACGCCAACTCATACACATAAAAATTACGCCGACTACCGGCAATGTCCAATAAGACCGGAGGGATCAAAACAATGATCGACAATCTACATCAGCAATCATATTCGCATCAATCATCTTTTAACATCATCAGTACACCGAGAAGGATTCTCCAACAACAATGCCTCCACAAAGAAAACGATGCTCAACCACCGCCAGATCATGGGTTTTCGCCCTAAAAACAAGTCCGAGCAATGCTTTCAACGAAGGAAAAAACACAATAAACACCAATATTGCTAGATATAACCAATAAGAGCCGGTCCTTGGGTTTTAACCAACAAGACAGTGGACTGACTATATAGCGTGTTGTTTTGAACTGGAACTCGGAAGCTTAGTTTGTGTCATTGAGTTTCATGTTGTTTGGAAGAGCAACCAAGCCTTTTAGAGTACCACGAAACATGCTCTCGCCAAGCTTTATATATAAAGCATTAAACGAAGTACATGGTCGAATGATACAACATAGTGAGAAAGCTCTCTAGCAAAGCAGATCTCAGGATAACCAAAAACATAAATCACACCGAAAAATGCCAAAGGCGGAAAACAAAATGACCATGCTGCTGCCGAGAAAGAGCACATGAAGGCCTCAAAACAACCCCACGCCACGACCTAGACACCTAAACTCCACGACAACACCCTCATGCTGAAAACGGTGTTAAGGGTAGCCACTACCGAGCAAGCCCCGACCATATCCCTCTGGCCTTAGCCCAGGAGAGCCAGCATGATGCCACGCCTGTGTGGCCTTTGACGCTGATCCTTCTGATGGTGCAACGGCCCCTCCCAGAGTCGCCTCGACCTCCACCGTGCTGCCCTAGCACCTGCAGCCCGGGGCCACAACCCCGATATGCTTCGTCCCAGGTCCAGCAGCCCGCGTGCGGGCCCCAGAACCAAGCTGGAGAGTGCCTCGTGACGCCGCCGTGCACCACCGCCAGTAAACCCCAAGGCGAGCCCACCTGACTCGGACCAGAAGAGGCACCATCAGCCCCCGCGTCGCGTAGATACAGTAAGCAGGGCGTTAGGGACCACTGCCACCATCACAAGCACACAACAGCACCGCCGTGCAGCCCTTCACACTAGCATCGTGAGCGCCTGACACCACCGCCAGTCGTCATCACTGTGTCACTGCGCCCCACACCGTGTTGCACCCTCGCCTAGTAAGTTTGACCCACGCCAACCGCAGCCACATGGGAGAAAGAAGTCTGGTTGGCGTTGACGCGCATCGGTGGCGGCAAGGAGAGAGGAGGAATAGGGAGGCACGGGCCAGCGGCAGCTACAGTACCTACATTGGCGGCAGCGAGAGTGCTACGGGAGGGAGGGGGGGGGGGGGGGGGGGGTATGCATTCCTGGCAAATCTTCAAGGTGGTACGCTGGTCCATGCTGGAGTGTGAGAGCAACCTTCCTGCAAATCATACGTACTTTCAAGGGCCACGCACGAGTCAGGCACGCTCATTGAATCATGTGTGTTGATCGTTGTTTATGTCGGGAAAAACACATGCATCTATCATAATGTGTCCATTGACCATGGTAGTTGATACAGTATAGTAAGTACGTAGTACTAGGTATCACCACAACCTTTTACTCATTTTCATCAAAGCATTCATGCAGATCACACTTAAGCTTCCATGCATGCATGCATGTAGGCGTGCATGGACAGAAAAACAGTGATCAAGCATTGCTGTTGTGCTGCTTATTAAAAAACAGTGATCATCACTCGCTGCAGCTTTACTGTCAGAGCAGCAATCCTTCATTAGCAGGAGTAAACAAAACCCTTGTCCAGCCATTTTGCCTGCCGTGAAACCAGCAGCCTTTTTTTATGTGTGAAAACGTCCAACCTTTATCCCGACAAGAACACAATAGCAACACAACACTTCACTCCAGGGCCCAGAGCCCTGTCTCGTCCCAGGTTTTTGCTGCCGCTATATATATATATATATATTTTGGCGATAAAATCGGTCTGATTGAAACAATGATGATGAATTATAGGGAAGAAAACATGCACATACCCCAACCGTGAGATGGAAGACATATCAACGGCCTACGACCAGTCTGAACAATGCAGACGTATGATAGAAAGTGTTTGGCGAAAGAACACATCGCACATAAAGCGAAGCGGCAAGCCAGGGCCGTCCGTGGTGTCGCGGTTGAGCAAGCCTCGACTGTTCGTGCCGTCACCGACCTTCCCCACAAAGAAGAAGATCTGAACATGTCCGGTGCCGCGTCTGACACATCCAGCTCTAGCGCCGAGCAGTTGCGTCTTCAAAGGCTACTTCAGCGACCACGGGGACAATGGCAAGGGCAGCGGAGCCCATGGTTGAACTTCCTCCGTAGTCCTATGAATTAGTAAAACATGCAAAAATTTGATAGCCCGATGGCATACATGATGAATTCCCATATATATGGTATTTTTCTAGTTTGATATGTCTTGTGCGAACTATGTCTGATGTCCTATATGAACCATGAAAAATGTGTGTTGATCTATGTTGCATGGTTGAGCAGGTTTGTCTATTCCGCTGGAGTGTTCGCTCCCTTCTTGAAGACATTTTTTTGAAGAACCTCGTCGTTCGTATGGTGTAATGAGATGGTTGATGTGGGTATAGTCATAGCTGAAGTTTGCCGATCATGATCTGATCACTGTTTTTTTTTCCTCGTCTACGCATAGCTTTGGTCTTATATGACTTTACTAGTTGCCAATGTGTTTTCGTGTGTGTTGATGTTGATTGTGTGCATCCTAACTGTGCAGAAGCTGGGTATGTGCTTGTTATGTACCCTCTTGATGCTTTATTTTAAGTCAATAAAATCCACCTTTATATCGGGAAAAAAAAAAGCTAGCCCAAGTGCCTTTGTTGACTGAAAAGGAGGACATGCGAGTATATCATGGTATCGCAGTTCTGGTTGCAAAAAATTTGTCCAAAGATTCTGCAACAGTTATGAACCTGGCAGCAGGGTGGCGCTGCAACTTCGTGGAGCATCTTCAGACTAGCAGTAGTGCTAGCATTTACCTCTTGCGAATTCAAGGCAGCACTTCAACAATCACGTACCTATATCTGCCAAAAATAATTGCTGCTCTGGCGTCCAGTTATGCACAGTTTGACGCCTCTCCGCTCTCTCCAAGAGATGACAAAAAACTGTTAGCGAACACTTTCTGAATATGGACTGGCTATACTGAAACTCTGAAAGTGGAAAACAGGATACTCCTACCTGAAGGTTATTGTGCATGGTGCTAACTCTGAAATGCATTTTTTCCCCCTTTTCTTCAGAGTTACCAGACGTCATGGTTATACTGTGAGTCTGTGAAGTTCTTCAATTCCTTGTTGATGGACGGTTTCTGGGGCAGCCATTGATACGACCATAACTGCGATGTAATGCGCTGCTGACCGCTGGGTGTCACGACCGAGTCATGACCTACGCTTGCGTTGCGTGAGCTTATACAGTTGTAATGCTTGGCAGGTTGCGTTTCAATTACACCAGGAGCAATTACATGATTCATGACGAGTGAATGCGAGTGGAGTAGTAGTACGTAGCTAGGCTTTGGTTTTGGGCTGGCTACCTGAGCCTGTCAGGGCCAGCTCGCTCACCTGGATCATCCTTGGGCGGGGCTGCAGCCTGCGGGCCCGCAGCTATGCAGGATACGATCGACATCAATGTCTCTAACTTCTCCAGCTGTGAAATTTGTTTTTTTTTTTTTTTAAACGGAGGCAAAAAATTTGCCTCATCTCATTAATAAAAAAAGGGGTAACAAGGTCTTAAGAGGGTCATTACTCCTTGACAAATGAAAAACAAAAGCCTACCCTCGCGGCATCAAAGATCCCAAGTTTTTTGCCCCGGCCAGAACCCAATTTCTGGACTCCGCTTTGATACGATCGACCACAACGGTCGGCATCGTGGCTTTCTTTTGGAACACCCTCGCATTCCTCTCGTTCCACAACTCCCATGATACAAGCATTAGAAGAGAGGACACGGCCTTCCTCATGTGGCCTCGTCCAAGGACGGTCTTCTCCCACCATTGCTTGACCGTCAGGATCCCAGCCCAGACGGCGACATCCAACTCCGGAACGTCAAGCCAACACTTAACCGCATTCCAAATGCGTGTGGAGAACCTGCAATGCAAGAGGAAGTGCGCCGCCGTCTCAGGCTCCCTCTTACAGAGTTGGCATAAGTTACAATTTGGCCATCCTCTCCTATGAAGCCGGTCCGCCGTCCAAACCCGATTCATGATGACAAGCCACGCAAAGAATTTGCACTTGAGAGGCCCCCAATTACCCCAAATGACCCGTGTCATGTTGGAGGCCACAGTCCCCTCGAATTGCGCCTTGTAGGCCGAGGCCGAAGAGTAAACTCCATTGGCCGTGAGGTTCCAGACTATGCCATCAGCCCTGTCATCATGCAGCTGTATGTGCCGAATCCTCTCCCAAAGTGCGCAAAATTGCTCAATATGCTGCACCTCCAGTCCGCCAGTCATATTGATCCATTGGATCCAATTACGGTCCTGAAGGGCATCCCTAACCGACTTGTTCTTGTTTGCAGAGATCGCAAAAATAGATGAAGCTATATCTTTGGGCTTCTTCCTTCCCTCCAGCCAAGGGGAGTGCCAAAACTTCGCCTTCCGGCCATCCCCCACAGTGATAGTTGAGGCAGCATAAAAAAGCTCTCTGTCAGTCGAGTCGCATGGATTTCCCATGCCCACCCAGGCTCTATCTGGCTCTTTCCACTCGTACCAGAGCCACCTCAATCGCAGAGCTCGAGCATACATATTCAGGTCAAGAACACCCAAGCCACCGAGCCCCTTTGGTCTGCATACCAGCCTCCAACCGACCTTGCATTGCCTACCGGAGACTTTATCAGATCCCGCCCATAGAAAAGCCCTCTCAATCTTCTTGAGGGCGCCGACTGTGCTCTCTGGTAGCTTAATTGCAGTAGCATGAAAGGTTGCCTGGGCCGTGAGGACAGATTTAACCAGCTCCGTGCGCCCAATAGCCGTAATAAATCGGCCCTGCCAAGGCACAAGCTTTCCTGCGGCCTTGTCCACTAAGTGTTGTAAGTCAATCTTCCTGAGTCGGTAAACCGACAATGGAAGGCCAAGGTAGCGCATGGGGAAGGCCGAGCATGTGGCCGGGAAGCTCTCAAGCACGTCGTCGAGGTTGATACCATCACACCGGATAGGCGCGACGGTGCTCTTGTCCAAGTTTGTCACCAGGCCAGTGACCTCCCCAAAATTAGCCAGGATGGAAGTGAGCTGCTGTATGTCCTCCTTAACGGGCGCCACGAAGATTGCCGCGTCGTCAGCATACAAAGAGGTGCGCATGTGGGTGGTCCTGCCGCCAATCCGCTTCAGCTTACCCTGCCTAGTGGCGGTGCCAAGGATGCTCTAGATGGGATCAATGGCGAGGACAAATAGCAGAGGGGATAGGGGATCGCCCTGCCGAAGACCGCCACCATGCCAGATGGGCTCGCCCGACACTCCATTTAGCAGGACTCTAGAAGATGAAGATCGAAGCAGGGCGGCAACCATGTCTCTGAACCGGACCGGGAATCCGCGGCGACGGAGAAGGTTCAACAAATAGTCCCATCTAACCGAGTCAAATGCCTTTCTGATGTCGAGCTTGAAAAGCAAGGTAGGCTTCTTCAACCGATGCATCCTTCTAGCAATATTTCGCACGTACATGAAATTGTCATGTATACTTCTGGACCTGATGAAGGCACTCTGCGAGCGGGATACCAGAGTGTTCATGAAAGGAGCCAGATGGGATGCCATCATTTTTTCTACAATCTTGGCCACCGCATGGATGAGGCTGATGGGCCGGAAGTCCGAGATGCTCTCCGCGCCGTCCTTCTTCGGAAGGAGCACAATATTGGCCGTGTTTACCCACTGGAAGTGTTCTGTGCGCAAGTCACCGAAACTATTGATGACAGCCATGACGTCTCCTTTGATGACCTCCCAACAAGCTTGAAAGAATGCCCATGTGAATCCATCGGGCCCCGATGCCTTGTCCTTTCGCATGTCCCCTATAGCGTCAAGAACCTCTCTCTCAGAAAACGGGTCAGCCAGGCTAGACAGATCGCAGTGACTGAAAGTGATGTTGTCCTAGTTCAAGTCCTTCCGTGGCCATGCCTTCTTGCCCAGCATGGCAGAGAAGTGCTCCTGGGCCACCTTCGCCTTATCCTCATGGATGTTTGCCCAGCCCGCCGCAACCCGCAGCATCCGAATGAAGTTCTTCCTCCTTCCTAGTTTTATTAGATGGAACTTGTTTTTTGAGTTGGATGGAACTTTTATTTGGTATGCATAATAACATTGCAATTTTGTGTTCAGTTGTGAAGTCTGAACCTTGTGTTTGAAGTTCGAAATTCCAAAAACAAAAGTCTGAACCATATGTTCTGTTTCTCCAGAGAACTGTGATGTCGTCACTTCTCGTTTTTTAGATGGAGCAGCAGCGTTTGTTTCAGCGCAAACGAGCCTAAGTTGCTCTTTCTAAGTGGACGGAACCGGCATAGAGCGTTTAGCCTAAACGCTTATATATATTTTTACGGAGTAAGTACTCACTTTTGTTGGACCATAATCAGCCCAATAGGTAGAAACAAGCAAAATACATCACGCAATTTTAGGCCTGATTACAGACTATACTAGTACTCCCTAAAGTTAGTATAAAATTGAGTCATTTATTTTAGAACGGTGAAAGTATAATTTTAACTATTTCTAGCCCGATGCGAGACTTAGAGCAACTCCAATAGCTCCCCTAAAAAACTTTTCGTAAAAGATGTTTTACGGGATCCCCTAAAAAAAGTTGTTTACGAGATGATCGTATAATGTAGGCAAAGTTGTCTCACGCCTACATTTCTCAGTTTCCATTTTTTCCCTTTTTTCAATAAAAACCTACCTAATAGCCTATGGCTCGCAAGTCCATGATACGTGTGACATGGTGGCGCGGGTTGGCACGCCGAGGGAATCAACCAGGAGGTGGTCGGTGGTGCTAGTGGTGGCATGGCGGCAGCAAGAGGAGGAGGAGGAGGCGTGACGGTGGGAAGGCTCTCCGACCAGTGTCGTCGTCAGCGGTGGCTGGCGTGGCCGAGGTGCGGCGCACGTGACGCCTCACAGGGGAGCTCTCTCCTAGCATGGGGACGGTGGTGGTCGGCGGCATGGTGGCGGTGTAGGTGCGGGACCACGGCGGCGGCGCAAAGGGTATCCGGCGTGAATGTTGTGATTTTAGCCTGTCAAAATTATACGGGAAGATCATCTTCCTGAAAACGGGAAGGGGTTGGGGGGCAATTATACGTGATCCCATAAAAGAAATTGTGAATTTACAGGAGTTATTAGAGGGTTATTTTTGTCTCAACTTCACGTAAATGATATTTTTCCCAAATGATAAGTGTCACACGAAGCAACATGATCCAAATGCCTCCATAACCATCCATTTTACCACATCAAACAGATGATATCAGCGGAATCTTTTTGGTTTTTGGACTTAAAAATGTTTATTTCTTAAATAAAAAATCTGATTAAAAATTTGTTTTCATCATTAAATCCGTCTCGAAGATATCTTCAAAACCAGATCCCATATTGATATGTTTCAGTGCTTTTTTTAGCCAAAAGTTGCCATGATGTTACACAGATATTGCCATAGTGTTTACACTAAAATTGCCATGATATGTTTCATCTAGTTTTTCTTCTAGATTTAAAACTACCATTGTATTTTAACTATTTTTCATGATAAATTTTATTAATTGACCATGACAATTTTTAGTAATTAACCACGACAAATTTAATTCATGGATCATGCCAATTTTTAGTAATTCATTATGGCAAATTTAGTTTATTGATCATGGCAATTTTAGTATTTTGACCATGGTAATTCTAGTATTTTGACTATGAAAATTATTTTTTTATATGAACCATGGCAAATTTTAGTGCATGTAACATGGCAAATTTAAATAATTTACAATGGCAAATTGACTATGCATTTTTAAAGTAATTGATAACATGTTTCTTTTTAATTATGAACCATGTCAAAATTATTTTACGGATAATGGCAAATTTTAGTAATTCTTCATGGCAAATTTAGTTTCTTAATTTTTTCTTTTATAACATGTCAAAATTTACTTTAAACGTGGAAGAAAAAGTAGTTGAAACATATCATGACAACAACACTATGACAATTTATGTGCAATAAACATGACAACTTTTGACCGCCAAAAAATATCGTCGAAACATATCGATATGGGATCTAGTTTAGAAGTCCTCGTCGCGACGGATTTAATGGTGAAAACGGATTTTCAATCAGATTTTTCATTTAAGAGATAAAACATTTGAAAGTTTGAAAAATCCAAAAGATTCTCGCTCACATCATCTATTTTTGTCCCTGTTTGCATGCATATATGAAAGAAACAAAAATGCTGACGTGTCACAATGGGTGGCTAGAAGGGCGTTTGGCTCGACCTCCTTCATCCCACATGTGTGGACGGAATTGCTTCGTGCCACACATGTGACACTTATCAGGGTCGAAGTTTTTCTAAGGATATACGAAAGCTATTGGAGTTGCTCTAATTAGGTCTCGCCTCTTGCGCGACCTTACTACTCGTCCAATATGGTAGCTGCCGTGCAGGGTTTTTCCCTGTAGTTTTCTTTTTCGGTTTTTTGACTGTTTTGGATTGGTGCACTTCAAAATTTCTATGTTTTTTCGGTTATTCCTTTTCCTTTTTTTCTTTGGGTTTCTTTAGTTTTATTTGTTTCATTCTTCAGTTTACCGGCTTTACACAGATTTATTTTATTTCATTCATTTTTTCCAACACATGATTAGTTTTTTCATGCATATTGCATATTTTTTGTATACATCAAGAATATATTTTTATACATGTTTAACTTTTTAAAACATGAAAGTGTATTTTCTAATATATGTTTGGATGTGTATTTTTCATACACATTGTATATATGTTTGTGTACGTATATAATATATTTTTAGACACGTTTAAAAAATTTCCAATACCCGTTGTTAAACATTTTTCTGAATATTTGTTAAACATTTTTTGAAATACATGTTGATGTTTTTAATATTATGAAATGTTTTTTTTAATATGCAAACATTTTTTAGACAGTATAATTTTTTTATAAGAATGTTATAAACACATTTTTGAAGTATATGAACATTTTTTTAGTTATAATAAAAAATCTAATTGTACAATCTTCTTTGAATATCATGAAATATGTTTCACATTGTCAAACATTTTTGAAAAATGTTGCATGCATTTTCTTCAAATGCATGAACATTTTTGAGGTCACACATAATTTTCTTTGAATGGAACAAAATTTGACATTATTTTCTTTGAATGGAACAAAAAGTTGTTTGAACATTTTTTTCACTACATGAACATTTTTAAATGTGCAAGCTTTGAAAAACAAATCATAATATATGTATTTATTATTTTTCAAATATAAACAAAAATGTAAAAAATACATGCGTGACATCAACTTGACGAACTCCCATTCCTCCTAGGCCGGGCCACTACCGGCTCCCTTAGGCGAGTCGAGCTACTATGTCTTGTATCAAGTGAGACATGGTCGTGCCCCCAATTTTTGTCTCCATGGTGTTTCGTGCACACCGGAACTAAATCTTGTCTATTGCAAGGCGTCTGGTGACGGTGTCCCGGATTGGGGTCACTCACCACGTCGTCTCCCATCCAAATGGGCCGGACCGAGGACCCCATGTCGGTTCACCAGTGGGCCACGTCAAGGCGACCCATGGCGTAGGAAGGGAAGGCTTCCGAAGACTTTCGTATACTCCAAGTTGTTAGAAGTCGTCTACAACCCGTTCTCTTTGTACGTGGCTGACTAGGATGTAACCCGAGACCCCCCGATGCCTATATAAACCTAGGGGTAGAGTGATGTCTACTACACAACTTTATTCTTGTAGACTTTGTTGGGCCACCAAGCGCAAAGTTTTGTATGACATCAGTAAATTTCTCTCAAGCGGATGACTAAGCTTTATCATTCCGCGGGAGGTGTAGGATGAAGGTCGTTCTCTCTCAAACAACTCTGCAATCAAAGCCAAGTGATCTGATGTATCCCCAACACACCCAATATAGTTGCCAGATGTATAGATGCACTAGTTCGGCGAAGAGATGATGATAGATATCTAATATGGATGGTAGAAATAGCTTTTTGTATCAGAATATAAATAAAAACAACAAGGTAGCAAGTAGGATGACTCAACAAGTGCAACATGATAATCCCTCAACAACTGCAACAAAGTATCACTCCAAAGTGCAACAAGTGCAACATAATTAAACCACATGATAATCCCTCAACAAGTGCAACAAATAATCACTCTAAAGTTTCTATTTTTATCAGAGAAAGTAGGATGAAATCGCGTAGATGCGCTTAACAGCAAACCACCTCAAAGTCTCTTCCCAATCTTAATCTATTTAACCATCCCAATGTGCCACGGATAGTCCCAGAAATTGTATTACGACAACACCATATGATACTATCGTTCAATCTTTATTCAAAAAGTACCGCAATGTCACCATGGGTATCTCCAAATTAATTAGACATACATCATGTAATCTCAAATCCAAAGTATTCAATCCAACATAAGAAACTTCAAAAAACAAAACTCAATTCACCACAAAAAGAATAGAGGAAGATGAACATCATAAGATCCAACTACGTTAATAAAGCTCATGATACAATCAAGATCAAATCCTTCAAGAACATGGGGGGAGAGAGAGATCGAACACGTAGCTACTAGTACATACCCTTAGGCCCGAGTATGAACTACTCACACGTCACCATGAGAACGAATAGAGAGTTGATGGTGATGGTGATGACGGAGATGATGTCCCCAGCGGCGTCTCAGCACAACCGGAGGAGAGGGGGAAGGGCCCCTCCTCCTTCCCCTTACTTGGCCCTCCGGCGAGAGAGGGAGCTCTCCCCTCGATTGGATTTCTTTTTTCTGTCTCCTTTTTTCTCTTTTGTTTTCTGACCGAGCACTGTTTCTTAAGTATCTGTAACTCATATCGGGCTGAATTTAAGGGAACGTTTTCCCCTAAAATTAGCTTTCTTGCAACCAAGGTAGAACCCCAACCGACCTTCACAGCCTCCACGCGGGTCCCTCGTGTGAGTGGGGCCTAGACCGCACCGGGAGGCCATGTGGAGCCCTTGGGCACCGCCTTGCGACGATTGCCTCGCCCAAAATCTGATATTTTTCATAAAAAATCACAAAAAAATCTGCTCATTCTGGTTCCATGAATTTCTCACCTAAAAACCTAAAAGAAAATCATGAACTGGCCCATGACATTGGATTAATAGGTTAGTCCAAATAAATATTATGCCAAAAATATAAACAAATGATGTAACTGTAGCATGAATACTTCATATATTATATATACATTTGAGACGTATCATACGGCATGCAGACGACACACATAATGATTTCGTGGCAGATCATTTGTACTTTGTACTCAACCCAAAAGCAATAAGACACAAGCAGTACGTAGGGGTTTATCTCCGAGGAGAGCCCGAACCTGGGTAAAACCCATGCCCCTGTTATCGTCGTGTTAAGGCTCTTAGCTCGGGAACCCCTACCCGAGATCTATCGGATTTAGGTCCGTCATGTGGTAGCATGGCTCAAGATTTTTTTAGTGGGCCAGAAAATTACACGGTTTGGGTAAGTTTTTATGGACCGATGTAGATCGGTTTAAAATCTTCCATGTGGATTTCTTTCTTTCTCTATTTTATGTGTTTTCATGGGTTTTATTTTGGGTTTTTTTGTTCATATTTTCTTCAAGTTTTCTTTTGGTTTTCTTCCATTTTTCAAAAAAAAAAATCAGATTTCATTGATTTTTCTTTTCTATTTTAGCCTTTTTTTTCATTTTACAACACATGTCGCTTCTTTTAAAAAAGCACATTGTACATTTAATGAATATAGGTTGAATATTTTTCACATACATGTTGTACAATTTTTATGTACATGCTGAATATATTTTTAATACATGTCAAACATTTCTTAAATGCACATTAAACAATTTTATATGCATGGTGAACATTTTGTGAATACGCATTGAAATGTTTAATGAAATGCCATGCACATTTTTCTAAAAATCTGCAAACATTTATGAAGTGTTACAACATTTGTTTAATGTCATAAACACCTTTTTGAATGGTATGAAAGATTTTTGCAATTACGTGGACATATCTTTTACACTATAAAACAATTTTTAATATGTCAGGAACATATTTTGGGAACACATGAACATTTTTTCACGAACATTTATTATAATGGCGCGAAACATTTTTGAAAATTATGTGAATATTTTTTTACATTGTATAAACATATTTAAAAAAATTCATGAACATGTATTTGAAATGCGCGAACATGTTTTTTTTAAATGACACTAACATTTTTTAGTTGTAGAAAACATGTTCTAAAAATTACATGAACATTTATTAATGTGTAGTGAACATTTTTAAAAATTGAGTAAGTATCTTTTTAATCTATATATTTAAAATCTTTGGAAATATAAAGAAATACAAGAAAAAAAGAATGAATCTACACATACGCAACAGACCAAAACATACGTAACTTCCTACTGGGCCGACCCATTTAGAGGCTCCCTTGAGGTGACGTTGTGTTCGGACACACTGCAAGAGAGACCTAGTGGCACCCATTTCGGTTGTGCGTCAGAGACGTTACAGCAGCGTGGGATTAGTTGCCCCCATGTTCGTACGTGAGGACTGAGAGCTAGGGTTTGAGGAAGACCATCTATCGCCAGATACCTTCGGACTCGACAACACGAACCCATCCAAAAAACACTCTCCCGTTGTGCTTGCTCACTCTCTGCTGCATTCATGCCACTCAAAGAGGACTTGACCGGATGGCAGCCCACCCGTGCATTCATGCCGGCTGACCGACCATCTACCTACTCGACATTCACACCGACGCAGCAACCGAGAAGGCTAATCTGGCCAGTGCCTGCATTCAAACCGCCGCTGTGCCTACCTCCGTTATTTTAGCCATTCGGTCACGCCTCTAAACCTACCCCTTTAAGCTCATCTCCCACCGTCCAATCTGCCATCCAACAATCCTTTGCCCCTTCGTATCCTTGTATGTCGTTTGTTGTTGTTATGGTCCGGTCCTTTGCTATGTGGTACAAGAGGCTCATGCCTGGGGCTCGGCGTCAGGACTGCTTTAACTAGGGCCAACCTCCGAGCTCTTCAGAGCGCTCGGAGGAGGACACGGAGGGGGGAGGGGAAGCGCGACCCCATGGCTATGGCGGAGATCGCCATGGGGGTGGAGGAAGAGGAGTGAGCACCCGCACCAGAGAAGGAGGCGCTGATGTCTGTGTTGAGCAGCTGTTGGCGGAGCAACACTACAACCAGTCGTTTCTGCGGGAGCACCGGTTGGCGGAGGAGCAGCTGGAGGCGTAGCACATGTCCATTGCCACCACCATCGCGACCATGGTTGTGACAGATCCTGGTATCGTCGACATCAACCGGGCGGTGCTCATGTCCGTGCGCAGAGTCCGCACCATCCGCCGCGAGCATTGGCCCTTCCGCGTCAACGACGTGGAGCGCAACCGGCTCTTCAAAGGGTTGGAGATGAAGGCCAACGAGGCGGTGGATTAGCATGACAACGATGCCAAAGAGGCATCTGTTGTCACCTCCACCACATTCGCGTGTGCAAACAACAACAACGTGATAGAGGCAAAGGTGTCCCGTCTTTCGATGAGATGGTGATTATCGTTTCGGAGGAGTAGACTTTGACATTCCGACTACGAACGTGCGAGGACGTCGCGCCTTAGCAATCGCTAAACCAACTCCGAGAGGTTATTGACAACACCGGAGCATGATCAACCTGACCACGAAGGTCTATTTCCTGCAAGCAAACGAAGAACAAGCAAGAAACTAAGATTGCAATCTGGATATTGCGAATATAAGATGAAAGCTTTATTGATCAAGGTGGGGTTCTGTGACGTCTTGGTCTGGTCGTTCAACACAAACAAAGTACGCGAAGTTGCAGCTATGGCGAACTTTTAATCTAAACAAAACCCAAAGTCTAAACGGTGCCCTAAGGGCTGTATATATGGAGGAAGAGGGGGGAATTTTGTGGCCCTTGGAGGAGGGGTCCAAAACCAACCCTATCTCTTGTTTCCCCACACATACGGACTCTAAAAACAGCCTATACTCAAGTATTTCGAAATTACATGGGCCTGGCCCAATAATAAGGTGACGCATCACCTATAATACTGAAGTGGCATCTTGTATATTTCGTCCAAGGCTTCATGCACTCATTATGGTGGCTTCAAAGTCCTGAAATCATCACGTGTAACTCCGTTCTTGTTCCCCTTGCGCATGCCATCATCTCCATGCTTGATCTTGCTCCAATGTTCATCCTTCTTGTCCAAGCTAGGCCCTTTATTTGTAAGCAAGACAAATATATCCAATTTAGGCAGCATCATATTCTCATGAACATTAGAATCATTACCAAGAAACGAAAGTACCTGATAATTTAATTGGCGTGCGCGAGCTCTAGTAATTGGTCAAGTATGTATAGCAGCAGGGGATGTGGGTGTATCAATGGTATTGATGCCCTCATCATCCTCCCCTTCTTGAAATGAAGTCGTCCTCGACGAAAGCTCATCTTCCTCACCCAAATAAGGCTTCAAATCTGCAATGTTAAAAGTGGGACTAACCCCAAAATCTGCAGGCAGCTCAAGTTTATATGCATTATCATTTATTTTCTCTAACACCTTAAAAGGACCATCAGCACGTGGCATTAGCTTTGATTTGCGCAAATCAGGAAATCTATCCTTACGCAAATGTAACCAAACAAGATCTCCAGGTGCAAGCACAACATGTTTTCTACCCTTATCTCCAACAAGTTTATATTTAGCAGTCATACGCTCAATGTTCTCCTTAGTTAACTCATACATTTTTAAGATCAATTCAGCATGTTGTTTAGCATCAAAATTAACCTTCTCCGAAGATGGAAGAGGCAACAAATCAATAGGTGCACGAGATAGGAAACCATATACAATTTCAAAAGGGCACATCTTAGTAGGAGAATGCAGCGAACGATTATAAGCAAATTCAATATGAGGCAAGCATTCTTCCCACATTTTCTTGTTATTCTTCAAAACAGCCCTAAGCATAGTAGACAATGTTCTATTGACTACTTCAGTTTGTCCATCAGTTTGGGGGTGACAAGTAGTACTAAAAAGCAGTTTAGTCCCCAACTTAGCCCATAAACATCTCCAAAAGTGGCCAAGAAATTTACTATCATGATCTGAAACAATAATATTTGGCACACCATGCAAGCGAATAATTTCACGAAAGAACAAATCATCAATATTAGCAGCATCATCGCTTTTATGACATGGTATAAAGTGTGCCATTTTCGAGAACCTATCCACGATAACGAATATGCTATCCCTCCCCTTCTTTGTTCGAGGTAAACCCAAAACAAAGTCCATGGATATATCCTCCCATGGAACACTAGGTACAGGCAAAGGCATATATAAACCATGAGGATTGAGTTGTGACTTAGCTTTTTGACATGTAGTGCAGCGAGCAACAAAGCGCTCAATATCCCGTCTCATCTTTGGCCAAAAGAAATGTGTAGCAAGTACATCCTCACGCCAAAGTGTCCCATTAATCCTCCTCCATGCGCCTCCTGCAACAACAAAAGACGAACAGAGCTAGCTGGAATGCATAGCTTGTTAGCACGGAACACAAATCCATCGTTAACGACGAACTTGTTCCATGTTCTCCCTTCTTAACAATTATGCAATACATCTTTAAATTCAGGATCATGCACATATTGATCTTTGATGGTCTCCAAACCAAATATTTTAAAGTCAAGTTGTGAAAGCATAGTATAACGACGAGACAATGCATCAACAATAACATTTTCTTTACCCTTCTTGTGTTTAATGACATAAGGGAAAGTCTCAATGAATTCAACCCATTTAGCATGTCCACGGTTCAGTTTTGCTTGACTTTTAATATGTTTCAAAGATTCATGATCAGAATGAATAACAAATTCTTTGGGCCATAAATAATGTTGCCATGTTTCCAAAGTCCGAACAAGAGCATATAATTCCTTATCATAAGTAGAGTAATTCAGACTAGGCCCACTCAATTTTTCAGAAAAGTATGCAACAGGTTTACCATCTTGTAATAACACACCTCCTAATCCAATTCCACTAGCATCACATTCAAGCTCAAAAGTCTTATTAAAATCAGGAAGTTGGAGTAGAGGAGCATGTGTCAACTTATCTTTCAGTACCGTGAAGGCTTCTTCCTGTGGGATACCCCAAACAAAAGGCACATTCTTCTTTGTAAGCTCATTGAGAGGTGCAGCAATGGTGCAGAAATCTCTCACAAAACGCCTATAGGAACCAGCGAGGCCAAGAAAACTCCTCACTTGTGTGACCGTTTTGGGCTGCGGCCAACTCTCAATAGCTTCAATCTTGGCTTTATCAACTTCAATTCCCTGTGGAGTAACAACATAGCCAAGAAAAGATACTCGGTCGATGCAAAAGGTGCACTTCCCAAGGTTACCAAACAAATGTGCATCATGTAGAGCAATAAAAATAACACGTAAATGTTCCAAATGTTCCTCCAAAGATCTACTATAAATCAATATATCATCAAAGTAAACTACCACAAATCGTCCAATGAAAGCACGTAAAACTTCGTTCATTAATCTCATGAAAGTACTAGGTGCATTAGTTAACCCAAAAGGCATGACTAACCACTCATATAATCCAAACTTAGTTTTAAATACTGTTTTCCATTCATCTCCCAATTTCATATGAATTTGATGGTATCCACTACGCAAATCAACTTTGGCGAATATTATAGAACCACTCAATTCATCAAGCATATCATCTAGCCTAGGAATAGGATGACGATAACGAATAGTAATATTATTAATGTCTCTACAATCAACACACATACGCGACGTACCATCCTTTTTTGGCACTAGGATAATAGGAACATCACAAGGACTAAGAGATTCGCGTATATAACCTTTGTCGAGCAACTCCTGTACTTGACGCATAATCTCCGTCGTCTCCTCTGGATTGGTGCGGTATGGCGCACGGTTTGGCAGCGAAGCACCAGAAATTAAGTCAATCTGATGCTCAATCCCTCGAATAGGTGGTAATCCCGGTGGCACGTCTTGTGGAAAAACGTCAGCGAACTCCTGCAAAATGTTAATGACAGCAGGAGGCAAAGAGGAAGGCACGTCCTCGAATGAAAATAATGCCTCTTTGCACACAAAAGCATAGCAAACAGATTTGCTGACATCTAGATCATCAATATCAGATTTGGTGGCTAGTAAACATGCACTTTTCAATTTAATTTCAGAAGCAACACTAGATGGTTTATTATTAGGCTTCATTTGTTGCTCAAATTCTTTTGCCACAATCTGATTTTCACTCTTATTTTTCTCCTGTTTTGCTTTATTAGCTCTATTAATATCATATTTCAAAATGGAATCAAGAGACATAGGAAGCAAAGTAATATGTTTATCCTTATGAACAAGAGTATACTGATTGTTTCTAACATGGTGTACAGAATTTTTATCAAATTGCCATGGTCTACCAAGTAATAAGGAACATGCTTGCATGGGTACCACATCACAATCAACATAATCAGCATATATAGAGATACTAAAATGCACACGAACAGTATGTGTTACCTTAACTTTGCCGCTGTTGTTGAACCATTGGATGCAGTAAGGATGTGGATGTGGTCTTGTGGTGAGAGATAGCTTCTCCACCATCTCCATGCTAGCCAAGTTGTTACAACTCCCTCCATGAATGATGACACGGACAGAACATTCCTTCACAACTCCCTTTGTATGGAACAAATTATGCCTCCGATTTTGCTCAGCTTGTGTTACCTGCACACTCAAAACACGTTGAGCAACTAAACTCTCATACCTGTCAGCATCCTCAGCAGCCATGTATTGCGTCTCATGTTCAGAATCACCTTCACCATGTTCTTCACTTGCAATAAGAGCCAAAGTCTCCTCATCATAGTCACTAGCGGACTCATACCCACCATCCTCAGTAACAATCATCACACGCGGAGATGGACATTTGCTCGCATAGCGACCTCCACCCTTGCAACGACGGCATATAACCTCATGTGTTTGCCCTGTTGATGCCATGGATGAAGAAGAGCTTTGTGCGGGACCGGAATGTGTACTCCTGGCAGATGGTGGTGGCGGTGCCTGTTTTCTTGTATCTCGGTTGGAATTGGCGGCTGAAGTCAGTGCTGCTGCTGTAGGACGTGTGGGAGTAGAGGATGTGCGTGGTGTCCATGATGAAGATCGACCTGCAGAAAAATTAGTTCGCGCCAATGCATGTCGATCCTGCACTTCACGTTCAGCTTTGCAAGCAAGATGGAATAAACGAGTGATATTATTACACTCCTTATACTCTAGAATGGTCTGAATCTCTTTATTTAATCCACCCATAAAACGTGCAAGCATAGCTTCATTATCCTCAACAATACCACATCTAATCATGCCAGTTTGTAATTCCTGATAATACTCCTCTACAGAATTTTTTCCTTGTCTCAAACGCTGCAGTTTTTGAAGTAATTCACGTTGATAATATGGTGGAACCCAACGAGTACGCATAGCAGTTTTCAAAGCAACCCAAGTAGTAGGGATATTATCATGATATAATCTACAATGTTCAGACCACCAAACAGAAGCAAAACTAGTGAATTCACAAACAGCAGCAGCAACACGTCTATCCTCAGGATATTGTAAGCATGTGAAACGTTGTTCAGTTTCTAACTCCCAAGTAAGATATACATCAGGAATGCATCTACCCTCAAACGGTGGAATATTTAATTTCATCTTAGGAATATGGTCATAATCTCGTACCTGAGGTGGTGCTGCAGCCCTACCATTGCGATTATATGCATGAGGTCGACCTGGTGCTGGTGGTTGCCCGTAGTTCTGATTTTGATCAACCTCATCCTCATAATAGTCCTCCACCTCTGCAGTAGCAGTAGGAGCTATAGAAGCATCAACAACAGTAGCAGCGGTACCAGAACTTTGTCCTGGCTCAAGGGGAACACGGCCCGCTCGGCAGAGGCCTGTTTCACGACGTGGAGGTGGTTGTTGTTGTTGTAATGGTGTAGCAGATGCAGGTGGTGGTTGTGGAAAACGCGCGAGTACTTCATCGAACTTGGCGTCCAACTTGGTGTCAATTGTCTTCTCAACGTTATCAATCCTCTCCAGTGCCTTTCCAAAGCTGGCCATCACGTCTTCCACCTGTTGACTCAGCATTTTCTGAAATTTATCATGAAGCTCCTTCTTCATCATGTTCTCCCAGTCAATCTCGTCGGCTTGTGATCCTGCCATGGTTAGCAGCAATAGAAACACACAAAAATATGATCCTACAGACTACTAGAAAGTGGTGGGGTGTCACAAATCCATCAAGCGAATCTCAAAGTCTTACCAGTTCTTACCAAGCAGCAGGCGGTGATCGGCAACCGTTGTAGTCAAAACTCTCAAAGCTTGGATAGAGCGATTACCAGGGAGAGTCAAACGCACGATGTAGATGTATGTGGAGCTGGGATGGCTTATAATATGGTAGCAAAAAGGTCAGCAATAATCAATTCAGAGATGCAAAGTTGAATAAACGCTCAACGACGGTACTGTGCTGGTCCTAGGCTAGACCGTGCTAGAGACGCGAGCCTAGAACACTAACAAAATCACGGCACTGCACGAAAACAAGGGAAAAGCACACTCGGAATTTTTTTCCGGTCCTTTTTTTTGTTGCGCTCTTTTTTTTTGTGCTTCTTTTTTTTGCCGAAAATCACTATAATGGCGAGTGTCTCAAAAATCTTCCCAAGTCAAGATAACAGGATAAGCACAAAAATTTTGACTATTTTTTTCGGAAATCAGGGGCAACGACGACCAAAAAGTGCGACAAAAAATCACTATGATGGCGAGTGTCTCAAAACGCTTCCAGGGACCTAAAAACAGGATAGGGAAAAATATTTTCAACTGCCGAAATTTTGGCCTAAAAACTGCCCGGGGGTCTCCAGACTTTTTTTTTTCGAAACCTACTCAGGCAAGGAAACACGAATCTGAAAGTATATCGATCTCGAAAACAAACCTAATGTGAAAAGAACTCAGATTGGTGGTGGACAGGCGGTGGTATATGTGGACTCGGATTGGTGGCGTGGTATATATGGACTCGGATTGGTGGCGGATATATGGTGGTATATGGCAGCGGCGATGTATCTGGTGTGGTGGTGGTATATGGCAGCGGATGATGAATCTGGTGTGGTGGTGGTATATGGCAGCGGATGATGATGGTGCGGCGGCGGCGTGAATACCCGTGAACAGAACTCAAAACACTAAAAGACTAGACGCTAAGACCAGCAACTAGACACGACGATGCAACCGCAAATTCAACAAAGCAAATACAGAAAAGATTATGCAATGGCTCAGACTGGTTTGGATATGATGAACTAACCCTAATTTTTTTTGGCTTTTTCGTGGATTGTAGGTACGAAGAACAGACTCGATCTAAACTATGAAAAATTGTAAAATCTCACCGAGCAATCTGGAGTTCTGAAACCACTTGATAGAGGCAAAGGTGTTCCGTCTTTCAATGAGATGGTGATTATCGTTTCGGAGGAGTAGACTTTGACGATCCGACTACGAATGTGCGAGGACGCCACGCCTTAGCAATCGCTAAACCAACTCCGAGAGGTTATTCACCACGTCGGAGCACGATCAACCTAACCACGAAGGTCTATTTCCTGCAAGCTAACGAAGAACAAGCAAGAAACTAAGATTGCAATCTGCATACTGCGAATATAAGATGAAAGCTTTATTGATCAAGGTGGGGTTCTGTGACGTCTTGGTCTGGTCGTTGAACACAAACGAAGTACGCGAAGTTGCAGCTATGGTGAACTTTTAATCTAAACAAAACCCAAAGTCTAAATGGTGCCCTAAGGGCTATATATATGGAGGAAGAGGGGGGAATTTCATGGCCCTTGGAGGAGGGGGTCCGAAACCAACCCTATCTCTTGTTTCCCCACACATACAGACTCTAAAAACAGCTTATGCTCAAGTATTTCGAAATTACATGGGCCTGGCTGATACGTCTCCAACGTATCTATAATTTTTACTTGTTCTATGCTATTATATTATCTGTTTTGGATGTTTTATATGCATTAATATGCTATTTTATATTATTTTTGGGACTAACCTATTAACCTAGAGCCCAGTGCAATTTCAGTTTTTTCCTTGTTTTTGAGCTTCGCAGAAAAGGAATACCAAACGGAGTCCAAACAGAATAAAACTTCACTATGATTTTTCTTGGACCAGAAGACACCCAGGGGACTTGGAGTCCAAGTCAGAAGAGCCACGAGGCGGCGACAAGGGTGGAGGGCGTGCCCCCTGCCTTGTGGGCCCCTCGGGACTCCTCTGACCTAGCCCTTCCTCCTATATATTCACATATATTCCAGAACCACCAGAGCAATCCACGAAAACACTTTTCCACCGCTGCAACCTTCTGTTCCCGTGAGATCCCATCTTGGGGCCTTTTCCGGCATCCTGCCGGAGGGGGAATCGATCACGGAGGGCTTCTACATCAACTCCATTGCCCTTCCGATGATGCGTGAGTAGTTTACCTCAGACCTACGGGTCCATAGTTAGTAGCTAGATGGCTTCTTCTCTCTCTTTGATTCTCAATACAACGTTCTCCTTGATGTTCTTGGAGATCTATACGATGTAATCTTCTTTTGCGGTGTGTTTGTCGAGATCCGATGAATTGTGGATTTATGATCAGCTTATCTATGAATATTATTTGAATCTTCTCTGAATTCTTTTATGCATGATTTAATATCTTTGTATTTCTCTTCGAATTATCGGTTTGGTTTGGCCAACTAGATTGGTTTTTCTTGCAATGGGAGAGGTGCTTAGCTTTGGGTTCAATCTTGCGGTGTCCTCACCCAGTGACAGTAGGGGTAGCGAGGCACATATTGTATTGTTGCCATCGAGGATAAAAATATGGGGTTTTCATCATATTCCTTGAGTTAATTCCTCTACATCATGTCATCTTACTTAAGGCGTTACTCCGTTCTTTATGAACTTAATACTCTAGATGCATGCTGGATAGCGGTCGATGTGTGGAGTAATAGTAGTAGATGCAGGCAGGAGTCGGTCTACTTGACACGGACGTGATGCCTATATGCATAATCATTGCCTTGGATATCGTCATAACTTTGTGCTTTTCTATCAATTGCTCGACAGTAATTTGTTGACCCACCGTATTATTTGCCTTCATGAGAGAAGCCACTAGTGAAACCTATGGCCCCCGGGTCTATTTTCCATCATATTACTTTCCGATCTACTATATTATTTCTATTTTCCATCATATTACTTTCCGATCTACTATTTTGCAATCTTTTATTTTCAGATCTATATACCAAAAAACCCAAAAATATTAGATCTTTTGTTTATCTATCTCTATCAGATCTCACTTTTGCAATTGACCGTGAAGGGATTGACAACCCCTTTATCGCGTTGGGTGCAAGTGTTTGATTGTTTGTGCAGGTGTTGGTGATTTGTGCGTTCTTCTCCTACTGGATTGATACCTTGGTTCTTAACTGAGGGAAATACTTACCTCTACTGTGCTGCATCACCCTTTCCTCTTCAAGGGGAAAACCAGTGCAAGCTCAAGAAGTAGCACTGGCCCAATAATAAGGTGACGCAGCACCTATAATAGCCGCTGGACGAAATTTATGAAGTGGCATCTTGTATATTTCGTCCAAGGCTTCATGCACTCATTATGGTGGCTTCAAAGTCCCGAAATCATCACGTGTAACTCCGTTCTTGTTCCCCTTGCGCATGCCATCATCTCCATGCTTGATCTTGCTCCAATGTTCATCCTTCTTGTCCAAGCTAGGCCCTTCATTTGTAAGCAAGACAAATGTATCCAATTTAGGCAGCATCATATTCTCATGAACATTAGAATCATTACCAAGAAACGAAAGTACATGATAATTTAATTGGCGTGCGCGAGCTCTAGTAATTGGTCCAGTATGTATAGCAGCAGGGGCTGTGGGTGTAACAATGGTATTGATGTCCTCATCACAACGAGGCCAAACCACCCCATGTGGGGTCAGTCAACCTACCTCAAACGGGGAGGAGGGAATTTTTAGTTCTTTTTAACATTATTTTGCTCTGTAAATATTAATGAAAAAATAAACAAGAAATCAATTTTGCTTTATTTGATGACTCTGGTTGGATGACCTCTATCGGGCCAGTTGTCCGTGGACAAGCCTGAACATTTCCAGGAATATTTGGAGCCGTCCATCTGATGGTCCGGGTCAAAGTTAACCTAAGGCCAACTCCAACGCGCTGCCCCATTTCATCCGCTCACATCCATTTGGGTCAAAGCGGATAGAAAACACGGCTGCCCTACCGCCGCCGCCCACTTTCGGCCTCTGTGCCACCATCCCTGTGACGCCCCTGTCTTAATCGTGCACTAACCATACACGCAAATGCACACGATCAAGCCTAAGGACTCACTTGAAGATATCACAACACAACTCTAAAACATAAATAAAGTCATACAAGCTTTATATTACAAGCCAGGGGCATCAAGGGCTCAAATACATAAGCTTGCATACAAGCGTCAGCGGAAGCATCAGATATCTGAGTACAGATATGAAACAGAAACAGATAGGCCTTAAAAAGGCGGGGCAAAAGAAAACACTACGATCGAAAAGGCGCAGGGCTCCTGACTGGGACCCTCCGATCCTACTCATGGTCGTCGGCAAGCTCGTAGTAGTAACCACCCTCGGGGTGGTAGTAGTACTCATCGGCGGGGGCAGCTGACTCCTGGGCTCCGCCATCTGGTCGCATCAAAAGGATATAGGGAAAAAGAGGAAGCAAAGCAACTGTGAGTACTCATCCGAAGTACTCAGCAAGCAAGGATCTACACTACATATGCAACATTATCAAAGAAAGGTTGTATATGTGGACTGGACTGCAGAAATGCCAGAATAGAGAGAAGGCCTAGTCCTATCGAAGACTAGCATGTTTAGTGGTCTTGCAGCATTAGAAGAGAGTAGATTAGCATAATGTAAAGTAGTAATAGTAGTGTCATCAACCTCGGCCAGAGATCCTTCTTCGACTCCCTGCGAGAAAGCAATCAAAGAGCCCTAGTATCCATTTCTCATCACAAGTATCCAGTTCTAGTTGTATCGATCGGGATACAAATCCGAGCGTCCGTTACCGAGGATCGGCTATGCATAGATTAGTTCTTCCCTGCAGGGGTGCACCAACTTACCCACCACGCTCGATTAACTCCGGCCGGACACACTTTCCTGGGTCATGCCCGGCCTCGGCCAAACGATACACCGCAACCCGACCGAAAACTTAACAAAGAGGTCAGCACGCCGGACTAACCTATGCCCCCAGGGGTCTTGGGCCATCGCCCCGGACGCTCCTGCACGTTGCAAACGCGGACGGTGAGCAAACCTAGCAGCCTCCAGTACAACGAAGGATGCTTAACGCGGTCCAACCCAGCGCGCGCCGCTCAGTCGCTGACGTCTATTAAGCTTCGGCTGATGCATACGACGCAGAGTGCCCATAACTGTTCCCACGTGATGGTTAGTGCTATCGGGCCAGAGGCCCACTCGGATCAAATATCCAAATCGTTAGTGGATTGGGAGCGCGCGATAACGAGCAGAGACTCACGATCGATGTGACCCCGTCGCCTCATCTCGAGGACTTGCGACAAGGGCTAAGAATGCCCGGCCACGCCTCGTAATTATCTCGCGGGTACTCTCTCTGGTCACCCTACTACACATCAATCGCATCACATGCTCGCGCGGGTACCCCTCAGGGCCGACCCGACTTTATCATGGTTCATGGTTAAAGTCATAGTAACTTTGTGTCCAAACACCAGGGAGAAACTGAGGAATCACCCTCGACGGATCCCACATGATGTAGTCGTCAAGGTGAACTTAGGAGGAATCACCCTCGAGGTTCACACTTGAGGTGTTGCACGACGGCGTCGTTATTGGGAGTGGTGAAGGAGGAATCACCCTCGATGACCACGTCCAAATAGCTACTCTACAGAGTTAACATCAGAAGTGCTAAACGAGGTATCACCCTCAGCACTCGATGGTAACGCTGCAGTGTCGTACAACTAAAGAGGGAGGGGGGGGTGATGTGCGGTGCTAGGGCCTGGTCGTCGAGTCTTCTGATAATCCAGCGGGGTAATCGGGACAAGTGGGGTCACTGGGGTCTCTATCCAGCCTATACTAAGCAGTTTAGGATAAGCAGGTAAGGTATCAGAAGCAGGTTACAATAAACAGGCTATGCATCAGAATAGGTAAAGCAGTAGCAGCAACAATTCTAATGCAGGCACAAGAAAGAAGAGAATAGGCGATATAGGCATGCTCAAGGGGGGGGCGGTGCTTGCCTGGTTGCTCGGCAGCAAAGGCAGGGTCGTCAACGATGTCGTCGGGCTCCTGAGCTGCGCCGGTCTCGGGAACTGCATTAGTACCGGGGTCTACCGAGAGAGAAGAGGGGGAGAAAACAGAGAAATACACAGCAAACATATGCAACACAGAGCATGCTATGCTAACGTGCAATGCAGGGTTACCTAAAGACATGTCTAAGTCATTTTAGTTATTTTAGGATTAAAGTTGGATTTATTAACCGGTATGTATGCACTATTTATCTACCGGAAATGGGTAAAAAGTTGCGGGTTCACCTCCGTAGAGGGCCCCGACACGGAAACAGATAGCACGGTCGGCTTCGTCTCGTCGTTCTGAGCAACTTTCATGTATAAAGTTTTTCCATCCGAGTTACGGATTATTTTCTACGATTTTCTAAAGTTTTATCAATTTTTTGGAATTAGTTAAATTATCAGAAATAACCAGAAAAGGAAATATGATGTCAGCAGGACGTCAAGATGACATCAGTAGTCAACTGCGGCTGACCAGAGTCAAACCTGACCAGTGGGACCCACTGGTCAGTGACTCAGGGCTAACCAGTGGATAATTAAAGTTAACCTAGGTTACTTAAGGGGGTGGACCCCACAAGTCAGTGTCTATTAGAGTTAACTAATCAGGTTTTAATTAAAAGTGTTTAATTAACTTAACTAAACAAAGGGGGCCCACTGGTCAGTGACTGGACCAGCCTAGTAAACACGTTGACCCGAGTCAACGGGGTCAACAGGGCTGCGGGGCCCATCGGCCAGTGACCCAGGAGGGTACATGTGGCGGCCAGGTCAGCGGGCGGTGCCGGAGTTGCTCTGGCGACCGTTTTCGCGGCGGTTTCTCGCCGGAGACGGGTGGGATTGCGCTACGGGCCTCCAAAATGAGTGTCGTAACTTGCGTTCGATCGGCCGTGACCTCACGCGTCTACCTATGATGTTGGAATGGGCGGAGGTGGCCGCTAAGCGCGCCGACGATGAGCCGCGGCGGCGGCGAGCTACTGATCGGGGTGGAGGCACGACTGTGGTTCGTCCTAAGACACGCAAAATGGCTAGGCCGGTGCAGCAGCTCGTCGGAAGCACACGGGTGCCACTGGCTCGAGCCGTAGAGGCTCGGGAGCACGCTAATGGCAGCGGCGGCGACGGTCAGAGCACGGCACGGCGACGAGCTAGATAGGCGGGATCAGAGCGGCTCGGGAGAGAGACGGAGGGAGATGGTGGCTCACCGGGCGGCTACGAAAAGCCTGCGACAAATTAGTAGCCCCAGTGCGTCGCCTGAGATGGAGGGGATCGCCGGCGGTTGGAGATGCGGTCGGGGCCGATCGGCGGCAGCAGGGCTCTTCGGCTCCACCTAAGGGCACCAGGAGAAGAGTCAGACCTCGGCGAGGCTGGCGGACACAACCTGGCGAGGCGCGGGGAGCCCTGTGGCTACGCGGACGACGGCGAACGGCGGCGACCGCGCTCGGCCTCGACGGATCTGGAGGAAGAGAGGGGAGGAGCGAGCGAGGGAGAGTGAACAGGGAGGCCTGGGTGAATGGACGGGGGCTTCGACCTTATCCTCCCCGCGTCAGTGGGGCAGCAGTGGCGTCGCGCTGTCGGCGTCTCGCCGGCGCGCGCACGGCGACCACGGGTGTGCTGACACACTGTGAGAGAGAGAGAGGGAGATGGGCCGACTCAGGCACTGTGCACTTGGGCCAGTGCACAGTGGCCTTTTCCTTTTTCTTTTTAGTTTTCAGCCCTTTTCTTTTTACAACAGAGTTTAGCAGTTTATTTGAGCTACCAAATGATTTTGCAAAAATGTGAAACTTGCTCACATAAATACATTGCAATATCCAGCACTGCCACAAAAAGTTGGAGTAATTTTGGAATTCATTTGGGAATTTTCTAAAGATGGAAATGGCATTTTTAGTGCTGACTTGGCACTATTTTAAATGCTTAGGCTTATTTTGATTTGACGATGATTTTGTGTTCCTTAACAGCAAATGGTTTTGAAATATTTGCTATAAAGTGAACATTTTTCCCACAAGTTTTGAACAACTTCAGTTTTCACTTTGAATTTGAATTGATTTTCAGAGAAGAATTTGAATTGAATCTTTAACCATTGTGACTAAGCACTGCAAATGAAGATGACTTGGCATTATTAGCAGAATGTCACAGTGGTTATTACACAGGGTTGTTACAATTCTCCTCCTCTAAAAGAAATTCTCGTCCCGAGAATTCAGGAGGTAGAAGGAAAGAGGTCGGGGTATTCCTCCTGAAGTTGATCCTCGCGTTCCCAAGTGGCTTCATCTTTAGTATGATTCGACCACTGCACTTTCAGGAACTTGGTCATCTTCTGACGGGTTCGACGTTCAGCTTCATCGAGGATGCAGATCGGATGCTCCTTATAAGAAAGATCATCTTGCAATTCGAGCAACTCGTGATCCACTGCTCGGTGTGGAGATTCCTTGAAGCAACGACGAATTTGCGACACATGGAAGACGTCATGAATATGAGAGAATTGCAGTGGCAACTCCAATTTATATGCCACCTGACCACGTCTAGCAACAACGTGGAATGGACCAATGTAGCGTGGAGCTAACTTGCCCTTGATTCCGAAACGGTGAGTGCCCTTCATAGGAGTGACACGAAGATAAGCTTGTTCACCAGGTTGATAAGTCAAACCCCATCGTTTGCGATCATAGTTGCTCTTTTGGCGGTCCTGAGCCGCCTTCAAATTTTCTCGAACGATATGGACTTGTTCTTCGACGTGTTGGATAATGTCTGGACCCACAAGTGGTCGTTCCCCAGTTTCTGACCAATTCAGAGGGGTTCGACACTTACGTCCATAGAGTACTTCGAAGGGGGCCATTTTCAAGCTGGCTTGATAGATGTTGTTATAAGAGAACTCGGCATAAGGAAGAGATTATTCCCACTTCTTACCGAAAGATATAACACAGGCTCGAAGCATGTCTTCAAGCACTTGATTTACTTGCTCGACTTGGCCTTGGGACTGGGGGTGATAAGATGAACTCCAGGTAATATGAGTTCCCATAGCTTCTTGGAAATTTTCCCAGAACTTTGAGGTGAAAAGACCACCACGGTCCGAACTAATCTCCTTCGGAATACCGTGTAGTGATATAATTCTGGAGATATACAACTCTGCTAACTGACTAGCAGTGATAGTCTCCTTGACAGGCAGAAAGTGTGCAACCTTAGAGAGTTGGTCGACGACGACAAGAATAGCATTGTGACCCTTCTGTGACTTGGGAAGGCCAGTAA
Organism: Thinopyrum elongatum; assembly: GCA_011799875.1. Classification (NCBI taxonomy): domain Eukaryota; kingdom Viridiplantae; phylum Streptophyta; class Magnoliopsida; order Poales; family Poaceae; genus Thinopyrum; species Thinopyrum elongatum. Next base: position 212,150,729 of record CM022301.1, on the reverse strand, counting down.
TGAAATTCATTTGCACTTTATCCCATTTCGACAAAGGAAATAGGAAGTGGTTGTAGAATTCCAGCAGGCTTCTGATGTTCTGCTTTCACGCGACGGCAAACGTCACATTCAGCAACATAGCGAGCAATATCCTGCTTCATTCTAGACCACCAGTACCTTTGTCGGAGATCACGATACATCTTGGTACTACCCGGATGAATAGACAACGGTGTATCATGTGCCTCCTTCATGACCTTGTCAGTCATAAGCTCGAAGCGAGGTACCACAATGCGGTTTCTGAAATACAAGGTTCCATCTTCAGATAGCGAGAAATCCCAGTATTTTTCCAGGTGAAGATCTTTCTTCATCAGATCAACTTCAGCATCTTTAGCTTGCGCGTTCTTAACAGCTTTGTCAAGATCTGGCTGTACCACAAGGTTATTAAGAGAACCCTGTGGAACAATACGCAGATTCAGCTTGCGCAATTCTTCATAAAGACGAGGTTGAGCTCGCCTAACCATGAGGTTGTTGCAATAGGACTTGCGGCTTAAGGTATCAGCCATCACATTAGCCTTGCCAGGGGTATATGAAATACCACAATCATAGTCCATAATTGTTTCCAACCATCGCTGTTGACAGAGATTAAGATCCGGCTGAGTAAACAAATACTTCAAGCTTTGATGATTGGTATATACCTCACACCGGTTACCCAGAAGGTAATGTCGCCACAGCTTCAATGCATAGATCACTACAGCAAGTTCAAGATCATGCACTGGATAATTTTCTTCATGAGGACGCAGTTGACGCGAAGCGTACGCAATTACTCTTCGTTCTTGCATTAGGACACAACCTAATCCTTGACGAGAGGTGTCGCAATATATCACAAAGTCTTTGCGAGAATCCGGAGGAGCAAGCACTGGAGCAGAATTTAGCTTGTCCTTGAGAGTCTGGAAACTTTCCTGACATTTGTCTATCCACTCAAACTTAACGCCTTTGTGAAGCAGGTTAGTCAGAGGCTTAGCAATCTTGGAAAAGTTCTCGACAAATCGACGGCAATAGCTTGCGAGGCCGAGAAAACTTCTCACTTGCTTGATGTTCTTCGGAGGAGTCCAGTCAAGAATAGCTTGAACTCGTTCCGGGTTAACAGCAATGCGTGGGCAGGTAGTCAAAGAGATTGACGATGATAACACAGATCGACGAGAGGCAAGGATGGCATTGCTCACCATGAATTCAATTAACATCTCGGAAGAGCTCAAAATGTTGACGCTGAACACGACACATTTGGCCGGGAGACCCCAAAAGTGTCAAATGACGGTGTGCGAAGTATATGATAACTTGGAAATAGAAGGTTAAACAAACCAATGGAAAGGAAAATGATTATCAGACTAATCAGATCAATGGTAAGGAATTAAGCACAGATATCCAGCTCTCCGGGTAGACGAGATTTACGAGATCCTAAGTGTCGGCGTTAGTAAATTCATTTAACCCGAATAGAAGAGAGATTAGAGTCCCAGAGTATAGACAAGGAATAAAAGATACTAATACCACCCAGTTAGCGACATGGGCCCGTAAGCCACACAGCCAAGTTAGTAAATTAGTTTTTTTATGTCTAGACTCAACTTCGACCAAGGAATTGGAAGGGGGTTCCTACAGGCAGTCGGCTCTGATACCAACCTGTGACGCCCCCGGCTTAATCGTGTACTAACCATACACGCAAATGCACACGATCAAGCCTAATGACTCACTTGAAGATATCACAACACAACTCTAAAACATAAATAAAGTCATACAAGCTTTATATTACAAGCCAGGGGCCTCGAGGGCTCGAATACATAAGCTCGCATACAAGCGTCAGCGGAAGCATCAGATATCTGAGTATAGATATGAAACAGAAACAGATAGGCCTTAAGAAGGCGGGGCAAAAGAAAACACTACGATCGAAAAGGCGCAGGGCTCCTGCCTGGGACCCTCCGATCCTACTCCTGGTCGTCGTCAAGCTCGTAGTAGTAACCACCCTCGGGGTGGTAGTAGTACTCGTCGGCGGGGGCAGCTGACTCCTGGGCTCCGCCATCTGGTAGCATCAAAAGGATATGGGGAAAAAGAGGAAGCAAAGCAACCGTGAGTACTCATCCGAAGTACTCAGCAAGCAAGGATCTACACTACATATGCAACATTATCAAAGAAAGGCTGTATATGTGGACTGGGCTGCAGAAATGCCAGAATAGAGAGAAGGCCTAGTCCTATCGAAGACTAGCATCTTTAGTGGTCTTGCAGCATTAGAAGAGAGTAGATTAGCATAATGTAAAGTAGTAATAGTAGTGTCATCAACCTCGGCCAGAGATCCTTCCTCGACTCCCTGCGAGCAAGCAATCCCAGAGCCCTAGTATCCATTTCTCATCACAAGTATCCAGTTCTAGTTGTATCGATCGGGATACAACTCCGAGCGTCTGTTACCGAGGATCGGCTATGCATAGATTAGTTCTTCCCTACAGGGGTGCACCAACTTACCCACCACGCTCGATTAACTCCGGCCGGACACACTTTCCTGGGTCATACCCGGCCTCGGCCAAACGATACGCCGCAACCCGACCGAAAACTTAACAGAGAGGTTAGCACGCCGGACTAACCTATGCCCCCAGGGGTCATGGGCCATCGCCCCGGACGCTCCTCCACGTTGCGAACGCGGCTGGTGAGCAGACCTAGCAGCCTCCAGTACAACAGAGGTTGCTTAACGTGGTCCAACCCAGCGCGTGCCGCTCAGTCGCTGACGTCTATTAAGCTTCGGCTGATGCATACGACGTAGAGTGCCCATAACTGTTCCCACGTGATGGTTAGTGCTATCGGGCCAGAGGCCCACTTGGATTAAATATCCAAATCGTTAGTGGATTGGGAGCGCGCGACAATGAGCAGAGACTCACGATCGATGTGACCCCGTCGCCCCGTCTCGAGGACTTGCGGCAAGGGCTAAGAATGCCCGGCCACGCCTCATAATTATCTCGCGGGTACTCTCTCTAGTCACCCGACTACACATCAATCGCATCACATGCTCGCGCGGGTACCCCTCAGGGCCGACCCGACTTTATCATGGTTCATGGTTAAAGTCATAGTAACTGTGTGTCCAAACACCGGGGGGAAACTGAGGAATCACCCTCGACGGATCCCACATGATGTAGTCGTCAAGGTGAACTTAGGAGGAATCACCCTCGAGGTTCACACTTGAGGTGTTGCATGACGGCGTCGTTATTGGGAGTGGTGAAGGAGGAATCACCCTCGATGACCACGTCCAAATAGCTACTCTACAGAGTTAACATCAGAAGTGCTAAACGAGGTATCACCCTCGGCACTCGATGGTAACGCTGCAGTGTCGTACAACTAAAGGGGGGTGATGTGCGGTGCTGGGGCCTGGTCATCGAGTCTTCCGATAATCCAGCAGGGCAATCGAGACAAGTGGGGTCACTGGGGTCTCTATCCAGCCTATACTAAGCAGTTTAGGATAAGCAGGTAAGGTATCAATAACAGGTTACAATAAACAGGCTATGCATCAGAATAGGTAAAGCAGTAGCAGCAGCAATTCTAATGCAAGCACAAGAAAGAAGAGAATAGGCGATATTAGCCAAAACGAGGTCTGGCATACCGCGGAAGGGAGGAAACAGGTCTTCTGTTCGACCGCGTACGGTCGAAACGGGGTCCTATTCATCGGGAATGGTCTGGCGTACCGTAAAACGGAGGAAACAGACTTGTGTTCGAGTGCCTACGGTCGAAACGAGGTCCTATTGATCGGGAGGGGTGTGGCGTACCGCAAAACGGAGGAAACGGACTTGTGTTGGAGTGCCTACGATCGAAACGGGGTCCTGTTCATCCACCGTCTACTGCCTCGCTCCAGCCTCCATGGGCTACTGTTCATCCACCGTCGACCTCCTCCATCCTCCACGGGGCTACTGTTCATCCAGCCTCCACCGGTTGCTATTCATAGAGCCTCCATGGGGTCCTATTCATCCACCCCCAACCGGCTGGGGTGCGGCGGCCTCCTCAGAGTCTTGTTCATCCAGCGGCAACGGCCTACTACCACGGGGTCCTGTTCATCCAACCCCCACCGGGAACTGTTCATCCACAGCCAACCAACCGGCTCGACTCACCACGTCTCGACTCGTTTTACGTACCGCGCGCATGGTAGCAACGGTCACTGCTCATCGAGAGGCAACCCAACACCGGCTGGCTAGCTACGTCTCGCACTGGGGCTCGATCGGCTTCAGTAAGCAGCAGCAGTGATCGATCGCTCGGTTAAGTTAGCAGCAGCAGCGAAGGAATCGCTCGGGTTCAGTCAGCAGCCAAGGGATCGATCGCTCGGGTTCAGTTAACAGCCAAGGGATCGATCGCTCAGGTTCAGTAATGTGCGATCGCTCAGGTTCAGTTAGACAACGCCTCGCACACACGCGCGTACACGAGAGAAACACGCAAACCTCTGTGCCTCGCTCGGCCCCGACGACCCGCCATAACCGGGAACTCCCCGATATTTTCCTCGCCCTCGCTTCTACCATGATTTTTTTCGTCATGGACGGCCCAAAGAATGTTATGCAGCTGTGTCTCCGGCCCGCCTAGGACGAAAAGCCCATTTTCTGTCATGATTTTTTGTCATAGAAGTAGGAGCCCACCACATCTATGATGATACGTGCTTTTGTCACAATTATCGTCATAGAAGTGTCATAAGCATGACAGAAAAAAATTCGTTCAGCCCAAAATGTCATAAATGTGTCTTTTTTTTGTAGTGCAAGTCTTTAATGTGCTCAAAACCAATGACATTCAATTCAAGTTTAGTAACAAGCATGCATTTGCGGAAAGCGCATCTGCCACAACATTTTCTTTGCCTTTAATATACTTGATGACATAAGGAAAAGACTCAATGAATTCACTCCACTTAGCATGTCTCTTGTTCAACTTAGTTTGACCCTTAAGGTACTTAAGCGTTTCATGGTCCGTATGAAGAATGAACTCATGAGGGCGAAGATAATGTTCCCAAACATGCAAGACTCTCACTAAAGCATATAGCTCTTTGTCATAGATGGGGTAGTTAAGTTGCGCTCCGGAAAGTTTTTCACTAAAGTAAGCTATGGGGCGCTTCTCTTGCATCAACACACCTTCTATGCCGCAACCTCTAGCAGCGCAATGTATCTCAAATGGTTTATCAAAGTTGGGTAATGCAAGCAAAGGGGCATGCATAAGCAAATTCTTAAGCTCATTGAATGCAGTATCTTGAGATGGTCCCCATACAAAAGGTGCATTTTTCTTACTCAAGTCATGTAAAGGTAAAGTGATGGTGCTAAAATCCTTCATGAATCTACGATAGAAGCCGGCTAAACCAAGAAAACATCGCACTTGTTGCAAGTTGGTTGGTTGTGGCCAAGTTTTAATAGCATTGATCTTAGATTCGTCTACATGAACACCCTTAGAAGACACAACGAAACCCAAGAAAACAAGCTTATCAACACCAAAAAGGCATTCGTCCATATTAGCATAAAGGCGCTCTTTTCTAAGAGTTTGCAAAACGGTTCTAAGATGGGCGACATGATCTTTGAGAGATTTGCTAAAAACAACTATGTCGTTGAAATAGACTACAACAAATACACCAATGTAGGGCCTAAGAACAAAATGCATGACTTGCATGAAAGTACCGGGTGCTTCGGATAAGCCCATTGGCATCACAAGCCATTCGTATAAGCCAAATTTGGTCTTAAATGCGGTTTTCCATTCATCACCCTCTTGGATGCGAATTTGGTAATAGCCACTCTTAAAGTCAATCTTAGTGAAAATGGTGGCTCCGCTAAGCTCATCTAACATATCATCAAGGCGTGGAATGGGGTAGCGATAACGAACGGTGATAGCATTGATAGGACGACAATTAGAACACATGCGATACGTACCATCTTTCTTGGGAACAAGGATTACCGGGACGGCACATGGGCTCAAGCTTTCTCGTACATGGCCATTGTCGATGAGTTGTTGTACTTGCCGTTGGATCTCCTTGGTTTCTTCGGGATTGACGCGGTCTGGTGCCTTCTTAGGAAGAGGTGCTCCGGGGATGAGGTCGATGCGGTGTTCGATGCCTCGAAGAGGAGGTAGACCCGGAGGTAGCTCATCGGGGAATACATCTTGGAATTCATGCAATAGAGAAGATAACACTAAAGATAGATTGTGAGAGTGGTTAGTTGTTGTTGCCTCGTCCTTGCATAAGAGGACATAGTGCATGATACTCGATGGGTTCTCACACACTTCTCTCATCTCACTTTTGGTAGCGAATAGCACTAAGTTTTTCTTGTCGCTCATCGTGGAGGCACTCATTTTGGGCTTGTGGCTCTCACTCCCTTTTGGGTGGCTCACTCTCTCACTATTCTCTCCATGATGGGCGGTAGCTTGCTTGTCGGCGATCACTTGACTTGGTGACATAGGTCGTAGCACGTACTCCTTTCCTTTCATCTTGAAGCTATAGTGATTGGTTCGTCCATTGTGGATGATGCCACGGTCGAATTGCCATGGTCGTCCAAGAAGGAGATGGCAAATGGACATGGGAACCACATCGCATTCCAAAGTGTCTTCATATGCTCCGATCTTGAAGGAAACTTGAACCATGTGCTCCACTTGAATAGTGCCGGAGTCGCTAAGCCATTGGACCTTGTAGGGGCGAGGGTGCTTCATCTTGACCAATTGGAGCTTGGAGCATAGCTCTTCACTCGCCAAGTTATGGCAACTTCCTCCATCGATGATGACCTTCACAGACCTTCCATTGATGCCCGCCTTGGTGTGGAAGATATGGCATCTTTGGTCCTGGTTGCTCGGCGGCAAAGGTAGGGTCGTCAACGGTGTCGTCGGGCTCCTGAGCTGCGTCGGTCTCGGGAACTGCATCGGTATCGGGGTCTACCGAGAGAGAAGAGGGGGAGGAAACAGATAAATACACAACAAACATATGCAACACAGAGCATGCTATGCTAACGTGCAGTGCATGGTTGCCTAAAGACATGTCTACATCATTTTAGTTATTTTAGGATTAAAGTTGGATTTATTAACCGGTATGTACGCACTATTCATCTACCGGAAACAGGCAAAAAGTTGCGGGTTCACCTCCGTAGAGGGTCTCGACACGGAAACAGATAGCACGGTCGGCTTCGTCTCGTCGTTCTGAGCAACTTTCATGTATAAAGTTTTTCCATCCGAGTTACAGATTATTTTCTACGATTTTCTAAAGTTTTATCAATTTTCTGGAATTAGTTAAATTATCAGAAATAACCAGAAAAGGAAATATGACGTCAGCAGGACGTCAAGATGACGCCAGCAGTCAACTGCGGCTGACCAGAGTCAAACCTGACCAGTGGGACCCATTGGTCAGTGACTCAGGGCTAACCAGTGGATAATTAAAGTTAACCTAGGTTACTTAAGGGGGTGGACCCCACAAGTCAGTGTCTATTAGAGTTAACTAATCAGGTTTTAATTAAAAGTGTTTAATTAACTTAACTAAACGAAGGAGGCCCACTGGTCAGTGACTGGACCAGCCTAGTCAACACGTTGACCCGAGTCAAAGGGGTCAACAGGGCTGCGGGGCCCATCGGCCAGTGACCCAGGCGGGTCCACGTGGCGGCCAGGTCAGCGGGTGGCGCCGGAGTTGCTCCGGAGACTGTTTTCGCGGCGGTTTCTCGCCGGAGACGGGCGGGATTGCGCTACGGGCCTCCAAAACGAGTGCCGTAACTTGCGTTCGATCAGCCGTGACCTCGCGCATCTACCTATGATGTTGGAACGGGCGGAGGTGGCCGCTAAGCGCGCCGGCGATGAGCCGCGGCGGTGGTGAGCTACGGATCAGGGCGGAGGCACGACTGTGGTTCGTCCTAAGACACGCAAAATGGCTAGGCCGGCGCAGCAGCTCGCCAGAAAGCACACGGGTGCCACTGGCTCGAGCCGTAGAGGCTCGGGAGCACGCTAATGGCAGCGGCGGCGACGGTCAGAGCACGGCACGGCGGCGAGCTAGATAGGAGGGAGCAGAGCGGGTCAGGAGAGAGACGGAGGGAGATGGTGGCTCACCGGGCGGCTACGAAAAGCCTGCGACAAATTAGTAGCCCCAGTGCGTCGCCTGAGACGGAGGGGATCGCCGGCGGTCGGAGATGCGGTCGGGGCCGATCGGCGGCAGCAGGGCTCTCCGGCTCCACCTAAGGGCACCAGGAGAAGAGTCAGACCTCGGCGAGGCTGGCGGACACGACCTGGCGAGGCGCGGGGAGCCCTTTGGCTACGCGGACGGCAGCGAACGGCGGTGACCGCGCTCGGCCTCGACGGATCTGGAGGGAGAGAGGGGAGGAGCGAGCGAGGGAGAGAGGGGGAGAGTGAACGGGGAGGCCAGGGGGAATGGACGGGGGCTTCGGCCTTATCCTCCCCGCGTCGGTGGTGTCGCGCTGTCGGCGTCTCGCTGGCACGCGCGCGGTGATCACGGGCGTGCCGACACGCAGTGAGAGAGAGAGGGAGATGGGCCGACTCAGGCACTGTGCACTTGGGCCAGTGCACAGTGGCCTTTTCCTTTTTCTTTTTAGTTTTCGGCCCTTTTCTTTTTACAGCAGGGTTTAGCAGTTTATTTGAGCTACCAAATGATTTTGCAAAAATGTGAAACTTGCTCACATAAATACATTGCAATATTCAGCACTGCCACAAAAAGTTTGAGCAATTTTGGAATTCATTTGGGAATTTTCTAAAGATGGAAATGGCATTTTTAGTGTTGACTTGGCACTGTTTTAAATGCTTAGGCTTATTTTGAATTGATGATGATGTTGTGTTCTTTAACAGCAAATGGTTTTGAAATATTTGCTATAAAGTGAACATTTTTCCCACAAGTTTTGAACAACTTCAGTTTTCACTTTGAATTTGAATTGATTTTCAGAGAAGGATTTGAATTGAATCTTTAACCATTGTGACTAAGCACTGCAAATGAAGATGACTTGGCATTATTAGTAGAATGTCACACTGGTTATTACACAGGGGTGTTACAATCCCACCACCCACCGTCACATCCATCGGCGACCCCACATTTTGCCGCATTCATCATCGCCCACTTTTTCGTCGTTGTGGCCGTCGCATCCATGGTCTGCCTACTCGTGGACATCACCGGCAACTCACCGCTGCACACCAAGGTCACCGCCGGAGAACGCGGGGGTTCGACAGCCCTGCTGCCTCCGTCTTCGTGGATGTGCCAAAGAGGGCTCCATTCACCGGCCATGCCTTGCTGCCCCACCCTCGTCGCCGCCCGCAAGGTGTTCGACGGTTTGCCCGACTCGGTCGAGGTACGATTTCATCATGGTGGACAGCTTGGATGAGTTCTTTTACAACACCTTCATGTGTTCATCGTCCGAAGAATTGTCCGACGACGATGATGATGCTATGATAGCTACTTTGGTCGTCAATGAGCACATTCTAGGCAGCGACCAAGGTTTAGGGGATTGATCCCGGGCCATGCTTCGGGCTTGAATCGTAACAGAGAGAGAGAGAGAGAGAGAGAGAGAGAGAGAGAGAGAGAGAGAGAGAGAGAGAGGTCGTTGCCTACTCTACAAAGATCATTTCAAGTACAATGACCCACTATCCCTCCTAAGCTTTTCCGGCGACACTTCCGGATAGCGAGACATGTGTTCAACCGTATTCGGGAGAGAGTGGTGACGTATGATGATTACTTCAAATGCAAGTATGATACCCTTGGAAAGGTTGGCTTCTTCTCTTATCAGAAATGTATTGTAGTTGTTCGTATGCTTGCATACGAAATTCCTAGTGATCTTGTGGATGAGTATGTCCGCATGAGTGAGTCCACATGCCTTGCGTCATTGTATTAGTTTTGAAAAGTTGTGGTTGTAGTGTTGGACCCGGAGTACTTGAGAAAACAAAATACTGCGGATATAACCCGGTTGTTAGCGATCAATGAATCGAGAGGCTTTCCGGGGATACTTGGAAACATAAATTGTATGCACCAGAAGTGAAAGAATTATCCATTTAATTGACAGAGGCAATACAAAGGGACATGCTAAAATTGAATTGCGTGACTTATTTGCTTGGCATTCGTCACTGCACGGAGAAGGGAAATGTATATATCCGTCCATGGAAGCATGGGAGGCACGGAAACACCGCAACAAACCAATAGATATTTTTATGAATGGATAATTGTATGCATTGAAAATAAAAAAACTATCCATTTACTTGGCACTGGATTTGGTTGAGCATGTGTGAACTCACATAGGCATCAACCAATAGATGTATCTGCTCATCTTTTTAAAATGTATTTGGTATAGTTTAAAATTCATTTAGTTATGGACTATGAGATTTTTATTTATTGTGATGTAAAATTTTATGACTTATTTTTGTAATCACGTGCAATGTTTATTTTAGTTTGTTTCTTTGATCAATATGCATAGAATGTTCAAATTCAGAAATTTGGCAAAAAGAAACACACAAGACAGGTCAGATTGGGCACATGATCCACAAAATACGAACGACCGATCCAAACAGACAAAAATCAAACCAAATGTGCATTCCGGAGCTGGTCTAACCTTCCAGAAGCACGAAAAAAAAGTTGACGACAGAGTTTTGAATGAGCGTATATATCCGTCCATGGAAGCATGTGAGGCACGGAAACCAAGGTCCAAGGCAGAAACGAAAGAAATTTCTTTTCTTTTTTTTTGAGGGGAAAACGAAAGAAATTTCGCACCGATACTCATCGTGTTACCCACACGCGACCACCCCCGCAGCCTCTACGTGGCCCCACCGGATCATCCACCGTAAAGTGGCAAACTTGACCACTTCCGCAGCCTCTACGTGGCCCCACCGGGTCATCCACCGCAAAGTGGCAAACGTGACGAGAGATACCGGGCCGAGAGCGGCTCCACCCCCTCCGCGGTCAACAGCGTCTGTTCAACTCGGCAACTTCCCACTTCCTGCAGTCGCGAGTCGTCTTCTCTTCTCCCGCAACACCTTCTTCCTCGTCCCCCTCTCGCCCGCCTTCGCTGATATTGTCCTCCCAAACCCCCCGCTCGTGTTCCCCAAGTAGCGCCAGCGCCGAGAGAACCGCAAGGACCGCCACGCCGCGGATCGTCCACGCGCGCACGACTCCGACTCCGCGCCTGCATTTCTGATCCGGCTGGTCGGCCGCCGGCGAGATGTTGGGGGGCGTCCTGTCCAAGACCCTGCTGTGAGTCCCCGTTCATTGCGTAGAGCGGCCATTCGACGCTGCACTGGGTTGGGCGAACGGGCTCGCGGCGGTTTCTCTTTCTTCTGTCTCCTGATTCTTCTCCGACGCCGACGCAGGCTGCTGTTCGGGTACGCGATGCCGGCGTTCGAGTGCTTCAAGACGGTGGAGGCGCGCCCCAACGACGCGCACATGCTCCGCTTCTGGTGCCAGTACTGGTGAGCCGTTCCTTCTTCTTCCTCCATTCCCTTCGAGTTAACTTTGACCCGGTGCCTGCACGGCCGCCCCCAATTGATGCGGATTGCTTTCGTTTCCTTTCGATGTGGAGTCGGATGCACTGCTTGGATTCCATACTATCCTGTGCTACCATCATGCCACCTTTAGTCCCCCCCCCCCCCCCCCCCCCCCCCCCCCCCCCCCCCCCCACACCCCCGCGAACATTAGTGCAATCATGAATTATATTTCTTAGTTGTGTATCTAGACGAAAGTTTATGTTAATGATAGTGCCAACTTCAATAACTGGCTCACTTTTTGCCTTTCCATTGGGTTACATGCGTTCTTTTGTTTCCACGTGTTATATGTTGGGTGTTAGGTGGATGATGGCACCACGATCCTGCCTTGTGCTTGCAATAGACTTTTAACCCTCTTAAGCTCTAGCATACGATTCGCAGTTCTATGCTTATTTCTTTTGTCTCAACAAAATGGTTGTAAGTTCTTCTACAGTTTCAGATTGGTATCATAGGCGCCAAGCTGCATATGGTTAGTAATTGTATGCAGGGTGTTTGATCTGAAATCAGTGCTCCAGACAAGAGGGCCCAGAGATTTTTCATTTTATGATTTTCTTCTTTGTATATAGTTGTTACTAAGGCCTGAAATCAAACAGGGCTTAGTTTGCACCTATGCTTACAAGGGAACTTGTTCATGGACCATCTAAATCCATCTGTCTTTGCAAATAAATAAGTGTTGGCAGGCAGGAAAAAATACATTTTGCTGTGACCTGGTAACAGCCTTCATGTGTGACTTAACAATTGGTAATTACTATTCGAGATGATCTCACTTTACCATTTTAACTGTTCAAAATTTCCCAATTATTTTTCCACCGTCCAAATGCCATGCTTGTCGGAGCGGTATCCGCCGAGCAGCCATCACGCCCGGCTGTGCCCCTTCTCCTCCTTAGTCATCTTCTTGCCCATCACGGAGAAGGATGGAGGTGTGGTGTGCGTCAGTGTTGGGAGAGGGGGAGGAGTGAGTGCGGATAGGATTTGCGGAGGAGGCCGGCTGGCTTTAAAGCCTGAGTAGGCTTCTTGGGCGATGGGCCGCCATGAATGCAGGTAGGCGGGAGGCCGGTGAATTATGTGTGAATGCGCGGAGGGTTCTAGAGCAGCCGTAGAGGGGTTTTGGGGTGGGACCGGTGTGTTGGAGTCTGATGTGGCGGACGTCCAAACTCCCCTAGAGCTCCCCTTGATTTGCGGCCGGTCTGTGGGATTTCGGACGTCTGGACTGGTCCGGCCTGTTTTGGTGATCCACGTTGGATGGCTAGAAGTGTCCGGACGACCTGGTCCGGACATTTGCGGGAATTTTGGTGATCCGCGTTGGAGGCCCTTATTGTCTATTCAAGTAAATAAATATCATACAGGTCCATGTCCCTTATTCATCCCATTCCTTTTGGAAGATTTACAAGCATTTCACTTAATTACCTTTGGCTCCATGGAGCCTTGTATCGCCTTTTCCTTTTTCTTTTTGTTCATGTTTGTGCTGTTGCCCCAGCAGAACTTTTATTTTATTCCCTGCACTCAGACATGATGTATGGACGTGATGGCTTACTTTATATATAAAGCGGGGCGAAGGCCTGTTTCGATCGTTTCACTTAAATTACCCCAAATTGTAGTTTTGTTTGTAAGTTGGTCACTTGAATTCGGGCCAAGGACTCTAGATGCATAAACATTTTTATTGTACTTATTCTGTACCGCTTGCTTTTAATGAGGATGCTAAAAAAAATGAGGATGCTCTATCCCTTATGCACAATTATGAAACGGATTTTAGCGAGCCTATCCGTTTCGGTTCTTGACAGACCCAGTAGGCATTAATTTAGTGTATATCAAGACAATATTGCCTCCTCACCTAGGAACTTCTGAAAGAATAACTGAAGCTTTTTGAGACCATACCCGTTGTTTCTGATTTCTATATCCCAGAATTGAATTGCCTTTGATACTCATAGCAGTGTAGCAATTAGACATTGCAACGCATCTGACGCTTTAACTAACTAGGTTGTCGAATACAAGCTATTGGACATTTGCACTTATTTTTGAGGGAAATTGGACATTTGCGCTTGGTACTAGTCAATGTACATTTAGGAGTTCCCTAAACCAATTCGGATTGTATCTGGTAAGTTACAAATTTTAACATTTTAATATGTACCATCGGTTATTTCAAGCTGTCTTTGTTGTTGGAGGTTAGGCCCAGCTAAGATTAATAACTAGTACTCCATCCGTTCACAAATATAAGTGTTCTAACTTTTTTGTGAATCAGATGTATATAGACACATTTTAGTGTGTCTGTTCACTCATTTCAGTCCGTATGCAGTCCATATTAAAATATCCAAAACATATTATATTTGTTAACAGAGGGAGTATATGAGATTGTACAGATTTCCTATACTATACCTATTTCTATTTGTTACACTATTTCGGTTATGTAAGCCCATTTAGCTCAGAGGTTAGTGCATATCACAAGTTACTCAGCTTGAGTTTTTCAGTCAATCAATAGATTGTGCAGTTTCTTAGTCTTTTGTCCATGTCTACATGTGCGTTCAGGAAATATTCCAAATATCTATGGCAATACATAGCGCACCTCACACGCTAGCTGATTGATTTTCCACGAGGAATGCTTCCGCATATGTTATTTTTCTTTTCTGTTCCAAGACTTGAACTGTTGAACATGACTGGACTAAGGATGGCAATGGGTAGGGTATGGGGCGGGTAGAGCAATACCATACCCATACCCGTGTAGCCAACGGGTACAAAATTCTACCCATACCCCTACCCACGGGTATGAAACTTTACCCGTACCCATACCCATTTGGTACCCAACGGGTAGATCAAACAGTACACACGTTATTCGCAAATTTACATTCCTCTATAGCACATTTGACAAAAAAACATTGATCTCAACTCAACAACAAATGGATGAGTACATGACAATTATCTAAATTCAAATTGACAATTGGTGACAACTTTTAACATAGGTTCACAAGCCCATGACACAACTTTAACATAGGTACACTTGTGAATCATGGGTAAAGTTCACATGTCAGTATAAACGGGTAGGGTATGGGTATATCCATGGGTAAAAGTCTATACCCGTGCCCTACCCATGACTTAACGGGCAGGGTATGGGTACTACCCGTGGGTATAAAATTGTGTCCATACCCTGCCCATGAGGGTACGGTATCCGCGGGTACCCGTACCCATGGGTAAAATTGCCATCCTTAGACTGGACTGGGTCAATGACCAACTAAACTATGGAAGGTTCTAAGACTACTATATTTACTTTGATCAGCTAATTGACTGATAAGAAGACTAATTCAAAGTATAATATACACTTCCTAAATTGCAGTAATGTTTCTTTATTATTACCTAACATGACTTTGGCCCTAGCATGAAGCTATTCAAAGAAACAGATCAAGAAACTTCCCATTGAGATGCTTGGACTAACTGTAGTCATATAATTTTTCCCTTACCTCTATTTTTCATTTGAAAATGATAGTTTTGGCAGTAGGTATCAATAGTAACTGTAATAGTGGTCTTATTTAGTTTAATCGATTGCTCCGCTGTTCTGTTTTTTTTCAACAAATGGTTGATTTTATTGACTCAAAATGAAGCATCAAGTGGATACAAACACGATGAGCACACACCCAGCCTCTGCATAGCTAAGATGCACACAGCCAACAAAAACACACACAACTAAACACGCCGGCAAATAGCAAAGTCATGCAAGACCAAAGCTATGCCCAAGCGAGGAAAAGAAAAAAGCCCGAAGCGATCAAACCAGCAATCGACACAACAACGACCTTATCCGCACCAACGCATGTCCAATAAGGGCATCTCCAACGCGGATTACCAAAATGCCCGCAAATCAATGCTTAAAAGGGCCCGCAGATCAATGATTAGTAATTGTATGCAGGGTGTTTGATCAGAAATCAATTGTAAAGACTAGAGATCCGGAGATTAAATTTTTTAAGATTTTCTTCTTTGTATGTAGTTGTTACTAAGGCCGAAATCAAACAGGGATTACTTTGTACCTATGGTTAAGAGGGAACATGTTTTTAGGAGGAGTTGGTGCAGATAGGATTTGCGGAGGAGGCCAGACGGCTTTAAAGCCTGAGTAGGCTTCTCGGGCGGCGGGCCGCCGTGAATGCGGGTAGGCGGGAGGCCGGTGAAGCCTGTGTGAATGTGCGGAGGGTTCTAGAGCAGCCGTAGAAGGTTTTTGGTGTGGGACCGGGGTGTTGGAGTCCGATGTGGCGGACGTCTGGATCTCCCAAACTTCCCCTCAATTTGCGGCCGGTCTGTGGGATTTCGGACATCTGGACCGGTCCGGCCCATTTTGGTGATCCACATTGGATGGCTATAACTGTCCGGACGACCTGGTCCGGACATTTGCGGGCATTTTGGTGATCCGCGTGGGATATGCCCTTATTATCTATTGAATGCGTTTGTTGCGCTTCACTATTTGTTTACATTATGGAGCTTTGTTAAAATCTTCACGTGCAAATGTTAGTTGAGGTAAGTAGTGAATAGTGCTACAAAGCTACAGCCTGGATCCGTATGTGGTCGTTACTCACTCATGCGGACTACAGGGAGCTTATGGTTATTGGGTGTAACCGCTGGGAGACGGTAGCACGGGCTATCTTCAGCCGATTTGGATGGCGAGCTAATAATAGGCTAGGTGTGTAGGCATCGTAGCCTGTTATTTATCGCCAGACGTGGCGTTTTCTTGCCGGATGTGGCGCTTTACAGATTTATTTTTTTCTTTATTGCTCGGATTTTGAGCTTCCTTGGAACTTAAGACCTTGTTACGCCTTTTAATAATATGGCTGCATGCATCGACTGATGCAGAGGCCGGAGGTATTCCTCCTTTTCAAAAAAATAAAAAAATCAGGTCCCACCTTAAGAGGCCATATAAGCACTGTGGACGCCCTAATTGCTTCCATTTCTATCCCATGGCAATATGTGTATTCTTAAACTTGATATATATTCAAGTATTAAATCGGATATGGCTCGCTTGTAAACTGACCTATTTGTGAAATGTCTCCAGGATTATTGTGGCCATGGTGATAGCCTTTGAGAGCCTCATCTCTTGGTCAGTTCAGTTGCTCGTTTCTTCTATCTTTCTGCTTTAACTTTTCCTCTTACTTATGCATCTGTACCCATTCCAGGATGCCAATGTATGGAGAAATTAAGCTTGCTTTCTTTGTTTACCTATGGTACCCCAAAACAAAGGTACCCCCCCCCCCTCCCTCCCGGTGCACAGAAAGGGCACATAATCCATGAACAATAAAGTGGGTGTTAATTCCCGAGAACCTAAAAATGTAGGTTAAAGTTTCAATTACCATGGGACCGTCTAATGAGGGTTGCTTTGCTGACGATGGTCCATTCCTGGGTAGTTTTTGCCATTTTGTAATCATATCACCATTTTTTCCTAACCAGGAGATATAAGGAAGTAAAGGCCTGGTGATGTGGCTATATAAACATAGTAAGATACTTTCTTGTCATAAAAAATGGGTGATGTGGCTGTCTAAATGGCAACATGCACCTTGAATTGGATGTCTGTCAGCACACACCCTCGAACAACTGCCTCAGTGTTGCCTTGGCTTTCTCTATCTTAATGAAACAGAACAGTGTCTGCCT
This sequence comes from Thinopyrum elongatum, assembly GCA_011799875.1. Lineage (NCBI taxonomy): Eukaryota > Viridiplantae > Streptophyta > Magnoliopsida > Poales > Poaceae > Thinopyrum > Thinopyrum elongatum. The sequence continues at coordinate 212,133,650 of CM022301.1, read as the reverse complement.
TTTTGGTAAAACAAAAACAAAAACCTTAGGGTGTATATAAGCCTGGCTTTGCAAGTTTTGGGGCTTAAACACTCTCTACTTTTGTTGTTCTGGGGGGGGGGGGGGGGTTCAGTGGCGTTTATTGTGATGTTCTTTAGCAGGGGGTGAAATGGAACTTACTCTGCTTTTAAATTCCTCAAGTGCATGTAAGTAACAACTAACATCTGTGTTAATACAATTATTTCTGCAGGGCAGTGATGTTGTATATGACACCTTTCTTCGGCCCATTGTGATGCAATATGAACCAAACATCGAGCAGAGGTTACTGCATCTGAGGGCAAAATCTGGGCAGTTACTTAGCTTCTATGTTAAGAACTTTGCTGACAAAGGGACGGCATTCTTCATGGACGTCTTGCGTTATGTGGTCTCTGACAAGGCTGAAGGATCAAATCTAGAGGTAATGGCATCCCCCCTGTCATTGTAACATGCACTGTATTAGAGTTTTCATCTACCAGGTGATTTGTTCTTGATAAATTTAATGCATGAGGTAGTCAAGGGCTGCATAGGTTTAAAGAATGCATATCCCTTTTTGAGGTGTGAATCTTTTTGTGGAGTAATTTGACCATGCACTTGCTGTCATAAAGATTGGTCTGTTGCCAGTTTAAGTTCATCTCCTGCGCATTGTACTATCGGGAGAACTCATGATCAATTTACTACAAATTTGAGAGAACTGATTGCTGCTATGCATATAGCGTAATTTAACATTGTTATATCTTGTACAGAGAAATCGTAAGATTGTCACAGTACAAGAAATATGTAGCTTCTTTAAATATCAAGTGTCACCATCAGTTCTTACCAAAAAAGGCGCCACTCGACTACATATAGTTTTCTCAGGAATATGTAGTTCTAAGTATCCTGGGATACACTAGCAAGCAAAGTACCACAGTTAAATAAGCATTTATTTACTACCAAAAACTATTTTGCCATCGGTAATTATTTTCATTTATCCTATTCTTGAAGTGCAAATTACTCAAAAGTGATATCTTCCTCTAAGGAAAACAGTTGAAACTCCAATGTAACTAGCCACTGGATGCTACAAGTTTGCAGTCTTACTATAATGTACCGCAGCAGATCTCCCATGAGCCATGAAACCACCTGCCTATCCATTCTGAAGAAACTCCAACCAGCATAATCTCAAAACAGAGTATTTTGAATAAGAGGGCAACAGCCCCAACCCTGCCAAACCACTATTTCCTTTGTTTCCCTCTCACTACCCCACTTTGACAATCAGACAGGAGCATTATCCAACCCATCCAAGCCAACGACTTGGTCCTTCTCCCCGATCTCAACCAAGGCCATAGGCCCCTTCCGTTGTCAGCACTCAGCGTCGGCCCACCGGATAGCGACCCCGCAACCTGCTGTATTGTGAACAGGGGAAAACCATTGCCCCGGGCAACGTGGGTATTGTCTGCACAAGAGCCAAAGACACAATGGAACCATTTATTGATTCGTCCCTTCCACAGACCAAATCTCCTGTCCGATTCCTGTCATGTTACTACTACACCTTGCCATCTTGAAATGTTTCTCTCTTCATTCTTGCATTGCTCCTATTTTCGTGACTGTTGATATAATAAGAGTGAATTCCATTTTTTACACGTTTGTGACAGCTTTTGTCCCATTTAGCAGAAATTCTTAATTTCTACTCAATTTAGCGAAACTTGTGCCACAAATTACCCCCCCCCCCCACCACCACCAGTCACACACCTTTTTTTTCTTCCAGTTTCTCTGTTGACCATGCGACGGTTTATTTTTTTCTTTCTATTTTTTGGCTGATTTTTTTCATCCTAAATAAGGCCATGATTGTGTGGTCCGGTTGATTCTGTGCAAAAATATCGAACCGGCCGCCCCACGCCCAGCCCTCTCTTTGTCCTCACTTCTCCCCATCGGGCTCATCCAGCTGTCGCCGCCGTTCTTCCCGCAGCTCGCGCTCGTGTATATGGAATGGCGGGCGGATCTAGGTGGTGATGGACTGGAGGAGAGAATTTAGAGTGGCATTGGGTTGGATTGCAGCTCGGGGAGGTCAGAGCAGCAGAGCAGTGGGGGAGACGCCGACGCCCTTTTAGCCGCGCGTGGCGCCCTGTACTATGGTGACACTGCCCAACTCCCTCATCTCCATGCCGTGGTCGGCGTGTGCCACTGCCATACGCTGGTGCCGTCGCTGCTCATGCTGCCCCTCATCTCTCCTGTGAGATCGGCACCCACACTCTTGTCTCTTCTGGGAGTTCCCCAGGTCCAATTTGGCCCGCATATGTCTCCTAACTTGCATCTGGCAGGACATGCTGCCATGGCCACCGAGCCTATTCCGACTAGTTCAATATATATTCCCGAACAATTGCTCGGGCATCCCTCCACCCCTATAACCCTTCCCGCATCTCTGCTTCAGGAGAAAACGTCGCCGGCAAGCTCCCCGACGTGGGGCGGCCGGTCTTCAATCGAGTCATTGGTTTGATCATCCAAAGACCAGAGCAAACCAGAAAAAAAAAACCAGGGGTGCTAACTAAACCATCTAGTTGGCATATACACAGTCAGCAGAGAAAATAAAAATAAAAAAAAATGAGGTAATCTGTGGCACGAGTTTCACCAGATTGAGTAGAACTAGAGAATTTCTGCTAAATGGGGTAAAATGTGTCACAAACGTGAAACTAGGGGTAAAAAAATGGAATTCACTCATAATTAAGTATGTATATTTGTTGTAATCTATTAAATATCCTGAACATCTCGGTTGTTAGCTATAGAAATCACGTGCACGAATCATATGATAAGATACAATGCACTGGAAACAATTTGGGCACAAGTGGTATTGACAGCAGTTTCATCTCTTTTCTGATTGTGCGTGTTCAGCAGAGGAACAAGAAGTCTAGCTGGAGTCCCTTCGCAACTAAACGTCAGCCGCCATCACCACCGCAGGAATCTCTCTTTGACAACCCTGATGCCGCAGTTGTCGCTGAAGTTCTGCGCGCGACCATCAACCCCAAGCCCCGGCGAGCTCATAATGACAAGGACTATTAGAGGAGAGGGATGGAATTTTACACCGGTTTAAGGAAATAATTGTGTACATAGAAATAGAATGATTCAAGCAAAGGTCAAATTGAAAGAAGAAATCTAGTACATAGAAAAACAATCCAGCAATTAAACCCAGTGTGAAGAGATATGAATGAAGCATGTTGTAGACTTGTGGTGATAGCAATTTATTGTCTCTTTTTTTCCCCATCAATTTACTTCAATTATTTTCCTCCACATGCTTGTGTTCTGATCATTCCATTATTGCATCAATCATGAGTTCATGACGACTAATCAGCTTTGTTAGTAGTATGACATTCATCATTTCTCTTGTTGCTATCATTCCTCTTTGTGTCTAATCCTACCAAATTATTCACACAAATTACAACCCAAACATAAGCCGGAAAACTCTACAAAAGAATCTAATCGCACAAAAGAAAAGAAGAAAAGAGAAATCGAAGAGAATTCACGGAGGTGCAACAAGAACTGCATGGAGGTGCGCCGTCCGGAGAAGTCACGGCCGGAAGAGTGCTCCGATGAAGCTGAGGCAGCCGAACAGGAGGCGGCAGAGCGGGCCGCGCCAGCGCCGGTTCCGGCGGGTTGGGTCCTCCCTTGCCGACGGCGTCATCTGCAGGTACGCGTACGCCGCGTGTTTTACCAGCGGGTGGCGTATCATGTGTATGTCTCCACAGCTGCCGGCGCCACCGATGACGCAGGCCGCCGGCGAGCTCCCCGCCCCCGCGTACCGCGGCGACGCTAGGATGTCCCGGAGGCTGGTGTACCCGTTCCCGCTGCCATCGTCGTCGTTGCTGGGGATCTCGATCCCCGGCGGGGGGTACGACGGAGCCCGCTTGAGCGGCGTGCGCCAGTGCCGGAGCTCGAAGTTCCCCTTGGTGCCGCCGTTTGCCAGCGGCGAGCGCAACCGGCCGCGGTAGTGGTGCGGCGACGGCGACGGAGAGTCCGGCGTGGCAGCCAGCGCTGCCGATGGCATAACCGCCAGGATCGGACCTGCAGCTACGGAGGATGGTGGATTGATAAGAATCGAATCAAACAGCTCGAGAGCAAGACGACGACTTTGAACGGGAGAGACGAGAGAGAGGGAGGGAGGGAGAGGGAGGGGGAAGCAATTCACTCGAGTATATAAATTGGGAAATAGTTGGTCGGAGGCTGCTCTGGCCCGCATGTCATCGAGCACAAAAAGGTTTTAAGGACGTCAAAATAATTATACAATTTGTTTGGAGGGAGGAGTGAGTAGTGCCTTGGCCCGGAACGGCTCGTCAGATCGGCTTCGGGTGGAGGAGGTGTGGGCCCGCAACAATTATTGGATCCACGTCGGCACGGCCACGAGTGAACGTTGTGCTTCTCCATGGGGCTGTGTTTCTCCGTGGGGATTTTGGGCGTTTCAGCTGCTTTTTAGGGACTATATATAGCATCAGAAATTAGATACTCCCTGCGTCTTATGGTAGATTTACAGTAAGGAATACTCCATCCGTTCACAAATACTAAGATGTTTTAAACTTTTTTTGAATCTACACATTTTAATGTGTTTGTTCATTCATTTCTGTTTGTATTTAGACCCTTTTTTTTGCAGGGGTATTTAGAACATTTTAGTGTGTTTGAATCACATGTATATAAACACATTTTACTATTGCCACTCTTGGTCAGAACTCTTTGTCAACTCCTCTAGAGACTTGTAACTGTGCATCAAGCTTCTAACCCTTAGCATGAACACTTGTAACGATGGTCATGTGATACCTCTTTAGCTCCGCTCTAGATGGACTCTACCTCCAATGACGCTTTATCTCAGCCTCGTGTTTACCTTCTCTATGCATGTGGTGTGTGCCATCCCACAGATCATAGATACCTGCCCTGTATGAATTAGTAACAATTCTTGTTCCACAAACAGATGATTAATATGTATCCCAGATTCTAAATACGGATGAAGATTACAAATTCAAAAAGGATAAATATATGACCTGGGAGTACATGTTTTACAAATCACGGACATTGAGGTTATCTGCCACCAGCACAGTAGAACTCATCTGAAATTCGTACAGACTGAGTTCCTCGACGGATTACCAATACAACATTCCAATGACATGCATGTATTTGCACTTTAGCACAAGAATGCTCTTAAATCAATCTGTAGGACGTAAATACACAAGAATCTGGCATAACAACATCAAATAGATGGTGAGCACGTGTTGAAAGCATGAGAAAGCTAAGCAGCAATGCACTGATTATGGTTCATCCTTCTCAGACCACATTTCTGATGGATATTAAAAATGTTGCATCTTATTTCTACACGTCATTCTCAATTCTCAGGTAGAATCTTCTGCAAGTGGATTCTCTAGAAACAGTTTTGCTGCATGTGCTCCTTGCTCCATTGTTCTCACAAAACTATTAAAGTCCTGAAAAAAGGATTATTTCAGTTTGCATCCAATCCAATAATTTCTATCTGGAAATGAACACTAAAAATTGAATTGTACATCTAACAAACTTTTTCACTTGGCAAACATCACATTTTCATATATCCGTACAAATATAGACTCAAGCTATAGCCTGAACATAATCTTTGTTGGGCTCTAGGCGGCTCCTGACGACCATCCACATCTTGAATGACTAATTCACAAGGCGAAGACTGAAACTACATCTACACATATATTTACAAGATTACATGGCGTATATTTATCTCTCTGCTAATGTCCAGTCACTCTAGAGATATGTCAACATAGTCGTGAATCGAGTACTGAACACCCGGTATTTTCTGCAATTTGAGATTGTATTTAGGTTTTAGCTTGAAATACAACTTATGGAATTACTAAGCTAAAACACTAATAACATACCTTAGGGAGGAGGGGATGGCGCCCCTAGGGTTTCCCCTAGAGGGGCGGCGGCCAGGGCAGATGGGATCTCCCCTAGGGAAAACCCTAGGGTGACTTGCCCCCCAAGCCAGGTGGAGGGAACCCTAGAGGGGGCGCGCCACCTCTCCTGGTAACGTGAGATGGGGTGAGAGGGGCGTTCAGCCCCTTAGTGGGCTGGTGTGCCCCCTCCTCTAGGCCCATGAGGCCCCCCAACACTTGTCGGGACCTCCCGAAACCCCTTTCGGTCATCCTGGTCATCACCCGGTACCCCCGGAACAATTCCGGACTCCAATACCCTTCGTCCAATATATCGATCTTCACCTACGGACCATTCCGGAGTTCCTCGTCACGTCCGAGATCTCATCCGGGACTCCGAACAACCTTCGGTAACCACCATAATGACTCAACTATACTTATATCGTCACCAAACGTTAAGTGTGTAGACCCTGCGGGTTCGAGAACTATGCAGACATGACCGAGACACCTCTATGGTCAATAACCAATAGCGGGACTTGGATGCCCATAATGGTTCCTACATATTCTATGAAGATCTTATCAGTCGAACCTCGAAGTCAAGGATTCAGCTAATCCCGTATGCATTTCCCTTTGTCTATCGGTATGTTACTTGCCCGAGATTCGATCGTCGGTATCTCTATACCTAGTTCAATCTCGTTACCAGCAAGTCTCTTTACTCATTCCATAATACAAGATCCCGTGACTAACTCATTGGTCACATTGCTTGCAAGCTTATTGTGATGTTGTATTACTGAGTGGGCCCTGAGATACCTCTCTGTCATACGGAATGACAAATCCCAGTCTTGATCCATGCCAACTCAACATACACCCTCGGAGATACCTGTAGAGCACCTTTATAGTCACCTAGTTACGTTGCGACATTTGGTACACACAAAGCACTCCTCCGGTGTCAGTGAGTTGCATGATCTCATGGTCATAGGAACATATACTTGACATGCAGAAAAACGACAGCAATAAACTTGATACGATCATATGCTACGTTCATAGTTTGGGTCTTGTCCATCACAGCATTCTCCTAATGATGTGATCCCGTTATCAAATGACAACTCATGTCTATGACTAGGAAACCATAGCCATCTTTGATCAACGAGCTAGTCCGGTAGAGGCTTACTAGGGACATGTTGTTGTCTATGTATCCACACATGTATTTGAGTTTCCGGTCAATACAATTATAGCATGGATAATAAACGATTATCATGAACAAGGAAATATAATAATAACCACTTTATTATTGCCTCTAGGGCATATTTCCAACAGTCTCCCACTTGCACTAGAGTCAATAATCTAGCATTACATGGTAATGAATCTAACACCCATAGAGTTCTGGTGTTGATCATGCTTTGCCCATGGAAGAGGCTTAGTCAACGGATCTACAACATTCAGGTCCGTGTGCACTTTGCAAATATTTATGTCCTCTTCCTTGATCGCATCGCGGATGGCATTGAAGCGTCGCTTTATGTGTCTGGTCCTCTTGTGAAACCTTGGTTCCTTGGCTAGAGCAATGGCACCAGTGTTGTCACAGAACAGAGCCATTGGGTCCAGTGCACTGGGCACAACTCCAAGATCTGTCATGAACTGCTTCATCCAGACACCTTCCTTCGCCGCCTCCGAGGCAGCTATGTACTCCGCTTCGCATGTAGAATCAGCTACCACGCTTTGCTTGGAACTGCACCAGCTTACCGCTCCCCCATTAAGAATATATACGTATCCGGTTTGAGACTTAGAGTCATCCGGATAAGTGTCAAAGCTTGCATCGACGTAACCCTTTACGACGAGCTCTTGATCACCTCCATAAACGAGAAACATTTCCTTAGTCCTTTTTAGGTACTTAAGGATATTCTTGACTGTTGTCTAGTGTTCCACTTCTGGATCACTTTGAAACCTTCCCGCCATACTTATGGCAAGGCTGACATCTGGTCTTGTGCACAGCATTGCATACATGATAGAGCCTATGGCAGAAGCATAGGGGATGACACTCATCTTTTCTCTATCCTCTGCAGTCACTGGGCATTGAGTCTTACTCAACTTCACACCTTGCAAAACAGGCAAGAACCCCTTCTTGGACTGATCCATTTTGAGCTTCTTCAAAACTTTATTAAGGTATGTGCTCTGTGAAAGTCCTATTAAGCGTCTTGATCTATCTCTATAGATCTTGATGCCTAATATGAAAGCAGCTTCTCCTAGGTCCTTCATTGAAAAACTCTTGTTCAAATATTCCTTCATGTTTTCCAAAAGTTCTATATTGTTTCCAATCAGCAATATGCCATCCACATATAATATTAGAAACGCTATAGAGCTCCCACTCACTTTCTTGTAAATACAAGCTTCTCCGTAAACTTGTATAAACCCAAACGCTTTGATCACCTCATCAAAGCGAAGATTCCAACTCCGAGATGCTTGCACCAGTCCATAAATGGATCGCTGGAGTTTGCACACTTTGTCAGCATTCTCTAGATCGACAAAACCTTCCGGTTGCATCATATACAACTCTTCCTTAAGGAAACCGTTAAGGAACGCTGTTTTGACATCCATCTGCCAGATTTCATAATCGAAAAATGCAGCTATTGCCAACATGATTCTGACGGACTTAAGCATCGCTACGGGTGAAAAAGTCTCATCGTAGTCAACTCCTTGAACTTGTGAAAACCCCTTTGCCACAAGTCGAGCTTTATAGACGGTGACATTATCATCCGCGTCCGTCTTCTTCTTGAAGATCCATTTATTCTGAATGGCCTTTCGCCCTTCAGGTAATACTTCCAAAGTCCATACTTTGTTTTCATACATGGATCCCATCTCGGATTTCTTGGCCTCTAACCATTTGTCGGAATCCGGGCCCACCATCGCTTCTCCATAGCTCGTAGGTTCATCGTTGTCCAACAACATGACCTCTAAGACAGGGTTGTCGTACCACTCAGGAGCTGTACGTACCCTTGTCGACCTACGAGGTTCGATAGTAACTTGATCCGAAACTTCATGATCACTATCATTAGTTTCCTCTTCAACTGACGTAGGTGTCACAGAAACATCTTTTTGCGCTGCACTACTCACTGGTTGAAGTAGAGGTTCAACAACCTCATCAAGTTCTATCTTCCTCCCACTCAATTCTTTCGAGAGAAACTCTTTCTCGAGAAAGGACCCGTTCTTAGCGACAAACAGTTTGCCTTCGGATCTGAGATAGAAGGTATACCCAACCATCTCTTTTGGGTACCCTATGAAGACGCATTTGTCCGCTTTGGGTTCGAGCTTTTCCGGCTGAAGCCTTTTGACATAAGCATCGCAGCCCCAAACCTTAAGAAACGACAACTTAGGTTTCTTGCCAAACCACAGTTCATACGGTGTCGTCTCCATGGACTTAGATGGTGCCCTATTTAAAGTGAATGCGGCTGTCTCTAACGCATAACCCCAAAACGATAGTGGCAGATCGGCAAGAGACATCATAGAACGCACCATATCCAATAAGGTATGATTACGACGTTCAGACACACCATTACGTTGTAGTGTTCCAGGTGGCGTCAACTGTGAAACGATTCCACATTGTCTTAAGTGATTGCCAAACTCATAACTCAGATATTCTCCCCCTCGATCGGATCATAGGAATTTAATCTTCTTGTTACGATGATTCTCAACTTCACTCTGAAATTGCTTGAACTTTTCAAAGGTTTCAGACTTATGCTTCATTAAGTAAATATACCCATATCTACTCAAGTCATTGGTGAAGGTGAGAAAGTAACGATATCCACCGCGCGCGTCAACTCTCATCGGACCGCACACATCAGTATGTATGATTTCCAACAAGTCATTTGCCCGTTCCATTGTTCCGGAAAACGGGGCCTTAGTCATCTTGCCCATGAGGCATGGTTCGCATGTGTCAAGTGATTCAAAATCAAGTGACTCCAAAAGTCCATCAGCATGGAGTTTCTTCATGCGCTTTACACCAATATGACCTAAGCGGTAGTGCCACAAGAAAGTGGTACTATCATTATCAACTCTACATCTTTTGGCATCAATGTTATGAACATGTGTATCATCACTATCGAGATTCAATAAGTATAAACCCCTCACAATGGGTGCATGACCATAAAAGATATTACCCATATAAATAGAACAACCATTATTCTCTGATTTAAATGAGTAGCCGTCTCGCATTAAACAAGATCTAGATATAATGTTCATGCTCAACGCAGGCACCAAATAACAATTATTCAGGTTCATCACTAATCCCGATGGTAATCGAAGAGCGAGTGTGCCGACGGCGATCACATCAACCTTGGAACCATTTCCCACGCGCATCATCACTTCGTCCTTCGCCAGCCTCCGTCTATTCCATAGTTCCTGCCTTGAGTTGCAAATGTGAGCAACCGAACCGGTATCAAATACCCAGGCACTACAACGAGAGTTGGTAAGGTACACATCAATAACATGTATATCATATATACCTTTGTTGACGTTGGCCCCCTTCTTGTCGGCCAGATACTTGGGGCAGTTCCGCTTCCAGTGGCCAGTTCCCTTGCAATAGAAGCACTCGGTTTCCGGCTTGGGTCCAGCCTTGGGTTTCTTCACGGGAGGAGCAACTGCTTTGCCACCCTTCTTGAAGTTTCCCTTCTTTCCCTTGCTCTTCTTGAAACTAGTGGTTTTATTCACCATCAACACTTGATACTTCTTCTGGATGTCTGACTCAGCGACCTTTAGCATCGCGAACAGCTCGGTGACTGATTTGTTCATCCCTTGCATGTTATAGTTCAACACAAAGCTCTTGTAGCTAGGTGGTAGCGATTGAAGAACTCTGTCAGTGACAGCCTCTGGCGGGAGCTCAACTCCCAACTCAGCCAGACGGTTGTAGTACCCAAACATTCTGAGTATGTGCTCACTGACAGACCCGTTCTCCTCCATCTTGCAGGCATAGAACTTATCGTAGGTCTCATACCTCTCGATCCGGGCATTCTTCTCAAAGATAAACTTCAACTCCTGGAACATCTCATATGCTCCATGACGTTCAAAACGCCTTTGAAGTCCCGTCTCTAAGCCAAACAACATGGCGCACTGAACTATTGAGTAGTCATCAACACGCGACTGCCAGGCGTTCACAATGTCCACAGTCGCTGGAGGGGGTGGCGCACCAAGCGGTGCATCAAGGACATAAGACTTATGGGAAGCCGTGAGGACAATCCTCAGATTACGGGCCCAGTCTACAAAGTTGCTTCCATCATCTTTCAGCTTAGCTTTCTCTAGGAACGCATTAAAATTCAGGGGAGCTACTGCGCGAGCCATTGATCTACAACATAAATTTGCAAAGGCAACTTTAGACTATTGTTCATGATAAAAGAGTTCAAATAATCATATTACTTAAAACTCCCACTCAAATTGACATCCCTCCGGTCATCCGAGTGTAACGTGATCCCAATTCACCAACCCAAGTCCGATCATCACGTGTGATGAGGTGGTTTCAATGGTGAACATCTCCATGTTGATCATATCTACTATATGACTCACGTTCGACCTTTCGGTCTCTTGTGTTCCGAGGCCATGTATGTACATGCTAGGCTCGTCAAGTTTAACCCAAGTGTTCTGCATGTGCAAAACTGGCTTGCACCCGTTGTATGTGAACGTAGAGTCTATCACACCTGATCATCACGTGGTGCTTCGAAACGACGAACTTTCGCAACGGTGCACACTTGGGAAGAACACAATTTTATCTTGAAATTTTAGTGAGGGATCACCTTATAATTCTACCGTCGTCCTAAGCAAAATAAGATGCATAAAAGGATTAACATCACATGCAAATCATAAGTGACATGATATGGCCATCAACTCGTGCTTTTGATCTCCATCTTCAAAGCACCGGCATGATCTCCATCATCACCGGCATGACACCATGATCTCCATCATCGTGTCGCCATCGGGGTTGTCACGCCAACCATGCTTCTACTACTATTGCTACCGCTTAGCGATAAAGTAAAGCATTGCATAGCGCTTAATGATTGACACGCAGGTCATACAATAATTAAAGACAACCCTATGGCTCCTACCGGTTGCCGTATGCATCGACATGCAAGTCGATATAAACTATTAAAACATGATCATCTCATACATCAAATATATTTCATCATGTCATGGGCCATATCATATCACAACATACCCTGCAAAAACAAGTTAGACGTCCTCTAATTGTTGTTGAATGTTTTACGTGGCTGCTATGGGTATCTAGCAAGAACGATTCTTACCTACGCAAAGCCACAACGGTGATACGCAAGTTGCTATTTAAACTTCTACAAGGACCGCCTTTGTCGAATCCGATTCAACTAAGGTGGGAGAGACAGTCACCCGCCAGCCATCTTTATGCAACAAAGTCACATGTCAGTCGATGGAACCGGTCTCATGTACGTGGACATGTAAGGTTGGTCCAGGCCGCTTCATCCCACAATACCGCCGAATCAAGAAAAGACAAAGGAAGGAAGCAATCTGAATATCAACGCCCACAAACTCCTTTGTGTTCTACTCGTGATGTCATCTACGCATAGACCTAGCTCATGATGCCACTGTTGGGGAACGTTGCATGGGAAACAAAAAATTTCCTACGCTCACCAAGATCCAATCTAGGAGATGACCATCTATGAGAGGAGAGATTGGATCTGCATACCCTTGTAGATCGCTAAGCGGAAGCGTTAAGAAACGCGGTTGATGTAGTCAAACGTCTTCGCGATCCAATCACGATCCGTCCCGCGAACTCCGATCCAAGTGCCGAACGGACGGCACCTTCGCGTTCAACACACGTATGGCTTGATGACGCCTTCACCTCCTCGATCCAGCGAGCGATGGTGAAGTAGTAGCTCGAGTCCTCCAACAGCACGATGGCGTGGTGGCGGTGGTGGTGGCGGAATCTCAGCAGAGCTTCGCTAAGCGCTACAGAGAGGAAGAGGGATGCGAGGGAGAGGAGAGGCAGCGCCGTGGCGTAGAGATGTGCACAAGGGATGCGGCTGCCCTCTCTCTACCTCTCTATATATAGGGGAAGGGAGGAGGGGGTGGCACCCCTAGGGTTTCCCTAAGGGGGCGGCGGCCAGGGCAGATGGGATCTCCCCTAGGGAAAACCCTAGGGTGACTTGCCCCCCAAGCCAGGTGGAGGGAACCCTAGAGGGGGCGCCCCACCTCTCCTGGTAACATGATATGGGGTGAGAGGGGCGTTCAGCCCCTTAGTGGGCTGGTGTGCCCCCTCCTCTAGGCCCATGAGGCCCCCCAACACTTGTCGGGGCCTCCCGAAACCCCTTTCGGTCATGCTGGTCATCACCCGTACCCCCGGAACAATTCCAGACTCCAATACCCTTCGTCCAATATATCGATCTTCACCTCCGGACCATTCCGGAGTTCCTCATCATGTCCGGGATCTCATCCAGGACTCCAAACAACCTTCGATAACCACCATAATGACTCAACTATACTTATATCATCACCAAACATTAAGTGTGTAGACCCTGCGGGTTCGAGAACTATGCAGACATGACCGAGACACCTCTATGGTCAATAACCAATAGCGGGACCTGGATGCCCATAATGGTTCCTATATATTCTACGAAGATCTTATCGGTCGAACCTCGATGTCAAGGATTCAGCTAATCCCGTATGCAGTTCTCTTTGTCTATCGGTATGTTACTTGCCCGAGATTCGATCGTCGGTATCTCTATACCTAGTTCAATCTCGTTACCGGCAAGTCTCTTTACTTGTTCCATAATACAAGATCCCGTGACTAACTCATTGGTCACATTGCTTGCAAGCTTATTGTGATGTTGTATTACCGAGTGGGCCCTGAGATACCTCTCCGTCATACGGAGTGACAAATCCCAGTCTTGATCCATGCCAACTCAACATACACCCTCGGAGATACCTGTAGAGCACCTTTATAGTCACCCAATTACGTTGCGATGTTTGGTACACACAAAGCACTCCTCTGGTGTCAGTGAGTTGCATGATCTCATGGTCATAGGAACATATACTTGACATGCAGAAAAACGACAGCAATAAACTTGATACGATCATATGCTACGTTCATAGTTTGGGTCTTGTCCATCACAGCATTCTCCTAATGATGTGATCCCGTTATCAAATGACAACTCATGTCTATGACTAGGAAACCATAGCCATCTTTGATCAACGAGCTAGTCTGGTAGAGGCTTACTAGGGACATGTTGTTGTCTATGTATCCACACATGTATTTGAGTTTCCGGTCAATACAATTATAGCATGGATAATAAACGATTATCATGAACAAGGAAATATAATAATAACCACTTTATTATTGCCTCTAGGGCATATTTCCAACACATTATATGATGATCCCTTCACTAAATTTCAAGATAAAAGTGTTCTCCCCGAGTATGCACCGTTGCCAAAGTTTGTCGTTTCGAAGCACCTCGTGATGATCGGATGTGATAGACTCTACGTTCACATACAACGGGTGTAAGACAGTTTTGCACATGCATAATACTTGGGTTAAACTTGACAAGCCTAGCATGTACAGACATGGTCTCGAAACACTGGGGACCGAAAGGTCGAACGTGAGTCATATAGTAGATATGATCAACATAGAGATGTTCACCATTGATGACTACCCCATCTCACGTGATGATCGGGCATGGGATAGTTGATTTGGATCATGTATCACTTAGATAATTTGAGGGATGTTAATTTAAGTGGGAGTTCATTAGTAATTTGATTAATTGAACTTAAATTTATCATGAACTTAGTCTTAATAGTTTTTGCATATCTATGTTCTAGATCAATAGCTCGCAATATAGCTCCCCTATTTTTGATATGTTCCTAAAGAAAACTAAGTTGAAAGATGATAGTAGCAATGATGCGGACTTGGTCCGTGATCTGAGGATTATCCTCATTGCTGCACAGAAGAATTATGTCCTTGATGCACCGCTAGGTGACAGACCTATTGCAGGAGCAGATGCAGATGTTATGAACGTTTGGCAAGCTCAATATGATGACTACTTAATAGTTTAGTGCGCCATGCTTTACGGCTTAGAACCGGGGCTTCAAAAATGTTTTAAACGCCATGGAGCATATGAGATGTTCCAAGAGCTGAAATTGGTATTTCAGACTCATGCCCGTGTTGAGAGGTATGAGACCTCTACTTTGCCTACAAGATGGAGGAGAGTAGCTCAGCCAGTGAGCATGTGCTCAGAATGTCTGGGTACCACAATCGCTTGAATCAAGTGGGAGTTAATCTTCCAGATAAGATAGTGATTGACAGAGTTCTCTAGTCACTATCACCAAGCTACTAGAACTTCGTGATGAACTATAATATGCAAGGGATGAAGAAAACGATTCCCGAGCTATTCGCGATGCTGAAATCAGCGAAGGGAGAAATCAAGAAAGAGCATCAAGTGTTGATGGTTAAACAAGACCACTAGTTTCAAGAAAAAAGGGCAAGGGAAAGAAAGGGAACTTCAAGAAGAATGGCAAGCAAGTTGCCACTCCCGTGAAGAAGCCCAAAGCTGGACCTAAGCCTGAAACTAAGTGCTTCTACTGCAAAGGGAATGGTCACTAGAAGCGGAACTGCCCTAAATACTTGGCGGATAAGAAGGATGGCAATGTGAACAAAGGTATATTTGATATACATGTTATTGATGTGTGCCTTACTAGTATTCATAGTAGCCCCTGGGTATTTGATACTGGTTCTGTTGCTAAGATTAGTAACTCGAAACAGGAGTTGCAGAATAAACGAAGACTAGTAAAGGGCAAGGTGACGATGTGTGTTGGAAGTGTTTCTAAGATTGATATGATCACCATCGCACACTCCCTCTACCTTCGGGATTAGTGTTAAGCCTAAATAAATGTTATTTGGTGTTTGCGTTGAGCATGAACATGATTAGATTGTGTTTATTGCAATCGGTTATTCATTTAATTCAGAGAATAATTGTTGTTCTGTTTACATGAATAAAACCTTCTATGGTCATACACCCAATGTAAATGGTTTATTGAATCTCGATTGTAGTGATACACATATTCATAATATTGATGCCAAAAGATGCAAAGTTGATAATGATAGTGCAACATACTTGTGGCACTACCGTTTAGGTCATATTGGTGTAAAGCGCATGAAGAAACTCCATGTGGATGGACTTTTGGAATCACTTGATTATGAAACATTTGATACTTGCGAACCATGCCTCATGGGCAAGATGACTAAAACTCCGTTCTCCAGAACAATGGAGCGAGCTAATGACTTATTGGAAATAATACATACCGATGTATACGGTCCAATGAGTGTTGAGGCATGCGGCAGGTATCGTTATTTTCTAACCTTTACAGATGATTTGAGTACATATGGGTATATCTACTTGATGAAACACAAGTCTGAAATATTTGAAATGTTCAAAGAATTTCAGAGTGAAGTAGAGAATCATCGTAACAAGAAAATAAAGTTTCTACGATCTGATCGTGGAGGCAAATATTTGAGTTACGAGTTTGGCCTTCATTTAAGAAAATGTGGAATTGTTTCACAACTCATGCCACCTGGAACACCACAACATAATGGTGTGTCCGAGCGTTGTAACCATACTTTATTAAATATGGTGCGTTCTATGATATCTCTTACCAATTTGCCTTTATCATTTTGGGGTTATGCATTAGAGATAGCCGCATTCACGTTAAATAGGGCACCGTCTAAATCCGTTGAGACGACACCATATGAACTGTTGTTTGGCAAGGAACCTAAGCTGTCGTTTCTTAAAGTTTGGGGATGCGATGCTTATGTCAAAAGGCTTCAGCCTGATAAGCTCGAACCTAAATCGGAGAAGTGCGTCTTCATAGGATACCCTAAGGAAACTATTGGGTACACCTTCTACCACAGATCCGAAGGCAAGATCTTTGTTGCTAAGAATGGGTCCTTTCTAGAGAAGGAGTTTCTCTCAAAAGAAGTGAGTGGGAGGAAAGTAGAACTTAATGAGGTAATTGTACCTTCTCTCGAATTGGAAAGTAGTACATCAGAGAAAGCCGTTCCCGTGATGCCTACACCAACCAGAGAGGAAGCAAATGATGATGATCATGAAACTTCAGATCAAATTACTACTGAACCTCGTAGGTCGACTAGAACACATTCCGCACCAGAGTGGTACGGCAATCCTGTCCTGGAAGTCATGTTGTTGGACAACAGCGAACCTACGAACTATGAAGAAACTATGATGAGCCCAGATTCCGAAAAAAGGCTTGAGGCCATGAAATCTGAGATAGGATCCATATATGAGAACAAAGTGTGGACTTTGGTGGATTTGCCCAATGATCGGCAAGCCATAAAGAATAAATGGATCTTTAAGAGGAAGACGGACGCTGACGGTAATATCACTGTCTATAAAGCTCGACTTGTTGCCAAAGGTTTTCGACAAGTTCAAGGGGTTGACTATGATGAGACTTTCTCACCCGTAGTGATGCTTAAGTCTGTCCGAATCATGTTAGCAATTGCCGCATTTTATGATTATGAAATCTGGCAAATGGATGTCAAAAAACTTGCATTCCTTAACGGGTTTCTTGAGGAAGAGTTGTATATGATGCAACCGGAAGTTTTTGTCGATCCTAAAGGTGCTAACAAAGTGTGCAAGCTCCAGTGATCCATCTATGGACTGGTGCAAGCATCTCGGAGTTGGAATATACGCTTTGATGAGGTGATCAAAGCATATGGTTTTATACAAACTTATGGTGAAGCCTGTATTTACAAGAAAGTGAGTGGGAGCTCTGTAGCATTTCTGATATTATATGTGGGTGACATATTGCTGATTGGAAATGATATAGAATTTCTGGATAGCATAAAAGGATACTTGAATAAGAATTTTTCAATGAAAGACCTCGGTGAAGCAACTTACATATTGGGCATCAAAATCTATAGAGATAGATCAAGACGCTTAATAGGACTTTCACAAAGCACATACCTTGACAAAGTTTTGAAGGAGTTCAAAATGGACCAGTCAAAGAAAGGGTTCTTGCCTGTATTCAAGGTGTGAAGTTGAGTAGGACTCAAAGCCCGACCACGGCAGAAGATAGATAGAGAATGAAAGTCCTTCCCTATGCCTCAGCCATAGGTTCTATAAAGTATGCCATGCTGTGTACCAGACCTGTTGTGTGCCTTTCCATGAGTCTGGCAAGGGGGTACAATAGTGATCCAGGAGTGGATCATTGGACAGCGGTCAAAATTATCCTTAGGTACCTAAAGAGGACTAAAGAAATGTTTCTCGGTTATGGAGGTGATAAAAAGTTCGTCGTAAAGGGTTACGTTGATGCAAGCTTTGACACTGATCCGGATGACTCTAAGTCTCAATCTGGATACGTATTGAACATGGGAGAAATTAGCTAGAGTAGCTCTATGCAGAGCATTATAGACATAGATATTTGCAAACTGCACACGGATCTGAATGTTGCAGACCCATTGACTAAAAACCTCTCTCACAAGCAAAACATGATCACACCTTAAACTCTTTGGGTGTTAATCACATGGCGATGTGAACTAGATTATTGACTCTAGTGCAAGTGGGAGACTGATGGAGATATGCTCTAGAGGCAATAATAAAATGGTTATTATTATATTTCCTTAATCATGATAAAGGTTTATTATCCATGCTAGAATTGTATTGACCGGAAACTTAAATACATGTGTGGATACATAAACAAATACCGTGTCCCTAGTGAGCCTCTACTAGACTAGCTCGTTGATCAAAGATGGTTAAGGTTTCCTAACCATAGACATGAGTTGTCATTTGATAACGGGATCACATCATTAGGAGAATGATGTGATGGACAAGACCCAACCGTTAGCATAGCATATGATCGTTCAGTTTACTGCTACCGCTTTCTTAATGTCAAATACATGTTCCTTCGACCATGAGATCATGCAACTCCCGGATACCGGAGGAATACCTTGTGTGCTATCAAATGTCACAACATAACTGGGTGATCATAAAGATGCTCTACAGGTATCTCCGAAGGTGTCTGTTGAGTTGGTGTGAATCGAGATTGGGATTTGTCACTCCGTGTATCGGAGAGGTATCTCTGGGCCCTCTCGGTAATACACATCACAAGAAGCTTGCAAGCAAAGTGACTAAGGAGTTAGTTGCAAGATGATGTATTACGGAACAAGTAAAGAGACTTGCTGGTAACGAGATTGAACTAGGTATAGAGATACCGACGATCGAATCTCGGGCAAGTAACATACCGACAGACAAAGGGAATTACGTATGTTGTCATAAAGGTTCAACCGATAAAAGATCTTCGTGGAATATGTAGGAATCAATATGGGCATACAGGTCCCGCTATTGGTTATTGACCTGATAGGTATCTCGGTCATGACTACATAATTCCCGAACCCGTAGGGTCGCACGCTTAACGTTCGTTGACACTAGAGTAGTATTGGGATATTTGATGAGTGGTAACCAAATGTTGTTTGGAGTCCCGGATGAGATCCCGAGCGTCACGAGGAGTCTCGGAATGGTAGAGAGGTAAATATTTATATACGGGAAGTCATATTTTGGGTTCCGAAAAAAGGTGCAGTTTTTTCAGTATTGTATCTGGAAGGTTCCAGAAGGTTCCAGAGGATTCTGGAGGGGTCCGGAAGTCTACAAGTGGGTTCACCACGACCCAAGGGCTAGCATGGGCTGCGGTGAGGCGCCCTGGCCTTATTGGGCTAGGCGCACCAAGTCCTCAAAAGCCCATGTGGCTAGGGAAGGCAAAAAAGGAAGGAGTCCTAGTAGGAAAAGGATTGGACTTGGAGTCCAAGTCCTCTCCCCTTAGCTGCGCCCTAGGGCTTGCAGGGGCTGTTTCCCACGCCCCTTGATGTCTACTACGCAACTTTATTCTTGTAGACTCGTGTTGGGCCTCCAAGCGCAGAGTTTTGTAGGACAGTAGCAATTTTTCCTCAAGTGGATGACCTAAGGTTTATCAATCCATGGGAGGCGTAGGATGAAGATAGTCTCTCTCAAACAACCCTGCAACCAAATACAAGAAATCTCTTGTGTCCCCAACACACCCAATACAATGGCAAATTGTATAGGTGCACTAGTTCGGCGAAGAGATGGTGATAAAAGTGTAATATGGATGGTAGAAATATTTTTTTATTATCCGAATAAATAAAAACAGCAAGGTAGCAATTGATAAAACGGAGCACAAACGGTATTGCAATGCTTGAAAATGAGGCCTAGGGTCCGTACTTTCGCTAGTGCAATCTCTCAACAATGCTAATCTAATTGGATCATATAACCATCCCTCAAAGTGCGATGAAGAATCACTCCAAAGTTATTATCTAGCAGAGAACATAAGAATAAATTGTTTGTAGGGTACGAAACCACCTCAAAGCTATTCTTTCCGATCGATCTATCCAAGAGTTCGTACTAAAATAACACCAAATCAAATTCCGATTCGTAATACTCAATCCAACACAAAGGACCTCAAAGAGTGCCCCAAGATTTCTATCGGAGAAACAAAGACAAGAACGTGCATCAACCCCTATGCATAGATTACCCCAATGTCACCTCGGGAATCCACGAGTTGAGTGCCAAAACATATATCAAGTGAATCAATATAATACCCCATTGTCACCACGGGTATCCATATGCAAGACATATATAAAGTGCTCTCAAATCCATAAAAGTATTCAATCCGATAAAACGAAATCTCAAAGGGAAAACTCAATTCATCACAACAATATAGAGAGGGGAAAACACCATATGATCCAACTATATTAACAAAGCCCGCGATACATCAAGATCGTGCCATCTCAAGAACACGAGAGAGAGAGAGAGAGAGAGATTAAACACATAGCTACTGGTACAAACCCTCAGCCCGAGGGTGGACTACTCCCTCCTCATCATGGTGGCCGCCGGGATGATGAAGATGGCCACCGGTGATGATCTCCTCCTCTGGCGGAGTGCCGGAATGGGGTCTAGATTGGTTTTTCATGGCTACAAAGGCTTGCGACGGCGAAACTTCTGATCTAGCGTTACCCCGAGGGTTTTTGGAATATTTGGGAATTTATAGGGCGAAGAGGCGATGCGGGAGGCCACCGAGGTGGGCACAACCCACCTGGGCGCGCATGGGCCCCCAGGCGCGCCCTGGTGGGTTGTGCTCTCCTCGGAGCTCCCCTCTGGTACTTCTTTGGCCCACCGGGTGTCTTCTGGTCCAGAAAAAATCTCCAAAAAGTTTCGCCGCGTTTGGACTCCGTTTGGTATTGATTTTCTGTGATGTAAAAAACAAGCAAAAACAGCAACTGGCACTGGGCACTATGTCAATAGGTTAGTCCCAAAAAATGATATAAAGTTGTTATAAAATGATTGTAAAACATCCATGAATGATAATATAACGACATGAATACTTCATAAATTATAGGTACGTTGGAGACCTATCAGCATCCCCAAGCTTAATTCCTACTCGTCCTCGAGTAGGTAAATGATAAAAGAAATAATTTATGAAGTGTGAATGCTAGCATAGTGCATAAGTTTGATCAATGATAATTTCAATCACTTTTCCTAGCATCATAGCAGCAATTCTTTCTCATAAAACTTCTAATGATAATGTAGCAACCAATTCACATGTTAAGGTTCAAACAATGAATTCTCTTGAAACTCAACAACCTATGTTCTCAGTCACCAAACAATAGCAATTCAACTTATTCAACAGAGTCTAAGTAAGAGCTCCATATACTCAATCATCATACAGTCTTCCATGATTGCTAGTACTCAAAGCATATTCTTAGAACAAATGGCATCCATCGAACATAGAGAAAGATAGGGGCTTAATGTTTCGCCTCCCAACTCATTTATCATAGAGATAATTGTCAACAATAATAAATCATGATCAAATATATTTGACTGGCCATATGTGCCTAGATCTTTCCCCACCACATGATGCTTGCCAACTAGAGAATAATTGAGGTTGAAATGAGAATGCATACTATTGACTCTTGCATAAAAGTAAATACTGAAAAGTAAAAGATAGGCCCTTCGCAGAAGAAAGCAGAGGTTGTCATGCGCTTTTTATTTTTGGATGCCCAAACTCTTAATGCAAAGGAACGTCACATTATATTGCCCCTTATGATAGCAACCTTTATTATGCAGTCCGTCGCTTTTATTACTTTGCCATCACAAGTTCGTATAACGCTCAATTTTCCCTTACAATAAAAGATCAAACATATTTAGGAGCAATTTTTATTGCTTTATGCACCGATGACAACTTACTTGAGGGATCTTATTCAATCCATAGGTAGGTATGGTGGACACTCATGGCAAGTTTGGATGCACAAGTAGTATCTCTACTTAGTACGAATTTTTGGCTAGCAAAAGATCCTAGGCAAACACCACATGTTGGAGGATCCATAACAATATAACTTCTATGCAAATATACACAACCATAACTCATTACGTTGTCTTCCTTGTCCAACTTCAACTAATTTGCTCAAGTTTGAAAATAATTAATGGGTATTCACAATCATAGAAAATGTCCAAGATAATATATTTATATGTGAAAGTTCTCTTCCTTATACTAATCATTCATGAATTGCTTGTATGACCAATATTGTGATTGTCAAGCTTCAAAAGATTTCACTTTATAAACCCAATGTGAAGCCACTACTAGGCATGATATGGATATATAATTTCAACTTCATGATATTCAATTCATTCAACAATTTACTCATAGGATATAAGTGAAGCACAAGAGTAAATAACAAACTACTCCAAAAAGATATAAGTGAAGATCAAGCGAGTAGTTGAGTAAAGGGGTAGCTAAGTGAGAACTCTTTATTATTTAAAAACTTTAAGATCTAAGTATTTTATTAAAACAGCAAGCAAATAAAATAAAATGACATTCTAAGAATAGCACACATCATGTGAAGAAGCAAAAACTTAGGCTCAACCGAGGCTAACCAATAATTGTTGATGAAGAAAGGTGGGATGCCTACCGGGGCATCCCCAAGCTTAGATGCTTGAGACTTCTTGGATTATTAACTTGGGATGCCTTGGGCATCCCCAAGCTTGAGCTTTTGTCTCCTTAATTCCTTTTATATCACGGTTTCCCTAATTCTTAAAAACTTCATCCACACAAAACTCAAAAAGAACTCGTGAGATACGTTAGTATAAATCAATGCAATACCTTATCATTCTCTACTGTAGCAAATCACTAAAATTATAATTTAACATTGCATACTAAATGTCTCTGCATATTTAATACTCCTATCCTCAAATAGAATCATTAAACAAGCAAACATATGCAAACAATGCAAGCATAACAGCAATCTGTCTAAACAGAACAGTCTGTAAAGAGTGCAATATTACTCATACTTCCCTAACTCAAAAAATTCTGAAAAATTACCACACTGTAGAAAATTTATTATATCTTACTATGCAAAAAAAAATCAACCTTTTATCACATTCTGACTTTTCTAGAGAATTTTTGCAACAGCGATAAACTTTCTGTTTTGAAACAGCAACTCATAGACTTGCAAAATAAGCATGGTAAAGACTATCCTTGACATTTTTATTGAAATGAAAGATACAAAATATTATTATAAATATCAGAAAGCAAATACAAATAAAATAAATTGACGCTCCAAGCAAAACACATATCATGTGACGAATAAAATTATAGCTCCAAGTGAGATTACCGATAATGTCGGAGACGAAAGAGGGGATGCCTTCCGGGGCATCCCTAAGCTTAGTTGCTTGGATCTTCCTTGAATATTACCTTGGGGGTGCCTTGGGCATACCCAAGCTTAGGGTCTTGTCACTCCTTATTCTCCTCATATCGATATCTCACCCAAAACTTGAAAACTTCAATCACACAAAACTTAACGGAACTTCGTGAGATGGGTTAGTATGATAAAGACAAATCATTCACTTTGGTACTGTCAAGACAAGATTCATAATTGTTCTCACACAATTCCTACTTTACTATACAATTTCCATAATTTATATTAAGCAATATAAGCCATGGAAACCATAAAACAAGCAAACTATGCATTGAAAACAGAATCTGTCAAAAACAGAACAGTACGTAAAGATATGAATTAAGGTCATACTTATGTAACTCAAAAATTTCTTAAAAATTACGAAAACGTAGAAAATTTGTAGACCCAATATCTGTAAAAAATTCAGAGTTTTTCGACGCTCCAGTGAATTTAAACAATTCTGTTACTGGGCGCAAAAGTTTCTGTTTTTTGCACAGAATCAAGTCAACTATCATCCACACTATCCCAAAGGCTTTACTTGGCACTTTATTGAAACAAAATCTATAAAACATGATTACTACAGTAGCTTAATCATGTGAATACACAAAAACAGTAGGTAAAAGTGTTGGGTTGTCTCCCAACAAGCGCTTTTCTTTAATGCCTTTTTAGCTAGGCATGATGATTTCAATGATGCTCACATAAAAGATAAGAATTGAAACACAAAGAGAGCATCATGAAGCATATGACTAGCACATTTAAGCCTAACCCACTTTCTATGCATAGGGATTTTGTGATAAAACAACTTATGGGAACAAAAATCAACTAGCATAGGAAGGCAAAACAAGCATGACATCAAAACTTTCAACACATAGAGAGGAAACTTGATATTATTGAGATATGTAAAAGCACATGCTCCACTCTCAAAATAATTTTCAGTAGCATCGTGAAGAAATTCAACAATATAACCATCACATAAAGCATTCTTTTCATGATACACATGCATAAATTTTTTATTACTCTCCACATATGCAAATTTATTCTCATGAATAGTAGTGGGAGCAAACTCAACAAAATAACTATCATGAGATTGAAAATTAAAATCATGATGACAAGTTTCATGATTATCATTATTCTTTATAGCATACATGTCATCACCATAATCATCATAAATAGCAACTTTGTTGTCATAATCAATTGAAACCTCTTCCAAAATAGTGGATTCATCACTAAATAAAGTCATGATCTCTCCAAATCCACTTTCATAATTATCACAATAAGATTCAACACCCTCCAAAATAGTGGGATCATTACCTAGAGTTGACACTCTTCCAAACCCACTTTCATCAATATAATCATCATAAATAGGAGGCATGCAATTATTATAATAAATTTGCACATCAAATCTTGGGGGACTAAAAATATCATCTTCATCAAACATAGCATCCCCAAGCTTATGGCTTTGCATATCATTAGCATCATGGATATTCAAAGAGTTCATACCAACAACATTGCAATCATGCTCATCATTTAAAGATTTTTTATCAAACATCTTATAGAATTCTTCTTCTATCAATTGAGCACAATTTTCCTTTCCATCATTTTCAAGAAAGACATGATAAAGACGAATAATATGAGACCACCTCAATTCCATTTTTTTGTACTTTTATTTTTATAAACCAAACTAGTGATAAAACAAGAAACTAAAAGATTCAATTGCAAGATCTAAAGATATACCTTCAAGCACTCACCTCCCCGGCAACGGCGCCAGAAAAGAGTTTGATGTCTACTACGCAACTTTATTCTTGTAGACTCGTGTTGGGCCTCCAAGCGCAGACTTTTGTAGGACAGTAGCAATTTTCCCTTAAGTGGATGACCTAAGGTTTATCAATCTGTGGGAGGCGTAGGATGAAGATAGTCTCTCTCAAACAACCCTGCAATCAAATACAAGAAATCCCTTGTGTCCCCAACACACCCAATACAATGGCAAATTGTATAGGTGCACTAGTTCGGCGAAGAGATGGTGATAAAAGTGTAATATGGATGGTAGAAATATATTTTTATTATCTGAATAAATAAAAACAGCAAGGTAGCAATTGATAAAACGGAGCACAAACAGTATTGCAATGCTTGAAAATGAGGCCTAGGGTCCGTACTTTCGCTAGTGCAATCTCTCAACAATGCTAATCTAATTGGATCATATAACCATCCCTCAAAGTGCGATGAAGAATCACTCCAAAGTTCTTATCTAGCGGAGAACATAAGAATAAATTGTTTGTAGGGTACGAAACCACCTCAAAGCTATTCTTTCCGATCGATCTATCCAAGAGTTTGTACTAAAATAACACCAAAGCAAATTCAGATTCGTAATACTCAATCCAACACAAAGAACCTCAAAGAGTGCCCCAAGATTTCTACCGGAGAAACAAAGACAAGAATGTGCATCAACCCCTATGCATAGATTACCCCAATGTCACCTCGGGAATCCGCGAGTTGAGTGCCAAAACATATATCAAGTGAATCAATATAATACCCCATTGTCACCACGGGTATCCATATGCAAGACATATATCAAGTGCTCTCAAATCCATAAAAGTATTCAATCCGATAAAATGAAATCTCAAAGGGAAAACTCAATTCATCACAACAAGATAGAGAGGGGAAAACACCATATGATCCAACTATATTAACAAAGCCCGCGATACATCAAGATCGTGCCATCTCAAGAACACAAGAGAGAGAGAGAGATTAAACACATAGCTACTGGTACAAACTCTCAGCCCCGAGGGTGGACTACTCCCTCCTCATCATGGTGGCCGCTGCGATGATGAAGATGGCCACCGGTGATGATCTCCCCCTCCGGCGGAGTGCCGGAACGGGGTCTAGATTGGTTTTTCGTGGCTACAGAGGCTTGCGGCGGCGGAACTTCTGATCTAGGGTTACCCCGAGGGTTTTTGGAATATTTGGGAATTTATAGGGCAAAGAGGCGATGCGGGAGGCCACCGAGGTGGGCACAACCCACCTGGGCACACATGGGCCCCCAGGCGCGCCCTGGTGGATTGTGCTCTCCTCGAAGCTCCCCTCTGGTACTTCTTTGGCCCACCGGGTGTCTTCTGGTCCAGAAAAAATCTCCAAAAAGTTTCGCCGCGTTTGGACTCCGTTTGGTATTGATTTTCTGCGATGTAAAAAAACAAGCAAAAACAGCAACTAGCACTGGGCACTATGTCAATAGGTTAGTCCCAAAAAATGATATAAAGTTGCTATAAAATGATTGTAAAACATCCAAGAATGATAATATAACGGCATGAATACTTCATAAATTATAGATACGTTGGAGATGTATCACCTCTCCACCTATATATAGAGGGGAGGGGGCGCTCCAAGAGGAGACACCAAGCCCTTGGCGCCCCTCTCTCTCCCGTTACTCCATAGTTCCACCGCCTCATCCCGGCGACACTTAGCGAAGCGCTGTCGGTACTCCACCACCACCATCACCACCATGCCCTCGTGTTGGTTGTGATCCCATCTACTTCTCCTCTCCCGCTTGCTGGATCAAGAAGGAGGAGACGTCATCGAGCCACACGTGTGCTAAACTCGGAGGTGTCGTCTGTTCGGCACTAGATCGGTTGGATGGTGATCGGATCGCGAAGAGTACGACTACATCAACCGCATTATAAACGCTTCCACTTAGCGATCTACAAGGGTATGTAGATGCTCTCCCCCTCTCGTAGTTATGCATATCCATGGATAGATCTTGCGTGTGCGTAGAAATTTTTTGTTTTCCATGCAATGTTTCCCAACAGTAACATACCGACGGACAAAGGGAACTACGTATTTGTCATAAAGGTTCGACTGATAAAGATCTTCATAAAATATGTAGGAACCAATATGGGCATCCAGGTCCCGCTACTGGTTATTGACCAGAGAAGTGTCTCGGTCATGTCTACATCATTCTCGAACCCATAGGGTCCGCACGCTTAACGTTCGTTGACGATATAGTATTATATGAGTTATGTATGTTGGTGACCGAATGTTGTTTGGAGCCCCGGATGAGATCACGGACATGACGAGGAGCTCCGGAATGGTCCGGAGGTAAAGATTGATATATAGGATGATATGGTTGTGCCAAGGGGTAAGGCCCATGGGGCTTTAGGTCGGTGCAAAAGGAAGTTTTGCGGAGGTCAGGGACCAGGCGCCAGGGAAGGACTCTTCCTTGCGTTCCAAACCGACTTTGAGGAGGCTCTTTCTCCAAGAAATGACCCCAGGGCTCAATATATAAATATAGGAGCAGGGCTAGCCCCTGGGGGACACCACGATTCACCAAGCCGTGTGCCGGCACCCCCTCTCCCTCTAGTTCGTCCTCCGTCCTAAATCCGTTGTGCTTGGCGAAGCCCTGGGGAAATAGTTTCACCACCACTATCACCACACCGTCGTGCTGCCGGAACTCATCTACTACTTCACCTCTCTTGCTGGATCGAGAAGCCGAGGACGTCATCGAGCTGAACGTGTGCTGAACGCGGAGGTGCCGTACATTCGGTACTTGATCGGGACGGATCGTGAAGATGTACGACTACATCAACCGTGTTGATAAATGCTTCCGCTTAGCGATCTACAAGGGTATGTAGATGCTCTCCCCCACTCGTAGCTATACATCTCCATGGATAGATTTTGTGTGTGCATAGAATCTTTTTTGTTTTCCATGTAATGTTCCCCAACACTGGTGTCATGAGCCAGGTCTATGCGTAGATGATATGCACGAGTAGAACACAAAGGAGTTGTGGGCGGTGATGTTCATATTGCTTCCCACCAATGTCTTATTTTGATTCGGCGGCATTGTGGTATGAAGCGGCCCAGACCAACCTTACATGTCCATGCACATAAGACCGGTTCCACCGACTGACATGCAACTTGTTTTGCATAAAGGTGGCTGGCGGGTGTCTGTTTCTCCTACTTTAGTTGAATCGGATTTGACTATGGCGGTCCTTGCAGAAGGTTAAATAGCAACTTGATAGTCACCATTGTGGTTTTGCGTAGGTAAGAACGGTTCTTGCTAGTTGCCCGTAGCAGCCACGTAAAACTTGCAACAACAAAGTAGAGGACGTCTAACTTGTTTTTGCAGGGCATGTTGTGATGTGATATGGTCAAGATGTGATGTGATATATGTTGATGTATGAGATGATCATGTTTTGTAATAAGTTCATGACTTGCATGTCGATGAGTATGACAACCGGCAGGAGCCTTAGGGTTGTCTTTAATTATTGTATGACCTGTGTATCAATCACTAAGCGCCATGTAATTGCTTTACTTTATCGCTATGCATTAGCAATAGTTGTAGAAGCAATAGTTGGCGAGACGACCCTGACACAACGATGGAGATCAAGGTGTCACGCCGGTGACGATGGAGATCATGTCGATGCTTTGGAGATGGAGATCAAAAGCACAAGATGATGATGGCCAAATCATGTCACATATTTTGATTGCATGTGATGTTTATCCTTTATGCATCTTATTTTGCTTAGAACGACGGTAGCATTATAAGATGATCCCTTCACTTAATTTCAAGATAAAAGTGTTCTCCCCGAGTATGCACCATTGCTAAAGTTTGTCGTTTCGAAGCACCTCGTGATGATCGGGTGTGATAGACTCTACGTTCATATACAACGGGTGTAACCCAGTTTTGCACATGCAGAATACTTGGGTTAAACTTGATGAGCCTAGCATGGACAGACATGGTCTCGAAACACTGGAGACCGAAAGGTCGAACGTGAGTCATATAGTAGACATGATCAACATAGAGATGTTCACCATTGAAGACTACCCCATCTCACATGATGATCGGACATGGGTTAGTTGATTTGGATCATGTATCACTTAGACAACTTGAGGGATGTTGATTTAAGTGGGAGTTCATTAGTAATTTGATTATTTGAACTAAAATTTATCATGAACTTAGTCTTAATAGTTTTTACATATCTATGTTGTAGATCAATGGCACGTGCTTCCGTTCCCTTGAATTTTAATGCGTTCCTAGAGAAAGCTAAGTTGAAAGATGATGGTAGCAACTACACGGACTGGGTCCGTAACTTGAGGATTATCCTCATTGTTGCATAGAAGAATTATGTCCTTGATGCACCGCTAGGTGACAGACCTGCTGCAGGAGTTGATGCAGATGTTATGAATGCCTGGCGGGCTCGATCTGATGACTACTCGATAGTTCAGTGTGCCATGCTTTACGGCTTAGAACCGGGACTTCAAAAACATTTTGAACGCCATGGAGCATATGAGATGTTCCAAGAGCTGAAGTTGATATTTCAAGCTAATGCCCGGGTTGAGAGATATGAAGTCTCCAACAAGTTCTATAGCAGTAAGATGGAGGAGAACAGTTCTGTCAGTGAACACATACTCAAAATGTCTGGGTATCATAACCACTTGACTCAGCTGGGAATTGATATTCCAGTTGAGAGTGTTATTGACAGAGTTCTTCAGTCACTGCCACCAAGCTACAAAGGCTTTGTGATGAACTATAATATGCAAGGGATGACAAAAATGATTCCCGAGCTCTTCGCAATGCTAAAATCGGCGGAGGTAGAAATCAAGAAAGAGCATCAAGTGTTGATGGTTAACAAGACCACTAGTTTCAAGAAAAAGGGAAAGGGAAAGAAAGGGAGCTTCAAGAAGAATGGCAAGCAAGTTGCCGCTCACATGAAGGAGCCCAAAGCTGGACCCAAGCCTGAAACTGAGTGCTTCTACTACAAAGGAAATGGTCACTAGAAGCGGAACTGCCCCAAGTACTTGGCAGATAAGAAGGATGGCAAAGTGAACAAAGGTATATTTGATATACATGTTATTGATGTGTTCCTTACTAATGCTCGTAGTAGCGCCTCGGTATTTGATATTGGTTCGGTTGCTCATATTTGTAACTCGAAACAGGAGCTGCGGAATAAACGAAGATTGGCTAAGGACGAGGTGACGATGCACGTCGGGAATGGTTCCAAGGTTGTTGTGATCGCCGTCGGCACGCTACCTCTACATCTACCTTCGGGATTAGTTTTAGACCTCAATAATTGTTATTTGGTGCCAGCGTTGAGCATGAACATTATATCTGGATCTTATTTATTGCGAGACAGTTATTCATTTAAGTCAGAGAATAATGGTTGTTCTATTTATATGAGTAATATCTTTTATGGTCATGCACCTTTGATGAATGGTCTATTCTTGTTCAATCTCGATCGTAGTGATACACATATTCATAATACTGATGCCAAAAGATGCAAAGTTGATAATGATAGTGCAACATACTTGTGGCACTGCCGTTTAGGTCATATTGGTGTAAAGCGCATGAAGAAACTCCATGCGGATGGACTTTTGGAATCACTTGATTCTGAATCAATTGATACTTGCAAACCATTCCTCATGGGTAAGATGACTAAAACTCCGTTCTCCGGAACAATGGAACGAGCTAATGACTTATTGGAAATAATACATACCGATGTATGCGGTCCGATGAGTGTTGAGGCACGCGGCGGGTATCGTTATTTTCTAACCTTCACAGATGATTTGAGTAGGTATGGGTATATCTACTTGATGAAACACAAGTTTGAAACATTTGAAAAGTTTAAAGAATTTCAGAGTGAAGTGGAGAATCTTCGTAACAAGAAAATAAAGTTTCTACGATCTGATCGCGAAGGCGAATATTTGAGTTACGAGTTTCGCCTTCATTTAAGACAATGTGGAATTGTTTCACAACTCATGCCACCTGGAACACCACAGCGTAATGGTGTGTCCGAAGGTCATAACCGTACTTTATTAGATATGGTGCGTTCTATGATGTCTCTTACCGATTTGCCTTTATCATTTTGGGGTTATGCATTAGAGACAGCCGCATTCACGTTAAATAGGGCACCATATAAATCCGTTGAGACGACACCGTATGAACTATTGTTTGGCAATAAACCTAAGCTGTCGTTTCTTAAAGTTTGGAGATGTGACGCTTATGTCAAAAGGCTTCAGCCTGATAAGCTCGAACCCAAAGCGGAGAAGTGCGTCTTCATAGGATACCCTAAAGAAACTATTGGGTATACCTTCTACCACAGATCCGAAGGCAAGATATTTGTTGCCAAGAATGGGTCCTTTCTAGAGAAGGAGTTTCTCTCAAAAGAAGTGAGTGGGAGGAAAGTAGAACTTGATGAGGTAGTTGTACCTTCTCTCGAATTGGAAAATAGCACATCAGAGAAAAACGTTCCCGTGATGCCTACACCAACTGAAGAGGAAGCTAATGATAATGATCATGAAACTTCGGATCAAGGTACTACTGAACCTCGTAGGTCGACCAGAGCACGTACCGCACCAGAGTGGTACCGTAATCCTGTCCTGGAAGTCATGTTGTTAGACAACGGCGAACCTACGAACTATGAAGAAGCTATGATGAGCCCAGATTCCGACAAATGCCTAGAGGCCATGAAATCTGAGATAGGATCCATGTATGAGAACAAAGTGTGGACTTTGGTGGACTTGCTCGATGATTGGCAAGCCATTGAGAATAAATGGATCTTCAAGAGGAAGACAGACGCTGATGGTAATATCACTGTCTACAAAGCTCTTTCTCCAAACCAACTTTGAGCAGGCTCTTTCTCCAAGAAACGACCCGAGGGCTCAACATATAAATAGAGGAGCAGGGCTAGCCCCTGGGGGACACCACGATTCACCAAGCCATGTGGCGACGCCCCCTCTCCCTCTAGTTCGTCCTCCGTCCTAAATCCGTTGTGCTTGGCGAAGCCCTGCGGAAATAGTTTCACCACCACCGTCACCACGCCGTCGTGCTACCGGAACTCATCTACTACTTCGCCTCTCTTGCTGGATCGAGAAGGTGAGGACGTCATAGAGCTGAACGTATGCTGAACACAGAGGTGTCGTACATTCGGTACTTGACTAGGACGGATCGTGAAGGTGTACGACTACATCAACCGCGTTGATAAACGCTTCCGCTTAGCGATCTACAAGGGTATGTAGATGCTCTCCCCCTCTCGTAGCTATACATCTCCATGGATAGATCTTGCGTGTGCATAGAAATTTTTTTGTTTTCCATGCAACGTTCCCCAACACCCTGGCAGCCGATGCAGCCATGGCAGCCATCCTGCGGTTCCTTGCGGCAGATAAGCCCCCCGAGCCCCTGGACGCAAACCCTAGGCCATTCCCCTCCCTCTCCTCGCATTTCCCCTTCCCCTCAGCCCGCAACCGAACCCCCCCCCCTGTCGCCATGGATGCCCACGCCTGCGGCCAGTAGCGTCCCCGCGCCGTACCACCAGGTCCAGGAGGCGTGCCATCGACGCCTTCGTCGACTACCTCACCGGAACGAGGCGGGGAAAGCCTCGTCGGTGCCGCCATCGCCCGTCTTCTCCATCGGTCTTCGCATGGTTCGCCGGTGATTTCGTCGCCCCAGCACCTCTCCATTCTCCCCGAGTCGCCCCGAGCTCCGCTGTGAGCCTCTCCCCTCTGCCCCATCTGTTTCCCCCTTCCTCCCCCCCTCCCCGCCGTAGATCGTCGCGCCGAGCCCACAGTGAGCACGCGCTCACCACGCCTCGGCCTCGCAAACGGCCACGCTCCGACCGCCCCCTTTGCTACAACTGCGCCTCCCGCTACTCCAGGGCGCTTCCCTTCCCCGTGTGCTACTGCCGCCCGGCCCGCGCGTCGGCCACGCGCCGGGCTCCCCTGGACGCGTTCCCCTCGCCCGTGGCTGGCTTCTGCTGCTCTGCTGTCGCCCACCGCGCTAGCCTCTGCTCCCGGTCGTCCCTTGCGCCGCGCCCCGCAGGCCCGAACTCCGGCCGCCGCAAGGCTCACTGTTGGCGCTACTTCGGACCACCCCAGCACCACCTGCGGCATCCATACGATGCGCCTCCTCGTCCTCTTCCCGTAGGTAGCCCCCGCTGCCGATTTGATTGCCGGAGCGCAAGTTCCGGTGAACCTCCGTCGTGCTCGGTCGCCACCGGAGCTGCGCCAGCGCGCACAGCTGTTAGAACCGTTGCCTGGGCCACTGACCAGTGGGCCCAGGGTTTTAACTCGCTAATTAGGGCACTAACCACCCCTGTTAACTTAATGTGTCCCTGAAAAATGGGCCCCATGCCCTTTAATTAAACCCGTTTAAAACTAAACCCCGTTTAGCCCACTGTCTATGACAAGTGGGGCCCTCTACACTGTTTCAGTGGATAAGACCGTCCCAGTCAGCTGCTGACTCAGCAGCTGGGCCCCTCCTGTCAGCCTCTATTGCATATTGATGGGTACATTTTCTGTGTACCCTTAGCAATTTAATATTAATATAATTTCGAATTAAATTAAATCTAGTAAATTAGAAATCATTTAAAACTTTGAAAATTAATAGAAGATAAACCGTAAGTCAGATGAAAATAATTTTTATATGAAAATCGGTCAGAAAAATATGACGAATCCGAATATGCACTCCGTTACCGGAGCATAGCGAACATGGAACCGTCCCCTCTCTTTCATCTGTCCGGAAAAGGCCAAACGCTGGGAAAACCCCTCCGGGTGTTTTCCCTCTCCGTCTGCAACGTGTAGTACCACGTTAGAACACCCCTAGCACTGCATACGGTCATGTCATGCTTTCTATTGCTTTGCATGCCTGTTATTTATTGTTTCTTCCCCCTCCTTCCTCTCCGGTAGACCCCGAGATCGTTGATGCTTCGGTGTTCGACTACGGCTACGCTTCCAAAGATTCCTTTCGTCTGCAGAGCAATCAGGCAAGCAAAACCCCCTTGATCATTCCTATATCGCCCATTCCATTCTCTCTCATGCTTGCATTAGATTTTTGCTTCTGTATTTGATTGCTCCTATTCTGATGCATAGCCTAATTTTGTAACCTGCTATTGTTACCTTACCTGTTATCCTATATGCTTAGTATAGGTTGGTTGGTGATCAATCAGTGACCCCTCACCCTTGTCCCTATTGCCCCCGCTTGATGACCGATGACTTGATCAACGTGATTGACGTCCTGAGCCCGACACATCACATCACACCCCCTTAGTTGTACGACTCTGCAGAGCTACTATTGAGTGCCGAGGGTGACACCTCATATAGCACTTCTAATGAGATCTCTATAGTGTAGTTAATCGGTCGTGGTCTATGGAGGGTGATTCCTCCTTCACCACTTCTGATAACGACTCTGTCGTACAACACATCAAGAGTGAACCATCGAGGATGATTCCTCTAAGTTCATCTTGACGACTACATCAAGTGGAATCCATCGAGGGTGATTCCTCAGATTTTCCCCTTAGTTTTTTGGACACACGATTACTTTGACTTTACCCCCAGAACCAGGTTAAAGACGGGTAAGCCCCGAGGGTTACCCACGAGAATTACTGTTACTGCAGGACTGGAGGGACAGGCGGTACCACCCCGATAGAGGTGGACCTGAGTTCCCGACAGTCGCTTGTGAGTCGGGTTGACCATGAGGGTACCCACGAGTTGATGTGTAGTCGGGTTGACCTGGAGGGTACCGCGAGATTTCTACGTGGCACGACCGAGCATTTCGGGCCCTTGCCGTAAGTCCACGAGACGGGATGACGGGGTCACATAATCGTGAGTCTCTGCTCATTACCGCGCGCTCCCAAGACACTAACGGTTTGGATATGTGATCCGAGTAGGCCTCTAGCCTTTTCGCACTAACCACCATGCGGGAATAAGTATGGGCACTCTGCATCGTATGTATCAGCTGAAAGTTCTTCGGACGTCAGCGACTGAGCGGCGCACGCTGGGTTGGACTGGTTAAGCCTGCGCTTGTATAAGGGGGCTAGGTCTGCTCATCGGCCGCGTACGCAACATGCAGGAGTGCAAAGGGCGATGGGCCCAAGACCCATGTGCGCTTAGGATGTAGACCGGCGTGCTGGCCTCTCTGTTGAGCCTAGGTAGGACTGCGGTGTGTTGATCGGCCGAGGCTGGTCATGACCTGATGGTGTGTCCGGCCGGAGTTGATCGAGTGTGTTAGGTAAGTTTGTGCACCCGTGCAGGGAAGTATATCTATTCGAATAGTTGT
This sequence comes from Thinopyrum elongatum, assembly GCA_011799875.1. NCBI lineage: Eukaryota > Viridiplantae > Streptophyta > Magnoliopsida > Poales > Poaceae > Thinopyrum > Thinopyrum elongatum. The sequence goes on along the minus strand of CM022301.1, from coordinate 212,097,970 downwards.
GTCCACGGTAACGGACGCTCGGAGTTGTATCCCGATCGATACAACTAGAACTGGATGTTGAGGCATGAGTAATGGATATGTGGCTCCGGGATTGCTTTCTCGCAGGGAGTCGAGAAAGTGATCTCTGGGCGTTGTTACAACATACTTACTACTATTATAATATGTTACTCTTATCTCTTCTGATGTTGCAAGATGCTTGAAGATGCTAGTCTTCGATAGGCTAGGCTTTCCCCCTCTTCTGGCATTCTACCGTCTAGTCCAAAGATATAGCCCCATTCCTTTGAAACTGATGCATACTTAGTATAGTTCTGATGTAAGTCTTGCGAGTACTTTGGATGAGTACTCACGGTTGCTTTGCTACCTCTTTTCCCTCTATACCCAATTGATGCGATCAGATGACGGAGTCCAGGAGCCAGATGCCACCACTGACGACTACTAATACCACGAGGGTGCCTACTACTACGTGACGGCCGCCGATGACTAGGAGTAGTTAGGAGGCTCCCAGGCAGGAGGCCTTGCCTTTTTTATCGTTGTGTTGTTTATGCTAGCCTTCTTAAGGCAGACTTGTTTAACTTATGTCTGTACTCAGATATTGTTTCTTCCGCCGACTCATTTGTATTCGAGCCCTCGAGGCCCCTGGCTTATAATATAAAGCTTGTATTATTTTAATTTGTGTCTAGAGTTGTTTTGTGATATCTTCCCGTGAGTCCCTGATCTTGATCGTACACATTTGCATGTATGATTAGTGTATGATTTAATCGAGGGCGTCACAATGGTTGAGGTCACCTCGGAGCCACAATCCATTGTGGCAAAGCTTCATGGTGGTGTTGGGAGCCTCCAATTCAGTTGTGGAGATTGTCCCAACCTTGTTTGTAAATGTTCGGCAGCCGCCTTCAAGGGCACCACTAGTGGAATCACGCATTTTGCATTGTGCGAGGGCGTGAGGAGAAACGATGGCCCTAGTGGCTTCTTGGGGAGCATTGTGCCTCCACAACTCTCCAACAAAGACGTACTTCCCCTCAAAGAGAAGGAACTTCAGTAACACATCCTCGTCTTCACCAGCTCCACTTGTGGTTACTTCTTCCCGTTACTTTGTGCAAGCTTTACTTGTGTTGTATCCCTTGCTTGCTTATGTGTTGCTGTTGCTAGAATCATATAGGTTGCTCATCTAGTTGCATATCTTGACAACCTATTTGGTGTTAAACCTAATTTGTTAAGAAAAGCTAAAAATTGGTAGTTGCCTATTCACCCCCCCCCCCTCTAGTCAACCATATCGATCCTTTTAATTGGTATCAAAGCATCGTCTCTTTATTAAGGGCTTTACCGCCTGAAGAGTATGGTTGACGATGGGCAAAGGGTTGGAGACTTACCCGAGGCCGAGGGAGTGAACACGGTCACTTGAGAGGATTTAAATGAGGCAATTGCCTCACTTAAATCTTATATGACGACCGAGGTCAAATCCTTGTTTAAATAATTTCTTGATGGTCTTAAACTTTCTACCGATCCGTTACAAGTGGTTAATCCCACTATCTCGGAGTCGGATGCCAGCTCCGGTAAGGAGGGGGCTAGTAGTGATAAAGCTAATTTGCCTCAAGGAAAGAATGGGTTGGAGACTCATGCCACGGTTCCCCCTCCCCCGGTCTATGGAGGACCAATACCCTCACCTCATATTAACAACCTTGATCCTCCTCCTAAGCTTGTGAAGAATGATTTTCCTAATTGGGTTTTTTGTATCAAGTCTCATTTGAATCACAACTCAACACATCTTTGGAGAATCATTAAACAAGGCTTCTACCCGCATGATCCAAGCAACCACACCCCAAGGGAAGAGGTGGACAATCAATTCAACCACTCCGCCTTGTTCATCCTTCAAGCCGCAGTGCCACCCAAAGATCTAGCTCACTTACGCCCATTCACTTGTGCAAAAGATTGTTGGGAACATATTGTCTCTTTGTACAAGGGAAGCTCAAGCATTCAACGCTCCAACTTTGAGGTGGTACTTGATGAAGCTGGTGAGTTTGTGATGAAGGAAGACGAGGATCCTCGTGAACTCTACCGGACATTGACAACTCTTGCGATCTCACTCCAAGATCATGGGAGCAAGGATACGAATTATAGTTGGATCAAGCGGAAGTTTCTCAAGGCCATCATGCCATTCAACAAGGCCATGTCCTCCGTGATCCGTCAAAGACCGGACTTCCACACCTTGTCCTCAAGCGATGCGTTGGATGAGTTTATTGCCATGAACATCTTGAACAAGACCGCTGAACACGTTCTAGCTTGTGTCCAACGGTCAAAGAAAGCCTCACCCAACCTTGCTTTGAAGGCCAAGGCAATTCCAGAAGAAGAAGAAGAAGAGGAAGAAGAAGAAAGTTGCCCCGAAGACACTAAATATGCTTACCACGAGCACATGGCTCTTGCGTCAAGGCAATTTTGGGGCAACAAGTGAAAGTCATGGCCCAACTTCTCCAAGAACAACTCAAGTGGCTCCAAGGGCAAGCAACGTGTGAGAACTTGCTACAATTGTGGCAATGTGAGTCACTTTGTGGTGGATTGCCCCTACGAGAAGAGGGAAGACAATGGTGGCAAGCTCATTCGCAAAGACAAGGCCAAGTACTTCCCCAATCTTCCAAGAACAACTTCACCAAGAAGGTGCCACAAAAGGTATTGGTGGCGCAAGAAGAATACATCTCCGACGATGATGATGATGATGATGCAAGTGGTTAAGGAATGGCGACGGCCTCCGTGGCCATTGCCACCTCTTCCCCGACCAAGGTGTCACTCTTCAACGCCCCAATGAAAACCTCATCCCCAAGTGCCTCATGGTTAAAGGCATTAACAAGGTAACCTCCAACATCAAAACTTCCATCACAACTAATCCTTATTTGTTGGATTGTGTGGATCAAGATGAGGAGGTAAAGGTGGATGAGAATGAGTTTGACAAGTTCTTGGGTAAGCTCAAAGGTGAGTCCAAGAAGCACTTTGTTGCTCTCTTGGAACAACTAGGTGAGGCCAATGATATCATCGAGTCTCATGAGGATACCATCACTAAGATGTATGGGCATAGTCGTGACTATGCCGATGAGATAGCGGAGCTTTCCATTGCTTTTGAGGAAGAGCGAGGTCTTCATTTGGCTCTCGAGGAGTCACACAACGTTGATCTTGCTAAATTACGGAAAGATCATGATCATGCTCTTGTTCTTACTCATGTGCTTAAATCCAAGAAGGTTTCACTTGGGGTAGGCCATGATAGACTCAAGGAGTTTGACATACTTGACAAGGCTCACAAGGCCTTGAAGAGTGCTCATGCTTCTCTTAAGGAGTCTCATGATCAACTCCAAGTGAAACTAACCAAGGAGATAGCCGCTTGCCCTCCCTTTATTTTAATTGATAATGCCCATGCTATTAACCCTTGTTGTGAGCATGTGCATCTTGTGGAGGAGAATGCAAAGTTGAAAGAGCAACTTGAGAAAGTCCTCGTGACTTGCATACAAGGTGAGAAGAACCTCAATGACCTTTTGAGCAATCAAAAGGAAGTTGTGGCAAAGGAAGGACTTGGGTTTGTACCCAAGTCAAAGAAGAAGAAGAAGGGGTGATAATGCCAAGAAGGGTAACACCACTCCTCCCAACAAAGCCGGCGACTTTAACCCTTCTTATGTTTTATGTCGTGCTAGTGATGGGCATGTTTATGCCAAATTTGTTGGTTCTTCTTATGAGTACATTGAATGATCTATTTGGATTCCTAAGACCCTTGTTGCTAACATCAAAGGACCCATTCAAGAATGCGTACCTAAATACAAGCATTAATCTCTTGTAGGAGTTTGCTTCCGGTGGGTTCATGGTTGCTTGATAGTGGAGCAACAAATCATATGATCGGGAGCAAGGACTTGGTGGTGGACATGCATCCAAGACCATCTATGCCCACTCATGTCCAATTCGGTGATGCTTCAAGGTATTGGGTCTTGGCAAGGTAGTCATCTCTCAAGATTTATCTATTGAGAAGGTTATGTTTGTTGAGACCCTTGCATGAAATTTGCTTTCCGTTCGTCAACTTGCACTCATGGGCTTTGCAACATTCTTTGATCTTGATACCGTGGCCCTTTTGTGGAGCAAGACTCTTAAAGTAGCTTTGTTTGGGCATGTCGAGAACGGTCTTTATGTGGTTAACTTTTCGGAGCAACCCACTAAAACCGCGACTTGCCTAATGGCTAAAATTGACATGGGGTGGCTTTGGCATCGCCGTTTAGCCCACGTCAACATGATATCTTTGCAAAGTCTCCTCAAAGGGGATCATGTTCATGGACTAGCAAATGTGAGCTTTGCCAAAGATCGTGCTTGCAGTGCTTGTATTGAAGGAAAGCTACATTAAACGGCTCACCGACCCATGATATCATCCACTCGAGGAGGCCCTTAGAGCTCCTTCACATGGATCTCTTTGGTCCTCCATCCTTCGATAGTCTTGGGGGAAGAAAATATTGCTTGGTGATTGTGGATGATTACTCAAGATACACATGGGTATACTTCTTCGAGAGGAAGAGTGAGACCCAACAAACCGCCATTGACTTTGCAAATGAAGCTCAATGTCAACATGATACAAAGATATTGATGATTAGAAGTGAAAACGACACCGAGTTCAAGAACTACACCTTGGATTAGTTCCTTAGTGATGAGGTGATCAAGAACCAATACTCCGCACCATATACCCCTCAACAAAATGGTGTTGCAGAGAGGAAGAACCAGACATTGATGGATGCGGCAAGGACCATGATGGCGGAATTCAAATCTCCATACAACTTTTGAGCTGAAGCCATCAACACCGCATGTCATGCCTCCAATCGGCTATACCTCCGCAAAGGCTTGAACAAGACCCCATATGAGACACTTACCGGTAACAAGCCCAACCTCAAGTACTTTCGGGTGTTCGGGTGTAAGTGTTTCATTCTCAAGAAAGGTGTTCGTTTGTCTAAATTTGAACCTAGAGTTCAAGAGGGCATATTTGTTGGTTATGCTACAAACTCTCATTCTTACCGTGTCCTCAACAAGTCCAAATGGCTCATTGAAGAGACATGTAACATGGAGTTTGATGAAAATAACGGCTCCCAAGTGGAGCAAAGTGGTCTTTGTGATGTAGGTGATGAAATTCCTCCCCGAGCCATAAGAAGAATGGAGATTGGTCAAATACTCCTCATTGAGGAACCCCTTGTGGCTGAAGGAGAAGGACAATGTTCTACGCAAGTGGAACCATCACCGACGCTAGACCCACATGCTTCCGAAGAATAAAGTGAAGGCCCTCAACCGAGTGAACATGATCAAGGGCAACATCAATCTCATGATGATGGTGGTGCACGAAATGATGCCTAAGATCAAGTTCAAGACTCCGAGCAAGCTCAAGACGGTGCTCAAGATGATCAAGATGGCACTCCTCAAATGCCTATTGAGGAGCTATTGGAGTGTCGTGCCGCCAAGATTTCCTCCAAGCTCAAACAACAAGATCACGTCATGGAGAATGTGCTTGGTAGCCTAAGAAAATGGGTAACTACTCGTAAACAATTAACAATTTTTTGTGAGCATCATGCGTTTGTTTCTTGTGTTGAACCCCAAAAGGTACATGAGGCGCTCGAGGATACGAATTGGCTTGAGTCCATGCATGATGAACTCAACAACTTCGAGCGCAAAAAAGTGTGGCAATTGGTGCCCCGACCAAAGGAGAACCATAATGTCATTGGAACCAAATGGATCTTCAAGAACAAGCAAGATGTGAACGGTGTTGCCACTCGCAAAAGGCAACATTGGTAGCTCAAGGATACTCCCAAGTCGAGTGTATCCACTACGGTGAAACATTTGCTCCCTTTTCTCTCCTTGAATCTATTCACATGTTGCTTGCATATGCATCTCATCATGATTTTAAGTTGCAACAAATGGATATGAAAAGTGCATTCCTTAATGGTCCTCTTAATGAGTTGGTATATGTCAAGCAACCCCCGGGGTTCGAGGATCCCAAGTTCCCCAATCATGTATACAAGCTCTATAAGTATGGCCTTAAACAAGCCCCACGTGCGTGGTATGAGCACCTTACCGATTTGTTGCAAGATCGTGGGTTTGAAATTGGGCAAATCAATCCCACTCTTTTACTAAGAGGGTTAAAGGGGACTTGTTCATATGCCAACTATATGTTTATGATATTATTTATGGGTCTCCTAACAAAGCTTTCAATGATGAGTTTGCCGCACTAATGAACAAGATGTTTGAGATGTCTATAATGGGAGAGTTGAAGTTCTTTCTCGGATTCGAAGTCAAGCAAAGAAGAGAAGGAACCTTCATAAATCAAGCCAAATATACCCAAGACATGCTCAAGAGATTCAAACTAGAGGATGTCAAGCCGGCCAAGACTCCAATGCCAACCAAATGCAAGCTCGACATTGATCCTAATGGTAAAGCGGTGGATCAAATGGTATATCGCTCCATGATTGGATCTTTGCTTTACCTTTGTGCATCTAGGCTAGATATTATGTTGAGTGTGGGAACGTGTGCAAGGTTCCAAGCCGCGCCTAAGGAAAGTCACTATGTGGCCGTCAAGCGAATCTTTCGATATTTGGCTCATACCCCAAACTTTGGCTTATGGTACCCCAAAGGATCAAGCTTTGATCTCATGGGATATTCGGACTCGGATTGGGCGGGAAACATTGTGGATAGGAAGTCAACTTTCGGAGGGTGCCAATTACTTGGTCGCTCTTTGGTGAGTTGGTCCTCGAAGAAGCAAAATTGTGTGTCTCTCTCCACCACCGAGGCCGAGTATGTAGCGGCCGCAAGTTGTTGTGCACAATTGCTATGGATGAGGCAAACTTTAAAGGATTACGGTGTCACTTGTGACAAAGTGCCTCTTGTATGTGACAATGAAAGTGCAACCAAGATCTCCTACAATCCGGTACAACATAGCAAGACGAAGCATATTGAGACACGCCACCATTTCATCCGAGATCACATCAAGCATGGAGAGATTGAGATTATCTATGTCAACACTCAAGAGCAACTAGCGGATATTTTCACGAAGCCATTGGATGAAGCAAGATTTCACGAGTTAAGGCGTGAGTTAAATATCATTGATTCAAGCAATGTGGCTTGAATCTAGGCACACCCCACCGCATTCATCATATTATCTTGTTCTAGATGTAGGCATGGACATAGGGGGGGTGTTGTTCTCTCAATGAACTCTCCCTTCCCCCATTATGCATAAATCGATCAAGTCTTTCGCATTAGCCATTGTTGATGGTACTTGCGCTTCAAAGACGAGTTTTGGTCATGGGTCCAAGGTTAAAATCTTCGCGGTGCCATACCAATTGACTCAAACATAGGTGGCTTCGGTCACCACCCTCTCTTTGAGAGGTGTTTGTCCGAGTTGGTTAGATTTGGTTTTATCTAGTCTTTAGGGTTTTGTTTGTGCTTTGAGTCATTCCAAGTTTGCTCTTCTTTTGTTTGTCTTTTTGAACTTGGAGTGTCTCTTCCCATTTGCTGGTGTTTGTGTATCCAACCTAAGCATTCTCTCCCTCAAACTTTTTAGAGTTGCATAAGCCCCACCAGTAAACGAAAAGGAAAGATGGTTTACAATGCAAGGCATTTAATTTTACCTTGTACCTGTAATATGAGTTTGTGGCCTTGTATATAAAAATGAAGGGAGTATTACATTGGTGCGATAAAATCTTAGTAAGTTTTTGTATGCAATCATCATGATTTATCTATCATCCTATTGTTTAGCATAGTGATTTAAACGCTTTTATATTTCTTTACAGAGGGGGTAAAAACTATTTAGCAAGTTTTTTATGCAATAACCATGATTTACCTGTCATATTGTTGTTAATCAATTTTCTAGGGATATCGTTAATCAATTATTTGGTAAGAATTTAATGACTTACCAAAGAAAGTATTATTTTATTTTGGTAAGTTAATAAGACGTGGGACAATTGTCCGCCGACTACATGGATGTCGCTTGAAGATCTTATATGGAGGCTTGTTTTCAAGCTGTGTCGGTGTCGGGCTTTTGTGTCGGTGTCATTCGTTGTCTACCGGGCCGTTTTGTTCGGATGTGTCGGTGATGCCTCAGTGGATTGGCAGGCGGTGTGTGCATGGTCAGTCGTGCAGTCTAGATATTTTCCAAAGTCCACATGCCATAAATGGTTTCATAGCATCATATTTGGAAGAGCTACATTCTCTGGCAGCACCATCTCGGTCGCCACAGCGGTAATACCACCTTCGGCTAATGTGTGGATATCTCCTCCGGCGAATTCCTCAAAAGTTAATGTTGATGCTGTTGTTAGTTGCAATGGCGGATGTGGGGTGGTCGTTGCAATCAGCAAAACCCTCTCTGAAGATCTAATTAAACAGAGAGTACATCTCGCTTCCGATTGCATGAATGTGGTGCATGAAGTCACAGAAGGAAGCATCTCAAGTTATGGTGCAATCATCCGCGAAATCAGAATAGGGATTAGTACCTTTATTTCATGTAATATAGTCCATGAACGTAGGAGCTCGAATTACGAGGCTCACAATCTAGCGAAGCATGCTTTACGTTTGGTGCCGGGCCGTCATGTGTGATTAGGCCAGCCTGGAGACCTTCCCTCCGTCCCTGTAAGCGTGGTGACGGTTTAATAAAGCTTTGTGAGATTGTCTCAAAAAAAGCCGTGCAGTCTAGATGGCTCTACCCAATGGAATAAACACCGGGGCAACCGCCAATGCACGGATTGGCACATGCAAGGAGCGGGCAACCCAGAACACCCTTGGATGACACGATGTTGGTTCCCGAGTGGACGGGATTGCGGCTTGTTCGGCTGTTGTCGTGGGCTTGGTTGGGTTAGAGCTTCTACAACCGGACCTCTCAAATCCGTCTCAAACGCCCAGGCAGGCCGCCCGGTTACTACCCGGTCATGATTTTTTTACCCAGACGGGCCTCTCAAACGGCCCTCAAATGCCCGGGCTGACCGGCACCCCCCATATCCAGCCCAAATATGGGGCGGATATGGGGGCGCCCGGGCACGCCCGCCACGTCGGACCCGACAACCCGACCCCACCTCAAATTGCACCAAATCCTCCCCCCCCCCCGAGCTGCCGGATCCATTTGCTCTCTCCTCTGTTCTTCCTCCTCCGCGTCGTCCGGCTCGCAGCTCCGCCGCCGCGCCCGCACCGCAGCCGTTCCCAAGCTCTCCGCCGCCAGCTCTGGAAGAGCGCTCCCGTCCTCGCCGCGGGGGACGTTGTCGTCGGCCCGGACGCCACCATGGTGCGCCTGGCAACTCTCCGGCTCCGCCTTGCGCTTGATGTGTTCGACACATTGACCGACCGGAATTATTGTGATTTTGTTAGGTACATGATGGATTCTGATGCTTCGTCGGACAAGGAGTATGGCCCGACGGAGCTTGACCAAATGATTCAAGATGAGTTCTTCGATTCGTCGGATTCGGACAAAGAAGTGGACATGATCATGCTCATGACCATGCAAGAGGAAATGGGCCGGCAAGTGGAGCATATTGTCAACTTCAAGGGCTCAATCAAAGGGAGAAGAGTGATCAACCGGGATAGAGTGTCCGAAGCAAAGCTACTGCACAATGACTACTTTGCTCCCACACCTACTTTTCCGGATGATCCATGGTTTCGTCGCCGTTTTCGCATGCGGAAACCATTATTTTTGCGCATTGTGGAGGGAGTGGAGGCACACGACGACTACTTCAAGCTGACAAGGGATTGTTGCGGCCAACTCTCTTTCTCGGCCAAGCAGAAGTGCACAGCTGCTCTGAGGATGCTTGCACTTGGTACTGTTGCAGACGCTGTTGGTGAGATGGTCAGGATGGGGGAGAGCACGTGCCTCAAGACTACTGTCAAATTTGCTCGCGCCGTGGTTGAGGTGTTTGGACCGGAGTATCTCAGAGAATCAAATGCGCAGGTGTAACACCCCCAGTGGTTAGCTACAGTAATCCCCTTTAGATAATGCCATGTCAGCAAGTTCAACAGTGCCTAGTCATCATTTGCATCATGTTGCATTTCAAACTCCAAATTCAAACTTCAAAGGAATTCAAAGTGGAAAATAAAAGTGGTTCAAATCAGGAACTAAATTGTTCATAATATTGTAAATAATTCAGAGACAATTCTAAAATTTTAACCAACCTTATTGAAATTGGATAAGTGGCTTGAACTTCCTCAAACAGTGGCTGAAAACCATATTTAATAACCTATTAATAAATATAAAATAAATCTGAAATGATAAATACCCCAAACTAATTTTTGGTAATAGGATATGCTGCCCTGTGATTTATGGACCAGGTCACCTATTTTACAAAAGTCATTTGGGTGCCCAACTATTTGCAAGACAGAAACTAAAAGGAAAAACAGAAAAGAAAATAAAAAAGGGGCAAAGGGCCCAGGGCACCTGGGCCTAAGTGGCACAGTGCCGGCCCAGCCCACCCCGCTCGTTCCCCCCCTCCTCTGTTCACCACCGCGCACCGTTGTCGTCTCGTCCGCAGCCGCCGCGCCTGGCCCCCCCTCTGCTGCTCGACACCGCGCCCGGCGCTCGTCGTGGAGGGGGATAAGAGCCTCCCTCGCCCGTCCCCACGAACCCTAGCCCCCTCAGTCTCTCCCTCGCTCTCCCTCTCACACGAAAACGGCGGCGCCCGAACCTCCCCGTCGCCATGGCCGTGGACTAGCGCGGCCACCATGCCCCATTTGCTCCGCCGCCGCGTCAGGCCGCCCCCTCATCGTTGACTACGTCGGCTGCGCCGACTGGACCGAGCCGGGGAGCACTGGAGCGCCCGCATCGCCGCCTTCTTCCTCATCGGTCCCGACGCACTTCGGCGACGAATCCGGCCACGTCGAGCTTTCCCCGAGCACCCTGAGCTGCACCGCGCGATCGCTGTGAGGCCGCCTTCCTTTCCTTTTCGTTTCTGCTATTAATCTGTAGCCGTAGCGCCGCCACCGCCTTCGTTTTGCTCTGGCCAAAGCATGCCGTCACGGTGGAGCTCGCCATCGTGGCAACCGGCCATCCCAGGGCCAGCTGAGCACATGTGTGTGCTCAGGGCCTCTCCGCGTAGCCGCCTGACCCCAATCACTTGATGGACACGACCCCTGTGCGATATTCGCTCGAAGCCCGAACTCCGGCAGCCGCCGTGAGCTCGATTCCGGCGGCCACAGTCCACTCCAGCCCCATCCGCCTGTCCCAATGGATGCGCGCGAACACCAGTCACCTGTAGCCGCAAACGGCGCCCGATTTGGTGCCCCGTAGGCGAATTCCGAGCTGCTCCGGCGTTCGGCCGCCGCGTTTTGGCTCGCCGGAGCCAGCTCCGGCACGTCCCCAGCCGCCGTCCGACGTGGACTGACGAGTGGGCCCGCTGTGACGCCGACAAGTGGGTCCCGTTGACCTGTTGACCTGTTGACCGGGTCAACAGCTAACGTGGCACCCGCAGTGTATGACATGTGGGTCCCGCGTTGTTTAAAATGATTTTTTAAATAAATAAAACACTAATTAACCTGTTAATCCTAATTAAGCTAATTAGTTAACTAAAGCTGACACTAACAGTGGGTCCCACAAACTAATTAGGTTAATTAGTTAAGTTTAATCCTTTGTTAATTAGTACTGTGAATGACATGTGGGCCCCACCTGTCAGAGTTGACTTTGGTCAGCTGGTTTGACCCGCTGATGTCATGCTGGCGTCATGCTGATGTCAGCTGCTACTATTCTGGATAATGTTGATTTAAATAAATATTTAAATTCCAGAAATTAATAAAAAATTTAGAAAATCATATCTTTTAATCCGTAACTCGGATGAAAATACTTTCTACATGAAAGTTGCTCAGAACGACGAGACGTATCCGAATACGCGGTCCGTTTGTCCGTCACGCGTCCCTAACTATCCGAACATGCAACCGTTCCCCTCTGGTCATCTGTGTGACAAATGTCCGGAACCGGGAAAACATTCCCGGATGGATTCCCCCTTCCTCGGTGATGTGTAACCATACGTTAGGACACACCCGGCGCTGCGTATTGTCATGACATGCTCTTGTTTGCTTTGTATTTACTGTTTCTTCCCCCTCTTCTCTCTCGGTAGACCCTGACACCGACGTCGTCCCCGAGACTGACGCAGCTCCGGAGCCCGACGCCACCGTTGACGACCTTGCCCTTGCCGCCGAGCAACCAGGCAAGCCCCCCCTTTGATCATCCCGATATCGCCCATTCTATTTTCTCATGCTTGCATTAGAATTGCTGTTGCTAGTGCTTTACCTATTCTGATGCATAGCCTGTTTATTGTAACCTGCTATTGATAATTACCTTCATATCCTAAACTGCTTAGTATAGACTGGGTAGAGACCTATCAGTGACCCCACTTATCCCGACTGCCCCGCTGGATTATCCGAAGACCCGATCAACGGGATTGAAGACCAGGCCCCGACACCGCACATCACCCCCCCCCCCTCCCCCTTAGTTGTAACGACACTGCAGCGTTACTATCGAGTGCCGAGGGTGAAACCTCTTGTATCACTTCTGATGTTAACTCTGTAGAGTAGCTATTCGGTCGTGGTCATCGAGGGTGATTCCTCCTTCATCACTTCCGATAACGACGCCGTCGTACAACACCTCAAGTGTGAACTCAGCGAGGGTGATTCCTCCAAGTTCACCTTGACGGATACATCGAGTGGGAATTCAACGAGGGTGATACCTCGGATTCCTCTGATGTTATGGACACACGGATACTTGGACTTTACACTGTTACTTGGATAGGCGGGTCGACCCTGAGGGGTACCCGCGTGCGCCTGAGAGGCGAGTGTTGTGAAGACGGGTGCCTGTATGGTGCCCGAGTGATGAATACGAGGCGCGGCCGGGCATTCTTAGCCCTTGCAGCAAGTCCTTGAGACGGGGCGACGGGGTCACATCTTTCGTGAGTCTCTGCTCGTTACCGCAAGCCCAAGGTACTAACGATTTGGATATTTGATCCGAGTAGGCCTCTAGCCTGATAGCACTAACCATCACGTGGGCATAGTATGGGCGTTCTGCATCGTAGCATCAGCCGAAAGCTCTGTCAGACGTCTAGTTCAGCCTTGCGGCTGGGACGGACCGGCGCCCCCCTGGTGCCTGGCTTCCCCCTGCACGCAATGACTCGGAGTGCACAGGGCGATGGCCCAAGACCTCTGAGCGCTTAGGATGTAGACCGACGGGGACCTCTCTGCTGAGCTGTAGGTAGGGCTGCGATGTATCGTTTGGCCGAGGCCGGGCATGACCCAGGAAAATGTGTCCGGCCGGAGTTAATTGAGTGTGTTGGGTAAGTTGGTGCACCCCTGCAGGGAAGAACACATCTATCGATAGCCGGTCCTACGGTAAAGGACACTCGGAGTTGTATCCGGATTGATACAAACAGAACTGGATACTTGGATACTATGGCTCTGGGATTGCTTCTCGCAGGGAGTCGAGAAGGGATCTCAGGACGAGGTTGATGACTGTATGGCTCTGGGATTGCTTTCTCGCAGGGAGTCGAGAAAGGATCTCTGGGTGAGGTTGAGACTTAATGATACTACTACATTATATTGTTCTGTTCTACTCTCTTCTATTGCTGCAAGACCGCTGAAGATGCTAGTCTTCGATAGGACTAGGCCTTCTCTCTATTCTGGCATTTCTGCAGCCCAGTCCATATATACAGCCTCCCTTTGAAAATGTTGCATATGTAGTGTAGATCCTTGCTTGCTGAGTACTTCTGAGTACTCACGGTTGCTTTGTTTTCCTTTTCTCCCCATATCAGTTTGTCGTGACCAAGATGACGGAGCCCCTGAGACAGCTGTCCCCGCCGACGATCGCTACTACTACCCCGAGGGTGGATACTACTACGAGTTGACTGACGACCAGGAGTAGGATCGGAGGGTCCCAGGCAGGAGGCCTACGCCTTTCGATCGTAGTGTTTTATTTTGCCCCGCCTTTCTAAAGGCCTTTCTGTGCTATCTTTTATATCTGTACTCAGATATCTGATGCTTCCGCTGACGCTTATATGCGAGCTTATGTATTCGAGCCCTCGAGGCCTCTGGCTTGTAATATAAAGCTTGTATGACTTTATTTATGTTTTAGAGTTGTGTTGTGATATCTTCCCGTGAGTCCTTAGGCTTGATCGTGTGCATTTGCGTGTATGATTAGTGCACGATTGAGCCGGGGGCGTCACAGCAGGACACGGAGAAGTTGTTGGCTATTGGAGAGGCAAGGGGGTTTCCAGGAATGCTCGGATCAATTGATTGCATGCATTGACAATGGAAAAACTGCCCCAAAGGTCTGCGGGGAATGTATCAAGGTCATACCAGAGAGGCCACCATCATACTAGAAGCGGTGGCATCACATGACTTATGGATTGGTCATGCTTTCTTTAGAATGCCCGGTTTTCACAACGACATCAACATGCTTCAACGATCTCCGGTGTTCTGCAATGGGGAATCACCGCCGTGCAACTACACCGTCAACGGCCGGGACTACAACATGGGGTACTATCTTGCCGATGGTATCTATCCTCAGTGGGCGGCGTTTGTGAAGACCATATCCGAGCCGCGTGGCAATAAACAGATCCACTTTTCAACAATGCAGGAAGCGGCTAGGAAGGACGTGGAGAGGGCATTTGGCGTGCTTCAGGCTCGTTGGGGAATTGTGCGGAGCGTTGCAATGATGTGGAAATCAGAAACTTTGTGGCAGCTGATGACATGTTGTGTTATTCTGCACAATATGATTGTCGAGGATGAGGGTGATGGTGTGCCCAAATCCATGATTTCGAAGCACCCGGAGAACAAATTGAAATCCCAGAAGATCAAGATGCGGCTCAACTTATAAACTTTCTGCAGATGCATCAGAATCTTCAAAATCAGCAGGTGCACACGCAGCTACTCAATGATCTTGTGAAGCATATGTGGATCCACAATGACAACCAAGGAGGCAATGCTTGAGTTTGGCACTTCAAATAAATTTTATGTAAACTCTATGTATGCTTGATACCAACATTTATTATTTACGTGCGACATTATGATGCATGATCGACGTGCATGTATTTGCATGGATTTGAGAGTCCGGATTTAAGATATGTAAATGCACGGAAGGAAATATGAGGACTTGTCCGGATGCGCCCGCGGGCGTTTGATGGACCGGATTTGCCAAATCCAGTTATAGACGCTCTTATGCTCTGCGCTTTCATCGGGCATGTTCAGAGACGTTGCTTTTCGGCTCCATTTTGCTGGGCACTTTGGGAGTGTTGTTGGCTGGCGGCCAGGACATCGTTGGGGGAGGCTGGCCCTCGTTATGTTCAGATCGTCTTCCTGGTGCTTGGCTCGTCCGGTTTGATGTTAAAAAATATCGTTCAAACCAGCCACGGTCCCGCGTGTCAATGTCGAGCCTGCAACATGCCGAGTTGTGCGCACACGCTCGACATGTGAGACCAGGTCCGCGAGACCTTGCATCGAGAAGCGGGGCGAGGACCCGGGTCCGGATCCATGCGCGATAAAGACCGGTGGCTCAGAAGAGGGTTGTGTCTAAGTGCACATACTTAAGATGCCTTGAATTGTAGGTCGAGTCTGAACAAACCAGTGTTGCCAACTATGTAATTTCGGTGAACAAGTCAGTGTTGCCAACTTTGCGCAAAAAAAACAGTGTTACCAACTATTACTACATAATGACCGCTAAGATATATCACGTAATGGAACTTATCCTCGTTGGTAAATATACAAGGCAATTACAAACGCGGTAGTTCCACTCGACCAGGGTCGTCACAATAAGTTGGTGGCATGCGTGCACGGCCCTCGGCGCGACCCAGCCACACGGATGGTTCGTTGTCCCCACCCGGGTACGTCGGCATGTTTCTTTTGCCCCACCAGGGTACGTGCGGGTGGGGCCTCCTTCGCGCGAACCGGCTCGGGTGTGAGCAATGGGCCAAGGATGGTTTTCACAGAGAGAGGGAGAACATGCTCGTGCGTGTGCGTGAGAGACATAGGGCAATATGTGATGGTGCAATACACCGGGGGTGGCTTCTCCACAGGAAGCCTGGCAGCAGGCCTGCAAGGGAGCCCAGAAGGCCCAACAAAGAGCTGCCGACAGAAGGGAGCCCAAGGGATCGGATAGATGCCAAAGGATCATCTTGGACCCCAAATTAAGATGGAAGCGGCCAAGATTGGATCTCCCTCTTTGTAAAACCCTAGCCCCCATCGTGCCTATAAGAGGACGGCTATGAGGCTCTCGAACCCATCTACCTTGGTAGACCTAGACTCCTAGTAGCAACACTTCCCCCTTGTAATCCCTCACACGAGGTATATCCACCATGAATACAAACACAAAGGAGGGCGTAGGGTATTAGTCCTCATCGGAGGCCCGAACATGGGTAAACTATGCGTGCGGGCTCCTTTCTGGTACTTTCGGCCATGTTCGCCACCCCACCAACAGTACCGATGGCTTTTCGCTCTATCAGTTGGCGCGCCAAGCACGGGCTTCGCTATTCGGAGAACAGACCGAGATCGGAGATCTGTGTATGCCCGGCGACTTCATGTCACACAAGGCCAGGGACTGCCGCAACCACCGACCCGCGCCGCCATCCGCCAGATCCAATCGAGCCTCGATCTACCGCCATAGCCGCCGCCGGTGCGCCACACCATGTCGCTGCCTGCCACGCCGCCTAATGCCCCGGGCACCATCGCGGAAGGAACCTAAGGAGGCAAAATGCCCCACCGATGGGGCTTCATCTGGCCACACCCTCTGCCGGGTGCCGGCAGCAAGGAGGGACAGAAGGAGGGCTACCAATGGCTAGGGTTCCCTCACCGCCGTCCACAGAAGCGCGCAGAAGGGAACGAGAGTTTTTTATGTAGGCGTTTCTTAATACACACCATTTTCAAAAGAAACACCTGCAAGTGTTTGGCTCGATGAAAACCTCCAGGCTTTATTGTCCAATTATTGCTAGCTAATAAGGCTCTATCTGAATTGAAAAAAAAAACATCTCTGCATTTCAATGTGACACTAGGCAAACACGATAGGCAGATGTCATCGAATGCTGACGGTTTGTGTTACAACTGCATTAGCTTCTAGTCTATGTTTTCAGTGCTACTTGAAATAATTAAGTCACGGAGCTTGCTGCCCTGTACATGTTTCTACTAGAGTCCTAATGTTGTACCCCGCAAAAAAAAAGAAAAAAAAAAGAGTCCTAATGTTGTGAGGTACAACATGCAGCATACAAGCTACAAACCTGAAAATGACCAGGTTGTCAGTAGATCTGAAAATGGTCAGGTCGTTGGCTATTGGCATAGAAGCTTGACCCAGAGATCTACTGACATGGCACTAGGTTGCCATCTGTATGTGCATCACAGCAACCCCCCTGGAACCTTTGCTCTTGGGTCTCTGTTCTGAATTGATCGGCCATTGATAACCCGCAGCAAGAAACGAAGAATTCTTTCCACGTATATGAATGGTACTTGCCACCATGCTTCAGGTCTTCTTCAGCTAATGCACGAGGGGTGATCCACCATTTCAGAGGGCAGCTGATCTTGCTGCCGAGGTGTGCCAACTTCCAAGAAATCCTCCGCGTTGATGTCGATTCCTTCCCACTCCACATCTGCTGTATTCGAGTTAAGGAGTCCAATGGTTTCACATCGTAACATGGTATGCTATACTACAGCATAAGCACATAACAGGTTATGTAGACTGTTAGAAAAAGGATACGTGCTGTCTTCCACATGTCAGTGATGCTAACCCCTGTGTCTGATAAGAGCCAGTAATCCGCATCAGTCTGCACAAAAAAAAATGGTTCTTGTTTTATGCTGTGCTTATGCAGGAAATTTTAGGTAACAATGGCAATAGTAGGGTATGGGTGGGTACAACCTCCTTCTGCCCAAAGCCATACCCACATAAACCTTCTATACCCACTCACTTCAATACCCATGGGGCACAAATTGGCACCCATGCCTATAACTATCGGGTATCCTATACCCAATGAGTATCCAGTGGGTACAGTATATAGCATTTGCATTCAAAATAAGGTCGGAGAAATGAGTCTAAAATTCAAGTGATGATGGGTAGTCTAGCTCTGGCGTGACCTCCAGGGTATCCATTGGGTTACACATGGGTGCAATTTTATACCCACGCTCTACCCATATATTTTACAGGTCTGGATACCCATTACCCATGGGTGCAAAGTTTCACCCATGCCCACTGTTTTCAGTTAGGGTACCCACGGGTACCCATACCCATGGGCAAAACTGCCATCCTATTTCCAAATGAGCTCAACTGTGATATAAAAGATGCATCCATAGCAGATAGAAGTGCATTCTTTACTTTCTTTAGAACTAATTTGGCTATTCCTACTATTGGTCACGAGATGCTCCTCTCTCCATGTGCAATTGAATCTCGCAGTTTATCAGTTTTTGCAGGTTAATCTTTCAATTATCAAAGAACAGGTGGTAGAATGAAAGAATAAGTAGCAGGACTTACAAAACACTAAGCAGAACAGAAAATGCCAGAGCTAATTGTATAGGACAAGAATGACATAGTGAAGAGGAAGTAGTGAAGTTGAGCATTGGGTGCAAACACGTATTACTATAGTTAGAATAGGATTGTGGCCAAATTTACTTTTAGATAAATATGCTGCGAAAATTTATTGCATGGAAGTGAACTTACATCAAGTTCAGAAGGGACAATCTTCATCATCCCTCCAATATCCTGTGTAGTAGGAGCGTCAGGGGGCATTATCAGCCCTTGTTGAACATTCTCCATCTCCACATCTTTGTTAGATCCTGTAGCGAGTGGTGTCCTAGGATTCCCTAGATAATCCATGCTTATTGTTTGTGCAGGCCTTGGAGGAGTCTCCATGCCACTCATCTCCTCAAATTGACTTAAAAGAAATAGATAATGATGTTAATATTCGCATCAAGTTAGAGCTCTAGATTCTGAAGTTTTGATGCTAGGGATGTTGAATGGGCATATACCTAACTAGGTACACATCTATCGGACCCATAGTGCTTCTTAGAACAATCCTATATCTCCTTTGAGGATAATCATTCACCTGCATGGGAACCGAAGATGCCGTCATTAACAAAATGTAGTATTCATCTAACTCCTAAAGGTGACAAACATATTGTTAATACTCACCTCATCAGGATCTGGGACTTCAAGCGTTGTACCATGAGGTGCTTTTATTGCGATTAGTGTCTGATTCTGCAAATTAAAGCACAGTACTTTTAATTTACTTGATTTATAGAGATGATACCGGTCTTTTAACAAGTATTGCTAGAGATCAAAAGGTACCTGAAAGCATGGCAAAGACTTGATATCATCTTCTGTGACATACAGCCATCTGTGGGAAACAAGGTGAAAGAATAGATTATAGACTTGCATTAAAGTCCTAAATGTCTTAGGTAACTACACGACGAACATAAATACTCTTTTAGGGAGGAAAGGGGGGTCACTTACTTTTGGTTATTTTCATCTTCAGTGAGCTCTCTTAACTTGTCTCGCATTTCACTGCAAGAAACAATCAAGTTAGTGAAAGAATAATAACATCAGGAACTTAAGTAACTTGTCGCCAACCTTATTTGTCCGTCTAAGCTATGCTCTTGCAGTGTGAGGGCTTCAATATCTCCCTGCAGATGACAGATATTAAGAATCATAATTTTTGAGAGCTGAGGAACTAAAGAATCTCCTTGTCCACAAATCATGTTGCATGTGAAGCAACATTTGTCATAACTAAAACAGCACAAAGCAAGATACCTGTAAAATGGGCATATCATCGCTAACTTCACCTGGTCGAGAGTCATCGATTCCTCTGCAAAAGAGCATACATAATATAAGTGATGACCACAAAATACAAATAATAGATATGGACACAGGATAACTTACTTCCAACGAATGTTGTTCTTAAGCTTCTTTTCTATCAGCCCTATCCCTTCGAGGACATTAGTAATGTCATATATACGTCTTTTTTGTACCTGCACAAAGGCAGCACATTTACATGACTAACACTAGAAAGGATCTCTTGAAACAAGAGAAAGCAAACTACCAACCTCTAGCGTTTCTGCAGCATTATTCAAATCAACCATGCCACCAGGTGCACCCTTTAGCAAGTTCAGGAACTTTTTTGTCAATAACCCTAAATGGACAACATCAATGAATGATGATCAGCTAACAAGCTACTGATAAAATACCAGACCAGAAAAAACAACAGTCCAAAATTGAGTGACCCATCTAACCTAGGGAGCTATCATAGCGGCAGCCACCAACAGGAGTAGCTGGATTGCCCGGAGAACCTGGAAAATAATATTCAGTGGACATGAGCGACTTGGTCAAAGATGAATATGATTCATGGCTGACTGAATCCACATCACTCACCGGAAAACAAAGGGGTCTGAGGACAAGATTTCTGGCCTTTTGCAGCTTTAGGCTTGGCGGACATTTTAGAACCTTTTCCCGAAGGTGGTGTAGGAATTGGACTGTTTGCTGCGTTAGCATATCCAGGGCTCATCATCCAATCATTTGATTCAGCTACCTCATTGTCTTCTCTGTTGTGTTTCCGCTTTAACTACAAAAAGAAACATTGTTATTAGATTTATGAGAAAAGCACGCATTGCATCAAAAGCGTTAATGAAAACTGAATGTTGGTTAACAGGTGTTCTCCAAGCTTTCTACAGCTACTACAAGAATGCGGCGTCGATAAAGCATGTAAGATTCAAGAGAATCAGCCAAGGGGGAAGAGAGCCATAAGAGAATAGGGTTCTGGAACGAAATATTTATAAAGTGTAACTGTTAGTAATGGATCCTAGGGAAGTTAGTGGAATGTGATTTGATAGTTTTATAGCCTGGATTTGCACTTGTTAATCAATAAATTAAAAAAGACTCTGAATAAATAGACAAGTCATAACAACTGTCATTAAACAGTAACTAACAGGTTTTTTCAGTAAGAAGAAACTGTTTTTGTTAAGTTTATATTATCTCTGTAGCTCTTTCAGTAAATTAAAATGTTCTGCCTGTTTTCACACAGTGTGGGGAATTTAGCTAAAAGATGAAACTCATAACATAGTCTGCACCTCAATTATGAGAGTTGTGGAGAATGTCTTAGCTTTGGGGTTTTCAAGCCAGCACAACATGTCACACAATCTAATAGCTTGAGCCACTATAGGTTGCGAGGAGCAGAATGAAGTAAGCCGCCAATTGAGAGCAGCTGGGAACATTATATGCTTTGTAGGCGGATGGCGCGTATGAAAGTGTGACTAGGTAGAAATCAAGTTAAGAAACATGAGCCTTCCCATCAAATCGTACCGATTTCCACATATTTAGTTCGTTCAGATTCCATCTTAGACACTCTTCTAGAAATAGCGGGATGCATCGTAAATAAAAGCTTTATTGGAATGCGCCACAACCCACCGGCTAGCAAAAATTCAGTGATTATGCCTCCAGCACATCCACAAACAACCATTCCCCTCCACCCCAGCTTGGCCGTTCCCAAATCTACAGTGACACGCTCCAGCATTGCTACGCACGATCTACCGCGGTGGCTCAGATGAGCTCCCCTCGTGGCGAGCGGGACGGGACGAGACCGGTTGCGTCCTATAAGCATCCAGCTGAAGAACCGAAACAGTGAATCTATCGAGAAAGCTCCTTGACAAGCCCACCCCAACTCACTGGCGTCCTGAGGACGACGGCCTCCGTCATCTCGGCGCTGCCGCCGCCGTCGGCCGGGCCGAAATGGTGGTACTCGCCAGGCGGCGACCCGAACGGCTGGTAACGCTGCAGCAGCACGCGCGCCGCGCCCTCGCTGCTGGTCCCGCCGGCGGCGGCCGCCATGGTGATCCGAGGCGCGGCGCGGAGCGGAGCGGCGGATGGATCGGGCCGGGCGCGGGGCGGGGCGGGGCGCTTAGGGTTTGGATCTGAGGATTTTTGGCGGCAGACGGGGAGAAAACGAGGGAAAGGGAGGGGTGGAGGGGGCAGGAAAGGAGGGAAAATTGTGGTTTCGGTAGTGGAGGATGAAAGTTATGGTCTCGGAGAGAAGATGGGGCGCTGTTTTAGAGGACTGGGACGGGAAATGTAAGCGGTCATTCTTTTTCCATATAACCTTTTACTATGATCTTCTTACGAGGGTTCAATTTATGATCACTCGAGTGAAATAAGCCAAAGGCTTGTTCACTGAGAGAAATGTGAGCACCGAACAAGAGTGACTAGCGATGTACTGGTACAACAGGAAAACGAAAACATTCTTGACACGTCATGTGGCCTGGTGATTCTCTGTTGAAAAAAAGTGAAACGTGGCGGCAGGGAAAACGTCTCTGTTGAAAAAAATTAAAGCAAGGAAAACGCCCAACTGTGTGGGGCCCGGGTTCCGTGGAGAGATGCGCGCGCTTTTATTTTCCCGCCGCGGCGCTTGTGGCCTCCCCTGACACGTGGGTCAACCGCCAGCTTGAGCGCGCGCTGGCTCTGATTTTTGGCGCGGAGACTCCTCATTGGTTCAAGCCGGCGCGCCCAAGGCTTAAGGGGCTGTTTGGTTTAAGCCCAAGCTTAGCCACACCAAAATTTTGGTATGACCAACCCAAAGGCATGACCAAAATTTTGGTAAACTAGGATCGTTTGGATTGTAGCCATCTAAAATTCCTATCCTGCATGTGCATACTATGGTGTGAGGGGCTCATTAATTAATTACTGCCAAAAGGATCTGCTGCCTTGCTGCATGTACCACATATAGTAATAAAAAACTAAAAAGTACCTGGGACCCATTGAGACAGGGGGCCAAATCGCGACGCCAATTTTTTGGCGGAGCTTTTCCGCGCCCTCGTCTCGCCAACGCGTTGGCTAAATTTACATGGGCGTACGCCGGCTGTGTTTGGCGTGCCAATTTCTTGGCAACAATCCAAACGGCCACCAAATCCTATGGGCGAGCCAAAATATTGGTATGGTAACTTTTGGCTGTGATCCAAACACACCCTTAATGAATGCGCTCGGCATGCTTAGGGCCTCTCCGGACCGTAAATTTGCTCCGGCGTCTATTCACCGGACCAGCCCACAGACATTGACATCGGAGGCCGTCATCCAACGTTACCGGCGTATATTTCAAGCCGCATTTGAACTAGACGAAGGAATTCATGCAGACCGGCCAACGTTCATAAAAATTCAAATAGAAAATAGCATAAATCATCCATGAGAGCAACTCCAACGCAGCGACCCAAACGAACGCCGATTTTGTCTTTTTTGTCCGTTTGGATCGTCCGTCCGTCTGTCCGCGTCCGCTTTTTTCGTTTGGGTCGTCCGGTGCGCCCAACGGGAGGCAGATGCATTTTGTGCATGTCCGCGTCGGCATTCAGTCGAACACCTGGTGGGCGAGCTCCGGCGTCACCTCGCCTCGCCCCCGCGCCCGCGACCTCGCCTCCGCCGCCTCGCCGTGCCTGCCGCGCGAGCCCCACCCCCGCCCCGCAGTTCACTCTGCCCCATGCGCTCGCTTGCGCACGTCGCGCCCGCCCCGCAGCTCGGTCGCGCCCCCGCGAACTCGCCTCCGCCGCCGCCCGTGCTCCACGTCGCACGCTCCAGGTCGGGCCCGCCTGTGCTCTGAGTTGCGCGCTCGCACCCGTGCTCCCCGCGTGCGCGCTCGTGTCCGTGCTCTGTGCGACGTGCTCCGGGTGTCGCGTGCGCCCAGCCGCAGCTAGCTAGCAGCCGGGCGTGGCAGCAGCACCAGCATGCATGCACGGCCGGCGGCGGCTAGCTAGCGCGCGGGGGGCAGCAACACCAGCACGCACGCGCGCGGCCAGCCGCGGCTGCTTGTGGCTTGTCGCCGGTCAGGAGCGCGGGGACGGTGGCGTGGGTGCCGCGAGCGCCGGCCAGTCGTGGTGGGGCCGGGTGCGGCGAGCCGAGTCGAGGCCGGGCGCGGCGCGGCGAGGCCACGGCGAGTCGAGGATGGGCGCAGCCGGGCGTGCCTGGACGCAGCAGTGGGGCGCAGTTGGGAGCGGCGAGGCGAGGCCACGGCGAGTCGACGACCGGCGCGGCCGGTCGCAGCGGGGCGAAGCCGCGACGAGGAGCGGGGTAGATGAAGCAGAGGCCATGGGTGAACACGCGGCCGGTCCACATGGAGCTCTGCCCGTGCCACGGGAGAAGACCGGCTAGGCGCTCGCGTCGGAGGCACAGTGGCGTGGATGGGGAGAGAGAAAAAGAAGGAGAGAGATGGTGTGATGGGTGGGTGGGCCCCTCTTGTTTTGTTTGGATGACACGTGGGTCACCACTCGCATGCAGCGGACAGAGGCGGGCGAGGAGGAGACGGAAAAAGTCCGCTTTGTGTCTGCCTTGGACCCAAATGTGTCTCAAATTTGGGATGGAAATGGGTCCACGCGGACACAAAGCAGACGCAAAATGGAAATGGATCTCTGCGTTGGGCAGTCGTTTTTGACCGCGCAGACCCAAACGGACATGGGCGGACGAAATGGGTCGCCCGGTTGGAGTTGTTCTAAATGACATACAAATAAGTCTAATACAAGAATGCCTCAAATTCGACGAGATAAACCGGATGTCCAGCAAGTTTTTCATCAACAGATCATGTCGTCCCACACATACTGCCTCTTTAACTTCATCCAACAGTGTGTGTATGTAAATGGTCGTTCCTCTGACCTGTGGTACATCACGACAGCGCATGTGGGCTACATAATATGTACACCAACATTGAGTGAATGAATGATTTAAACAAGTTGAGCAAGAAGAGTCTGTTAGCGACCCCAACTCTTCAGGCCCAGCTACTACACTTCAGGACCGAGGCCCGGCCCACAACCAGCTCCCAGTGATACGAGGTCGATATATACGACGGGGAAGGTAACAAGGAGGGCATCCTGGCTGGGATCAAACGAATGACGGCGGCAGTGACTTGTATTTGTTCCCCTCTGTACTTCTTCTTCTACCTAAAGCTTCCCTATAATCGCCACCATATTTGATTCCTCCATCGATCTATGAGAGAATAGTGGTGGGTACCTAACACGTGGTATACAGAGCCAGTCCACCACCTTTCATTAAAAAAATTCATCACTTTGACGCGACTGCGTTTCTCGTCCGCCATGGATCCAGAGCTCCGGGAGTACCTCGACAAGATCCGCGACAACCTCCTCAAATCGCATGAAGAGACGCGCCCTGCACTCAAGGCACTGATTCAGGGCCAAACCAGGAAGCTCGACGAGCTCTTCGACCCCAAGTCCGGCGTGAAGGAGCTCGAGGCCACCCATGACAACATCGCCTATGCACTCACACCTGCGGAGGATACCTCCGACATTGTTCCCGAGCTCGCTGCCTCGGCGGCGAGCGCCCAACCTCTGGCGGACGGTCATGACCCTATGGACGCGTGCCAGACCACTTGGAGTACACCTACATCCCTCGCCATGCCACTAGGGGACTCGCCAACCCCGTCGAGCGAGCCAACTCTCATGCTCAAGTTGATGTAGGGTGGAACCCTAGGGGTCGATCTTTCATGATTTGGAGGGGGGTTCCCGAAGAACACACAAGAGGAAAACACACAAATCAACTAGATCCAATCACACATGTCCTAGATCCAAACACACAAAGAGGTCATAAAGATCCAAGGACAACAAAGGAGGATGCACGGTAGCTAGTTCATCCCAATCTGTGAGGAGTTGAGGTCTTGAATCCACGAGGGGATCTTCCCAAAGTGGGTCTTGAGTCCACTTGGGGGATCTTCTCCGAGGAGGCCTTGGTCTCCAATGGAGTAGAGGTAAGTGGATGTGCAAAGCTCTATCTCAAATGAGCTAATCCTTTGCTAACCCTAGCTAGGAGGAGGGGTCCATATATAGTCTTTGTACAAGTTGGGGCGAATGGATGGGTACATGGGCCAGTGGCCCGTTACACTGCGTGCAGGGGGGCCAGATGTCCGGGCGTTGGGACGGATGTCCGAGATTTCAGGATGGGCCGGATGTCTAGGCTGGGAAGGCCGGATGTCTGGGGCTAGCTTCGGCTGGCTTCGGTTGCATTCTGTGAAGGAGGAGTCAGATTTCCGGGGGTCGGGCCGGATGTCCGGGCAGGGGCCAGATGTCCGGGGCCTAGAGCTGGCTTGCGGCTGGTCTGCTGCTGGTGGCTCTGGTCTTCAGGGGCCGGATGTCCGGGGCCATGGCCGGATGTCCAGGGACTGGGAACCTTCTCCGGCTCCTTTCGTCATGCTCCTTCGCCCATGTACTTGGGGACTTGTCTGTGATCCTGAGCATCTCCGAAAGGGTCTCCTTGGTACCTAAGCACATGTAGTGTCCTTGCATGAGGTAGCAACCATGTCTCGCACAAATGGAAAGGGAAAGCATTTAGGAGTGGGTTCAACTTGTGTCCAATGGTGTATGCTTGAGATCTTGTCGTATGTCCACTTGGGGCTTGGGGAGTAGTCATATTGTACATGGGAATGACCGTAGGATGCTCCGCATCATCTCCCCCCCCCCCTCCCCGGGAAAGATCCGACCTCGGATCGTGAACTTCATCACCATGGAAACGGTTGTCGTGGACGGACATGTAGTTGGACGGAGATGAAGACATGGCGCAATCCAAGTACTCCAAGGTGTCTTCGGAGTGGTATACATGCAAAAAGAGCAAACACAACCGACACTCGGAAATACAATGGTTAGCGCACACAAGGTGTCCATCAAGTAAGCATGAGTTTGTCCGGCAATAGGTTTTGGGACAAGGCGCATGAAGCTTAGGAAGATGATATAGAATGATATGTAAAGCATTCATGGGAGCAAAAGCACTTGATGCGCGCACAAAGGTGTGGTAATTGTCACGGTGCACAAAGCGAATTCTACCATTCTGCAAAATGATGTCATGGTGTGATGGTTTATCAAGAGCATGAACATGGCAATGGATGCTCAATGTGATTGTGTTATCATGAAATTGATGGTGGGCAATGTGATCATGATGTATGAATATGCCATCAAGGAAGATCACAACAAATTTACTAAGAAAGTGCACAAGCTCATATATCATGGATGACATGGGAATAGAAGATGCAACAAGGCAATCATAATGAAAGTCAGTCCATGCATAAAGTGCAAACTTATCATGGGTATTGTCATACCATGGCTCGATGTCGTGGCATAAATGGTGGTCCGGTGGTGCTTCCAAAGTAGGTGCATCCACTAAGTCCGAGCACTCCTCAACTTGAAAGTCCATAGGGTCCATCTCGAATGTCGGTTCTCCATCCAATAGATGAACCATGTAGACAAGAAGAAGGAAATAACAATGAAAGAATGACCCATCCAATATGCGTATGTGAGGATAGCTCAAAGGGAAGGAGTTCACCTTTATGAGGATGGCATCATGTACGCCTTCGCATGAGCAATATGTCTCGTGATGGTACCGCCTTGTGAATCCTTCAAAATGAAAGAACATGACAAACACTCGGAAAAACAAATGAGGTTAGCGGAAATGGAAAACCTATCATTCATGTGGTGAGATACCCAACAAGTGTTTCCATCATTCTTATCATAAGAAAGGACAAGGGGGCATGCATTTTATGTAAGCATATGATGCGAGAACAACCAAAGAGATTAAGCGCAATCAAACAAGCATGCTTCACAAGTAAGATGATGAGGACATCACTAACAAAGTTACACCCACAACCCCTACTGCTACATATACTGGACCAATTACTAGAGCTCGCACACACCAATTAAATTACCAGGTACTTTCGTTTCTTGGCAACGATTCTAATGTTCATGAGAATATGATGCTGCCTAAATTGGATACATTCGTTTTGTTTACAAATGAAGGGCCTAGCTTGGACAAGAAGGATGAACATTGGAGCAAGATCAAGCATGGAGATGATGGCATGCGCAAGGGGAACAAGAATGGAGTTTCAAGTGATGATTTCAGGGCTTTGAAGCCACCATAATGAGTGCATGAAGGCTTGGACAAAATATACAAGATGCTACTTCATAAATTTCGTCCAGAGGCTATTATAGGTGTTGCATCACCTTATTATCGGGCCAGGCCCATGTAATTTCGAAATACTTAAGTATAGGCTATTTTTAGAGTCCGTATGTGTGGGGAAACAAAGTTAGGGTTGGTTTCGGACCCCTCCTCCAAGGGGTAATGAAATTCCCCCCTACTCCTCCATATATATAGCCCTTAGGGCGTTGTTTAGACTTTGGGTTTTGTTTAGATTAAAGTTCGCCATAGCTGCAACTCGCATACTTCGTTTGTGTTCAACGACCAGACCAAGACGTCACAGAACCCCACTTTCATCAATAAAGCTTTCCTCTTATATTCGCAATATCCAGATTGTAATCTCAGGTTCTTGCTTGTTCTTCGTTTGCTCACAGGAAATAGACCCTCGTGGTCAGGTTGATTGTGCTCCGGCGTGGTCAATAACCCCTCAGAAGTTGGTTAGTGATTGCTAAGGCGTGACGTCATCGCATGTTCGTAGTCGGATCGTCAAAGTCAACTCCCTCAGAAAATGATAGCTATCTCATTGAAACATCAGGACAACTTCGCCTCTATCAAGTGGTATCTGATTTCTAGGTTGCTCGGTGAGATTTTCCAGTTTTTCGTAGTTTAGATCGTACATGTTCTTCACACCTACAGTCCACGAAAAAGCGACAAAAAAATTAGGGTTAGTTCATCATATCCGAACCAGACTGAGCCATTGCATAATCTTTTCAGTGTTTTGCTTTGTTGAATTTGCGGTTGCATTGTCCTGTCGAGTTGCTGGTCTTATTGTGTAGTCCCTTAGAGTTTTGAGTTCTGTTCACAGTTTGTCACGCCGCCGCCACACCATCTTCATCGCTGCTACCATATACCACCACCACATATCCGCCGCCAATCTGAGTCCATATGCGCCACCACATATTCGCCGTCGATCTGAGTCCATATACTCCAACATATATTCACCACCATCACGCCAATCCGAGTGCACCTCCATTGCAGATTCGCCACCAGTCCATGTTCCACCGCACCGACATATATCTGCCACCAGTCCGAGTTCCACCAGATTCATCTCCGCCACCAGTCCTAGTCTGAGTCCAGTATTTGTTTTTGATTTCCAGATCACGCCATACTACGAGTCATGACCAAGTCAGACTCCCCAACTTTCGTGCCACCCATAGAAGAAAAATAGTTCCAAACTAAAAAAAACTAAGTCTGGACAATTCTGGCTAGGCAGTTTTTAGACCATTTGTAGACTTTTTCGGAAAAAAATTGTCGCGGAGCAAAAAAAGAGAGGAAAAAGTACAAAAAAGGGGGGGGGGAAGAGATCCAGAGTGTGCTCCTCCCTTGTTTACGTGCGGTGCCATGATTTTGTTAGTGTTCTAGGCTCGCTTCTCTAGTACGGTCTAGCCTAGGACCAGCACAGTACCGTCGTTGAGCGTTTATTCAACGTTGCATATCTGAATTGATTATTGCTGACCTTTTTGCTACCATATTATAAGCCATCCTAGCTCCACATACATCTACGTCGTGCATTTGACACCACCTGGCAATCGCTCTATCCAAGCTTTTGAGAGTTTTGACTACAACGGTTGCCGATCACCGCCTGCTACTTGGTAAGAACTGGTAAGACTTTGAGATTCGCTTGCAGGATTTGTGATACACCACCACCACCACTTCCTAGTAATCAGTAGGATCATATTCTTGTGTGTTTTTATTGCTGCTAACCATGGCAGGATCACAAGCCGACGAGACTGACTGGGAGAACATGATGAACAAACAGCTACATGATAAATTTCACCAAATGATGAGTGGACAGGTGCAAGATGTGCTAAACAGATTTGAAGAGGCCACGGAGAAGATAGATGGCATTGAGAAGATGTTCGAAACAAAGCTCGATAACAAGTTTAATGAATTGCTCGCGCGTCTTCCACAACCACCATCGGCTGCACCCATCGCACCTCTACAACAGCGACAACAACAACAACAACGTTGCCTTCCAAATCAAGTGGGACGAGCAATGCACGTTCCCCTTGAGCCCGGTCAAACTTTTGGTGCCGCTGCACCTATTGTTGATACTTCTGTGGCTCCTACTCCTGCTGCTGCCAATGAGGAGGACGTTTACGAGGGCGATTACGAGGATGAGGTTGATCAAAATCCGAACTATGTGCAACCACCAGTACCACCACCAGGTCGTCCTCATGCCTATAATCGCAATGGTAGGGCTACACCACCACCTCAAGTACGAGATTATGACCATGTTCCTAAATTGAAATTGAATATTCCACCACTTGAGGGTCGCTACATTCTTGATGTCTATCCTACTTGGGAGTTAGAAACTGAACAATGTTTCACATGCTTACAATATCCTGAGGATAGACGTGTTGCTGTTGTTGTTTGTGAATTCACTAGTTGTGCTTCTGTTTGGTGGTCTGAACATTGTAGATTATATCATGATAATATTCCAACTACTTGGCATGCTTTGAAAATTGATATGCGTACTCATTGGGTTCCACCATATTATCAACGTGAATTACTTCAAAAATTGCAGCGTTTAAGACAAGGAAAAAATTTCTGTAGAGGAATATTATCAGGAATTACAAACTGGCATGATTAGATGTGGTATTGTTGAGGATAACGAAGCTATTCTTGCACGTTTTATGGGTGGGTTAAATAGAGAGATTCAGACCATTTTAGAGTATAAGGAGTATAACAATATCACTCGTTTATCCATCTTGCTTGCAAAGCTGAACGTGAAGTGCAGGATCGACAAGCATTGGCACGGACTAACTTTTCTGCAGGTCGACCTTCATCATGGACACCACGTACATCTTCTACTCCCACACGTCCTGCTGCAGCACCACCTACTTCATCCGCCAACTCCAACCGATATAGGAGAAAACAACCACCACCACCATCTGCTAAGAGCACACCTTCTAGTCCCGCAAAGAGCTCTTCTTCATCCATGGCATCAACAGGGCAAACACATGATGTTATATGTCGTCGTTGCAAGGGTGGAGGTCACTATGCGAGCAAATGTCCATCCTCGTGTGTGATGATTGTTACTGAGGATGGTGGGTATGTGTCCGCTAGTGACTATGATGAGGAGACCTTGGCTCTTATTGCTAGTGGAGAGCAGGGTGGACATGATTATGAACAAGAGACGCAATACATGGCTGCCAAAGACGCTGACAGGTATGAAAGTTTAGTTACTCAACGTGTTTTGAGTGTGCAGGTAACGCAAGTTGAGCAAAATCAGAGGCACAATTTGTTCCATACAAAGGGAGTTGTGAAGGAACGTTATGTCCGCGTCATTATTGATGGAGGGAGTTACAACAACTTGGCTAGCATGGAGATGGTGGAGAAGCTGTCTCTCACCACCATATCACATCCACATCCTTACTACATCTAATGGTTCAACAACAGCGGCAAGGTTAAGGTAACATGTACGGTTCGTGTGCATTTTAGTATCGCTACATATGTTGATTGTGATGTGATACCCATGCAAGCATGTTCCTTATTACTTGGTAGACCATGGCAATCCGATAAAAATTCTGTACACCATGGTAGAAACAATCAGTATACTCTTGTTCATAAGGATAAACATATTACTTTGCTTCCTATGTCTCCTGATTTCATTTTGAAAGATGATATTAATCGAGCTAGTAAAGCAAAACAGGAGCAAAATAAGAGTGAAAATCAGATTGTGGCAAAAGAATTGGAACAACAAATGAAGCCTAAAACCATCTAGTGTTGCTTCTGAAATTAAATTGAAAAGTGGATGTTTACTTGCCACCAAATCTGATATTGATGATCTAGATTTCAGCAAATCTGTTTGCTATGCTTTCGTGTGCAAAGGGCATTATTTTCATTCAAGGATGTTCCTTCCTCTTTGCCTCCTGCTGTCACTAATATTTTGCAGGAGTTCGCTGACGTCTTTCCACAAGACGTGCAACCGGGATTACCACCTATTCAATGGATTGAGCATCAGATTGACTTAATTCCCGGTGCTTGACTGCCAAACCATGAGCCATATCGTACCAATCCAGAGGAGATGAAGGAGATTATGTGTCAAGTACAGGAGCTGCTCGACAAAGGTTATATACGCAAATCTCTTAGTCCTTGTGCTGTTCCTATTATATTAGTGCCTAAAAAGGATGGTACATCACGTATGTGTGTTGATTGTAGAGGCATTAATAATATTACTATTCGTTATCGTTATCCTATTCCTAGGCTAGATAATATGCTTGATGAATTGAGTGGCTCTACAATATTCTCCAAAGTTGATTTGCGTAGTGGATACCGTCAAATTCTTATGAAATTGGGAGATGAATGGAAAACAACATTTAAAACTAAGTTTGGATTATATGAGTGGTTAGTCATGCCTTTTGGGTTAACTAATGCACCTAGTACTTTCATGAGATTAATGAACGAAGTTTTACGTGCTTTCATTGGACGATTTGTGGTAGTTTACTTTGATGATATACTGATTTATAGCAGATCTTTGGAGGAACATTTGGAGCATTTACGTGCTGTTTTTATTGCTCTACATGATGCACTTTTGTTTGGTAACCTTGGGAAGTGCACCTTCTCCACCGACCGAGTATCTTTTCTTGGCTATGTTGTTAGTCCACAAGGAATTGAAGTTGATAAAGCCAAGATTGTAGCTATTGAGAGTTGGCCGCAGCCCAAAACGGTCACACAAGTGAGGAGTTTTCTGGGCCTCGCTGGTTTCTATAGGCGTTTTGTGAGAGATTTCAGCACCATTGTTGCGCCTCTCAATGAGCTTACAAAGAAGGATGTGCCTTTTGTTTGGGGTACCGCACAGGAAGAAGCCTTCACGGTATTGAAAGATAAGTTAACACATGCTCCTTTACTCCAACTTCCTGATTTTAATAAGACTTTTGAGCTTGCATGTGATGCTAGTGGGATTGGATTAGGAGGTGTGTTATTACAAGATGGTAAACCTGTTGCATACTTTTCTGAAAAATTGAGTGGGCCTAGTCTGAACTATTCTACTTATGATAAGGAATTATATGCTCTTGTTCGGACTTTAGAAACATGGCAACATTATTTATGGCCCAAAGAATTTGTTATACATTCTGATCATGAATCTTTGAAACATATTAAAAGTCGAGCAAAACTGAACCGTAGACATGCTAAATGGGTTGAATTCATTGAGACTTTCCCTTATGTCATAAAACACAAGAAGGGTAAAGAAAATGTTATTGCTGATGCACTCTCTCATTGTTATACTATGCTTTCACAACTTGACATTAAAAAATTTGGTTTGGAGACCATCAAAGATCAATATGTGCATGATGCTGATTTTAGAGATGTAGTGCAGAATTGTAAAGAAGGAAGAACATGGAACAATTTCGTCATTAATGATGGGTTTGTGTTCCGTGCTAACAAGATATGCATTCTAGCTAGCTCTGTTCGTCTTTTGTTGTCGCAGGAAGCGCATGTAGGAGGGTTAATGGGACACTTTGGCGTGAAGAAGACGGAGGACGCACTTTCTACACACTTCTTTTGGCCAAAGATGAGACGGGATGTTGAGCGTTTTGTTGCTCGCTGCACTACATCTCAAAAAGTTAAGTCACGACTCAATCCTCATGGTTTATATATGCCTTTGTCTGTACCTAGTGTTCCATGGGAGGATATATCTATGGACCTTGTTTTAGGTTTACCTCGAACAAAGAAGGGGAGGGATAGCATATTTGTTGTCGCGGATAGATTCTCGAAAATGGCACACTTTATACCATGTCATAAAAGCGATGATGCTGCTAATGTTGCTGATTTGTTCTTTCGTGAAATTATTCGCTTGCATGGTGTGCCAAATATTATTGTTTCAGATCATGATACTAAGTTTCTTAGCCACTTTTGGAGATGCTTATGGGCTAAGTTGGGGACTAAACTGCTTTTTAGTACTACATGTCAGCCCCAAACAGATGGACATAATGAAATAGTCAATAGAACATTGTCTACTATGCTCAGGGCTGTTTTGAAGAATAACCTTAAAATGTGGGAAGAATGCTTGCCTCATATTGAATTTCCTTATAATCATTTGTTGCATTCTACTACTAAGATGTGCCCTTTTGAGATTGTGTATGGTTTCCTCCATTGATTTGTTGCCTCTTCCATCTTCAGAGAAGGTTAATTTTGATGCTAAACAACATGCTGAATTGATCTTAAAAATGCATGAGTTAACTAAGGAAAATATTGAGCTCATGAATGCTAAATATAAACTTGCTGGAGATAAGGGTAGAAAACGTGTTGTCTTTGCACCTGGAGATCTTGTTTGGTTACATTTGCGTAAGGATAGGTTTCCTGATTTGCGCAAGTCAAAACTAATGCCACGTGCTGATGGTCGTTTTAAGGTGTTAGAGAAGATAAATGATAATGCATATAAACTTGAGCTACCTGCAGATTTTGGGGTTAGTCCCACTTTTAACATTGCAGATTTGAAACCTTACTTGGGTGACGAAGATGATCTTCCATCGAGGATGACTTAAATTCAAGAAGGGGAGGATGATGAGGACATCACTAACACAGTTACACCCACAGCCCCTACTGCTACTGTAGCGACCCGAACCAAAATCGGTCAAGTCTCTGTGTATCTGTACCATCCCAAGATCATGCTGGCACACACAGTACATTGATGAAAAGATTCAAAGTTCAATCACACCTGAATTTATTACACGATTCTCATATCGAGTCTTTATTACATCATAATAAATTCGGCCGAAGGCCAACTCATGAGAAATAAACTAAAATAAAGCTACGGAAGCATAGACGATAAGCGAGTCCATCCGACTCCATAGGGCAATCACCGAGCATGGATCGTAGCCTCACTCCTGGTCGGAAAACTCCTCTGCAACATGAGACTTTGCAGCCGTGTAGGTCAGCATTTTGAATATGCCGGCAAGTCATAGAGAAAACAATAATAATGCTAACACTATATGCAATTTGGCTGTGGGGCTCTAAGTTTAAGTTTTTGCGAAAAAGCCAATTTTTCCCTACAACAAAAGGACTTGCTTGCAATTACTATGAAATGTTGGTTGTTAATGAGATGGTTCCGCCAACCAGTGTCTCATACCCGAAATCATTAATAACCCATCAATTAATTAATTATGTTCGGTGTTGAGATTTCCGAAATACTCCAATTCCAGAGGCTCAGTTGTCCGTAACCAGGGACACGGCTAATCGATTAGGTTTTCACTCTGCAGAGTCTTATGCACTTTACCCACAAGAATCGTTCCCTCCTTTATGTCCTCGCACTGCCTGGTGTTTGAAGACGGGACGAATGAAATAGGGTCTTTCGTAGAGTTCCTCTGGGCCACTGTCGGTGCCCATCCAATCCTACCATTCTTCAACATCTCGTAGCACCGTCCGGCCAGAGTCACGCCTAGGGTCGACCAAGCCAGAGCCCATAATGGCTTGCGGCTGCACAGGTAAGCTTCCGGTCAAGGTGTATCCATCCGTCTCTTCGTGGCTGGGTGAATCTTTCCTCAAGATGTCATGGCGCTTCTCCATGCATCCCGGCCATCCGCTGGTTGCTCCAGGGTGCCCATCAATTCGTCCTCCACCCAGTAGTGAATTTGAAGTCCATCTTGAGCTTGAAGTCATGGGGTTGTCATCATCTTGACTCTCACATCTCCCTTATGAATCGCTCAACCAACCCCGCCTACGAGCATAGCAAAATAAACTACATCGTCCCGGGCAATGGTAACATAGGGATTTTGGGTGAACCTACCACATGATACTACTCAAGACTTAATTCAATTTTCTCCTACTGCATGCATGGTGGGGAGGAAATACTACTAATGCAATAAAACATAGGTAAATAATTTCATGATCAAGACTTGACTGGCTGATGGTCTTCGAACGCTAGTGACTCATGATAGCAAGCTTCGCACTCCGGGAATTCTATTCAAAGCAAACAATAATCACATAAGTATACAAACAAACAATAATAATAACATAACAGCAAGCTAAAGTAAATCATACGTAAGCAATCAAACCAAAACCAAAGAAAAATCGAAGAACAAAAAACAAGGTTTTCATTACTTCAAGCAAACAACTAGAGAATAGTTTTATCCTACTAAAAGTTTCTTTAACAGAACCAAAACAAAAGTTTTGTTAACTAACAGAAAGGAAAACATTATAAAAACTCTGTGCAAAAAGAAACACATTAAAAGCTACTTTAAAACTCTAATTATGCCTAAAACAAAACTAGTAAGAAAATAATATAAAACATTTTCTTTTTCTGTAAATAAAAGTTCACCTTCTAAAACTACAGAAACAAATCTGAAATAAAATACAACAGAGGTGGAAATAAATTTTAAAGTAATTTAAACAACAGAAAACAGCGACAAAGTGAAATAAACTAAAACAGGGTTGTTTTCGTGTAAAACAAATTTTAATAAAATCTAAAAATACCCAAATTAATCCTACTGCCAGGCAAGGTCAAAACAAAGCAGTGGCAAAAAGAATCACTAAAAAAATTAATCCTAGCTCATTTTATAGTAGAAATACTAATCTGACTAAAACTCATATATAACAATTTTTAAAAGCTAAAACATGGCCAAAACTATTTTATACAGAAACTTTAGGAAATTTGCAGACTAGAGCAAAAAGAATCAACTAAAAATATTAATTATTCTAGGAGAAATCAAATTTACAAAATTGTAACTTTTCTGTTTTAAAAGCAGAGACGAAAATAAACTAAAAATAAATAAACAGGCGCTACCGGGCCGAAGAGGTGGGCGGTCTGAAACTACACAACGCTCGGGCGTTACTTTAACTAAAACAAATACGGTTAAAAACTAAACCAACCGGTTCGATATAACTAAATAAAACCGAGAATAAACCATAAGTAACCGTAAATAAACCGAGAATAAACCATAAGTAACCGTAAATAAACCGAGAATAAGCTTAGACTAATCTAGGCCGTACAAACTAGATCGGACGGGGGAGAGAAGTCCGGCAGCTTACAGTGGTGGTAGACGACGAGGTGAGCTCGGGCGTTGGTGGCGGAGGTGCTCCGGTGGTCGGGGAAGGCGGCGAAGACGTCGGGCGGATGCGGCGAAGCGAGGGCGTCGTCGGGGTGGTCTCGGTAATGGTCAAAGACGACGGAGGCGAGTGGAACGAGCTCGGCGGGGCTCCTGGTGATCTGCAACTCCGGCGGTGGGCGGCGATGCTCGTGGCGGCGGTTTCCGTCATTCCTGGGCGACTAAAAGATGTCAGAGGGGTGCGGGAGGTTGAGGGGGTTCGGTTGGAGGAGCTTGGGGCAGGGGGTGGCTCACCGGCGTCGGAACGGGCGACGGACGGCGGCGGCGGTGACGAGATCCGAACGGAGGTGGCGAGGTGTGGGTAGGGTTTTGGAGTCGGGTTTTAGGGGGCTTCGAGGGAGGAGAGCGAGGGCTACTTTAGGGCAAAGACTTGCTGGAGGGGGCGAACTCGGAGCGTGATCCCGGGAATATCGCGGCGACGGGCGCGCTCCGGTCGTGCTCCGGCTTGGCAAGGCGTGGAAGAGGGGAAAGAAAGGAGCGGGCCCCGCGGGTTAGTGGGAGAGAGAGGGGAGGGGATCGATCGGGCGACCGAGAGGGAGCGTCTCGGGCACTGGCGCGCTAGGGCAGGCCGCGGTGCGGTCGGCTGGCTGGGCCGGCTGGCTCCCGGGCGCTAGGCGCTGCTGGCTGGGCCGGTTGGCCTGGCCAGCTCGGGGGGTTTTCTTTTCCTTTTTTTTTGAAATAGACAGAGAAGAAAATAAATAGAGAAAAAATATATACTTTTGTTTAGTACATATATATATCAAAATGATCAAAAAAAATCCTACAAGATGAACTTTTTTTCAGGGGCATAATAAAAACTTTATAAAAAACATTTTTTTGAAAATTCCAAATAAAACTCAAATTTGAATTCAAAACTTTTGGCATTAATTTCTTCTGACATTTTGGAGTGTCATGTTAGGTCCTCACATACTTTTGCACAAGTATTCGTCAGGGATTTTTTTGAAATAAATTTCAAATGCCAATTTGAATTCAAAGTCAAATAAAATACAAATGCCTGTGAAATTTCCAAATGCCACTCAATTCAAACAAAATGCATAGATGCTTAGCTAATAATCGTAAAACATTCCAAATTGAAAATTTGGGATGTTACAAACCTACCCACCTTAAGATGAATCTCGCCCTCGAGATTCGGGTTGGCTAGCAAATAGGTGCGGGTGGTCTCGACGGAGATCTTCTTCTCGCTCCCAGATGGCTTCCTCCTCGGAATGGTGGCTCCACAGAACCTTGCAGAACTTGATGATCTTGCTGCGGGTAACTTTGTTCGCAGTCTCTAGAATTCTGACGGGTTTCTCCTCATAAGTCAGATCACTGTCAAGCTGTATGGCCTCTAGGGGCACTATATCTCTCAAAGGAATATCGGCCATCTCATCATGGCATTTCTTCAGCTGGGAAACATGAAAGACATCGTGAACTCCTGACAATCCTTCCGGCAATTCCAGCTTGTATGCAACTTCTCCTCTACGTTCAAGAATTTTGTATGGGCCTATGAATCTGGGTGCTAACTTTCCTTTAACACCGAACCTCTTGATTCCTCGAAGTGGAGACACACGGAGATATGCTCGATCTCCAACTTCGTACGTTATCTCCTTGCGTTTACTGTCGGCATAACTCTTCTGTCTCAACTGAGCTATCTTAAGTCTGTCTCGAATCAGCTTGACCTTCTCTTCGGAGTCTCTGATAAGGTCGGGACCAAAAAGTTTTCGGTCTCCAATACCATCCCACAGCAATGGTGTTCTGCACCTCCCTCCGTATAGAGCTTCAAAAGGGGCCATCTTCAGACTGGTTTGATAGTTGTTGTTGTACGAGAACTCTGCGTATGGCAGATTGTCATCCCAGCTAGATCCATAGTCTAGTGCACAGGCTCTCAACATGTCCTCCAGAATCTGATTGACTCTCTTAGTCTGTCCATCTGTCTGCGGATGAAAAGTTGTACTGAACTCCAGCCTCGTACCCAAAGTTTCATGCAACTGATTCCAAAACTTTGAGGTAAATTGTGTTCCTCTATCTGATACGATACTCCTCGAAACTCCATGCAGACATACGATCCTGGTCATGTATATCTTGGCTAACTTAGCGCTGGTATAGGTGGTCTTCACGGGAATGAAATGAGCTACCTTGGTCAAGCGATCAACCACTACCCAGATAGAATCATAACCTGAACAAGTCCTGGGTAATCCTGTGGTAAAATCCATTCCAAGTTTTTCCCATTTCCACTCGGGTATCGGTAGAGGTTGAAGTAACCCTGCCGGCTTCTAATGTTCCGCCTTTACTCGCTGACAAACATCGCATACTGCTACGTACTCGGCAATATCCTTCTTCATACCTGTCCACCAGAAACTTTCCTTCAAGTCCAGATACATCTTGGTGTTGCCTGGGTGAATCGAGTACGGAGAATCATGGGCCTCCTGAAGAATTAACTTCCTGACCTCTGGGTCATTGGGCACATAGATACGATCCTCAAACCATAAAGTTCCGTGCTCATCCTCACGAAAACCTTTAGCCTTTTCGTTACTCATCCTTTCCTTTATCTCTGCAATTTCCTTGTCCGTCTTCTGGGCTTCTCGAATTCTTTCGGTCAAAGTAGACTGAATATCCAAGGTGGCGACAAATCCTCTCGGTACTATCTCCAGTCGGAGCTCTCTGAGATCGTCGGCTAACTCCTGAGGTAATCCTCCGGTTATGAGGGTGTTCACATAGCAGTTACGGCTCAAGGCATCTGCTACAACATTTGCCTTCCCTGGGTGATAATGCAATCTCATGTCATAGTCCTTGATCAACTCCAGCCATCTCCTCTGCCTGAGGTTCAACTCCTTCTGCGTGAAAATATACTTCAAACTCTTATGATCCGTGTAAACATCACAACTGTTTCCGACAAGGAAATGTCTCCAGGTCTTGAGTGCGTGCACTACGGCTGCTAACTCCAAATCGTGTGTGGCATAATTCATCTCGTGAGGTCGTAGCTGTCTGGAGGTATAAGCTACAACTTTTCCTTCCTGCATGAGCACTCCTCCGAGTCCTTGACGAGAAGCGTCACAATACACCTGGTAATCCTTGTGTATGTCCGGCAAAATTAGCACTGGGGCTGTAACCAAACGTTTCTTCAACTCCTAAAAACTGGCTTCACAATCCTCGGTCCAAATGTACTTGGTTTCCTTCTTCAACAGCTCAGTCATGGGTTTAGCAATCTTGGAGAAATTCTCAATAAATCTCCGATAATATCCTGCAAGTCCGAGAAAACTACGGATCTCCTTGACCGAGGTGGGGGACTGCCATTTGGTGACCGATTCAACCTTGGTGGGGTCGATTGCTATTCCTTCTCCTGAAATAACATGTCCGAGGAATCCGACTTCCTTCAGCCAAAATTCACATTTGCTGAATTTGGCATATAACTGATGTTCTAGGAGTTTCTCCAGAACTAGACGCAAATGTTCCTTATGCTCTTCCTCGCTCTTGGAGAAAACCAATATGTCATCGATGAACACCACGACAAATTTGTCCAGATATTCCATAAATACCTTGTTCATCATGCTCATGAAATACGCAGGGGCATTAGTCAATCCGAATGACATGACGGTATACTCATATAAACCATACCTGGTGGTGAAAGCTGTTTTGGGTATATCCTGTTCATGAATCTTCAACTGATGATACCCTGATCGAAGATCGATCTTGGAGAATACCTTGGCTCCAACTAGCTGATCAAATAAATCATTAATCATCGGCAGAGGGTACTTGTTCTTGATGGTCACGTCGTTCAACGAACGGTAATCCACAACCATCCTCAGAGTTCCATCCTTCTTCTCTACCAAAAGAACTGGGGCTCCCCAAGGTGATGAGCTTGGCCGAATATATCCCTTCTCCAATAGCTCATTAATTTGCTTCTTGATCTCTTCCAAATCATTCAGGGGCATCCGATAAGGTCTCTTGGATATTGGGGCTGTGCCGGGCAATAACTCAATCAAAAACTCAATGTCTCTGTCCGGTGGCATTCCTGGTAATTCCTCCAGAAATACATCGAGAAAATCTTGCACTACTGGCACTTCCTCCTGTACAACTCCCGTGAGGGAATTCACCTGATTCTTCATCGGCGTGCGTCTGGATACATACTTGGTCCTCTTCTACTCCGGGGTGGTGAGCAAAATCGTCTTGCGGGCACAGTCGATGTTTCCTTCAAACTTCGTCAACCAGTCCATGCCTAAGATCACGTCCAATCCCTGGGATTCCAATACTATGAGGTCTGCGGGAAAATCATGATTTCCGATGCTGAGGGTCGAATGACAGCCTAACCCTGCCGTCATCTCTCCTCCTGGGGAAGTGACCTGAAGAGGGCTTCTAAGGGTTCTAGTGGGCAACCCATATTTTTCCACAACTACCCTTGATATGAATGAATGCGTTGCACCGGAATCAAAGAGTACCAATACTGGACGTGAATTTAATAAAAAAACTTACCAACCATAGTTTCTGGCTGATCATAGACGTCCTCCACGTCGATGTGGTTCACCTGGGCATGAGGAAAAGGATTGGGCTTCTTGGTAGCTGAGTTTCCGTTGCCGTTTCCATTTCCCCGCTTGGCCTCCGGACAATCGGTGGCATAGTGTCCTGTCTTCTGGCACTTGAAACAGGTGATATGACTCAGATCCTTCTGAGCCGGAGCAGGACGGTGCTGGTTGCCATTGCTTCCATTGCCAGGCTTGAAGTTGGTGTTGTTGTTGCGATTGTTCCCATTCCCTCCATGGTTATGTCCTCCATGGGTGTGATGGGTGTGACCTCCTGGGTATGGGGTGTAGCGAGGCTTCTGCTGAGCTCCCGAGTTGTACTTCCCCTGACTATACTTCCAATTGCGGCTATCAATTTGATGTTGCTTTCCTTCAAGGATGATGGCCTTGTCTACCAGCTCCTGGTAGTTATTGAAGGTAGCCACCATCAGCTGCATTCCCAGCTCATCATTGAGTCCTTCAAGGAACTTCTCCTGCTTTGCGGCATCTGTGGCCACATCACCCGGGGCATAGCGAGCTAACTGGTTGAACTCATCCACGTACTGCCCCACAGTACGATTTCCCTGGCATAAGTTGTGAAACTCACGCTTCTTCAGACTCATGGCTCCAGCTGAGACATGAGCAGTGCGGAAGGCCTGCTGGAACTGATCCCACGTGATGGTGGCGACGAGATAGGTGGTGGTGTAGTTTTCCTACCATGATGCTGTGGGTCCATCCAGTTGATGTGCGGCAAAATGCACCTTCTCAGCATCTGTGCATCTAGCAGTTGCTAGCTCCCTTCCGATCTTGTGGAGCCAATCATCAGCTACAATCGGCTCGGTGCTGCTAGAGAACACCGGCGGATTCAGTCTCAGGAAACGGGTCAGGTTGTCGACAGGGGGTGGTGGCGGTGGATTGTTGTTGTTGCCTTGGTTCTGGATGAGCATCTGCATCAAGGCATTCTGCTGCTGGATCAGCTGGGTGAGCTCCGGCGGGAAAGTGAAACCGGGGTCACGTCTCGGAGGCATCTGGTGTTTTGGAGTGGATGAGAAATTAGAATAGAACAAGGGTCTAAAGAGAAAATACACTACCCAAATGAATGCACAAACATCATCACACCAATCATTTATTCATTCATCTCAAACAAGGTTCAATCTCGGATTACAAAATCTCACGACTAATCGAAAATAACGGCCTAACTGATCGACAAAAATTAAAAATATGGTGGTCAACTAAATGTTCTCCTTAGATATCCTTGCGTCCTCCAGCAGTGCGGCGTCCTCTTGCGGTGCGTCTCCTCTTGTTGCGTCCTTTAGTGGAGCTCTCGTAATCCTTATCATTGCTCACGAGGGGTCCATCATCTCCACTCGGAAAGAGGTCTTCTCCCTGGTCCATCTTCTCCTCCAATGCGGCATCATAAATCTTCAGGTTATCGACTCTCTCCATGAAATCCTTGACTTCATCCTCATGCTCATAGTGGGCTTCACGTGCTTCATCCTCCAGT
Source organism: Thinopyrum elongatum (assembly GCA_011799875.1). Taxonomy (NCBI): domain Eukaryota; kingdom Viridiplantae; phylum Streptophyta; class Magnoliopsida; order Poales; family Poaceae; genus Thinopyrum; species Thinopyrum elongatum. The sequence continues at coordinate 212,055,019 of CM022301.1, read as the reverse complement.
TGAATTTCACGAAGCTGCAACTTATGGACCGTCTTCAAGCTCCTGCGCATCTGAATCTCTAGAGTCCTGATGTGTGCCTCCAAGTCTTGTACATATGAGCGAACGGAGTCATCATCTATGGTGCGGATGATCTCTCCATCTGCAGTCCCGCGAGAAATCATGGTGTGGTCTGATCCAACGAGCTCGGCCCTGTATTCCTCCTGGATGCGTCCAAGTGCACTATAAACTGCTATGTCTCTCTCGAGGATCCAAGTGGGAGCAGTGAACCTGAAGTCAATGGGCGCCGAGAAGCTTCCGAAGGTCCTCCCTGGTATGTGCACCTTAATCCTATAGCGACGGTCTCCTGGAAATTCCATGATAGGGGTCCCGGTGATAGAAGGCAGAGCAATCTTCAATTCCTTGGTGATCTGGACTAGCTTCTTGCCGAAAAGCATCGTCTCATCTGGCTGGCAAAACTCCGGGAGCAGAACTGGGATGAACTTGACGGCCATCTAGAATGTTGAAATCGGAGGGAAGTCAAAAATGAACAGGGGAGAATTACGGAATAATAAAGACATAAAATACAATAGTTTCTTCCTATGGCTTTCCGATCCTAGGGGTTACGTCCTACGGTCAGTGTGTGCTCTGAATACCATCTCTGTAGTGACCCGACCCGAAATCGGTCAAGTCTCTGTGTATTTGTACCATCCCAAGATCATGCTGGCACACACAGTACATTGATGAAAAGATTCAAAGTTCAATCACACCTGAATTTATTACACGATTCTCATATCGAGTCTTTATTACATCATAATAAATTCGGCCGAAGGCCAACTCATGAGAAATGAACTAAAATAAAGCTGCGAAAGCGTAGACGATAAGCGAGTCCATCCGACTCCATAGGGCAATCACCGAGCGTGGATCGTAGCCTCACTCCTGGTCGGAAAACTCCTCTGCAACATGAGACGTTGTAGCCATATAGGTCAGCATTTTGAATATGCCGGCAGGTCATAGAGAAAACAATAATAATGCTAACACTATATGCAATTTGGCTGTGGGGCTCTAAGTTTAAGTTTTTGCGAAAAAGCCAATTTTTTCCTACAACAAAAGGACTTGCTTGCAATTACTACGAAATGTTGGTTGTTAATGAGATGGTTCCGCCAACCAGTGTCTCATACCCGAAATCATTAATAACCCATCAATTAATTAATTATGTTCGGTGTTGAGATTTCCGAAATACTGCAATTCCAGAGGCTCAGTTGTCCGTAACCGGGGACACGGCTAATCGATTAGGTTTTCACTCTGCAGAGTCTTGTGCACTTTACCCACAAGAATCATTCCCTCCTTTATGTCCACGCACTGCCTGGTGTTTGAAGATGGGACGAACGAAACAGGGTCTTCCGTAGAGTTCCTCTGGGCCACTGCCGGTGCCCATCCAATCCTACCGTTCTTCTACATCTCGTAGCACTGTCCGACCAGAGTCACGCCTAGGGTCAACCAAGCCAGAGCCCATAATGGCTTGCGGCTACATAGGTAAGCTTTCGGTCAAGGCGTATCCATCCGTCTCTTCGTGGCTGGGTGAAGCTTTCCGGAAGATGTCATGGCGCTTCTCCATGCATCCCGGCCATCCGCTGGTTGCTCCAGGGTGCCCATCAATCCGTCCTCCACCCAGTAGTGAATTTGAAGTCCATCTTGAGCTTGAAGTCATGGGGTTGTCATCATCTTGACTCTCACATCTCCCTTATGAATCGCTCAACCAACCCCGTATACGAGCATAGAAAAATAAACTACATCGTCCCGGGCAATGGTAACATAGGGATTTTGGGTGAACCCACCACATGATACTACTCAAGACTTAATTCAATTTTCTCCTACTGCATGCATGGTGGGGAGGAAATACTACTAATGCAATAAAACATAGGTAAATAATTTCATGATCAAGACTTGCCTGGCTGACGGTCTTCGAACGCTAGTGACTCGTGATAGCAAGCTTCGCACTCCGGGAATTCTATTCGAAGCAAACAATAATCACATAAGTATACAAACAAACAATAATAATAACATAACAGCAAGCTAAAGTAAATCATACGTAAGCAATCAAACCAAAACCAAAGAAAAATCAAAGAACTCAAAACAAGGTTTTCATTACTTCAAGCAAACAACTAGAAAATAGTTTTATCCTACTAAAAGTTTCTTTAACAGAACCAAAACAAAAGTTTTGTTAACTAACAGAAAGGAAAACATTATAAAAACTTTGTGCAAAAAGAAACACATTAAAAGCTACTTTAAAACTCTAATTATGCCTAAAACAAAACTAGTAAGAAAATAAAATAAAACATTTTCTTTTTCTGTAAATAAAAGTTCACCTTCTAAAACTACAAAAACAAATCTGAAATAAAATACAACCGGTTCTTGGGCGACCAAAAGATGTCAGAGGGGTGCGGGAGGTTGAGGGGGTTCGGTTGGAGGAGCTTGGGGCAGGGGGTGGCTCACCGGTGTCGGAACGGTCGGCAGATGGCGGCGGCGGTGACGAGATCCGAACGGAGGTGGCGAGGTGTGGGTAGGGTTTTGGAGTCGGGTTTTAGGGGGGTTCGAGGGAGGAGAGCGAGGGCTACTTATAGGGCAAAGACTTGCGGGAGGGGGCGAACTCGGAGCGTGATCCCAGGAAGATCGCGGCGACGGGCGCGCTCCGGTCGTGCTCCGGCTTGGCAAGGCGTGGAAGAGGGGAAAGAAAGGAGCGGGCCCCACGGGTCAGTGGGAGAGAGAGGGGAGGGGATTGATCGGGCGACCGAGAGGGAGCGGCTCGGGCGCTGGCGCGCTAGGGCAGGCCACGGTGCGGTCGACTGGCTAGGCCGGCTGGCTCCTGGGCGCTGGGCGCTGCTGGCTGGGCCGGTTGGCTTGGCCAGCTCGGGGGGTTTTCTTTTCCTTTTTTTTGAAATAGACAGAGAAGAAAATAAATAGAGAAAAAAATATACTTGTGTATAGTACATATATATATCAAAATGATCAAAAAAAATCCTACAAGATGAACTATTTTTCAGGGGCATACTAAAAACATTTTTTTGAAAATTCCAAATAAAACTCAAATTTGAATTCAAAACTTTTGGCATTAATTTCTTCTGACATTTTGGAGTGTCATGTTAGCTCCTCTCATACTTTTGCACAAGTATTCGTCAGGGATTTTTTTGAAATAAATTTCAAATGCCAATTCGAATTCAAAGTCAAATAAAAGACAAATGCCTCTGAAATTTCCAAATGCCACTCAATTCAAACAAAATGCATAGATGCTTAGCTAATAATTGTAAAACATTCCAAATTGAAAATTTGGGATGTTACAACTACATATACTGGACCAATTACTAGAGCTCGCGCACGCCAATTAAATTATCAGGTACTTTCGTTTCTTGGTAACGATTCTAATGTTCATGAGAATACGATGCAGCCTAAATTAGATACATTCGTTTTGCTATCAGATGAAGGGCCTAGCTTGGACAAGAAGGATGAACATTGGAGCAAGATCAAGCATGGAGATGATGGCATGTGCAAGGGGGACAAGAACGGAGTTTGAAGTGATGGTTTCAGGGATTTGAAGCCACCATAATGAGTGCATGAAGGCTTGGATGAAATATACAAGATGCTACTTCATAAATTTCGTCCAGAGACTATTATAGGTGCCGCGTCACCTTATTATCGGGCTAGTCCCATGTGATTTCAAAATACTTAAGTATAGGCAATTTTTAGAGCCCGGATGTGTGGGAAAACAAAGTTAGGGTTGGTTTCGGACCCCTCCTCCAAGGGGTCACAAAATTCCCCCCTACTCCTCCATATATACAGCCCTTAGGGCGTCGTTTAGACTTTGGGTTTTGTTTAGATTAAAGTTCGCCATAGCTTCAACTCGCGTACTTCGTTTGTGTTCAACGACCATACCAAGACGTCACAGAACCCCACTTTCATCAATAAAGCTTTCCTCTTATATTCGCAATATCCAAATTGCAATCTCAGTTTCTTGCTTGTTCTTCGTTTGCTCGCAGGAAATAGACCCTCGTGGTCAGGTTGATCGTGCTCTAGCATGGTCAATAACCCCCTCGGAAGTTGGTTTAGCGATTGCTAAGGCGCGACGTCTTTGCACATTGAAGTCGGATCATTAAAGTCGACTCCCATAGAAAACGATAGCTATCTCATCGAAACATTGGGACACCTTCGCCTCTATCATAAGATGTCCAAGTCTCCAAGATCAACAAGCATAGCATGGTTGCACTCATTACAAGTGAATATGATGGGTGAAACTAATGGAGACAAGAGACAATGAGTAAGATAAATCATGTGAGAGGCATGAACATATATGCTATCAACCCAGCTAAATGAGCAATTATGTATCATGGGTGATGCAACAAAGCAAGTAATCATATAAATCAAGTCATGTAAGCTAGTAGTGCGAAGATGCAACATACTAGAAGTATTCATGGCAATCATGTCATGGCAAGTAATAGTGGGCATACATAATGCACATGACATATCACAAGCATGAGAACAAGATATGAGTAATGTATCATCATTGCATTGGCAAGAAGTCCTATGTAAATAGCAATGGAACATCATGACTCTCCCAACACAAGAAGCAACAATATAATGGAGCATGTATAGAGCTTGGCAATAGCAACTAGTATCTCCATCAAGCAAGCAAATACACATAGAAATAGTAGAATGATGAATCATGGGTAAACGCAAGCAAGGGTCACAATTGCATGGCAAATGCATCAAAGAAAGCATAACATGCAAAGTGAACATGGTAAAATGGGCATAAGGTGACAAGTGATATATAGTCCATAGCCGTGTGAAAGCCAAGTAGAAGAGATGCGCGTAGTCCTTGCATGAAGGGAATGGTGGTAAGGACAATCCATGTGATCCCAAAGCATCGTTGCTCTCAAGAACTCATTTCGTCAACTCATGGGATTGTGAGGTTGACGAGTGTTCATAAGTACCTACACAAAACAAAGGCAAAGCGAAAACTGTGTGTGCGTGGTATATGTACACATCATCCATTATGATGTGCACGTGCATGTGTTGGTTAGCACAAAATATCCAATGCTCAAATAAATGAGATGCATGATATAGAAACATGTCATCCATCATGATAGGTTTGTTGTTATGTATAGCATAATGGAGACTCAAATTGTGTAATGCATCACTAGTAATATCTAGAGCATTGTCATGAATGTTATGCATATGGTGCACACAATTGATGCATTTATGCAATCTATAACCAATATCATGGCATGGCATATATGATGAATTGCACAAATTTTGCAAAGGTAGCATAGCAATATCATTGCAAGAGAAAAATATTCCAACAACCATCATCTCGTCATCTATGCCATAAGTGCAAATGGGGTTTATTTTAATGGGGCATGCATAGTTACCATGTTGAGATTGTAATGATGCAATATGGGAGATCTCACTCATAGCATATGACAAGTTTAATATTGTCAAACATGATGTGACTGATAGAATTTTCACATGATATTCTATGGAGCATAGCATCACAACTAGGCAATTCGACATGCTCATCATCATATTCATCATAAATAGGTGGCACATCTAAGCATGTAGAAGACATAGTATGTGGTGAATCCATAAGGTGACCAACATCATGCAAGCAATCACTGTCAAGATAGTCCACTAGTGGGACAAGAGAAGTACCATCACCTATGTTACCTTTAGAGCTCCGCTCATGTGCTGTAGGTGAGGTTGCAAAAAGTGACACTTGGTCAATATCTTCATCAACTTGATGGTACCATGTGGGGGGTGCATCATGGTCCATCATGGCCATCAGTTTGCCCATTGTAGGTATGGACTCGTCGAGGATTGGCGCTTTATCTTGTAGGAGATCTAGCACCAAAAAGGAAAACACAATCGGAGTAGAGGTTAAGTCATTAGAAATCATAGTGGCCTCACGTGCCCTCTCAACTACCTCACTCTCTAAGTGTTGTGGCTCACTCACTCCCTCTAGGATGCTCTCACTCATATGGTTGGTGGAGTCACTCAAATTGCTCTCAACCTCACATAGGATGTGTGGCATGCTCTCGTGTGTGGGGCTAGTGGTGGTCACACTCATCCTCTCATAGGAAATGCACTCAATGTCATATATGGTGGAGTCAATCATCTCACTCATATGGTGGTGGCTCTCCTCACATGGCAATTGGGGCATCTCGTCATATTTGGGTGTCGGGCAGATGTAGGTGCAAATGTCTCCATGCGCAACTCCTATGGCCGCCTTGGTTGAAGGGATAGTCCCATGCTCAACCTCCTTATCCATAACTCCTCCGAAGATGAATGCCGTAGGATGTGGCAAAACATCACCCTCCTCCGAGACTAAATAGAAGGACTCATGTGCGGTCTCGTAGCTTGACTCGGAGTAGGAGTCCCATTGGGGCGTCGTCTTCATGTTGTTGAAGAGGTTCATGCTCGTCGCCGTGGTCGAAGGGGATGGCCCTTGTTCGACCGTCTTGTCGTCGTCTTGTTGTAGGAGGCCCATATGATGTGGCACCTCGTAGCTCGTCTCTATGACCGAAGGGAATTTCCCATGCTCGACCATCTTCCGTGAGGAGCTTCCGAAGATAGAAGTGTCGCCCTCGCTTGTACGTGGTCGCCTTGTACTTGATGATGTCGATGTAGGCATACTCATGGGAAGTAGGCGAAGATGTCATACGTCCAAAGGCGAAGATGCCTTGATAACACTTGGTGAAGGTGCCGTAGTGGTGGTGGTAGCCGTAGCTTCCTCTTGGTGGTGCTTGTCTCGTGGTCTTCTCTTGTGCTCATGAAGGTTGGTCGTAGCTTGATGTAGAGCTTGTTTGGACTTGTAGGTTTGCGTGTGTCGAGCATCTTCATCTTGATGGTGTCGTTGTCGTGCTTGAGCTTTATGGCGTGCTTCGTCGTCGTGCACATGTTGCTTGGAGGTGACTTGCCCTTCATGACGACGTGGATCACGAATGTGATGATGGTCACCGTGAAGATGTGGACGTGGACGAGTTGCGCTTGCATCACATGGGCGCTCCGAAGATGTGTGAATCGCTCGCCGCCGCCTTGAAGATGACGAAGGGGAAGAAGACTTGTAGTCGGACAACACTTGTTGTAATTCCTCCATGTGTTTGTTCAACCTTTTGTTGAGGTAGTCGAACGTGTTGTCGATGTAGTCCCTTTTCCTTGCTTCGAAGTGTCATAAGTCGGTGGCGATGTTCTTAATGTGCTCGCGCAAGGTAGATTGGGCACCTTGCATTTGTCATCATACTCCGAAGGTAATGTAGTTGTTCACGCCATAGATGCCGCCGAAGACCGGAGATGATGTGCTTTGCCTATCCATCACAAGACTCGAGCAAATGTGAGTGGAAGAAAGGGAAGAACTAGATCAATGTACCTTATCCAATGTTGAAGATGGATCAATGATCACCCAATAATGTATTATGGAAATAGCACAATTGTTACCGGATCTTGTCAATTCTCACACCTACACAAATTAGGCTTATGGAGTAGCTTGGTGAGGATAGTGGCACAAAAATTTGATGCAATTGTTAGCAAGAGTCAATAATGTTGAAAGAGATTCACAAATTCGCAAGTGAAACAAGTAGACCAATAGCATTGAATGGCACACGGAAACACACACACGGATAGATAAATGGATGATAGGTCTCCAACGTATCTATAATTTTTTTATTGTTCCATGCTGTTATATTATCATTCTTGGATGTTTTACAATCATTTTATAGCAACTTTATATCATTTTTTGGGACTAACCTATTGACATAGTGCCAAGTGCCAGTTGTTGTTTTTTGCTTGTTTTTTACTTTGCAGAATATCCCTATCAAACGGAGTCCAAACGCAGCGAAACTTTTTGGAGATTTTTTTTTGGACCAGAAGACAACTTGGGAGCCAAGGAAGCACCCGGAGGAGGCCCGTGGGGCCCATAAGACACCAGGGCGCGCCAGAGGCCCCTGGTGCGCCCTGATGGGTTGTGGGGCCCACGGGGGTCTCCTCCATGGCCTCTCAGCTCTATAAATACCCAATTATTCTAGAAACCCTAGGGGAGTCGACAAAACATAATTCCAGCCACCGCAAGTTCCAGAACCACGAGATCCAATCTAGAGCCCTATTCCGGCACTCTGCCGGACGGGAACACGACCACGGAGGGGTTCATCATCCTCATTGGTGCTCCTCCGACGATGCTTGACTAGTTCACCATAGACCTACGGGTCTGTAGGCAGTAGCTAGATGGTTTCTTCTCTCTTTTTGATTCTCAATACAATGGTCTCTTGGAGATCTATTTGATGTAATGACTTTTTGCGGTGTGTTTGTTGGGATCTGATGAAGTTCGAGTTTATGATCAGATCTATATCCATGAATATTATTTGAGTTTTCTTTGATCTCTTATATGCATGATTATTTATAGCCTAGTATTTCTTCTTCGAATCTTTGGTTTAGTTAGGCCAACTAGATCAATTTTTTTTGCAATGGGAAGAGGTGCTTTGTGATGGGTTCGATCTTACGGTGTCCTCACCCAGTGACAGAAGGGGTAGCGAGGCACGTATGTATTGTTGCGATTAAGGATAAAAAGATGGAGTCTATTCCTACATGAATAGATCTTGTCTACATCATGTCATCGTTCTTATTGCATTACTTCGTTTCTCCATGAACTTAATACACTAGATGCATGTTGGATAGCCGTCGATGTGTGGAGTAATAGTAGTAGATGAAGAATCCTTTCGGTCTACTAATCTTGGACGTGATGCCTATATTCATGATCATTGCCTTGGATATCATCATAATTATTTGTTCTTCTATCAATTGCCCAATAGTAATTTGTTTACCCACCGTATGATATTTTCTCGAGAGAAGCCACTAGTGAAATCTACGCCCCCCGGGTCTATCTTTTATCATATTGCTTTTAGATCTATCTTTTATCATATTTGTTTTCAGATCTATTATTCCAAAAACCCAAAAATACCTTGCTGCACTTTTTCTTTACTTATTTTATTCATGTTTTATTCAGATCTATTTGTCCAATCTCATACAAACCAATCTATCTTTTTTACCGTGGAGGGATTGACAACCCCTCTTACGCGTTGGGTTGCAAATATATGTTCTTTGTGTGCAGGTACCATTTACATAGTGTTGCTTGGTTCTCCTATTGGATTGATACCTTGGTTTCATAACTGAGGGAAATACTTACCATACCTGTGCTGCATCATCCCTTCCTCTTTGGGGAAATACCAACGCAGCCTCAAGCCACGTCAAAGGAATTTCTGGCGCCGTTGCCGGGGAGACATCATCAACATCTATCAGGTTCCTAATCACAAATCTCATCTCCTTGCAATTTACATTATTTTCCATTTGCCTCTCATTTTCATCTCCCCCACTTCACAAAAATTTGCCTTTTTATTCGCCTTCTTTTTCGTTCGCCTTTTTTCTTGTCAGATCTTTTGTTTGCTTGAACTTATCATCACGAGTGACTTTGGTATGGCAGAAATAGATGATGGCCAAACTCCTAAAATTGGACGATCTGGCAATCTGGATGCTAAAACTTTTGTTTTGGGACAAGGGAATGTTATAGGAAAAGAAACTATCCAAGAATTTTTCAATTGTGTGGGAACTTTGACTTGTGATGATACTCCTATACTAAAAAGAACTAAAACTTATGCAGAAGATATTTCAGCACTAGTTCTAAAACTTGAAAATAGATTTATCCGTACTCATCGTACCTTGCAAAGATTTTTTTATGAGCTACCAGTTATAAAGGATCCGAGAGCTAAAAAGTTAGCCACCCTTGTTCTTATGAATGAATTTGATCACATAGTATGGGAAGCTAGGGAAATTTTTGATTTTTATGGCATGAACCATCAAAAAACGGTAATAGATGAGATCCTTTACAATAGTGATTATGTGTTGAGACATTTGCTTGGAAATAATCAAAAAAATTATGAGAATCTTAAAAAGGAAATCCCCATTTTGGATGTGATCCAACAAGTTTTTAATGATGTTAATCAACAATATTCTTGGATCGTAGCCGAGAATCAAAGGGGATATAAAGATGAACAACTTGATTATGCTAAAATTACTATGGACAATGTGTTTCAAGTTATATTTGAGAAACTTCCTGACAAAAACACATCTATGGACGATAAGAAGAAAGATGACAATACTTGAATCTATGCATTATGCCTAGCCAGGGGCATAAAACAATAGCGCTTGTTGGGAGGCAACCCAATGAATAAAATTTATTTTTGCCTTTTTTTCCTGTTCTTGAGTGTTTACACAATTATGCAACTATTATGATTGTGCTTTTATGTTTTAATTAGTGTTTGTGTCAAGTAAAGCCTTTGGGATAATGTTGGGTGATAGTTGATTTGATCTTGTTGAAAACAAAAACTTTTGCATACAGTAGTAGAATTTAAAAAAATCACAGAAGTGTCAAAAAATTCTGAATTTCTTTACACAAGATTTATATACAAATTTCCCACGTTGTCCTAATTTTTCAGAATTTTTGGAGTTACATAAGTATGGTTAGAGTTTAGATTACTACAGACTGTTCTGTTTTTGACAGATTCTGTTTTCGTTGCATTGTGTGCTTATTTTGATGAACCTATGGATTGTATCAGGGGGTATAAGCCATGGTAAATTGGAATACAGTAGGTATAATGCAATAATAAAATATGAATGGGTTTGCAACAGTACTTAGAGTGGTGATTTGCTTTATTATACTAACGGATCTCACAAAGGTTTTGTTAAGTTTTGTGTGATTGAAGTTTTCAAGTTTTGGGTGAGATCACGATGGATGAAGGAATAAGGAGTGAAAAGAGCCTAAGCTTGGGGATGACCATGGCACCCCAAGTTAATATTCAAGGAGAACCAAGCAACTAAGCTTGGGGATGCCCCGGAAGGCATCCCCTCTTTCTTCTAACAACCATCGGTAATTTTACTTGGAGCTATATTTTTATTCGTCACATATCATGAGTTTTGCTTGGAGCATCTTGTATTATATGAGTCTTTGCTTGTTTTAATTTTTAGTTTGTCACAATTATCCTTGCTGGACACACCTATTTGAGGGAGCCAAAATTATGCTATGATTTGTTAGAATTGCTCTATGTGCTTCACTTAAATTTTTTTAGCTATGGAATTGCTCTAGTGCTTCACTTATATTTTTTTGAGCATGGTGTGCTTTAATGTTTTTGAAGAAATACTCTCATACTTCACTTAGATTTATTTGAGATTTAGTAATTTTTTGAAGAAATTCTCTCATGCTTCACTTATATTATTTTGAGAGATGAAATTTTTATGCTCATGTTCTTCACTTAAATTTGTTTGAGCTTGTCAAAAGCAATGGCAATATATGAAACTAGTCCCAAAATGATAGATATTCAAGAGGGATATAATAAAAACTTTCATAAAGATCATTGGACAAAATAAACTTGATTCTTTGTAATAGTTTGGAGATATGATGATAGTAATATGTGAGTCATGTTGGTGAGTAATTATGCTTTAGTAAGAATGTTGGTGTTAAGGTTTGTGATTCCCTATGCAAGCACGAAAGTTAATAGTTAGGCAATGAAATTACATCCTACTTGTGGTGCATTATTCGATGTTAGTTATGCTTAATGCTCGTTTATGAGAATTTTTGTTTCTTGGTTGGTTGCTTCTCAATCTTTTTGCTAGCCTTCACTTGTACTAAGTACAAATACTACTTGTGCATCCAAAATCCTTAAACCAAGTTTTGCCATATGAGTCCACCATACCTTCCTATATGCGGTATTTCCATGCCGTTCCAAGTAAATTTGTATGTGCCAACTCTAATTTTCAAAATGAATTTCCTTTTTGTGTGCCTGTACCGCTCATGAAGCGGCAGGGGGTGGCCAATATTTTTCCATGCTAGATGTGTTATTCTCAAGATGAGTATTTATTCACTTGTTATTGCATGAGAGTATGGCGGTAATAGGGATGCTCAGTCCCGAAATGAAAAAGAATTTACTTTATGTTGTCAAATTATAAATTCCTTGGAAAGTGTTGGTATGGAAGGCACCCGTGGATATGGCTAGCCATGGATTGTGAAAGAATGGTGGAAAAAGGAATAAACTTTATTTTATGTTTGGGAACCGCCTATGATGTATCTAGCATGGAAAGTATTGGGAATTACTCGGTCGTTTTCGTTGACGGGAAAAGCATGCCCCTCAAAATATTTTATCTCTCAATTTAAGCTTTGAGCTCTGGCACCTCTACAAATCTCTGCTTCCCTCTGCGAAGAGCCTATCTATTTACTTCTTATGCAATTTTTTTTTATTTGAGTCTCCACCTTCTCTTATAAAGAACCACCTAGGGAGCACTATGATCGTACTTGAGCATTGGATGTAGCTAATATTCGAGTGTGTTTCATGAATGGATCAATGATTGAGCATGATGGGCTAGGGATAGCTTTCTTTAGTGTTGATATTTTGAAAGACATGGTTGCTTGTTGATATGCTTGAGTATTGAAGTCTTCATGTCAAATATAGACTATTGCTTTGAACCATCTAAAAGTCCAAATGTCCATGCTACAAAAGAAAAGAATATGTGATGAACATGTTAGGCAGCATTCCACATCAAAAATTCTGTTTTTATCATTTACCTACTCGAGGACGAGCAGGAATTAAGCTTGGGGATGCTGATACGTCTCCAACGTATCTATAATTTTTTATTGTTCCATGTTGTTATATTATTATTCTTGGATGTTTTACAATCATTTTATAGCAACTTTATATCATTTTTTGGGACTAACCTATTGACATAGTGCCCACTATGAGTTGTTGTTTTTTGCTTGTTTTTTACTTCACAGAATATCCCTATCAAACGGAGTCCAAACATAGCGAAACTTTTTGGAGATCTTTTTTGAACCAGAAAACAACTTGGGAGCCAAGGAAGCACCTTGGGGGAGGCCCGTGGGGCGCACAAGATACCAGGGCGCGCCAGAGGCCCCTGGCACACCTGATGGGTTGTGGGGCCCACGACGGTCTCCTCCACAGCCTCTCAGCTCTATAAATACCCAAATATTCCAGAAACCCTAGGGGAGTCGACGAAACACAATTCCAGCCGCCGCAAGTTCTAGAACCACGAGATCCAATCTATAGCCCTATTCCGGCACTCTGCCGGAGGGGAACACGATCACAGAGGGGTTCATCATCCTCATTGGTGCTCCTCCGATGATGCATGAGTAGTTCACCATAGACCTACGGATCCATAGGCAGTAGCTAGATGGCTTCTTCTCTCTTTTTGATTCTCAATACAATGGTCTCTTGGAGATCTATTTGATGTAATGGCTTTTTGCGGTGTGTTTGTTGGGATCCGATGAAGTTCGAGTTTATGATCAGATCTATATCCATGAATATTATTTGAGTCTTCTTTGATCTCTTATATGCATGATTATTTATAGCCTCGTATTTCTTCTTCGGATCTTTGGTTTAGTTAGGCCAACTAGATCAATTTTTCTTGCAATGGGAAGAGGTGCTTTGTGATGGGTTCGATCTTACGGTGTCCTCACCCAGTGACAGAAGGGGTAGCGAGGCACGTATGTATCGTTGCTATTAAGGATAAAAAGATTGGGCCTATTCCTACGTGAATAGATCTTGTCTACATCATGTCATCGTTCTTACTACATCACTCCGTTTCTCCATGAACTTAATACACTAGATGCATGCCGGATAGCGGTCAATGTGTGGAGTAATAGTAGTAGATGCAGAATCGTTTTGGTCTACTAATCTTGGACGTGATGCCTATATTCATGATCATTGCCTTGGATATTGTCATAATTATTTGTTCTTCTATCACTTGCCCAACAGTAATTTGTTTACCCACCGTATGCTATTTTCTCGAGAGAAGCCACTAGTGAAATCTACGGCCCCCAGGTCTATCTTTTATCATATTGCTTTCAGATCTATCTTTTATCATATTTGTTTTCAGATTTATTATTCCAAAAAACCAAAAATACTTTGCTGCACTTTTTCTTTACTTATTTTATTTCGTGTTTTATTCAGATCTATTTATCCAATCTCATACAAACCAATCTATCTTTTTACCGTGAAGGGATTGACAACCCCTCTTACGCGTCGGATTGCAAGTATTTGTTCTTTGTGTGCAGGTACCGTTTACATAGTGTTGCTTGGCTCTCCTACTAGATTGATACCTTGGTTTCATAACTGAGGGAAATACTTACCGTAGCTGTGCTGCATCATCCCTTCCTCTTTGGGGAAATAGCGACGGAGTCTCAAGCCACGTCAATGGGGTCATGCAACCAAGGAACGAGCTCAAAATGTGGAATCCACGGAAAATGCTCTTGTTGCATAACTCTAGAGAGACGCTAGCACGATTGCTAAATAGGCGGATACGACACTTGTGCACACCCTATAAGAGACAAAAATGCAATGACTTCTATCCCAAGTATGCTATGTATATATGATTCCCGGTGTTTCGCACACGATGATCCAAGATGATCAATTATGTTATATGATATGCAACATGTGGTGATGATATGGCTATTGCTTACAAGCTCTTTGTTTTTCTTTGCTTAAAAGCTTATTCTCTTTTTTTTTGTTATGGCCACTATGCGAAATGCACAAACCAAGATAGCAATTGTGTATATGCGGGAACAATCTTGTGACACAAGAGATGATATGATGATACCAAGATGAGGATACCACGATGATTTGGTATGTATGCAATGGAAGGTGCTGGTTGAGTATCTCTAAAGTGCACAAGTAACATTGCCGGCAATACTCAATGGCTAGCCTTGATAGGCAAGTGACGCAAAATGGGCTCGGGGGTTAACAATGCAATGGCAAGGGAATGTACAATGGTGTCGTCGAGGTTACCGTCCTTATGTACGGTTGATGGTGTCAAAATGGTGAAGTGGTCATTGTCGATGTCGAGACCGTGGCGATGATGAGAGGCGGTGCTCTTGATGTTGGACCGTTCCTAATTAGCCGAAACACCTTGGGAAACTGAAAAACCGCGAACTCAAAATCTCAAAGGCAAATGTCAAATGGTGGTAGCGGAATGCGGTGGTGGTTGCGGAAGTATTGGCGGAAACCCGGTCAAAGGTTAAGGTGGCGGAAGGATATGATGGGCTATACACGGTGTCGAAGTTGAAGGCACGGTCCCTAAGTAGCCAAAACACCTTAGGAGACACAAACCACAACTCAAACAACCTCAAATGCAATGGGAAACAAAATGGTTTAGGTTGCAGAAGTTGGTGGTGGTATTGCGGACGATATGGTGGAAGCCCTAGGCAAAGATGCCAAAGTTCCAAAAGTTTGATGGAGTCAAATTATGGTGGTAGTATTTTTGTGTGATGGGGGGTGTCAATAGCTACAAAACGAGTTAAAGAATGTCAAAATCGGACTCCGGATGAATTAGTTATTGTTAAAATGGTGAAACACGGGAGGCTGAAGCTCCAGGGGCCGGATGTCCAGGGTCGAGGCCGGAAATCCAGGCCTGTATGTCCAGAATCGCATGTGATTTTATGCTCCAGGAGCCGGATGTCCGGCCCGACGATTCCAGATCGGGATTTGGACTTCGAAACTCGATTTTGGGGCGGAAATTGATGATTTCTAGGTCAAAATTGGACAAATTTCATGGATGGAAGGTGGGGAAAAGATGGGAGAAAGCTAGATCCACTCAAGACACAACGAATCCATGATCAAATTCAACAAAATATCATCAAACAAACAAATCACAAAAAAATTGGGGGGCTATTTTTGTTGGGGATTTTTGAAATTGGGACAAAACCAAGCAAAATTAGGCTAGAAAACAGGGGTAGGGGACTCCAAATTCATGATCTACCATGGCTCATGATACCAAGACGATGTAGGGTGGAACCCTAGGGGCCGATCTTCTACGATTTGGAGGGGGATTCCTGAAGAACACGAGGAACACACAAGAGGAAAACACACAAATCAACTAGATCCAATCACACATGTGCTAGATCCAAACACACAAAGAGATCACAAAGATCCAAGGACAACAAAGGAGGATACACGGTAGCTAGTTCATCCCAATCCGTGAGGAGTTGAGGTCTTGAATCCACGAGGGGATCTTCCCACAAGGGGGTCTTGGATCCACTTGGGGGATCTTCTCCGAGGAGGCCTTGGTCTCCAATGGAGTAGAGGTAAGTGGATGAGCAAAGTCTATCTCAAATGAGCTAATCCTTTGCTAACCCTAGCTAGAGGAGGAGGGGGTCTATATGTAGTCTTCATACAAGTTGGGGCGAATGGATGGGTACATGGGCCGATGGCCTGTTACAGTGCGCGCAGGGGGGCCGGATGTCCGGGCCTTCAGGACAGGCCAGATGTCCGGGGCTGGCTTTGGCTGGCTTCGGTTGCGTTGTGTGAAGGAGGGGCCGGATTTTTGGGGGTCGGGCCGGATGTCCGGGCAGGGGACGGATGTCCGGGGCCTGGAGCTGGCTTGTAGGTGGTCTGCTGCTGGTGGCTCTGGTCTTCAGGGGCCGGATGTCCGGGGCCTTGGAACCTTCCCCGGCTCCTTTCGTCGTGCTCCTTCGTCCATGTACTTGGGGACTTGTCCGTTATCCCGAGCATCTCCAAAAGGGTCTCCTTGGTACCTAAGCACATGCAGTGTCTTTGCATGAGGTAGTAACCATGTCTCGCATGGAAAGGGGAAGCATTTAGGAGCGGGTTCACCTTGTGTCTAATGGCGTATGCTTGAGGTCTCGTTGTATGTCCACTTGGGGCTTGGGGAGTAGTCATAGTGTACATGGGGATGATCGTAGGATGCTCTGCATCATCTCCCCCCTTGGGGCAATCGAGTGGGAACACAACTGATCCCAAGAATGGACTTTTTTGAGCTGGGGCGACAGAAGCGTGGTGAAGAATTCTTGATTGTTTGGGTGTTTCAACTTCCCTGGCTACTACTAGTGCAAGATACTGGATTGCACTTTTGCATCATATCCAAGGTTTGTTGTAGCCAAGTTCAAGCCATAGTCCATGTACCAGCAAGAGACAGAACATCAGAGGCTATCATTCTTGCATCATATCCAAGCTCCCGTCTGCTTACTGTATGGCCACGTGAACTGAAACTAGCAAGGACTAGGTCACGGGCAACCTTGAGGAATCAGTCATGTGAGCTAGTTCTTGGCCTCGCACTCATCGCGCACATCAAGTATTTAATGGAAGGTTCTGAGCTAGATGCAGCACACAAGCCATTCGATGCAACGCTCTGCCATGCAGACATTGACATCAAGCTAGGCACGGTTGAGTTGCAGGAAGTTGTCCAAATCAGAGTTCTCATTGCTCTCATCACCAACTATAATGGCTTTGGACAAGAGTTATGACCACTGCCATGGCCGTCGTTCGTTCATAATTAGGAAAGAGGATGGGTCAATGATGATCGCTCACTAGAAAGCTGGGTTGGGGTGTTGCATTACTGGAACAGGATTTTCAAATGTTTAGGGCTTACTCCAGGAGGTGATACCTATTATGGTGAGTACAAACTTATCCCGGAGCTGCATACAACTAGCTCATGTGTTGTAGTCAATTCACAAATTTTCCCCGAGTTGAGGCTTTTGTGCTTCGAGCTACTGGGAACGGGGAGGTTTTGGATATATGTGCAGCTCATTGGTGCCATTGGAAGGTTACAACAATCAGCAGGATATTCGCAATTGAGGCAGTTCCTTCTCGGACAACAATCATTGAGTGACTGCAATGGGCATGATATCTTTACGCATTTTGCTGAACTAGTAGTGGTTATTTTACCATCTCCGGGATTTCATTTAGTTGTGCAACGTGAATATGGGATACCACTGCAGCAGTTTTATTCACCATGTTGTATGTTATTGCCTGCAGTATGTTACAGGCTGATGGATACTCAAGAACAAAGTGCCTCATTGCTAATTGAGGGCACCAGAAGTGCAGTGTTGTGCCTGAACAAAATAAATGATGATGAGTTGTTTCAATGGGAAATTTCTTGGTTATTTCTGATGGGATTCTCGCAGCATGAATTTCTGTTTTGCATCAGTCCGCTTAGTGTTCTGTCAAGTTCAAGTGGAATTGTTCCATGGATTGATTTTGATGTGGATAGTGGTAGTGTTAGTGGAACACCAGAGAGCAAAGCTGATGGGAAATTATGAGCAGAGCTAGTTTCTAACTGGGAAGAATTGGATGACAGTGATCTTCAAAACCAAATTTGCCTTAATTCAAATCACGATGAGGCTCATGTCTGCATTGACCATGCCTACAATTACTTCCCCAGCGGCTGCGACTACTACCTCAACGACGCCCGCTTCCTCGATCTCATTCAAGTTCACCACAACTATAACTACTTCCAAGACTACGACCATGGAGATTCTAACATGATAAAGGATATTCAACCCCATGGGATCCTGGAGAGTTCACGGTGGCAACGCCTTGGGGACAGGCCGTGTTTCAAGATGGGAGGGGTGTTGGCGACCCCAACTCTTTAGGCCCAGCTACTACACTTTAGAACCGAGGCCCAGCCCACAACCAGCTCCAAGTGATACTAGGTCGATATATACGACAGGGAAGGTAACAAGGAGGGCATCCTGGCTGGATCAAACGAACGGCGGCGGCGACGACTTGTATATGTTCCCTTCTGTACTTCTTCTTCTACCTCAAGCATCCCTGTAACCGCCACCATATTCGATTCCTCCGTTGATCTATGAGAGAATAGTAGTGGGTACCTAACATAATCAAAAATTACGATCTCCTCCTCTGTCGCGTGTACTGGCCACCTTGCCTCCAGCTGGCCAACCACGCAACAAAACTTGGTGACGCTGGTCTTGATAGCATGCCAGCGATACGATAATGACCTCACATTGCGTTGTTGGATGATGTGCATGTCGTAGGGTGCAATGTGTTTTCGTGTGTGAAATGATTCTTGCACTTGCTGCCAGAAGGTCCCCCATCTGCTCCTGCCTACGAAATTCGCGGATACGGTCAACCACGCATCGTACAACAGCTCATCCTCCATATTTTGAAGACTTTCATAAAAATCTCCTATTCCCCCCCATAGTCGATAACTAGCACTTTCAATTGGTATTAGAGCAAGGTGCTCCCTTGTTCTGTGTGATTCAGTTTAACCACCTGGAGTTTTAGCTATGCCGACTGCAGGGATAATCAAGGTCTCCGCTGCGTGCCCCATCTTTGATGGCACTGATTACCCCTACTAGAAGAATAAGATGCACATGCATCTTGAAGCCATTGATAACGACCTCTGGTATGTCGTCAGGACAGGCGTTCCCAAAGTTGGTGAAGGCATCACCGCTGCTGATGTCAAGAGGTTCGCGCAACTGGACTCAACCGCCAAGAACATTATCTGTGGTCATCTGACCAAAGGGCAGTATGGTCGTGTCAGTGCTCTGGAATCTGCGAAGCTAGTTTGGGACTGGCTGTCCAAGGTCAACGAAGGTGTATCAACTCAAAGAGATTCCAGAATCGATGTGCTTTGCAACCTCTTCAACAGATTCAAGAGGAATGGCAATGAGAATGTCCAGCTCACTTTCGCCCGCCTCACTGATATCACAAATGAAATTCGTGCTCTTGGCGCCACTGAAATCACCAAGCATGAAGTCATGAAGAAGCTACTCAGATCACTTGACAGCTCATTTAACACTCTAGCATTGATGATCCAAGAACGCCCTGACTTCAAAGATCTCGATCCGTCTGACATACTTGAGAGGCTCAACACACATGAGTTCCAGCTATCCGAGAAGAGAGATATCTATGGCCCCAATTATGGCCGAACCCGTGCTTTGAAGGCAAAAGCTGTTTCCTCATCTCAAGAAGAATCTGGCTGTAGTTCTGAAGATCCTGAAGACATTGGCAAAGAGCTAGCAATGCTTGTGAGAAAGTTCCATAAGTTCTCCAAGAAGAATCGCTTCGGAAAGTCTTCAAGATCCAGTTCCATGAATGATGAGGCTTCCACTCATGACTACAAGAAGAGAACATGGCACAAATGCAAGAAACCAGGCCACTACATATCTGAATGTCCTCAATGGGACAAGGAAGTAAATAAAAAGAAGAAGAGCAAGGAATATGACTCCGACGACAAGAAGAAGAAGAAATCCTCAAAGTCTTCTTCAAAGTCTTCATCATACAAGAAGAGCTCATCTGGCAAGGCTCGTGCATTCATTAGCAAGGAGATGGATTCAGAGGAGGAGTCTGCTTCTGAGGAGGCGGAGGTGGAGTCTGAGGAGGAGTCTGATTCAGGCGTGGCAAGCCTGGCTCTGGCTTCAGCGTTTGTCGCCAAGTCCATCTTCAACCCTGAAGACAATGGTCACGACACCGATGCCGAAGCCAATGATGACGACGATTCTGCTCCCACCTACTGCTTCAGGGCAAGAGGTGCTAAGGTAAACTCACGTGATGCTTACTTTCAGACCTCCAGTGAAGATGACTCTGAATGTGAATCCAAACCCAGCTATAAGAGTCTTGCTAAAATTGCAACTGAACAACAAACAACCATGGAAAAGATTCAAAAATTGCTAGACAAAAGCGATGACCTATTGGACGAGGAAATGAATCGAACCCAGTCCTTAATCGAAGACATCAAAAGTCTTTGTGTTAAGTACGAGGAACTTGAAAGTCGTCATGAAACCATCTCAGCTACTAATGAGAAACTTTCCTATAATTATCTTCAAAAGAAGCAAGATCTAGAGAAACTGAGAGTGTCTCATGAAGATCTTCAAAAGGAAAACGATTCACTACTCGCTCAACAGATCAGTTCCGCTCATGAAGATTTTGTGCCACCTTGTTTAAAATGCCTTGAGCGTGACAATGCTGTCTCTATTGCTGAATGTTCTACTGCCTCTGAAGTTGTAATATCTTCAACTGCTGATGTGGTAACTAACCCCTCTTCTGAGGATGCCACTACTATTGCTGATGAGAACGCCAGGTTGAAGACATTGCTTGAAACGGGCATGTACAAAAGCCTCAAAGGGCATCAGACACTATGTGATGTCCCCAAGAAACAGATTCTGAACCGAAACCCTAGGAAAGAGGGTGTTGGTTTCGAGAGGAAAATGAATGCTGATGGTTCTTATTGGAAGCCTGAGCAGTACCCCAAAACCACATGGGTTGCTGCACAGGGCCCTTCAGTGGATCCATCCACTTTATCTGGCTTCACTTGTACTAACCCTATTATCATTGATGTGTCATTTGACGCAAACTATAAACTGTTCAAGAATCAGAACGGTGAAGTGTTTGCCAGGTTTATTGGAACTAACTGCAGGAACGGGTCACCTATGAAGAAGATCTGGGTTCCTAAAAATTGTCTTGAGAATCTTCCTGTGAATGTCATCATGACACCATCAGGGAAGAAGACAAACCCCAGACCAAAGGCTTCATACAGACATAGGACCTCATATGCTCACCCTAACGCCAATGTTTTGCAGGGAAACTATCATCATACTCATGAATATGAGCGGGTTTCATCAAACTGCTATGTTCACAAATAAAGGAATTTTTCTGCATATTCTTTTGAGTACTATTCACCTCCTGCAAAACTATTTGCTAGGGCTCCAAAGCCAAAGTTCTCAGATGCTGCACTTAGACTCATTGCTTCTAAGCCACCCCTTCAGATGTGGGTGGTTAAGAAGAATTAACTTCTCTTGCAGGGAAAGGTCTCCAGCCAGAAACCATTGACTTCTGAAGACAATACTGGAGACCTAAAACATCTTGTGGGATGCAAGATAAAATGCCAAAATGGTCTTACCATTTATTTCGTCCCTGGATTTCTTGATGAACATCCCATCCTACCATCCAAGAATCTTAACTTTGATAGTATGCTTGTTCGCCAAATGTTTATGCTTCACAATACTCTCGGTGAAGCCTATCCTACTAACTGCACTGTAGGGTACAACTCTGAAAGCTACTGAATGGATCATCGACAGCGGATGCACTAACCACATGACTGGTGATCGAAGTCTTCTCATGGATTCAACTCTTCGTCCATCTACTAAAAGCCATATCACATCTGCTGACACTGGTAAAAGCAAGGTATTGGGCCTAGGTAGAGTTGCTATCTCAAAGGATCAACACATGGATAAAGTGATGCTTGTTGAATCCCTTGGATACAACTTAATGTCTGTCTCAATGCTTTGTGATCATAATATGATCGTGATATTTGGAAAATTTTGATGCCTTGTGCTTATGGATTCTGACAAATCTCTAGTCTTCGAAGGTTATCGAAGAGGTGATTTGTATATGGTAGATTTTTCCGCAGGACCACAACTTGCTGTATGTCTTCTAGCAAAAGCTTCAGAATGTTGGCTTTGGCATCGAAGGTTAGGACATGCGGGCATGAGGAACCTGCACACTCTCGTGAAGAAGAAGCATATCATTGGCATCGAGGGCATCAAGTTCAAGATGGATCATCTATGTGGTGCTTGTGAAGCCGGGAAGATGACTAGGGCAAAGCACCCCTCGAAGACAATCATGACAACTTCACGTCCCTTCGAGCTATTGCACATGGAATTATTTGGCCCTACTCACTACTCTACCCTTAGTACCACTACACATCTTTATGGCTTTGTCATTGTTGATGACTACTGTCAATACACTTGGGTACACATAATTCTCTATAAGAATGAAGTGCAGGATGTCTTCAGATGATTTGCCAATCGAGCCATGACTAACTATGGCATCAAGATCAAGCACATCAGAAGTGACAATGGCACGAAATTCAAGAACACAGCCTCGACATTTGTCTTGATACACTAGGCATCACTCATGAGCTCTCTGCTCCATACACACCTCAGCAGAATGGCGTCATGGAACGCAAGAACATGACTCTTATTGAGATGGCTCGTATGATGCTTGATGAGTACAAGACTCCAAGAAAGTTCTGGCCTGACGCCATTGACACTGCGTGCCATATCATCAACCGAGTTTATCTTCACAAGTTCTTCAAGAAGACATCCTATGAACTACTCACTGGTAAGAAGCCAAACATTAGCTATTTCAAAGTCTTTGGTGCCAGGTGCTGGATCATGGATCCACATCACACTTCCAAATTTGCACCGAAAGCACATGAAGGTTTTATGCTTGGCTACAGAAAGGATTCACACACCTACAGGGTCTTCAACCTCTTTCACTATAAAGTGGTTGAAACTGTAGATGTGCGGTTCGATGAGACTAACGGCTCGCAAAGAGTGCACCTGCCAAATGTGCTAGATGAAGCTTCTCCTAGTGAATCTATCAAGCTAATGGGAACTGGAGAAATCATACCCACCGAGGAACATGCTGAAGAGGAAATTGTCATTCCAGCTCCTACTCAACGTGAAGACAATGTTGAACCTGAAGACAGTGCTAAATATGAAGACAATGATCAGCAAAACCAAAGTCTTCGCCCTGTTCATCCTCGTGTGGCCAATGAAGTTCAGATTGAGAAGATTCTTGACAGTATCAATGCACCCGGTCCACTTACTCGATCAAGAGCTACGCAACTAGCAAACTTCTATGGGCATTTTGCTTTCATCTCCATATCCGAACCCAAGAAAGTTGATGAAGTCTTTATGGAACCAGAATGGATTCAAGCTATGCAGGAAGAGCTTCAACAATTTGAGCTCAACAATGTCTGGGAGCTAGTCAAGCGTCCTGATCCTCTCAAGCACAACATCATTGGCACCAAATGGATCTATCGCAACAAGCAATATGAACACGGACAAGGTGTCAGAAACAAAGCTCGTCTCGTTGCTCAAGGTTACACACAAGTAGAGGGGATTGACCTTGATGAAACCTTTGCTCCTGTGGCTAGGCTTGAAGACATCCGCATACTGCTAGCCTACGCTAATCACAACAACATCCTCCTGTATCAAATGGATGTGAAGAGTGCCTTTCTTAATGGCAAAATTGAAGAAGAAGTATATGTAGCTCAACCACCTGGTGTTGAAGATCCAAAGCGTCCTAATATGGTCTACAAGCTCAACAAGGCACTATATGGCCTCAAACAAGCGCTATGTGCTTGGTATGACACACTCAATGACTTCCTGAAGAGCAAAGGTTTCAGACCTGGTTCTCTAGATCCCACTCTCTCTCACGAAGACATATGATGGAGAACTGTTTGGATGACAAATCTATGTGGATGACATTATCTTCGGCTGCACTGACAAAAGATACAACGATGAGTTTGGGCATATGATGCAAGAGCAATATCAGATGTCCATGATGGGGGAGCTGAAATTCTTCCTTGGTCTTCAAATTCATCAATAGAGAAATGGCATCTTTATATCTCAAGAAAAGTACCTCAAAGATTGCCTGAAGAAGTTTGGAATGCAAGACTGCAAAGGGTACACGATGCTAATGCCAACCAAAGGTCAATTGGGCCCCGACTACAATGGTAAAGAGTTCAATCAAAAGGTATACCGCTCCATGATTGGTTCTTTATTGTACTTATGTGCATCTAGGCCAGATATAATGCTTAGCGTTTGCATGTGTGCCCAATTCCAAGCGGCACCAAAGGAGCCACATCACCTCGCTATGAAGCGAATACTTCGATATTTGGCTCACACCCGAACGCTAGGATTGTGGTATCCAAAGGGCTCAGAGTTTGATCTAGTTGGATTCTCGGATGCTGATTATGCTGGTGACAAGGTTGATCGCAAGTCCACATCAGGCACTTGTCATTTTCTTGGACGATCTCTTGTCTGTTGGTCTTCAAAGAGGCAGAACTATGTATCGCTCTCCACTGCTGAATCTGAATACATTGCTTCTAGATCTTGTTGCACACAGCTTCTCTGGATGAAGCAAACCCTCAAGGACTATGGCATCAACAACAAGAAGGTGCCTCTCTACTATGACAATGAAAGCGCCATCAAGATTGCTCATAATCCAGTTCAACACTCAAAGACAAAGCACATTCAGATCCGTCATCACTTTCTCAGAGACCATGTGTTGAAGGAAGACATTGATATCATTCACGTCAACACTGAAGAGCAATTGGTAGATATCTTCACAAAGCCCTTGGATGAGAAAAGGTTTTGCAAGCTGCGGTGTGAGCTAAATATCTTAGAATCCTCAAATGTCATGTGAATGGACACACATCCTAACGCTTATGCATATTGATGACTTAGGTGCACAACACACAAAGTAATGTATGTCTTCAATTCATGAAGACGTACACTCTAATTGTGAATACATTAATGTGGAAATTGACTTCAGAGCGCCACGATAATTGTGCGCCGTGTCTGAGTCTAATACTTCCTATATGGTGGGTAACGCCACCACCAACCTTTCTTGAAGATTTTGTTTGGCTTCATATTGCATTATCAAGTTGGTTTGTCTTCAACATTGTTTGTCTTCATGGTTTATCTTCACAATGTTGTTTTGGTCTTCATTTCTTACCAATATAAGTATATATGTTCTGTCCTCTACAGCATTCACTTATAGCTATGTCTTCAAGCTGTCATTTTCTGCACTAAGTGAATGTGATCGGACCCTAACCCCATCTGTGCTTATCTCTCCAACTCTCTCTGTCTCTTCATATGCATTCTATTGACACGTGTCGACTGTCTTCACTGTATCCTTGTCAGTCAAAGATATAGAGACAAACATTTAAAATGTTTTTAATATCTTTATCCCGTTTGCCTGAACCCAGAGAAGCCAGAACGACCACCCGACAAACCAGGTGCGCGTGGGGTCATGGCACAACATTTAAGCTGTTGCATGCATGCTACGTGGTGCTCAGATGTGAACCACCAGGGGTAACTGAGTAATTACATTGTGCCGTCCCCCTTCCTTATAAATACACACCCCCACGGTCATTAAAATCTACTCCTCTCGCTGTCTCACTCAAACCCTAGCGCCGTCGCTAGCTTCCGTCGTCGCCGGAGACGAAGCGCTTCGCTGCCGCGACTTCTCCGTCGTCGTCGTCACGCTGGTCACGGATCTTCTTCCGTCCGCTGCTGCCGTAGGTGTCTTCCGCCGCCAAGTTAGGGCGCGGAAGATTGGACTGCTCGGCCTCCATCCACGACTCGTCTAGCAGTCACATCTGTTCTTGAGCGGTAATTAAAAGTCTATTTTTACCGTACGTTTGATCCGTTAAAACTTTCTATATCTTCGGAAAGTTGTTTCTTCACTTCCAAATCTGGATCTTTACTTCTATGCATCTCATGACTCGCAAGTACTTTCACTTATACTTCACTACTAGTTAGATTCCTCACTTATACTTATTCATGGATTCGTACAAATCTGGAACCAACTCACATCTATAAGTGAATGTCTTCGCGCTATGAGGTCAATGTCTTCAAACTGATTTATCTTCAAAATCCTCTGAGAATGCATATGACCTCTTCCCCTTCCCTCGCATCTCTAATGCTGTCACAGGTACATGTCCGTGGGAGAGTCCCTTGGTTCTCATAGTCTGCATTCATTTGCAGGGTTTTTATAGCATCATATTGAATCACCTAAAGTCAGTTCTTGTCTGACAAGCAGACTGAAGCCTAACACAGTTGTGAAGCCTATCAGTCTAAAGCCAATGGCAGGTGGAAAATCTGCAAAGAAAGGTGGCCGCCAGCGTCATGATAGCACTGCATTGGATCTGCCCCCTGATCTCTATGAACTGTACAAGTCAGATCCAGATGAAACCTACACACAATGCAAGTCCAGGGTGCAATGGATTCACAGACATTGGGCAGAGGAATGGTTTCTGTATCATTTTGTGACTCCTGAGTATGCGAACAAGAACGCTGTGAGGCCACCATGGGCTGATATAATAAACAAGAAGCTTCAACCCAAGACCAAGGCTGAAGCCATTGCGAAAGGCTTCTTTCCTTGCATGGTCAGATGCCCTATTCCTGAGGATGCTGACCCATCCAGCCTCAGATGGTGTCGTGAGGATGAGCTCTTTGAAGAAAATTATAAGTTTGCCAAGAACTCAGCAGTTCAGAACAAGAAGGACTTTGGGATTGACTTAAACCCAGGTCCAGCTGCTCCAAGGCCAGATGGCAGTCGCAAGGCTGAACAAAATCTTGTTGGTCCCTTTGATGACTTCAACTCATTTCTAGCGCATTGTGCCGCTCAAAGGGCCAACATTGAAGATGCTGCTGAGGATGAAGAACATGCTGCAGCTCCTGAGCCCCCGAAGCCTGTGGGCTAAGGCTTCAAAGTCTTCTGCTGCACCAAAAGCTTCACGAGTGAAGCCACTGAAATCTGCACCTCCTAAATCCAGTGTGCAGTCTGAAGACATGTCTCGTACCTCTATGAAGCCTAAGAAGAAAATGTCTGGGCAAGGCCTTACTCCAGCAAGCATTCTTCGAAATGATGAAGACATTGTTGGTCTCTCTAGCGATGAAGATCTTGCTGATGATGCCCTAGAGATGCTGATCAAGAGCAAACAGGAGGCCGAAATCTTCAATGATTTGCCTCTGTTTGACGCTGATATTCTGAACAATTTCATTGATGAATGGTTTGAAGACACGTCTCTTACCATTGATGATCTGCAGCTGTCCATTGACATCAGTGTCACATTTCAAAGCTTTATTGCCAAAGAACTTGCAATCGCTCAAAAGGTCATTGAGCAGAAAAACAAGATTGATCATGAGAAGGCTATCTTCAAGAAGCACATGGCCAAGCTCAGCGTCACTGATGTGCTGAAATTCTAGAAGATGATGGCTGATCTCAAGGCTGAATTTGTCAAGCGTCGTGATGAAGCCAAAGGCTCATGAGAGCGCCTCAAGTGTTATGTTGAGAAATGTGTTCAGGCTCACAATGTTGCCTTGAAGAGGAAAGCACTTGGGCGTCCAGGCATTGACCCCAAGTTGGCTGCTAAGAAGAAGAAGAAGCCAATGCAAGCTGAAGCTGAAGCTCCAAGGCAGGAAAGACTAAGCATTGTCTTCCCTGCCAGCATGACTGGCTCGAAGCCAAAGGTCCCATCAGCTGCTTCTGAGAAGAAGAAGACACAACAGACTGAGGCTGAGGCCAAGAAGTGAAAGCATCAAGAAGCCTCTGATGCCGCTCCATCAAAGAAGAACCTGAAGACAAAATCTTCAAAGTCTTCAAGAAAAGATCAAGCTGAACCTCAAGAGCCCCTGATCGTTGAACCTATATATGTTGCCCTACCTGCCTCCTCCAACCACGAGCGTCGTCTAGTTGTACATGATCCTGCTACCACAGAGGCTCATGAGTCTGAAGAGATTCCAGCTTTTGACACCACCGCAGCTGAAGACATTGGTCATGAAGACAATGTAGTTGATGATGAAGTCCTTCCTCAATTCCCCCAGATCATGCCCAAGCCGGTATCATCGCCTGCTCCCTCGAGCAGTGAACAGATCAGTATTGGCGGTCCTATGACGCCAATCACTCATGATGATTTCTGGGAAGAGCAACACCCCAACACTCCCCTCCATGAAGTCATTCCGCGCACTCCACCACCTCAAGTCACCACTCTAGTGATTGAGACTCCCCAAGACACCCCCGAAGACATGGAGAAGACCACTCCCTCACCACAGGCATCGCCCTCCTTCCGAATGCTTCACCGAGGACCAAGGCCACCGGTATCCATGTCGAGCATTCATGAAGAGGATGTGCAAGCCACAAGCTCAGTAGCACGTCAAGTGTTCCCTGAAGCCATCCCTACAGAAACTGCTCAAGAGTCTGAAGCCAAAGAGGCTGAAGATATTCCGGCTGCATCAGCCGAGGAAAGAGAAGAAGAAGATCAAGCTGTTATTCCCCCTACCACTGAACCAAGTGAGCATCAAGATGTGTTTGTGCCTGACCCACCAGTTCTTGAAGCCACTGAAGCCACTGCAAATGTGTCTGCCGATGCCACTGCTACTGAAGCCAATGACGTAGTCATGGCTGAAGACAATACGCAGCCCGAAGCCACACTTCTGTCTGGCGCCCATGATGCCACAGAAGACATTCCACCATCCACCTCAGATGTGGCTGCCACTCCACCTGTACCTCACACTATGGAACGGGCCTTCTATTGTGGTGAGCTCGTCACCGTCAAGTGGCCCATCATGGCACCTCCTGTTGCTCCTGGTCCCCAATATGATTACCATGTGGAGCAAAGGCCTCAGACGCAGAAGCCAAAGCCCAGGCTGCCAAGGCTTCCTAGTGCAGCAACTACTCAAGGGTCATTCAGTGTTTTAAGCTTCAGAGAGCACAACACATTCTTTGACAAGGCCAAGAATCCCTACAAGAAGCCCAAGATATCTTCAGATAGGTTCTGGAGCCATCAGCAAAGAAGCTATTACTCATGCATCTTGTACAACCAGGACAGGATCTTTCCACACAAGCGCTTGTGTTGTGATGCCATTGCTGGACTCCCTTGCCTTGAAGAAGCTCTTGATTGCTTCCGTGAAGTTGGCTTGCTCCCTTTTGTCGTCGACAAGGAGCACTGGAATGAAGAGCTCCTGCTTCAATTTTACGCTACTCTCCATATCTCAGGCTACAACAGGGATCCGAAGACATGGGTCCTTGAGTGGATGTCAGGTGATGTACACCATGAAGCCAAAGCTCAGGATATCATCGAGCTCACTTCCCTGCCCACTCCTGGTGATCTCTATGAACCAGGTTGTCAGCGATATGAACAAGAACTTCAGAGCATCTTCCCGAAGCTAGAGCCCAACATGAGCCAATTGCTAAGCATGATGAAGCCTTTGTCAGTGGATGCTGAATACCCCAAGGAATTCTTTGTAAATGACCTTGAGTACCTGCCCCGCACCATTTATCATATACTGAGGCATACTCTATGGACAATCAAAGGGCATTCTCCTCACGCCAAGATTGAAGGCACTATGAAGACATTGGTTTTCTACATCATCAATGGCATCAGGTTCAATACTCAAGATTTCTTCATCCGTCAGTTGGTAGCTTCAGGCATTGATTTATTTGGCCTCAAGTTCTATGCTCCATGGGTTATGCAGCCGATCAAGCTTCACTCCACCATCAATTATCAAGCTTCAGCGCGCAACCATGTTGTCTTTCTGCCTGAAGTGGATATGTCCCATGAAGCCATATATCCCGAGCCTGCAAAGGAACCTGTTCGTGAAGACAATGCAGCCTTCCAAAGCTTCACACAACCACTTGAAGGCGTCCATGTGCCCAACCCACCTACTGCTGCTGGTTGATACGTCTCCAACGTATCTATAATTTTTTATTGTTCCATGCTATTATATTATCTGTTTGGGACTAACTTATTAACCCAGAGCCCAGTGCCAGTTTCTGTTTTTTTCCTTGTTTTTGAGTTTTACAGAAAAGGAATATCAAACGGAGTCCAAACGGAATAAAACTTTATGATGATTTTTCTTGGACCAGAAGACACACGTAGGACTTGGATAGGAAGTCAGAAGAGTCCCGAGGGCTCCACAAGCCCTCAGGGCGCGCCCTAGGGGGGCGCCCCCTGGCTTGTGGGTCCCACGGGAGTCCTCCAACCCTAATCTTTGGCCTATAAATTCAGAAATATTCCCAAACGACCAAAAGCATCCACCAAAATACTTTTCCGCCACCGTAACCTTCTGTACCCCTGAGATCCCATCTTGGGGCCTTATCCGGCACCCTGCCGGAGGGGGATTCGATCACGGAGGGCTTCTACATCAACTCTATTGCCCTTCTGATGAAGCATGAGTAGTTTACCTCAGACCTACGGGTCCATAGCTAGTAGCTAGATGGCTTCTTCTCTCTCTTTGATTCTCAATACCGTGTGCTCCTCGTTGTTCTTGGAGATCTATCCGATGTAATATTCTTTTGAGGTGTGTTTGTCGAGATCCGATGAATTATGGATTTATGATCAGATTATCTATGAATATTACTTGAATCTTCTCTGAATTCTTATATGCATGATTTGATATCTTTGTATTTCTCTTCGAATTATCGGTTTGGTTTGGCCAACTAGATTGGTTCTTCTTGCAATGGGAGAGGTGCTTAGTTTTGGTTCAATCTTGCGGTGTCCTCACCCAGTGACAAAGTAGGGGTAGTGAGGCACGTACTGTATTGTTGCCATCAAGGGTAAAAAGATGGGATTTTCATCATATTGCTTGAGTTTATCCCTCTACATCATGTCATCTTACTTAAGGCGTTACTCCGTTCTTTATGAACTTAATACTCTAGATGCATGCTGGATAGCGGTTAATGTGTGGAGTAATAGTAGTAGATGCAGAATCGTTTCAGTCTACTTGACACAGACGTGATGCCTATATGCATAATCATTGCCTTGGATATCATCATAACTTTGCGCTTTTCTATCAATTGCTCGACAGTAATTTGTTCACCCACCGTATTATTTGCCTTCAAGAGAGAAGCCTATAGTGAAACCTATGGCCCCCGGGTCTATTTTCCATCATATATTTTCAGATCTATAAACCAAAAAACCCCAAAATACCTTGCTGCAATTTATTTACTTTTATTTTGTTTTACGTTTTAGTAATCTTTTATATCTATCTCTATCAGATCTCACCTTTGCAAGTGACCGTGAAGGGATTGGCAACCCCTTTATCGCGTTGGGTGCAAGTGTTTGATTGTTTGTGCAGGTGCATAGATTGGGGACTTGCTTGTATCTCCTACTGGATTTGATACCTTGGTTCTTAACTGAGGGAAATACTTATCTCTACTTTGCTGCATCACCCTTTTCTCTTCAAGGGAAAAACCAACGCAAGCTCAAGAAGTAGCAGGAAGAATTTCTGGCGCCGTTGCCGGGGAGATCTACATCAAGCCTACCAAGTACCCACTAAACTCTCATCTCTTGCATTACATTATTTGCAATTTGCCTCTCGTTTTCCTCTCCCCCACTTCTAAAATGATTTTCAGAAAAATACAAAAAGATTTGCCTTTTTATTCGCCCTTTTTCCATTCGTCTTTTCATTTGCTTTTTGGTTGCTCTTGCGTTAGATCATTTGTTTTGCTTTCATTGCTAGTCCTTCTATCATTATTAGTACCCTGAAAAGTGAGGTTCTCAATTTTAAGCAAAAGGAGGGAGAAAATTTAAATGATGCTTGGTATAGAATTTGCAATGCTCAAAATAGATCTACTCGTAAGCAATCTACTACCGTTCTTCTCCATAATTTTTATGTGGGTGTTACTCCTTGGAATAGATATGTTCTAGATACCATCATTGGGGGAAATTTCTTGGGAAGCCATACTTCGGATGCTTATAATGCTATGATAGATTTGGTAGGCTCACCACCTCTCATGGTTAATGAAACAATTTTAACCTTGGAACATGTGATGCAAAGGCTTGATATTATTGAAAATAAAATTGCTACTGTAGAGGTTGTTGAAAATCTGGATAAAAAGATTCATAATCATATCACTCAATATGGATCTAAGGTGGGAGCCACTTTAAAGAATCTAAGGGAAAAGGAACCCATAGTCAATGAAAAGATAGATCAAGATTCTAGTAGAATTGGCAAGCTAGAAGATATTATTACCAACTTGGGATCCGCTTTTGCCTCTGTTAAAACCACTCCAAATTTTTCTCCTACTAAAGCTACTAAGTTTATTTATGTTCCTAAGAATAAGGGTGAATCTTCTAGTAAAGGAAACGAGGATCTTAATATGATAAGTGTTCACCCTAACTTTATTAATATTATTAAGGAACCAATCCACGAGTGAATTTCTTGATTTCTTGCCTAGGAGTGTGATTATTGATAAAACCAAAGAATCTCGTAAGAGTTATAAGTGTGCAATTGAGGAGTTGCATACCAAAGATGATAATACCTAGATCTATGTTTTATGCCTAGCTAGGGGTGTTAAACAATAGCGCTTGTTGGGAGGCAACCCAATTTTATTTTTATGTTTTTGGTTCTATTTTTCAATAAATACACATTATTACCTCTGTAGTAATTGTGTTTTGGTATTTTAATTAGTGTTTGAGCCAAGTAAGACCTTTGGGATGGCTTACGGTGATAGTTGATTTGATCTTGCTGAAAAACAGAAACTTTTGAGTCCAGTAAGAGAATTGTTTAAATTCACTCGAGTGTGGAAAAACCCTGAATGTTTTACACAAGATTTATATATGAATTGCCTCCGTTTTCCTAATTTTGCAGATTTTTGGAGTTACAGAAGTATTAGAACAATTCAGATCTTCGCAGACTGTTCTATTTTTGACAGATTCTGTTTTCTATGTATCGTTTGCTTATTTTGATGAATCTATGGGTAGTATCGGGGGGTATTGTCGGCGTTCTGGGAACCAGGGTACCCAGACTTGCCTGCCTGCGGCCCATGGCGTGGCTCCATCGGCGGCCTGGTACGGCCCACCTGCAGAGACTAGCAAGACAAGACCCTCGCGAGGCGGATGACGCCAAGACCTCCTGAGGGAGCGGCCTTCCCAGGCTGCCTCCTGAGGAGCGGAGATTCCTATGCAGGTACCCAACCTCAGGAGGTTGCGATGACGCAAGCCGTGACGACCAAGGCTAGGCGGGCGCCAGCGGGCACAGAGAAGAAGTTTCCTCTTTGGTGCTAAGGAGGCAAGCGCAGGCGTGGGTTCCCGAGGACTCAAGCAAAGGTTTCCGTTCCTGTGCAACAAGACCAAGGTCGCCAGCTCGGCAGGATGGATGTCATCGCCGAGCCCACCGCAGCATCATGCCCAGAAGCTTTGTAGATGAAGACCACCTTTCGTCAGGATAAGATGTACTACTTGTCCCCTTTCGATTGGCCGTTGTGGAATCCCTTCCAGCCTACGCTTTGGGGAAGAGGACCAAGGCCACTATAAATATAGGTTAGCCACCACCATGGGAGGGGATCCCGGGACCCTAACCAGAGCAGACCTCATGAGGTTATTCATCCCTTGTACTTGTCCATCCTCAGCCACTCGTGAGGCCAATCCACCACAAAGCAGGAGTAGGGTCTTACACCGCAAGGTGGCCCGAACCTGGGTAAACTGCCGTGTCCATTTTCTTCCTTGTTCATCGAGCTAGGCCGCAGGGCAACGGGTTGGTAGGCTGGATAGGTTGAGTTCTTCGCACATGCCCCAGAGTTCGAACCTTTCTTGGGTCTGTGGAGCCCTGAATCCAACATTTGGCGCGCCAGGTAGGGGCGTGTCGAAGCCTCTTCTCCACCGTTCGCTCCGCCGCCGTTCCGTCGTTCCTATGGCCGACACTCGCCATGTCCGTGGCGATCGCCGGGCCACTCGTGTTGCCCAGACGGCACCCGTGGGCAACGGCGCCCCTCGCCGCTCAGTCTCCCCGGTCGCCAAAGCTGCCACCGACCCTGCTGCCCGTGAGCAGCAGAACTCGTCGTTGCCACCGTCCGTGCAGCGCGACGGCCGCACCTCGACCCCATCACCCACTCCGGCCACGGTGTCATCTTCTCATGTTCGCCGCGGGCCGGCGAACGCCCAGGCTGCGCTGCTCATGGCGCGTGAGCTTCTGCGCTATCGTCCGGCCAACAACCTGTACGACTCTCGGGGATATCGTGCGACATATGCCAGGGGGTGGCTTATCATGGATGGGGACAAGAGTACGCCATCGGGCTCTAGAAGCGGGAGTGAGCGAGACCGCATACGCCTGCGAATCTTACCCAGGTTCGCGGCTCTCCTCGGAGATAACACCCCTAGTCCTGCTCTGCGGGGTCTCCGCATGATGACTTTGATCAACAAGGTAGCTATAACTTGCTCCTTGAGCTATTTCGGCTAGAGGAGGGAGAAGCGCAAGGCTAGCTCTGCTCCTCGCTCTACGTGTGTGTGCCAATGGCGTGGGTGCTGAACCCTTTGCATGGGTGAGCCTGGGGGGTTTATATAGGCCTACCCTCCAGGGGTACAATGGTAATCCGGCCGGTTGTAGGACCCGGCCGTCAGCGGCTCTGGCTGCCGGCTTCACCGCCGACCGCTGGGGCCCGCCGCCTAGTGGGCCATGTTGACTGCTTTATACTGTGGCCTCGCCCTCGATGTCGAAGGTCTGGTCGAGGGGAACATGGTTACAGTCCCACCGCCTGACGGGCGCTCACTGTAGCCATACCCCGTCTCATCTGGTTAATGGTGCACAGACTCCAAGGGGGAGGAGGGCCGCCTGCTAGGAGTCGGCCCTCCCTTGTTGCCGCCTGCTGGAGGTTTGCCGCCTTCTGGTGGCTCACGGATAGGTAGGGCCCGCCGCCTGCGGGCCGTACCGACCGCCCGTCGTGGGGGCGTGGCCCCTTCTGGCGCTAGTGATGTCACGGACTGCGTGGCAATAGTGCCGCGCTGGGCGAGGGGTGTCCGCCCGGTACACAGCTCTGTGGCCACGTCCCATCCTGGATTCGGGGGTGGCAGGCTGCACTGCAGCCATGCCTTGTCTTGTCGTGGTGATGTGGTGCTGACTTCGAGGGGACGAGGGGCCGTCTGCCAGGAGTCGGCCCCCTCGCGGCCACCTTCCATGGTCTTGCCGCCTTCTAGCAGCCGGTCTCTTGGACCAGCCGGCCCAAGAAGGCGGTCGTGCTTCCGGAAGGTGTGAGGGGCGCAGCCAGCCCCGATGTCTCAAAATACCATGGGGGACTGATGTGGCTACCCGTGGTCATTTACTCCGACAGTAGTCCCCGAAGCTGGTGGGGCACCGCGGCTGAAAAATGAGGAGCCTCAGCAACTTCCTACTCTGAGTGGTCTGGTAGTTGGGCTTCGTCCGTCTTCTGGAGAGGCCGGTTGCCAGGAGCCGGCCAAGGCCAGGCCGGCCGCCTGGCGAGTTCGAATCATCGTGGCGGAGGCCGGGTAGAGTGCCAGCCGGACGACAGGCTTGCCGCCCGTTGCTCGCTCGCCACATGGCGGCAGCAGGCCAGGCTGGCCTGCCAGCCCGCGTGCGCGACGAGACGTCGCTGCAGGCCTGGGCCCGCCACTACAGGGCCTCGGCACGCGTGCCGATCCACTGCGGCCGAGGCGGGCGGTTGCGCTCCCCAGGTGCGATTAATACACGCCATTACGGTGCTGTAACTGCGGGGTCATGGGGGGAGTGGGCGCAATTAATCTTGCGCCCCCCACGTCTCACCCCCTCGGCTCCGCCGCCAGAGGGCTATAAGTAGGGGGAGGAGGGGAGCGGCCGAACGTACACGCGCCCTCCTCTCCCCTCTCTTTGCTTTTCTTCTTCCTCTTCTTCTTGCTGTTGCTGCGGCCTCTCCTCTCATCGGAGTGCTGCCGCAGCCCGCTGTTGCCGGACCTCCTCGCGCCGCAGCCACCTTGCGCCGCCGCCGAGCACGGAGCCCATGGCGCAAAGCGGCCGTGCGGGCGACTGGGATGGCTCCAATGTCCACGACGGGCACTTGGAGTTCCTCCGCCAGACGCGGCGGCTCCCCCATGCATCGAACGTTAAGGTGCGTGTCCCCCCCGAAAGGAAGATCTCGCCGGCACCGGAAGGCGGCGAGCGCGTCGTCTTCCGGTCGCATTTCCTCCGCTGCTTCGGCCTTCCGGTGAGCGGATTCCTTCGCTCATTTTTGGATTTGTATGGAGTGCAGCCCCACCACCTCACTCCGAATACGGTGGTGCTGCTCTCCGCCTTCGTCACCCTGTGCGAGGGCTACCTCGGCATGCTCCCCACACTCGAGCTGTGGGGAGAGCTCTTCTACCTCAAGCTTGGCACCGCCGCCAAGAACGAGGCGGCCCAGTGCGAAGCCTGCGTCGCGGTGTGGCGCACGGGATCCGGGGTCCGCTTCCCAGCTCTCTCCCTGCTGCAGTCGGCCAAACTGTGGCAGAAGTCGTACTTCTACATTGAGAATATCCACTCGACGCGGGACTACGTCAACCTGCCGGCCTACACAGCCGGCCCGCCTGTTGGGTCTCGCACCAACTGGAAGTTCCGGCCGAGAACCCTGTCGGCCGCGTGCTCCACCGCGCTCCTCCGGCTCCAGGAGATGATGGCGTCGGAGGGCCTTAAGGCCTCGGACCTGCTGGCCGCGTTCGTGAAGCGCCGAGTGCTGCCCCTCCAAGCCTGGCCTCACTTGATCAGCGACATGAGTGGTCGCCGGGACCCGTGCCGGCTGTCCACCAAGGTGATGCCGGACATGGAGGTGGTCCGCATGGTGAACTTCTTCTCCGACTGCAAGCTGTCAGAGACGGAGTGGCAATTCGGCAAGCCGCCGTACAGCCGGGCCAACCCGCCGCCTCCGATACGTCTCCTTATTCTTTTTTTCTTTGTTCATCCGGGTTCTTTCTTGCCGCCTGACCAGTCGGCCTTGATGCAGCGCTTCCCGGGCCAGACGGCCACTGACACGCCGGCCCCGGGACACCAGTACATGGCGGACCGGTCGGTGAGCGACGTGGACGATCCCGACTTGGGGGCGGCCGCTCAGGAGGAGGACGACGCCACAGGTGGCGGCGGCGAGGGAGCAGGCGGCTCCTTAGGAGGCGGCCTCGGGGATTTGCTGGACGATGACGAGGAGAACGAAGAGCCACGCCGTGCCCATGGCGCTGACAGGGCGGGCGCCAGCTCCTCGGATTGTTGCATGAGAAGACTGGGCACGGCGTCTGTGCTCGGGTCCGTCCCTACAGCGTCGATAAACCCAATGGCTGAGCTCTGTCTGGCGGGCCGGCCCGGTTAACGTCACCTTCTGGGGTCGTTGGTGTTTGGCCTTCTCATGCGATATCCTCCTGAGATTCACTCGGCGCAGGTCACCCCACACATCTCACAGGTTCCTTACGAGTGCCTTGCGCTGAAAGATCAGGCGCAACCCACCTTGAGGTAGGGCCTCGTGAGTCCTGCGCTGGCTCATGAGTGCCCATTTACACCTCCTCCAGTTCTGCCGTGCTAGCCACGCGTATGAACGGGGCTGTACATGTCCCGGAGTCTCCCCCCAAGGGAACTCCCACCCACGCACCAGTGGAAGCCCCATGCTCCGCGCTGGCGGATGACACGGTCGAGGAGCGGCTATGCCCACGCCAAGTGGAAGCACCATGCTCCGCGCTGGTGAATAAACAATCGAGGGCACCCTAGCGGCTGCAATAACCTCAGGACGGCCTGCGGGCTTGTTGTGCAGCCTCACCGCGCAGCTTCTCCTATGGGAGGCACGCACGAGGGGGCTGGGCACGGGGGCTGCGCTCAGGCCATGCCTGGCGCACGCCACCTCACCAGGTCTTTCGCACCTGGTCTTCTCGCGTCCCTCCCAGGCAAAAGCTGGTGAGGAAAGGTATGGAGGACTCTGGATTAACTCAGACGCAGCTCACGTTTCCTTCATGAGGGCTGTTCGTATGTCAAGGGGGACCACTGAGCAGCGCGACTCAGGGGCCTCACTGATCACGTAGCCCCTCACCCCTTGGCCTCGTCCTGGTGATCCGGATGCCCCAATGGCGGTCGAGGTATGCGCGGGGTCGAGCCCTGCCGACGCAGAACACTAAGGGAAACAGGAAGGAAACCGAGCACAGAAAAGAAATCGCGGAGTCCCGGCAAGTTATTACAAAGCATAATGTTCCACAAGTTCAAACAGAAACTCTCACGCCTCCGCGAGGCACGGTGAATGCTGCAGGGTTAAACTAAGAAGAAGCGCCATCGTCGCCTTGGTTGTCACCGCCGCTCGCCTTGGGAAGCCCGTCGTCGATGACGCTACCACCACCTTCGCCGCCGGCCTCCGCCGTCGCGGCCACGGGGTCGGGGACGCAGCGGAACTTCTCCAGCAGGGCTTCCACCTGCTTCTTCATGACCTCAGCAGCGGCGGCGCGGGACTCAGGGGCCACCGGCTCGATCAGTGCATCAAGGTCGAAGCCTAGGTCCCGGAGATGGAGGTGGCTGAAGACGTGCGTCGCGACTGCGGTAAAAAGCGCGCGACATTCCCCTTCTACCCAGGAGTCTACTCCAGCAGCGATGCCCTCAAGCGCCTCAGCAAGCTCAGGGAGAAGCCCGACAGGGCCGCCCTCTGGAGTTGCCAGCGGCACTTCATATCCTCCCTCGTAGATGGAGTGCAGTGCCTCACGAGACCTCAGCTCGAGGAAGAGGAAGGCTTGGCGTTCCACGGCCGCAGTTTTCTCGGCGGCAGCAAGAGTCTTCTCCCGGGCCTCCAGCTGGGTCGTCGCCTCGGAGACAACCCGGGCATGGGCCGCCCTGACCACGTCCACCTCCTCTTTCAGCTTGCCCAAGCGGTCCCGCTCCGCAGCTTGGTTGGCAGCCACCTGGCTCAGCTTGGCGTCGCGATCGGCGAGCGCTGCCTCACGGGCCTTGAGGCCCTCCTCTTGCTGCTGAAGCTGTTGGGCGCGGGCGGCATGACCCTCTCGGAGGACCTTCAGCTCGACCTCCATCTTGTCGCAGCGTTCCCTGCCGGACGCGACGCTGGTCAGCGCCGCGTCGCGTGCCCCCAAGGCTTCACTGGCCTCCTTCCTGCCGTCCGCGACGGCAGCCTCAGCGCGGCCCCAGGCCGCCTTGACGGACGTATCGGGCTGAAGCCACCCCGAGATTAGCCCCATGCGTTCCCTCGCCAGGCACCTGTCGGCATCTTGGAGGTCATTCCAGAGCTGATCTAGCATGGTGCGGGCTTCCTCCAGAGCTCCGGGCCCGACGAGGGGGCCGCAGTCCGCTAACGCAAGGTCTTGGGGAGGAGGCGTTGTTGGCGCGTGTGCTGGCATCACCACCAGGGGGGCAGCAG
The DNA here is from genome assembly GCA_011799875.1 of Thinopyrum elongatum. Lineage (NCBI taxonomy): Eukaryota > Viridiplantae > Streptophyta > Magnoliopsida > Poales > Poaceae > Thinopyrum > Thinopyrum elongatum. Next base: position 212,015,531 of record CM022301.1, on the reverse strand, counting down.
CAAAGGCAACTTGAGGCGTTGGAGCCTCCTAACCCCCCGCGAGCGCCATGGGGACGGGCGGCTCCGGAGCCAGCTGACCCATGGAGGCAGACCCCTCTAGAGGTTCCACCGCGCCTTTGGGGGCCCGCTCCGTCGGGTGCGAGGCGAACTCTCCCGTCTGCACCGAAGCCTCCACAGCTTTGGCCAGCGGTGGCGCCTCGGGGATCTCGGCCTCCTCCTTCCTCTTCTTGGCCACGATGCCCATCCTGGTCACCGGGAGGGAAGTATTGTGAGCATGGCGTCAAGGGCGACAAACAAAAACAAGGTAAGGAACTTACTCATCAGGGGCAACATACGCCCTTTTCCTAACAGAAGCCGGGGTGCCTACGACCTTCCTGGGAGCGGCCCTTGCCGCGTTTCTGGGGATGGCGAGGCGCGCATCGGCCAGGTCGGGCGCGACGACGACAGACAAAGCGGCGGCTTCGCCTCGAGGAGGGGGCGCCGCCCCGTTCTTCTTCGGGGTCGTTCGGCCTGGCCTCCGCAGGGCCGGGGGAGTGGCCCCGGACCTCGTAACAACCCCGGTGGAGCGCGGGGATTCCGCGACCGGGGGCTCGATGGCGTCATCATCATCAGGGAGGCCGCAGAGAAGCTCGCTCTGACGCGGCAGGGAGGCCTCCACCACCTCGTCCATGGTTGCCTCCGAGTCCTCGTCGCCCTCTTCGTCGGCATTGTCGCCAGAAGATACCAGCACCAGGGAGTTGGGGAGCTCGAGCGGCACGAGCCACAACTCATTGAAGACGGGCATGGCGCCAACCAGCTCTGCCCTGTCAGTGCGCTGGTACAGCGGGACGTAGGCCGCTGTAAGATTGCTCGGCTCCCCCTCGAGCAAGATGCTCATGGCCTTGTCCAGCTCCTCGCCCGTCAAGCTCCCCGAGCGCAGTTGGATGTCATCCTCTGCACCCATGAATTCCCACATGGGGCGCGAATGCGCTTGGAGCGGGGCCAGGTGCTGCGTTAGGAACTCCTTCACAAGCATGCCCCCCGTCAGTGCCCCGGCCTTCATGTGTGCGGTCATCTTCCTTAGGACCGGCGCCGCCCGGGGGTCGGTGAGTTTCTCGTGACCCCACCTGTCAAGCTTCTCGGGTAGCTCGATTGGTAATTCCAGCCACGTGTTAAGACCCTTGGTGTCCATGAAGACCCACTGGCGCCGGAAGCCGTCCACCTTCTTCCCGGCCCTCATGAGCACGTTGCCCTTGTGGACCGCGGCGAAGGATGCACAACCGAAGCGATGGGTTGGGTCGTGCATCCGAAAATAAAAGAAGAAGCGAGAAAGGAGGGAGGAGCGCGACCAGATCTGGAGATGTTCTTGGTAGGGAGAAAGGGAATCTGGAGCAAGGCGAAGGAAGAGCAATGATGGTTCGGTACCAGGCGCCAACCTGTTGTCAAGTCGGGCAGTTACCGAGGCAGCATGGGGAAGTGGAGACGCCCATGTCCCATCAAGTGCCACGCGTCAGCCCGGTCCGCAGGCGGTTGGGGCCCGCGGCGCTTCGCCCTTGCATTTTGGCTTCGCCTCGAAGCCAAGTCCGAGCGCGCCTTGGGCCCGGGGGCTACTGTCGGTGTTCTGGGAACCAGGGTACCTAGACTTGCCTGCCTGCGGCCCATGGTGTGGCTCCATCGGCGGCCTGGTATGGCCCACCTGCAGAGATTAGCAAGACAAGACCCTCGCGAGGGGCCAAGCCTCGCGAGGCGGACGACACCAAGACCTTCTGAGGGAGCGGCCTTCCCAGGCTGCCTCTTGAGGAGCGGATATTCCTATGCAGGTACCCAACCTCAGGAGGTTGCGATGACGCAAGCCGTGATGACCAAGGCCAGGCGAGCGCCAGCGGGCGCAGAGAAGACAGTTTCCTCTTTGGTGCTAAGGAGGCAAGCATAGGCGTGGGTTCCCGAGGACTCAGGCAAAGGTTTCCGTTCCTGTGCAACAAGACCAAGGTCGCCAGCTCGGCAGGACGAATGTCATCGCCGAGCCCACTGCAGCGTCACGCCCAGAAGCTTTGCAGACGAAGACCACCTTTCATCAGGATAAGATGTACTACTCGTCCCCTTTCAAATTGGCCGTTTTGGAATCCCTTCCCGCCTACGCTTTGGGGAAGAGGACCAAGGCCACTATAAATATAGGTTAGCCACCACCATGGGAGGGGATCCTGGGACCCTAACCAGAGCAGACCTCACGAGGTTGTTCATCCCTTATACTTGTCCATCCTCAGCCCCTCATGAGGCCAATTCACAACAAAGCAGGAGTAGGGTCTTACACCGCAAGGTGGCCCGAACCTGGGTAAACTACTGTGTCCATTTTCTTCCTTGTTCATCAAGCTAGGCCGTGGGGCGACGGGTCGGTAGGCCGGATAGGTTGAGTTCTTCACACACGCCCCAGAGTTCGAACCTTTCTTGGGTCTGCGGAGCCCTGAATCCGACAGGTATGAACCATGGAGAAGTTGGAATACAGTAGATATTACACCAATATAAATAAAGAATGAGTTCACAATAGTACCAAAAAGTGGTGATTTATTTTCTTATACTGACGGATCTCATGAGTTTTCTGTTGAGTTTTGTGTTGTGAAGTTTTCAAGTTTTGGGTAAAGTTTTGATGGACTATGGAATAAGGAGTGGCAAGAGCCTAAGCTTGGGGATGCCCAAGGCACCCCAAGGTCATATTCAAGGACAACCAAGCATCTAAGCTTGGGGATGCCCTGGATGGCATCCCCTCTTTCGTCTTCGTCAATCGGTAAATTTACTTGAGGCTATATTTTTATTCACCACATGCTATGTGTTTTGCTTGGAGCGTCTTGTATGATTTGTGTCTTTGCTTTTTAGTTTGCCACAATCATCCTTGCTGTACACACCTTTTGAGAGGGACACGCATGAATCGTGAATTTATTAGAATACTCTATGTGCTTCACTTATATCTTTTGAGCTAGACAATTTTGCTCTAGTGCTTCACTTATATCTTTTTAGAGCACGGCGGTGGCTTTATGTTATAGAAATTGTTGAACTCTCTTGCTTCACTTATATTATTTTGAGAGTCTCTCTAAACAGCATGGTAATTTGCATAGGTTATGAATTTAGTCCTAATATGATGGGCATCCAAGAGGGATATAATAAAAACTTTCATATAAAGAGCATTGAATACTATGAGAAGTTTGATTCCTTATGATTGTTTTGAGATATAAAGATTGTGATATTAGAGTCATGCTAGTGAGTAATTGTGGATTGGTAGAAATACTTGTGTTAAAGTTTGTGATTCCCGTAGCATCAACGTATGGTGAACCATTATGTGATGAAGTCGGAGCATGATTTATTTATTGATTGTCTTCCTTATGAGTGGCGGTCTGGGACGAGCGATGGTCTTTTCCTACCAATCTATCCCCCTAGGAGCATGCGTGTAGTACTTTTTTTTGATAGCTAATAGACTTTTGCAATAAGTATGTGAGTTCTTTATGACTAATGTTGAGTCCATGGATTATACACACTCTCACCCTTCCACCATTGCTAGCCTCTCTAGTACCGCGCAGCTCTCGCCGGTGCACTACACCCACCATATACCCTTCCTCAAAACAGCCACCATACCTACCTATTATGGCATTTTCATAGCCATTCCGAGATATATTGCCATGCAACTTCCACCATTCCCTTTTATTATGACACGCACCATCATTGTCATATTGCTTTGCATGATCGTAAGATAGCTAGCATGATGTTTTCATGGCTTGTCCATTTTTTTTTATGTCATTGCTATGCTAGATCGTTGCACATCCCGGTACACCACCGGAGGCATTCATATAGAGTCATATTTTTGTTCTAAGTATCGAGTTGTAATTCTTGAGTTGTAAGTAAATAAAAGTGTGATGATCTTCATTATTAGAGCATTGTCCCATGTGAGGAAAGGATGATGGAAGCTATGATTCCCTCACAAGTTGGGATGAGTCTCCGGACTTTACAAAAATAAAAGAGGCCAAAGAAGCCCACAAAAAAATAAAAAGCCCAAAGAAGCCCAAATAAAAAAAAGAGAAAAAAAGGGAGAGAAAAGAGAGAAGGGGTAATGCTACTATCCTTTTACCACACTTGTGCTTCAAAGTAGCACCATGATCTTCATGATAGAGAGTCTCCTATGATGTCACTTTCATATACTAGTGGGAAGTTTTTCATTATAGAACTTGGCTTGTATATTCCAATGATGGGCTTCCTCAAATTGCCCTAGGTCTTCGTGAGCAAGCAAGTTGGATGCACACCCACTTAGTTTCTTTTGAGCTTTCATACACTTATAGCTCTAGTGCATCTGTTGCATGGCAATCCCTACTCACTCACATTGATATCTATTGATGGGCATCTCCATAACCCGTTGATACGCCTAGTTGATGTGAGACTATCTCCTTTTTGTCTTCTCCACAACCACCATATTCTATTCCACCTATAGTGCTATATCCATGGCTCACGCTCATGTATTGTGTGAAAGTTGAATAAGTTTGAGAACATCAAAAGTATGAAACAATTGCTTGGCTTGTAATCGGGGTTGTGCATGATTTAATACTTTGTGTGATGAAGATGGAGCATAGCCAGACTATATGATTTTGTAGGGATAACTTTCTTTGACCATGTTATTTTGAGAAGACATGATTGCTTTATTAGTATGCTTGAAGTATTATTGTTTTTATGTCAATATTAAACTTTTGTTTTGAAACTTATGGATCTGAATATCCATGCCACAATAAAGAAAATTACATGGATAAATATGTTAGGTAGCATTCCACATCAAAAAATGTGTTTTTATCATTTACCTACTCGAGGACGAGCAGGAATTAAGCTTGGGGATGCTTGATACATCTCCAACGTATCTATAATTTTTTATTGTTCCATGCTATTATATTATCTATTTTGGATGTTTTATATGCATTAATATGCTATTTTATATTATTTTTGGGAGTAATTTATTAACCCAGAGCCCAGTGCCAATTTCTGTTTTTTTCCTTGTTTTTGAGTTTTACAGAAAAGGAATATCAAACGGAGTCCAAACGGAATAAAACTTTACGATGATTTTTCTTGGACCAGAAGGCACACGTAGGACTTGGAGATGAAGTCAGAAGAGTCCCGAGGGCTCCACAAGCCCTCAGGGCGCGCCCTAGGGGGGGCGCCCCCCTGGCTTGTGGGTCCCACGGGAGTTCTCCAACCCTAATCTTTGGCCTATAAATTCAGAAATATTCCCAAACGACCAGAAGCGTCCACCAAAATACTTTTCCGTTGTCGTAACCTTCTATACCCGTGAAATCCCATATTGGGGCCTTTTCCGGCACCCTGCCGGAGGGGAATTCGATCACGGAGGGCATCTACATCAACTCTATTGCCCTTCCGATGAAGCGTGAGTAGTTTACCTCAGACCTACGGGTCCATAGCTAGTAGCTAGATGGCTTCTTATCTCTCTTTGATTCTCAATACCATGTTCTCCTCGTTGTTCTTGGAGATCTATCCGATGTAATATTCTTTTGCGGTGTGTTTGTCGAGATCCGATGAATTGTGGATTTATGATCAGATTATCTATGAATATTATTTGAATCTTCTCTGAATTCTTATATGCATGATTTGATATCTTTGTATTTCTCTACAAACTATCGGTTTGGTTTGGCCAACTAGATTGGTTCTTCTTGCAATGGGAGAGGTGCTTAGTTTTGGGTTCAATCTTGCGGTGTCCTCACCCAGTGACAAAGTAGGGGTAGCGAGGCACGTACTATATTGTTGCCATCAAGGGTAAAAAGATGGGGTTTTCATCATATTGCTTGAGTTTATCCCTCTACATCATGTCATCTTACTTAAGGTGTTACTCCATTCTTTATGAACTTAATACTCTAGATGCATGTTGGATAGCGGTCGATGTGTGGAGTAATAGTAGTAGATGCAGAATCATTTCGGTCTACTTGACACGGACGTGATGCCTATATGCATAATCATTGCCTTGGATATCGTCATAACTTTGCGCTTTTCTATCAATTGCTCGACAGTAATTTGTTCACCCACCATATTATTTGCCTTCAAGAGAGAAGCCTCTAGTGAAACCTATGGCCCCCGGGTCTATTTTCCATCATATATTTTCAGATCTATAAACCAAAAAAAACCAAAAATACCTTGCTGCAATTTATTTACTTTTATTTTGTTTTACGTTTTAGTAATCTTTTATATCTATCTCTATCAGATCTCACCTTTGCAAGTGACCGTGAAGGGATTGACAACCCCTTCATCGCGTTGGGTGCAAGTGTTTGATTGTTTGTGCAGGTGCAAAGATTGGGGACTTGCTTGTATCTCCTACTGTTTGATACCTTGGTTCTTAACTGAGGGAAATACTTATCTATACTTTGCTGCATCACCCTTTCCTCTTCAAGGGAAAAACCAACGCAAGCTCAAGAAGTAGCACTGGTCCTCTTGCCGGTCAGCTCAGGCTGCCGCATCGTGCCAACACTGATGCAACAGCCAGCACAGTAGCTCAAAGGTCTCAGAAGCGTGCTCGTGTGTTGAATGACTGAGAGCTTCTTATTTCTCTTCATCAGAAGCAGGATAGGCATCACGACTAGATGAAGCGTCAGATGTAAAGTCTTCTTGTGGATGTCAATCACATACGCAACCTCTCCACTAAGAATTATTTTGTTGCTCATGAAGCCTGTCGGCGTGCCTAGAAGAGCCTCACTATGCTATGCTCTGAAGATGACCTTCAAGCAGATGGCTTCACTGAATGTTCGAAGTTTGACTCCAGGCCTCCACAGTCAGCAAGTTGGCGTCAAACACCTTCAATTGAAGATTCTGAATACTCATCTTCGGCTCCAACTGTTGTTGCTCGAGTCATTGATGAAGAGGACGTCGCCACTTTGCCAGCTATGGCTTCACTGCATCACGACTCTGCATCAGGCCCCTCTGCACCGCCCAACTCCACCATCGATCCAGCTGCCCCAACATCTTCACCAGCACCTCATGGGAACGCTTAGGCACTCTATGTCTTCACTCCTTTTTGGTCATTCCTGACAAAAGGGGGAGAAGCATATGAGTTGATAGTCTTCAAGCGGGTCTACATTTTATATGGGTCGGGTCTGCCATTTTTGCTGCTACCTCTTGTTGCGATGATAAATTCTGCACGAAGTCATTCCGCAGACATCCATTTTTCATTGTGCATGTCATTATCTTCACTACACTTTTTGTATGCATGATGAATTGTCTTCATGAATTGAAGGAGATCTCCACAAATCAAAACCTGCCATATGCATTTGCATTCAAAGGCAAATCACTGATATGCACATCTTTAGGGGGAGCCCTTTCAACTTCATGAAGCCAATAACCGCGTTCTTTAACTTACACATAATTTTATCCTCGTTGAAAACTTCAACCAGTTTGTCATCAATCACCAAAAAGGGGGAGATTGTAAGTGCATCTAGTGCCACCCCTAGTTGGTTTTGGAGTATTGACGACAAACATGGTTGAGGACTAATGTGTTTGTGAGAATTGCAGAATAACACAAGTAGAAGTCCCTCATTGATTTGGTTTTCCTACCAGAGATGACCCCTAAAAATGTATGAAGACATTGAAGACAACGGTGGTTCGTGAAGACATTCACATCGAAGATAATGACGTGTGAAGACATTCACTTGAAGACTATGGAGAGCGAAAACATAGTTTCTTTCGTAGTTTCATTTTCTTCCTTCTTGAGTCATAGGAACCACCGAACTGTTAAGTGGGGTCCCAGTGAACAAAGTCAGAAGACTAACGTGATGCTCAACCCAAATCCTATGTCTTCGAGCGAAGACAATGAGAGAAAATCTTATCCAAAGTTGGATGAGTCAGCTTTGCTTGTAGCCCAAGTCAAGCTACCGCGTGTGTTTGAAATCTGATCGTTGGACACGTGTTGGTTCCTTAGTGACCAAGGGTCATTTCAGACATATCATGTTGGGTTGCCTGTTGGCTATAAATAGCCCACCCCCTACACCATAAATTGGTGGCTGCTCAGAGTCAGTGCACGGCTTTTGTCGTTTGAGAGCAACCCACCTCCAAAGCCTTTGAGAGAGAAATCCTTGCGAGGACAAAGCCCAAAACACCCAGAGCCAGAGAGTGTTAGGCATCACTGAAGTCTTTCTATCCGCGTGATCTGAAGACTTATTACACTTGAGGACTATGTATCCTCCAGCCGATTAGGCATCACGTTTTGAGGATCCAAGAGTCATTGTGGATCGCCGGTGAACGGAGTCTATGAAGGTTTGGAAGTCTACCTTGAAGACTTACCTGAGTGATTGGGTGAGGACTAAGTGTCCTTAGCTCAAGGGGAATAAGGTGAAGACGTGGTCTTCTGAGTTCAATCTCAGCCTCCCTAACCAGACGTACAGTTGTCATAGCAACTGGAACTGGTCTACTAAATCCTTGTCTTCACCAAGCAACTGGTTCTATCCCCTACCACCTTTACATTTCAGTTTGTCTTCGTGAAGTCATTGCTTACTTGCCTGATCTGTTTGACTTCATAGTGTGAAGACTTTCTTGTATTTGGCTTCGTACTGTCTTCCCATTCCGATCTGTTCTACCTAGCTGCTATTAGTCTTCGTGCTTTCATTGTACTGTTTACTTGCCTAATGCATGTCTAGCGTAGCTTATCTTCCGATGCATATCGTATAGGTGTTGTTTGACTGTCTGTCTTTGAAGATCTTGCATCTTTTGAAGACTTTCATAAAAATCGCCTATCCCCCCATAGTCTATAACTAGCACTTTCAAATAGTCCTAAAACAACATTGAGATTATGACGTTGGAAGAACGGTCATATTGAATTGAACCAATCTTGTATGTTATGAATTGAGTTAATATCGTATGTAATCAATTGTAATAACACGGAGTGTTAACATGTGATTTCGCTCCTTAGATCATGAGAGTACCATGGTCACTTCTTACCGTACGGTGGGCTTTGGGGTTGCTCAAATGTCACCTGTAACACGTTGATCATAACGACAACTTACACGTTCATCAGAAAGTTTGACAAGTGGCCGGATAGCTCTAGAGTGGGATTTGCTCCTCCGACGATGGATAGATATTCTTAGGGACCTCTCGGTGTGGCGGCATCCATCATCGTCTGGCCATACAAAGGTGACTATGTCACAGGGATGCCGGAACACAATAACGAGAAAGAAGAACAAAACCGGTAATGAGGATTTCGGTATAGTGAGCATAGTGATGACTCAGGAGGATACCGATGCATCTCGGGTTTTGTGAAGTATCGCGAAGAAAAGGTAACATCACATGATAACCATAGGTTCATTCGAATATCATTGTGTGCTCATAGGGATCGATATGGACGTCCACGGTTTTTTTCATACCTATGAGTTGCCGAACCTACGGGGTCACAAGGTTAAGGCAATCACGATCTTCTGAGTGTTAGTAGGACGGGAGTGATGAGAATATATTTTTGGAATTGTTTCATTAATATTCGAAATAGTTCCAAGAGGATTCGGAAGGGTTTCAGTGAATATTGGGTAATACCGATAAATATATATAGGTGGAAAATGTTTTCGAGGATGTTAAATTATATATAAAATGGTCTGAAGATATTTAGAATAATTTTATATTTAATTTAATACCAACGGTCCTAAAAAGGCCAAGAGGTGGAAGGTAACTTGGGCCACAAAGGCCCAAGTGGGAAGGCGCCTCCCTTCCCTAAGGAAGGAGGCCGAATAGGAGTGGGGGAGGAGTCCAACTCCTCCTCCTCCTTGGTCGGTGCCCAAGGAGGCTTTCCCTCCTTGGTGGCAGTCCTCTCTCTCCCCTCTAACCTATATATACTTGAGGATTTGTGATCTTTTGACATACAAGTTTTGGAGCCTACTCTAGTTCTTCTAGTTCTAGTCTAGTTGGTCCTAGTTGACTAATTAGAGCTAGGCTAATCCTCTTTTCCTCATAATTAGAAGCCCCTTGTGGTTCTAATCTCCTCCCTCTAATTCTTCGGCAACGATTAGCTCTGGACGGCGAAGCACTGCCCGATCATGAAGGCTGCATGCTTGCAACCAAGTAGAGAGGCCATGCTTTCGGTCTTCGGTTCGAGGGACTGTTCGTGGGCGGTACGAAGGACCATTCATCGATGGTTCTAGGGACTCCAAGTACGGTTTACATTGACACTTTTTTCTTCTGTTGCAACTCGGTGATGGTAACGATCATGATCCCAACCCATTATGCATCTTCATATTGATCTTGAGTGATTGTAGGCGTGATTTTTTTTGCTTTCTACTACTTTTCCCAACATATATATGGGTAATTTTTCAGAGGGAGTGGTGCATAGTAATTGGTTCAATCTTGTGGTGATTCTAATCCATCAACAGAAAGGACCAAGACACATATTTGTATTTTTGCCACTAAGGATAAAACAACGGGGTTTAATCTTATCGCTAGATTTCTTTCTGTCTACATCATGTCATCTTTCTTATTGCATTGCTCTATTTTTCATTAAATTTAATACCTTGAGATGCATGCTGGATAACAGTTCCAGGATGGAGCAATAGTAGTAGATGCAGTTGGATAATAGTCTACTTATCGTGGACGTAATGTCTATACAAGATTATGCCATGAATGATCATAGTTATAAATTGTTGCTTTTTTGCCAATTGCCTAACAATAATTTGTCCACCATGCCATTACCTGCTTTTGAGAGAGATGACATTACTGAACCTATGGCCCCAGGTCCATTCTCCACTAATACTTGCATTTACACAATTGCTCTTTTACCTCCTTTTATTATTTTACCGTTTTTCCAAATAACTATCTATCCGCTATCTTCTTTTAACCTTGCAACTAGCAAGATGAGGGGATTGACAACCCCCTTGACAAGTTAGGAGCAAGCCATTATTTGTTTGTGTGTAGTTGTTGCTTATCTTGTTAGCTTGTTGACTCCTACTGGTTCAATTAAACATTGGTTCTTAACCGAGGAAAATACTTTCTATTGTTATGCTACATCACCCTTCCTCTTCGGTGAAATCCAACAACTCCTACGTGAGCAATAGAAGAATTTTTGGCATCGTTGTCGAGGAGTCTGCATCTACCAAATCAGGTGCCTTCTCACAAACCCTTTATTTGCTTGTTTTATTTTCTTGTTTGGTTGCCTTTTGCTTCTTATTTGCGTTTTCTTTCTTTGCCATTTCCCCCAAAATACCAAAAATATTTCTAGTTGCTATCTCTGCTTTTGTTGCCATGATGTCTACTCTTGAAAACACCAAGCTTTCTGTTTTTTCTAATACTAATAACAATGATTTTATTAGTACTCCTACTACTCCTCCCGCCACTAGTGCGGAGTCTTATGAGATTAAAGCTGCCTTGTTAAATCTTGTAATGAAAGATCAATTTTTGAAAAGTATAATGAAGATGTTGCTGCCCATTTTAATACTTTTATTGAACTATGTGATATGCAAAAACTAAAGATGTGGATAATGATATTATGAAATTGAACTTTTTTTCCATTTTGTTCGAGAGATAGAGCCAAAGAATGGTTAGTTTCTGTGTCGAAAAATAGTATTGATTATTGGTCTAAGTGCAAAGATGCTTTTATTGGTAAATATTTTCCTTATATCAATTTGAGGAGAGGCGTTATAGAAATTGCTCTAGTTCTTCACTTAAATATGTTAGAGCATGGTGATAAATTATTATTTTATAAAAAAGTTTTGAACTCTCTTGTCTCACTTAAATCTTTTTAGAGAGTTCAATGGGAATTGGCAATTTGCATGAGTTCTATGGTTGGTCTAGAAATAATAGCTATATATGAGTGGTAAAATAAAAACTTGCATGAACTTGTAGATCAATTGAACATTGACAACTTGACTCCTTGCAATAATTTTGAGATAGTTAGTGAGTAATATTTTTTGTGTAGCCTTAAGGACTTGCGTGAAGTAGTGGAAAGGTGTCATAAGGTCATACACGTTAGTACTTGTGGTCGTTTAAGTGAAATTGATTGTGAGGGGTCTAAGTTGAAGAACATTAACTGTAAGTAACTGCATTGTAGAATGGGTCGAGAAACCTAGCGAACCTTGGTTCTTCAGACTCACCCCTCGGAGCGATTCGGTCTTATGTGCTTACCCAGTGTAGACTACGAAGTATTAGTGAGGTGTTTTGGTTTATGAGTTGCGGTCTTTACATCACTTCCACCTTCCATATTTTGCTAGCCTCTTTGACATCATGCATCGAACCCCGTGGAATGATACACTTTCACACACATAAACCTCATTATATATTTTCAAAATAGCCACCATACATATTGACGGGGTCATGTACCAGGGGTCGCCAATGCCAAGGAGCCCGGCCTTATCTACCACCAGGGGCCCACCAGGCCCAGGGCACGATGCAAAACATAGGAGGCTAAGACGGCCTTCGTGATCCCCAAGACTAGTGGATAGCAGCGCCCCATATCGCGTCTTCCATGTAAACCTAGACCTCTCCTGCCTATATAAAGGGTAGTCTAGGGTACCCATTGATCATCAATCCTCATATAGGAGAACTCTCGGTAGCAATCTCATACACCATTGTAACCCCTCGCAGGAGGTATCCCTCCATTATGAATCATCAACACCGGCAGGATGTAGGGTATTACTAGCGGAGGCCCAAACTTGGATTAACCCCTTGTGTGACCTCCGATCCATGACTTACAACTGCGCTTGGACCCCTACCGAGGGATCTGACAGGATTTCGCTCCGTCACATATGTAGTCATCATTTTGTTTCATATTATGGCATTTTTCTATAAACCTCATTATATATTTTGCTATTATATGGCATTTCCATAGCCATTCCAAGATATATTGCCATGAAACTTCCACTATTACTATTCATTACATGACTTGAGCATACACTGTCATTTTGCTTCGCATATCATAGAGCTGGCATGATATTTGTGGCAAAGACACCGTTCATCATTATTATACATGTCACCCTAGATCATTGCACATCCCGGTACACTGCCAGAGGCATTCATATGTAGTCATCATATTGTTTCATATTATGAGTTGTAAGTAAAATAAAAGTGTGACGCATTCTAGAGTGTGCCCCTACTAGTAAGGATAAAAAAATAGGCAAAAAAGAGCCCACCAAAAATGAGAGAAAAAAAGAGAAGGGGTGCATTACTATCATTTACCACACTCGTGCTTCAAAGTAGCACCATGTGTTTCATATAGAGAGTTTTCATATTATTCATTTCATATGCTAGTGGGACTTTTACATTATAGAACTTGACTTGCATATTACGATGACGAGCTTCCACTAGTATAGGCGACTGCTATACAAACGGTTTTTACCCCCTTTCCAAGACAGAGTTTTAAACCGTCGCCTTGCTTGTGTGTGCGATAGGGGGGGCCTTCCCACACGACCCAGAAACCGTCCGGGATAGGCCCTCCGTTCACACACGCGGGGCAAAAAGAGCACATGTGCGATCGGGCAAGCCATCGCAGACAATTATACATGCCCAAATATTTTCGTTCATAAGTACATGCCACACAGTCAATCCAAGACATATGTTTCCGTTCGTATGTACATCCCACATAGTCAATCCAAGAACTATGTTTCCATTCATGTGTACATCCCACATAGTCAATCCAAGAAATACGTTTCCGTTCATATGTACATCCCAAATGGTGAATCCCAGACAAACGTTTCCGTTCGCACGTACATCACACACAATTTCCCCCATCAAATCGTCTATGATAACATTGCCATTACAGACAATATTAATAATTTTATCGTTTGCATTATTGAATGCATCACGCACAGTGCCTAGAAGAAACTATGTGGCATAGGCTATCCATCACACACACTTTTATGTGGAAAACATTTGCACAAGGTGGCCTAACGCAAACAGTTTTTGGGAGGAAGTCGTGTGTGATTGTTCATTGACCCGACACGTTTACTTCCTAGAAGCTGTGTGGGTTGTCTGAGGTCATCGCCCACGGTGTTGTCTCAATAATCGTTTGCAATAGAAAAACTCAATAAGTAGGCTAGTTGGCCTATTATTAATCCATTTAGTAATCAAATTGACATTTCATATTAAGCACACAATATATTTCATTTCGTATTATGGAACCAAGATTTCATAATTGAAATACATAAGAGTATAACATCATATAGCTTAAGCACTCAGTTACACCATATAGGCATATAGCTAGCTACCCCATTACACAACTGCACCAGCACCAAGTTTCACATGAAACATCTATAAACTTTGGAAATTAGCATCATAGATGGTAGATAGAAAGACAAGTCTCATCTAAAGCGGAATGCGAATATTGAGCCTTCAATGATGTTGAAGGTCCTTGCAACTTTAGGCCAGTGTTTGTGGATGATTGACTGTCCATCCTTCATCCTCTTGAGGAAGACTTCAATATTGTATTGTGGGTGTTGTATGAATACCTTCCTTGCTTCTTGACCATACAGGTGGTTTGAGAGGTAATCATCAGTGAACTGCTTTGGAAAGACCTAAAAACAAAGATATGCATCAATATCTTCTGTAAATTTTGAAATGGCGCAAAGGAATAAAAAAGACAAGGTATAAGAGTTAGTATCATCCTGTAGTTCACTAGTGTCTTCTTCATTGTGCACACAAGGATCTTGTTGTTTTTCGTCTCTAGTTTCTTTATCCTAACAATCTTTTTGAGTTTCTTGACTTGGCTGATATTCATGGACACCTCATTTCCCCATATGCAAAATGGGCCGAACAGTGGGTCAAAACCTCTGACAGCAGGACCTACATGTGTAAGACCAAATTGTTAAAAACCTAAACATTAGAATGGTTCCTGCAATTGCACAGTAATGTGCTATTAGACAAAGGACCATGCATGTGCAAACCTCGATGGTAAACCTCAGTGCCTCCCATTGTTTCCCTACAACACATATAAGGTAGTTATTGATCAGGTAAGTGAGGGTTGGCTTACTATCAGTAAAATATGTTGATAAAAAATAAGCACATTGCAGATTGAGCAGATTAATTTGAGCCACATGGAAAAGCCATTTATCCAAACCAAGCATGCTTAAGAACGAGGAAATATAGCAATTGTATATGTTTCTCATATATTTAGTAAATCCAAATTTGATTTATTCCTCACATGCAGAACAATACAAAATTGTACCCGCAACAATTAAACATCGCATTGCAGAATTGAACCAAACAGTTAACTAAACAGCATAACAAATGAACCAAACATTAACTAAGCACCACATTGCACAATATAACATACTAGAAGATCAGACAATTAACCAAACCAAGCATGCTTAACAACTTGGAAATATAGCAATGTATTGTTTCTCATGTATTTAGTACAGCCAAATTCTATTTATTTCTCACATGCAAGACAATACAAATTTGCACCCATAACAATTGAACATCGCAGTGCAGAATTGAACCAAACAGTTAACTAAACACCACAACAAATGAACCAAACATTAACTGAGTACCACATTGCACAATATATAACATACTAGAAGATCGGACAGTTAACCAAACCAAGCATGCTTAACAACTTGGAAATATATCAATTGTATTTGTTTCTCATGTATTTTGTACAGCCAAATTCGATTTATTTCTCACATGCAAGACAATACAAATTTGCACCCACAAGAATTGATCATCACATTGCAGAATTGAACCAAACAGTTAACTGAACATGACAATAAATTAACCAAACAGTTAATAACTAAGCACCACATTGCACGATATATAGAACATATATACTAAAGGACCAGATTGCATAGTAACAGCACATAGGACAATTCACTAGAATTTGTAAAGGAAAGGCAGGAGCAGCACATGCAATAGGTAAACCGAACATGCTTAACTGGCATAGCTAGTTAGCTGAACACAGGTCCTTATAGTGAGCTAAAAAGACAAGCTACTCCTCATCGTCGGAGGTATCAATGATGATTGGCTCCTTGGACTTGGAAGAGGGCGAGGCCTCCTCATCGTGGGTGCCCTCCTCGTAGTGGCGAGTCTCTTGAGCCGCTCCGGGCACCAACCTGTTGGCTCTGGAGTTGAGGTAAGCACAGGCACACTGAGAAAACACCTCGTAGTCTTTGTCGAAGGCACCGACGGTGGCCTCGAGAAAATGCCACGAACTGTCATTTAAAGCAGCCAACCGCGTGGTGGCATCGGCGCATGATGCGTCGACGGTGGCCTCGACGGCGAGGTGCTCCTCCAAGATTTGGGATCAGCATGAATGGCAGCCATCGCGACCTGATCCGCGCGTGCGGCCGCGATTTGCTTCTCTGCTGCCGAATGCTCCTGGCTATACTGCATGCACCATGGCTTATGGCGACACTTATTTGGAGGATGGGTCAGTGATTTGGGTGGAAGGTGTTGCGCCGACAGTCAGGGCATGTGGGATGTAGAAGGAGGAGGAGGATGGGGGTCGGGTGCGGATTACCTGCCTAGATCGACGAGGCCGAGCAATGGGAAGGAGCACCGCCGACGAGGAAGCGGCGCTGCAAGCAAGCGGTGAAGGTTTGAACTTGGAAAGGAAGGCAGAAATAGGGGAAATATGGCTTTTGGTCAGGAGGAGGGGGGAGGTAGATATTTTCGCGGAAGCCGAAAATTTTCGCTCGGTGCAGCGAAAAACTGGTGCGCAAAGTGTCATCAGACACGGTCCCTTATTCAGCACTGTGTATGTGAAAATCACAAACGATTCATATAGCTTACCCCGTGTGTGATGAGTTTGAACGTGTAAATTTTAATCCGAATTTCCCTGGTTACAGTGGTCATCAACGTCATTGCATAATTTGGGTACACAAAAGAGCCTAATATCACACACACACACACACACACACACACACTTCTTAATCGAGCAAGTTCAGCAATTAAACAAAGCTAGCTGACCTAAACATTACTCTAACAAAAGACCAACGCTCTAAACAAAGGCTACTACTCTGGCTGGCTCTCGTTGATCTCCGCTGCATCCTCGATGTCCAGCTAGCGCCCGACAATCTCCTGGGGATAGGGCTCCATGGCATCCATCACAACATACTCGGCAAGCATCTCGCCATCCGCGTCTATCGTCTCTTTGGAAAAGACCGCCATGATTTGGGCATGGGCAGCCGCGAGCTGGGCTTGGACGTGCTTCGTCTGGGCAAGGTATGTCGCGAACGAATGGATGGCTGCTCGAATGCTCTCAGTGATTGCCAACTCTTCGGCCTTGGGTTGCCGACCGTTGTTGGAGAAGCTTCGTGCGACTTGCGCGTTGACCACTAGGAGCTGGGCGTGGCCGGCTTCGACATGGTGTGGGTGGCCTCCATCAAGGCTAAGGCGGCCTCCATGGTACGGACAACTGCGGTGCCGCTCTTGGCATTTGCTATCCCCGTTGTAGATGTTGCGGCTGCCATCTGAGCTACAGCGGCTGCTGTTTTGGCAGCCTCAGCCGCCCGGTCGCAAATTGCGACCGTGCTATTGCAGGTTGTGAGCGCGCTTATGGCGGCTGCGGCCTCGCTCTCGCCGGCGTGGGCCGCCGAAGTTGCCCTCATGATGAGGGTCCACGTCCCCATCTTTGACCGGCGATGATTAAATAGTAAAAATGATATTTGCGGAGCTAGTGTGCTTGATGCACCGGCTATGGACTGTAGCGGACGAACCTTATACCGTAAGCCAATAAGACAGCGCTCCTAGATATTTTGTAGTGCATCTCACACGGTTCGTGATAATAAACTGTGTGTGGTGTACTTGATTTTTTGTTTTGATTTGAAATACAGAATGGGGTCACAACGGCAGATGGCCGTGTTTGAATTGCTAGAACATTTATGTGCAGTGAACATGCAACTATAGGAGTGTCGTGAAAAATTGGAATTATTCAGGGTTCTTTTGGACATTTTTATAGATTAACTGAGATTTCCAGGCATTTAAGGTGCATAATTCAAATTTGAAGTACAGGCACATGCTCCAGTGCACCAAAATGGGTTGTAAAATCATATATGTGTCCATGGGTGCATTCTTAGGTCCCATGCAAGAAATGGGAATGGATTTCAAACACCTCGGCATCGTGGCTTGGCCGCAACATTGAGATACTTGGTTTTTAAATTCTAGTAAATCCAAAACTCGTCTGAAATTCATGACACTTGGCATGCTATCATGTAATGGCACCAACATGCTGTGGTAAAAAATTTGTCCATTTGGGGCAGGTTTTGGTATAACCTCCTCACAAACTAGAGCTTCTCACAAGAAGCCTCGTGGTTCCGGTAGGGAACATGCCACCTTTGTGGCCGAAACTACATTCGTTGCCTCTTCTTGCCTTATTTTTTTTCTAGAGGCCACATAGACCAATAGGAGTGTTGTGTTAAATTTTGGAATTATTCGGGGTTTGTTTGTACATTTTATACATTAACTGAGTTTTCTAGGCATTTTATGTGCATAATTCAAATTTGAACTTCAGACACATGCTCCAGTGCACCAAAATGGGTTGAAAAAACATATATGTGTCCTTGGGTGCATGCTTAGGTCCCATGCCATAAATGGGAATGAATTTCAAACACCTCGGCATTGTGGCTCGGCCACAAACATTGAGATACTTGGTTTTTAAATTATAGTAAATCCAAAACTCGTCTGAAATTCATGAAACTTGGCATGCTATCATGGAATGGCACCAACATACTGTGGTAATTTTTTTGTCCCATTTGGAGTAGGTTTTGGTATACGCTCCTCACAAACCAGAGCTTCTCACAAGAAGCCCCGTAGTTCCGGTAGGGAATGTGTCACCTTTGTGGAAGAAACGACATTCGTTGTCTCTTCTTGCCTTGATTTTTTTTTTCTAGAGCCAACATAGACCAATAAGAGTGTCGTGTTAAATTTTGGAATTATTCGGAGTTCGTTTGGACATTTTTATACATTAACTGAGTTTTCTAGGCATTTTATGTGCATAATCCAAATTTGAACTATAGGCGCGTGCTCTAGTGCACCAAAATGGGTTGAAAAATCATATATGTGTCCTTGTGTGCATGTTTAGGTCCCATGCAATAAATGCGAATGAATTTCAAACACCTCGGCTTCGTGGCTCGGACGTAAACATTAAGAAACTTGGTTTTTAAATTCCTGTAAATCCAAAACTCGTCTGGAATTCATGAAACTTGGCATGCTATCATGAAATGGCACCAACATGCTGTGGTATTTTTTGTGTCCAATTTGAGAGAAGGCGCATGAATTAACAGCTAACAAAGGCATTTTGAAACAAATAGCTGCCACGTTATCATCTCAAGCGTTTGTATAATTTAAATCATGGGCGTTCTGCTAACCATTCATGTGACGCCACGCGTCACACTTTTATTGGCTAGGAGGTGTCATGCGGGCAGCTGCTTGAGTAGACGGGAGGCATGCGAGCGCAATCCACTACACAGGCTGACCGGGAGGCGTGCGAGCAGTCTTCCACTGCGCAGGCTCATTGAGAAGCATGTGAGTTGTACGCTGCGCAAGCTCACTGGGAAGCGAGCCCTTTGACTTCCATCTCCGTCCGCCTCGCTCCCAACCTCTCCATTAATGGCACTCAAGCCGCTGTTTAATACAGGTGGCCTTACTCTTCGCCTCCCACTCCCCTCTCGCAGGCCTCCACCAATGCCATGGCGCAGAAGGATCATCTGCCACTAGCCTTTCAGTTTGGTGAAGTCAACTCCGAGCCAGAGGAGATAGAAAATAAGGAGGAATGAGGCCTCATGGACATGACCCTATACGAGTTGGCCACGGCGGATGCTGCCCCCACGCCCATCCCAGCTCCCATCCCCGCGCCAGCGACCATCCCCGTGGCATTGACGGGCTAGTTGCCGAGCACCATTGCAACGCTGGAAGCCATAGGTGTCAGCGAGGTCCCCGCGGACCCACGCGAGCTCATGTACATGCCAGCGCCAGCACCCCTGCCTTTGCCCGTGCGCGCCCCTGCACCCACCATGGCGCTAGTCCCCGTGCGTTTGCCAGCACCCGCCGCGCCCGTGCACACGCCTGCACCCGCCGCGCCCCCCTCAATGTCGTGGGACGTCGCCGTCGACCGCTACCTCATAGCACCGCGAGTCGCCGTCCTCCCGCGCCCCGCCCGTCGATCACGCGACGACCGGGTCTTTGATTTCCAAGTTAAGAACATTCTATGCTGGCTTGAAGACTTGAACAACGGCGTCCCGGAGGACGACAATGACAAGCACAGCACGCCGCCTCCGCCATCGCCGCAAGTAGTTTTTTGGGTTTAAGATTGTATCTTGATCGTATGAATGTAAAGTCACAGTGTGACTGAATGAAACCTATGGTTTGAGCAAACTTGCATTTTTTCTCTGAATGTACAAACTTATTAAATATTTTTTTTTAAAACATAAATGTTTTTTCTGAATAAAACACTGATCGCAAACATTTTAAATTTAAACACCCATATGCAAAGCGAGAGCTATGGTTCCTTCCACAGTAAGCCAAGGGAAAATTTGCCGTGCAGGATTTGTGCATCTCTTCATTGGAAACAGTTCAGATTGAACACCGTATGCAAAGCGAGAGCTATGGTTCCTTCGTCACTAAGCCAAGAGAAAATCTGGCGTGCAGGATTTGTACATCTCTTCATCGCAAACGATTTTTTATGATGACCCGTGTGCAACCATGTACAGACAATTTGGTAAAATTTGCATATGTCATATTGGGTGTATTACAATTTGTCAAACTGGAAACATTGGCACTTGTCGATCTAGTAACATTTCCATTTGTCCCTACTTGTAACACTGCCATTTGTCAAAATTTGCAGCTAAAAATCACTAGCACTATCAAATTTTGCAACTGAAATTTAGTAAGCATAGATTTCATTCATAGATTAAGCAGCTGTTCTTTATACAAACAATTCAACTCGACAGCTGGACCGAACAAAATTTTGCCCAATTGTTTCCAACCACGTACTGAAATAGCTAGTTCAACTATATACTAGCTAATTTTAAGTACGTAGTACAGTTTAACCATATCTATAGTCAGATGAACTGAACAAAATAGCCCCTAAATACTACTACTACTACTACTACTACTACTACTACTACTACTACTACTACTACTACTACTACTACTATGGAGGGGCTTTGTACTACTTCCAGCAGCCTCTCCTCTACCGAGCGCGCTCAGTAAGAGCTAGAGGAGGAGGAGCCTACCGACGAGCTGGAGAACTGGAATCCAGTGCCTGCCGTTGCTGCACCTTTAGCGACGCCCACCTCGAACACCCTCTGCCGCTCTAGACGATCCCTCTCGAAGCGGCGGGACTTTTCATAGATCTCCGTATTCCGTGCCTCTGCAACGGCGTGTGTTGTGGCCATGATAGCGGTAAGGCTCTTTACGTGCTTGACCAGGCGCTCCTTCTCCTCCCACAGGAACTCGATGTAGGACACAAGGTCACTGACCAGGCGCTCCTTCGGGCGACGGTGGCGGAGCGGGTGATGACCCCGGCGGTTGACGGTGGGTTGGCGGCCACAGTGGCCTCCGGTGGGGTGGTAGCCACGACGACCACCTCCCGCCTTCGGGCCACGGTGGCGGAGCGGGTGATGGCCACGGCGGCCGACGGTGGGGTGGAGGCCACGACAGCCACCTCCCGCCTTCGGGCCGCGGTGGCAGATTGGGCGATGGCCCTGGCTTTCGATGGTGGTGTGGTGGCAACGGCGGCCGGCAACAACTGCCAACGGGCAGCGGCGACGGAGCGTGTGGTGGGTGTTGTGCGCACACCCAACAGGGACGCCATGCGAAGTACACGATGCCAGGGACTGCACCGCCGCCGCAGTGTAGCCTCCCAGCTGGAGCTGACATCTGATGACGGTGGAGTGGCTGAGTGACGATGATGGACCGGTGCCATTCTCGATTGTGGGAGAAGCACACGAGATAAGCTACGGGGAGGGAGGGAAAAAAATGTGACGCAGGACTCGCTGGCCGTAAGGGTTTTATATAGTAGGCCTGTAAGCATTGGGGTTTTGGTGGATTTCGCCGAGTTGGGTGGGAAGCTTGCGTGGCTATGTGCGGGAATCTGCGCGGTTGCGTGGGAACGGGCTCACTGATGATTAATTGGCGCCTCTTCGAGCCACCGTTTGGCCAAAAGAACGCCCATGCGGTGCTCAAGCTTGTGCTCGAAGCCTTCTGCAGCAGGGGGGTGACAAGACGTGCGAGAGGAGGACGAAATGACACGTACACATACGATTAATAAAAAACTTTTGTGATTTAATTACCTAGCACACAGCCACTCTCTATGCAGCGTCGCGGACGATTGTTCGCCCACCGTGTGATGTGGAACGCGACGTAGTTTCACATCATGCAGCGTCCCTGTGTGTTCAACTGCTCTATGCGTGTGGTTGCTCACGGTTGAGGCGGCCACGGCGTGCTCTACTCGCGCCTCGCCGCACACGCTCTGCTCACGTCCCTCCACAAGCACTGCCAGTGTTTGGGGCCGGCGTACGATGACGTACATTCGTGCTGCCATTATGCATGCGGTTGCGCTAGGCGCAGCGCCACGATGCAGTTATCTGCTGCAAAAACTGCCATGCGGACGTGCTGAGAATCCAGGCCGCCCGGCCCCCATTTATTCCTGTGGCCATTTACCTTAATCTCTCACACCCCATGACACAATAAGCACACCCATGACGACACATACAGAGAGGATATCCAACGGCTCCAATGGTGCTCCCAGCGGCTAACGACGACAACGGGCGGCAGTTCACCATGCCTCACGTGGACACCCATGTGAGGGGGAAGGACCTCTCGGTGGTGTACACGAACGATCCGGTCTTGGTGGAGAGCTCCATCCACACTATGGAGTAGTTGCTTGCTGAGGACAAGTACCTAGTGGTCGGCTTCGACCTCGAGTTCGCTGACGGTCGTGCTGGGTACGATCAGAAGGTTGCCGTTGCCTAGTTGTGTGTGCGCCATGACGTCCTCGTCTACCACTACCACCTAGCGACAAGACCTTGCGAGCGTTTTGCCAGGTTTATCAACAGCCTCGACTACAGTTTCGCTACGGTGGACACCAACAACGATCTAAAAGCGCTCAAGATTTCGGGCTTGGCCTGCCGGAATCTTGTCGACATCCATGACCACTACATGGTCTGGGCCAGCACGAAGAACAAGCATGACTCCCTAGTTGACCTCGCCTCGGCCATCATTGACCCCTACTACATGAAGATGAAGGATGAGAGCAAGAAGGACAATATCGTCTGGCACAGTGCCTGGGAGCAGAGACTGGATGAAGACATGTCAAGTACGCGTACACAAGCTACGAGATGTATAGGTGGATTGTTGACATGAGGAAGTGCCTTCGTCCTGCCCCAGACGAGGGATCGAGTCACAGAGCAGTGGCGGCAATGTCACAAGAAGTAGATGATTAGATGATCATTTCTCCTAGTTTAGAATGCATGTAATTGTTTATTGAGGTGTGTGCGAATGTTTTGTATAGTCACTTATGTAATTGGATGTTTATTTTGGTTATATATGTTGTTCTTCTGTAGACAGAGCAAATCACATCACACACGGTGTACACTAGGGAACCCGTCGGTGATGATTTCATCAATCACTGACTATTGTATACCAACAAGCGTTTGTCCACAACACACATGGCTTATTAGCAGCAGTCGTCTGTGTTATATACCGGTCTTCGCACACATTTCTGATTACGGACCTGTTTGCCGCGGATCGCACACATCTTGTTAAGTTAAACCATTTCTGTTATTTTGGCTCATCGCAAACAGTTCATCTGACTGAACTGTATGCCTCTATCGCACACACCTTTATCTGGCCGACTGTTTCTATTGTGTTGCCTAATCGAAAATAGTTCATCCGAGTGAACTGTATGTCATGTATCACACACACCTTGATCTAACTGACCGTTTCTGTTGTTCTGGTCGTCGCAAATGGTTCATATGGATCAACTGTTTGCCACATATCGCACACACAACTCTAATCTGAATCGTGTCTGATGTCTCCGCCATCACAAATGGTTTGTATTATTGGTGACAGTTTTATTACAACATCGTTTGCGATTAATGCATCGCACACAGTTTGGTCGAAGGGTCTCTGATTCATGTGTCGTGTTTGGACCATCCTGCAGTAGTGTTCCTCAAATGCTCAAGGTCTTCATGAGTAAGTTAGATGCACACCCACTTAGCTGCATTAGGAGAGCTTTCATACACCTTTAGTTGTAGTGCATCTATTGCATGGCAATCCTTACTCTTCACATTGGTATCTATTGTAAGTCCTCTCCATTGCCTAACGATCAAGCCGCATTGATATGAGACTTTCTTATTCTTTTTTGTCTTGTCAGTTAAATCCCCGTCATCATTCCATTTGCTATCCTAAGTGCTAAGATCAAGGCTTGTGAATTGAGCATTAAATGAAGTGCTAAGTAGTTGAAAAGGGCTCATCACAGATACAGTTTCCTTGACTGAAGCTCTGTTGTGTTATTGTAAGATGTTTGAATATTATAAAGCCTTGAGTGGTTGGGGACATGTATATGACATCATGAGTATTAATTGGTATTAGTTGAAAACATTGATCCATGAAAAGCAATAGTAATTTTGTTTAGACATTTTATGTTACTTGTTTGTTCTCAATTATAGATTATTGCTTTGAATCACTTTTGTCTTAATTCACACCAAAAATGTTACATCATTTGATCAAGAACATGCTAGGTAGCATTCAACATAAAAATTTAACTTTTGTTTATGATTTTACCTACTCGAGGATGAGCAGGGATTAAACTTGGGGATGCCAAAACGTCTCAAATGTATCTATAATCTTTGATTGTTTCATGCTGCTATATTATCATTTATATATACTTTTATTGCCATTTTGTATTATTTTTCTGGACTAACCTATTAATTTAGTGCCCAGTATTAGTTCCTGTTTTCTACTTTTTTTTTGGTTTTGAAGAAAATCAATATCTAGGAAGGTACAAACACGATGCCAATTTTTTACGATATTTTATGGACTAGAAGGAACACTAGAAGCTTTGGGAGACATTGAGGGGACCCACGAGGCAGCCACATGGACGCATAGTGCGACCAGGGGGTGGCCACGCCACCTGTCCATGCGCTCCCCATGAGCCACGTCTTGACCTAATTCTTTCGCCTATAAATCCCATGTTTCCCGGAACCATTCGTACGCCATCCAGAAAAGAAATATCGTTGCTGCATGCCTGTTTTCCGAAGCGATCCCATCTGGAGCCCTTTTCCAGAGCTCTACCATAGGGGAAACCATTGCCGAAGGCTTCTTCATCAACCTCGCTGCCTCCATGATGATGTGTGAGTAATTCCTTCAGGATCTACAGGTCCATAGTAGTAGCTAGATAGTTCTCTCTCTCTCTCTCTCTCTCTCTCTCTCTCTCTTGGATCTTCAATACCATGTTCTCTTCTAAGATCAATCCGATGTAATTCTTATGGTGTGTTTGTTGGGATCCATTGTATTGTGGATTTATGATAAATTGTTCGTTGAATATTATTGAATCTCTTGAAGCTTCTTTGTTGTATAATTGAGTAGCTATGTATGCTTTCCGAGTTATTTGTCTTCTCTTGCCAAGATAGATGGGCAATTCTTCAGACGGAGTGGTGCATAGTAGTGGTTCAATCTTGCATTGTATTGTTGCCACTAAGGATAAAATGCCAGGGTTTAATCTATTTGCTAGATTTCTTTCTGTCTACATTGTGTCATCTTGGTTATTGTGTTGCTCTATTTTTTTATTAAACTTAATACCTTGAGATTCATGCTGGATAGCATTTTCGGGGTGGAGTAATAGTGGTAGATGCAGTTGGATAATGGTCTACTTATCACAGATGCAATGCCTATACAAGATTATGCCATGAATGATCATGGTTATAAATTGTTGCTTTTCTGCCAATTGCCCAACAGTAATTTGTCTACCATGCCATTACCTGCTTTCGAGAGAGATTCCACTAGTGAACTTATGGCCCCCGGGTCCATTCTGCATTAATACTCGCATTTATAAAGTTGCTCTTTTAATTTCCTTTTATTATTTTGTCATTTTTCCATGTCACTGTCTATCCATTATTTGCTTATAATGTTGCAACTAGCAAGATGAGGGGATTGACAACCCCCTTTCCAAGTTGGGAGCAAGCCTTTATTTTGTTTGTGCGGGGGTTGCTCATCTTATTAGCTTGTTGACTCTTGCTGGTTTGATTAAACCTTGGTTCTTAACTGAGGGAAATGGCTCCCGTGCTACATACATCACCCTTCCTCTTCGGAGAAATCTAACAACTCCTATGGGAGTAGCCCCAACGAGGAAATGGTGAAGCTCGGTGTTGTCTCGTTTTTTAATTTCTGTTTTTAGTAATGTTGTATGAATTTGTCCATCGGATGAAGTGTGGTCGAAAGCACAAGTGGTCCCTGGGTGATTTTGGTAATTAATGTCAACATATCTCTTGTTGGACTAATACTTTTATCTAGTATATTTCATATGAGTTCAACAACGGCGTGGTATGGACAAGAGGATGTGGAACCCCTTCAAAATGCTAAGGACAAAGATTGGCAAAAGCTCAAGACTCTTCATCTCTGTTTTAGTGATCCAAGATCACATTGAGTCCATAGGAAAGCCAATACTATTAAAAGGGGATGAGGTGTTGCTTAATGGTCTACTTGCTCAAAGTGCTTAGTGATATTGCTCCAAAACCCTCAGCCACTTTCTCATTTCCACATTTGTCCAAAACTCTAAGTCAAACTCGGCCCCACTGAAATATTCCATCCGGCGCCACCGAGTTCAGTTGACATAGCCACTGCCAGAAACCCTAGACAATTCTGTCACACCGATATGGATCTCGGTCCCACCGAGATGGCCTTGCAAACTCTCTGTTGCCTGTTGCAATTATTTTGGTCTCACCGAAATGTGCAATCGGTCCCACCGAGTTTGCTTGACATCCTCTCTGTTGCCTTGTTGCTTCACTTCGTTCTAACCGAGTTGATGCAATCGGTGCCACCAAGTTGATGTTTACCCTAAGCCCTAGCACATCGGTCCCACCGAGTTGTTCCTGTCGGTCCCACCGAGATTCCTAACGTTCACATTTTGAACTGAATCGGTCTCACCGAGTTCTTCTATTCGGTCTAACCGAGTTGGGTCAAATGTGTGTAACGGTTGGATTTTGTGTGGAGGATATATATACCCCTCCACCCCCTTCTCCATTTGTGAGAGAGCCATCAGAATGTGCCTACACTTCCACTACTCATTTTCTGAGAGAGAACCACCTACTCATGTGTTGAGACCAAGATATTCCAATCCTACCACTAGAATCTTGATCTCTAGCCTTCCCCAAGTTGCTTTCCACTCAAATCATATTTCCACCATAGCCAAATCTGTGAGAGAGAGTTGAGTATTGGGGAGACTATCATTTGAAGCACAAGAGCAAGGAGTTCATCATCAACACACCATTTATTACCTTTTGGAGAGTGGTGTCTCCTAGATTGGTTAGGTGTCGCTTGGGAGCCTCCGACAAGATTGTGGAGTTGAACCAAGAAGTTTGTAAGGGCAAGGAGATCGCCTACTTCATGAAGATCTACCCGAGTGAGGCAAGTCCTTCATGGGCGATGGCCATGGTGGGATAGACAAGGTTGCTTCTTCGTGGACCCTTCGTGGGTGGAGCCCTCCGTGGACTCGCGCAACCATTACCCTTTGTGGGTTGAAGTCTCCATCAACGTGGATGTACGATAGGACCACCTATAGGAACCACGCCAAAAATCTCCGTGTCTACATTGCATTTGCTCACTCCAATCCCATCCCTTACTTTCTTGCAATTAGCATGCTTTACTCTTTCTGCTGCTTATACTCTTGCCATGCTTGCTTGAAATGTATTGTGAATGCTTAAACTTGTGCTAAAACTCCACCTCAACTTAAGGAAATAAAAAATTGCCACTTTTACTTGTTGAGGGTCTAATCACCCCCCTCTAGACCCCTCTTCTCGATCCTTTCAATTGGTATCAGAGCTTTGGTCTCCATTGCTTTGGTTTAATCACCATTGGAGGAAGATGGATGAGTCTACGATTGGGAGTATTAGACGTATAGAGTGCCTATGCTTGACGAAGAGTTCTATAATGCTTGGAATAATGAGATGCTTGAGATTTTCAATGAATATAATTTGAACAAGTATATTACTAGTCCTTACGCGCCCCTATTGATCCCTTGCATCCTACCCCCGATGAGTATCTTGACATGACCCGAAATCTTAGAACTATTGATCTTATCATGAGAGGATTGCCTAGAAATTTGCTTGTATGCTTGCCTACTTTTGAGTGTGCCTATACTATATGGAAATGTCTTGAGGAGCGTTTTCTGAACTATTCCTTGAAAAATTTAGATGAAATTCTTCAAAAGTCCATTGCTTTTTAGAAAATGGATCCTAGTGATCCTAAATTTGATGATTGTCTACTTGAGCTTCGTGACCTTATGCGTGCCAAAGGAAATGTCGGAGTCATTAGTAGTATCATCTCCCAAGTTATTAGAATTCATAAACATGCACATTGTCATGGTCATAAATCTAATGAATCACTCTCTCTAGGTGATGATCAATCACATGATGATGTTGAACATGGATATTATGATGAGGATGATAGTGACTTTGATCTTGATGAGTCTATGAGACACTTTGGTCTTATGGCTAACCTTCATGGTTACATGGCCGGAGGAAAGGAATGGGTTCTTTATAGTGGATGTACCGATCACATGACCGGAAACAAGGACATGTTTCGTGAGCTCGCTGAAAACGACGGTCCCCGAAAGTATGTCACTTTTGGTGACAACTCCAAGGGTAAAGTAGTTGGCCTTGGTAAGGTGGCCATCTCACATGATAGCTCTATCCAAAATGTTATGCTTGTTGAATCTCTTGGCTACAATCTACTTTCCGTATCTAGACTAGCCGATTTTGGTTTCAATGTTCTATTCACTGAAGTAGATTGCCAAGTGTTTCATAGAGATAATCATAATATGGTCTTTACCGGTATACGTAGAGGTGATCTATAGATTGTTGATTTCACTAAAAGAGCTCAACCTTGTACCTGCTTAATTGCTAAATCTTCTAAAGGTTGGTTGTGGCATAGAAGGTTAGGTCATGTGGGCATGCGAAATCTTGATAAGCTTATTAAAGGTGATCATATCCTTCGTGTTAAAGATGTCATATTTGACAAGGATAGACTTTGCGGTGCTTGTCAAGTAGGAAAACAAGTTGGAGGAAGTCATCCCGTGAAGAACATCATGACCACGAGAAGACCGCTTGAGCTACTTCACATGGATCTTTTTGGTCCCAATGCCTACAAGAGTCTCGGTGGTAACTCATCCGGTTTAGTCATTGTTGATGATTTTTCCAGATTTACGTGGGTGTTCTTTCTTGATGATAAATCGCAGGTCCAAAAGATCTTCAAGAACTTCGCTAGGAAGGCCCAAAACCAATTTGAAGTGAAGATCAAGAAGGTTCGAAGCGACAACAGAACGGAGTTCAAGAACGCCAATGTGGATAGCTTTCTTGATGAAGAAGGGATTTCACATGAGTTCTCGGCTACGTACACACCTCAACAAAATAGAGTTGTTGAGAGGAAGAATCGGACACTTATTGAGATGGCGAGAATGATGCTTGACGAATAAAAGACGCCAAGACACTTTTGGGCGGAAGCGGTTGAGACAGCTTGTCATGCTACGAATCGACTATATCTTCACAAGCTTCTCGGCAAAACGACATACGAGCTTCTCACTGGTAACAAACCCCAAGTTGGATACTTTTGGTATTTGGCTCAAAGTGTTACATTCTTGATAAGCATCATCGTTCGAAATTTGCCCCTAAATCTCATGAAGGTTTCCTACTTGGTTATGGCTCAAACTCTCACACTTACCGTGTCTACAACAATTTCACCCGAAAGGTTGAAGAGACGGTAGATGTGAAGTTTGATGAATCTAACGGCTCGCAAGTAGAGCAATTGACAATTGATGTAGGAGACAAAGATCCTTCGGAAGCAATTCAAGACTTGTCTATTGGCAAGATTTGCCCAACGGAGGTGAAGGAGAGTACTTTGTCCATTCAAGTGGAAGCCTCAACTTCATGACAAGGTGAACCACAAGTTGACTTGGAGGCATCCATAAGTGGGACACATCAAGACGAAGGAAACGAAGAAGTACAACAAGATGAACCTCATCGACCTCCTTCTCCACCTCCACAAGAGAACAACAACGCCAACAACAATGAAGAAGGACAAGAAGAAGAAGACAATGAAGAGGATGTTCCACCCCGACCCAAACAAAAGCTCTCACGAGTTAGAGCAAGAGTCTCAAGAGATCATCCCGTCGAACAAATCTTTGATGATATTCGAACCGGGAGAATTACTCGCTCTAAAACTCGTTTGGCTAACTGTTGTGAACATTACTCATTCATTTCTAGTATTGAACCTACGAAGGTTGAAGAAGCTCTTGAGGATCCGGATTGGGTGAACGCTATGCATGAAGAGCTACACAACTTCGAGAGAAATCAAGTATGGACGTTGGTTGAAAAGCTGGACGACGACCACAATGTCATTGGAACCAAATGGGTGTTTCGGAATAAGCAAGATGAGGATGGACAAGTTGTATGCAACAAGGCCCGTCTCGTCGCTCAAGGCTACACTCAAGTTGAAGGTATGGACTATGGTGAGACATATGCCCCCGTTGCTAGACTTGAGTCCATACGCATCTTACTTGCTTATGCCAATCATCATGATATCACTTTATACCAAATGGACATTAAAAGTGCTTTCCTAAATGGTGAAATTGAGGAGGAAGTCTATGTTAAAAAACCTCCCGGCTTTGTTAATCCTAAGAAACCTAATCATGTCTACAAACTTCACAAAGCTCTTTATGGTCTTAAACAAGCTCCTAGAGCATGGTATAAATGCTTGACCAAGTTTCTTATTGAAAAAGGCATTGAAATTGGGAAGATTGATTCTACACTTTTCACTAAAAGGGTTAATGGTGAATTATTTGTGTGCCAAATTTATGTGGATGATATTATATTTGGTTCTACTAACCCTCATTTTAGTGAAAAGTTTGGAAGGCTAATGTCGGAGAAGTTTGAGATGTCTATGATGAGTGAACTCAAAATTTTCCTTGGTTTGCAAATCAAGCAAACAAAGGAAGGTACCTTTGTTTCTCAAACAAAGTATACCAAGGACCTTTTCAAGAAGTTCAACATGCAAGAAAGCAAAGGTATGAAAACACCCATGCCTACTAGTGGACATCTTGACCTGACTAAGGATGGCAAACCGGTTGACCAAAAGGTTTACCGCTCTATGATTGGTTCATTGTTATGCCTATGTGCCTCCCGTCCCGATATTATGCTAAGTGTGTGCATGTGTGCACGATATCAAGCGGCCCCTAAAGAATGTCATCTTAAGGCTGTGAAAAGGATAGTGAGATACTTAATTCATACACAAAATTTTGGCATTTGGTATCCTAAGAGGTCTTCTTTTGATCTTGTTGGCTACTCCGATTCGGACTATGCCTGTGACAAGGTTGATAGAAAGTCCACTTCAGGTACTTGTCAATTTCTTGGTAGATCTCTTGTGTCTTGGTCCTCCAAGAAACAAAACTCGGTATCCTTATCCACCGCTGAAGCGGAATACATTGCCGCCGGATCATGTTGTGCTCAATTACTTTGGATGAACCAAACTCTTAAGGATTATGGGATACATGTGATACATGTTCCATTGCTTTTTGATAATGAGAGTGCTATTAAGATTGCTCACAATCCCGTGCAACATTATCAAACTAAGCATATTGAAGTTCATCATCATTTCATTCGAGATCATGTTGCTAAAGGAGACATTAATCTTAAGCATGTTCGTACCGGTAAGCAATTGGCGGATATATTCACCAAACCGCTTGATGAGAAAGTATTTTGCAGTTTGAGAGGTGAATTGAATATCATCGATGCCTCAAACTTGGAGTAGAAACTCCATTTGGATACATGCAAGGCATGAGCCTTTTATAACTAATCCTTGATACTTCTCTTATGATGATGATCATATGTCTTGGATCTATACTTGAACCCTTGCATGTTATCTAACCCTTGTAGGTACTTGGATGAGCCCAAATCTATGAGATTGCAAGTCACTCACATTTTAAACAATCTCAACATCACCAAGTTCCTATGATATGGATGTTCAATGCAAGGAAGCTTGAACCCACTCAACATATCCTTTGACAATTTCAATATATCAAATTTCATTTGGTATCAAGTCTCATGATTGTCATTTTGGATACACAAGTGCTTTTCCTTGCAAGACTAACCCATGTAGGAAGATGAACTCAAACTACAAGTGGTGCTCCCAACTCATGATGGACTACATCGACCTTGAGCATCCAACACAAGTTCAACTACATGATCAAGATCAACACCACCCAAGGTATGTCATTCCATCTTAGAGAAGCTTTGCCCCAAGTCATGAGACAAAGCAACTCAACGGGATGTGAATACATAAAAAATGCTTAAATGAAAAATGGTAACCCCGTTTTGAGCTTAAACGATGAGTATGACCTATGATCAAGTGATCTCACTTGACTCCTAAGTCAATATACTCTAACATAGGTGACTTTGTCGCCGACCCCTTCTAGATGAAGTTCTCTAGTGTTTCTTTGTTCACTAACTTTGTGTTCTTGCACATAGTTCTTGCTATCTCATTCCCCTTTTTTTTTAAACTTCATCTAGATCTCTTGTCTTAACTTGTTTTTCTCTGTATCTTCTGTATCTAATTCATTGCAAATCTTTCAGTAAATTCCTTGCAAATCCTTGTGAGATTTAATTTGCTAAGTGAGCTGAGTTGACAATTTTTTTACTCTGTGTTGAACTCGGTCCCTCCGATCCAAACCTATCGTTCTGACCAAAGCACAAGGTCTCCTTGTGAATAGTTCATCGGTACAACCGACATGGACTAACTCGGTCGCACCGATCAGGATCTTCTGTGACTCTGTTCACTCGGCGTCACCGACGAAAACCAATCGGCGTCACCGATTTCAACTCTGAGAAAATGTTTTGCCATTTTTACTGCCTATCTTCTTCAGCTCCACTCAATGATTCTTATCCTCTACCCGCATCTTAAACTACATGCTGATTTGTGGTGTGTCTCAAGGACCACACCTATTTGACTCATGCTCCAGAAGTGCCCTTCTTGGAAATTGATGCCAAAGGGGGAGAGAGAGCACATCAAAGCTTATCATATGAGCACATCTAAGCTCTTCCAGATGCTAGTAAATCTAAGAGGAGAGAAGTCACATGTCTTTTAGAGGGGAAAGACATGTCAACTCGTTTGATCTTAGCTATTGCTAATATTCTTGTTGCTTTGAATTTTGGTTGATTGTACCATTTCTTGCTCTGATTCCTCTGATTTTCTCTCACCCTACCTTCTCCTATTATCCAATATCAGATTCAGGGGGAGAAAGAGTCCATATCTAGGGAAGAAAATCTTTGGAATTCATTGCATATCTTTAAAATCTTTGGGGACATGTCAGTATCTAAGTAGAGTACCTAGTACTCACCTATTACATGTCAACCCAGTCTTGGTACTCTTGTGGTTTTCTGAATTTGCTTTACTTAAGAGTGTTCTTGTGTTATCTAACCCTGTTTTCTCAAGTCCACTTCTTCTAAAGTTAGCTCAAGACCACAAGCTAAGTATATGCATCATACTCATGTGCATGATGATCTCTTGCTGATGCACATATTGTTTGCAAAAAGGATTCATGAACATGGAGGTACACTTCCTATACACATCATTTGCTCTGATGCATATAGCCAAGATACATGTAACTCATTGCTTGCTTTGTCATGTTTATTAATTCACATGTTCTTATATTCTATCTTTACATGATTGCATACATGTAGGGGGAGCCTATGCATGTCTTTCCAAAGCTTTACTTAATACCATGTATATCTTTAATCCTAAGCTTTGATGTATGTTGTCATCAATTACCAAAAAGGGGGAGATTGAAAGCACAAGTGGTCCCTGGGTGATTTTGGTAATTAATGTCAACATATCTCTTGTTGGACTAATACTTTTATCTAGTATATTTCAGATGAGTTCAACAATGGCGTGGTATGGACAAGAGGATGTGGAACCCCTTCAAAATGCTAAGGACAAAGATTGGCAAAAGCTCAAGATTCTTCATCTCTATTTTAGTGATCCAAGATTACATTGAGTCCATAGGAAAGCCAATACTATTAAATGGGGATGAGGTGTTGCATAATGGTCTACTTGTTCAAAGTGCTTAGTGATATTGCTCCAAAACCCTCAGCCACTTTCTCATTTCCACATTTATCCAAAACTCTAAGTCAAACTCGGCCCCACCGAAATGTTCCATCCGGCGCCACCGAGTTCAGTTGACATAGCCACTGCCAGAAACCCTAGACAATTTGGTCACACCGATATGGATCTCAGTCCCACCGAGATGGCCTTGCAAACTCTCTGTTGCCTGTTGCAATTATTTCGGTCTCACCAAAATGTGCAATCGGTCCCACCGAGTTTGCTTGACATCCTCTCTGTTGCCTTGTTGCTTCACTTCGGTCTAACCGAGTTGATGCAATCGGTGCCACCGAGTTGATGTTTGTCGTAAGCCCTAGCACATCGGTCCCACCGAGTTGTTCCAGTCGGTCCCATCGAGATTCCTAACGTTCACATTTTGAACTGAATCGGTCTCACCGAGTTCTTCTATTCGGTCTGACCGAGTTGGGTCAAATGTGTGTAACGATTGGATTTTGTGTGGAGGCTATATATACCCCTCCACCCCCTTCTCCATTTGTGAGAGAGCCATTAGAACGTGCCTACACTTCCACTACTCATTTTCTGAGAGAGAACCACCTACTCATGTGTTGAGACCAAGATATTCCAATCCTACCACTAGAATCTTGATCTCTAGCCTTCCCCAAGTTGCTTTCCACTCAAATCATCTTTCCACCATAGCCAAATCTGTGAGAGAGAGTTAAGTGTTTGGGAGACTATCATTTGAAGCACAAGAGCAAGGAGTTCATCATCAACACACCATTCATTACCTTTTGGAGAGTGGTGTCTCCTAGATTGGTTAGGTGTCGCTTGGGAGCCTCCGACAAGATTGTGGAGTTGAACCAAGAAGTTTGTAAGGGCAAGGAGATCGCCTACTTCATGAAGATCTACCCGAGTGAGGCAAGTCCTTCGTGGGCGATGGCCATGGTGGGATAGACAAGGTTGCTTCTTCATGGACCCTTCGTGGGTGGAGCCCTCCGTGGACTCGCGCAGCCGTTACCCTTCGTGGGTTGAAGTCTCCATCAATGTGGATGTACGATAGCACCACCTATCGGAACCACAACAAAAATCTCCGTGTCTACATTGCATTTGCTCACTCCAATCCCATCCCTTACTTTCTTGCAATTAGCATGCTTTACTCTTTCCACTGCTTATACTCTTGCCATGCTTGCTTGAAATGTATTGTGAATGCTTAAACTTGTGCTAAAACTCCACCTCAACTTAAGGAAATTAAAAATTGCCACTTTTACTTGTTGAGGGTCTAATCACCCCCCTCTAGACCCCTCTTCTCGATCCTTTCAGTGGTGTACTTATAGTGATGTTTATGTGAATTATGTCCATTTGGTTTCGGTTTTACATGTCCGTTTGCTGTCGCATTTGTACACATGTTTGATCAACGTACTTTAGTTCCATGTTTTGCATGCTTTAGTATGGATATAGGGTACATGATATGACATGCATGACTTTGGGTGCGGTGATTTGAGGACTGCCCGGTCACTGTTCGCGGACGCGTGCGGGCACGCTCGTGGACGTATAAGGTGCCTGATTTGGCAAGACTGGCTATAGATGCTCTGACAACGAGAAGTGCCTCAATCCAGAGGATGCACCGCACCTGGATGGTGCTTGTGTACTAGCGTCTGCGCAAGGCGCGTCTTCCGTGGCTCCAGCTTAATAGGTGTTTGATAGAGTGCTACAAAGAAAGAAAAAAGAAGGAAGAAGAAGACCAAGTCCAATTGTCTACATGGCATTTTTTTGCCAACTGAACCTAATGGGTGGGCCTCAATTAGTGATGTCATCAAAGCACTTAGCATTTACCTTCAGTGTTGTTTGCCACTGTAAAATTTTCGGTGTGGTGATTTTGTCGTGGGTGTAAAGTGATGGTTTTTGCTAATGACACCACTATTCTACTGTTTTTACATGTCACTCACAAAAATGTTGGTTGGGGCCCCTTTACACAACATTCATGAAGGCTATTAACTCAAACATAGAAAATAGAATTTTAAATCTCGCGTTGGCGTTCACCTCAAATACAACCATAGTTCATACTTTATTCCTCGAAAACTAGTAATTACTCAAACATGGAGATGAAGAACATAGAGGATAGAGACAAGTTATAGACTAACATGGTGCTGGGGAAGAAAAAGGCATAGTGGTATTGATGGAGATGGCCGGTGCTGGGCGTTGACGGATGAACTCGGATGTAAAACAATTCAGACCTGGCGCCTTTCCCGCCATCAGGGCTTTGAAAGCAGCCCAAACCTCTTCCTCGGAGAAGGGGTACTCGAGCTCGGTGAGGTCAAAGTGTCCTATATGGACCATGGCGAGGTTGACGGTGTACTAACGCGATTCTGCGGCGCCGATGATGGAGCGAGAATGATTGGACGCGGCCTCTGCCATTGTGGTTGTTTTAGATGGAATTGTAACATACTCACCAATCATAACATGCTCTTAGGCCAACTCCAGCGCGTCAAACCATTTCGTGCGCCCATGTCCGTTTGGGTCCATGCAGAAAAATACAGGGGCCTAACGCGCCAACGCAAACAAATAGATGCTTGTTTTGCTACCCGCTTGGACCCATTTCCGGCCCAAATTTGGGCTAGATTTGCATCCTCGCGGACACGCAACGGATGCCCAAGGCGTCCTCCTCTGGCCCACTCATCGGTGGCATAACAACACCATTCTCCCCCACCAACACACCACGGCTTCTTCGCCATCGTCGACACACCCATTGCTAGCCTCTTCGTCACCGCCCCAGCCCCCATCGCCACATCAACAGACGGGCTCACCGTCGCCGCATCCACTCCGCCACCACCATCACCCACTCTGCCGTTGGTAGGCTGCTTCTTGCCACCGATGAAGTTGTATCTATATTTTTTTATTGTTAAATGCTATTATGTTATCATTTTATCTACTTTTTATAGCAATTTATATTTTTTTGGGACTAACTACTAATTTAGTGCCCAGTGCTAGTTCCTGTTTTTTGCTTGGTTTTGGTTTCGCAGGAAATCAATATCTACGAATGTCAAAATACGTTGCCGATTTAACATGATTTTTTGGGCAACAAGAAATACTGGAAGCTTTGGGAAGTAGCGAGAGGGGCCACCAGCCATCCACATAGACACATGGCACGACCAAGGGGTGGCTGTGCCACTTGTCCATGTCGGCCTTCTGGTTACCGCCTTAGTGCAATTCCACCGCCATAATTTCTTATAAATACATAAACCATCTGTCGTACCTCCAGATGAATTTTATCACTGCCACAATCCTCTATTTCGAAGAGATCCCATCAAGAGCCCTGTACGAAGTTCTGTCGGAGGGGGAAGCCATTGTCGGGAGGCTCTCCATCAACCTTGCCACCTCCATGGCCATGTGTGAGTAGTTCCTTCAGGGCCTACGGGTGTGTAGTAGTAGCTAGATGGTTCTCTCTCTTTTTTCTAGATATTCAATACCATGTTCCCCTTCTTCCTTGTGTGATTGGGATCAATCCGATGTAATTTTGTGGTGTGTTTGTTGGGACATGATAAATTGTGAGTTTATGATCAGATTGTTCATTGAATCGATTTGAATCTTTTGAGGTTTATTTGATGTATAATTAAGTAGGTATGTATGCTTTCCAATCTATTTATCTTCTCTGACCAAGATTGATTGGTAGATCTTCAGAGGGAGTGGTGCATAGTAGTGGGTTCAATCTTGTGGTGATTTATATATCCCAATGACAGAATGGGGACACGGCACACATTTTTATTATTGCAACTAAGGGTAAAACGAAGGGGTATTGTCTTATTGCTGGATTTCTTCCTGTCTACATTATATCATCTAGCTTAAAGCATTTATCTGTTTCTTATGAAGTTAATACTTTGAGATGCATGCTGGATAGCCATCTTGGGGTGGAGTTATAGTAGAAGATGCATTTAGATTAACAGTCTAGTACAGGCGTAATGCCTATGTGAGATTATGCCATGAATGATCATAGTCATACTCGTTGGTATTCTTGTCAATCACCCAACTATAATTTGTTACCATGATGTTTGCCTTCTTTTCGAGAGAGATACCTCTACTGAATCTATGGTCTCGGGTCTATTCTTCCATCAATAAAAACTCGTACAAAATTGCTTTTTACTTTTTGCTTTACTTTTGCTGTACCATCATCTATTTATTTGCTTTTAATCTTGTAACTAGTAATACACGGGGCTCGAAAACCCCCTTGCCATGTTGGGTGAAAGTATTGTTTTTGTTTGCATGTAGGCACTGTTTACCTTGCTAGCTTGGTGATTCCTACTGGTTCGATTAAACCTTGATTCTCAACTGACGGAAATACTTTGCTTATGTGCTATACCACCCTTCCTCTTTAGGGAAAACCCAACAACTCTTACGGGAGTAGCAAGCGACCATTGCCTACTCTACAACGATTATTTTGAGCTCATTTGACCATTGCCTACGGGAGTAGCAAGCGACCATTGCCTACTCTACAACGATTATTTTGAGCTCAATGACCCACTATTCTTTGCCAAGCCTTTCCAGTGATGCTTCTGGATGGCGAGACAAGCGTTCAACCCTATTCGAGAGGGAGTGATGGGGTATCATGATTACTTAAAATGTAAGCCTGATGCCCTAGGAAAAGTTGGTTTCTCCTCTTACCAAAATGTATTGCAACTCAGATGCTTGTATACGGAATTCCTAATGATCTTATGAATGAGTATGTCCGCATGAGTGAGTCCACATGCCTTGAGGCATTATACAGGTTCTACAGAGCTGTGGTTGTAGTGTTTAGCCCAAAGTACTTGAGAGAACCAAATGCTACAGGTACAACCTGAATGTTAGATCAATGAATCAATAGGCTTTTTTGTGAATGCTTGGAAGCATAGATTGTATGCATTAGAAGGGGAAGAACTATCCATTTGCTTGTCATGGGCAATACAAGGGTGTGGCACCCCGATAGAGGGCCGACGCACGCCAGCCCCAGGATAAGACCTGGCGCACGTCAAAGACATGATACAACAATTCTAGGCACAAAATGGCTTTATTATATAAAAAGGAGTATTACCATACTGTTGCTTACAACAATATTACATAGCTCCAAGGCTAGTAGCGAAGGTCTTGGTTCAGCGGCAACGACATCTCTGGTTGGGCTCCACAACTCACAGGACTGGCTGGGTTACGATCTAGCACAACGGATCTTCTCCTGCAACTGGCCACGTGCAAGGCCAGGTGAGTACTTTGAACGTACTCGCAAGACAACCAAATACATAGCATCCAAACAAGCAGATAACGAAGCAAGCCCTGTGCTATGCAAGAATTTATTCTAAACATGGCATGGAATTATCAGGAAAACATGAATCAAGCATGGCATAGCATACCTATCTAGCATTACTAATTATCATGTCGTAGCAAGATTACCTGGCATGATTAAACATGTAGCAACATTGATCATCATGACCTAACGATGTTATCTAGCAAGATAACTACTGAAGTAGAGTAGAGTAAAGTAAAGCATATTAAGTATACAATCCATATCCCGAACATTCTCATGATCCAATCTGAAACTGATCCCAGTCCAATCCAAGTCTTTCGGTCATCTGACCATCTCTTCCATAGCCATCCCATGGCTAACATACCATATTCCTGACAACATCTGATGTCTATGCAGGACAGGTTCTTTCACCATTATTATCATCATTACGGTTGATCACCTAGCG
The DNA here is from genome assembly GCA_011799875.1 of Thinopyrum elongatum. Taxonomy (NCBI): domain Eukaryota; kingdom Viridiplantae; phylum Streptophyta; class Magnoliopsida; order Poales; family Poaceae; genus Thinopyrum; species Thinopyrum elongatum. The sequence continues at coordinate 211,975,587 of CM022301.1, read as the reverse complement.
AGGTCTAGACGGGTTGTCCAATACCGTGGACGCAGCTATTCGAATAGATTTTACACTCTGCAGAGGTTGCGCACTTTACCCACACCATGGAGCACCTCACCTCGTGATCCCATTCGGGTGGAGCAGCGTTGCTCCAACAAAACCTACCTGACGTGTGACTCCTCTACCGTACCACCGACAATCATACCTTCCCAGGGTCATGTCCTGGGTGGCCCCTGTGTCACCTCGTGACACCTGCCACCGTCGTGGCCAAACTAAACTGTCCCAAACGGGGACACCGACAAATAACTCAACTGGGCTCACAAGGTTATCGTCGCCTATCGGGCCAGGGCAGCGCGCACGCATAACCTTCCCTAGTTGGTGGTACCGATAAAAGAGCATGTGATCAGACCAAGTCAAGGCCGTCCCATACCGGCAAATGTGGTTGCATGAATAAGCCCGGACAGGTGACTCTAGATCAATCGACTAAGTTTGGTTATGGATTCAATTCAACATCTCCATCATCCCACCATTACCTCAACAATTATAAGTGTGAACAGCCACTTAACATTAGCATAGCAGAATCATAACAATGTTGACAAACATGGCACGAGATCAAATCATGGTACTATCATGATAATGGTATTCAAAATATGGTTACTGACATGGCAAGATATGGCATGAAAACAAGTCATGATATTATATGATAAATGTCACTAGCATCTGGTACAGATGAAATAACAGAACTATGTTGGTGCAGACTAACAGGCGATACAGATGTGCTACGATGAACACACAGGGTGCAAGCAAAGTCATCACACAAGTCCGGAGCTCATGATAAGAGGTTGGCTTGCCTGGGGGTGAAGGAATACGCCGGGTGGAAGTGCGATAAAACTCCGGAATGATTTGTCGGAAAAGTTTCCCTCTCGGAGGGGCTGATCAAAGGGCAAGGTCAAAACGGTCATTTTCACAGCGTGACAACATTATGAAAATGATGCCATCGGAATGGGCTCGACGAACTGAAGACGTGGGCGTTGGTTTTACGTCAATCGGAGTTACGGTCGCGGAGAAATGTCCGTTCGTTCGTTAAGCGATAACAGACAAAAATCTGTCCATTTTAGTCCTTAACGGGTGAACATCCACAATACATTGGTTTCGGCCCCGGGCTGGATCTGAAGGCGTATTTTACAGAATGCGCTTTCTGAACAGAGAAGCGTATTTCTGCGCTAGGCCGAGGCAGAGTACGTTTCTTCAATATGAAAACGCCATCCGGGAAATACAATTTCACTTAATCCAGTCAACGGGGCCGCCAAGTCAGCGCTGAGGGATGACAAGCGGGGCCCACGCATACTCCCTCTCCTCCTCCTTGGCTTTCTTCTCCAACGCGCGATAGAAACAGAGCCAGCGCCTGCCGTGCTCGATGCCGACGCGCGAAGCCACGGCGGCGCCCGTGGAGGGGCGGGGCAAGCTCGCGGGGATCGGCCGTGCCCGCAGGTGGTCGCCAGAGCTCCGGGGAAGCTCGGAGGAAGGGGTGGCCATGGACGGCAGAAGGGGTGACATGGCGGCGCTTGGGGTGGCGGGCACGGCTGCTACGGCGAGAAATTGGACGGGGCGGCAGCGTAGGCAGGCACTGGGGCTCCTCTGAGTGGCTAGAGGAGAGGAGGGAAGGGCTTGGGTGCGGGGATGGCCGAGGGAGTCGGGCGGTGGCAGAATGCGACCATGGGCGAGGCGAGCTCGGGGAGCTCGAATGGGAGGACTGGGAGGGGCTGGGCTGCTGGTGGAGAGGAGGAGGGACTCAGGGCACCTACTTATAGTCGCGGGGAGGGCACTGGGCGACGACCAAAGCGTCGAGAAGTGCATCGCCGTGGCGGGATTCCGGTGGAGCATCCATGTCGGCACACCCATCCAGGGACGAGGGGACGAGGGGAAGAAGACTCCAGGAGGTCCACGCGTGCGGTGGGCAGCTCGCCGGCGCACCCGGACAAGCTAGAACCCACTGGAGGTGCCCTCCCGAAGCCTCCAATGCGCAGCGCTCTGGTTCTGCCGACAACGTTTGTGGTCACCACTGGCACCACATGGACTAAGCTCCAAAACACTCTCAAATCGTGTCTACCGCATGGGCACAGTATCAAACAACTGATGTGAGTCCTCAGACAAGAACAGGAAGCTCAGATGTGACTACACTAAGGTCAACTGCTGATGAACAGCAAGGTGTTTGATTGATGATATGGACAGCTCCTTGCTGCTCTTGGCTTTATCTTGGGCAGGGTTTGGTCATCTACTAAGGTAGTCATGCTGGCAAAATTTGAGCTCAAATGGGCAACTCTAGATGGTACTTCCGTCACAAAGCACCAATCTGACCAGAAATGCAAATGAGGAAGTAGGGGTCAAATGGATAAATGGATTTGGATGATTTTTGGTGTAGAGTGATTATTTGGTCATTAGAGATAGCTGGAAAAGTTTCAACTCAAATTGATCATCTATGAGGGTACTTCCTTCACAATGATGCGATCTGAACAGAAACTTAGATAATTTACTGAGGAAGATTGGCTAGATGGAATGAGCTAATTTTTGGTGTCCAAGGGTAATATATCATATTGAATCACCCGGCAAAATTTCAACCGAAGGAGATCAAGGAATCAAGCACTTCCTTTGCAAACTAGAAATCTGGACAGAATTTGCAAAGTGGTGTTGTGCTCAAAATTTAATGGGTGGAACTTGTGATTTGGTTGGAAATGGTGAATATATATCCAGGAGAAGCTCCACAAATTATTTGGGATTTTTCCTAACTACCAAAATGGTAGTTCCTTTGGAAAGGCCCCAAATTGAAATATTGGCTTAAAATAGGAAAAAGCAATTTCCCTTATTTAATTATGGCCAATATTTTTATGAGAGCTCAATATGATCATAAAGAATATCTCCACAAGTTTTTATGAACTTTGGAGATGGATAGATATTTTCCTGGATTTAATTCCTCAGATAGGCAGAAAAAGGAATTAATTCTAGATGAGAAATATTGCATATGACTTGGCAATATTTTTGCACATCTAGGGTTAATGAGTGAAGGAGGATCTCTGGGAATTTTGGGAGGATTAGGTAAGCAAGGAAAATGGTAGCTCCTTTGTAAACACAAAGGCAGGATTTCCAGTTCCGATATTTTGGAACTAGGGTTTGAATGATGTTCGGGGTTTACTGACGAAAACTTGACTGGCACAAGAGCATGGGAAAGGCACTGAGAGGTTGAGGATTGTCTGGATTCACCTGGTCACTCACTAGATTCCAGAGGAAAAAATTTGGGAGAGAAAAGCTAGGAAGGAATAACAGCACAAAAATCGATAACCCGATTTTTGGGGTGTTACGAACCTTCCCCCCTTAAGAGAATCTCATCCTTGAGATTCCTAGGGTTAGCTCAGAACAAATATTACGCCTCCTGGAAAAACCTCTGGGTTGAGTTTTAACCCTGTGGTTGAAAACAACCGAGTTAAAAGTACCGAAAACTGGTACACCCAGATCGAGATATGGATATCGCGCGATCTACTCCTCGGGTAGGGGCCGCTGGGTAGCCCTGACATTTTTAGAAAAAGCAGAATTTCCTTTTTCCAAAAACGCTCGGGGCACCACAATGAAGAGTGGCCTCTCTCGTTGAAAGGTGGGCCTAGGGCCCACTGGCAGCCTTCTTCTTTCTCCGGCCAACGGCTCTCTCTCGCTCCTGCGCTGTCCTGCGAGCGGCTAGGCACTGTGCACGCCTAGCTCCTAGGGTACTGAGCACCCTACGACAACAGTGCGTGGCGTGCACGAGGCCAACACAGAGAGCACTCCCATCGCGGGCCAGCGCCGGTCGGCACTGCTACCGGATTCGCCTCCTGGACGCTGGTGATCGAGCGATGCGCGGTCCTCCTGGACCTCGCTCACCGTACACCGGACTTGGGCTATAAAACAACGGCAGTCTTCTTCTTCCTCCACCTCGCATCCTACCTCACCTCTTCTTCCTCTTCTCCTTCTCCTTCTGGTTGCAGGAGCGCGAGGCAAGGCTTTAATGGCGGACGTGGGTTCAAAACTGATCACCATCCTCTTGGTGAGTCTGTTGGTGGCATTGGTTGGCTTCTCGCTGCTGCTGTGTGCGATGATCCTCGATGATCATCGGGATGCCGCTAACCGTGCGGTGGCTGGTGATCATCTACGCCGTCTTAGGCCGGCGGAATAAGCGCGGGCTGCGGCGGGGCGAAGGGGGTGGCCGGTCAGCATCACACAAGATGGTGACAGAGGCGCCGCTGAGTCTGTGGTTAGTGCAGTGTGGTCAGCGGAGCTCTACCAGTGGGGAAGCCACACTGCTGGTTGCTCCTCGCTGAACAACATCCACAACGAGTGGGGATTGAGGTAGAATCAGGGTTTAGATCTTAGATTGGAGGGGTTGTAATGGTTTATGTTGCAATAAAATTTCTCAGAACTTCTCCGAGATTGTAACCGAGTTCTGGGAAAAGATTTTGGGACCGGGGAAAATTATGGGATAGAGCTGGTTTTCCAGAACACTGGGTTCGGGAAAACTGGCAAATGGAGTAAGCATAGATGGGTATGGATGGGCAGCTTTGCATTCTACCCGAGTACTACGGCGATTGTACTCAGAAGAATGAACTTGGCGTGCAGACATTGCTCACACGATACACATGCAATCTATTCAAACTAATATGCAGGCAAATGCAGAATGCACACCGTAGCAAAATACAGACAGAGGAAAGAAGCATATCGAGCAGATTACACTAAGGTGTTTTAATGCTAGCGGGTGTATGCACTCCTGGTATACATACACCTACACCAGCTCGCATTTTATTAGGGACTCCAGGCGAGTCCAGTGTTGTTAGGTTTATGTGCTCTACTGACTAACATCTCGTTAAGAATCCACTGCTAGCTCTGTTAAACATTTCTGCTTAACAGAGAGACAGATGAACCAAACACATAGAGCAAACAGACATACATATAATTACAACAACACACAGGCACAAGCGGTACAAGCATTACAACAAAGCACAACCTTACTAGGCAACTAACAGTAACAACTCACTCCGAACTACAGGGTCCTAATCCTAGACGAGGACGAAGAAACAGCCTTCGCAACACACACACTCGCGATATCTCCTGGCTTCGCTCACTGCCAGAGCCACAAATGGGCCTACTCTTGCTGGGGCTCTCCTGGGGGACGAAGGCTGAGCCAACTTCCGTCTTCATCGTCGGACACCTCTATAGGTTGGGGCTCAGCTGCTGGAGCTGCGGCTGGAACCTGACGGAACACATCCCGACGACGAAGTCGCCGAATAGCTCCTCGAATGGAATTTGGGTTGATGATGCCGGGTAGACATGGGTTCACGGATTGCGAGGGTGGTACTAGCCGCGAAGGTGGCACTGGGTTTGGCAGCAGGGAACGGGTAGTCTGGGATGCAGTTTGACGGGCCGCACGATATGCTTCCGTAACAACCCGAGTGGTGTCATGGTCAACGAATTTGAACTCTCCAAGAATGCTAGAGAGTAGTAGCCCCTGGGCAGCAATGAACTGAACCAGGCGATCAATTGCTGGGTCAACATCTTTGACTGTGCAGAAGAACTCACAGCCTGTGCTGGTTGCAGAGGGAAAGTAGCGGAACTCCCGCATCTCTGCTACTTGCGGAAACTGGAAACGAAGACGGGCGATGGCTTCCACGGCAGCTGTCTGGACAGCCAACGCTGGGGTGGGCATGGGTTTGCCTTGAAAAATTATGGGCTTCCCATCCGCGGCTGGACCTGGATTGATAAGCGCCTTCGCACAGAATCGGCAAAGGTGGGGAATGGGTTCTGATTGGAACACCAGATACACCGGAGGAGTACTACGGCCAAGGGCTTGAGTGAGCATACTTGAAAGGATGGGCGGAAAGCCGAGATAACCATCAGCCAAAGTTCGGCTATGGAAAGTGGGTTTTCTGGAAGAACTAGCCATGGCTACTGCTTTGAGGATACTAGCCTGGGTCTCTTGCGGGGATCTAGCTTACTGAATGGGGAGGGCTGCGATTTGCAGGTGGAGGGGGTTAAATAGGCAGTCGGGCTAGAACACACCAGCATGGCATGGATCCTTCTCGTGCCGGGTAGAAGATACGCTGGCACGGCCGACAATGGGGTAGGGTCACGGTCTAATCCGGGATGGCTGGGTGGGCGGACAGCTGGGTAGGGACACATCAATTCTGACTGCGTCGCCTGTTGATCAACAGTGGCCGAGTCGGATGCCATAGATGGGTCAACTCTAGTGGGCTTACTACTGGTTGGAAATAGGGGTGGTTTGGTGCTAGGGTAACCTACAGCCAGCCTGGCTCTGATACCACGTCCTGTGGCACACTGATAGAGGGCCGATGCACGCCAGCCCCAGGATAAGACCTCGCGCACGTCAAAGACATGATACAACAATTCCAGGCACAAAATGGCATTATTATATAAAATGGAGTATTACCATACTGTTGCTTACAATAATGTTACATAGCTCCAAGGCTAACTAAATGGCAGCGAAGGTCTTGGTTCAGTGGCAACGACGTCTCTGGCTGGGCTCCACAACTCACAGGACTGGCTGGGTTACGATCTAGCACGACGGATCTTCTCCTGCAACTGGCCATGTGCAAGGCCAGGTGAGTACTTTGAATGTACTCGCAAGACAACCAAATACATAGCATCCAAACAAGCAGATAACAAAGCAAGCCCTGTGCTATGCTAGAATTTATTCTAAACAAGGCATGGAATTATCAGGAAAACATGAATCAAGCATGGCATAGCATACCTATCTAGCATTACTAATTATCATGTCGTAGCAAGATTACCTGGCATCATTAAACATCTAGCAGCATTGATCATCACGACCTAACGATGTTATCTAGCAAGATAACTACTGAAGTAGAGTAGAGTAAAGTAAAGCATATTAAGTATACAATCCATATCCCAAACATTCTCATGATCCAATCTGAAACTGATCCCAGTCCAATCCAAGTCTTTCGGTCATCTGACAATCTCTTCCATAGCCATCCCATGGCTAACATACCATATTCCTGACAACATCTGATGTCTATGTAGGACAGGTTCTTTCACCGTTATTATAATCATTACGGTTGATCACCTAGCGAGGTCTGGACGGGCTGTCCAATACCGTGGACGCGGCTATTCGAATAGATTTTACACTCTGCAGAGGTTGCGCACTTTACCCACACCATGGAGCACCTGACCTCGTGATCCCATTCGGGTGGAGCAGCGTTGCTTCAACGAAACCTACCTGACCCGTGACTCCTCTACCGTACCACCGACAATAATACCCTCCCAGGGTCATGTCCTGGGTGGCCCCTGTGTCACCTCGTGACACCTGCCACCATCGTGGCCAAACTAAACTGTCCCAAATGGGGATGCCGGCAAATAACTCAACTGGGCTCACAAGGTTATCGTCGTCTACCGGGCCAGGGCAGCGTGCACGCATAACCTTCCCTAGTTGGTGGTACCGATAAAAGAGCACGCGATCAGACCAAGTCAAGGCCGTCCCATACCGGCAAATGTGGTTGCACGAATAAGCCCGGACAGGTGACTCTAGATCAACCGACTAAGTTTGGTTATGGATTCAATTCAACATCTCCATCATCCCACCATTACCTCAACAATTATAAGTGTGAACAACCACTTAACAATAGCATAGCAGAATCATAACAACGTTGACAAACATGGCACGAGATCAAATCATGGTACTATCATGATAATGGTATTCAAAATATGGTTACTAACATGGCAAGATATGGCATGAAAACAAGTCATGATATTATATGATAAATGTCACTAGCATCTGGTACAGATGAAATAACAGAACTATGTTGGTGCAGACTAACAGGCGATACAGATGTGCTACGATGAACACATAGGGTGCAAGCAAAGTCATCACACAAGTCCGGAGCTCATGATAAGAGGTTGGCTTGCCTGGGGGTGAAGGAATACGCCGGGTGGAGGTGCGATAAAACTCCGGGAAGATTTGCCGGAAAAGTTTCCCTCTCGGAGGGGCTGATCGAAGGGCAAGGTCAAAATGGTCATTTTCATAGTGTGACAACATTATGAAAATGATGCCACCGGAACGGGCTCGACGAACTGAAGACGTGGGCATTGGTTTTACCTCAATCGGAGTTACGGTCGCGGAGAAATGTCCGTTCGTTCATTAAGCGATAACAGACAAAAATCTGTCCGTTTTAGTCCTTAACGGGTGAATGTCCACAATACATTGGTTTCGGCCATGGGCTGGATCTGAAGGCGTATTTTACAGAATGCGCTTTCTGAACAGAGAAGCGTATTTCTGCGCTAGGCCGAGGCAGAGTACGTTTCCTCAATATGAAAACGCCATCCGGGAAATACGCTTTCACTTAATCCAGTCAACGGGCCCGCCAGGTCAGCGCTGAGGGGATGACAAGCGGGGCCCACGCCTACTCCCTCTCCTCCTCCTTGGATTTCTTTTCCAACATGTGACAGAAATAGAGTCGGCGCCGGCCGGGCTCGATGCCGACGCGCGGAGCCACGATGGCGCCCGTGGAGGGGCGGGGCGAGCTCGCGGGGATCGGCCACGCCCGTAGGTGGTAACTAGAGCTCCGGGGAAGCTCGGAGGAAGGGGTGGCCATGGAAGGCAGAAGGGGCGGCATGACGGCACTTGGGGTGGCGGGCACGGCTGCTACGGCGAGAAATTGCACGGGGCGGCGGCGTGGGCAGGCACTGGGGCTCCTCTGAGTGGCTAGAGGAAAGGAGGGAAGGGCTCGGGCGCGGGGATGGCCGAGGGAGTCGGGCGGTGGCAGAATGCTGCCATGGGCGAGGTGAGCTCGGGGAGCTCGAATTGAACGACTGGGAGGGGATGGGCTGCTGGTGGAGAGGAGGAGGGACTCGGGGCACCTACTTATAGTCGCGGGGAGGGCACTGGGCGATGACCGAAGCGCCGAGAAGTGCATCGCCGTGGCGGGATTCCGGTGGAGCATCCATGTCGGCACACCCATCCAGGGACTCGGTGACGAGGGGAAGAAGACTCCAGGAGGTCCACGCGTGTGGTGGGCAGCTCGCCGGCACGCCCGGACAAGCTAGAACCCACTGGAGGTGGCCTCCCGAAGCCTCCAATGCGCAGCGCTCTGGTTCTGCCAACAACGTCCATGGTCACCACTGGCACCACATGGACTAAGCTCCAAAACGCTCTCAAATCATGTCTACCGCGTGGGCACAGTATCAAATAGCTGATGTGAGTCCTTAGACAGGAACAGGAAGCTCAGATGTGACTACACTAAGGTTAACTGCTGATGAACAACATGGTGTTTGATTGATGATATGGACATCTCCTTGCTGCTCTTGGCTTGATCTTGGGCAGGGTTTGGTCATCTACTAAGGTAGTCATGCTGGCAAAATTTGAGCTCAAATGGGCAACTCTAGATGGTACTTCCTTCACAAAGCACCAATCTGACCAGAAATGCAAATGAGGAAGTAGGGGTCAAATGGTAAATGGATTTGGATGATTTTTGGTGTAGAGTGATTATTTGGTCATTAGAGATAGCTGGAAAAGTTTCAGCTCAAATTGATCATCTATGAGGGTACTTCCTTCACAATGATGCGATCTGAACAGAAACTTAGATAATTTACTGAGGAAGATTGGCTAGATGGAATGAGCTGATTTTTGGTGTCCAAGGGTAATATATCATAATGAATCACCCTACAAAATTTCAACCCAAGGAGATCAAGGAATAAATCACTTCCTTTGCAAACTGGAAATCTGGACAGAATTTGCAAAGTGGTGTTTTGCTCAAAATTTAATGGGTGGAACTTGTGATTTGGTTGGAAATGGTGAATATATATCCAGGAGAAGCTCCACAAATTATTTGGGATTTTTCCTAACTACCAAAATGGTAGTTCCTTTGGAAAGGCCCCAAATTGAAATATTGGCTTAAAATAGGAAAAAGCAATTTCCCTTATTTAATTATGGCCAATATTTTTATGAGAGCTCAATATGATCATAAATAATATCTCCACAAGTTTTTATGAACTTTGGAGATGGATAGATATTTTCCTGGATTTAATTCCTCAGATAGGCAGAAAAAGGAATTAATTCTAGATGAGAAATATTGCATATGACTTGGCAATATTTTTGCACATCTAGGGTTTATGAGTGAAGGAGGATCTCTGGGAATTTTGGGAGGATTAGCTAAGCAAGGAAAATGGTAGCTCCTTTGTAAACACAAAGACAGGATTTCCAGTTCCGATATTTTGGAACTAGGGTTTGAATGAGGTTCGGGGTTTACTGACGGAAACTTGACTGGCACAAGAGCATGGGAAAGGCACTAAGAGGTTGAGGATTGTCTGGATTCACCTGGTCACTCACCAGATTCCAGAGGAAAAAATTTGGGAGAGAAAAGCTAGGAAGGAATAACAGCACAAAAATCGATAACCCGATTTTTTGGGTGTTACGAACCTTCCCCCCTTAAGAGAATCTCGTCCTCGAGATTCCTAGGGTTAGCTCAGAACAAATATTACGCCACCGAGAAAAACCTCTGGGTTGAGTTTTAACCCTGTGGTTGAAAACAACCGAGTTAAAAGTACCGAAAACTGGTACACCCAGATCGAGATACGGATATCGCGGGATCTACTCCTCGGGTAGGGGCCGCTGGGTAGCCCTGACATTTTTAGAAAAAGCAGAATTTCCTTTTTCCAAAAATGCTCGGGGCACCACAATGAAGAGTGGCCTCTCTCGCTGACAGGTGGGCCTAGGGCCCACTGGCAGCCTTCTTCTTTGTCCGGCCAACGGCTCTCTCTCGCTCCTGCGCTGTCCTGAGTGCGCCTAGGCACTGCGCACGCCTAGATCCTAGGGTACTGAGCACCCTACGACAACAGTGCATGGCATGCACGAGGCCAATGCAGAGAGCACTCCCATCGCTGGCCAGCGCCGGTCGGCACTACTCGTGGATTCGCCTCCTGGACGCCGGTAATCGAGCGACGGGCGGTCCTCCTGGACCTCGCTCACCGTACACCGGACTTGGGCTATAAAACGACGGCAGTCTTCTTGTTCCTCCACCTCGCATCCTACCTCACCTCTTCTTCCTCTTCTACTTCTCCTTCTGGTTGCAGGAGCGCGAGGCAAGGCTTTAATGGTGGACGTGGGTTCGGAACTGATCACCATCCTCTTGGTGAGTCTGTTGGCGGCATTAGTTGGCTTCTCGCTGCTGCTGTGTGCGATGATCCTTGATGATCATTGGGATGCCGCTAACCGAGCAGTGGCTGGTGATCATCTACGCCGTCTTAGGCCGGCGGAATAAGCGTGGGCTGCGGCGGGGCGAAGGGGGTGGCCGGTCAGCATCACACAAGATGGTGACAGAGGCGCTGCTGAGTCTGTGGTTAGTGCAGTGTGGTCAGCGGAGCTCTACCAGTGGGGAAGCCACACTGCTGGTTGCTCCTTGCTGAACAACATCCACAATGATTGGGGGTTGAGGTAGAATCAGGGTTTAGATCTTAGACTGGAGGGGTTGTAATGGTTTATGTTGCAATAAAATTTCTCAGAACTTCTCCGAGATTGTAACCGAGTTCTGGGAAAAGATTTTGGGACCGGGGAAAATTATGGGATAGAGCTGGTTTTCCAGAACACTGTGTTCGGGAAAACTGGCAAATGGAGTAAGCATAGATGGGTATGGATGGGCAGCTTTGCATTCTACCCGAGTACTGCGGCGATTGTACTCAGAAGAATGAACTTGGCGTGCAGACATTGCTCACACGATACACATGCAATCTATTCAAACTAATATGCAGGCAAATGCAGAATGCACACCGTAGCAAAATACAGACAGAGGAAAGAAGCATATCGAGCAGATTACACTAAGGTGTTTTAATGCTAGCGGGTGTATGCACTCCAAGTATACATACACCTACACCAGCTCGCATTATATTAGGGACTCCAGGTGAGTCCAATGTTGTTAGGTTTAAGTGCTCTACTGACTAACATCTCGTTAAGAATCCACTGCCAGCTCTGTTAAACATTTCTACTTAACAGAGAGACAGATGAACCAAACACACAGAGCAAACAGACATACATAACATTACAACAGCACACAGGCACAAGCGGTACAAGCATTACAAAAAAGCACAACCTTACTAGGCAACTAACAGTAACAACTCACTCCGAACTACAGGGTCCTAATCCTAGACGAGGACGAAGAAACAGTCTTCGCAACACACACACTCGCGATATCTCCTGGCTTTGCTCACTGCCAGAGCCACAAATGGGCCTACTCTTGCTGGGGCTCTCCTGGGGGACGAAGGCTGGGCCAACTTCCGTCTTCATTGTCGGACACCTCTATAGGTTGGGGCTCAGCTGCTGGAGCTGCAGCTGGAACCTGACGGAACACATCCCGACGATGAAGTCGCCGAATAGCTCCTTGAATGGAATTTTGGTGGATGATGCCGGGTAGACATGGGTTCACGGATTGCGAGGGTGGTACTAGCCGCGAAGGTGGCACTGGGTTTGGCAGCAGGGAACGGGTAGTCTGGGATGCAGTTTGACGGGCCGCATGATATGCTTCCGTAACAACCCGAGTGGTCTCATGGTCAACGAATTTGAACTCTCCAAGAATGCCAGAGAGCAGTAGCCCCTGGGCAGCAATGAACTGAACCAGGCGTGCAATTGCTGGGTCAGCATCTTCGACTGTGCAGAAGAACTCACAGCCTGTGCTGGTTACAGACGGAAAGTAGCGGAACTCCCGCATCTCTGCTACTTGCGGAAACTGGAAACGAAGACGGGCGATGGCTTCCGCGGCAGCTGTCTGGACAGCCAACGCGGGGGTGGGCATGGGTTTGCCTTGAATAATTATGGGCTTCCCATCCACGGCTGGACCTGGATTGATAAGCGCCTTCGCACAGAATCGGCAAAGGTGGGGAATGGGTTCCGATTGGAACACCAGATACACCGGAGGAGTACTACGGCCAAGGGCTTGAGTGAGCATACTTGAAAGGATGGGCGGAAAGCCGGGATAACCATCAGCCAAAGTTCGGCTATGGAAAGTGGGTTTTCTGGAAGAACTAGCCATGGCTACTGGTTTGAGGATACTAGCCTGGGTCTCTTGCGGGGATCTGGCTTACTGAATGGGGAGGGCTGCGACTTGCAGGTGGAGGGGGTTAAATAGGCAGTCGGGCTAGAACACACCAGCATGGCGTGGATCCTTCTCGTGCCGGGTAGAAGATACGTTGGCACGGCCGACAATGGGGTAGGGTCACGGTCTAATCCGGGATGGCTGGGTGGGCGGACAGCTGAGTAGGGACACGTCAATTCCGACTGCACCGCCTGTTGATCAACAGTGGCCGTGTCGGATGCCAGAGATGGGTCAACTCTAGTGGGCTTACTACGGGTTGGAAACAGGGGTGGTTTGGTGCTAGGGTAACCTACAGCCAGCCTGGCTCTGATACCACGTCCTGTGGCACACCGATAGAGGGCCGACGCACGCCAGCCCCAGGATAAGACCTGGCGCATGTCAAAGACATGATACAATAATTGCAGGCACAAAATGGCTTTATTATATAAAATGGAGTATTACCATACTGTTGCTTACAACAATATTACATAGCTCCAAGGCTAACTAAATGGCAGCGAAGGTCTTGGTTCAGCGGCAACGACGTCTCTGGCTGGGCTCCACAACTCACAGGACTGGCTGGGTTACGATCTAGCACGACGGATCTTCTCCTGCAACTGGCCATGTGCAAGGCCAGGTGAGTACTTTGAATGTACTCGCAAGACAACCAAATACATAGCATCCAAACAAGCAGATAACAAAGCAAGCCCTGTGCTATGCAAGAATTTATTTTAAACATGGCATGGAATTATCAGGAAAACATGAATCAAGCATGGCATAGCATACCTATCTAGCATTACTAATTATCATGTCGTAGCAAGATTACCTGGCAGCATTAAACATCTAGCAGCATTGATCATCACGACCTAACAATGTTATCTAGCAAGATAACTACTGAAGTAGAGTAGAGTAAAGTAAAGCATATTAAGTATACAATCCATATCCCGAACATTCTCATTATCCAATCTGAAACTGATCCCAGTCCAATCCAAGTCTTTCGATCATCTGACCATCTCTTCCATAGCCATCCCATGGCTAACATACCATATTCCTGACAACATCTGATGTCTATGCAGGATAGGTTCTTTCACCGTTATTATCATCATTACGGTTGATCACCTAGCGAGGTCTGGACGGGCTGTCCAATACCGTGGACGCGGCTATTCGAATAGATTTTACACTCTGCAGAGGTTGCTCACTTTACCCACACCATGGAGCACCTGACCTCGTGATCCCATTCGGGTGGACCAGCGTTGCTCCAACGAAACCTACCTGACCCGTGACTCCTCTACCGTACCACCGATAATCATACCCTCCCAGGGTCATGTCCTGGGTGGCCCCTGTGTCACCTCGTGACACCTGCCACCATCGTGGCCAAACTAAACTGTCCCAAATGGGGACGTCAGCAAATAACTCAACTGGGCTCACAAGGTTATCGTCGCCTACCGGGCCAGGGCAGCGCGCACGCATAATCTTCCCTAGTTGGTGGTACCGATAAAAGAGCACGCGATCAGACCAAGTCAAGGCCATCCCATACCGGCAAATGTGGTTGCACGAATAAGCCCGGACAGGTGACTCTAGATCAACCGACTAAGTTTGGTTATGGATTCAATTCAACATCTCCATCATCCCACCATTACCTCAACAATTATAAGTGTGAACAGCCACTTAACATTAGCATAGCAGAATCATAACAACGTTGACAAACATGGCACGAGATCAAATCATGGTACTATCATGATAATGGTATTCAAAATATGGTTACTAACATGGCAAGATATGGCATGAAAACAAGTCATGATATTATATGAGAAATGTCACTAGCATCTGGTACAGATGAAATAACAGAACTATGTTGGTGCAGACTAACAGGCGATACAGATGTGCTACGATGAACACATAGGGTGCAAGCAAAGTCATCACACAAGTCCGGAGCTCATGATAAGAGGTTGGCTTGCCTGGGGGTGAAGGAATACGCCTGGTGGAAGTGCGATAAAACTCCGGGAAGATTTGCCGGAAAAGTTTCCCTCTCGGAGGGGCTGATCGAAGGGCAAGGTCAAAACGGTCATTTTCACAGTGTGACAACATTATGAAAATGATGCCACCGGAACGGGCTCGACGAACTGAAGACGTGGGCATTGGTTTTACCTCAATCGGAGTTACGGTCGCGGAGAAATGTCCGTTCGTTCGTTAAGCGATAACAGACAAAAATCTGTCTGTTTTAGTCCTTAACGGGTGAACGTCCACAATACATTGGTTTCGGCCGCGGGCTGGATCTGAAGGAGTATTTTACAGAATGCGCTTTCTGAACAGAGAAGCGTATTTCTGCGCTAGGCCGAGGCAGAGTACGTTTCCTCAATATGAAAACGCCATCCGGGAAATACGCTTTCACTTAATCCAGTCAACGGGCCCGCCAGGTCAGCGCTGAGGGGATGACAAGCGGGGCCCATGCCTACTCCCTCTCCTCCTCCTTGGCTTTCTTCTCCAATGCGCAACAGAAACAGAGCCGACGCCGGCCGGGCTCGATGCCGACGCGCGGAGCCACGACGGCGCCCGTGGAGGGGCGGGGCGAGCTCGCGGGGATCGGCCACGCCCGTAGGTGGTCGCCAGAGCTCTGGGGAAGCTCGGAGGAAGGGGTGGCCATGGAAGGCAGAAGGGGCGGCATGACGGCGCTTGGGGTGGCGGGCACGGCTGCTACGGCGAGAAATTGGACGGGGCGGCGGCGTAGGCAGGCACTAGGGCTCCTCTGTGTGGCTAAAGGAGAGGAGGGAAGGGCTCGGGCGCGGGGATGGCCGAGGGAGTCGGGCGGTGGCAGAATGCGGCCATGGGCGAGGTGAGCTCGGGGAGCTCGAATTGAACGACTGGGAGGGGATGGGCTGCTGGTGGAGAGGAGGAGGGACTCGGGGCACCTACTTATAGTCGCGGGGAGGGCACTGGGCGATGACCAAAGCGCCGAGAAGTGCATCGCCGTGGCGGGATTCCGGTGGAGCATCCATGTCGGCACACCCGTCCAGGGACTCGGTGACGAGGGGAAGAAGACTCCAGGAGGTCCACGCGTGTGGTGGGCAGCTCGCCGGCACGCCCGGACAAGCTAGAACCCACTGGAGGTGGCCTCCCGAAGCCTCCAATGCGCAGCGCTCTGGTTCTGCCGACAACGTCCATGATCACCACTGGCACCACGTGGACTAAGCTCCAAAACGCTCTCAAATCATGTCTACCGCGTGGGCACAGTATCAAATAGCTGATGTGAGTCCTTAGACAGGAACAGGAAGCTCAGATGTGACTACACTAAGGTTAACTGCTGATGAACAGCATGGTGTTTGATTGATGATATGGACAGCTCCTTGCTGCTCTTGGCTTGATCTTGGGCAGGGTTTGGTCATCTACTAAGGTAGTCATGCTGGCAAAATTTGAGCTCAAATGGGCAACTCTAGATGGTACTTCCTTCACAAAGCACCAATCTGACCAGAAATGCAAATGAGGAAGTAGGGGTCAAATGGATAAATGGATTTGGATGATTTTTGGTGTAGAGTGATTATTTGGTCATTAGAGATAGCTGGAAAAGTTTCAACTCAAATTGATCATCTATGAGGGTACTTCCTTCACAATGATGCGATCTGAACAGAAACTTAGATAATTTACTGAGGAAGATTGGCTATTTGGAATGAGCTGATTTTTGGTGTCCAAGGGTAATATATCATAATGAATCACCCTACAAAATTTCAACCCAAGGAGATCAAGGAATAAAGCACTTCCTTTGCAAACTGAAAATCTGGACAGAATTTGCAAAGTGGTGTTGTGCTCAAAATTTAATGGGTGGAACTTGTGATTTGGTTGGAAATGGTGAATATATATCCAGGAGAAGCTCCACAAATTATTTGGTATTTTTCCTAACTACCAAAATGGTAGTTCCTTTGGAAAGGCCCCAAATTGAAATATTGGCTTAAAATAGGAAAAAGCAATTTCCCTTATTTAATTATGGCCAATATTTTTATGAGAGCTCAATATGATCATAAAGAATATCTCCACATGTTTTTATGAACTTTGGAGATGGATAGATATTTTCCTGGATTTAATTCCTCAGAAAGGTAGAAAAAGGAATTAATTCTAGATGAGAAATATTGCATATGACTTGGCAATATTTTTGCACATCTAGGGTTTATGAGTGAAGGAGGATCTCTGGGAATTTTGGGAGGATTAGCTAAGCAAGGAAAATGGTAGCTCCTTTGTAAACACAAAGGCAGGATTTCCAGTTCCGATATTTTGGAACTAGGGTTTGAATGAGGTTCGGGGTTTACTGACGGAAACTTGACTGGCACAAGAGCATGGGAAAGGGACTGAGAGGTTGAGGATTGTCTGGATTCACCTGGTCACTCACCACATTCCAGAGGAAAAAATTTGGGAGAGAAAAGCTAGGAAGGAATAACAGCACAAAAATCGATAACCCGATTTTTGGGGTGTTACGAACCTTCCCCCCTTAAGAGAATCTCGTCCTCGAGATTCCTAGGGTTAGCTCAGAACAAATATTACGCCTCCTGGAAAAACCTCTGGGTTGATTTTTAACCCTGTGGTTGAAAACAACCGAGTTAAAAGTACCGAAAACTGGTATGCCCAGATCGAGATACGGATATCGCGGGATCTATTCCTCGGGTAGGGGCCGCTGGGTAGCCCTGACATTTTTAGAAAAAGCAGAATTTCCTTTTTCCAAAAACGCTCGGGGCACCACAATGAAGAGTGGCCTCTCTCGTTGACAGGTGGGCCTAGGGCCCACTGGCAGCCTTCTTCTTTCTCTGGCCAACGGCTCTCTCTCGCTTCTGCGCTGTCCTGAGTGCGCCTAGGCACTGCGCACGCCTAGATCCTAGGGTACTGAGCACCCTACGACAACGGTGCGTGGCGTGCACGAGGCCAACGCAGAGAGCACTCCCATCGCGGGCCAGCGCCGGTCGGCACTGCTCGTGGATTCGCCTCCTGGACGTCGGTTATCGAGCGACGCGCGGTCCTCCTGGACCTCGCTCACCGTACACCGGACTTGGGCTATAAAACGACGGCAGTCTTCTTCTTCCTCCACCTCGCATCCTACCTCACCTCTTCTTCCTCTTCTCCTTCTCCTTCTGGTTGCAGGAGCGCGATGCAAGGCTTTAATGGCGGACGTGGGTTCGGACCTGATCACCATCCTCTTGGTGAGTCTGTTGGCGGCATTGGTTGGCTTCTCGCTGCTGCTGTGTGCGATGATCCTCTATGATCATCGGGATGCCGCTAACCGAGCGGTGGCTGGTGATCATCTACGCCGTCTTAGGCCGGCGGAATATGCGCGGGCTACGGCAGGGCGAAGGGGGTGGCCGGTCAGCATCACACAAGATGGTGACAGAGGCGTCGCTGAGTCTGTGGTTAGTGCAGTGTGGTCAGCGGAGCTCTACCAGTGGGGAAGCCACACTGCTGGTTGCTCCTCACTGAACAACATCCACAACGAGTGGGGGTTGAGGTAGAATCAGGGTTTAGATCTTAGACTGGAGGGGTTGTAATGGTTTATGTTGCAATAAAATTTCTCAGAACTTCTCCGAGATTGTAACCGAGTTCTGGGAAAAGATTTTGGGACCGGGGAAAATTATGGGATAGAGCTGGCTTTCCAGAACACTGGGTTCGGGAAAACTGGCAAATGGAGTAAGCATAGATGGGTATGGATGGGCAGCTTTGCATTCTACCCGAGTACTGCGGCGATTGTACTCAGAAGAATGAACTTGGCGTGCAGACATTGCTCACACGATACACATGCAATCTATTCAAACTAATATGCAGGCAAATGCAGAATGCACACCGTAGCAAAATACAGACAGAGGAAAGAAGCATATTGAGCAGATTACACTAAGGTGTTTTAATGCTAGCGGGTGTATGCACTCCTGGTATACATACACCGACACCAGCTCGCATTTTATTAGGGACTCCAGGCGAGTCCAATGTTGTTAGGTTTAAGTGCTCTACTGACCAACATCTCGTTAAGAATCCACTGCCAGCTCTGTTAAACATTTCTGCTTAACAGAGAGACAGATGAACCAAACACATAGAGCAAACAGACATACATAACATTACAATAGCACACAGGCACAAGCGGTACAAACATTACAACAAAGAACAACCTTACTAGGAAACTAACAGTAACAACTCACTCCGAACTACAGGGTCCTAATCCTAGACGAGGACGAAGAAACAGTCTTCGCAACACACACACACTCGCGATATCTCCTGGCTTTGCTCACTGCCAGAGCCACAAATGGGCCTACTCTTGCTGGGGCTCTACTGGGGGATGAAGGCTGAGCCAACTTCCGTCTTCATCGTCTGACACCTCTATAGGTTGGGGCTCAGCTGCTGGAGCTGCGGCTGGAACCTGACGGAACACATCCCGATGACGAAGTCGCCGAATAGCTCCTCGAATGGAATTTGGGTGGATGATGCCGGGTAGACATGGGTTCACGGATTGCGAGGGTGGTACTAGCCGTGAAGGTGGCACTGGGTTTGGCAGCAGGGAACGGGTAGTCTGGGATGCAGTTTGACGGGCCGCACGATATGCTTCCGTAACAACCCGAGTGGTGTCACGGTCAACGGATTTGAACTCTCCAAGAATGCCAGAGAGCAGTAGCGCCTGGGCAGCAATGAACTGAACCAGGCAAGCAATTGCTGGGTCAGCATCTTCAACTGTGCAG
The DNA here is from genome assembly GCA_011799875.1 of Thinopyrum elongatum. NCBI lineage: Eukaryota > Viridiplantae > Streptophyta > Magnoliopsida > Poales > Poaceae > Thinopyrum > Thinopyrum elongatum. Next base: position 211,955,798 of record CM022301.1, on the reverse strand, counting down.
AAGAACTCACAGCCTGTGCTGGTTGCAGAGGGAAAGTAGCGGAACTCCCGCATCTCTGCTACTTGCGAAAACTGGAAACGAAGACGGGCAATGGCTTCCGCGGCAGCTGTCTGGACAGCCAACGCGGGGGTGGGCATGGGTTTGCCTTGAAACATTATGGGCTTCCCATCCGCGGCTGGACCTGGATTGATAAGCGCCTTCGCACAGAATCGGAAAAGGTGGGGAATGGGTTCCGATTGGAACACCAGATACACCGGAGGAGTACTACGGCCAAGGGCTTGAGTGAGAATACTTGAAAGGATGGGCGGAAAGCCGGGATAACCATCAGCCAAAGTTCGGCTATGGAAAGTGGGTTTTCTGGAAGAACTAGCCATGGCTACTGGTTTGAGGATACTAGCCTGGGACTCTTGCGGGGATATGGCTTACTGAATGGGGAGGGCTGTGACTTGCTGGTGGAGGGGGTTAAATAGACAGTCGGGCTAGAACACACCAGCATGGCGTGGATCCTTCTCGTGCCGGGTAGAAGATACGCTGGCACGACCGACAATGGGGTAGGGTCACGGTCTAATCCGGGATGGCTGGGTGGGCGGACAACTGGGTAGGGACACGTCAATTCCGACTGCGCCGCCTGTTGATCAACAGTGGCCGTATCGGATGCCAGAGATGGGTCAACTCTAGTGGGCTCACTACAGGTTGGAAATAGGGGTGGTTTGGTGCTAGGGTAACCTACAGCTAGCCTGGCTCTGATACCATGTCCTGTGGCACCCCGATAGAGGACCGACGCACGCCAGCCCCAGGATAAGACCTGGTGCATGTCAAAGACTTGATACAGCAATTCCAGGCACAAAACGGCTTTATTATATAAAATGGAGTATACCATACTGTTGCTTACAACAATATTACATAGCTCCAAGGCTAACTAAATGGCAGCGAAGGTCTTGGTTCAGCGGCAACGACGTCTCTGGCTGGGCTCCACAACTCACAGGACTGGCTGGGTTACGATCTAGCACGACGGATCTTCTCCTGCAACTGGCCACGTGCAAGGCCAGGTGAGTACTTTGAATGTACTCGCAAGACAACCAAATACATAGCATCCATACAAGCAGATAACAAAGCAAGCCCTGTGCTATCCAAGAATTTATTCTAAACATGGCATGGAATTATCAGGAAAACATGAATCAAGCATGGCATAGCATACCTATCTAGCATTACTAATTATCATGTCGTAGAAAGATTACCTGGCATGATTAAACATCTAGCAGCATTGATCATCACGACCTAACGATGTTATCTAGCAAGATAACTACTAAAGTAGAGTAGAGTAAAGTAAAGCATATTAAGTATACAATCCATATCCCAAACATTCTCATGATCCAACCTGAAACTGATCCCAGTCCAATCCAAGTCTTTCGGTCATCTGACCATCTCTTCCATAGCCATACCATGGCTAACTTACCATATTCCTGACAACATCTGATGTCTATGCAGGACATGTTCTTTCACCATTATTATCATCATTACGGTTGATCACCTAGCGAGGTCTGGACGGGCTGTCCAATACCGTGGACGCGGCTATTCGAATAGATTTTACACTCTGCAGAGGTTGCGCACTTTACCCACATCATGGAGCACCTGACCTCGTGATCCCATTCGGGTGGACCAGCGTTGCTCCAACGAAACCTACCTGACCCGTGACTCCTCTACCGTACCACCGACAATCATACCCTCCCAGGGTCATGTCCTGGGTGGCCCCTATGTCACCTCGTGACACCTGCCACCGTCGTGGCCAAAGTAAACTGTCCCAAATAGGGACGCCGGCAAATAACTCAACTGGGCTCACAAGGTTATCGTCGCCTATCGGGCCAGGGCAGCGTGCACGCATAACCTTCCCTAGTTGGTGGTACCGATAAAAGAGCACGCGATCAGACCAAGTCAAGGCCGTCCCATACCGGCAAATGTGGTTGCACGAATAAGCCCGGACAGGTGACTCTAGGTCAACCGACTAAGTTTGGTTATGGATTCAATTCAACATCTCCATCATCCCACCATTACGTCAACAATTATAAGTGTGAACAGCCACTTAACATTAGCATAGCAGAATCATAACAACGTTGACAAACATGGCACGAGATCAAATCATGGTACTATCATGATAATGGTATTCAAAATATGGTTACTAACATGGCAAGATATGGCATGAAAACAAGTCATGATATTATATGATAAATGTCACTAGCATCTGGTACAGATGAGATAATAAAACTATGTTGGTGCAGACTAACAGGCGATACAGATGTGCTACGAGGAACACACAGGGTGCAAGCAAAGTCATCACGCAAGTCCGGAGCTCATGATAAGAGGTTGGCTTGCCTGGGGGTGAAGGAATACACCGGGTGGAAGTGCGATAAAACTCCGGGAAGATTTGTCGGAAAAGTTTCCCTCTCGGAGGGGCTGATTGAAGGGCAAGGTTAAAACGGTCATTTTCACAGCGTGACAACATTATGAAAATGATGCCATCAGAACGGGCTCAACGAACTGAAGACGTGGGCATTGGTTTTACCTCAATCGGAGTTACGGTCGCGGAGAAATGTCCGTTCGTTCGTTAAGCGATAACAGACAAAAATCTGTCCGTTTTAGTCCTTAACGGGTGAACATCCACAATACATTGGTTTCGGCCACGGGCTAGATTTGAAGGCGTATTTTACAGAATACGCTTTCTGAACAGAGAAGCGTATTTCTGCGCTAGGCCGAGGCAGAGTACGTTTCCTCAATATGAAAACGCCATCCGGGAAATACGCTTTCACTTAATCCAGTCAACGGGCCCGCCAGGTCAGCGCTGAGGGGATGACAAGTGGGGCCCACGCCTACTCCCTCTCCTCCTCCTTGGCTTTCTTCTCCAACATGCGACAGAAACAGAGCCGGCGCCGGCCGGGCTCGATAACGATGCGCGGAGCCACGGCGGCGCCCGTGGAGGGGCGGGGCAAGCTCGCGGGGATCGGCTGCGCCCGCAGGTGGTCACCAGAGCTCCGGGGAAGCTCGGAGGAAGGGGTGGCCATGGACGGCAGAAGGGGCGGCATGGCGGCGCTTGGGGTGGCGGGCACGGCTGCTACGGCGAGAAATTGGACGGGGCGGCGGCGTAGGCACGCACTGGGGCTCCTCTGAGTGGCTAGAGGAGAGGAGGGAAGGGCTCGAGCGCGGGGATGGCCGAGGGAGTCGGCCGGTGGCAGAATGCGGCCATGGGCGAGGCGAGCTCGGGGAGCTCGAATGGAAGGACTGGGAGGGGCTGGGCTGCTGGTGGAGAGGAGGAGGGACTCGGGGCACCTACTTATAGTCGCGGGGAGGGCACTGGGCGACGACCGAAGCGCCGAGAAGTGCATCGCCGTGGCGGGATTCCGGTGGAGCATCCATGTCGGCACACCCGTCCAGGGACTCGGGGACGAGGGGAAGAAGACTCCAGGAGGTCCACGCGTGCGGTGGGCAGCTCGCCGGCACGCCCGGACAAGCTAGAACCCACTGGAGGTGGCCTCCCGAAGCCTCCAATGCGCAGCGCTCTGGTTCTGCCGACAACGTCCGTGGTCACCACTGGCACCACATGGACTAAGCTCCAAAACGCTCGCAAATCGTGTCTACCGCGTGGGCACAGTATCAAATAGCTGATGTGAGTCCTCAGAAAGGAATAGGAAGCTCATATGTGACTACACTAAGGTTAACTGCTGATGAACAGCATGGTGTTTGATTGATGATATGGACAGATCCTTGCTGCTCCTGGATTGATCTTGGGCAGGGTTTGGTCATATACTAAGGTAGTCATGCTGGCAAAATTTGAGCTCAAATGGGCAAATCTAGATGGTACTTCCTTCACAAAGCACCAATCTGACCAGAAATGCAAATGAGGAAGTAGGGGTCAAATGGATAAATGGATTTGGATGATTTTTGGTGTATAGTGATTATTTGGTCATTAGAGATAGCTGGAAAAGTTTCAGCTCAAATTGATCATCTATGAGGGTACTTCCTTCAGAATGATGCGATCTGAATAGAAACTTAGATAATTTACTGAGGAAGATTGGCTAAATGGAATGAGCTGATTTTTGGTGTCCAAGGGTAATATATCATAATGAATCACCCTGCAAAATTTCAGCCCAAGAAGATCAAGGAATCAAGCACTTCCTTTGCAAACTGGAAATCTGGACAGAATTTGCAAAGTGGTGTTGTGCTCAAAATTTAATGGGTGGAACTTGTTATTTGGTTGGAAATGGTGAATATTTATCCAGGAGAAGCTCCATAAATTATTCGGTATTTTTCCTAACTACCAAAATGGTAGTTCCTTTGGAAAGGCCCCAAAATGAAATATTGGCTTAAAATAGGAAAAAGCAATTTCCCTTATTGAATTATGGCCAATATTTTTATGAGAGCTCAATATGATCATAAAGAATATCTCCACAAGTTTTTATGAACTTTGGAGATGGATAGATATTTTCCTGGATTTAATTCCTTAGAAAGGCAGAAAAATGAATTAATTCTAGATGAGAAATATTGCATATGACTTGGCAATATTTTTGTACATCTAGGGTTTATGAGCGAAGGAGGATCTCTGGGAATTTTGGGAGGATTAGGTAAGCAAGGAAAATGGTAGCTCCTTTGTAAACACAAAGGCAGGATTTCCAGTTCCGATATTTTGGAACTAGGGTTTGAATGAGGTTCGGGGTTTGCTGACGAAAACTTGACTGGCACAAGAGCATGGGAAAGGCACTGAGAGGTTGATGATTGTCTGGATTCACCTGGTCACTCACCAGATTCCAGAGGAAAAAATTTGGGAGAGAAAAGCTAGGAAGGAATAACAGCACAAAAATCGATTACCCGATTTTTGGGGTGTTACAAAGGGACATGTTAAAGCTTGCACGTGATGGGGAACGAAGCATGAAAATCAAAAAAATTCCTACGAAACACCCAAGATCCAATCTAGGAGATGCATAGTTACGAGAGGGGAGTGTGTCTACATACCCTTGTAGACCGAAAGCATTAGCGTCGTAACGTGGTTGATGTAGTCGTACTCTTCACGATCCAATCGCGATCCAATCCGATCTAGTGCCGAACGGACGACACCTCCAAGATTAGCACACGTCAGCTCGATGGCGTCCTCTCCTTCTTTATCCAGCAAGTGAGGGAGAGGAGGTAGATGAGATTAGAACCAACACACAGCTGTATGGTGGTGGTGGCAGCAACGGGATTTTGGCAGGGCTTCGCCAAGCGTGTACCGGAGGGACGTGGGAGGAATTGGGAGCGAGAACGGGCCAGGATGAAAGGGTCGCCACCCCCATGCGCCTCCCCCATCTATATATAGGCTAGGGGGTAGGGGAGGGCATCCAAAACCCATCTAGGGCCGGCCACAAGGTTGAAATCCCTTTAAACTTGGAGATAACATCTTATCTCTAAATTCAACCCTTTAAATTTAGAGATAAGACCTTATCCCTAGATTTAAACAACATGTGCCTTGGGGAATGGGGCGTCCAGCCTATGTGGGCTTTATCCCCACCCCTCGGTCCATGTGGGCCCTTCCTAGGTCATTGGGCCCCACGATGGAACCCTCGAAACCTTCTAGAACCTTCCCGATACAATACCAAAAAAATAAACTTTTTCGGAACCCAAAATATGACTTCCCATATATAAATCCTTACCTCCGGACCATTTAGGAGCTCCTCATGATATCCCGAATCCCATCCAGGACTCCGAACAACCTTCGAACTGTCCTCTATTAATATCTCAATACTACCCTAGCGCTATCGAACGTTAAGCGTGCGACCCTACGGGTTCCGAACATGCAGACATGACCGAGACTCCTCTTCGGTCAATACCCAATAGCGAGACCTGGATGCCCATATTTATTCCTACATATTCAATGAAGATCTTTATCGGTTGAACCATGATGTCAAGGATTCATTCAATCTCGTATGCAATTCCCTTTGTCCGGCGATATGTTACTTGCACGAGATTCGATCATCGGTATCTCCATACCTAGTTTAATCTCGTTACCGACAAGTTTCTTTACTTGTTCTGTAATACAAGATCCCATGACTAACTAATTAGTCACATTGCTTGCAAGCTCTTTGCGATGTTGTATTACCGAGAGGGCCCAGAGATATCTCTCCGTCACACGGAGCGATAAATCCGAGTCTCGATTCATGCAACCCAACAAAACACCTTCGGAGATACCTGTAGATCACCTTTATGATCACCTAGTTACAAAGTGAAGTTTGATAGCAAACAAAGTATTCCTCTAGTATCCGAGAGTGGCATGATCTCATGGTCGAAGGAACAGATACTTGACACGAAGAAAGCTACAGCAAATAACTTAAAGGATCTGATGCTAAGCTTACGGTTGGGTCTAGTCCATCACATCATTCTCCTAATGATGTGACCCTGTTATCAAATGACAACTCATGTCTGTGGTTAGGAAACCTTAACCATCTTTGATCAACGGGCTAGTCTAATAGAGGCTTGCTAGGGACAAAATGTAGTTTATGTATTCACACATGTATTTAAGTTTCCGGTCAATACAATTCTAGCATGAATAATAAACATTTATCATGAACAGGAAATATGATAATAAACATTTTATTATTGCCTCTAGGGCATATTTCCAATAGTCTCCCACTTACACTAGAGCCAATAATCTAGTTCACATCGCCATGTGATTAACGCCCAATGAGTTATGGGGTTTGATCATGTTTTGCTGGTGAGAGAGGTTTTATTCAACTGGTCTGCTACACTCAGATCCGTATGTACTTTGCAAATCTCTATGTCATACTATAGATATTGCTACCACGCTCCACTTGGAGATATTCCAAATGATTGCTCCACTATACGTGTCCGATTTGTGACTCAGAGTCATCCGGATCGGTGTCAAAGCTTGCATCGACGTAACCCTTTACGACGAACTCTTTATCACCTCCATAACCGAGAAACGTTTCCTTAGTCCTCTTTAGGTACCTAAGGATAATCTTGACCGCTGTCCAGTGATCCACTCCTGGATCACTCTTGTACCCACTTGCCAGACTCATGGCGAGGCACACATCAGGTATGGTACACAACATGGCATACATTATAAAGCCTATGACTGAGGCATAGGGGACGAACTTCATCATTTCTCTTTCTTCTGTTGTGGTCGAGCCTTGAGTCTTACTCAACTTCACACCTTACAATACAGGAAAGAACCCCTTCTTTGACTTATCCATTTTGAAATCCTTCAAAATCTTGTCAAGGTATGTGCTCTGTGAAAGTCTTATCACGCGTCTTGATCTATCTCTATTGATCTTGATGCCCAATATGTAAGCAGCTTTACCCAGGTCTTCCTTTGAAAAACTCCTTTCAAACAACCCTTTATGCTTTCAAAAAATTCTACATCATTTCCAATCAACAATATGTCATCCACATATACTATCAGAAATGCTATAGAGCTCCCACTCACTTTCTTGTAAATACAAGTTTCTTCATAAACTTCGTATAAACCCAAAAGCTTTGATTACCTCATCAAAGCGTATATTCCAACTCCGAGATGCTTGCACCAGCCCATAGATAGATCGCTGGAGCTTGCACACCTTTTTAGCATCCTTAGGATCCACAAAACCTTTGGGTTGCATCATATACAACTCTTCCTCAAGGAAAGCGGTTTTCACATCCATCTGCCAGATTTCATAATAAAAAAAGCAGCAATTGCTAACATAATTCTAACAGACTTAAGCATCGCTACGGGTGAGAAAGTCTCATCGTAGTGAACTCCTTGAATTTGTCAAAAACCTTTTGTGACAAGTTGAGCTTTATAGACGGTAACATTACCATCCGCGTCCGTCTTCTTCTTAAAGATCCACTTATTCTCAATGGCTTGCCGATCATCGGGCAAGTCCACCAAAGTCCATACTTTGTTCTCATACATGGATCCTATCTCGGATTTCATGGCCTGAAGCCATTGGTCGAAACCCGGGCTCATCATAGCTTCTTCATAGTTCGTAGGTTCGCCGTTGTCCAACAACATGACTTCCAGGACGGGATTACCACACCACTCTGGTGCGGAACTTGCCCTGGTCAACCTACGAAGTTCAGTAGTAACTTGATCTGAAGTTTCATGATCATCATCAGTAGCTTCCTCTTCGGTTGGTGTAGGCATCACGGGAACTGCTTTGTGTGATGTGCTACCTTCCAATTCGAGAGAAGGTACAATTACCTCATCAAGTTCTACTTTTCCTCCTACTCACTTCTTTCGAGAGAAACTCCTTCTCCAGAAAGGATCCATTCTCGACAATAAAGACTTGCCTTCGGATCTGTGATAGAAGGTATTCTATGAAGATCTACTTCTCTGCTTTGGGTTCGAGCTTATCAGGCATAAGTGTCTCACCCCCAAACTTTAAGAAACAATAACTTAGGTTTCTTGCCAAACCATAGTTCATACGGTGTCGTCTCAACGGATTTAGATGGTGCCCTTTTTTAAAGTAATGTTATTGTCTCTAATGCATAGCCCTAAAACTATAGTGGCAAATCAATAAGAGACATCATAGAACGCACCATATCGAATAGAGTACAGCTACGACACTCGGACACACCATTACACTGTGGTGTTCCAGGTGGCATGAGTTGTGAAAGAATTTTCACATTGTCTTAAATACATACCAAACTCGCAACTCAGATATTCACCTCCATGATCGTATTGTAGACATTTTATCTTCTTGTCACGATGGTCTTCAACTTCACTCTGAAATTGCTTGAACTTTTCAAAATTTTAGACTTGTGTTTCATCAAGTAAATATACCCGTATCTACTGAAATCATCTGTGAAGGTAAGATAAAAATGATATCTACCACATGTTTCAACACTCATCGGACCACATACATCAGTATGTATTATTTCTAACAAGTCACTTGCCCGGTCCATTGTACCAGAAAACCGGGTTTTTGTCATCTTTTCCATAAGGCATGGTTCACATATTTCAATTGATTCATAATCAAGTGATTCCAAAAGTCCATCAGCATGGAGTTTCTTCATGCGCTTTACACCAACATGACCTAAGCGGTAGTGCCACAAATATGTGGAACCATCATCATTAACTTTGCATCTTTTGGCATCAATATTATGAATATGTGTATCGCTACGATCGAGATTTAATAAGAATAAACCATTCACAAAGGGCGCATGATCATTAAAGATATTATTCATATAAACAGAACAACCATTATTCTCTGACTTAAATGAATAATCTTCTCGCAATAAACAAGATCGAGATATAATGTTCATGCTCAGCACAGGCACCAAATAACATTTATTTATGTTTAAAACTAATCCCGAAGGTAGAGGGAGCATGCTGATGGCGATCACATCAACCTTGGAGACACTTCCAACGCGCATCATCACCTCATCCTTATCTAGTCTCCGTTTACTCCGTAGCTTCTGTTTTGAGTTACAAACAAGAGCAACCGAACCAGTATCAAATACCCAGACGCTACTACAAGCACTAGTAAGGTACACATAAATAACATGTATATCAAATATACCTTTGTCGACGTTGCCGACCTTCTTATCTACCAAGTACTTAGGGCAGTTCTGCTTCTAGTGACCATTCCCCTTGCAATAGAAGCACTTAGTCTCAAGTTTGGGTCCAGCCTTGGGTTTCTTCACGGGAGCGGCAACTGCCTTGCCATTCTTCTTGAAGTTCCCTTTCTTTCCCTTGCCTTTCTTGAAACTAGTGGTCTTATTGTCCATCAACACTTGATGCTCTTTCTTGATTTTTACCTCCGCAGCCTTAAGCATCGCGAATAGCTCAGGGATCGTCTTCTCCATCCCTTGCATATTATAGTTCATCACGAAGCCTTTGTAGCTTCGTGGCAGTGACTGGAGAACTCTATCAATCGCTACTTCATCCGGAAGATTAACTCCCAACTGATTCAAGCGGTTGTAGTACCCAGACATCTTGAGTACGTGCTCACTTACAGAGATGTTCTCCTCCATATTGCAGCTAAAGAACTTGTCGGAGGTGTCATACCTCTCAACTCAGGCATGATCTTGAAATACCAATTTTAGCTCCTGGAACATCTCATATGCTCCGTGGTGCTCAAAACATCTTTAGAGCTCCGGTTCTAAGCCGTAAAGCATGGCGCACTGAACTATCGTGTAGTCACCACTTCTAGTCTGCCAGACGTTCATAGCATCCAAATTTTCAGGAGAGGGTGGTTCACCTAGCGGTGCATCAAGGACATAAGCCTTCTGTGCAGCAGTGAGGACAATCCTCAAATTACGGACCAAGTCCGCATTGTTGCTTCCATCATCTTTCAACTTTTCTTTCTCTAGAAACACATTAAAATTCAGGGGAGCTACAATGCGAGCCATTGATCTACAACATAATTTGCAAAGACTTTAGACTATGTTCATGATAATGGGTTCAGTTAATCAAATTACTAGTGAACTCCCACTTAAATCAACATCCCTCAAGTTGTCTAAGTGTTTACACGATCCATATCAACCAATCCATGTCCGATCATCACGTGAGATGGGGTAGTCATCAACGATGAACATCTTCATGCTGATCATATCTACTATATGACTCGTGTTCGACGTTTCGGTCCTCCATGTTCCGAGGCCATGTATGTACATGCTAGGCTCATCAAGCTTAACCCAAGTATTCTGCATGTGTAAAACTGGCTTACACCCGTTGTATGCAAACGTAGAGTCTATCACACCCGATCATCACGAGGTGCTTCGAAACGACGAACTTTCGCAATGGTGCATACTTAGGGAAAACACATTTTATCTTGAAATTAAGTGAAGGTATCACCTTATAATGCTACCGTCGTCCTAAGCAAAATAAGGTGCATAAAAGATAAACATCACATGCAATCAAAATATGTGACATGATATGACCATTATCATCTTGTGCTTTTGATCTCCATCTCCAAAGCACCGGCATGATCTCCATCATCACCGTGTAGCGATCCGACCTCAGATGGTCAAATCTCTGTGTTCAAGTGTCATCCCTGGATCGGTAATGCTGACACACACAGTACTCGAGGGATTTATAACAGAGTGCAATCACACACTTATTACATCGAATGTCTCAAAAGAGAACTTATTACAATAAATATGGCTTAAGGCCATCTAAATAAAGTAACAGCGGAAGGCTTGGAAGATAAAGTGAGTCCATCAACTCCAGCGGCATAGCTGAGTGCATGACAACGACCTAGCGCACCTTACTCTTCGTCTGAAAAGTCTGCAACATAATATGTTGCAGCCCGAAATGGGTCAGCACATGGAATATGCTGGCAATATAACACAGTAGAGCAATGAACAGAAAATTGCTATCACTACATGCATATATGGCTGGTGGAAAAGCTCTAGGGTTATATTGTTTTGCAAAAAGCCAACTTTTCCCTACATCAAAGGAATATATTTTATTTAACTATCATGGTAGTTGTTAAACATTGAGAAGGTAAATCCCCATCTCAATCCCAATTAAAAGTAATCATTAAACCCAACAAATTAATTTAGAGTGATGAGATCAAATCAATAATTCAAGTACCAGATACTCAAGATGTCCATAACCGGGGACACGGCTAATCATGATTAGTTTGTACACTCTGCAGAGGTTTGTGCACTTTTCCCCACAAGACTCGATCTCCTCTGTTGGATTTCTCGCACTACATGGTGTTTGAGAAACGGATGACCGAGACACAGTCTTTCAGAAGCATTTACTCTTTACTCTGGGTAGACAGTTACACCTACTTTCCCCTACATCTGCTAGCCTACCACTGAAAGAGGTCATGCAACATACTCAACTATGCTAGAGCCCATAATAGCTTGTGGCTGCACATGGAAGTTTCTAGCATGAATAATCTTATGATCCCTTTGAGCCTGGGTGGCGAACCAAAAAGACAACACTGGTATATCCCCAGGTGCTTGCAACCAATCCACCCAGATGTGTATTTAAGTAGCCACCTTAAGATAACCATTAATTAACAATCTCACATCTGTCATGGATACACTAAAACCCAATCCATGTCTACGAGCATAGCATGGCAATACAAGCATAACGTGGAAGTAACTCCCAAGGGTTTGTTAATAAAGGGCAATAGGTTCTACCTCATCATCTACTTCCCAATACCCATAAGTTAATCACATCCTAATCATGCAGTGTTTGAGGATTGAAACTAATGCATAAAACTGGGTATGAAAAGAGTATGATCAATGTGTTACTTGCCTTGCTGACGATCTGCAAACCCTAGAGACTCGTAGTAGCACGCTTCGCACTCCGGGAACTCTATCGTAAACAAACAATAGCATACATAAGCAATCAAGCATAGATGCAAGGGTAAAACTCAAATAAGAAGATCAAATCTGAAAGTTCAACTGAAGAGATTCGATCTGCAAAAAGAATCAATCGAATCGGAGCTACGAAACTGAAACTACGGTCAAAAGAACTTCAAAAACAAAGCTGCTTGAAACCAAATTTTAAGTTGTCAAAATCATGTTCAAGTTGATTAAACAGAAAGAGGGGTTCGAGACGAAGATTTTGGCGTTGGTTTCACTGGATTTGGACGAACGGTTTAGAAACGGCGAGGGTTTGAAGATCAGGGGCTAATCTATGATAAAAGTAAACGCGGATAGGTCCCTGGCAGAAAAAAGAAAAACCTATCGGACGAACGTCCGCTAACAGAGACGAACGGGCGAAAACGTTCGTTAAAACGAACGAACGAACGAACATTCGCAAACGAACTAAACCGAGAAAACCGAACAGATCTAATAAAATAAAATAAAACCGAACTAGGGTTTTTTTTTTTAAAAACCGAGACGGTTTTTACCTAAACCGAAAAAAAACCGGCGGCGAGATCCGGCGGCTCCGGCGCGGCTTCGGCGAAGGCGGCGGGCTCCGCGGCGGCGCGACGGCTGCGGCTGCGAGCGGCGGGGCGCTGGCGGCGAGCGGCGACGCGGGGCTGCTGCTTGCTGCGGCGGCGGTGGTGGTGTGGGGACGGGGTGGGGGGCATTATAAACGGCCCGCCCTCTTGGGCGCGGCTGGCTTGGGAATGGTGCAAGGCGTCTGCGGCGTCCGATCTCGTCTGTGCTTCGTGCGCGAGCGGGACTCCCGCTCGGGGTCGGGGACGGCGCGAGCTGGGCCGGCTGGGCTTCGGCCCAGTCGGTCCGAAAAGTTTTTTTTTAAATAAGATTCCATCGAGAAAAATCCTAAATAAAAAAAAAATCTAAAAATGCCAAAAACAATTTTTTCTGTCTAAATAAAATATTTAGAACAAAGTGAACATTTTCTTGGCCTAAAATGCAATTTTGAAAAAAATGCATATTTTTCTAATTCAAATAAAATAGCAATAAAATCCAAATAAAATTATTTATTTGATTTTAACATTTTTCCTCCAATATTTCTTTTATTTTGGAGAAGTCATATTATCTCCTCTCATCTGTTTTTAATATGAAATATTTTGGAGAGAAAAATAAATAAAACCAAAATGATCCTCTTTTCAATATTTGAGAAAATTCAAATATGATAATAATAAAATCTCCAACTCTCTCCGTGGGTCCTTGAGTTGCTTAAGATTTCTAGGATCACAAACGAAATGCAAATAAAATATGATATGCATATGATGACCTATGTATAACATTCCAAATTGAAAATTTGGGATGTTACAAACCTACCCCCCTTAAGACGAATCTCGTCCTCGAGATTCAGGTTGGCTAGAAAATAGGTGTGGGTGGTCTTTCCGTAGGTCTTCCTCTCGTTCCCAGGTGGCTTCATCCTCGGTATGGTGGCCCCACTGAACTTTGCAAAACTTGATAACCTTGCTGCGTGTAACTCTGCTGGCAAACTCGAGAATCTTGACGGGTTTCTCCTCGTAGGTCAGATCACTATCCAACTGAATTGCTTCCAGGGGTACTGTATCTCTCAGAGGAATATCGGCCATCTCTGCATGGCACTTCTTCAACTGGGAAACGTGAAACACATCATGAACTCCTGATAGTCCGTCGGGTAACTCCAACTTGTAGGCCACCTCTCCCATATGTTCCAAAACTCGGTATGGTCCTACAAATCTCGGGGCTAACTTTCCCTTGACTCCAAAGCATTTAACTCCTCGCAGAGGTAACACACGAAGATATGCCCTGTCTCCGATTTCATAGACTACCTCCTTGCGCTTGGTATCGGCATAACTCTTCTGTCTGGACTGAGCTACCTTCAGTCTATCCCGAATCAACTTAACCTTCTCCTCAGATTCTTTAATCAAATCTGGTCCGAACAACTGACGGTCTCCAACTTCATCCCACATCAACGGTGTTCTGCACCTCCTTCCATACAAAGCTTCAAAAGGGGCCATCTTCAAACTGGCTTGGTAGCTATTGTTGTATGAGAACTCCGCGTAGGGCAAATTGTCATCCCAACTCGATCCGTAATCTAGGGCACAAGCTCTCAACATGTCCTCCAGAATCTGATTGACTCTCTCGGTCTGTCCATCTGTCTGCGGATGAAAGGCTGCACTAAACTCTAGCCTGGTACCCAAGGTCTGGTGCAGCTGGTGCCAAAACTTTGAAGTAAACTGTGTTCCTCTATCTGATACGATGGTCCTCGGAACTCCATGCAGACATACGATCCTGGTCATATATATCTTGGCCAACTTTGCACTCGTATAGGTGGTTTTCACTGGGATAAAGTGAGCCACTTTGGTCAAATGATCCACTACTATCCAGATAGAATCATATCCTGATCGGGTCCTGGGTAATCCGGTGATGAAATCCATGCCAAGCTTATCCCACTTCCATTCGGGTATCGGCATAGGCTGCAGTAATCCTGCTGGCTTCTGATGTTCTGCTTTCACTCTCTGACATACATCACATACGGCTACATACTCGGCAATGTCCTTCTTCATACCAGTCCACCAGAAATGCTCCTTCAGATCCAAATACCTCTTGGTGTTTCCGGGGTGTATCGAGTATGGCGAGTCATGAGCTTCCTGTAGTATCAACTTCCTGATTTCCGCATTATTGGGTACATAAACACGGTCCTCAAACCACAAAGTGTCGTGCTCATCCTCACGAAAACCGTTGGCTTTTCCTTTGCTCATCCTCTCCTTTATCTCAGCAATTTCCTTATCATCTTTCTGAGCTGCTTGAAATTTTCCCAATAATGTTGACGTTACCTCCATTGCTGCGACAAAACCTCTAGGGACTATCTCCAAACGAAGCTCCCTGAGATCTTCGGCTAACTCCTTTGGTAATCCTCCGCTTATGAGGGTATTGACATAACTCTTCTGGCTCAAAGCGTCTGCTACGACATTGGCCTTTCCTGGGTGATAATACAACTTCATATCATAATCCTTTATAAGCTCCAACCATCTCCTCTGCCTGAGATTCAGTTCCTTCTGTGTGAAAATGTACTTCAAACTCTTATGATCCGTGTACACATCACAACGGTTCCCAATAAGAAAATGTCTCCAGGTCTTGAGTGCATGAACTACAGCTGCTAACTCCAAATCATGCGTGGCATAATTCAACTCATGCGGTCGAAGCTGACGTGAGGCATATGAGACAACACTTCTGTCCTGCATAAGTACACCTCCAAGTCCTAAGCGAGAAGCGTCGCAATACACTTGGAAATCCTTGCGTATATCCGGCAGAATCAGTACTGGGGCTGTAACCAAATGTTTCTTCAGCTCCTGAAAACTTGCCTCACATTCATCTGTCCATTTGAACTTGGTGTCCTTCTTCCGTAACTCCGTCATAGGCTTCGCAATCTTCGAAAAATTCTCAATAAATCTCCAATAATATCCTGCAAGTCCAAGAAAACTGCGGATCTCTCCAACTGAGGTGGGTGCCAACCACTCAGTGACTGACTGAACCTTGGTGGGGTCTACTGCTATACCTTCTCCTAATATAACATGTCCAAGAAATCCAACTTCCTTCCACCAAAACTCACATTTGCTGAACTTGGCATACAACTGATGCTCCCTGAGCTTCTCGAGAACTAAACGCAGATGCTCCTTGTGTTCCTCTTCATTCTTCGAGTACACCAAGATATCATCAATGAACACCACGACAAACTTATCCAAGAACTCCATGAACACTTTATTCATCATGCTCATAAAATAGGCAGGGGCATTAGTTAACCCAAATGACATAACCGTATACTCATATAGCCCATACCTTGTGGTGAAGGTTGTCTTAGGTATATCCTGTTCTCGGATTTTCAACTGGTGGTATCCTGATCTCAGATCGATCTTGGAGAACACTTTAGCTCCTTGCAACTGATCAAACAAATCATTGATCATCGGCAGTGGTTACTTGTTCTTGATCGTCACTTCATTCAATGCACGATAATCAACAACCATTCTCAATGATCCATCCTTCTTCTCAACCAAGAGCACTGGGGCTCCCCACAGTGGTGAACTTCGTCGAATGTAACCTTTCTCCAATAACTCCTTGATCTGCTTCTTAATCTCCTCCAGATCATTTGTGGGCATCCGGTATGGTCTCTTCGATATCGGTCCGGTGCCTGGCAACAGCTCTATCAAAAACTCAATGTCTCGATACGGCGGCATGCCTGGTAACTCCTCTGGAAATACATCTGGGTAATCCTTCACTACTGGCACTTCCTCCTGAACAACTCCTGAGAGGGAATTTATTTGGGTTCTCCTTGATGCGTGCCTGGATACATACCTGATCCTTTTTCCCTCCGGGGTGGTGAGCAGAATTGACTTACTAGCGCAATCGATGTTTCTTCCATACATCGATAGCCAATCCATGCCTAGTATCACATCCAATCCTTGTGACTCCAAAATTATTAAGTCTGAGGGGAACACGTGCCTACCTATGGTCAATGGCATCTGAAAACATCCTTGACTTGCCGTATACTCCGCTCCTGGTGAGCTTACTAACATAGGTGTCCTAAGAACTTTAGTGGGCAACTTATACTTATCCACAAATCCCCTTGAAATGTATGAATGCAATGCACCAGTATCAAAAAGAACGATTGCAGTAAATGACTTCACCAAAAACTTACCTATAACTGCGTCTGGCTGCTCTTCAACCTCCTCCACGTTAACGTGGTTCACTTGTCCCCTATTGAAAGGGTTGGGCTTCTTCCCAGAGCTTCCATTGCCATTACCATTCTTCGGTTCAGGACACTCATTGGCGTAGTGTCCAGTCTTCCCGCACTTGAAACAAGTAATGTGACTTTGATCCTTCTTGGCGGGTGTGGCTGGGTTAGAGCGATTCTGATTGCTGCCTACTCCATTCCCGTTTCCATTCTTGGGGCCACTGTGGTTATGCGAACTTCCTCCATTGTGAGTATGGCCTCCATGGTTATGTGTATATCCTCCCGAGTTCGGGGTAAAACGAGGCTTCTGCTGAGCTCCTGAATTGTACTTCCCTTGTCCATACTTCCTTTTGCGGCTCTCAATCTGTTGCTGCTTCCCTTCAATCATAAGAGCCCGGTCTACCAACTCCTGGTAGTTAGCGAATGTTGCTACCATCAGCTGCATGCTCATCTCATCATTCAACCCTTCCATAAACTTCTCCTGCTTTGCGGCATCAGTGGCCACATCATCCGGGGCATAGCGAGCTAACTTACTGAACTCATCCACATACTGCCCCACAGTACAGTTTCCCTGGCGCAAGTTGCGAAACTCACGCCTCTTCATGCTCATAGCTCCAGTTGAGACATGTGCAGTGCGGAATGCTTGCTGAAACTGATCCCAGGTGACATTGGCTATAGGGAATGTGGCTGTGTAATTCTCCCACCAAGAGGCTGCGGGTCCATCCAATTGATGTGCGGCAAAACGCACCTTCTCAGCATCTGTGCATCCTGCGGTGGTCAACTCCCTTCCAATCCTGCATAGCCAGTCATCAGCAACTATTGGCTCGGTGCTACTGGAAAACACCGGCGGCTGCAACCTCAGAAAACGGGCTAGGTTGTCAACTGGAGGTGGGGGCGGTGGGTTGTTGTTGTTGTTGTTGCCTTGGTTCTGGACTAGTATCTGCATCAAGGCATTCTGCTGCTGGGTCAACTGTGTGATCTCCGGTGGGAAGACAAATCTGGTGTCGCGTCTCGGAGGCATCTGATGGGTTTAGAGGGGAGAGATTAGAATAGAGTGAGGTCTAATGAGAAGGCACTACCCATATACACATGAGGCAAACACATTCATATCACACCAAAATCAATTCAAGCAGGGGCATACAATCGATCTAACTATCGTTACAAAAGTGCTCGGACTACCACTATATACATGGGGAAATACTACAAATCATATGGTGGTCATCTAGAAATTTTGATCGGTGGAAGACTCCATGATATCCGCTCCAGCTTCGTCTTCATAGTCATCATCACTACTGCCGGGGTCGGAGTCAGTGTCGTCGATGATGATGTAGTCCTCGGGATGGTTGTCATCTCCTCCTGGCGCAGGGTCTCCCATGAATACTCCTAGCTTCCTTGTCAGGTCGTCATTCTTCTCCACTAGTACTGCGATTTCCTCCTCGTATCTGTCGCGTGTAGACTTGAGTTCCTCTTCTAGCTCCATGTTCCTGGTCATCACCTTCTTCAAATCCATCATGCTTGCGCACATCTGGTTCTCCTGTCGACAAATATGCTGGTTTAACTCCTGGATGAAAGCTGCAATGGACCTGTTTCTCCTGGTGCTGATCATCTCCCATTGCTCATCTCGGCGCCCACATATCTGGTAGATGGTGTCCTTAAGATCTTTGTGATAAACTTCACCAATGCGTCCCATGGCGATGTGGGCTGACATGCTCTTACCTAGACTCCAGGTTGGTGCATCAAAGGAAAACTCTATGGACTCGGTAACTGGCATGAACGTCCTTCCTGGAACTTGAACTCGAATCATCCAACGCTCCTCTTCTGGCAAAGTGGCGGTGTAGGTCCCGGTGAAGCTTGGTATTCCGATGTTCAGGTACTTAGTGATTTCCTTCAAGTGTCTCCCAAAGGGTGTGTCTTCATCCGGTTGTGCAAACTTGTTCCTTGAGTCCGCCATCCTAGAGAGTAGAAGATGGAGAGAGTAAAAAATGAGTAGAGAAGAGTGACCTATGGCTTTTCTTAGTGGTCGTGTCCTACAGTCAACCTGGCTCTGATACCATCTTGTAGCGATCCGACCTCACATGGTCAAATCTCTGTGTTCAAGTGTCATCCCTGGATCGGTAATGTTGACACACGCAGTACTTGAGGGATTTATAACAGAGTGCAATCACACACTTATTACATCGAATGTCTCAAAAGAGAACTTATTACAATAAATATGGCTTAAGGCCATCTAAATAAAGTAACAGCGGAAGGCTTGGAAGATAAAGTGAGTCCATCAACTCCAGCGGCATAGCTGAGTGCATGACAACGACCTAGCGCACCTTACTCTTCGTCTGAAAAGTCTGCAACATGATATGTTGCAGCCCGAAACGGGTCAGCACATGGAATATGCTGGCAATATAACACAGTAGAGCAATGAACAGAAAATTGCTATCACTACATGCATATATGGCTGGTGGAAAAGCTCTAGGGTTATATTGTTTTGCGAAAAGCCAACTTTTCCCTACATCAAAGGAATATATTTTATTTAACTATCATGGTAGTTGTTAAACATTGAGAAGGTAAATCCCCATATCAATTCCAATTAAAAGTAATCATTAAACCCAACAAATTAATTTAGAGTGATGAGATCAAATCAATAATTCAAGTACCAGATACTCAAGATGTCCATAACCGGGGACATGGCTAATCATGATTAGTTTGTACACTCTGCAGAGGTTTGTGCACTTTTCCCCACAAGACTCGACCTCCTCTGTTGGATTTCTCGCACTACATGGTGTTTGAGAAACGGATGACCGAGACACAGTCTTTCAGAAGCATTTACTCTTTACTCTGGGTAGACAGTTACACCTACTTTCCCCTACATCTGCTAGCCTACCACTGAAAGAGGTCATGCAACATACTCAACTATGCTAGAGCCCATAATAGCTTGTGGCTGCACACGGAAGTTTCTAGCATGAATAATCTTATGATCCCTTTGAGCCTGGGTGGCGAACCAAAAAGACAACACTGGTATATCCCCAGGTGCCTGCAACCAATCCACCCAGATGTGTATTTAAGTAGCCACCTTAAGTTAACCATTAATTAACAATCTCACATCTGTCATGGATACACTCAAACCCAATCCACGTCTACGAGCATAGCATGGCAATACAAGCATAACGTGGAAGTAACTCCCAAGGGTTTGTTAATAAAGGGCAATAGGTTCTACCTCATCATCTACTTCCCAATATCCATAAGTTAATCACATCCTAATCATGCAGTGTTTGAGGATTGAAACTAATGCATAAAACTGGGTATGAAAAGAGTATGATCAATGTGTTACTTGCCTTGCTGACGATCTGCAAACCCTAGAGACTCGTAGTAGCACGCTTCGCACTCCGGGAATTCTATCGTAAACAAACAATAGCATACATAAGCAATCAAGCATAGATGCAAGGGTAAAACTCAAATAATAAGATCAAATTTGAAAGTTCAACTGAAGAGATTCGATCTGCAAAAAGAATCAATCGAATCGGAGCTACGAAACTGAAACTACGGTCAAAAGAACTTCGAAAACAAAGCTGCTTGAAACCAAATTTTAAGTTGTCAAAATCATGTTCAAGTTGATTAAACAGAAAGAGGGGTTCGAGACGAAGATTTTGGCGTTGGTTTCACTGGATTTGGACGAACGGTTTAGAAATGGCGAGGGTTTGAAGATGAGGGGCTAATCTGCGATAAAAATAATCATGGATAGGTCCCTGGTAGAAAAAAGAAAAACCTATCGGACGAACGTCCGCTAACAGAGACGAACGGGCGAAAACGTTCGTTAAAACGAACGAACGAACGAACGTTCGCAAACGAACTAAACTGAGAAAACCGAACAGATCTAATAAAATAAAATAAACCGAACTAGGTTTTAAAAAAAAAAAAACCGAAACGGTTTTTACCTAAACCGAAAAAATAACCGGCGGCGAGATCCGGCGGCTCTGGCGTGGCTCCGGCGAAGGCGGCGGGCTCCGCGGCGGCGGCGCGGCTGCGCGGGGCGAGGCGCGGGCGGCGCGGCGGCGCGACGGCTGCGGCTGCGAGCGGCGGCGGCGCTGGCGGCGGGCGGCGGCGCGGGGCTGCTGCTGCTGCTTGCTGCGGCGACGGTGGTGGTGTGGGGACGAGGGGGGGGGGCGGCGGCATATAAAGGCCAGGGGGGGCGGCTTGCTTGTGGAGGGGGCAAGGCAGCGGCGGCCGACTCGGCCACGGCGGTGGCGTCGTGCGCGAGCTGGACTCCCGCTCGGGGTCGGGGACGGCGCGAGCTGGGCCGGCTGGGCTTCGGCCCAGTCGGTTCGAATTTTTTTTTTAAATTAGATTCCGCCGAGAAAAATCCTAAATAAAAAAAAAATCTAAAAATGCCAAAAACAATTTTCACCGTCTAAATAAAATATTTAGAACAAAGTGAACATTTTCTTGGCCTAAAATGCAATTTTGAAAAAATGCATATTTTTCTAATTCAAATAAAATAGCAATAAAATCCAAATAAAATTATTTATTTGATTTTAACATTTTTCCTCCAATATTTCTTTTATTTTGGAGAAGTCATATTATCTCCTCTCATCTGTTTTTAATATGAAATATTTTGGAGAGAAAAATAAATAAAACCAAAATGATCCTCTTTTCAATATTTGAGAAAATTCAAATATGATAATAATAAAATCTCCAACTCTCTCCGTGGGTCCTTGAGTTGCTTAAGATTTCTAGGATCACAAACGAAATGCAAATAAAATATGATATGCATATGATGACCTATGTATAACATTCCAAATTGAAAATTTGGGATGTTACACACCGGCATGACACCATGATCTCCATCATCGTGTCATCACATGGTTGTCTCGCCAACTATTGCTTCTACAACTATTGCTAACGCATAGCGATAAAGTAAAGCAATTACATGGCGTTTAATAATTGACACGCAGGTCATACAATAAATTAAAGACAACCCTATGGCTCCTGCCGGTTGCTGTACTCATCGACATGCAAGTCGTGAACCTATTACAAAACATGATCATCTCATACATCAACATATATCACATCACATTTTGGCCATACCACATCACAACATGCCCTACAAAAATAAGTTAGACGTCCTCTGCTTTGTTGTTGCAAATTTTACGTGGCTGCTATGGGCAACTAGCAATAACCGTTCTTACCTATGCAAAGCCACAATGGTGATAATAAAGTTGCCTTTTAACCTTCTACAAGGACCACCTTTGTCAAATCAGATTCAACTAAAGTAGGAGAGACAGACACCTGCCAGCCACCATATGCAATACAAATTGCATGTTAGTCGGCGGAACCGGTCTCATGTGCGAGGACATGTAAGGTTGGTTCGATCCGCTTCATCCCACAATACCACCGAATCCAAATAAGTCAAGGGAGGTAAGCAATCCAAACATCAACGCACACAACTTCTTTGTGTTCTACTCGTGCATATACATCTACGCATAGACCTAGCTCATGATGCCATTGATGGGGAACGAAGCATGAAAATAATTCTTTTTAATACGAAACACCCAAGATCCAATCTATGAGATGCATAGGTACGAGAGGGGAGTGTGTCTGCATACCCTTGTAGTCCGAAAGTGTTAGCGTCGTAACGCGGTTGATGTAGTCGTACTCTTCACGTCCAATCGCGATCCAATCCGATCTAGTGCCGAACGGAGGGCACCTCCGAGATTAGCACACGTTCAACTCAATGGCGCCCTCTCCTTCTTGATCCAGCAAGCGAGGGAGACGAGGTAGATGAAATCGGAACCAGCACGGCGGTATGGTGGTGGTGGCAGCATCATAATTCCGGCAGAGCTTCGCCAAGCGCGTACCAGAGGGACGTGGGAGGAATTGGGAGCGGGAACGGGCCAGGATGAAGGGGTCGCCACCCCATGTGCCTCCCCCATCTATATATAGGCTAGGGGGCAGGGGAGGGCCTCCAAAACCCATCTAGGGCCGGCCACAAGGTTGAAATCCCTTTAAACTTGGAGATAACATCTTATCTCTAGATTCAACCCTTTAAATTTAGAGATAAGACCTTATCTCTAGATTTAAACAACATGTGCCTTGGGGAATGGGGCGGCCAGCCTATGTGGGCTGTAGCCCCACCCCTCGGTCCATGTCGGACCTTCCTAAGGCGTTGGGCCCCATGGTGGAACCCCTGGAACCTTCTAGAACCTTCCCCGTACAATACCTAAAAAACCTAACTTTTTCCGGAACCCAAAATATGACTTCCCATATATAAATCTTTACCTCCGGACCATTCCGGAGCTCCTCGTGATATCCTGAATCCCATCAAAGACTCCGAACAACCTTCGGACTTTCCTCTATTAATATCTCAATACTACCCTAGCGCTATCGAACGTTAAGCGTGCGACCCTATGGGTACGGAACATGCAGACATGACCGAGACTCCTCTTCGGTCAATAACCAATAGCGGGACCTGGATGCCTGATGTCTACTACGCAACTTTATTCTTGTAGACTCGTGTTGGGCCTCCAAGCGCAGAGTTTTGTAGGACAGTAGCAATTTTCTCTCAAGTGGATGACCTAAGGTTTATCAATCTGTGGGAGGTGTAGGATGAAGATGGTCTCTATCAAACAACCCTGCAACCAAATAACAAAAAGTCTCTTGTGTCCCCAACACACCAAATACAATGGTAGTAGATATTTATTTTTGTAATAGTAACAATAAAAAAACAGCAAGGTAGCAAGTACAAAAGCGAGCACAAATGGTATTGCAATGCTTGAAAATGAGGCCTAGGGCTCATACTTTCACTAGTGCAATATCTCAACAATGCTAATATAATTGGATCACATAACCATCCCTCAACGTGCGATGAAGAATCACTCCAAAGTTCTTATCTAGCGGAGAACATAAGACGAAATTGTTTGTAGGGTATGAAACCACCTCAAAGTTATCCTTTCCGATCGATCTATCCAAGAGTTCGTACTAAAATAACACCAAGTTATCCTTTCCATTCGATCTATCTAAGAGTTTGTACTAAAATAACACCATATGATACACATCAACCAACTCTAATGTCACCTAGATACTCCAATGTCACCACGAGTATCCGTGAGTTGATTATACGATATGCATCAAACAATTTCAGATTCATAATAGTCAATCCAACACAAAGAACCTCAAAGAGTGCCCCAAGATTTCTACCGGAGAAACAAGGACGAAAACATGCATCAACCCCTATGCATAGATTACCCCAATGTCACCTCGGGAATCCACGAGTTTAGTGCCAAAACATATATCAAGTGAATCAATATGATACCCCATTGTCACCATGGGTATTCATAGCAAGACATACATCAAGTGCTCTCAAATCCATAAAAGTATTCAATCCAATAAAAGTGAAATCTCAAAGGGAAAACTCAATTCATCACAACAAGATAGACAGGGGAAAACACCATATGATCCAACTATATTAACAAAGCCCGCGATACATCAAGATCGTGCCAAATCGAGAACACGAGAGAGAGGGATTAAACACATAGCTACTGGTACAAACTCTCAACCCCGAGGGTGGACTACTCCCTCCTCATCATGGTGGCCGCCGGGATGATGAAGATGGCCAACCGTGATGATTTCCCCCTCGGGCAGAGTGCCGCAATAGGGTCTAGATTGGTTTTTCATGGCTACAGAGGCTTGCGGTGGCGAAACTTCTGATCTAGGGTTATTTCTGGGGGTTTCTGTATTTATAGGATTTTTTGGCGTCAGTCTCACGCTGAGATGGGCTTCGAGGGGCCCACTACCCACCAGGGCGGGCCAGGGTGGTGCCGCGCCCTGGTGCCTTGGGGCCCGCCCTCCAGTGGTTCTTTGCTCCGGTATTTTTCTTTTCTTCCAAAAAAAATCATCAAAAAGTTTTGTCCAATTCCGAGAACTTTTATTTCTGCACAAAAACAACACCACGGTAGTTCTGCTGAAAACAGCGTCAATCCGGGTTAGTTCCATCCAAATCATACCAAAACCATATAAAATTGTTGTAAGCATGGCATGCATACTTCATAAATTATAGATACGTTGGAGACGTATCAGCATCCCCAAGCTTAATTCCTGCCCGTCCTCGAGTAGGTAAATGATAAAAGAAATAATTTATGAAGTGTGAATGCTAGCATAGTGCATAAGTTTGATCAATGATAATTTCAACCACTTTTCCTAGCATCATAACAGCAACTCTTTCTCATAAAACTCATCATGATAAAGTAGCAATTGAAAACGGAATTTTTGATGTGGAATGCTTCCTATCATATTCCTCATATACTCTTTTCTTTTATAGCATGGACATTTGGACTTGAATGATTCAAAGCAATAGTCTATAATTTGACATGAGGACATCAATACTCAAGCATATCAACAAGCAACCATGTCTTTCAAAATATCAACACTAAAGAAAGCTATCCCTAGCCCATTATGCTCAATCATTGATCCATTTATGAAACACACTCGAATATTAACTATGCCCAATGCACAAGCATGACAATAGTGTTCCCTAGTTGGTGCTTTATAACAGAAGATGGAGACTCAATAAAAACAAAAATTGCGTAAAGTAAATAGATAGGCCCTTCACAGAGGGAAGCAAATATTTGTAGAGGTGCCAGAGCTCAAAGCTTAAATTGAGAGATAAAGTTGTTTTGAGAGGCATGCTTTTTCTATCAACGAAAACGACCGAGAATTCCCAATACTTTCCATGCTAGATAAATCATAGGCGGTTCCCAAACATAAAATAAAGTTTATTCCTTTTTCTACCATTCTTTCACAATCCATGGCTAGCCGTATCCATGGGTGCCTTCCATACCAACACTTTCCAAGGAATTTATTATTGACAACATAAATACAATTTCTTTTCATTTCGGGACTGGGCATCCCTATTACCTGCCACACTCTCGTGCAATGACATGTGAATAAACAAGCATCTTGAGAATAACACATCTAGCATGGAAAATATTGGCCACCCCTTGCCGTTTCATGAGCGGTACGAGCACACAAAAAGGAAATTCATTTTGAAAATTAGAGTTGGCACATATAAATTTACTTGGAGCGTCATGGAAATACCGCATATAGGTAGGTATGGTTGACTCATTTGGCACAACTTGGTTTAAGGAGTTTGGATGCACAAGCACTATTCCCGCTTAGTACAAATGAAGGCTAGCAAATAGATTGAGAAGCGACCAACCAAGAAACAAAAACGATAAAAAACGAGCATTAAACATAACTAACACTGAATAATGCACCACAAGTAGGATATAACTTCATTGCGTAATTTTTGACTTTCGTGCTTGCATAGGGAATCACAAACCTTAACACCAATATTCTTACTAAAGCACAATTACTCACCAACATGACTCACATATTACTATCTCCATATCTCAAAACTATTACAAGGAATCAAGTTTATAATATCCAATGATCTTCATGAAAGTTTTTATTACATCCCTCTTGAATATCTATCACTTTGGGACTAAATTTATATATTACCATTGCTACTAGCAAGCTCTCAAATAAATTTAAGTGAAGCATGAGAGCAAAAGACAAACTACTCCAAAAAGATATAAGTGAAGATCAAACGAGTAGTTAAGTAAATGGGTAGCTATTTGAGGACTCTCTCTCATTTAAAAACTTTCAGATCTAAGTATTTTATTAAAACAGCAAGCAAATACAAAAAATAAAAAATAAAATGACGCTCCAAGCAAAACACATATCATGTGACGAATGAAAATATAGCTCCAAGTGAGGTTACCGATAATGTTGGAGACGAAAGAGGGGATACCTTCCGGGGCATCCCCAAGCTTAGTTGCTTGGATCTACCTTGAATATTACCTTGGGGGTGCCTTGGGAATACCCAAGCTTAGGTTCTTTTCACTCCTTATTCTCCTCATATCGATATCTCACCCAAAACTTGAAAACTTCAATCACACAAAACTTAACGGAACTTCGTGAGATAGGTTAGTATGATAAAGAGCAAACCATTCACTTTGGTACTGTCAAAGAAAAGATTCATAATTGTTCTCACACAATGCCTATTGTACATTATCATTTCCACAATTTATATTGAGCAATATAAGCCATAGAAACTAGGAAACAAGCAAACTATGCATTGAAAACAGAATCTGTCAAAAACAGAACAGTCTGTAATGATCTGGACAATGACCATACTTATGTAAATCCAATTTTTTTGAAAAATTAGGAAAACGTAGGAAATTTGTATATAAATCATATGTAGAAAATTCAGATCAAAATCATGTTTCAGTGAATTTTAAAAATTCCTGGACTGATAGCAAAATTTTCTGTTTTTGCACATAATCAAGTCAACTATCATCCACACTATCCCAAAGGCTTTACTTGGAACTTTATTGAAATAAAAGCTATAAAAAAAGATTAATACAGTAGACTAATCATGTGAACACACAAAAACAGTAGGGGTAAATGTTGGGTTGTCTCCCAACAAGCACTTTTCTTTAATGCCTTTTTAGCTAGGCATGATGATTTCAATGATGCTCACATAAAAGTAAAGAATTGAAACATAACGGGAGCATCATGAAGCATATGACTAGCACATTTAAGTCTAAACCACTTCCTATGCATCGGGATTTTTTGAGCAAACAAATTATGGGAACAAGAATCAACTAGCATAGGAAGGCAAAACAAGCATAACTTCAAGATTTTCAACACATAGAGAGGAAACTTTATATTATTGCAATATGTAGAAGCATAAGTTCCTCTCTCATAATAATTTTTAGTAGCATCATGAATGAATTCAACAATATAGCTATCACATAAATAATTCTTTTCATGATACATAAGCATAGAATTTTTATTACTCTCCACATATGCAAATTTATTCTCATGAATAGTAGTGGGAGCAAATTCAACGAAATAACTATCATGTGATCGAAAATTAAAATCATGACGACAAGTTTCATGCTTATAATTATTATCTATAACATATATGTCATCCCCATAATCATCATAGATAGCAACTTTATTGTCATAATCAATTGAGACCTCTTTCGAAATAGTGGATTCATCACTAAATAAAGTCATGACCTCTCCAAATCCACTTTCATAATTATTATTATAAGATTCAACACCCTCCAAAATAGTGGGATCATTATTATCTAAAGTTGACACTCTTCCAAACTGATGTCGCTTGAACTACGTCGGTATTTCCCCAAAGAGGAAGAGATGATGCAGCACAGCTACGGTAGGTATTTCCCTCAGTTATGAAACCAAGGTATCAATCCAGTAGGATAACCAAGCAACACTATGTAAACGGTACCTGCACATAAATAACAAATACTTGCAACCCGACGATTAGGAGGGGTTGTCAATCCCTCTACGGGTAACGGTGCCAGAAATTATCAATTTGACGGGATAAAAATTGTATAGATTGGATAGATAGCTCTCGATAAAACGCGAAATAAAGTAAATAGAAAAAAAGTGCAGCAAGGTATTTTTGGGTTTTTGGTATAATATATCTGAAAATAAAAGCGAATAAAAATAGATCTCAAAGCAAATATGATAAAGAATAGACCCGAGGGCCGTAGATTTCACTAGTGGCTTCTCTCAAGAAAATAGCATACGGTGGGTAAACAAATTACTGTTGGGCAATTGATAGAAGATTGAATAATTATGATGATATCCAGGCAATGATCATTATATAGGCATCACGTCCAAGATTAGTAGACCGACTCCTGCCTGGATCTACTACTATTACTCCACACATCGATCGCTATCCAGCATGCATCTAGTGTATTAAGTTCATGGCAAAATGGAGTAATGCAATAAGAACGATGACATGTTGTAGACGAGATCTATTCATGTAGGAATAGCCCCATCTTGTTATCCTTAATAGCAACGGTACATGCGTGTCTTGCTGCCCCTTCTGTCACTGCGAAAGAACACCACACGATCAAACCCATCACAAAGCACCTCTTCCCATGGCAAGAAAAATTGATCTAGTTGGCCTAACTAAACCAAAGATTCGAAGAAGAAATACGAGGCTATAAGTAATCATGCATAAAAGCGATCAAAGAACTCAAATAACTTTCATATATATAGATCTGATCATAAACTCAAAGTTCATCGGATCCCAACAAACACACTGCAAAAAGAGTTACATCAAATAGATCTCCAAGAGACCATTGTATTGAGAATCAAAAAGAGAGAAGAAGCCATCTAGCTACTGCCTATGGACCCGTAGGTCTACAATGAACTACTCACGCATCATCGGAGAGGCACCAATGAGGATGATGAACCCCTCCGTGATGGTGCCTAGATTGGATCTCATGGTTCTGGAACTTGCGGCGTCTGGAATTGTGTTTCGTCGACTCCCCTAGGGTTTTTGGAATATTTGGGTATTTATAGGGTGAAGAGGTGGTGCGGGAGGCCACCGAGGTGGACACAACCCACCAGGGCGTGCCTGGGCCCCCAGGCGCGCCCAGGTGGGTTGTGCCTCCCTCGGGGCACCCCTCTGGTACTTCTTTGGCCCAAGTTGTTCCTTCTGGTCCATAAAAATTCTCGAAAAAGTTTCGATGCGTTTGGACTCCGTTTGGTACTGATATTCTGCAAAGTAAAAAACAAGCAAAAAACAGCAACTGGCACTGGGCACTATATCAATAGGTTAGTCCCAAAAATGATATAAAGTTGCTATAAAATGATTGTAAAACATCCAAGAATGATAATATAACATCATGGAACAAGCAAGAATTATAGATACGTTGGAGACGTATCACAAACCCGCTTTCGTCAATATAATCATCATAAATAGGAGGCATGCTATCATCATAATAATTTTTCTCATCAAAACTTGGGGGACTAAAAATATCATCTTCATCAAATATAGCATCCCCAAGCTTATGTCTTTGCATATCATTAGCATCATGGATATTCATAGCAAGCATACTAACAACATGGCAATCATGCTCATCATTCAAAGATTTTATGCCAAACATTTTATTGAATTCTTCTTCTATCAATTGAGCACAATTTTCCTTTCCATCATTTTCAAGAAAGACATGATAAAGACAAATAATATGAGGCAACCTCAATTCCATTTTTTTGTAGTTTTCTTTTATAAAGCAAACTAGTGATAAAACAAGAAACAAAAAGATTCAATTGCAAGATCTAAAGATATATCTTCAAGCACTCACCTCCCCGGCAACGGCACCAGAAAAGAGCTTGATGTCTACTACGCAACTTTATTCTTGTAGACTCGTGTTGGGCCTCCAAGCGCAGAGTTTTGTAGGACAGTAGCAATTTTCCCTCAAGTGGATGACCTAAGGTTTATGAATTCGTGGGAGGTGTAGGATGAAGATGGTCTCTCTCAAACAACCCTGCAACCAAATAACAAACAGTCTCTTGTGTCCCCAACACACCAAATACAATGGTAAATTGTATAGGTGCACTAGTTCAGCGAAGAGATGGTGATACAAGTGTAGTAATGATAGTAGATATTTATTTTTGTAATAGTAACAATAAAAAAAAGCAAGGTAGAAAGTAACAAAAGTGAGCACAAACGGTATTGCAATGCTTAAAAATGAGGCCCAGGGTTCATACTTTCACTAGTGCAATCTCTCAACAATGCTAATATAATTGGATCATATAACCATCCCTCAACATGCGATGAAGAATCACTCCAAAGTTCTTATCTAGCGGAAAACATAAGATGAAATTGTTTGTAGGGTATGAAACCACCTCAAAGTTATCCTTTCCGATCGATCTATCCAAGAGTTCGTACTAAAATAACACCAAGTTATCCTTTTCGATTGATCTATCTAAGAGTTCGTACTAAAATAACACCATATGATACACATCAACCAACTCTAATGTCACCTAGATACTCCAATGTCACCACGAGTATCTGTGAGTTGATTATACGATATGCATCAAACAATTTCAGATTCATAATATTTATTCCAACACAAAGAACCTCAAAGAGTGCCCCAAGATTTCTACCGGAGAAACAAGGACAAAAATGTGCATCAACCCCTATGCATAGATTACCCAATGTCACCTCAGGAATCTGCGAGTTGAGTGCCAAAACATATATCAAGTGAATTAATATGGCACCCCATTTTCACCACGGGTATTCACAGCAAGACATACATCAAGTGCTCTCAAATCCATAAAAGTATTCAACCCGATAAAAGTGAAATCTCAAAGGGAAAACTCAATTCATCACAACAAGATAGAGAGGGGAAAACACCATATGATCCAACTATATTAACAAAGCCCACGATACATCAAGACCGTGCCAAATCAAGAACACGAGAGAGAGATTAAACACATAGCTACTGGTACAAACCCTCAGCCCCGAGGGTGGACTACTCCCTCCTCATCATGGTGACCACCGGGATGATGAAGATGGCCATCGGTGATGATTTCCCCTTCCGGCAGAGTGCCGGAACATTTTCTAGATTGGTTTTTCATGGCTACAGAGGCTTGCGGCAGCGGAACTTCTGATCTAGGGTTATTTCTGGGGGTTTCTGTATTAATAGGATTTTTGGCGTCTTTCTCATGCTGACATGGGCTTCGAGGGGTCCACTACCCACCAGGGCGTGCCAGGGGGTGTGGCGCGCCCTGGTGCCTTGTGGGCAGCAGGGGGCCCCCTCCAGTGGTTCTTTGCTCTGGTATTTTTCTTTTCTTCCAAAAAAATTGTCAAAAAGTTTTGTCCAATTCCGAGAACTTTTATTTCTGCACAAAAACAACAACACAATAATTCTGCTGAAAACAGCGTCAGTCCGGATTAGTTCCATCCAAATCATACCAAAACCGTATAAAATTGTTGTAAACATGGCATGAATACTTCATAAATTATAGATACGTTGGAGATGTATCAATGCCCATATTGATTCCTACATATTCAACGAAGATCTTTATCGGTTGAACCACGATGTCAAGGATTCATTCAATCTCGTATGCAATTCCCTTTGTCCGGTGATATGTTACTTGCCCGAGATACGATCGTCGGTATCTCCATACCTAGTTTAATATCGTTACCGGCAAGTTTCTTTACTCGTTCCATAATACAAAATCCCTTGACTAACTCATTGGTCACATTGCTTGCAAGCTCTTTACGATGTCGTATTAGTGAGAGGGCCCAGAGATATCTCTCCATCACACGGAGGGACAAATCCCAATCTCGATCCATGCAACCCAACAAAACACATTCCGAGATACCTGTAGAGCACCTTTATGATCACCCAGTTACGAAGTGATGTTTGATAGCACACAAAGTATTCCTCCGGTATCCAGGAGTGGCATGACCTCATGGTCGAAGGAACAGATACTTTACACGAAGAAAGCTACAACAAATAACTTAAAGGATCTGATGCTAAGTTTACAGTTGGGTCTAGTCCATCACATCATTCTCCTAATGATGTGACCCCGTTATCAAATGACAACTCATGTCTATGGTTAGGAAACCTTAACCATCTTTGATCAACGAGCTAGTCTAATAGAGGCTTACTAGGGACACGGTGTAGTTTATGTAATCACACATGTATTTAAGTTTCCGGTCAATACAATTCTAGCATGAATAATAAACATTTATCATGAATTGGAAATATGATAATAACCATTTTATTATTGCCTCTAGGGCATATTTCCAACATCACGGTCATACTTGAAGTTGTGGCATCACAAGGTCTCGAGATTTGTCACTCCTTTTTTGGCATTCATTATCTGACAATGACATCAACGTGCTTCAGCGCTCTTTGGTGTTAGCGATGGTATCAGAAAGCAAGTCTCCAGAGGTCAACTTTGAGATCAATGGCCACCAATACAACAAGGGATACTAGCTAGCTGATGATATCTATCCTCAGTAGTATACGATTGTCAAGACAATCTCTGATCTAGTACAATCTCAATCTCAATGTGCCTAAGAACAAGAGAGTGCTAGAAAGGATGTGGAGCGTACTTTTGGAGTCCTCCCATAACCTTCGTGTCCTCCCATAACCTCCGAGTCCTCCATAACCTTCAAGTCCTCCCAAAGCAGTCATCACCTCCTATAACCTTCGAGTCCTCCATGTTCTAGCTAGGTTTGCCTAAGAACAAGAGAGTGCTAGAAAGGATGTGAAGCGTACCTTTGGTGTGCTCCAATCTCAATGTGCTATTGTTTGGCACCCTGCTAGAACATGGAGCACTCAAAGGTTATGGGAGGTGATGACTGCTTGTGTGATCATGCACAACATGATCGTAGAGAATAAGTGTGACATCAACCTCTTTGACCAAGGGTGGGATTATCAGGGTAAAATGTTGAGCCTGAGTATGGAGCGGCGACATTTGCACAGTACATCAAATTTACATCAAGAAATGTGTGATTGGACAACTCATATTCAATTTCAAAATAACCTGGTTGAGCGTATGTGGACTCACATATAGGAAACCAACAAATGTATCTACTCCTTTTCTTTCAAAGTATTTGTTATATTTTTAAATTCATTTGGTTGTAGGTTATGAGATTTTTCTATATTGTGTTGTAAAAACTATGTGACTTATTTGTTTAATCCTATCTAATGTTTTATTTTTATTTCTTTAGTTGATTTATATGTATAGAATGCCAAATAGAGAAAATTTGGGAAAAAATTGGACTAGACGGACCAAATGGGTCGGCCGGTTGGACGCACTCCCTAGAAATTCACGGCCAAGAATGGACGCCACCCTATAGCCCATCCAAACAGACAAAAAATAGACAAATTTCACACCCGTTTGAGTCGGAGTTGACCTTACAACCTTTTTTTGAGAACGTAGATGCAAGAAGCGTCCGGCTTAAAATTAATAAAGCTCACACACAGGTAGCATCCAACAGAGGTTCACACCACGAACGAAACAGAAAAGAAGTACGAAATAAGTGCAGTACATGCCACTGACCACTAGGCCTAAAAGATAAGCAAATGATAGCGCTCTGCCCAAGACCGGCAACGGCCAAAACATCATGGAGTGGAGTTACTGATGTGCTACCAGTTGGATGGCTCTGATATGCTCCATTGCCTCCCGCATTAGCTTAGTGTCCTGCTGTTTCCCCAACGGCGTCCATGTCTGCAAAAAGAGATGGCATTTGAAAATTATGTCAGCAGGGTGCGAGGGAAATTTGTGCTCGATGGTGAACTTGTTCCTAACGGTCCACATGGCCGAAAGCAATGCCCCAACACATCACCACAACACCCTAGAAAATGCACCCCTATGCGTGCGTTGGATGGCTAGGAGGTCCCCTCCTATCTGTGGGTTCTAGTTTTGGCCAAAAGCTTGCCTCACGGTGCTCCAAGTGAAGTGGGCAAGGTGGCATTTGAAGAAAGCATGGTTTGCATCCTCTTGCTACGAACATAAGGCGTAGTAGCCACTCGACGGGCCATTTATTTTGGCAATATTTTTAGAGGTGGGCAGCTGATTGTGCAATAATCGCCACATAATTTTTTTGATTTTGAGGGGGATGGCGGCCTTCCATAGCCCCCTAGCTATGTCCAGCGCAGGCCCCTCCGTCAGTTTGCCATAGAGCAACTTAACAAAAAAAGTCCCTGATCCCGTGAGACTCCAGGAGACCTCGTCCTGGCTCGAGGAGAGAGTAACAACACCAAGCTAGGTAGACAAACTCGACCAACTGAGCCTTTCATCTACTGACAAGGTGCGCGTGAAGGAAACGACCCCCGGGGGGGGGGGGGCGTTCGAAGCACGTCGGCCACTAAGATGTCTGTGTTAGTAGCCAGTTGGAACAGGGCCAAGTGGCTGCGCCAGAGCGGTTCTGAGCCCATCCAATTGTCCAACCAAAACCGAGCGGATTTACCATTATTAATGCGGAAACGAGCTCGCAGCGTGAAGGCAGGTTTGACCGCCTGGATCCCATACTAGAAGTCCGATCCTTTGGCCCTGGAAGAGAGAAATTTCCCACCAGGAAAGTATTTGGCCCGTGGGATCCTAGCCCATAACCCGGACTCGTTTTGTGTAAGGCGCCAGATCCACTTGGTCATAAGGGCCACATTCGTAAGTTTCGAGTTAAGAATACCAAGGTCACCAAATTTTTTGGGCCGGCACACTGCAGCCCATTTGACTAGGTGGTATTTCCGTTTACTGCCGGTTCCCTCCCAAAAGAAACGCTAGCACGGTGTATCTAACTTGGCATGCACTCCATCCGCGAGGAGGAACATGCCCATCGTAAACATCAAAAGGGACGATAAGCTAGAGTTTGTTAGGATGAGTCTAGCTGCTGAGGACATGAAGCGTCCTCGCCATGGGCTAACTCTGTTCGCCACCTTGCCATATAGTGGCTCCCACTCATTGATTGAGATGTGTTTATCCGAGATGGGGAGACAATGGTATTTGATCGGGAAGCCCCCAAGCTTACAGTTGAGCAAGTTAGCTATACACTGGCTATCGAGGGTACCCATCGCCATGGTGATTACCTCACTTTTGAGAAAGTTGATCTTAAAGCCAGATACTATTTTGAAGGCCAGGAGGATCAGCTTAACTGAAGCGACACTGAGTTCATCGGGTTCAAAGAGTAGCATCGTGTCGTCCACATACTGAAGGCGAGTGACCCCACCTGGGATCAGGTGGGGGACCCCGGCGGCCCTAGCTTTCTCAATCATGGCTGACAGGGTGTCCACAACAAAGTTAAAAAATTAGAGGCGATATGGGGTCGCCCTGATGCAGGCCTCTTTTATTGTGTAAGAAGTTCCAACCTCTCGTTGATCGACACTGCCGTCTGGCCTCCCGAGACCAGTTGCATGATGCGGTGAACAAATGCCGACTCAGAACCCTTTCTAATCAGGGCCTCTCGTATAAACTCCCAGTTTACACGGTCGTAGGCCTTCTCAAAATCGAGTTTGAGAAGGATGGCAGCCTCTTTGGTTCTTTTAAGCTCGTGCACAATTTCCTGAAGGACGATCCGACCTCCTAGGATATTGCGGCCTTTAAGGAATGTTGACTGACTCGTGTGAATCACTCTTTGAGCAATAGGCGCCAAACGGGTCGCATATGCTTTTGTGCAAACCTTGAATGGGACATTAATGAGAGTGATAGGCCGGAACAGTTTGATAAGATCCGCGCCTTTAACCTTCGGGATTAAGCTAATAATACCGTAGTTGAGCCGTGAGATGTCAATTGAGCCTAAAGCAAAACTGTTAATGATTGCGTAAAAAAGCCCTTTGAGAAGTGGGAAAAACTTCTGAAAGAAGGCCACAGGCCAACCATCGGGGCCAGGGCAGTATCAACCTTCATCGACCACAAAGCCTTGTCGATCTCCTTAGGGAGGAAGGAGAGCGCCAGAAGATCATTTTCCTGTGGTAGGACCCGATCCGATGGTCCCACAAATCGAACAGTGGCATGAGATTCTTGTCATCGACCATCCCTAGAAGACCTATAAAGAACTCATAGATGTGCGCAGCAATCTCATCCTGCCTAACAAGGAGGCCCTGCTCTGACTAATGGTGGAGGATGGCGCATTTGCACTTCCGTCCATTGGCATAAGCGTGGAAGTATCCCGTGTTAGCGTCACCTTTTGCGATCCACTTGACCCCACCCCTACGCTGCCAATACTCCTCTTCTTCCTGAAGAATCATGAGCACTTGGTTCTCCAGGGTGAATCAGTTGACCCATTCATCCTCAGAGAACACACACGCGTCAGCTTGCACATCAAGTAGCTTGATCTCCTCGATAAGGGCTTCCCTAGCCCGCATGGCCTCGCTGCCATGGTTAGCCCCCCACCCACGCAGGAAGGCGCGCATCCCCCAGCCGCCGTCACCCATGTTTCAATTGGGCGTGGAGGCATCCCACCAAGCTCACCGCCAGCTCCCAGCGGGTAGTGATGAGGGAGGTGAATCCCTCCACCTCAAACCAGCCCGTTTCAAAGAATAAATGAGGGCTGCATTTGATTCTGTCCTCCCCGAAAAACAGAATTAAGGGTACATGGTCAGAGACGATATGCGTTTCTGCCACGAGGGTACACACGGGGAACAAGGCTTCCCAGTCCAACATAATGAAAACTCTAGCTAAAACACTACACACTGGAGCCAACTGCCTGTTGGTCCACGTAAATCACATGCCTGTCCTAGCTATCTCATGCAAGGCCGTAGCGGCAATTGCACCATTGAACAAATTGACCCGAGGCCAATCTATGTGGTTGTTGTTCTTGTCCGCCCCCGAGAGAATAAGGTTAAACCCACCTAGAATTACTAGAATATCATTGGCTTGCCTGGCCCTTACCAAGACTTGGATTTCCCTCAAGAAATCAGTCGCTCTCGCGTGGTCCGTCGGGCCATAAACGCAAATGATCACCAAAGAGCTCCCGAGACGCGATGCCTCACTACTGCAGGATGGTCCAAACGCGACAGTGCAATCAGAGACCCTCCGACAAAACTGTGTGTGATGCATTAATTGCAAACAATGGTGTAAGAAAACCATAAAAAATGATACAAACTATTTGCGATGGTGCAGAC
Source organism: Thinopyrum elongatum (assembly GCA_011799875.1). Taxonomy (NCBI): domain Eukaryota; kingdom Viridiplantae; phylum Streptophyta; class Magnoliopsida; order Poales; family Poaceae; genus Thinopyrum; species Thinopyrum elongatum. Next base: position 211,918,271 of record CM022301.1, on the reverse strand, counting down.
ATCAAACACGATTCAGATAAGAGTTGCATGTGCGATATGTAGCATATGGTTGGTCCATACGAACTGTTTGCGATGAGCATAACAATAGAAATGGCCAGCCAGATGAGTGCGTGTGCGATATGCGACATACAGTTCACTTGGATGAATTGTCTGTGATTAGGCAACACAACAGAAACAGTCAGCCAGATAAAGGTTTGTGCGATATACGACATACAGTTCACGCGGATGAACTATTTGCGATGAGCCAAGACAACAGAAATGGTTCAACTTAACAAGATATGTGTAATACATGGCAAACAGGTCTGTAATCAGAAATGTGTGCGAAGACCGATAATAACACAGACGATTGCTGCTAATAAGTCGTGTGTGTTTTGGGCAAACACTTGCTGGTATACAATTGTCAACGATTGATGAAATCATCGCCGACGGGTTCCCTAGTTTACTCCGTCTGCGATGTGATTTGCTCTGTCTACAGAAGAACAACATATATAACCAAAATAAACATCCAATTACATAAGTGACTATACAAATCATTCACACACACCTCAATAAACAATTACATGCATTCTAAACTAGGAGAAATGATCATCTAATCATCTACTTCTTGTGACGCCGCCGCCACTGCTCTATGGCTCGATCCCTTGTCTGGGGCAGGACGAAGGCACTTCCTCATGTCAACGATCTGCCTGTACATCTCGTAGCTTGTGTACACGTCCTTGGCCGCGTACTTGACGTGTTCTTCATCCAGTCTATGCTCTGAGGCACTGTGCCAGGCGATCCTATCCTTCTTGCTCTCATCCTTCATCTTCATGTAGTAGGGGTCGATGATGGCCGAGGCGAGTTCAACCAGGGAGTACTGATTGTTCTTGGTGCTGCCCCAGACCTTGTAGTGGTCACGGATGTTGACAAGATTTCGGCAGGCCAAGCCCGAAACCTCGAGCGCTTTTAGATCGTTGGTGGTGTCCACCGAAGCAAAACTATAGTCAAGTCTGTTAACAAACCTGGCGAAACACTCGCAAGGCCTTGTGGCCAGGTGGTAGTGGTAGACGAGGACGTCATGGCGCATGCACAACTGGGCGACGGAAACCTTCTGATCATGCCTGGCACGACCGCAGGTGAACTCAAGGTCGAAGCTGACCACTTGGTACTTGTCCTCAACAAGCAACTGCTCCATAGTTTGGATGGAGATCTCCACCGAGACCGGCTCATTCGTGTACACCACTGAGAGTTCCTTACCCCTCACGTGGATGTCCACTAAGTGATGCGTGGTGAACTGCCGCCCGTTGTCGTCGTCAGCCGCTGGGAGCGCCATTGGAGCCACGGGGAGCGCCAAGAGCTGCAGGATATCCTCTCTGTATGTGTCGTCGTGGGTGTGCTTATTGCGTCATGTGGCGCGAGAGATTAAGGTAAATGGCCGCGAGAATAAATGGGGGCCGGGCGGCTTGGATTCTCGGCACGTCCGCATGATAGTTTTTGCAGCGGGTAACTGCATCGTGGCGTCGGGCGTACGTGATCGTGCGCCAGCCCCAAACACTAGCAGCACGCACGGCGGGACGCGAGCAGATCATGGCGCGGCCGCCTCAACCGTGAGCAACCACACGCATAGAGCAGTTGAACACACAAAGAATGGTCATCTACAAGCCGGCCGACAGTTGCGAGCCGGCGGCATGATGTGAAACTACGTCGTGTTCCACATCACACGGTGGTCGAACAATCATTCGCGACGCTGCGTAGAGAGCAGTCGTGTGCTACTACCTCCGTCCTGGTTTATCAGTCCCCTTTATATTCTGTGCCAAATTTTGACCTTAACGTTAACTAACAAAATATTAATGCATGTTATAAAGAATAATATAACTACAAACTATGTTCAAATACGAATCCAATGATATAATCTTTGGTGACATGCATTCATATTTTATTAGTTAAATCTCTAGTCAAAATTTGGCACAAAAATACAAAGAGGACTTATAAACCAGGACAGAGGTAGTAGGTAATTAAGTCGCAAATGTTTTTTATTAACCGTATGTGTACGTGTCGTTTCGTCCTCCTCTCGCACGTCTTGTCACCTCGCAGCCGCAGACAGCTTCGAGCGCAAGCTTGAGCACCACGCAAGTGTTCTTCTGGCCAAACGGTGGCTCGAAGTGGCGCCAATGAATTGTCGGTGAGCCCATTCCCCCGCAACCACGCAGGTTCCTGCATATAGCCGCGCAAGCTTCCCGCCCGACTCGGCAAAATCCCCCAAAATCCCAATGCTTGTCGGCCTGCTATATAAACCCTCATGGCCGGCGATGTCGGGATTGGGGCTCCACAGACCCAAACAAGGTTCGAACTCTGGGGCGTGTGCGAAGGATGTTGCCTAGCCATGGCTCACAGCTCACCACCCCACTGCTTGACTCCCACGAGTTCGTGCGAGTGGGAAGAAGTTGACATGGTGGTTTACCCAGGTTCGGGCCACCTTGCGGTGTAAAACCCTACTCCTGCTTTGTGGTGGATTGCCTCGCGAGGAGGATGAGGATGAACTAGTACAAGTGTGCGCTGCCTCGGGTGAGCTTGGTGGCCAAAGGATTGGATCGGATCCCTCTCTATGGTGGAGACTAGCCTATATTTATAGTGGCCTTGGCCCTCTTCCCTCATAGCTTAGGCGGGAAGGGATACCACAACGGCCAATTTGAAGGGGGACAGGAGTACACCCTATCCTGACTAAAGGTGGTCTTCGTCTGCAAAGCCTCCGGTCATGACGCTGTGGTGGGCTCGGCGATGACCTCCATCCTGTCGAGCCAGCGACCTTGGTCTTGTTGCACCAGAATGGAAACCTTTGGGGGATTCCTTGGGAACTCGCGTACGCCCTTTCCTCCTTAGCACCAACGAGGAAACTGTCTTCTCCTACGCCCGCTAGCGCCCTCCTGGCCTTGGTCATCATGGCTCACGTCATGCGCGCCTCACGAGGTGGGATGCTTGCCTAGAGATATCCGCTCCTCGGGAGGCAGCCTCGGGAGACCGCTCCCTGGGAGGACTTGATGTCGTTCGCCTCGCGAGGGTCTTGTCCGTGGAGTCTTGTAGCTGGGCCATACCGGGCCATTGATGGAGACATGCACTGGGCCACAGGCAGACGGGTTTGGGTACCCTCGGTCCCAGAACACCGACAGTAGACCCCGGGCCCACGGCACGCCCGGCCTGGCTTCGAGCCGAAGGCAACGAAGGGAGGACGAAGTGACGCGGACCCTAAACACCTGCGGGCCAGGCTTGACGCGTGGCGCACGATGGGACGCGGACGCCCCCTCTTCCCCATGTCGCCTCGGCAACTGCCCAGACTGGCAAAAGCCTAGCGTGCGCTGCGGGCCCATCATTCCTCCGAATGTGACGAGACACCGGTTGGCCTTCTCTGTTCGCCTATAAGAAGATGAAGGGAGCGGAGCCCCCGACCCATCATCGTCTCCTTGTTTCTCCACCCCAAGCCTCTGCCTTAGCAGCCATGGCGCCAGTGAGGAGGTTTTCCACCGCCGAAAAGGGGAAGGCACCGCGGGAGGAGCCGGAGCTGCCTCCATCGAAGAGAGGGCACGGCCACCCCCGTAAGTCTGGCGCAACATCCGCGGTGGCTCCTCAGGGGCGCGGGCGTGCTACATTGGGGGTTCGCACCGGCTCCGGCAGCCGCAGGAAGAACCCCACCCGCGGGAGTGGCCGCAGAAGTCGTGGCGGCCGTGGCCGAGGGGGGAGGCATGCGGTGGCTACCCGGCCACCACACCCGCGAGCCCACTCGAACGACATGGCCCAAGAGTTTGTAGTGTGGATGGAAAGTCCACCCTGCACCTGGATCCGCCTCCCGTGCTCCTTCGCGAAGGAGCTGCCGGCGGGATGACCCATCGGGCTGTGGCTGCAGCCTGACGGCTGCTGCAACAGGTCCCCGTGGGCGGAGGTCGAGGTCACACCCTCCGGCTACGTCTATCTGACTCGAGGGTGGCAGTCGTTCGCCCGCGCCCGCGGCCTGAAGGGGAGGCACACCCTCCACTTCAAGTACGATGGGGTGACGACACTCTTCGTCAAGATCTTCGGGGAGGACGGAGGATGCCTGGGATGTTGCCCAGAGGGCGACAGCAGTGGCGGTGACCATGTCTCCTCCGACGATGATGGCCGTGGCGGCGGCGACGTCCTCGGCGGTGAACTTGCCCTTGGCGATGGCCGTGACACCTCCAGCAGTGACGACACTTCCTCTGGAGGAAGCTCGAGCGATGATGACTACGACAAGTTGCCGTGCCGCTGCAGCAAGGAGGAGGAGGACTTCGACTGAGCGCCGGCGACGCCGGAGTCAGCACCTCAGGAGCCGCGGCCTCCGGGAGGCTGCTTCTTTTGTTTTATTTTTATTTCCTGCATCATGATCATCAAGGGCCCCGTGGGGGCGTGTAAGGAACTGTGGCGCTCACGCCTTCACCGTAATGCTTTTATTTTCATTTTTAAATCATGCTAGCGTCCTTCGTTTGGGCTCGATCCCCCTTTCGTTCATGATAGCTTAGTCCTCTTTGTAGCCGGGACCCAGTCCCCAGGTAAGCTTCTGTCATCGCTGGTATGCCAGGTCGCGATGCCATGTGCAAGGCCAGGAGGTGAGCGACCCGAGGTCCAGTAAGAGCTCCCGAGGCGCGATGCTCAAGAGGCCCCCCTTGACGCGCAAGCAGCTTTCGAGAGAGAGAATGGTTTTTTTTTTTGCCCAGACGAGATTGTGAAAATGGAGACGAAGCATTGATAGTAAAGCTCGGGCCAGGGGCGAGCGGGATGACTTAGCTTTAGATGCCCATGAGGGATTCCTGCGTCGCGAGGGTGCGCCTCCTCAGATTTTTGACTCTCTGTCCGCTTCTTGTTCTGCAACGAATCAACACGTGTCCCACTCGGGGTGCGTGGAACGATTGGTGTCCTTTAAATTTCAAGCAATGCCCATGCCACTGGGCTACGCTCTTCTTCCCGCACTCCCTCGCGAGGTTTACCCCCATTTCCTTGCTCGCCATGGAGCTCTACGTCCTCAGGACCCGGCCCTCGAGCGGGGCTCAGCTGCCGCTGGTATGTCAGGTCGCGATGCCTGGAACAAGGCCAGGGGTGAGGGCCCGAGAGCCAGTAGGGGCTCCTGAGGCACGATGCTCAAGAGCCCCCCTTTTAACGTGCAAGCGGCTCGCGCAAAAAGGAGTGGTTCACCTCGAGAAGGTGCCAAGGAAAGGACTTTGGCCAGTGACACGCGACGTACGAAGTGATTTTACTTAGCTATCATGGATCAAACTGCTGCCTGACCGAGGAGGGCCCTCCTGAGGCGGCAAGGTGTCGCCAGGGCTGCTCAAACGCCTGTCTCCTGAGGTTCCTGCGTATTAACCAATTACAAGATACAAGGGGCAGCGCGCGCTTGCTGATCTGCTCATGATCGTTGCGTGAGAAGACAAAGGCACTAAGGACCTTGTGAGGTGACGTGCACGGGGCCGACCCACAAGCCAGAGCTCAGTCGCTTAGATTTATCAGCGCTGTAGGGACAGACCCACGCATAGGTGCCGTGCCGGTAGCCCCCTCTCATGGGACGCTCAGGGAGAGAGCTGGCAATGCGCGCAGCCCATGGGGCGGCAGCTCCAGAGGTGATGTGGTATAGAGCGCGGGGTTAACAGCTATAGTAACTCATGAAAGCATAAATGGTTCAAGGTACATAAACGGAACGATGCAACCGCAGGGGCGAACCCTAATAGCTTGAGGATAATGCAGCCCGAGGGGCGCCCTCAATTGAACGAACCAAAAAGTCACCTGGCAATGATGCTGGAGAAGTGTCGAGGTGGTCGATGAAGCGAGTCGCGGGGGCCCGTTCCTCACGAGCTGGATGGCTCCGGAGGCTCAAGAGGCTCGCGAGCCCAGGGGGCTCGCGAGGGTCCGGGGCCTCCTGAGACGCCACCGCCGAGCGTCGGGCCTCGTGAGACGCCATTGCGCGCTGCGCCAAGCGCTGATACGAGGCGCCAACATTCAACAGGCCGAACGGCATGCAGACATAGTTGCAGGGGGAGCCCCCACTCCTGCCGACGCGGGACGGCCAGAAGAGGTCCTGAGAAGCGGCCCTGTTGAGGCCCGGGATGTTGACGCAGACGCACAGCCCGTCGCCCACGTCAGGGGTGACGGCTGCACTCGTGGGGTGCGCGGGGCGGCTCTCACCGCGCATGGCTTGCGCCTCCTGAAGTTTCTTGATCGCCTTGGTGATGAATTCTTGTGCTCCTGGTGCCTCGCGCCTCGTTCCTTGCTTGTGGGGGCGCGCGTCAAGGCACGCCTCCAAGTGGTGCCCGAGCACCTCCCTCGTCGCACTGGTTAGGTCAGAGGCTCTCCAGATGGAAGCCCTCGAGCCCGTCCCGAGGGAGGCGCCGGGCGCGCCTTCCTATGTGAAAGGGAGGGGTGCCCCGGCAACAGGAACGGAGCCTGAGGCGTCGCCAGTGGATTTTTTGGCCTCCGGACGACTCTTCGGGAGGAGCTGCGTCTTCTTCGCAGGAGTGGCTCGGGAGGCATGATGTCGCTCTCGCCATCGGAGTTTTCGGCCACCGCGGCGCGGTAGGCATGCTCAAGGGAGCAGACCGCATCCTTCTCATCGCAGGCGACCGTGATGATGCCGCTGCACCCTGGCATCTTGAGGACGTTGTAGCCATGATGGGTAGCCGCCATGAACTTGCGAGCGCCGGGTACCCCAGGATGGCATTGTATGGGAGGCCGATGTGGGCCATATCATAGTCAATGAGCTCGGTGTGGTAGTTGTCGCGCTTGCCGAAGGTGATGGGAAGGTGCACCTAGCCCAGGGGAGTGGTGGAGCCGTCGGTCAACCCAGAAAATGACTTGGTGGGCATGAGCTGATCATAGGGCACTTGAAGCATCTCGAAGGTCTCGACGGAGAGCACGTTGAGGCCAGCGCCACCATCGATGAGGGTCTTGGTGACTGAAACATTGCTGATGGTAGGCGTGCACAGCATGGGGAGCGCGCCAGCAGTGGCCGCTCACCTGAGGTGGTCCTTGGAGTCGAAAGTGATGGCATATTGTGACCACCTGAGGGGACGCACAACCTCGAGCTTCGGGAGGGCTGCATTCACTTCACGTGAGAATTATTTGAAGACGCGGTTCGAGACGGGCGCCTAAGCTCCGCCAAGGATGCAGGCAATCGCGCGAGGCTCCTGGTAGCCCCCAGCCCCATCGTCCTGATGGTTGCCGCCGTTCCTCCTTGGCGGTGGCGGCAACAGAGGGAGACCGACATTGCCCTGAGGATGAGCCTCACGAGGCTAATCGCGCCAAGGGCCGTCGCAAGGCTGATCGCGCCAGCCACCCTCGCGAGGCTGGTCACGCCAGCCTTGACGGGGGTTGCGGTTGTCCCAGCGGCCTCTGCCACGGCCTCCTCTGCGGCCGAAGCTACGATCACCATGTTCGAGGCGGCGGCCCAGGCGCTCGTCCTGGAGCGCCCTGAGCTCCTGGCAGTCGTTGGTGTTGTGGGTGTGCACGTTGTGGAAGGCACAGAATGGGCGAATGTCCTTGGGGTCTCATCGCGATCACGACCGCGCTTCAGGTCAGGCTTTGCTGCCAGCACGGCGGGGCCCTTGCGCTTTGCTTCCTTGGCCTTGGCCTTCTTGTCTTCAGGGTCGACATCTGGGTGCTTGAGGAGGGAGAGGCAGCCTTCTTCCGCCCTGGCGCACTATCCGCCAAGTTGAACATCTCCAGCGTTGTGCATAGGTCATCGTGGATGGCGAGCTCCTCTCTCATCTTGACGTCCGTGATGCCCTCGGTGAACGTCGAGATGATGGCTTCGTCCGAGGCCTTTGGGATCTTGAGGCAAACATGGGTGAAGCACTGAATGTACTTGCAGAGAGTCTCACCCGGCTGCTGCTTCACGCGCCATAAGTCGTTGACGGTGAGGGCGCGATCATGGGTGCCTTGGAAGTTGGCGATGAACCGCTCGCGGAGCTCATCCCAAGAAGAGATCGACCCCTCCGGGAGGTGCATGAGCCAGGAGCGCGCACCGTCCTTGAGAACCATGGGGAACCAGTTCGCCATGACCTTGTCATCGCTGTTGGCCGCATCGATGCTCAGCGAGTAGAGCTGGAGGAACTCCGCGGGGCATGGGACGCCGTCATAGCGGGGGGACAGATCTGGCTTGAACTTGACTGGCCAGACAACACGGTGCAGCTCACGAGAGAAGGCACGACAGCCCGCCACGCTCACAGGCATGGCCCGCGTGAGGGGGGCACGGTCCTGATGCCCACGCGCAGCGGCCTCCTGGGCGGACCTGTCTTGGTGCTGATGTGGCGGTGCGGGGAGCGCACACGCGTCATACAACGGCTGCTGCATGACCTGGCAACTGGCCTCGTCCCTGGCCGGCGCTGGTGCCCCGCGTGGCGGGTCACGCGGACCCGCGTCACGCCTCGGCTCGGCGTCAGCGCTGCATAGAGGAGGAGGCGGAGGCGCCCCATGAGCCACATCGCCCGTACGAGACGGTGGGGGATGGAGCGAGTGGGAAGGCGCTGGGGCCTCTCCGGTGGCGTTGACGAGCTCGGTGATGCGGCCCAGCCAGGCGTCGTAGTCCTCGTTGGCGGGACGGTAACGCTGCAGCTCACGCGCCATGAGAAGCGCAACCTGCGAGTTCGCCGGCCCGCGACGAGTGTGAGAGGACGAGGCCATGTCGGGAGTGAGGGAAGGCGTGGCGATGCGGCCATCACGCTGCACGGAGGGCGGCAGCAAAGAGTCCTGTTGCTCGTGAACAGCGGGGTCAGTGGCGGTGCTGGCCGTGGGAGAAGCGGAGCGCCGCGGGGCGCCACGGCCCACTGGTGCCGTCTGGGCGACACGGGCGGCCCGACGCTCAGCACGAACTCGTCGAGCGTCGGCCATGGAAACAACGAAACGGGGACGGAGCGGAGCGGAGGGGAGAACTTCGACGCGCCCCTACCTGGTGCGCCAAATGTCGGGATCGGGGCTCTGCAGACCCAAACAAGGTTCGAACTCTGGGGCGTGTGTGAAGGATCTTGCCTAGCCACGGCTCACTGCTCACCACCCCACAGCTTGACTCCGACGAGTTCATACGAGCGAGAAGAAAAAGTTGACACGATGGTTTACCCAGGTTCGGGCCACCTTGCGGTGTAAAACCCTACTCCTGTTGTGTTGTGGACTGCCTCGTGAGGAGGATGAGGATGAACTAGTACAAGTGTGAGCTGCCTCGAGCGAGCTCGGTGGCCAAAGGATTGGATCGGATCCCTCTCTATGGTGGAGACTAGCCTATATTTATAGGGGTCTTGGCCCTCTTCCCTCATAGCTTAGGCGAGAAGGGATACCACAACGGCTAATTTGAAGGGGGACAGGAGTACACCCTATCCTGACTAAAGGTGGTCTTTGTCTACAAAGCCTCTGGTCGTGATGTTGTGGTGGGCTCGGCGATGACCTCCGTCCTGCCGAGCCAGCGGCCTTGGTCTTGTTGCACCAGAATGGAAACCTTTGGGGGATTCCTTGGGAACTCGTGTACGTCTTTGGCTCCTTAGCACCAAAGAGGAAACTATCTTCTCCTACGCCTACTGGCGTCCTCCTGGCCTTGGTCATCATGGCTCATGTCATCGTGCGCCTAGCGAGGTGGGACGCTTGCCTAGAGATATCCGCTCCTCGGGAGGCAGCCTCGGGAGACTGCTCCTTGGGAGGACTTGATGTCGTTCGCCTCATGAGGCGGGGGCCTCGCGAGGGTCTTGTCCGTGGAGTCTTGTAGCTGGGCCGTACCGGGCCATTGATGGAGACACGCGCTGGGCTGCAGGCAGGCGGGTCTGGGTACCCCCGGTCCCAGAACGCCGACAGGCGAGTCCTGCGTCGCATTTTCCCCTCCCTCCCTGTAGCTTATCTCGTCTGCTTCTTCCACAATCGCCCATGGCACCGGTCCATCGTCATCGCTCAGCCACTCTACTGTCATCAGAGGACAGCTCTAGCTGGGAGGCTACACCATGATGATGACGCAGTCCCCGACGTAGTGTAGGGCACGTGGCGTCCCTGTTGGGTGTGAGCACAACACCCACCACACGCTCCGCCCCCGCTGCCCGTCGGCAGCTGTTGTCGGCCGTCGTTGCCGCCACCCCACCGTCTGCTGTCATGGCCGCCACACCACCGTCGAAAGCTAGGGCCATCTCCCGCTCCGCCACCGCAACCCGAAGGCGGGAGGTGGCCATCGTGGCCGCCACCCCACTATCGGCCACCATGGCCATCACCCGCTCTGCCATCGCAGCCCGAAGGCGGGAGGTGGCCGTCGTGGCCGCCACCCCACCGTCGGCCGCCGTGGCCACCACCCCACCATCGACCGCCGGGATCATCACCCGCTCCACCACCGCCGCCGAAGGTGGGAGGTGGAGGTGGAGCCCCGCATGTGCGTCAGTGACCTTGCGCGCTACATCGAGTTCCTGCGGGAGGAGGAGGAGCGCCTGGTCGAGCACGCAAAGAGTCTTACCACCGCCGTGGCCACAGCACATGCCACCACAGAGGCGCGGAATGAGGAGATCTATGAGGAGTCCCACCGCTTCGAGAGGGGTCGTCTGGAGAGGTAGAGGGCGTTCGAGGTGAGCATCGCTAAAGGTGCAGTAGTGGCAGGCACCGGATTCCAGTTGTCCAACTCGTCGATAGGCTCCTCCTCCTTTGCCTCTTACCGAGCGCACTCGACAGAGTAGAGGCTGCTGGAAGTAGTACAGAGCCCCTCCGTAGTAGTAGTATTTAGGGGCTATTTTGTTCAGTTCATCTGACTATAGATATGGTTGAACTGTACTACGTACTTAAAATTAGCTAGTATATATTGTTGAACTAGCTATTTTAGTACGTGGTTGGCAACAATTGAGGAAAAGTTTGGTCGGTTCAGTTATTGAGTTGAACTGTTTGTATACAGAATGACTGCTTAATCTATGAATGAAATCTATGCTTACTGAATTTCAGTTGCAAAATTATATAATGCTAGTGATTTTTAGCTGCAAATTTTGACAAATGGCAGTGTTACAAGGTTGACAAAGGGCAATGCTACTAGATCGACAAATGCTAATCTTTCCAGTTTGACAAATGGCAATATACCCAATATGGCAGATGCAAATCTTACCAAATTGTCTATACGTGGTTGCACACGGGTCATCAGAAAAAAATTGTTTGCGTTGAAGGGATGTACAAATCCTGCGCATCATATTTTCTCTTGGCTTAGTGGAGAAGGAACCATAGCTCTTGCTTTGCATACCGTGTTCAATCTGAACTGTTTGCGATGAAGAGATGCACAAATCCTGCACGGCAAATTTTCCCTTGGCTTACTGGGGAAAGACCATAGCTCTCGCTTTGCATACGGGTGTTCTATCTAAAATGTTTGCGATGTAGAGATGGAAAAAATCCTACGCGACACATTTTCCCTTGGCTTACTGTGGAAGCTCTCGGTTTGCATACATGTGTTCTATCTAAAACGTTTGCGATGAGTGTTTAAATTTAAAAACCATTGTTTTTTTTAAAGTCGTTTGATAAGTCTGTACATTCATAGAGAAAAACACAAGGTTGTTCAAACCATAGGTTTCATTCAGTCACATTGTGACTTTATATTCATACGATCGAGATACAATATTAAACCCCAAAAAACTAATTGTGGCGGCGATGGAGGCGCCGTGCCGCGCCGGCGTTGTCGTTGTCGTCCTCCGGGACGCCGTTGTTGAAGTCTTCAAGCCAGCACAAAATGTTCTCCACTTGGAAATCAAAGACCCTGTCGTCGCGCGATCGACGGGCGGGGCGCAGGAGGATGGCAACTTGCGGTGCTGCGAGGTAGCGGTCGACGACGGCGTCCCATGACGCTGAGGGGGCGCACACACGGGCACGGGCGTGACGGGTGCAGGCAAACGCACAGGGACCAGCGCCACGGTGGGTGTAGGGGCACGTACGGGCACGGGTGGGGGCCGCTGGCATGTACACGAGCTCGCGTAGGTCCGCGAGGACCTCGCTGACGCCCGCGGCGACCTGCCCGTCAATGCTACGGTGATGGTCGCTGGCGCGGGGACGGGAGCTGGGACGGGCGCGGGGGCGGCATCCACCGCGGCTAGCTTGTTCAGGGCCATGTCCATGAGGCCTCATTCCTCCTTATTTTCTATCTCGTCCGGCTCGGAGCCGGCTTCACCAAACTGGAAGACTAGTGACAGATGATCCTTTTGCGCCATGGCATTGGTGGAGGTTTGCGTGAGGGGAATGGGAGGCGAAGAGTAAGGGTTTCTCATATTAAACAACGGCTCGGGCGCCATTGATGGAGAGGTTGGGAGCGAGGCGGGCAGCCATGCAAGTCAAAGGGCTCGCTTCCCAGTGAGCCTACGCAGCGTACAACTCACACGCCTCCCAGTGAGCTTGCGTATTGGAGGACTGCTTGCACGCCTTCCGGTCAGCTTGTGCAGCGGACTGCGCTCGCACGCCTCTTGTCTACACAAGCAGCTCTCCGCACGGCACCTCCTAGCCATTAAAAGTGTGACGTGTGGCGTCACGTGAATGGTTAGCATAATGCCCGCGATTTAAATTATACAAACTGTTTGAGATGATAACATGGAAGCTATTTGTTTCAAAATGCCTTTGTTGGCTGTTAATTCGTGTGCCTCTCTCAAATTGGACACGAAAAATACCACAACATGTTGGTGCCATTCCATGATAGCATGCCAAGTTTCATGAATTTCAGACGAGTTTTGGATTTACTAGAATTTAAAAACCAAGTATATCAACGTTTGCCGGCAAGCAACGGTGCTGAGGTGTTTGAAATTCATTCCCATTTCTTGCATGGGACCTAAGCATGCACCCAAGGACACACATTTGATTTTTCAACCTATTTTTCTGCACTAGAGCATGTGCATGTAGTTAAAATTTGAATTGTGCACATAAAATGCCTAGAAAACTCAGCTAATGTATAAAAATGTCCAAACAAACCCAAAAAAAAATCCAAATTTTAAGACGACACTCCTCTTGGTCTATGTTGCGACTAGATAAAAATTTGAAAGCAAGAAGAGGCAACGAATATCGCTTCGTCCATGAAGGTAACACGTTCCCTACCGGAACCATAAGGCTTCTTGTGAGAAGCTCTGGTTTGTGAGAAGCTTATACCCAAAGCTGCCCCAAATGGGACAATTTTTACCACAACATGTTGGTGCCATTCCATGATAGCATGCCAAGTTTCATGAATTTCAGATGATTTGGATTTACTAGAATTTCAAAACCATGTATCTCAATGTTTGCGGCCGAGCGATGGTGTCGAGGTGTTTGAAATTCATTCCTATTTCTTGCATGGGACCTAAGCATGCAACCGAGGACACACATTTGATTTTTCAACCCATTTTTCTGCGCTGGAGCATGTGCCTGTAGTTCAAATTTGAATTATGCACATAAATGCCTAGAAAACTCAGTTAATGTATAAAAATGTCCAAACGAACCCCGAAAGATTCCAAATTTTAACACGACACTCCTGTTGGTCTATGTTGCCACTAGAAAAAAATTGAAAGCAAGAAGAGGTAACGAATATCGTTTCGTCCACAAATGTGACACGTTCCCTACCGGAACCATGAGGCTTCTTGTGAGAAGCCCTGGTTTGTGAGACGCTCATACCAAAACCTGCCCCAAATGGAACAATTTTTTTACCACAACATATTGGTGCTGTTCCATGATAGCATGCCAAGTTTCATGAATTTCAGACGAGTTTTGGATTTACTAGAATTTAAAAACCATGTATCTCAATGTTTGCCGCCGAGCGACGGTGTCGAGGTGTTTGAAATTCATTCCCATTTCTTCATGGGACCTAAGTATGCACCCAAGGACACACATTTGATTTTTCAACCCATTTTTCTACACTGGAGCATGTGCCTATAGTTCAAATTTGAATTATGCACATAAAATGCCTAGAAAACTCAGATAATGTATAAAAATGTCCAAACGAACCCTGAAAATTTCCAAAATTTAACACGACAGTCCTGTTGTTCTATGTTGACACCAGAAAAAATTTGAAAGCAAGAAGATGCAACGAATATCGTTTCGTCCACAAAGGTGACATGTTCCCTACCGGAACCATGAGGCTTCTTGTGAGAAGCTCTGATTTGTTAGAAGCTTATACCAAAACCTGCCCCAAATGGGATAAATTTTTTAGCACAGCATGTTGGTGCCATTCCATGATAGCATGCCAAGTTTCATGAATTTCAGACGAGTTTTGGATTTACTAGAATTTCAAAACCAAGTATCCCAACATTTGCCGGCTAGCCACAGTGCCGAGGTGTTTGAAATTCATTCCCATTTCTTGCATAGGACATAAGAATCTACCCATGGGCACATATATGATTTTACAACCCATTTTGGTGCACGAGAGCATGTGCATGTAGTTTAATTTTGAATTATGCACCTTAAATGCCTAGAAAACTCAGTTAATGGATAAAAATGTCCAAATGAACCCTGAATAATTCTATTTTTTTTACTACACTCCTATAGTTGCATGTTCACTGCAGATAAAAGTTCTAGCAATTCAAACACCCTTCTTTGCCATGGTGACCCCATTATGTATTTCAAATGAAGACAAAAAATCAAGTAGAACACAGACAGTTTATTTTCACCAACCATGTGAGATGCAGTACAAAATATCTTGGAGCACCGTCGGAGTAGTATATGGCTTACGCGAGAAGGTTCGTCGGCTACAGTCCACAGCAGGTGCGTCAAGCACACTAGCTCGCTCCCCAAATATCATTCCACTGTTCAATCATCGCCGGTCAAAGATGGGGACATGGACCCGTGTCGTGAGGGCAACTTCGGCGGCCCACTCCGGCGAGAGCGCGGCCGCAACCGCCATGAGGGTGCTAACAACCTGCATGAGTGTGGCCACAATCTGCGACCGGGCGACCAAGGTAGCCCAAACGGCTGCTGTCGCTGCTCAGTTGGCGGCAGCAACATCTGCGACGGGGATAGCAATAGGCGAGAGCGGCACAACATCTGTCCGTTCTGCAGCGGCCGCCTTAGCCCTGGTGGAGGCCGCCCATGACCATGTCGAGGCCGCCCACGCCCAGCTCCTAGCGGTCGAATCGCACGAAGCTTCTCCGACAACGGTTGGTAACCCACGACCAAAGAGTTGGCAATCGCCGAGAGCGTTCGAGCAACCGTTTGTTCGTTCGAGGCATACCTTGCCACGATGGAGCCCGTCCAAGCTGAGACCACGGGTGCCCACGCCCAGCTCGTGGCGGCCTTTTCCAGAGAGATGGCGGACGCGGATGACAAGCTACTTGCCGAGTATGGTGCGATGGATGGCATGGAGGCCCTTCCCCAGGAGATCGTCAGGCGCGAGCTGGACATGGAGGAGGCGGCGGAGATCGACGAGCGCCAACCGGAGTAGTACTCTTTGTTTAGAGCGCCGGTCTTTAATTTGTTAGAGTAATGTTTAGGTCAGCTAGCTTTGTTTAATTACTGAACTTGCTCGATTAAGAAGTGTGGGTGTGCTGTAGGCTCTTTTGTGTACCCAAATTATGCAATGACGTGGAGGACCACTGTAACCAGGGAAATTCAGACCAAAATTTGCACATTCAAACTCATCACACACGGGGTAAGCTATATGAATCATTTGTGATGTTCACATATCATACACAGTGCTGAATAAGGGACCATGTCTGATGACACTTTGCGCGCCTGTTTTTTGCTGCACCGAGCCAAAATTTTCGGCTTCCGCGGAAATATCTACCTCCTCCGCCCCCTCCCCCTGACCAAAAGCCACATTTCCCCTGTTTCCGCCTTCCTTTACAAGTTCAAACCTTCACTTCTTGCTTGCAACGCCGCCTCCTCGTCATCGACCCTCCTTCACGCTGCTCGGCCTCGTCGATCTAGGCAGGTAATCCACACCCGACCCCCATCCTCCCCCTCCTTCTACATCCCACATGCCCCGAACGCTGACACGGCACCTTCCACCCAAGTCACTGACCCATCCTCCAGATAAGCGCCGCCCCAAGCCATGGTGCACACAGTATAGCCAGGAGCTCAAGGAGCATTTGGCAGCGGAGAAGCAAATCACGGCCGCACCCGCGATTGAGGTCGCGATGGCTACTATTCGTGCCGACCCCCATATCTTGGAGGAGCACCTCGCCGTCGAGGCCACCGTCGACGCCTCGTGCACTGCCACCGCCACACGGTTGGCTGCTTTAAACGACAGTTCATGGCGTTTTCTCGAGGCCACCGTCGGTGCCTTCGAGGAAGACTACGAGGTGTTTTCTCAGCGTGCCCGTGCTTACCTTAACTCGAGAGCCAATAGGTTTGTCCCCGGAGTGGCTCAGACAACTCACCACTACGAGGAGGGCACCCACGATGTGGAGGCCTCGCCCTCTTCCAAGTCCAAGGAGCTAATCGTCATCGATATCTCCGACGACGAGGAGTAGCTTGTCTTATTAGCTCATCATAAGACCTATGTTCAGTTAGCTAGCTACGTCGGTTAAGCATGTTCGGTTTACCTATTGCATGTGCTGCTCCTGCCTTTCCTTAACAAATTCTAGTGAGTTGTCCTATGTACTTTTACCATGCAATCTGATCCTCTAGTATATATGTTCTATATGTCGTGCAATGTGGTACTCACTTATTAACTGTTTGGTTAATTTGTTGTCGTGTTTAGTTAACTATTTGGTTCAATTCTGCAATGTGATGTTCAATTCTTGTGGGTGCAATTTTGTATTGTCTTCCATGTGAGAAATAAATCGAATTTGGCTGTACAAAATACATGTGAAACAAATACAATTGCTATATTTCCAAGTTGGCAAGCATGGTTGGTTTGGTTAACTGTCTAATCTTCTAGTATGTTATATATTGTGCAATGTGGTGCTTAGTTAATGTTTGGTTCATTTGTTGTGGTGTTTAGTTAACTGTTTGGTTCAATTCTGCAAAGCGATGTTCAATTGTTGTGGGTGCATTTTTTATTGTCTTCCATGTGAGAAATAAATCGAATTCGGCTGTACTAAATACATGAGAAATAAATACAGTTGATATATTTCCAAGTTGTTAAGCATGCTTAGTTTGGTTAACTATCCGATCTTCTAGTAGGAGTATGTTATATTGTGCAATGTGGTGCTCAGTTAATGTTTGGTTCATTTGTTGTGGTGTTTAGCTAACTGTTTGGTTCAATTCTGCAATGCGATGTTCAATTATTGTGGGTACAATTTTGTATTGTTATGCATGTGAGAAATAAATCGAATTTGGCTGTACTAAATACATGAGAAACATACACAATTGCTATATTCTCTAGTTCTTAATCATGCTTGGTTTGGATAAATGTCTTTTCCATGTGGCTCGAATTAATCTGCTAAATCTGCAATGTGTTTATTTTTCATCAACATATTTTATTGATAGTATGCGAGCCCTCACTTAACCTGATCAATAACTACCTTATATGTGTTGCAGGGAAACAATGGGAAGCACTGAGGTTTACAATCGAGGTTTGCACATGCATTGTCCTTTGTCTAATAGCACATTATTGTACAATTGCAGGAACCATTCTAATATTTAGGTTTTTAAGAATTTGGTCTTGCACATGTAGGTCATGTTGTCAGAGGTTTTGACCCACTGTTCGAACCATTTTGCATATGGGGAAATGAGTTGTCCATGAATATCAGTCAAGTCAAGAAACTCAGAAAGATTGTTAGGATAAAGAAACTAGCGACGAAAAACAACAAGATCTTTGTCTGCACAATGAAGAAGACATCAGTGCACTACAGGATGGTACTAACTATTATACCTTGTCTTTTTTATTCCTTTGCGCCATTTCTGAATTTAGAGAAGATATTTATGCATATCTTTGTTTTTAGGCCTTTCCAAAGTAGTCCACTGATGATTACCTCTCAAACCACCTGTATAGTCAGGAGGCGAGGAAGGTATTCATACATCACCCATGGTACAATATTGAAGTCTTCCTCAAGAGGATGAAGGGTGGACGGTCAATCATCCACAATCACTGGCCTAAAGTTGAAAGGACCTTCAACATCAATGAAGGCTCAATATTCACCTTCCGCTTCAGCAGTTTTCCAGATGAGATTCATCTGTCTATCTACCGTCTATGATGCTAATTTTCAAAGGTTATAGATGTTGCATGTGAAATTTATTGTGTGCTTAATATGAAATGTCAATTTGATTAATAAATGAATTATTAATAATAGGCCAATTAGCATGCTTATTGGATTTTTCTATTGCAAACAGTTATTGAGAAAACACCGTGGGCGATGACCTCAGACAACCCACATAGTTTCTAGGAAGAAAATGTGTTGGATCAATAAACAATCACACACGACTTTCTCTTGAAAACTGTTTGCGTTAGGCCACCTTGCGCAAACGTTTTCCACATAAAAAGTGTGTGATGGACAGCCTATGCCACACAGTTTCTTCTATGAACCGTGCGTGATGCATTCAATAATGCAAACGATAAAATTGTTAATATCATTTGCAATGGCAACGCTATCACAGATGATTTGATGGGGAAAATTGTGTGTGATGTACGTGCGAACCGAAACGTTTGTCTGGGATTCATCGTGTGTGATGTACATACGAATGGAAACATTTGTCTAGGATTCACTATGTGGGATGTGGAGAGGAACGGAAACGTTTGTTTGGGATTCACTGTGTGGGACGTACATACGAAGGGAAACGTTTCTCTGGGATTCGCTATGTGGGATGTACTTACAAATGGAAACGATTGGGCCTATATAATTGTATGCGATGGCTAGCCCGATCGCACACAAACTCATTTTTTCCAGCGTGTGTGACCGGAGGGCCTATCCCCAACGGTTTTTGGGTCGTGTGGGAAGGACCCCCCTATCGCACACACTCACTAGACGATGGTTTAAAATGCCGTCGCGGAAAGGGGTTAAAAACCGTCTGTATAGAAGCTCGCTGTACCAGTGCCTAATCGTCGCAAATAAGAAAAAGGTGCCCGATTCCCACATTACAACATCACAGATATCACGATTACAACCCAAAAGGAGGCCACCAGAATGACCTGACGAGGGCACCCAACTCCATTCGAAGCGTTGAAGTGGGTCGAAGGCCGTGAGATCCCTAAACAAGAAGTCACCCTTGATCGTTTCCTGCAGGGCAACTACATCTATGCGTTCACGCGCCATATATTCCCTCAATTGCGTCCTATGTCCCGCGTGTCCATAACCATGGATGTTCCAGAACATGTAACACATTTAGATTATGCGGTTGCGGAGGCGGACTCCTCTGGAGCTCACCACTTTTGCCACACGTTTCTTAGCCGGGGCACGGCTGGTGGAGGGCACGGCGTCCGCCTCCCTAGCTTCTGCCCCCCATCGGTCACCATTGTGACCAACCCAGGCACCGCAGTTCCTCCTGCTTGCTGGGTCATTCTCTCTACAGAGACCGCCGCACTGGCAGTAGCAGCCACCGCTAGGGCAGCTTGGGCCTCCTCGCGGGCACGAATTAGGGGAATAATCTCAGACCCCTCCTGAACAATCTCAACGCCGCTATCGGAAAGGATGTTCGCAAGATGTGTATTGGAAAAAGCATTAAGAATCTTGTAGGATGGAAGAGCATTACCTGAGAACTCGAGGTTCTTGTCAGCAAGATGGAGTTGGGCGCTTTCCATGGAGGAGAGCTCGCCCAACGTCGCCTTGGCGCGAGCACTTGGGGCACGCTACGCCACCGGAGTCGCCTTGGAACGCCTGGCCTTGGCCCCAGTTCTCACCGAACCCAGTGCCGCCTGTAACTCTCCACCCGATGCCGCCACCAGGGAGGGGAGGGAAAGCACCGCGGACTTGGTCGAAGGCTTCCTGCCCATAGTCTTCTTGGCCGGACGGCCGGACCCACCTGGGCCCCACCGCCCAGACGGAGGCGACAACACTGGTTGTTCGTCAAGCACACACTCCGCGTCCGTGCCCAGACCGCCCGGTGGCTCCGAGATCGAAGCCCCTGTCGCCCCCATCAGCATATCCACCTTGGAAGCCATCTTCGCAGTAGCTCCCAGATGCTTGTTGGAGCCGTATTGGTCGAAGGCCACCCGCAGAGAGCGGGCCGTCGGTGGGCTGATGTCGGCCGTGTCTAGGATAGCAAGTACCCCAGATGCCACCTCCATCTTGTTTGAGTCATCTTCTAGGCGGTCCCCAACCTTTATGCCCAACATGTCCCATGTCTCTGTGTCGATGGAGGTGTCCGACATGCTGTCCTCTCTTTCCTCATCTTGGCAGTCCATGTCCATGGCCTTGGGGGCCCCACCAGCGCCCCCTAAGCGGTCCTCCTTCTCCTCCCCCTTGCGAGAAGCCGGACCCGAGCCGCCGTTGCCAGAATCGGGGTTGGAACCCTGCTTGTCAGAGGCCTTGGGCAGAGGATCAAAAGGCCCAGGTGTCGCAGGCCCGTCCCCTGGGCGCTTGGGTAGGCGCTCGAGCTCGCTCTTGCTATTGTATCCCTCATGGTTGAACCAAACTTGCACCGTGCCATTGAGCTTCTCAGGAGCCTTGCACACGAACTTCATCCTCACCGGCCCTGACGGAATGAGGGAAAGCTCATCCACCATGATCGGGCGTCCGAGCATCTTCAGTCCTTCCATCAGGCGGTTGACACGGTGGTGCTTCTTGGGAATGCCATGGAGTCGGACCCATGCTTCGGGCATCGCCAAAGGCATGACCTCCTCATGCACCGTGTCACGCACCTTGACCGTAATGTCATTGATAGACAAGAAAAGCTTGCCACCTGATTTTGCCATGCGAAGCAGATCCGCAGAGGGGGAAATAAAAGAGAAATTATTATCCCCAACCTACGAGATCTGCCAATCTCAGTCCCCGGCCACCATGTTCTTGAGCTCTTGCTTAAGAACGCGCATGGAGAGCTTGCCGGGCACCGTAGAAAGGATGGCCCCATTGTCCATCTTCAGATCTGGGCCCGCCTCATCCTCGTCTTCCTCGAACTGCATGCAGAAGAAGCCCTCCCCCGGGATGGCGCTGCCCATGATCTGCAGCTGGAGTTGGCGCCGCGGGAGGGACAGTAAGCAGAGGTGTGTCCTTCCTCTTTGCAGAGCACACAGGGCGGGGGGAACGTGCATTTGGCATGAAAATGGTCGAGCCTCCCACACTTGAAGCACTCCGAGCCCGTCCCGTCATCGACCGAGATGGGCTCCACCGGCGTGCCCTTGGAAGACGAGGGGAACGCCACCACAAGCGGCTCGGCCGAAGAACGGGGCTTCTTGGCCAGCGGATACCCGACACCGCTGCCACAGAAGTGGTTCTCCATGGGCTTGCGCTCCAGCTCCCGACGGCGCTGCCCGTGCTTCTTCTTGTGCTTCTTCTCTTGTTGTTGCACCCACAAAGGCGGAGGAGGACCCCAATCTGCCTCCCGTTCGGCGTGCTCCTGGTACTTGTCGTGCGCGTCCCAGCCGTCGCGCCCAGCTTGTGTAACACCCCCAGTGGTTAGCCACAGTAATCCCATTTTGATAATGCCAAGTCAGCATGATTAACAGTGCATGATCATCATTCGCATCATAATGCATTTCAACTCCTAACTCAAAATTCAAATTTAGATGAAAGTGAAAAATAAAAGTTGTCCAACATACAAACTAAATTGTTCATTAAATAGCAGCTAAATCAGAGGCTATGTTAAAATTGTAAACAACATTATTAAAATTGGATAAGTGACACAAACAACTTAAAACAGTGGCTGAAAATGACATTTAGTAACCTTTTAATTTATTTAAAACAAATATGAAATGATGTTTTGCCCAAACTAGTTTTTGGTGTTAGGGTATAAAGCACTGGTATTTATGGACTAGGTCTCCCTTTTTACAAAAACCATTTGGGGCCTAAACAATTAACAGAATAGAAAAGAAAAGAAAAGAAAAGAAAAGAAGAAATGGAAAAATGCCCCTGTGCACTTAAGCCCACAGCCGCACAGGAGCTGGCCCAGCCCAACTAGCCCCCTCCCCTACCCCTGAAGCCGCGGGCGCGCTGTCGAGCACCCTGCGTGCGCGCGCGCCCCCGAGCCCGGCCCCCCTCCCTCGGCACTCGACAGCGCGTCGCGCGCTCGCCGTGGATAAAGAGCACCCCGCGGACACCTCTGAGCCCTCCCTCGCTCACTTTCCCCCTCTCTTTCCTCCTTGCCTCCTCCCTCCGAGCGCCGCAATGGCCTCGGCCGTCTGATACGCGCGGCCACCGTCGCCCCTACACCTCGCGGCAGTGCCAGGTCGCCCCGCCGTCCCCTACTGCTTCGCCTGCTGCATCGAACCGGAGCGGAAATCACCTGCCTCGTCGCGCACGAGCTCGTCTTCAAGCTTCGGGCGCCGGTGATCGCCGTCACGATTCGCCGTCGTTGCGCTAGCCCGAGCCCACCCTTGCACGCCTACAGGACCACCGTGAGCACCCCGTCCTCCTCCCTCTCTCCCTGCGTCTCCTCGTAGCCGTAGCTCGCCGCCACCGTGCTCGTGCTCTGTCCGCCGCCGTCGCTGCCATTGCTGCGCTCCCAGAGCCGCTCGGCTCGGTCCCGCAGCACCAACGTGCTCCTGGTGAGCCGTAGAGGCCGCCCCGCCTTTTGCTTTGCTCGCTAGCCCACTTCAGCCGCGCGCCCGTGCACCACCCGAGAGCCCTGCCGCCAACCGTCGTCGCCGGCGTCGTTCCGACCACCCCCGGGGCCAACCACCACCACCACGCGATGCGGCTCGCTGCGCCCGTTCGTTAGAGCCCAAGCACGCCCTCGGAGATGCCCTGTGGGCGAAACCGGGGCTCGCCGGAGCTCGGCGCCGCGTTCGAGCTCGCCGGCGTGCTCCGGTGGCCGGCGCCGATGTGGCATGTGGCCCCCACCGCCTGTGCCACTGACCGCTGGGCCCGGTTGGCCCCCAGTTGACCCGGTCAGCCCGCTGACTGGGCAGCCCGTGTCGCTGACACGCGGGCCCCACGGCCCTGTTAATTAACTGCTAATTAAAATGTTTAATTTAATTAGTTTAAGCACTAATCAGTCACTGACATGTGGGCCCAGTAGCCTAATTAGTTAATTAGTTAAAATAAACTCTGTTTAGACTAATCAGAGGCTGACATGTGGGCCCCATGGTGAGGTTTGACCTGGCCGACCCCCTGTTGACTACTGACGTCAGCACTGCATCATGATGACATCACCCTGCTACTGTTTTGGATAATTCGAATTTAATTAATTAAATAAATTCCAGAAAATCAATAAAACTTTAGAAAATCATATCTTTTAATCCGTAACTCCGATCGAAAAACTTTATACATGAAAATTGCTCAGAACGACGGGACGAATCCGAATATGCGGTCCGTTCATCCGTCACACGTCCCTAACTACCCGAACGTGCAACCATTCCCCTCTTATCGTCTGTCCGATAATTACAAAGACCCGGGAAATATCGTCAGATATTCTCCCGCTCCGTCTGATACTTGTAGTACTGCGTTAGACTACCCCTAGCACCGTGTATCGTATTGGTCATGCTCATGTTTGCTCTATATTTATATTGTTTCCTCCCCCTCTTCTCTCTCGATAGAGCCGGTACCGACGCAGCTCCGGAGTTCGACGACCCCTGAAGACCTTGCCCTTACCACCGAGCAACCAGGCAAGCCCCCCCTTGATCATCCCGATATCGCCCATTCTAATTTCCCATGCTTGCATTAGAATTGCTGCTGCTGCTTTACCTATTCTAATGCATAGCCTGTTTATTGTATCCTGCTGTTGATAATTACCTGCATATCCTAAACTGCTTAGTTTAGGCTGGGTAGAGACCTATCAGTGACCCCACTTATCCCGACTGCCGCGCTGGATCGTCATAAGACCCGATCAATGGGATTGAAGACCAGGACCCGACACCGCACATCACCCCCCTTAGTTGTAACGACACTGCAGTGTTACTATCGAGTGCCGAGGGTGAAACCTCATGTAACACTTCTGATGTTAACTCTGTAGAGTAGCTATTCGATCGTGGTCATCGAGGGTGATTCCTCCTTCACCGCTTTCGATAACGACGCCGTCGTACAACACCTCAAGTGTGAACCCGTGAGGGTGATTCCTCCGAGTTCACCTTGACGGATACATCGAGTAGGAATCCAATGAGGGTGATACCTCGGATATCCCCTGATGATATGGACACACGGATAATTGGACTTTACATTGTTACTTGGATAGGCGGGTCGACCCTGAGGGGTACCCGCGTGCGCCTAAGTGGCGAGTGTTGTGAAGACGGGTGCCAGTGTGGTGCCCGAGTGGTGAATACGAGGCGCGGCCGGGCATTCTTAACCCTTGCAGCAAGTCCTCGAGACGGGGCGACGGGGTCACATCTTTCGTGAGTCTCTGCTCGTTACCGCAAGCCCCTAGTCCTAACGATTTGGATATTTGATCCGAGCAGGCCTCTGGTCTGATAGCACTAACCATCACGTGGGCATAGTATGGGCGTTCTGCATCGTATGCATCAGCCGAAAGCTCTGTCAGACGTCCAGTTCAGCAGTGCGGCATGGAGTGATTGGCGCCATTGCGGTGGTGCTTGGATCTCTGCCATGTGCGCAACGACCCGGAGGGCGAGGGGCGATGGCCAAGGCCCCCTTGCGCTTAGGATGTAGACCGGCGGGGACCTCTCTGCTGAGCTGTAGGTAGGGTTGCGATGTGTCGTTTGGCCGAGGCCGGGCATGACCCAGGAAAGTGTGTCCGGCCGGAGTTAATCGAGCGTGTTGGGTAAGTTGGTGCACCCCTGCAGGGAAGAAAACTTCTATCGATAGCCTGTCCTACGGTAAAGGACACTCGGACTTGTATCCTGATTGATACAACTTAGAACTGGATATTTGGATACTATGGCTCTGGGATTGCTTCTCGCAGGGAGTCAAGAAGGGATCTCCGGACGAGGTTAATGACTGTATGGCTCTGGGATTGCTTTCTCGCAGGGAGTCGAGAAAGGATCTCTGGGTGAGGATGAGACTTAATGATACTGCTACATTATATGGTACTGTCTACACTCTTCTAATGCTGCAAGACCTCTGAAGATGCTAGTCTTCGATAGGACTAGGCCTCCTCTCTATTCTGGCATTTCTGCAGCCCAGTCCACATATACAGCCTCCCTTTGAAAATGTTGCATATGTAGTGTAGATCCTTGCTTGCTGAGTACTTCTGAGTACTCACGGTTGTTTTGTTTTCCTTTTCTCCCCATATCAGTTTGACGTGACCAAGATGACGGAGCCCCTGAGACAGATGCCCCGTCGATCGACTACTACTACTACCCAGAGGATGGATACTTCTACGAGTTGACTGTCGACCAGGAGTAGGATCGGAGGGTCCCAGGCAGGAGGCCTTCGCCTTTCGATCGTAGTGTTTTGTTTTGCCCCGCCTTTCTAAAGGCCTTTCTGTTTCTCTTTTAATATCTGTACTCAGATATCTGATGCTTCCGCTGACGCTTGTTCGCAAGCTTATGTATTCAAGCCCTCGAGGCCCCTGGCTTGTAATATAAAGCTTGTATGACTTTATTTATGTTTTAGAGTTGTGTTGTGATATCTTCCCGTGAGTCCTTAGGCTTGATCGTGTGCATTTGCGTGTATGATTAGTGCACGATTGAGCCGGGGGCGTCACAAGTTGGTATCAGAGCCGACTGACTGTAGGAACCCCCCCCCCCCCTTACCAACTCCTTGGCCGAAGTTGAGTCTAGTAACCGAAAACTGTTTTACTAACTTGGCTGTGTGGCTTACGGGCCCACGTCGCCAATTGGGTGGTATTAGTATCTTTTATTCCTCGTCTTTAATCTGGGACTCTGCTCTCTCTTCTATTCGGGTTAAATGATTTTACTAACTCCAACATTAGGCTCTCGTCCTCACATCCACCCGGAGTTCTGAAAATATCCCCCCTTGCTTCAAGATTGTGGACCAGGTTCTGCTTACAGGATCCTCTTATCGAGGGCACCCTGTGTTTCACTTGCAGATTCCTCGCTCCAATAGTTTTCTCCGACGTTGATGTAGCCTTTGCTATGTCTCGTTGTGTACTTCCCTACCGCGTGCCTGCGCGCCGCCTAGATGTCTAGCCCTCCCTTTTCAACTGTCGTAATGCCGGATGCTAACCGAGGCTATGTGTGGATTCGAATGTCTGGTGCGAATATGATGAAGTATCTATTGCACTTCTTCTGTTGTGCGTGTTACTTCATGAATCATTCCATACACCTGCAGTTTTTCTTGCTAAACTACCCCTGTTGATTTGGCAGGATGGCTGACGATCCTCCACCTCCACCTTAAATTGCCGCAATGATGCAGCAATTTGAACTGAACCGTCAGGTTATGACCGGGATATTGGCTCAGTTCCCAAACCAGAATGCTCATCAGCAGCCTACACCAATAACACTGTCAGAATTCGTGCGCCTCAATCCGTCCACTTTTCACAGCTCGACTGATCCAATGGATGCTGACGATTGGCTCCGTGACATTGCCTTCCAGATGAAGTCAGCCAATGTTATCCCTGACAGTTACGTCACCTATGCGACGTATCACTTGAGGGGATCAGCTGCTCAGTGGTGGGAAAGCCACAAGGCTATGTTGCCTGCAGAGACTGTAACCACTTGGCAGGAATTTCAGTCAGCTTTTCGTGCACGGTACATTCCTCAAGGTCTGATGGACCAGAAGAAGCAGGAGTTCCGCAAACTCTCACAGGGCAAAATGACTGTGGATGAATACAAGAGGAAATTTCTTGAATTGTCCCGCTATGCTGCAGATGACATCGACACCAACACACGCAAGCAGGATAAATTCCGAGAAGGACTACGTACTGATATAAAACTTGCACTTGCTGTCCATGATTTCACAGACTACGCAACACTTGTCAGCAAATCTTTCCAAATTGAAACAGCACTGACTGAATGCCAGGAGTCGCTCAAGCGCACTCATGGAGCTGGCTCATCCTCGGGTCAGCCTGTTCAGAAGCGTCGAGTGTGGATCCCGCACAATGTACACCACCGACCTGCTCCAACACCAAGGCTGTCCTATGTTGCACCTCGTTTGCCTTCACCGCCGAGACAGCTATCGGTCCATGCTGGACCGCCTGAGGCTATGGCTTTTCGTCAGGATGCGCCACGTCCTTCTGCTGGTTGCAGGAAGAGCCATCGAAAACATCCTTCTAGGAACGTTGGAACCAGACTACCTGCTAGTCAACTTGTTCATGTCAACCAAGTCAACATGGAAGAAGCTCGACAGGACCCCAACATTGTGATGGGCACCCTTCTAGTGAATTCAATCCCAGCTTCAGTCCTCTTTGATTCTGGAGCATCGCACTCCTTCATGTCCGAAAGTTTTGCGCGCAGCCATGATATACTTTTCGAGGAGATGTCCACCCTATTAGTAATCCATTCACCTGGGGCTAATTGGCAAACTACCATGGTAAGCCACGGTAACCACATTGTGATCGGAGGATTGATGTTCCCCGTTTCACTCATGGCTCTCAAGACCTCCAACATAGACATTATTCTGGGTATGGACTGGTTGAAGCCTCATAAAGCTTTGATTGACTGTGCCACTGAAACAGTCCGCCTCACACACCCTTCCGGTCAAACTGTCAGATACTCAGCTCGTACAGTGCAGGACGCCGAAGCTCAGATATATGTTCTAAATGCATTGAACGCTTCACCTCTTGAAGGCATCGAGAACGTTCCAATTGTTCATGATTTTCAAGATGTATTTCTAGAAGAACTTCCAGGAATACCCCCTGCTAGAGCTGTTGAGTTCGTCATCGACTTGAAGCCTGGCACAACTCCTATTGCGAAGCGTCCTTAAAAAATGCCTCCGCATCATCTTCTCGAACTTAAGGAAGAAATCGACACGTCACTTAAGAAAGGTTTCATCCGCCCCAGTTCCTCTGCTTGGGGAGCACCTTCACTCTTCGTTAAGAAGAAGGATGGAACTAACCGATTGGTTCATGATTATCGGCCCATTAACCAAGCTACAATCCAGAATAAATATCCGCTTCCTCGGATCAATGATTTGTATGATCAACTTGCCGGTTCCTTAGTATTCTCTAAGCTGGATTTGAGATTGGGATACCATCAGATCCGTGTTCGCGAAGAGGATATTCCGAAGACTGCATTTGTTACTCGTTATGGCTCCTACGAGTACACCGTCATGTCATTTGGCCTAACAAATGCTCCAGCCACATTCTCCCGCCTGATGAATTATATTTTCATGGATTACCTCGACAAATTTGTCGTGGTATATCTGGATGATATTCTGGTATATTCGAAGAGTAAAGAAGAACATGCTGAACACCTCCGTCTTGTACTAGAAAGGCTCCGAGAACACCAGTTGTATGCCAAATACTCCAAATGTGAATTCTGGCTTTCTGAAGTGACATATCTCGGCCATGTGATTTTGAAAGATGGAATTACCGTTAACCCAGAACGAGTTCAGGCTATTCTTGACTGGACTCCTCCGAAGAACGTCAAGCAAGTGAGAAGTTTTCTCGGCCTTGCAAGTTATTGTCGCCGTTTTGTCGAGAATTTTTCTAAGATTGCTAAGCCCCTGACTGATCTGCTTCACAAAGGCGTTAAGTTCGAATGGACAGAAAAATGTCAGGAAAGTTTTCAAGCACTCAAAGACAAGCTGACATCTGCCCCAGTACTTTCTCCTCCAGATACCCGCAAAGACTTTGTGATTTATTGTGATGCATCCCGTGAAGGATTAGGCTGTGTCCTAATGCAAGAGCGTAAAGTGATTGCTTATGGCTCTCGTCAGTTGCGCCCACATGAAGAGAATTATCCGGTACATGATCTAGAACTAGCTGCTGTCATCTATGCATTGCAGTTGTGGCGACATTACCTTCTCGGTAATCGTTGCGAGATCTACACGGATCATAAAAGTCTGAAGTACTTGTTCACTCAACCGTCTCTAAACCTCCGTCAGCAAAGATGGATGGAGGCCATTGCGGACTATGATTTGGGTATTTCCTATACCCCTGGCAAGGCTAACGTGATGGCTGATGCCTTAAGCCACAAGTCCTATTGCGACAACCTCACGGTTAGGCAAGCACAACCTCGTCTTTTTGAACAACTGTGCAAGCTAAATCTGTGTATTGTTCCACAGGGTTCTCTTAATAACCTTGTGATACAACTAGATCTTGAGAAAGCTGTTAAGAATGCGCAAGCTAAAGATGCTGAAATTGATCTGATGAAGAAAGACCTTCACCTTGTAAAGTACAGGGATTTCTCGCTGTCTGAAGATGGAACCTTGTATTTCAGAAACCGCATTGTCGTACCTCGCTTCGAACTCATGACTGACAAAGTCATGAAGGAGGCACATGATACCCCGCTGTCTATTCATCCGGGTAGCACCAAGATGTATCGTGATCTCCGTCAAAGGTACTGGTGGTCTAAAATGAAGCAGGATATTGCTCGATATGTTGCTGAATGTGATGTGTGTCGTCGCGTTAAAGCAGAACATCAGAAACCAGCTGGAATTCTGCAACCACTTCCTATTCCTCTATGGAAATGGGATAAGGTTCAGATGGATTTCGTTACAGGACTTCCCAGGTCACAGAAGGGTCACGATGCTATTCTTGTCGTCATCGACCAACTCTCTAAAGTTGCACACTTTCTGCCTGTCAAAGAAACTATCACTGCTAGTCAGTTAGCAAAGTTGTATATCTCCAGAATTGTTTCACTCCACGGTATTCCAAAGGAGATCAGTTCAGACCGTGGCGGCCTTTTCACTTCCAAATTCTGGGAACGTTTTCAAACAGCTATGGGAACTCATATTACCTGGAGTTCAGCTTATCACCCTCAATCTCAAGGCCAAGTCGAACGAGTCAATCAAGTGCTCGAAGACATGCTCCGGGCTTGTGTTATTTCTTTTGGCAAGAAGTGGGAAGAATCTCTTCCATATGCTGAGTTCTCTTATAACAACAGCTATCAAGCCAGCTTGAAAATGGCTCCCTTTGAAGTTCTTTATGGACGTAAGTGTCGAACCCCTCTGAATTGGTCAGAAACTGGGGAACGACCGCTCGTGGGTCCGGATATTATTCAACACGCCGAAGAACAAGTCCGTATCGTCCGTGAAAATCTCAAGGCGGCTCAGGACCGCCAGAAGAGCAATTATGATCACAAACGATGGGGTTTGACTTATCAACCTAATGATCAAGCTTATCTGCGTGTCACTCCTATGAAGGGCACTCACCGTTTTGGAATCAAGGGCAAGCTAGCTCCACGCTACATTGGTCCTTTCCGCATTGTTGCTAGACGTGGTCAGGTGGCATATAAATTGGAGTTGCCGCCGCAATTCTCTCATATCCACGACGTATTCCATGTGTCGCAACTTCGTCAATGCTTCAAGGAATCTCCACACCGAGCTGTGGATCACGAGGTGCTCGAATTGCAAGATGACCTATCTTATAAGGAGCATCCGATCCGCATTCTCGATGAAGCTGAACGTCGGACCCGTCAGAAGGTTACCAAGTTCCTCAAAGTGCAGTGGTCAAATCATACCGAAGATGAAGCCACTTGGGAACGCGAGGATAATCTTCGTGTGGAATACCCCGAACTTTTTCCTTCTACCTCTTAATTCTCGGGACGAGAATTCTTGTTAGTAGAGGAGATTTGTAACACCCCCAGTGGTTAGCCACAGTAATCCCATTTTGATAATGCCAAGTCAGCATGATTAACAGTGCATGATCATCATTTGCATCATAATGCATTTCAACTCCTAACTCAAAATTCAAATTTAGATGAAAGTGAAAAATAAAAGTTGTCCAACATATAAACTAAATTGTTCATTAAATAGCAGGTAAATCAGAGGCTATGTTAAAATTGTAAACAACATTATTAAAATTGGATAAGTGACACAAACAACTTAAAACAGTGGCTGAAAATGACATTTAGTAACCTTTTAATTTATTTAAAACAAATATGAAATGATGTTTTGCCCAAACTAGTTTTTGGTGTTAGGGTATAAAGCACTGGTATTTATGGACTAGGTCTCCCTTTTTACAAAAACCATTTGGGGCCTAAACAATTAACAGAATAGAAAAGAAAAGAAAAGAAAAGAAGAAATGGAAAAATGCCCCTGTGCACTTAAGCCCACAGCCGCACAGGAGCTGGCCCAGCCCAACTAGCCCCCTCCCCCTACCCCTGACGCCGCGGGCGCGCTGTCGAGCACCCTGCGTGCGCGCGCGCCCCCGAGCCCGGCCCCCCTCCCTCGGCACTCAACAGCGCGTCGCGCGCTCGCCGTGGATAAAGAGCACCCCGCGGACACCTCCGAGCCCTCCCTCGCTCACTTTCCCCCTCTCTTTCCTCCCTGCCTCCTCCCTCCGAGTGCCGCAATGGCCTCGGCCGTCTGATACGCGCGGCCACCGTCGCCCCTACACCTCGCGGCAGTGCCAGGTCGCCCCGCCGTCCCCTGCTGCTTCGCCTGCTGCATCGAACCGGAGCGGAAATCACCTGCCTCGTCGCGCACGAGCTCGTCTTCAAGCTTCGGGCGCCGGTGATCGCCGTCATGATTCGCCGTCGTTGCGCTACCCCGAGCCCACCCTTGCACGCCTACAGGACCACCGTGAGCACCCCGTCCTCCTCCCTCTCTCCCTGCGTCTCCCCGTAGCCGTAGCTCGCCGCCACCGTGCTCGTGCTCTGTCCGCCGCCGTCGCTGCCATTGCTGCGCTCCCAGAGCCGCTCGGCTCGGTCCCGCAGCACCAACGTGCTCCTGGTGAGCCGTAGAGGCCGCCCCGCCTTTTGCTTTGCTCGCTAGCCCACTGCAGCCGCGCGCCCGTGCACCACCCGAGAGCCCCGCCGCCAACCGTCGTCGCCAGCGTCGTTCCGACCACCCCCGGGGCCAACCACCACCACCACGCGATGCGGCTCGCTACGCCCGTTCGTTAGAGCCCAAGCACGCCCTCGGAGATGCCCTGTGGGCGAAACCCGGGCTCGCCGGAGCTCGGCGCCGCGTTCGAGCTCGCCGGCGTGCTCCGGTGGCCGGCGCCGACGTGGCACGTGGCCCCCACCGCCTGTGCCACTAACCGCTGGGCCCGGTTGGCCCCCAGTTGACCCGGTCAGCCCGCTGACTAGGCAGCCCGTGTCGCTGACACGCGGGCCCCACGGCCCTGTTAATTAACTGCTAATTAAAATGTTTAATTTAATTAGTTTAAGCACTAATCAGTCACTGACATGTGGGCCCAGTAGCCTAATTAGTTAATTAGTTAAAATAAACTCTGTTTAGACTAATCAGAGGCTGACATGTGGGCCCCATGGTCAGGTTTGACCTGGCCGACCCCCTGTTGACTGCTGACGTCAGCACTGCGTCATGATGACATCACCCTGCTACTGTTTTGGATAATTCGAATTTAATTAATTAAATAAATTCCAAAAAATCAATAAAACTTTAGAAAATCATATCTTTTAATCCGTAACTCCGATCGAAAAACTTTATACATGAAAATTGCTCAGAACGACGGGACGAATCCGAATACGCGGTCCGTTCACCCGTCACACGTCCCTAACTACCCGAACGTGCAACCATTCCCCTCTTATCGTCTGTTCGATAATTACAAAGACCCGGGAAATATCGTCAGATATTCTCCCGCTCCGTCTGATACTTGTAGTACTGCGTTAGACTACCCCTAGCACCGTGTATCGTATTGGTCATGCTCATGTTTGCTCTATATTTATACTGTTTCCTCCCCCTCTTCTCTCTCGATAGAGCCGGTACCGACGCAGCTCCGGAGTTCGACGACCCCTGAAGACCTTGCCCTTACCACCGAGCAACCAGGCAAGCCCCCCCCTTGATCATCCCGATATCGCCCATTCTAATTTCCCATGCTTGCATTAGAATTGCTGCTGCTGCTTTACCTATTCTGATGCATAGCCTGTTTATTGTATCCTGCTGTTGATAATTACCTGCATATCCTAAACTGCTTAGTTTATGCTGGGTAGAGACCTATCAGTGACCCCACTTATCCCGACTGCCGCGCTGGATCGTCATAAGACCCGATCAATGGGATTGAAGACCAGGACCCGACACCGCACATCACCCCCCTTAGTTGTAACGACACTGCAGCGTTACTATCGAGTGCCGAGGGTGAAACCTCATGTAGCATTTCTGATGTTAACTCTGTAGAGTAGCTATTCGATCGTGGTCATCGAGGGTGATTCCTCCTTCACCGCTTTCGATAACGACGCCGTCGTACAACACCTCAAGTGTGAACCTAGTGAGGGTGATTCCTCCGAGTTCACCTTGACGGATACATCGAGTAGGAATCCAACGAGGGTGATACCTCGGATATCCCCTGATGATATGGACACACGGATAATTGGACTTTACATTGTTACTTGGATAGGCGGTCGACCCTGAGGGGTACCCGCGTGCGCCTAAGTGGCGAGTGTTGTGAAGACGGGTGCCAGTGTGGTGCCCGAGTGGTGAATACGAGGCGCGGCCGGGCATTCTTAACCCTTGCAGCAAGTCCTCGAGACGGGGCGACGGGGTCACATCTTTCGTGAGTCTCTGCTCGTTACCGCAAGCCCCTAGTCCTAACGATTTGGATATTTGATCCGAGCAGGCCTCTGGTCTGATAGCACTAACCATCACGTGGGCATAGTATGGGCGTTCTGCATCGTATGCATCAGCCGAAAGCTCTGTCAGACGTCCAGTTCAGCAGTGCGGCATGGAGTGATTGGCGCCATTGCGGTGGTGCTTGGATCTGTGCCATGTGCGCAACGACCCGGAGGGCGAGGGGCGATGGCCAAGACCCCCTTGCGCTTAGGATGTAGACCGGCGGGGACCTCTCTGCTGAGCTGTAGGTAGGGTTGCGATGTGTCGTTTGGCCGAGGCCGGGCATGACCCAGGAAAGTGTGTCCGGCCGGAGTTAATCGAGCGTGTTGGGTAAGTTGGTGCATCCCTGCAGGGAAGAAAACTTCTATCGATAGCCTGTCCTATGGTAAAGGACACTCGGAGTTGTATCCTGATTGATACAACTTAGAACTGGATATTTGGATACTATGGCTCTGGGATTGCTTCTCGCAGGGAGTCGAGAAGGGATCTCCGGACGAGGTTAATGACTGTATGGCTCTGGGATTGCTTTCTCGCAGGGAGTCGAGAAAGGATCTCTGGGTGAGGATGAGACTTAATGATACTGCTACATTATATGGTACTGTCTACACTCTTCTAATGCTGCAAGACCTCTGAAGATGCTAGTCTTCGATAGGACTAGGCCTCCTCTCTATTCTGGCATTTCTGCAGCCTAGTCCACATATACAGCCTCCCTTTGAAAATGTTGCATATGTAGTGTAGATCCTTGCTTGCTGAGTACTTCTGAGTACTCACGGTTGTTTTGTTTTCCTTTTCTCCCCATATCAGTTTGACGTGACCAAGATGACGGAGCCCCTGAGACAGATGCCCCGTCGATCGACTACTACTACTACCTAGAGGATGGATACTTCTACGAGTTGACTGTCGACCAGGAGTAGGATCGGAGGGTCCCAGGCAGGAGGCCTTCGCCTTTCGATCGTAGTGTTTTATTTTGCCCCGCCTTTCTAAAGGCCTTTCTGTTTCTCTTTTAATATCTGTACTCAGATATCTGATGCTTCCGCTGACGCTTGTTCGCAAGCTTATGTATTCGAGCCCTCGAGGCCCCTGGCTTGTAATATAAAGCTTGTATGACTTTATTTATGTTTTAGAGTTGTGTTGTGATATCTTCCCGTGAGTCCTTAGGCTTGATCGTGTGCATTTGCGTGTATGATTAGTGCACGATTGAGCCGGGGGCGTCACAGCTTGGCGGCCGCACATGTCTCGCTTCGCCTGGTCCTGAAGCTCCCGCTCCTGCCTCCGGACCCAACGGCTCCATCGGGAGCTTGGCTACCCTGTGGTCACCCACGGCTGTCGCCGCCGCGTAGGAGCGCAGAATAAGGCAAGCCGCCGCACCTCACTGGGAGTGGCAGGAAACCCTAGTGAGGGATCCCGGCACCCCTTGCGCAGCCATAAATACCCCGTCCTCTGTCTGGGCTGGGCTATGAGCCCCTGGCCAACCGGCACCCCTGGCCCAGTAGACGCACTAACCGTCCTGCCCAATGATACGTCCATTTTGCATCATGTTTACCTACTATTATTTATTGTGTTTCTATGCATAATAATGCTTTTTGGAGTAATTCTAATGCCTTTTCTCTCATAATATGCAAGGTTTACACAAAGAGGGAGAATACCGGCAGCTGGAATTCTGGACCTGGAAAAGCTACGTCAGAGTTACCTATTTTGAACATCTCCAAATGAGCTGAAAATTTACAGAGAATTATTTTGGAATATATGAGGAATATTGGAGCAAATAACCACCAGAGGGGGCCCACCAGGTGGGCACAACCCACCTGGGCGCGCCAGGGAGCCCAGGCGCGCCCTGGTGGGTTGTGCCCTCCTCGGCCCACCTCCGGTGCCCCTTTTCTGGTATATAAGTCATTTTGACCTAGAAAAAATAAGGGAAGGGCTTTCGGGACGAAGCGCCGCAGTCTCGAGGCGGAACTTGGGCAGGAGCATTTTTGCCCTCCGGCGGAGCGATTCCGCCGGGGAAACTTCCCTGCCGGAGGGGGAAATCATCGTCATCGTTATCACCAACAACTCTCCCATCTTTAGGAGGGCCATCTCCATCAACATCTTCAACAGCACCATCTCCTCTCAAACCCTAGTTCATTTCTTGTGTTCAATCTTTGTACCGGAACCTTAGATTGGTACTTGTGGGTGACTAGTAGTGTTGATTACATCTTGTAGTTGATTACTATATGGTTTATTTGGTGGAAGATTATATGTTTAGATCAATTATGTTATTTAATACCCCTCTGATCTTGAGCATGATTATTATTTGTGAGTAGTTACTTTTGTTCTTGAGGTCACGGGAGAAATCATGTTGCAAGTAATTATGTGAACTTGATATGTGTTCGATATTTTGATAATATGTATGTTGTGATTCCCTTAGTGGTGTCATGTGAACGTCGACTACATGGAATTTCACTATATTTGGGCCTAAGGGAATACATTGTGGAGTAGTAATTAGATGATGGGTTGCTAGAGTGACAGAAACTTAAACCCTAGTTTATGCGTTATTCCGTAATGGACCGATTTGGATCCAAAAGTTTAATGCTATGGTTAGATTTTATCTTAATACTTTTCTCGTAGTTGCGGATGCTTGCGAGGGGGTTAATCATAAGTAGGAGGTTTGTTCAAGTAAGAACAGCACCTAAGCACCGGTCAACCCACATATCAAATTATCAAAGTAGCGAACACGAATCAAACCAACATGATGAAAGTGATATGATAAAATTCCCGTGTACCCTCAAGAACATTTTTCTTATCATAAGAGACCGTTTTGGCCTGTCCTTTGCCACAAAAGGATTGGGCTACCTTGCTGCACATTATTTACCGTTACCGTTACTTGCTCGTTACAAATTATCTTGCTACCAAACTATCTGTTACCGACTATTTCAGTGCTTGCAGAAAATACATTGCTGAGAACCACTTGTCATTTCCTTCTGCTACTCGTTGGGTTCGACATTCTTACTTATCAAAAGGACTACGATTGATCCCCTATACTTGTGGGTCATCAAGGCTCTTTTCTGGCGCCGATGTCGGGGAATGAAACGCTCTTGGTAAGTGGAAATTGGTAAGGAAAAATCATTACTACGTGCTGAAATTTATTGTCACTTGCTACTATGGAGAACAATCCTTTGAGGGGTTTGTTCGGGGTATCTTCACCTCGACCGGAACCACAATTAGTTGCCCCTCAACTTATTGCATCTACTGAAAATATTGGTTATGAAATTCCCTCGGGTATGATAGAACAACTGCTAATTAATCCTTATGCAGGAGATGGAACTGAACATCCTGATATGCACTTGATATATGTAGCTGAAATTTGTGGATTATTTAATCTTGCAGGTTTACCCGGAGATGAAGCTAAGAAGAAGGTTTTCCCTTTATTTTTGAAGGGAAAATCATTGGCATGGAATAGACTATGCGATGATATTGGATTTTGGAACTGGAATTTGATTGAAATTGGAATTTCACCAAAAAATTTATCCTATGCATCTAGTTCATCATAATCGGAATTACATATATAATTTTTGACCTCGTGAAAGAGAAAGTATCGCTCTAACTTGAGAAAGGTTTAAGTCAATGTTATATTCATGCGTTTCCGTGAACTGAAAACCGCGTTTACGCGGTTTAAGGATCTGCTAGAGATGCTCTTAAAACCTGGGCATGAAGCATGTTTATACCATTGCCACGCCACTTGTTGAGATGAATAATTTAAGAACGCAACGAAGTTTCGATAACTATGATAATGCAGGGACGATCACCATCCCAAATAATGCGAATCTTTACACAAAACACAAACCGATGAACTAGCACGCTAATCTCCAAATGAAACATGAAAAAGATGCAAACCGAAGGAAGTGCGCAAGTCAAGCTTCCTTCACCGACAGCGATTGTATTTGTGGTGATCAATACTTGACGCTACAGCGGTCGCCGGAGGTAAGAGCGCCGCCGACGCCGCGGCCCTGATCCGGCTGAACCGGGATGGTGAGCGAGCACCACAAATTGGGCTTCTGGCGAATCTTGATGGTGTTGAACCTGTACCTCACCCGCGCGTCCACGGCGACCTCCAAGCTCACTGCCCCCCGACCCATCTCCTTCTCCAGCTCCGCAGCAACGTCGCCGGGGAGGATGCCGCCACTGCTCCCGTCGAATCCACCTTCACCGTCTCCCAGCTCTTCCTCCGCTGGTAGAACTCGGCCGGGGACGCCGTGGAAGCGCCAACGGCGGGGCCGCCGAGCGATGCGCCGCGGTAGCTGAGCTCGGCGTCCAGCGTGTCGTAGTAGATGCCGACGCGGAGGCTGGGGTTGTATATGTCGAGGGTGACGGCGAGGCGGTAGGATACGACGGATGCATTGGTGACGGTGAGGCCGGTGAGCGTGGCGGAGCCGACGGTGGCGCGGATTTGGTGGGGCTGGAAGATGGCCCAGTAGATGAGGATGATGATGGCGATCGGGAAGAGGGCGCCGAGCAAGCCGCCGAAGAACCTGCAGCAGCACTTGAGGCTGCCGCAGCAGCAGGACATGGCGATGGCGGGGTGGGTGGGGCTCGATGGGGAGGGAGAGGGCGGGTGTCCTGATCGTTCATGCGAGTGGCCGATGTGTTTTATATACAAACTTGCCAGCTTGGAGTTGGAAATGTTTCGCGTACGTGATTGATTCCCTAATAATCAACAATTGACATTGACTAACCAAGTACTAGTAGTTGAAGTCCGTTTGTTTATGGGTGGAAGGACATGTCGTTTGGCACGTCGGATACACCGGGGAACAGGCTGTTAAACCGCGTGTGTCAACTCTTGCCCCCTTTACCCTAGGGAAGACTTGGGCACTTGGATGCTCAAGTCTTTGTGTATGCCTCGAGCGTTGCTGTCAGGCGATGGCACATGGGAGACGAGGCAGCTGGAGCGGCTGGCGAGTTGAACGGGTTTGGAGTTGTGCTAGCAGTAATTTTGAGCGGAAGACTGACCTCGTCTACCTACAGCAGCGAAGCGCGCAAGCTCGGGGCGGCAGGGCCGCAGCGGGCGGGCGGGCTTAGGTTACACGTGCGGTGAGAATGAGATCCTTCAAGTCCAACTGGCAACGGGCGTTGGCCACGCTTTGCAGCGATACCAGTCGCAGAGCACGCTTCGCATCGGCATCTGGGCGTGTTGAGAGGAAAATCTTATGTGTCGCAGCACATAGTCGGGGCTTCGCACAGGGGCGCCCCGACTGAGCCAAACGGCATGTCCTTTTACTTTTCTGTTTCTTTTTTCTTTTTTTATTCTTTTCCTTTTCTTTTTTTCCTTTTCAAGTTTATTTTTTAAAATGTACACGTGTTCAAAAAATGTTCGAAATTTTAGAAAATGTTTGTATTTTTAAAATTTTAAAAAGGTTCCTGTTTTTAAATTTTGTTCCAAAATTTTAGAAAATGAGCAGAAATTCATAAAATCTAGTTTTCAAAACATATTCACTTATTCTAAAAAATGTTCATACATTCAAAAAAAGTTTAGAATGTTTGCATTTTCAAATATTGTTTAGAATTTTAAAAATTGTTTAGTTTTTACAAAAAATGTTCTAGATATGAAAATTTAGTTCACATTTTTAACAAAACGTTCAAAACTTCAAAAGTTGTTCACAATTGCAAAAATTGTTTGATATTTTCAAAATTTGTTCGGAATATAGAAAAATGTGAAAAATCTTCAAAAAGATGTTCGCTTTTTGAACAATTGTTCAGAAATTTCAGACATATTCAAAAAATGTTCGGATCTATTGCTAGAGTTAATTCTTAAAGATTCACGTTGCCAAGCAATCGCAAACGCTCAACAACTCGATTAGCTAGCCACACCCAATCCTAGCTGGAGGTCTCGCGTTCAATCCATGGGAAGCGCTCTGATTTTTTGGATTTTTACACCGAGCCGTTTCAGTGCCAGCAAATGGGCATGCCCAGTCCCCCCCCCCCCACCACGTGGCTTCAGTCGCTATTGGATACAATAAGCGTCTGATAAGAGCTCCCGTGTGGAGACGCTGTGTGTTATGCACACACTTATATAAACCGGAAGATCCAATACAAGTGGAACAATCAAGTGGACTTAGATACAAGTTTGAAATGGAAAAGGGGAAAACTAGTTGATATTCTGTTCTTCATTGCCTCTGTCAACCGCCTCTCTGTCTCTTATATATTCCTCCCGTCAGTTAGCTTCTCCTGCTTCCAGGCCCTGGCCAACCCACGGCTGCGTCGAGAGGCCTTGGGCCGCCTTCCTGGGTTGGGCCACCACATAACACTCCCCGCTCTTTCAGGCGTGGCTTGACCCCAAGCCGCGAGAGTAGGGAAGCGAGCGTCCAGAGCAAACACATCTTCCCAAGTATCCTAAGTGTCTGGACGGTTGCACCAACGAACCTTCATCTGGGGCTTGAGTTTGCTGCCATGTTGGATGGGCTTTGATTGTAAGAAGGTAGCGATCAAATAAGAGACATCTCTTGAGGTACTATGACTCCCATATTTTTCTCAACGATTGTTGAAGGTGATAGGTGTTTCTTCCGTTGAGAAACATGGATCACATTGTGAATCTTGGAATTAACCGGAAGTTGAAGCTTCTAGTACACCGGTTTATATAGGTGTTTCTCCCGCGCTCTCTTCAAATGTTTTTGGAGATCATAGCTCTATATGAGACCAACTCATGTAACTCATTGGTGGATGCATGTGCTCAAATGCCAAGTGGACGAGGTTGATACCCATATAAGGCTTCAAAGGGAGTGTGCTCCGCTACACTATGATAGGATGTGTTACACCAGTGCTCTGTTGGTGTTAACCACTAGCCCACTTTGTTGGTGTGTCGTAAATAGAACACCCACCATCTCATCTCAAAACCCTAGTTCATCTCTTGTATTCAATCTTTGTATCAAAACCTTAGATTGTTACCTGTGGGTTGCTAGCAGTGTTGATTACATCTTGTAGTTGATGCTAGTTGGTTTATTAGGTGGAAGATTAAATGTTCAGATCCATTATGCTACTCAATACCCCTCTGATCTTGAACATGAACATGACTTGTGAGTAGTTACTTTTGTTCTTGAGAACATGTGAGAAGTCTTGTCATATAAATTTGGTATTCGTTCGATATTTTGATGATATGTATGCTGTTGTTTTCCTTAGTGGTGTTATGTGAACGTCGACTACATGACACTTCACCATCTTTGGGCCTAAGGGAATGCATTGTGGAGTAGTTATTAGATGATGGGTTGCTAGAGTGACAGAAGCTTAAACCCTAGTTTATGCGCCATTTCGTAAGGGGCTGATTTGGATCCATATGTTTAATGCTATGGTTAGATTTATCTTAATTTTTCTTTCGTAGTTGCGGATGCTTGCGAGAGGGGTTAATCATAAGTGGAGGCTTGTTCAAGTAAGAACAACACCCAAGCACCCGTCCACCCACATATCAAATTATTAAAGTAACGAACGCGAATCAAACAAACATGATGAAAGTGACTAGATGAAATTCCCGTGTGTCCTCAAGAACACTTTGCTTATTATAAGAGACTGTTCCGGCCTGTCCTTTGCTATAAAAAGGATTGAGCTACCTTGCTACACTTTTTTTTTACTATTACTACTTATTGCTCGTTACAAATTATCTTGCTATCAAACTATCTATTACCGACAATTTTCGTGCCTGCTAATACCTTGCTGAAAACCGCTTGTCACTTTCTTCTGCTCCTCGTTGGGTTCGACATTCTTACTTATCGAAAGGACTATGATTGGTCCTCTATACTTGTGGGTCATCAGGGACCCACATGGACGTGGGTAGTGGGGAAAGGCCCCACACCCCTGGTCTAGGCGCACCAAGATCCTCCCTTAAAAGGAATAGTATCATATTCCGAAGGGATAAGATCAGGATCCCTAAAAATGGGGATAACGATTGGTGGGGAAGGAAAGGAGGGATTTCCTTCCTCCCCCCCTTGGCCAACAACCCTAGGGGCTTGGAGGGCAAGCCACCAGCCCCCTCCACGCCTATATAAAGGTAAGGAGGCGTTGGGGGAAGCCACCCTTCCACCCTTGTCCGTCTCCCTCCCGTTACACCTCCACCTCGCGTAGACATTTGGCGAAGCCCTGCTGCAATTCTGCTGGCACCACGACCACCACGCCGTCATGTTGGTCCCGATCTCATATATCTCCTCTCCCTCGCTTGCTGGATCAAGAAGAAGAGGACGCCACTGAGCCGTACGTGTGCTAAACTCGGAGGTGCCGTCCGTTCGGCACTAGATCGGATTAGATTGTGAAGAGTATGACTACATCAACCGCATTATGACGCTAACGCTTTCAGTCTACAAGGGTATGTAGACACACTCCCCTCTCGTAGCTATACATCTCCTAGGTGTTTCGTAGGATTTTTTTTTATTTTCATGCTTCGTTCCCCATTAATGGTATCAGAGCTAGGTCTATGCATAGATGTATATGCACGAGTAGAACACAAAGATGTTGTGGGCGTTGATGTTCAAATTGCTTACTTCCTTTGTCTCGTTTGGATTCGACGGTATTGTGGGATGAAGCGGCTCGGAGCAACCTTACTTGTCCTCGCACAAGAGACCGGTTCCACTGACTGAGATGCAACTTGTATTGCATAAAAGTGGCTTTGCAGGTGTATCTCTCCCACCTTAGTTGAATCTGTCTTGGCAATGGTGGCCCTTGTAGAAGGTTAAAAGGCAACTTGTATATCACCGTTTTGGTTTTGCGTAGATAAGAACGGTTCTTCTAGTTCGCCCTAGCAGCCACGTAAAAATTACAACAACAAAGTAGAGGACGTCTAACTTGTTTTGTAGGGCATGTTGTGATGTGGTATGGCCCAAATGTGATGTGATATATCTTGATGTCTAAGATGATCATGTTTTGTAATAGGTTCACAACTTGCATGTCGATGAGTACGGAAATCGGTAGGAGCCATAGGGTTGTCTTTAATTTATTGTATGACCTGTGTGTCAATCATCAAACGCCATGTTCTTGCTTTACTTTATCGCTATGAGTTAGCAATAGTCGTAGAAGCAATAGTTAGTGAAGAAAACCACATGACGGCACGATGATGGAGATCATGGTGTCATGCCGGTGATGATGGAGATCATGTCGGTGCTTTGGAGATGGAGATCATGGTGTCATGCTGATGACGATGGAGATCATGCCGGTGTTGGAGATGGAGATCAAAAGCACAAGATGATAATGACCATATCATGTCACATATTGATTGCATGTGACATTTATTTTTTTATGCATCTTATTTTGCTTACAACGATAGCAGCATTATAAGATGATCCCTTCACTAAATTTCAAGATAAAAAGTGTTCTCCCAAAGTATGCACCGTTGCGAAAATTCGTCGTTTTGAAGCACCTCATGATGATTGGTTGTGATAGACTCTACGTTCGCATACAACGGGTGTAAGCCGGTTTTACACAGGCGTAATACTTGGGTTAAACTTGACAATCCTGGCATGTACACACATGGCGTCGGAACACGGAAGACCGAAAGGTCGAACATGAATCATATAGTAGATGTGATCAATATGGAGCTGTTCACCATTGATGACGACCCCATCTCACGTGATGATCGGACATGGGTAGTTGATTT
Organism: Thinopyrum elongatum; assembly: GCA_011799875.1. NCBI lineage: Eukaryota > Viridiplantae > Streptophyta > Magnoliopsida > Poales > Poaceae > Thinopyrum > Thinopyrum elongatum. The sequence continues at coordinate 211,875,185 of CM022301.1, read as the reverse complement.
GGATCATGTAAAACTTAGACAAGTTGATGGATGTTGATTTAAGTGGGAGTTCACTACTAATTTGATTAACTGAACCAATTATCATGAACATAGTCTAATTGTCTTTGCAAATTATGTTGTAGATCAATAGCTCGCGTAGTAGCTTCCCTGAACTTTAATACATTCCTAGAGGAAAACTAAGCTGAAAGATAATGTAAGCAATTATGCGAACTAGGTCCATAATCTAAGGATATTCCTCACTGCTGCACAGAAGGCTTATGTCCTTGATGCACTGCTCGATGTGCCAACCCCTCTAGCGTCATGTGTGGATGTTGTGAACGTCTGGCAAGCACATTCTGATGACTACTCGATAGTGTGCCATGCTTTACGGCTTAGAAATCAAGGCTCCAAAGACATTTTAAATGCCACAGAGCATATGAGATGTTCCAGAGCCAAAATTGGTGTTTCAGGCTCATGCCCGTGTTGAGAGGTATGAGACCTCTGACAAGTTCTTTGCCTGCAAGATGAAGGAGAATAGCTCAATTAGTGAGCATGTGCTCAGAGTGTCTGGGTGCTACAGTCGCTTGAATCAAGTGGGAGTTAATCTTTCCTAATAAGACAGTGATAGACAGAGTTCTCCAATAACTGCCACCTAGCTGCTAGAACTTCGTGATGAACTATAACATACAAGGGATGGAGAAGACGATCCCTGAGCTATTCGCGAAGCTTATGGCCGCGGAGGTAGAAATCAAGAAAAAGCATCAAGTATTGATGGTTAACAAGACCACTAGTTTCAAGAAGGGCAAGGAAAAGAAGGGAAACTTCAAGAATGGCAAGCCAGTTGCCACTCCAGTGAAGAAACCCAAGTTTGGACCCAAACCTGAGACTGAGTGCTTCTATTGTAAGGGGAATGGTCACTAGAAGCGGAACTGCCCCAGATACTTGGCAGATAAGAAGGCTGGCAACTCAACAAAATTATGTCTGATATACATGTTATTGATGTGTACCTTACTAGTGCTCATAGTAGCCCCTGGGTATTTGATACCGGTTCAGTTGCTAATATCAGTAACTCGAAACAGGAACTTCAGAATAAACAGAGACTAGCTAAGGACGAGGTGACGATGCGCGTTGGAAGTGTCTCCAAGGTTGATGTGATCGCTGTCGGCACACTCCCTCTACGTCTACCTTCGGGATTAGTTTTAAACCTAAATAATTGTTATTTGGTGCCTGCGTTAAGCATGAACATTATATCTGGATCTTGTTTATTGCGAGATGGTTATTCATTTAAATAGAGAATAATGGTTTCTCTATTTATATGAACAATATCTTTTATGGTCATGCACCCCTTGTGAATGGTTTATTCTTATTGAATCTCGATCGTAGTGGTACACATGTTCATAATATTGATGCGAAAATATGCAAAGTTAGTGATGATAGTACCACATACTTGTGGCACTGCCGCTTAGGTCATATTGGTGTAAAGCGCATGAAGAAACTCCATGCCGATCTGTATTTATAGGGCAAAAGAGAGGGGATTTCGTCCTCCCTTGGCAAGGTGGGACTAAAATACCCCGTGAGTCATTTCCCCCACAATACGGACTCTAAAACCAGCCTATGAAGTAGTATTTCAAAATTATATGGGCCAGGCCCAAAACTAAGGTGATACAACACCTAAAATAAGCTATGGACGAAATTTATGAAATGGCATCTTGTATATTTCGTCCAAGTTCCTTGTATGCCATCATGGAGGCTTCAAAGTGCTGAAAACTCCATCAGAAACGCCATTCTGATTCCCTTCACGCGCGCCTTCATCTCCATGCTTGATCCTTCTCTAGTGTTCATCCCTCTTGTCCAAGCTAGGTCCTTCATTAGTAATGAACACAATCTATTTTAGGCAACATCATATTCTCATGAACATTAGAATTATTCCCAAGAAATGAAAGTACCTGATAATTTAACTGGCATTCACGAGCTCTAGTAATTGGTCCAGTATGTATAGTAGCAGGGGTTGTGAGTGTAACTATGGTATTGATATCCTCATGAGTGCAAGCGTGACACAAGAGATTTACGAGTTCAGGCTCCTCTCGGAGGTAAAGACAATATGTATCGAGCTGCTGGAGCTGTTTTTCTTATGTCTTGATGATTACAAATGGATTCCGAACCTCCGTCTATGTGCTATAGGATGACTTATACAGAGTGCGCCGATCCCCATTATGTCTACGTTACAAAGAGAGAGTTGATGATGTTTATTACAGGCATTACTATTGGTAACCGTAGCCATCATGACCAGTAACGCCTGAAGTTATGCAGCTTCGGACATTCCAAATCCTACACTGGCCGTTGGCATTCTTTGTCCGAGTGGGACGGATGCAGCCGAATGGATGGTCGATCGTCCGAGTGAGTTGTCCCCTTCTGAGTGGTCGCTTGACTTCCGTGTGAAATATGGTTCGAAGCGCATCTGAATGCATCCGTGGCCCAGGAGCCTTAATGACTATTGATGTGGGTCCCTAGGAAGCCCTGCTTTGTGACCCTACAAGTAGTAGGTGACCACATCAGCGGATTCATCCTACCTTGGTGTTGTCAGCGTGGCATCGGCGGTGTCAACTTTTGGGGCTTTTGCTCCCTAGCTCGAGCCCTGCTTCATCGACGATCGATCTGACGTCGGTGACAAGCTTTGTGGTTGGCGTACAAGTGCTGGGTGGGTAGTGCGTGTCCTGGGCAGCGCTGCTGATGTCTGGTGGCTGCTTGGATCTGTGAGATTTGCTCTGGCGTCCTCTTCTCTTCCGGTGTGCTGGTCCAGGGGGCAGGGAGCCCGCTATCCACGGCCGGGCAATCATGAAGACTAAGGTCATGGGCTCATCGACAAAGTCAGGCCGGCTCATACAGTGGCGGCGCGCCATGGGCTCATGCTGGATGTAGATGTATAAATTTTACCACCTGCTTCAAGTGATGTAAAATACAACACTTGGAGATACAAATTTGCATCTCCAACCGCCGGAGATGTAAACCCAGATGCAAAATGGCGAGTCGCGCGCCAACCCAACCGCCACCATGAAAGTTCCCATCTGATGATCCACTTTTTGCCCCGCCGTCGCCGATCGATTCTGGCCAGATCTGGTGCCTCCTCGCCGCCCCAGTGCCTAACGCCCGCCACCAGGCCGCCATGGCCACCACCTCCTACCCCGCGGCCGTCGCCGCCACTCCCGCGCTCGTCCTCCCATGGCGGCACCGCTAGGGATCCTCGAGGTGCGCCTGCTCGACTTGGCTACGGAGGATGTAGCTCGGCAGGCGCCACATCCAGTCGCCGTGGTGATCCACATCCAGCACCAGCGGAGGACGAGGCTTCGCCCCGCTTTTCCGTCGACAGTCGCCCCGTCCTGCCTCAGTTGAAGCTCGGCTGCCGCCCGATTCATGCTCGTCTGGCCCGCCCCGCCGCATTTGAAGCTCGACCGCTGGCGCATTTCGAGCTCCGCCGCCGCCCCACCCCGCTCCTCGTCCCGATTTGAAGCTCAGCCGCCCAATTCGAGCTCCCCCGCCGGCCCCCATCTCGACTCGACGCTCGGCTCGGCCGTAGCCGTGCTGCTGCCATGCCGCCGAAGAACTAGTTTTACATCTTCAAATACACATCTCTTGGAGCACTAGTTCAGCATTTGAAAAAGAAAGTCCACATTTTGAAAATGTTGACGAAATATAAAAACAAAAATAGAAAAGAAAGAAAAATGGAAACTAAAAAAAGAATAAAAAAAAACCTGGAAGCAAAACCGAATAAAAAACAAAAAGAAATCGGGCTGGGAAGCAACTCGAATCTTCCCAAAACCAGGCAGTACGAGTGGCTCGCGATGTGAAATGAGCCCGGTTTCCACTATTTTTCCGGTTTCCCTGTTTCTACCTACTTTCTCTCGCTTTATTTTTGCTTCGTTTTTATTCGGGCCCTTTTTTTCTTTTGTTTTTGGTTTGGTTTTCCTATGTCTTCTCCAGTTTTTTTGTTTTTTCTTTGTTTCTTTCATTATTTTGATCGATTTTTCTTCTATTACTTATTTTCCTTATTAATTCTCCCCCCTTTTTTCTTGGTTTTTTTTGCGTATTTTGGTTATTCTTTGTTTCTTTATCCATTTTCACTGTCTTCCATACTTTTTAGCATTTGTTTCTTTGGTTTTATTTTTTATTTTCCATTTTTATTTGTTTTCTTTTGTTTATTTTTTGGTTTTCATTTCTTTGTTTTTTTGTTTCTTTTGGTTTCATTTTACATTTTTTTGTATATGTCAAGAATATTTTCCAATACACTTTTAGCATTATACAAATTTAACCATTTTTCTGAACACATAGTCAACAAGTTTTTATAAACATGTTAAACATTTTTACAATGCCTGATTAGCATTGTTCAAATACAAACTTAAATTGAATACGTGGTGAACATTTTTTCTACTCACGGTTTTAAGTTTTTTCAAATACTTGGTAACATTTTTCAAATACAAGATTAACTTATTTCAAAAAATGGTCAACAATTTTCCTATACACACTTTTCAAACATTTTCAAGCTTGATTAACATTTTTCAAATACAAGTTTAACATTTCTTTAACACATGGTCAGAATTATTTCTATACACATTGAACATTTTTAATGCTTGATTACCATTTTTCACATACAGTTCAACACTTTTCAAAGCTTGATTAAATTTTTTCAAATATAAGATCAACATTTTTTCAATACATGCTCACATTTCTTCAATATACATTTCACATTTTTTAAATGTTGATTAACATTTTTCAAATACTTGTTCAACATTTTTTAAATAAAAGATTATTTTTAATACATGGTCAATATTTTTTCTATACACATTAAACTATTTAAATGTTTGATTATCATTTTTCACATACTTGTTCAACATTTTTCCAAATACAACATGAATATTTTTTAATACACGGTCAACATTTTTTCTATAAACAAGTAACATTCAAATGCTTGATTAACAATTTTTGACATACTCAAACTACATTATTTTCAAATTCTTGATTTTTTTTCAATGCATGATCTATTTTATTCATGGATATGATATTTTTTCGTATCCAATTTTTGTATACGTGATAAACATTTTCTGTATTAATATTGAATATTTTTTAAATGCCTGGTTAACATTTTTCTAATGTTTTATGTAGAGTGTTTTTTTGTAATGTATATAATTAAAATATTTGAAAGTATGAATAAAATAATAATAAAAATAAAGCAGAAAACTTGAACAGAAAACGTGAAAAAGAGAAAACGTGAAAAAGAGGTTGTGGCCGCGTGCACCTGGGCCGACCCATCTGGGGCTCCCCTTCACGCGAGAGTTCCCTCCTCCGTGTAATGGGCAGGCCCATACACTCCCGCGACTTTAGCGAGTCAGAAGGCTGCCTCGCTATAAACGAGGTATAGCCGCACCCAGATTTTCACTCCTATTTGGCTCTCCAGGTGTTGAAAGGGCCACCCCTATTCCTCGCGTTCAGCGAGACAGGAGCGAATCTCTCGTGTCGGGGGAGCTCGACATGGGCCGCAGCCCAGCCGCGCGGGAAGCTCTAGCCTCCCTTTTCTGTTTTTTTTCTTTCCGTCCTCTGTTTTCTGTTTCCTTTTTCCCTTTTTCCCTTTTTTCCTTTTTTATACTTTTAAATATTATAAATATATATTAGAATATTGAAAAATGTTGAATAAGTATTAAAAATGTTGAACACGTATTTAAAAATGTTTCATAAGTATTAAAAAATGTTGAACAAGTATTTGAAAATATTGAACAAGTATTTGAAAAAATGTTGACTAAATATTAAAAAATGTTGAACAAGTGTTTGAAAAATATTGAAAAAGCAGTATTTGAAATTTTTTGAACAAGTACTTGAAAAATGTTGAACAAGTATTTGAAGAATGTTGAACAAGTATTTGAAAAAAATGTTGAACAAGTATTTAGAAAAATAATAATCAAGCATTCGGAAAAAATGTTGAACATGTGTTTGAAAAATGTTAAATGTGTATAGAAAAAATGTTGACCATGTATTCAAAAAGTATTAATCTTTTCATTTGAAAACTATTAATCAATCGTTTAAAGAAATGTTTAATAAGTATAGAAAAAATGTTGTCCGTGTATTAAAAATATGTTAATCTCATTTTTGGAACATATTAATCAAACATTTGAAAAAATGTGTATATAAAAATGTTGATTATGTATTACAAAATTGTTTAATTTGTATTGAAAAAATGCTAGACGTGTATTAGAAAAATCTTTTTTGACATATACAAAAAATGTAGAATAATAACCGAAAGAACAAAGAAAACCAAAAAAAGAACCAAAATGAACTAAAGAAAAAGAAAATGAAAAAACAACGAAGAAAAAAAAATGCAAAAATGAATGAAAAGAATGGAGAAGAAAAAGAAAAGAAACAAAAGAAAACGAAAAAACTGGCTTGAATCAACTCAAGTAGGACACGCTCTTGCAGGTATCTTCGTATGGGAACTGGGTGGGGTGGCTAGCAATGCACGCGCTGTCCCTGCAGACCAGGGATGGAGCCCTCCTCCCCCACCTTTTCTTAGGTGTTTTTACTTGCTACGCTCGCCCGAATGGGCTGGCCCAATACGACGGGGGGAAGGATCAACCTTTAGCGAGACATCCCCACGTGATCGCTTAATGCGATAAATAGCATTCGCGGTCGAAAAAAGGGGCACTGGTGCTCGCTAGGCTAGTTGATGGGCCGCGGCCCAGTTCCCTCTCCCACTCTAATTTGCAAGCTTCGTTTTTTTTATTTGCTATTCTTACTGTGCTGACAAAATTTGTGCAAAATAAAGAAGTGCCAATTTGAACAACCAGGCAATTCGGAAAAAAGTTCAGAAAACCGGTTGACCGTTCACCATTGAAAACTAAAAAAATGATAAATTTGAAAGATGTTCAAAATTTTGGGAACGAGTTCAGTAATGGAAAAAGTTCAAATTTTTTAAAATGATTGCAAAAGTTTAGAATAGTTCATAATTTTGAAAAAAGTTTTTGAAAATTGGAAAAAGGTAAGAATTGATTTAAAGAAGTTCACACAATTCGATTTTTTTGGCAAATTTGAAAGTTCATAAAAATTGAGCAAAACCGTTCACGAAAACCTGGAAACAAACTTTGTGAAATTAAAAAATAGTTCACAATTTTTGAAAAGTTCATGATTTTTTTTCTTTCAGATTTTTTAGTGTTCACACATTTAAAATAAGAAAGAGGAAAGATAGAAAGTAATAATAAAAGAAAACAAAATGGACAAAAAATGAGACAAAGACCTAGTCAAGATAAACCATAAAATAAAAAGAGGAAACCCGCTGGGAAGCTTCTTAGAACCTGCCAGAAGCTTCCCAAAACGAGAATGAAATCCCACTACAGTCCATATATGGGCCAACCCATTTGCTAGCGGTGTGTGATCGGGCTTGGGCTCCAGTTACCAGAATATCGTGTATCTGGTGCCTTAAGCGCCGAATAGTTAATGCGGAATAGGAACTCTCGGTAATTGGATATACCATTCGACGACGCCCATATGTGTGGAATTTTGCTTTGGGCCTATTCCAAGAAATAACTTTACTTCCTCCGCATCCAACAGTCATCTAAAAAAAAGGTCCAACACTCCAACAATGGCAAACTACTCCCTTCGTCTAGGTGTATAAGTCATCTTAGGTTGTGCATCGCGACCAAGACGGAGGGGAAAACGAGAGAACTTAATGTTATTTTGCTAGTTAATAGCATTGCATGCAATGAATTAACCACTGCATGTCATGTTTGGTAGTCTCAAGTCATTGAAAGTATGCACGGCTCACATCTCTTATTGGTTGATATGTCACGAAACAAGAAATGAGGAGGGAGTTAATGTACCGTGCCTAAGTATTTTGGGATTATTTGGTTTTCGTAAGGTGACTTACACACCTAGACGAAGGGAGTAGCAATGATGATTCGAGGAGAAATGTTACGCACATGATAAATGGATGTGGACTAGGAGCACTCAGCGGCGCACACCGCCGAAATCTCGGCCGCCCCACTGCTCTATTTGGACCCGTGCCACTTTGGTGTAAATGATTGTTGGGTGTGAATACACGGCCGATGGCGTATGAGGCAACAGTTGGTACATGTTCTGAGTCATTTATTATATCCTCACGTGAACTAAACTACGTCCACGAGCACCCATCAAGGAGACATCTCCTAGTCCCCACCCACCCCTCGAGATGTTTGCTAGAGTAGAACGACCAGCCATTGTTGTGCTATCAGAACAAACAAAACCCTAAATCAATGCATGAAAGCGGAAACAAACTAAGCAGTCAAACTAAACATTAACAACTGCCAAATAGTTTAGAGTAAATTATTCCGGCTAACCTTCTTACCCCGTCGTTGGAATGTTTGCACTGGATCTGATCTTCTCAAGCATATGAGTTCAACCTCTTGAGCAAAGAGCTACGACCAGTGAGCCTCTTTAATAAGTTATCTTTGGTGAGGATCACTTGCTTGTGTATGAATCACATATAATTTTTAATACGCAAGAGAACGTTAACCTTCCAAATATGTAACGATCTCGAGATTGGGCCAGAATTAATTAGATCCATGTAAAAAGATTTCACCGTAAACACCCCATTTCTAGCTAACTTCCAGTGCATCGCATCGGGTTGGTCGGATAATTGAACATCTATCAATCTCCGTACCAAGTGCATCCAGGCATTCCATCGCTCATCAACTAACGCTCGTCTGAACTGAATATTCAAGGGAATCGATTGAAATACTGTGCCTACGTAATCCTCCTTACGTTGCACAATGTTATATAGGGTGGGGTATTGTATGGCTAGTGGCGTCTCCCCTAACCACGTATCCTCCCAAAATCTTGTTGACATCCCATTTCCAACCAAGAATTTGACCCTACGAAAGAACAAATCTTTCGTTCGCATGAGTCCCTTCCAGAATGGCGAGTCAGTTGGTCTCGCGGTGACCTGGGCTAGTGTTTTCGATTGTAGATACTTGTTGCGTAGTATCTGTGCCCACATACCCTCTGGCTCTGTCTCTAACCTGTAGAGCCACTTACTCATCAGACATTTATTCTTAATTTCCAGGTTTTCAATACCGAGACCCCCCTGGTCCTTGGGTCGGCATAAAATATCCCATCGTGCGAGACGGTATTTTCTTCTTGGCCTCATCTGACTGCCAGAAGAATCGAGATCGAAAGAAATCAAGTCTCTTCCGCACCCCTTTCGGTACCTCGAAGAAAGATAGTAGGAACATCGGCATACTAGTAAGTACTAAGTTGATTAGCACTAGCCGACCTCCATATGACATTAGCTTGCCCTTCCAGCAACTAAGCTTTTTTTCAATTCGATCTTCGATGCACTTCCATTCTTTATTAGATAGCTTACGGTGATGAATCGGTATGCCCAAATAACTGAAGGGCAAAGAACCTAATTCACAACCAAACAATTGTCTATATGTGGCTTGCTCTTCTTTGGCCTTACCAAAGCCGAACAACTCGCTCTTGTGAAAGTTTATTTTTAATCCAGACAATTGTTCGAAGAGACATAATATGAGTTTCATATTCCGCGCTTTTGCAATGTCATGTTCCATGAAAAGGATAGTGTCGTCAGCATACTGTAAAATGGAGACTCCCCCATCGACCAGATGAGGGACAAGTCCATCCACTTGACCGTTTTCCTTGGCCCTGCCTGTAAGAATAGTCAACATATCGGCCACTATATTAAATAGGAGAGGAGACATTGAATCCCCTTGTCTCAATCCCTTGTGTGTCTGAAAATAGTGACCGATATCATCATTAACCTTGATTCCGACACTACCTTTTTGGACTAGAGAACCCACTTGGTTCCGCCATGCCTCATTAAAACCTTTCATGCGCATTGCCTGCTGAAGGAAAGGCCATTTGGCTTTATCATATGCCTTCTCGAAATCCACTTTGAAGATAACCCCATCTAGCTTCTTCGAATGAATTTCATGCAGCGTTTTATGCAGGACGACGACCCCTTCAAGAATGTGTCTCCCAGGCATGAAAACTGTCTGGCTCGGTTGCACCACCGAATAGGCAATCCGTGTCAATCTATTGGTGCCACTTTCATGAATATTTTGAAACTCACGTTGAGAAGACATATTGGCCTGAACTGCTCGATCCGAACTGCCTCTTCTTTCTTTGGCAATAACGTAATCATGCCAAAGTTAAGATGAAACAGTTCTAAATGACCGTTAATAAAATCTTGAAACATAGGCATAAGATCATCCTTAATAATATGCCAACATTTCCTATAGAATTCCACGGGAAACCCATCTGGTCCCGGTGCTTTATTCGGTTTCATTTGTGAAATTGCATCTAGAACCTCTTTCTCAGTAAACGGTGCAGATAGAATATCATTCTCCTCCGACCGAAGCTGAGAGATATCTCCAATAACAGACTCATTAAGGGACACCGTGCTCGCTTCCGGAGGCCCGAAAAGTTGTTTATAATAATTAGAGATATAAGCTTTCATATTCTCATGACCCACAATTGTCCCTTCGTCCTGTTCAAGCTGTATTATTTTCTTCTTCCTATGTTTCCCATTCACAATCATGTGAAAGAATTGTGTATTGTCATCCCCTTGGACAACCTTAAGCACCTTAGCACGCAATGCCCATTTGAGCTCCTCTTCTCTAAGAAGAGCTCATAAGCGTTGCTCGGCTTCGGATTTCGAGCTCTGCTCGGCTACATTAAGAATGTTTACTTTTGCTTTTAAATCCAGAGCATCTATTAACTGGGTGAGTCGCTCTTTTTCTTGTTTGTATATCCCACTCTCGTTTCTGGCCCAACCCCGTAAGAATTGTCTCAGATGTCTAATTTTGTTTTGCCATCTCTCAATACTTGATCGCCCACTAACAGGCTTCGCCCATTCTCGTGCAATGATCTCCATGAAGTTTTCTTTCTCGAACCAACCTAGTTCGAAAGAGAAAGCGTTCTTGTTCCCAATATGGGTTGCGTCTCCCGAGTCCACTAGTAATGGTGTGTGGTCTGCGATCGCCCTCTGCATCGCATGCACCGACACTAATGGGTACTTTTGTTCCCATTCCACACTAGCGAGCACCCAATCCAACTTCTCATATGTTGGAGTGGGCAACGTATTGGCCCATGTAAACTGCCTACCTATGAGTTCAATCTCTCTCAAACTAAGACTCTCGATAATCATGTTAAACATCATGGACCAACGTCCATCAAAGTTGTCATTGTTCTTTTCATCTCTCCTTCGAATTATATTAAAATCCCCTCCGACTAGGATTGGAAGAGTTTCATCCCCACAAATCCGCACCAAGTCCGCTAAAAAATCTGGTTTAAGTTCGGGTTGTGCTGCCCCATATACAGCTACCAGAGACCATCGGAAGCCATCCAACTTCGATCTCACCCGAAACTTGACCGCAAAGTCCCCCCGAACCACATTAATTACCTCAAGCGATTCGCACCTAACCCCCAGCAATATCCCACCGGATCTTCCTCTAGGAGGTAAACAGTGCCAATCAAAATCAATTCCTCCGGATAAAGTTCCAAGGAACTGTGAGGTGAAATTATCTCGCCCTGTTTCAAGTAGAGCAATGAAATCTAGTTTTTTGCTCTATCGTTGTCTCTGCTAAGAACCTTCTTTTAGCCAAGTCAGCTAGACCTCTGCTATTCCAAAAGATTCCTTTCATAGATCATCATGGAATTTTTTCTTAAGCTTAACCCTAGCACTTCTACGAACCGCCTAAGTAGGATATACTTTTCGCTTCCAGGGTCTCTTGGGCTTCTCCCCATCGCCCTTCGAGAGTGTATTACCGGAAGAACTCGAGACAGTACCTTCCATCATTAAAGGCTCTACAGTGTCCCCAGTCTCCGACCCCTCTTCACCTTCGGCCTCCGTATTAGGCATTAGATTATTACACATGTTTTCAAGGGCGGACATTCCTAAATTTTTCATGTTATCGTCATTCATAGGTCTAACTGCTGCGAGATTACGAATAATTTCAGAAGCCCTCTCCGCTTCTAAGTCTAAAAGATCATTCACAGATTTCGCAACTTCCTTCTCGTTCGAACCCAAAGAAATACCTAAGTCATTTGTTTTGTTGCCGATTTTAATAAAATGATTGAAAAACGGGAATAATATATAATTTCAGTGTTTATCAATGGTATACTAAGGTGACCAGATAAAACTTTACATACAGTTGAAAGTAACAAAAAAAATTGTGCCAAACTTGTGATGAAAAACAATATAAAGTAGCAAACACATAAAAACCAACTCATGAAAAAACGAAAAAAAATTAGTTGCCACGCTATTTGGTTAATTGGATATTTTTATTCTCATACATAGTTCTACCATACATAGGACAGATGCTCATACATAAAGAGTGCTTAGATGCCAGTGACTACAACCGGCTTAGAGAGTTTAAGCCTTTTGCATGACAAGCTGTCGACCTCTTCTCCATCATCAGTCATGTCTTGCTTCTCGGAAATGGATTTAGAAGATACACACGAGCAACAGTCCTCTTCGTCTTCCACGTACCAAATTTCATCGAACAAGGTTGACACATATGGGTCGTTGGGAGGAAGAGAGGAGCATGTGCATTTACCGCAGTTGGGTGGTTGGAAGTTGGTAGGTGAGGATGGCAAGTGGCCATGAGGACAGAAACTTATCTGGACAGGGCAGAAAGCGCGTGCACTGTTAAGCTGATATACCAACCAATGATAAATGAATACTAAATGAGAAAATGTGCGAATACGAAGCAACTAATATAGTGAGTGAGAATCCTGATGCTAGTGGATGGGAGAGATTCCAATAAGCATGGTCGCCGAGTGCTCCTATGCAATTTTGCATGATAAATCAGCTATTCAACACAGTGCTTGATACGGATGGGTCATTAGGTTAGTCATATGTGATGTCATAAAAAAGGTTAGTGATCTTTGTCGCGGGACAAGTCTGTGTATTATTGCACATTCTCATAGTACAAAAAAAGAATCATACGCACGTCACTTCCTTTGTTTAAGTGCACATTACTCGAATTTTTTTATGGAGTTTCAAACCAACATAGGGCACAAGTTCCTTTTTGGAAAAGAAAAGAAACACAACTTAAAGATATTTCTAATTAGTAAAATTGCTGGATAATCAGAGCAGCAATAAAACCCAGGTTACGGCTCCAGCAAGGAGGATGCGAGTCGAAAAGGAGCTTTCAGGTGATAATATAGGGGCCAATTCTATTTTCCCTTCTAATTTGCATTCACTCTCATCTTTATCCCTAAAAAAAATCATATGCTCAACTTTGCCCCTCTTCTGTCAGGTCCCTCGTAGAAATATCCTTTCGTGCCTTTCCTACCTGGTGAAAAGCTTTAACCGTCTTCGAGACGTTTTCTGGACGTTTTTGCACATATTTGCACATGTTATATACACCTACGGGAGATAGCCACAGTCCATGACTAGTGGGGTCAGTCAAAACTGCATCACCTACGGTCAAACCGACTGGTGGGTCCCATGATGGTTAACCAATTTATTTAAGAGAATAAATATAAATGTCCAGATAATTACAAAGTGGGGCCCATCTATCAGTCTCACAGGGGGTGATTAGTGCCTAATATAACCCTAATGGCGCAGGCCAACCTGTCGGTGACTCATGCCGCCGGAGATGGAACCAGTCACCAAATGTCATGGCGGCGACGCACCAGATGACTCGGGAACGGGGAGAGGACCTGTATGAGGGCTCGGGGGCATGCGGGAATAAGCCCACACCCTAGTGAGGTGGTACGGGTGGCTGTGGTGGCCGGAGCTTTGCTCGACGGCCTCCCGCGGCAGTTACCGGGGGCGCTGGGCTAGAGGTCTCGGAGAAGCACGGGGAGAGAGAGAGAGGAGGTTCATAAGCTCACATTAGCACGAAGACAACGTCGGGGACGTTGACCCGACGACGGCAGTGGGCAGCGGCGCGAGGAGCTCGCGGCAGGGCAGCTCGGCGATTTGCGGCTCGAGCGGGAGGACTAGCATCTTCAGATGCACGTGGAGGAGCCGCTCGAGGACGAGGACTATGGCGCCGCCGGCCAAGGAGGAGTCGCTCGAGGGGTGGAGCTCATGGTGCTGGTCGGCTGGGCTTCGGATCCGTGGCTGTGCCAGTGTGAGAGGAGGTCAGGGAAGGAGAAGAGGAGGAAGGGCGCAGTGTGGCCTGGGCTAGCCGGCGGCGGAGCTTGCCGGCCGGAGGTGAGCGCCGATGGATCAGGCGTGAGATCCACCCTGGCGGCTCGCGGTTGGGAGGAGAGAAGGACATTTTTTAAACACGTTTTTTTGGTTGACCCCACATGTAAGTGATAGAGAGGAGGTGAGAGAAACATGTTTCTACTTTTCTTTCTCCTATGCTGGATCCCACGTGTAAGCGAGAGACAAAAACGTCCAGAAAATGTCTCGAAGACGGTCAAAGCCCTTGGACCGAACGGAAACGACACGAAAGGGTATTTTTGTAAGGGGATCAGATGGAAGAGGGGCAAAATTAAGCACCGTGTTTTAGGGGTAAAGATGAGGTCAGGCAGAAATTAGGGGGAAAATGTAAATGCCCCATAATATAGAGTGTACCTGCTTGATGATAACACTCCTCTGCATCTTTACATCGGTCCACTTCACCTTGTCAAGTTGCTGATGCTGACATCTAAATGTAATCCTACTTTCCTTTTATTTTCAAGCGACAAGCACATTCGGTGCAAAACCTTTTGTTTATTTATCAATAACTAGGAGAAGAACGTCATCACCTGAATGCATTACTCAAAGGTAGCGAATGCAGTGTTACAAGAGAGCACTAGAGCATGACGTAAGATAATACCGCCAAAGCATGATGTCAGCCTTTTGTGTAGCATCCTTTAATCTAAAACCCCAAAAAACATAACAATACTGTCAATAAAAGAACAGAACACAATGTGTTTATTGTTGAAGTATCGACATGCACATGACGCTTTACAGAAAACTCTTGTGGAAGTCCCACACGCATTGGATATGGACTAGCTCGTCAGGATTTAGATATAGCTTCGGTTGTAATCTTTCTGTTTCTTTCTCTATATCCATTCTGTGTATCGTCTCACTTGTCCAACAACTTGTATGCGTGATCGAGATAAGTCCCAACCTACCAATATAATCTGACACATACCTCAAAGGAGGGTGAGACGCTTCGCATAACTCACATGCTAATTTGAGACATTCTCTTCCATCGCATCTAGCTTCACGAGAACAATCATCAGGCTATGGTGTTTTCTTCCTCCAAGACATTGCCTCTGACCTAAACAACCATGTCTCAAGACTACTCACCCCCCAGCAATTTCATCCTCTGGCATCCCCCAGTTCTCTCACAGATCAAGGGTGCATGCATGTACGGCTACCTCAACAGAAGTATCCCGGAACCGGCCAGAACAATCATCACCAACAATGTTTAAGGAAGGACTTGACCATGATGAATCCTGAGCATGCCGCATGGGTGAACCAAGATCAACAAGTTTTAGTGTACCTGCTCAAAAGTTTGTCCAAGGAGGTTCTCATCTAGGTCTCCCCCATTGAGAAATCTCATGCGCTTTGCGCGGCCTTGGGAAGCATGTTCTCCTCGTAGTCTAGATCACGTGTTAACGACATATGTATCACACTCGCCAATGCATAGAAGGCTCACATACTGCAGCAGTGTACTTCGCCCACATGCGGTCTCCCGACGATGAGCTCGCCACGGCTGAGAAGCCCATCACTGATGACGACCTGATCTCCTTCATCCTGGCTGGACTGGATATGGAGTACCATCCACTCATCTCCGCCTCCATGTCCGCACTAACCCACTCCTTGTTGATGATCTGTTCGACATGCTAATGAACTTTGATTAGAGGGTCGAGTTGTTCCCTGGGACATGCGTTGGTGGCTTGAAGTCATCCACAAATGTGGCTGGATGTGGTAGCCATGGCCCCCAAAAGGGCTATGGTGATCCTCCTCGCAAAAACAATAACGACGGACCTCGTGGTGGCGGCGACAAAACGATGGAAGACACAAAGGCGGTGGCTACATCAACAATTGCTCCAATAACAACAACTCCGGGAGTTTCTCCTACTTCAACAAGAAGGGGCTCGAAGGTTGTTGTTCCTCCTCAAACGACGACGATAGTGATCACGGTCCTTGTCAAATTTGTAAGAGAACTAATCATACAACTAAAAAATCAAATCATACTACTAGAGACTACTACTATCACAATTCCCAAGACAACTCTCAGAACGAGAAGGTTGCAAATGCAGTCAATGCATCATACAGTGTTGATGACAACTGGTATGCTAATAACAGCGCCATGGACCACATTACTAGTGAATTGGAGAAAGTGACCGTGCATGAGAAGTACTGTGGCCATGACCAAGTCCACACCGCTAACGGAGCAGGGATGAGGATAAGTCATATAGGTCATTGGATTACCCAAACCCCATATCAAAATATTCATCTAAAAAATGTTGCATGCCTTTCTATTCATAGCACTACCCTTGATAGTAATGTCCTTATAGAACTTTCCCATTTTTTTAATCAAGGATGTGCCAACGAGGAAAATTCTTCATTGAGGTAGATGCATGCGAGGGCTTTATCCATTGAATCCTAAGTTTAGCAGCTTGAATAAACAAGTGTGTTGTGCCATCAAGCTATTGTTGGAAAGATGGCATGAGAGATTAGGCCATTTGTATTTTTCTGTAGTTCAATATGTGCTTTGTAAAAATAAGCTCACGCTTGTTGGTGAGCGTAATCCTGAAACAATTTTGATTCCTGCCAAAGAGCAAAAAGTCATCAATTACCATATCATGTTTCCATTAGTATTTCTCCCAAACGATTGCAACTTTTTTTCCTCATGTTTATGGACCGGGCCCTACCTATGTTGGTTGACACACTTATAATATGACCTTTATTGATGACAATAGTAAGTACACTTGGATCTATCTTCTCAAGAAATGATCTGATGTGTTCCAAGTTTTTTCATAATTTAAAATAATTTGTCGAGCATTTGATAGCAAAATTATTGCCTTACAATCATATTTGGGAGGGGGGGGGGGGATATGAGAAGTTAAACTCCCTTTTCAAAAAATAGGGATTTCCCATCATGTATCATGTCCTCATGCTCACCAAAAGAATGGTTCAACAAAACACAAGTATAGGCATATTTTGTAAGTAGGCTTAGTACTTCTCGCTATTTCCTCCATGCCATTAAGACCCTTGGGATGAAGCTTTTCTTATGGTTGTTCATATCATCAGTATGCTGCCTAGTCGTGTCATTGATAATGAAACTCATGATAAACGACTCTTACATATCAAACCAGACTATACTCCCCTCCCGTATTTTTTGTTGTGTGTGTTGGCCAAATCTTCGACGCACCAATAATCACAGACTTATGTTTCGTTGCAAACAATGTGTCTTTCTTGGCTATATTGCCCAACACATCTACTGGTTAAGTTTATATTTCTCGTGACGTTGCCATTGATGAGACCAAATTTTTGTTTGAAAACCTTCACCAAATGTTGGTGCCTTACCCCACAAATAAATCCTTCTTGAGACATCTCATCTTTCTGGCATTGATGATGGGGACAATAATTGTTGATGGACAAATCCTCCTAATTCTATACCTTATTATGGTGACAATACAGGTCCAAACATTTGAGAAAACAATGCAAATAACAGAGAAAACAATACAACTAGAGGCTATTTTATGTGTCCCTTAGCACATAACATAGCCGGTGGAGAAATATGAGGCGAATCCACGTCGGAATCCAACATGTAGAAAAATATAGCCAATTCCGCTCCGGATCGGCGCACCCAGATGGAAGCAGCAGCCCTCATGTGATACTAGGCACTAACCAGCACCGACACCAATCCGCCAACAAAACATGACAACAGGGGTGTTCTATCTCCAGTCTGGAAGCCCAAGCGGATGTGGGCGGCTCCACACCACTCTGAATGACATGCATGCCCGATCTGCCCCACAACTCCGCCTTAGCTCGTGGGATGCAGTTCCCATGAGGGATAATATGTAGGGGGGCCTGTCTGAATCTTATGCGCCAATTAGAACCCCGGTACCAATCGGCTTGCCTCTGCGGATGCCCCTGCCACATGGATCCACCTCTCTATCACACAACACTAATGGTAGGGGATCTCCTGTGCAGATCAAATCTCCTACATTACATGTCGAATCTTCTGCACCACAAGCTCCTGCAACAATAACTACATCACTGATGTCTATTATGCACTTCTATTCTTGTAGACTGTTGACCCTCCAACAGGAGAGGATTCTAGGAAAGTATCAATTTTCCCTCAAATGGATGACCTAAGGTTTATCAATCCTTAGGAGATGTAGGTTGAAAGTGTTCTCTCAAACAACCCTTACAAGTTGTCTCTTGTGTCCCAACACGTCCAATACAATTGTTAATTGTATAGATGCACTAATTCAGTGAAGAGATTGATAATTTGGGTGATAATTGATAGTTTGGATGGTGACAATATTTTTATTTTTGGACTAAAATAGGGCACCAAGGTAAACAATAGTAAAAGTGAGTAAAATGGTGTCTCAATGCTTGGAAACAAGGCATAGGGTTCATACTTTCATTAGTGCCAACTCTCAAATTCATTAACACAGCGAACACATGATATATCAACAAAAAAGTGTGGAAAGAATAATTCCAAAGTTTCTCTTTTACTAGATCAAAGTTAAATGAGATGATGTAGGTCTTGGAAATATGCCCTAGAGGCAATAATATTGTATTATTTTATTTCCATTTTCATAATTAAGAGTTTATATTTCATGCTATAACTACTATGATCCTAGAATATGTGATTCAATGGAAAACTAATATGCACATGTGGAATGATAAACGGTAAAGAATAGGTTCCTAGTCTTGCCTCTAATACTGACTCAAGTGTTGTTGGTGATCATGTTTTCCGGATCTCAAGATATCGTTAAGTGTAACGATAGTCCTGAAACAACATTCAGAGTATGCGGTTAGAAGAATGATCATATTGAATCGACCCAATCTTGTTTGTTATACTTTGAGATAATATCGTTTGAAACTAATTGTTATAACACATAGTATTAGCATGTGTTTTAGTTCCTCAGACCATGAGAGTATCGTAGTCACTTCCTACCATATGTTGGACTTTGGGGTTGCTCAAACGTCATCTGTAACTAGGTGATCATAATGACAACTTACATGTTCATCGAAAAGTTTGACAGGGGATTACAGAGCTTGAGAGTGGGATTTGCTCCTCCGACGATGGAGAGATATTCTTAGGGCCCTCTTAGTGTGATGGCATCCATCATCATCTGGCCAGACACAGGTGACTACATCACGGGGATACTTGAACACTTCAATGAGAAAGAAGAACAACACCGGCAACGCGATCAACGGTATAGTGGGCATGTGCATGACCCAGAAGGACACCGATGCATCCCGGGTTTTGTAAAGTATCGCAAAGCAAAGGGAACATCACATAATAACCAAAGGTTCACTCAATTTCATTCGTGTAATCATAGGGATCGATATGGACGTCCATGGTTCCGATGCCGGTCATTGAACGAAGGGGTTTTGTTCATGTCTATGTTTTGTCGAACCTACAGGGTCACAAGCTTAAGGTAATTATGATCTACGAAGTGTTAGTAGGACAAGAGTATGGAGGATTTATTTGTGGAATTTTTTCATTAATATTGAATAGTTTTGAGAGGAACCGGAAGCGTTTTGGGGTCACCGGAAGGGTTTCAGAGTTTATCGGGCAATACCTGGTATTACCGATAAATAATATATAGTTGAAAAATGTTTCTGGTGATGTTAAATTATATATAATATGCTCTAGTAATTGGTAGAGGGCTTTTATAATTAATTTAATAGCAACGGGCCTAAAAAGGCCAAGTGTGTTGGGAAACGTAGTAGAAAGCAAAAAAAATCGCCCTACAATCACCCAGGAACAATTTGAAGGTACATATAGGGTTTGGATCATGACCATTACCGACTCCGGAGTTGTAGTGGAAGAAGAACGAGTCGGTGTAGATCGTACTTGAAGTCTCTCGAACCATTCATGATGATCCCACGAACTGCCCTCGAACGATCCCTCGAACGAAAGACCGAAAGCACGACCTCTTTACTTGGTTGCAAGCGTACGGTCTTAACAATCCAGAAGTGCTTCGCCGTCTAGAGCTAATCGTCACCAGAGAACTAGAGGGAGGAGATTAGAACCACACTGGGCTTCTAATTATGAGGATTAGAGACTAGACCAAGCTCTAATTAGTCAACTAGGACCAACTAGAACTAGGGTTAGATGAACTAGAGGAGACTCCAAAACTTGTGTTCTAGGGGCTAGCCCTGCCCCTCTATTTATATGTTGAGCCATGGGGTCGTAACATGGGGAGGGGGCCTCCCCAAAGTCGGTTTGGAATGCAAAGATGAGTCCTTCTGGGACTCCAGGGCTAAACGCCACGGATCCCAATGTTTACGTACATGCCACACACACTGGCGTCTGGCCCAAGGGTAGACGCCGTAAACCCTGGCGTCTAGCCCCTGTTTTCCATACAACTGCTTTTTGCACCGACCTAAAGCCTCGTGGGCCTTACCCTTTGGCCCAACCAAAGTGTCCTCGCATCAGGGACCCTCTGGATTTATCCGAAAGGTTCCGCAACCTTTCGGACATTACCAGAAAGTTCCTAGGACCTTCCGAGAACCTTCTAGAACATTTCTGGCAACATCCGAAACTCTTTCGGAACTCTCTCGAAACTATTTCTTATATTCCTGGAACTTTTTCGAGAATATTTTCTCATAACTCTCCTTGCACTAACACTCAGCAGATCGTGATTACCTTAAGCTTGCGACCCCGTAGGTTAGGAAAAATCATAGACATCAACGAAACTCCTTTGTTCAATGACTGATAGCGGAACCGTGGACGTCCATATCGATCCGAAAGTTGAAACTATTGAACCTACCATTCTAGGAAGCTATCATCAAACTGAGCTAATAAAATAAACTAAAACTAGTATGGATTCCAACTTTCGAGGGCTATTTAATCTTGCTTCTAAAATAAATAGTAACGTGGTGTCACAAAATAGAAGATTTGATGCTTTAGAACAAAAGGTTTCTCTTTGTGTTTTGAAAGAAATAAAAACCCTTAGCACCAACCTTGATCATCTAGTCCATATTATTGATAATGGAAAAGAGAGTGAAATAGGAGTTACTGGGGCCATTAAAACTATAGATGACAACACTTGAAACTATGCATTACGCCTAGCTAGGGCCGTAAAATAATAGCGTTTGTTGGGAGGCAACCCAACAGTTATCTTATTTTTATCTAGTTCTTTTTCATTTTTTGGTGTGCACACAATTATGCTACTGCTATGGTTGTGTTTTTTTGTTTTAAATTAGTGTTTGTGCCAAGTAAAGCCTTTGGGATGATTTGGATGATAGTTGCTTTGATTCTCTGAAAAAACAGAAACTTTTGCGTCTAGTAGCAGAATTGTTAAAATTTGCAGGAGCACGATAAAATTCTGATTTTTTTACACATTATTGATATACAAATTTCCCATGTTGTCCTAAGTTTTCATAATTTTTGGAGTTACAGAAGTATGGAAATTTTTTGAATCATTATAGACTGTTCTATTTTTTGATAGATTCTATTTTTGTTGCATTGTTTGCTTGTTTTGATGAATCTATGGATTGTATCGGGGGGTATAAGCCATGGTGAAATTAGAATATAGTAGGTAGAATGCAATAATAAAATATGAATGGGTTTACAACAGTACCTAAAGTGGTGATTTGCTTTTTTATACTAACGGATCTCACGAGTTTTCCATAGAGTTTTGTGTGCTGAAGTTTTCAAGTTTTGAGTGAGATCACGATGAATGAAGGAATAAGGAGTGGCAGGAGCCTAAGCTTGGGGATGCCCGAGGCACCCCAAGGTAATATTCAAGGACTCCCAAGCATCTAAGCTTGGGGATGCCTTCGGGCATCCCCTCTTTCTTCTACCAACCATCGGTAATATTACTTGGAGCTATATTTTTATTCATTACATGATATGAGTTTTGCTTGGAGCGTCGTGTATTATATGAGTCTTTGCTTTGTTGTCTTTTTAGTTTGCCACAATCATCTTTTCTGAACACACCTTTTTGAGATGGACACACATTATTTGTGATTTATTAGAATACTCTATGTGCTTCACTTATATCTTTTGAGCTAGGCAGTTGCTCTAGTGTTTCACTTATATCTTTTAGAGCACGCCGGTGGTTATATTTTAAAGAAGTAGTTGCACTCTCATGCTTCACTTATATATTTTTGAGAGTTGATAATAGTAATTTCAATTAGTACAAGTTATGAATTTGGTACGTGAGTTCTTTATGACTAATGTGAGTCAATGGATTTTACGCACTCTCACCTTTCCGCAATTTGCTAGCCTCTTTGGTACCGTGCGTTGCCCTTTCTCACCTTGAGATGTGGTGCAAACTTCCCCGGTGCATCCAAACCCCGTGATATGATACGCTCTATCACACATAAGCCTCCTTATATCTAAAACGGCCACCATACCTACCTATTATGGCATTTCCATAGCCATTCCAAGATATATTGCCATGCAACTTCCATCATTCCTTTTTTATGACACATAACATAATTGTCATATTGCTTTGCATGATCATATAGCTGACATAGTATTTGTGGCTCAGCTACCGTTCATCATTTTTTATACATGTTACGCTAGATCATTGCACATCCTGGTACTTTGCCAGAGGCATTCATATGGAGTCATATTTTGTTCTAGTATTGAGATGTAATTTTTTGAGTTGTAAGTAAATAGAAGTGTGATGATCATCATATTCATTATTAGAGCATTGTCCCAAGTGAGAAAAAATAAAAAATAAAAAAGAGTGGCCAAAAAGAGCTCAAGAAAGAAAAAAGAAAAAAAAGAGAAAAGAAAAAAGAAAAAAAGGAAAAGAGAAAAAAAGAAAAATGAGAGAAAAAGAGAGAAGGGGCAATGTTACGATCCCTTTCCACACTTGTGCTTCAAAGTAGCACCATGTTTTTCATATAGAGAGTCTCCTATGCTTTCACTTTCATATAACTAGTGGGAATTTTTCGTTATAGAACTTGGCTTGTATATTCCAATGATGGGCTTCCTCAAATGCCCGAGGTCTTCATGAGCAAGCAAGTTGGATGCACACCAACTTAGTTTTCTTTTCGAGCTTTCATACACTTATAGCTCTTAGTGCATCCGTTGCATGGCAATCCCTACTCCTTGCATTGACATCAATTGATGGGCATCTCCATATCTCGTTGATTAGCCTCGTTGATGTGAGATTTTCTCCCTTTTTGTCTTCTCCATGTCAATCTCTACCACCATACTCTATTCCACCCATGGTGCTATATCCATGTCTTGCACTCATGTATTGCGTGAGGGTTGAAAAAGCTGAAGCGCGTTAAGAAGTATGAACCAATTGCTTGGCTAACACCGGGGGAGTGCATGATTTATACTTTGTGTTAAGAAGATGGAGCATCACAAGGCTATATGATTTTGTAGGGATAACGTTCTTTACCATTGATATTTTGAAAGGCATAATTGTTTGTGGGTATGCCTTATTATTATTATTGTTTTTATGTCAAACTCTAGAATATTGCTTTGAATCATTCGGATCTTAATATTCATGCCATAAAAGAGAGATTACAAGATGAACATGTTAGGTAGCATTCCACATAATTTTTTTTTGTTTTTATCATTTACCTACTCGAGGACGAGCAGGAATTAAGCTTGGGGATGCTTGATATGTCTCCAACGTATCTATAATTTTGATTGTTCCATGCTATTATAGTATCAATCTTGGATTTTTTATATGCAATTATATGCCATTATATATTATTTTTTGGGACTAACCTATTAACTTAGTGCCAAGTGCTAGTTGCTGTTTTTTGCTCGTTTTTGGTTTTCCAGGATATCAGTACCAAACGAAGTCCAAATGCCAAGAAACTTTTTAACGATTTTTTTTCTGGATATAAGAGACCCTAGAAGCTTCGGGAGGAAGTCAGAAGACGAAGGAGTGGCCCACAAGCCACCAGGACGTGCCCATGGGGGTAGAGGCACCCTGGTGCCCCGTGGGCCCCCCTTCACTTTGTTTGACCTAATTTCGCCTCTATAAATTCTCTAAAATCAGGAAACCAACAGAGAGCCACCCAAAATACTTTTTCCGCTGCCGTAAGCTTCTGTTCTCATGAGATCCCATTTGGAGGCCTTTTCTGGCACTCTGCCGGAGGGGGAATCGATCACTACGGGCTTCTACATCAACCTTGCTGCCCCTCCGATGATGTATGAGTTGTTTACCACAGACCTATGGGTCCATAGCTAGTAGCTAGATGGCTTCTTCTCTCTCTTTGATCTTCAATACAATGTTCTCCTCGATGTTCTTGGAGATCTATTCGATGTAATCACTTTTTGCGGCGTGTTTGTTGGGATCCGATGAATTTTCAGTTTATGATCAGATTATCCATGAATATTATTTGAGTCTTCTCTGAACTCTTTTATGCACGATTATTATAGCTTTGTATTTCTCTCCGATCTATTGATTTGGTTTGGCCAACTAGATTGATTTATCTTGCAATGGGAGAGGTGCTTTGTGATGGGTTCAATCTTGCGGTGATCTATATCCCAGTGAAAGAAGGGGACAAGGCACATATTTGTATTGTTTCCATTAAGAGTAAAATGATGGGGTTTATTCATATTACTTGAGTTTACTTTGTCTACATCATGTCATCTTGCTTAAGGCGTTACTCCGTTCTTTATGAACTTAATACTCTAGATGCATGCTGGATAGCGGTTGATGTGTGGAGTAATAGTAGTAGATGCAGGAAGGAGTCGGTCTACTTGTCTCGGATGTGATGCCTATATACATGATCATTGCCTTGGATATCGTCATGATTATTCGCTTTTCTATCAATTGCCCAACATTAATTTGTTTACCCACCGTATGCTATTTTCAAGAGAGAAGCCTCTAGTGAAAACTATGGCCCTGGGTCTATCTTTATCATATATTAAAATAAAAAATACTTTGCTGCAATTTTATTTACTTTATTTTATTTTATGTTTTCATTTATCTATCTATCACTACGAGATTTGATCCTTGCAATTAACCGCCAAGGGATTGACAACCCTTTGTTTGCGTTGGGTGCAAGTATTTGTTATTTGGTGTGTAGGTACTGCTAATGAGGTGTTGCTTGGTTCTCCTACTGGATTGATAACCTTGGTTCTTAACTGAGGGAAATACTTATCTCTACTGTACTTCATCATCCTCTCTTCGGGGAAATCCCAATGCAGCTCACAAGTAGCATAGAGTTGGTGATGCGTGTAGTCGTTCGGCCGATCTCCCACGAATAGTGGTGTCCCATGAACGACAAAGTACCGTAAACAACTCTTCGCGGATCCCTCGAATGGCTCCTTGCGGTTCCCTCGAACGGTTCGTCCAAGCACCGCTGATACAATGCCGCCAAGGTATCCACACGTACGAAGAGCAGCATCAGGCGACGGGCTGCTAGGTCAGGTCGCGCGACATGGGACGTGGGGAGTGGCCGCGGTTGTGGAGGGAGGAAAAAGATCAACCCTAAGTGGTGCGCCCACTCCCCTTTATATAGACCTCCGAGATGGGCTCAACACTTGAGGCACACTAGGAGTCTAAACCCATTTCCACTCAGATCCAATCCGAATGGGCTACAGCCCCTTAAGTCTGCGACCCTATAGGTTCACATACACATGGACACGACCCGACTCGATAGTTGGTAGCGGCTCCTAGCAGAACGTGCCAACTCCCATGTGTGCATAAAGTCATTAGACGAACCTTGACAATGTGTTATATGCAACATTCCTTTTGCCTCACGATATATGTTGTCGAGCTCAAGTCCAGTACTTGTGACCCTTGTGGTAGCTCAACCTCTCTTCTTGAAACTGTGATACAGATTCCCGAACTGGGTTAATTCTTGACCTAAGTTGCATGGCCATGATTTACGAATCTGATCACTTGAGAGGGCCCAAAGAATATCTCTCCTTATCTGAGGGCAAATCCAATCTTGGTCAACCATGTCTCGTGGCATGTCTCACGACTCACTCGAAAGCTACCTTTATAACTACCCAGTTACGGAGTAGCGTTTGATAGACCCTAAGTGATTTGATTCCTCATCACGAGAACATGTGAGGACCTCGGTGATAACCCACAAGTGTAGGGGATCATTTGTAGCCTTCTTCGATAAATAAGAGTGTCGAACCGAACGAGGAGCTAAAGGTAGAACAAATATTCCCTCAAGTTCTATCGACCACCGATACAACTCTACGCACACTTGACATTTGCTTTACCTAGAACAAGTATGAAACTATTTTGCAAGAACAAAACTACGAGTACTTTGCGAGAATAAAACTACGAATAAATTGCAAGGTAATAAAAGTAGATAGCTTTTGTCAATAAGAAAGTGATTTGTCCCTAGGCAATCGATAACAAGTACCGGTAATCATTCGTGCAATTTTACATGAGGGAGAGGCATGAGCTAACATACTTTCTCTACTTGGATCATATGCACTTATGATTGGAACTCTAGCAAGCATCCGCAACTACTAAAGATCATTAAGGTCGTGAAACCCAACCATAGCATTAAGTATCAAGTCCTCTTTACTCCCATACACCATAACCCACTTATCCGCGTTTAGGCTGCTGTCACCCCCACAACACCGACAATAAGCAAACCATGAACATATTGCAACACCCTACAGCGAGGGCCCCTCCGTTTGCACGACACGGAGGGCACCGTAGGACAGCACCATAAATAAAATATACAATCATACCAACCAAGATCACGATTAACCCACAGGACAAAACGGATCTACTCAAACATCATAGGATAGCCAAATATCATTGGGAACTAATATATGGAGTTGAGCACCATGTTTAAGTAGAGATTACAGCGGGGAGAAGAGGTGTTACACCGCTGCATAGAGGGGGAGAAATTTGGTGTAGACGGTAGCAAGATTGTTGATGTCGATCGCCGTCACGATCCTAGCCCTAGCGGCACTCCGGCGCCACCGGGAGAGAGGGGGAGAGAGCCCCCTCCTTCTTCTTCTTCCTTGGCCTCCCCCTAGATGGGAGGAGAGTTCCCCCTCTGGTCCATGGCCTCCATGGTGGCGGAGGGGCGGGAGCCCCTCCGAGATTGGATCTCCCTCTCTGTTCTCTTCTGTTTCGCGTTCCCCAGATCTGGCCCTTCACGGTTTCTTAAATTCCCGGAGATCCGTAACTCAGATTGCACTGAAATTTTTGCATGATTTTTTCCATAAATTATCTTTCTTGCGCCAGAAGAAGGGCCCCAACCGCCTTACGATGAGGGCATAAGACACTTGGGCGTGCCTGGCACCCCCTGGCGCGCCCTGGTGTATCTTGGGGGTTGTGGGCCCCCGTTTGCATTGATTCCACCTCCCAAAAATCACATATATTCTAAAATAATTCTCCGTAAATTTTTATCACGTGTGGACTTCGTTTGATATGGATTTTCTGTGAAACAAAAAACATGCAACAAACAGGAACTGGCACTGGGCACTGGATCAATAGGTTGGTCCAATAAATCATATAAATTGTTGCCAAAAATATGTAAAAGTTGTATAATATTGGCATGAAACAATCAAAAATTATAGATACGACGGAGACGTATCAGCATCCCCAAGCTTAATTCCTGCTCGTCCTCTAGCAGGTAAATGATAAAAAAGATAATTTTTGATGTGGAATGCTACCTAACATAAACTTGATCATATGTCTAGTCATAGCATGAATATTAAGACATAAGTGATTCAAAGCAATAGTCTATAATTTGACATAAAGACATCAATACTCAGGCATCCCAACAAACAATCATGTCTTTCAAAATATCAACGCTAAAGAAAGCTATCCCTACAAAATCATATAGTCTTGTCATGCTCTGTCTTCTTAACACAAAGTATTTATCATGCATAACCCCGATGACAAGCCGAGCAATTGGTTCATACTTTTTAACGCGCTTCAGCTTTTTCAACTCTCACGCAATACATGAGCGCAAGCCATGGATATAGCACTACAGGTGGAATAGAGTATGATGATAGGGGTAAATATAGAGAAGACAAAAAAAGTAAGAAAGTCTCACATCGACGCGGCTAACCAACGGGCTATGGAAATGCCCATCAATTGATATCAACGTGAGGAGTAGGGATTGCCATGCACCGGATGCACTAAGAGCTATAAGTGTATGAAAGCTCAATATGAAAACTAAGTGGGTGTGCATCCAACTTGCTTGCTCATGAAGACCTCGGGCATTTGAGGAAGCCCATCATCGGAATATACAAGCCAAGTTCTATAATGAAAAATTCCCACTAGTATATGAAAGTGACTACATAGGAGACTCTCTATATGAAAAACATGGTGCTACTTTGAAGCACAAGTGTGGTAAAGGATAGTAACAATGCCCCTTCTCTCTCTTTTTTCTTTTTTTCTTTTTTTTTTCTTTTTTTTTTCTTCTTCTTCTTCTTCTTCTTCTTCTTTTTCTTCTTTTTCTTCTTTTCTTTTTTTTTCTCTCATGTCTAGAGTCTCATCCCGACTTGGTGGGGAATCATAGTCTCCATCATCCTTTCCTCACTGGGACATGCCCTAATAATGAATAATGATGATCATCACACTTCTATTTACTTATAACTCAAAACAAATAAAAATTACAACTCGATACCTAGAACAAAGTATGACTCTATATGAATGCCTCTGGCAGTGTACCAGGATGTGCAATGATCTAGCATAACAACGATATCAAAACACGGACAAGCCATGGAAATATCATGCTAGCTATCTTACGATCATGCAAAGCAATATAACAATGAATGCTCAAGTCATCAAAACAGAGGCGGTGGAAGTTGCATGGCAATATATCTCGGAATGGCTATGGAAAGGCCATAATAGGTAGGTATGGTGACTGTTTTGAGGAAGATATAATAAGGCTTATGCGTGATAGACCGTATCATATCACGGGGTTTGGATGTGCCTGCGAAGTTTGCACCACATCTCGAGGTGAGAAAGGGCAATGCACGGTACCGTAGAGGCTAGCAAATTGCGGAAAGGTAAGAGCGCGTATAATCCATGGACTCGCATTAATCATAAAGAACTCATATACTTATTGCAAAAGTTTATTAGCCCTCGAAGCAAAGTACTACTACGCATGCCCCTAGGGGGATAGATTGGTAGGAAAAGACCATCGCTCGTCCCCGACCGCCACTCATAAGGAAGACAATCAATAATAAATCATGCTTCAACTTCATAGCATAACGAGAGACTATACGTGCATGCTTCGGGAATCACAAACCTTAACACCAATATTCTTACTAACCACAACCATTTACTAGTACTTTCCACATATTCCATCTCTATATCGCAAAACTATTGCAAGGAATCAAACATATTATATTCAGTGATCCATAAGTTTTATGTAGGATTTTATGACTAACCATGCAAATGGCCAATTCCTGTTGACTCTCTAAATAGATATAAGTGAAGCATGAGAGTTTAATTCTTTCTATAAAAGATCATGCTCTAATAAATATGAGTGAAGCAAAAGAGCATTCTACAAATAACGGTTTTCTATGTGAAGAGAAACAGGCAATCCAAACTTCAAATGATATAGGTGAAGCACATGAAGCATTCTATAAAGCCATAATCAAAAGATTTAAGTGAAGTGCAATGGGCATTCTATAAATCGACCATGGACTATCTCATACCAGCATGGTGCATAAAATAAAAGTGAAAACTAAACACAAAAGATGCTCCAATATTTACACATATCACATGAACGAAACGAAGACGAAAACATACCGATAATTGTTGAAGAAAGATGGGATGCCTTCCGGGGCATCCCCAAGCTTAGACGCTTGAGTATCCTTGAATATTTACTTGGGATGCCTTGGGCATCCCCAAGCTTCAGCTCTTGCCTCTCCTCCTTCTTCTCATATCGGGACCTCCTCGATCTTTGATCACTTCATCCACACAAAACTCAACAGAAACCTCGGTAAGATCCGTTAGTATAATAATGCAAATCACTACTCTAAGTACTATTGCAAACCAATTCATATTTTATCTTTTCATTGTAGCTACTGTATTATAACTTTTCCATGGCTTATACCACCGATAAAAATCGATAGTTTCATCAAAACAAGCAAAACAATGCATCAAAAACAGAATCTGCCTTAAACAGGGCAGTCTGTAGCAATCTGAACACCTACCATACTTCTGGTACTCCAAAAATTCTGAAAAATTAGGAAAAAATAAAAAAATTGTATATTAAGACTGTGTAAATTTTTTTAAAAACTTTTGACGTTCTAGTAAAAAATGTAAAATTGCGCACTACAGCCAAAGTTTCTGTTTTTGCACCGCACATACCAACAAGCAATCTAATCATCCTAAAGGCAAATCTTGGCACATTATTTTTATAATACAATGGATTTGTACAAGGGGATAATTATTTTTGTTGAAAAGTTTCTTTAATTAATATTCACAAAGTTTCCATGGGCATGAACAAAGTACAAGGCTAGCTCCCACTTTCACAATGCTCGTCCCTCTCACTTTCACTTTTCTTTTTGTGAAGTTTTAAGTTCTCCTCTATTTTTTTGTTTTTAAACTTTATAAAAGCACTCAATAGAAATAAATGACTCTCTAAAACTTCCGGGTTGTCTCCCAGGCAGCGCTTTCTTTAAAGCCATTAAGCTAGGCATAAAGTGCTCAAGTAATGAATCCACCCGGATCCCAAGGTATATCAAAGCCAATTTTAATTAACAATGATTTGGCATTTAGTAGTGAGCACAAAGCAACATATATCATGCAATGACGAAGTCTAACTCTCTTCCTATGCATCGGCATGTCATACAAGAACAATTCATGCACATCAAGTAAAGGCCAATACATAGCATAAGCAGTTTCTTGCAATTTTATCGTGTTGGAAATATAAAGAGGTGGAGATATAGTTCCTCTTTCATAATAATTGCAAGTAGGAGCAGCAAGCACATGCATATTATATTCATCAAAATTATCGTGCGCAACGGTAAAAGGCAACCCATCAATATAATCCTTAATAAGTGCAAACTTCTCCGATATAGTGTAGTTGGGAGAATTCAAAAAGATAATAGGACTATCATGTGTGGGTGCCATAGCAACAATTTCATTCTTAACATAAGGAACAATAGCAAGTTCATCTCCATAAGCATAATTCATATTGTCATCAAGGCCACAAGCATAGCAAGCATCAAGTTCATCAAAAAGGGATATTTCAAAAGAATCAACGGGATCATAGCAATTATCATAGCATTCATCCTTCGGTAAGCATGAAGGGAAATTAAATAATGTATGAGTTGAAGAGTTACTCTCATTATAAGGTGGGCACGGGTAGCTAATCCGCTCTTCCTCCTTTTGTTCTTCGCTCTCCTCATCATCTTTTTCATCCAATGAGCTCACAGTTTCATTAATTTCTTCTTCCATAGACTCCTGCAAAATATTAGTCTCTTCTTGGACAGCGGAGACTTTCTCAATAAATATATCAATATCGGAATTGTATTTATAATTTTCATAGCAATATTTAAGGATGGCAAAATTTTCAGGTCTATAAACATCATCATCAAAAGCTTCATACTTTAAAAACAAAGACTCAATTTCATAAGCACCCTTAAAAGCAACAAATTCTTCTATTCGTTCCACATCATAATAATCATATCTACCATTGGCATAACAAGCCAAGGTTTCATTATCATTAAATTTGCATGAAAAGGGAAGGTGTGGAGCATTCATCCTAGAGCAACAAGTATAATCATATCTAGAGCATAGATTCTAAGCATACCATTTCAACATATGAATTTGATCCCATAACTATTTCCCTTTTTGTGTCAAGCGATAATCCCTAAAGTATTCACGTTGATCCAACGTGTCTCCCATTATCAAGTTGAACGGGGTTTTCTCAGGATTATCAAAGTATTGCATAATATTTTTCACATAACGAGCATCGAGGGTTTTAGGAGGTTCCCCATCTCCATGAGTAGCAAGTACAACTAATTTTTTTGGTGTTTCGTGTTCCATATCCATAACTAATGATAGAGAACAACTTAGAACAGGAAATAAAAACTACTTAGTGATAAAGCAAACAAGCACACACGAGAATATTCACCCCACGCTATTGCTCCCAGGAAACGGCGCCAGAAAAAGGTCTTGATAACCCACAAGTGTAGGGGATCGTTTGTAGCCTTCTTCGATAAATAAGAGTGTCGAACCCAACGAGGTGCTAAAGGTAGAACAAATATTCCCTCAAGTTCTATCGACCACCGATACAACTCTACGCACACTTGACATTTGCTTTACCTAGAACAAGTATGAAACTATTTTGCAAGAACAAAACTACGAGTACTTTGCGAGAATAAAACTATGAATAAATTGCAAGGTAATAAAAGTAGATAGCTTTTGTCAATAAGAAAGTCATTTGTCCCTAGGCAATCGATAACAAGTACCGGTAATCATTCTTGCAATTTTACATGAGGGAGAGGCATGAGCTAACATACTTTCTCTACTTGGATCATATGCACTTATGATTGGAACTCTAGCAAGCATCCACAACTACTAAAGATCATTAAGGTCGTGAAACCCAACCATAGCATTAAGTATCAAGTCCTCTTTACTCCCATACACCATAACCCACTTATCCGCGTTCAGGCTGCTGTCACCCCCGCAACACCGACAATAAGCAAACCATGAACATATTGCAACACCCTATAGAGGGGGCCCCTCTATTTGCGCGACATGGAGGGCACCGTAGGACAATACCATAAATAAAATATACATCATACCAACCAAGATCACGATTAACCCACAGGACAAAACGGATCTACTCAAACATCATAGGATAGCCAAATATCATTGGGAAATAATATATGGAGTTGAGTACCATGTTTAAGTAAAGATTACAGTGCAGAGAAGAGGTGTTACACCGCTGCATAGAGGGGGAGAAAGTTGGTGTAGACGGTAGCAAGATTGTTGATGTAGATCGCCGTCACGATCCTAGCCCCTGCGGCACTCCGGCGCCACCGGGAGAGAGGGGGAGAGAGCCCCCCTCCTTCTTCTTCTTCCTGGGCCTCCCCCCTAGATGGGAGGAGAGTTCCCCCTCTGGTCCATGGCCTCCATGGTGGTGGAGGGGCGGGAGCCCCTCCGAGATTGGATCTCCCTCTCTGTTCTCTTCTGTTTCGCGTTCCCCAAATCTATCCCTTCATGGTTTCTTAAATTTCCGGAGATCCGTAACTCCAATTGCACTAAAAAATTTACACGATTTTTTCCATAAATTATCTTTCTTGCGCCAGAAGAAGGGCCCCAACCGCCTTACAAGGAGGGCATAAGACACCTGGGCGCGCCTGGCACCCCCTGGCATGCCCTGGTGTATCTGGGGGCTGTGGGCCCCCGTTTGCGTTGATTCCACCTCCCAAAAATCACATATATTCCAAAATAATTCTCCGTAAATTTTTATCGCGTGTGGACTTCATTTGATATGGATTTTCTACGAAACAAAAAACATGCAACAAACAGGAACTGGCACTGGGCACTGGATCAATAGGTTAGTCCAGTAAATCATATAAATTGTTGCCAAAAATATGTAAAAATTGTATAATATTGGCATGAAACAATAAAAAATTATAGATACGACGGAGACGTATCACTCGGATCTAGGACATGACATACTTGAGATTAACAGATGACAATATCTCGCCGCATCTCAAAGTGGGTCTGTCCGACTCGGTGATCTCCATCCCCGAATCCATACTACGGGTTTAGCACCTCTATGCCCATGACTAGCGAAACATAGTCATCAACCAAATCGTATACTAGTAAAAGGGTATGTGTTCACATAACCTTAATTATCAATTAGGGACCATCAGAACGATCATCATACAATATTTAGTTCCATAAACAAGTCACATGCTTATTGATACATATCACAGATGATGTTCAAGGACAATACAAAAAACTCATGAATACATAGGGAAATATCATCATCACATGATTGCCACTAGGGCATATCTCCAACATGGATATTGTCCGAAGTCGGGTAGGGTCAATGGTGTTTTTGCGTTGATGGGTAAGTTTTGCCATGATTGCTAGTCGGATACACGCCAGGGCAAGCAGCTGGGTAAGGAGTAAGTTAGGCAACGCTTTACTTGTCCTACTCCAGTGTCATGTAGCACCAGAGATGCGGCGTGGGTAGCCACGATGGTCATTATCCATCCCATCATGGGCCCTCCCGCTGTGGACGGTGAAGGCACACTTGATAGGGGTAAAGGGAACTTGGGTGTGCTGGGCAAGGTACGTGTTACTCGTAACATTTAACCCCACCCAATGCGTATGGCTGTATCCGGGAGGTCCCGTTGTCCGGGTAACTTCTGCCTCGATAGTTACCTGGCTGCACACAAAAGGGTGAGCACCTGGAGTTTGTCGGGTGGGTGGAAATAAATGAGGCATCAAGATGAGCCACTTCATGCACACGACATTGGTCGGTCACATAGCTACAGGGGCCACTGGTCGGTCTGCGCCAGTCGGGTATAGAGATGACTATGCACTGCTTTATTTCTCCGGCTCTAATGTCGTGGATACCCAGAGATGTGGCATGAACAACTATAAGTTGGGTTATCCATCCTATCATAGGACCACATGATGTGGATGGTCCATGTAGGCATGCCAGAGGCAAAGGGAGCTTGGGCGTGCCTGGCAAGACAGGCGTGGCCTGTCCTAGCTCTAGCTACTCGGGTAACTTTTGGATCGATTGTTACTCGGGTGCACACACCAATGGTGACCACCTGGAGTTCGTCAGGTGAGTGAAAATAAATGAGGTACCAAGAATATCTGCTGCATGTACAAGGCATTTTCTTGGGCATACATCAACAGGTTCGCCCGGTTGTTCTATGCTAGTCGGGTATAGAGATGACCATGCAACACTTTATTTCTCCTCCTATCCCGTCCAGATGAATTCCAATTCTTTCTCGGGGCCTAGATGAGCAAACGAACCATCCGTACTATTCCCGCAAGCTAGCATCTATATGCGAGACCCATTACCATCGTACTCTGAGAAGCATAGCCGAGAGAGATCCATGAATGCCAAACTCACAACCATCACATGGTTGTGCCCAGCATAACCATACACAACATCTGACCAGCAAACCAAACGTGCGTATGCAGAACACACGATCGTACCGAACAACCATGTACTCCACCATCTACACGTGCATCGCCCACTATAGATAATGGGTCCGGGCAGTGAGTAGGTGGATTGTTGTTTTAGGCTATGGGTGTGGTTTTTTGGTGTTGCACATACATTGAGATCCTTGCGGCTTGATGGATCACGTGTTGTGCTGCCCGACATTAGACTGTTGCGGCTAGCCGGATGGCATGTTCTACCATAGCTCTTGGCCTTTTACCCATGCTTTCTGACCGATTGTCGTGTGTGCTTCACATGCTTGCTGGTACCTCTTCCCTGGACCATCGATCGTCTGGTCAGTTTTCCTGGTTTCCTTCTTCTTGTGTAATTCTGCATGGGGTTCTCGATTCGCTTGCTTTGGGTTATTTGCTGTGGGATGGGCACTCGGCTTTCTTTTAGCCCGACTGGAGCATAAAATAATAAGACTTACAGTAAATTCACCTTCTCGATCACCCTTTCGGGGTGATTATTGAAGGAGCATCTGCCACAAGTGCTGCCACCTGTAGCTTGCTTAACTTCTAGTTATAGTTGGTCTTTGCATAGTTGCAGACATGTGTGAAAAAATCGATCACGAATAGAGTGTCATGTCATCAAAAACAAATCTTGAAAGAAAGCTATGGGCAATGATTATTGTCAAGGCAAATATAACACAAGTTTGAGCCGACTGGCAGGGGCACACTCGACCATTTTTGTTTATGCTTTTGGCCCTATTGGGTGGCCGGCTCTAATGACCGAACAATTAATTTTTCCTGCGCCGGGCATAGTCGATTGGCTGGTTGCGATGGCTCAGGATATTTGTCATGGTGGGTGCCTCTGTACCATTGCTCTATATGTGTTCTATAGACGTGCTCATTGTACACGAGCAACAACCTACCTCCACGACTGCCTCTTCACCCCCACCCACCACAGACCATAGCTGCAAGCCACAACACATCCCGAAGCCATCGACATACACATACCCGTGTTGCCGGATCCAACAGAAGGCAAAGCTAAATAGGTTTACGAGCCAGTCAGCGACAATAGCCGGGATGAACCGAGC
The DNA here is from genome assembly GCA_011799875.1 of Thinopyrum elongatum. Classification (NCBI taxonomy): domain Eukaryota; kingdom Viridiplantae; phylum Streptophyta; class Magnoliopsida; order Poales; family Poaceae; genus Thinopyrum; species Thinopyrum elongatum. The sequence goes on along the minus strand of CM022301.1, from coordinate 211,838,904 downwards.
ATAGACGTGTTGTCCCCAAAAAAAATGGTAAACGACATTTGCAACGACATCTTCGCCTCCAACCAGCAACACACCATGGTGGCCGAGACACCCGCACGCATGCAACTGCCGATGAGCCACCACCAAACAAAACGCCTATCGAGGGTGTAAGTATGTTTGGCAGCAACAACCATTATCTTGTGTGAAAAATAGAGTGATGGCGACTTATTTTAATTATATCCCCTCTCCATTAAAACCTTGTGCACCACATTAGTAAAACAACGAACTAATCAAGGTAGGTCATGTTTCATCTCTGTCTCATCGGTATTGATGACTTCACATAGTTGGTTTTCAAAGTCCGAGAAGACATCCCAAAGCACCCCGTCCCGCTAGACCATTGAGTCAGAGTATCTAACGCACCCGAACACAACAGATGACCATCAAACCAACCATACCGTGTGCGCAAGCCACCGGCTATGGACAGGGCCCATTAACAATCGTCCTTTGAGAGGGATAGCCGAGTGAGATCCATGAATGCTGGACCCCATGATGATCACATGGCTCTGCATGGAACAACCAGACAAAAGAGCCGAGCGGTGAACCAAACATGCATTACAGAACACGCAATAGTACCGAACGGACCTAGTAGTGGTGGCTTATTTTAATTACACCCCTATCCATTGAAAATCCATGCACCACGTTAGTAAAACAAGGAACTAATCGAGGCAGGTCAGATTTCTCCTCTGTCTCATCGGTGTTGAAGACAATAGAGAGTTGGTTTTGAAAGTACGAGAAGACATCCCAGACCATCCAATCCGCCTAGACCATCGAATCGGAGTATCTAACACACCAGATCATAATGGTCGACCAACCAGTTGTCAATACCGTGCGCACAAGCCACCGGCTATGCACCGACCCATTAATAGCTGTCCTCTAAGAGGGATAGCTGAGTGAGAACCATGAATGCCGGACCCCATGACGATCACATGGATGTGCCCGGCACAACCGGACACAATAGCCGACCAACGAACAAAATGTTTGTACATGGAACACACAGTCTTACCGAACAACCATGTTCTCTACTATCTAAACCTGCAACGCCCAATATAGATAACTAGTCAGGGCAGAGAGCAGGTGACTGCCTATTTGAGGCTATGGGTGCAGTTTTTCAGCGTTACCCGGACATGAGATCCTTTTGGCTTGATGGATCACGTGTTGTGTTGCCCGACATTAGACCATTGCGGCTGGCCGGGTGGCGTGTTCTACCATCTCTCCGACCTTTTACCCCTACTGCCTGGCTGACTGGCATGTATGTTTCACGTGCTCGCTGGTCGCACTCTTTCCTTGACCATCAATCATCTGGTCGGTTTGACTGCTTTCCTTCTTCTCGTGTAATCCTGGGTGGGGTTCTCAATTCTCATGCTTCAGGTCATGTGCCCTGGGAAGTTCATTCAGATTTTGCTTTTAACCCGGTTGGACCATGAAAGAATAAGACAAATAATCTATTCGCCTTCTCGATCACCCTTTCAGGATGATTTATTCAAGGAGCATATGCTATACATGCCACCCCAAGCTTACTTAACTTCTGGTTGTACTTTGTCTTTGCGTAGTTGGAGACAGTTGGGAAAAAAATCCAAAACAAACTGAGTCTCATGTCACCAAAAACAAATCGCACAAAGAAAGCCATGGGCAATGATTATTATCAAGGCAAATAAAAACACAATATGAGTATAAACATTTGTAGAGAGTTGAGGAAAAAAATCCTTCAAATAGTTTGCTTAACTTCCGGGCTGTAGTTGGTCTCTATGCCAATTGGCGCAATGGGTCATCTAATGAATAGAACACATACTAATAAAATTGCAATCATGATTAATATTCAAGGAACATATAAAAATAAAATTTTTATATTCTTCTTTGAATACATCAAGACCATGTGTTGATTCCATGTTTTCCTGATAATTTAAAAAAAATGAAGTTCACTCATTTTTGTTATTGTTTTTTCCATAAGCCAAACTAGTGAACAAGAACATTCAATTCTAAGATCTAAACAAGATACCTTCAAGCACTCACTTCCTCGGCAACGGTGCCAGCAACAATTTGATGTCTACTACACACTTCTATCTTGCAGAATGTTGACCCTCCCAAGCACACAAGATTGTCGGACAATAACAAATTTCCCAAAAGTGGATGACCTAAGGTTTATGAATCCGTGGGACGCGTAGGTTGAAAATGTTCTCTCTCAAACTACCCTCCAATCAAATACAAGGTGCAAGTCTCTTGTGTCCCCAACACACCCAATACAATTGTTAATTTTATAGGTGCACTAATTCAGCGAAGAGGTTCGGGGTGAAACAGATAGTTTGGAACTTTGGATCATGACAATATTTTTATATTTTCAGAATAAAATAGGGCAACAAGGTAAACACAACTAGAAGTGATTAAACTATGTCTCAATGCTTGTAAACAAGACATAGGGTTCATACTTTCACTAGTGCCAACTCTCAAAGTCACTAACATTGCCAAAATACATGATATATCCTTGAAGAAGTGCAGTCAAGAATAATTCCAAAGTTTCTCTATTACTAGATCAAATTGGGATGAGATAACATCGGTATGGCTAAGCAAACCTCCAAGTTCGTCTTTATAATCTTGATCAATGTGCAGCCCCAATGTCACCTTAGACAACCCTAAAAACTATACTAAACAATCACCTCCTGATCTTTATCGTTCTAATCTTTGTCTAATGAGTCACCATATTGTCGCCTTGGGTGTCCCCAGGATTATAATCGACACACATCATGATCTTATTGATTCTTAACATATTCAATCAAACATGAAGAACTCATAGATGAGCAACTTTCAATTCACATAATTTAACTATATGAACACATAGCTACTGGTGCAAACACTCAACCCCGAATGTGGACTACTCACAGATCATCATTGAAGCAACAAGGTATGACAAAGAGTTCGACAAAGAAAATGGCTAAAACAAAGATCACCTCACATCGGGGTGTGGAGGCAATGAAAAAATTAGGGAAAAAAATTCGTCGGGTATTTTTAGCATACATAGAGGTAGGTGTGCCTAGGTGGACAGGAGGTCGAGGGATCCCATGCCCCCTGTTCTTCGAGTGAATAAGCCGTGTGGGTATCTGGTGGCCTCCTGATACGTCCATTTTGCATCATGTTTTCCTACTGTTATTTATGATGTTTTTATGCATAATAATGCTTTTTGGAGTAATTATAATGCCTTTTCTCTCATAATATGAAAGGTACACACAAAGAGGGAGAATTCCGGCAGCTGGAAATCTGGACCTGAAAAAGCTACGTCAGGCTACCTATTCTGTACAACTCCAAATGAGCTGAAACTTTATGGGGATTTTTTATGGAATAAATGAGGAATATTGGAGCCAATAAGTACCATAGGGGGCCCACCAGGTGGGCACAACCCACCTGGGTGCGCCAGGGAGCCCAGGCGCGCCCTGGTGGGTTGTGCTCCCCTCGGCCCACCTTCGGTGCCCATCTTCTGGTATATAAGTCATTTTGACCTATAAAAAATAAAGAGAGGACTTTCGGGACGGAGTGCCGCCGTCTCTAGGCGGAACTTGGGAAGGAGCACTTTTGCCCTCCGGCGGAGCGATTCCGCCAGGGGAACTTCCCTCCCGGAGGGGGAAATCATCGTCATCATCATCACCAACAACTCTCCCATCTTGGGGAGGGTAGTCTCCATCAACATCTTCAACAGCACCATCTCCTCTCAAAACCTAGTTCATCTCTTGTGTTCAATTTTTGTACCGGAACTATAGATTGGTGCTTGTGGGTGACTAGTAGTGTTGATTACATCTTGTAGTTGATTACTATATGGTTTATTTGGTGGAAGATTATATGTTCAGATCCAATATGCTATTTAATACCCCTCTGATCTTGAGCATGATTATCATTTGTGAGTTGTTACTTTTGTTCTTGAGGTCACGGGAGAAATCATGTTGCAAGTAATCATGTGAACTTGATATGCGTTCGATATTTTGATAGTATGTGTGTTGTGATTCCCTTAGTGGTGTCATGTGAACGTCGACTACATGACACTTCACCATATTTGGGCCTAAGGGAATGCATTGTGGAGTAGTTATTAGATGATGGGTTGCGAGAGTGATAGAAGCTTGAACCCTTGTTTATGCGCTATTCCGTAAGGGACCGATTGGATCCAAAAGTTTAATGCTATGGTTAGAATTTATTCTTAATACTTTTCTCGTAGTTGCGGATGCTTGTGAGGGGGTTAATCATAAGTAGGAGGTTTGTTCAAGTAAGAACAACACCTAAGCACCGGTCCACCCATATATCAAATTATCAAAGTAGCGAACACAAATCAAATCAACATGATGAAAGTGACTAGATGAAATTCCCGTGTACCCTCAAGAACGCTTTGCTTATTATAAGAGACCGTTTTGGCCTGTCCTTTGCCTCAAAAGGATTGGGCTACCTTGCTGCACTTTTGTTACTACTATTGTTACTTGCTTGTTACAAATTATCTGGCTATCAAACTACTCTGCTACTTACAATTTCAGTACTTGCAGACATTACCTTGCTGAAAACCGCTTGTCATTTCCTTCCGCTCCTCGTTGGGTTTGACACTCTTACTTATCGAAAAGGCTACAATTGATCCCATATACTTGTGGGTCATCAAGGCTATTTTCTGGCGCCGTTGCCGGGGAGTGAAGCGCTTTTGGTAAGTGGAAATTGGTAAGGAAAAATTATTACTACGTGCTGAAATTTATTGGCACTTGTTACTATGGAAAACAATCCTTTGAGGGGTTTGTTTGGTGTATCTTCACCTCGACCGGAACCACAATTAGTTACCCCTCAACCTACTGCACCTACTGAAAATATTGAATATGAAATTCCTGCGGGTATGATAGAACAACTGCTAGCTAATCCTTATGCAGGAGATGGAACCGAACATCCTGATATGCACTTGATATATATGGAAGAAATTTGTGGATTGTTTAAGCTTGCAGGTTTACCCGGCGATGAAGTTAAGAAGAAGGTTTTCCCTTTATCTTTGAAGGGAAAGGCATTGGAATGGTATAGGCTATGCGATGATACTGGATCTTGGAATTGGAATCGATTGAAATTGGAGTTTCACCAAATTTTTTATCCTATGCATCTAGTTCATCGTGACCGAAATTACATATATGATTTTTGGGCTCGTGAAGGAGAAAGTATTGCTCTAGCTTGGGGGAGGCTTAAGTCAATGTTATATTCATGCCCCAATCATGAGCTCTCAAGAGAAATTATTATTCAGAATTTTTATGCTCGGCTTTCTCGTGATGATCAATCCATGCTTGATACTTCTTGTACTGGTTCCTTTATGAAGAAGACCATTGAATTCAGGTGGGATCTTTTGGAAAGAATTAAACGCAACTCTGAAGATTGGGAACTCGACGAAGGTAAAGATTCAGGTATTAAGCTTAAGTATGATTGTGTTAAATCTTTTATGAATACCGATGCTTTTCAAAAGTTTAGCACTAAATATGGACTTGACTCTGAGATAGTAGCCTCCTTTTGTGAATCATTTGCTACTCATGTTGATCTCCCCAAGGAGAAGTGGTTTAAATATCACCCACCTATTAAAAAGGAAATTAAAGAACCAGTACTAGCTAAAGAGGAAACTATTATTTATAATGTTGATCCAGTTGTTCCTACTGCTTATATTGAGAAACCACCTTTCCCTATTAGGATAAAGGAACATGCTAAAGTTTCAACTGTGGTCAACAAAAGTTATATTAGAACACCTAAACCTGATGAACAAATAAAAGTAGAACCTAGTGTTGCTATGGTTAAGGATCTCCTGGAAGAAAACATAGATGGGCATGTTATTTATTTCTGTAATGAAGCTACTAGAATTGTCAAACCTGATAAGTCAGATATTCGTAGACCCGTTGTTGGCATGCCCGTTGTCTCAGTTAAAATAGGAGATTACTGTTATCATGGTTTATGCGACATAGGTGCTAGCGTGAGTGCTATTCCCTTTACCTTATATCAAGAAATTATGAATGACATACTACCCGCTGAGATAGAAGACATAGATGTTACTATTAAACTTGCTAATAGAGACACCATATCACCAATTGGGATTGTTAGAGATGTTGAAGTCTTGTGTGGGAAAATAAAATACCCTACTGATTTTCTTGTTCTTGGTTCCCCACAAGATTTTTTTGTCCCATTATCTTTGGTAGACCTTTCTTGAACACCATTAATGCTAAAATAGATTGTAAGAAACAAACTGTCGGTGTCAGTTTTGGTGATGAGTCTCATGAGTTTAACTTTTCCAAGTTTAGTAGAAAACCTCATAAAAAAGAATTGCCTAGTAAGGATGAAATAATTGGTCTTGCTTCTATTGCTGTGCCTCCTACTGATCCTTTAGAACAATATCTGCTAGACCATGAAAATGATTTACATATGCATGAAAGAAATGAAATAGATGAGATTTTCTTTGAACAATGTCCTCTGCTTAAACACAATTTGCCTATTGAAACTCTAGAAGGTCCTCCTCCACCTAAAGGTGATCCTGTGTTTGAATTAAAACAATTTCCAGACAATTTGAAATATGCTTATCTTGATGAGAAAAAGATATATCATGTTATTATTAGTGCTAACCTTTCAGAACATGAAGAAGAAAGACTATTGAAAGTTCTAAGGAAGCACCGAGCTGCTATTGGATATACTCTTGATGATCTTAAGGGCATTAGTCCCACTCTATGCCAGCACAAAATTAATATGGAACCTGATGCTAAACCCGTTGTTGATCACCAACGTCGGTTAAATCCGAAGATGAAAGAAGTGGTAAGAACAGAAATATTAAAACTTCTGGAAGCAGGTATAATCTATCCTATAGCTGATAGTAGGTGGGTAAGTCCTATTCATTGTGTCCCTAAGAAGGGAGGAATTACTGTTGTTCCTGATGATAAAAATGAACTCATCCCACAAAGAATTGTTATAGGCTATAGAATGGTAATTGATTTTAGAAAATTAAACAAAGCAACTAGAAAAGATCATTACCCTTTGCCTTTTATTGATCAAATGCTAGAAAGATTGTCAAAGCACACACATTTTTGTTTCCTTGATGGATATTCTGGTTTTTCACAAATACTTGTTTCTCAACCTGATCAAGAAAAGACCACTTTCACTTGTCCCTTTGGGACTTATGCTTATAGACGTATGCCTTTTGGTTTATGCAATGCACCTGCTACCTTTCAAAGATGTATGACTGCTATATTCTCTAACTTTGGTGAAAAGATTGTTGAGGTTTTCATGGATGACTTTTCTGTTTATGGGAAGTCTTTTGATGATTGTTTAAGCAATCTTGATCAAGTTTTGCAGAGATGTGAGCAAACAAATCTTGTCTTGAATTGGGAGAAGTGCCACTTTATGGTTAATGAAGGTATTGTTTTGGGCCATAAAATTTCTGAAAGAGGTATTGAGGTGGACAAAGTTAAGGTTGATGCAATTGAGAAAATGCCATGTCCTAAAGATATCAAAGGTATTCATAGTTTCCTTGGTCATGCTGGTTTCTATAGGAGATTTATCAAAGCCTTTTTTTTAAAATTTCTAGGCCTCTTACAAATCTTTTGCAAAAGGACACTCCTTTCGTTTTTGATGATGATTGTTTACAAGCCTTCGAAACACTCAAGAAAGCCTTAATTACTGCACCTATTGTTCAACCACCTGATTGGAACTTGCCTTTTGAAATTATGTGTGATGCTAGTGATTATGCTGTTGGTGTTGTTCTAGGACAAAGAGTTGATAAGAAACTAAATGTTATCCATTATGCTAGTAAAACTCTAGACAGTGCCCAACGAAATTATGCTACTACTGAAAAAGAATTCTTAGCAGTTGTGTTTGCTTGTGATAAATTTAGATCCTACATTGTTGATTCTAAAGTGAATGTTCACACCGATCATGCTGCTATAAAATATCTTATGAAAAAGAAAGATGCTAAACCTAGACTCATTAGGTGGGTTCTCTTGCTACAAGAATTTGATTTGCATATTACTGATAGAAAAGGAGCAGAGAATCCCGTAGTTGATAACTTGTCTAGGCTTGAAAATGTCCTTGATGACCCACTACCTATTGATGATAGCTTTCCTGATGAGCAGTTAGCTGCAATAAATGTTTCTAATAACACTCCTTGGTATGCTGATTATGCTAATTACATTGTTGCTAAATATTTACCACCTAGCTTTACATACCAACAAAAGAAAAAAATTCTTCTATGATTTAAGACATTACTTCTGGGATGTCCCGCATCTTTATAAAGAAGGAGTAGATGGTATTATTAGACGTTGTGTACCTGAGCATGAACAGGGACAAATCCTATGGAAATGTCACTCCGAAGCTTATGGAGGACATCATGCGGGAGACAGAACTACTCATAAGGTATTGCAATCTGGTTTTTATTGGCCTACTCTCTTCAAGGATGCTCATCAGTTTGTCTTATCTTGTGATGAATGTCAAAGAATAGGTAATATCGGTAAGCGTCAAGAAATGCCTATGAATTATTCTCTTGCTGTTGAACCATTTGATGTTTGGGGATTTGATTTCATGGGACCTTTTCCTTCCTCTAATGGGTATACTCATATTTTGGTTGCTGTTGATTATGTTACTAAGTGGGTAGAAGCTATTCCAACCAGTAGTGCTGATCACAACACCTCTATTAAAATGCTTAAGGAAGTTATTTTCCCAAGGTTTGGAGTCCCTAGATATTTAATGACTGATGGTGGTTCACACATTATTCATGGTGCTTTCCGTAAACTGCTTGCCAAGTATGATGTTAACCATAGAATTGCATCACCCTATCATCCTCAGTCTAGTGGTCAAGTTGAACTTAGCAATAGAGAAATAAAATTAATTTTGCAAAAGACTGTCAATAGGTCCCGGAAGAATTGGTCTAAGAAATTAGATGATGCACTTTGGGCTTATAGAACAGCATATAAAAATCCTATGGGTATGTCTCCTTATAAAATGGTTTATGGAAAAGCTTGTCATTTGCCTCTTGAGTTAGAACATAAAGCATATTGGGCAATTAAAGAACTCAACTATGATTTCAAACTTGCCGGTGAAAAGAGGTTATTTGACATTAGCTCATTAGATGAATGGAGAACCCAAGCTTATGAAAATGCCGAGTTATTTAAAGAAAAAGTTAAAATATGGCATGATAAAAGAATCCAAAAGCGTGAGTTCAAAGTTGGAGAATATGTTCTTTTGTACAACTCTCGTTTCAGATTCTTTGCAGGAAAACTCCTCTCCAAATGGGAAGGACCCTATGTTATCGAGGAGGTTTATCGGTCTGGAGCTATCAAAATAAATAATGCCGAAGGTACTAACCCGAAGGTTGTTAATGGGCAATGAATAAAACATTATGTCTCAGATACGCCCATTAATGTTGAAAGTAATATTATCCAAACTATGACACCGGAAGAACACATAAAAGAGTCCTTCCGGAACACTCCAGAATCGTGAAAAAGAGGAGGTACGTGATACGGTAAGTAAACGGACTCCGAAAAATCCGCAAAAATATTTTTTGTCAGTTTTGGAATATTTAGAAAATTAGGAAAATAAGAAGCAACCAGGAAGGCACACCTGGTGGGAACAAGACACCAGGGCGCGCCTGGCTTGCCAGGCGCGCCCAGGTGGGTTGTGCCCACCTCGGGTACCTTCCGGACTCCGTTTTTCTTCTGTTTGCTTGTTTCCCAAGATAAAAAAAATCTTTATATACTCCCCAAACTTATTGACTTCCGTATCGCGGAGAAATCTCCTGCTTTCTCTTCTTGCTATTTTCCTGACAGATCTGAAAATATGTCATCCCAAGACTCGGAGGGTGAGAGCTATGTTTCTGATTATATGGCAAACCCTAAGGTTTATGGGGATGTGGAGCACAATGGCTGGACTACGGAGGAAGAAGAAGACTATGATCCTAAAAGGAAGGAGGAGACGAGCTCAGAAGAAGATGAAGCCCCATTACCTCAACTTGGGGACATGCATATTGAATTTAAGAAGTCGAGTCTCCCCAACAAAGCAAAGAAGCCTAAGATTCAGTTTATCCCCTTTCGTCTCTTGCAGGAAAACAAGCAAGATTTATGCAAAAAGGTATTGGAGCTTGAGCAGGAGATCGGTGAATTGAAGGATGATAATTCCATCCTCAAGCGTAAGCTAAGGAGGAAAGACAATCCTTCTACTTCATCATCACCACCACCTCCTTCATCACCAAAAGAAAATTGAGTATCGGGTATGGGCACTCCCCTTGGCTTCCGCCAAGCTTGGGGGAGGTGCCCCGGTATCGTATCACCCCCACTATCTTTTGCCTTTACTTTTCTTAGTTCGATCCATGGTTATCTTTTGCTTTAGATGAATAAAAGTTTAGTTCGATCCTTTCTTTTTGAGAGCTTGCTTAGTAATCCATCCTTGTAACCGTGTGCGAGATATATAATAAAGTTTAGTTTGAGTTTTTGTTTTCTTTACTTTCATGTTTCAATAAAGAGAAAGGAAATAAATGAAAAGATCATATGCTAATCCTATGGTAGGTGATAACACCACATAAGGAAAAGTATAAGTAGAAAATTTTATTAGAGATTGACAAACATAGCATTAGTCAATGATGCAACTCATGAAAGAATTAATAAGGGAAGAGAAGATTCACATATAAATACACTATCATGGAAATCTTTTGTGATTGTGAGCCCCCATCAAAATATTATATGCCAAAATTTTGGATGTTGGACAAGGAAGACAACTTAATGATTTATGTTTGTTCATATTCACATAGAAGTTATATTGGCATAGATCCTTCAACATGTGGTGCTTGCCCCCCATCTTTGCTAGCCAAAAATTCCGCACTAAGTAGAGATACTACTTGTGCATCCAAAAAACCCTTAAACCCAAATCTTATTTTCGAGAGTCCACCATATCTACCTATGGATTGAGTAAGATCCTTCAAGTAAGTTGTCATCGGTGCAATAAGGCAATAAAAATTGCTTCTAAAAGTGTGAGATCATTTAGTGTAAGAGAAAATTGAGCGTTGTATGAACTTGTGATGGTGAAGAATAAAAGCGACAGACTGCATAATAAAGGTTGCCATCACAAGGGGCAATATAACATGACGTTCTTTTGCATTAAGGGGTTGAGCATACAAACAAATAAGTGCATGGCAACCTCTGCTTCCCTCTGCGAAGGGCCTATCTTTTACTTTTATGTATTTACTTTTATGCAAGAGTCAAAGTTCTTCTCTCTTTTCCTTTTATTTTTCTCCTTTGGCAAGCATCATGTGGTGAGGAAAGATCTAGGCACATATGTCCAGTTGAATATGGGCAGCATGAGTTATTATTGTTGACATCACCCTTGAGGTGAATACGTTGGGAGGCAAAACTATAAGCCCCTATCTTTCTATGTGTCCGGTTGAAATGTTTTGCTCATGTGTATGCGGTGAGTGTTAGCAATCATAGAAGACTATATGATGGTTGAGTATGTGGACTTGCCTAAAGGCTCCGATATGTGACCCTTCCTGAAAAGATGATGAATTGTAGTTGCAAAGTTGACTGAGAACATAGTTTGTTGGTTTCTAATAGAGTTTATGCTTTATACTTCGATTGTGTGATCAATTGTTACTTAGTCATGAGAAGTCTATGATGAAAGTTCTATGATAAAAGTTTTATGTTAAAGTTTGTTGCTGTTATAATAAAATTACATGATGCTTCTATGTCCGTATTTTGCTTTTATCGACACCTCTCTCTCTAAGCATGTGGACTTGTTTTTCGATTTCAATTTTCGCTTGAGGACAAGCGAGGTCTAAGCTTGGGGGAGTTGATACATCCATTTTGCATCATGTTTTCCTACTGTTATTTATGATGTTTTTATGCATAATAATGCTTTTTGGAGTAATTCTAATGCATTTTCTCTCATAATATGCAAGGTACACACAAAGAGGGAGAATTCCGGCAGCTGGAAATCTGGACCTGAAAAAGCTACGTCAGGCTACCTATTCTGCACAACTCCAAATGAGCTAAAAATTTACGAGGATTTTTTATGGAATAAATGAGGAATATTGGAGCCAATAAATACCAGAGGGGGCCCACCAGGTGGGCACAACCCACCTGGGTGCACCAGGGAGCCCAGGCGCGCCTTGGTGGGTTGTGCTCCCCTCGGCCCACCTCCGGTGCCCATCTTCTGGTATATAAGTCATTTTGACCTAGAAAAAAATAAAGAGAGGACTTTCAGGACGGAGCGCCGCTGTCTCGAGGCGGAACTTGGGTAGGAGCACTTTTGCCCTCCGGCGGAGCGATTCCTCTGGGGGAACTTCCCTCCCGGAGGGGGAAATCATCATCATCATCATCATCACCAACGACTCTCCCATATTGGGGAGGGTAATCTCCATCAACATCTTCAATAGCACCATCTCCTCTCAAACCCTAGTTCATCTCTTGTGTTCAATCTTTGTACCGGAACTATAGGTTGGTGCTTGTGGGTGACTAGTAGTGTTGATTACATCTTGTAGTTGATTACTATATGGTTTATTTGGTGGAAGATTATATGTTCAGATCCAATATGCTATTTAATACCCCTCTGATCTTGAGCATGATTATCATTTGTGAGTAGTTACTTTTGTTCTTGAGGTCACTGGAGAAATCATGTTGCAAGTAATCATGTGAACTTGATATGTGTTCGATATTTTGATAGTATGTGTGTTGTGATTCCCTTAGTGGTGTCATGTGAATGTCGACTACATGACACTTCACCACATTTGGGCCTAAGGGAATGCATTGTGGAGTAGTTATTAGATGATGGGTTGCAAGAGTGACAGAAGCTTAAACCCTAGTTTATGCGCTATTTCGTAAGGGATCGATTGGATCCAAAAGTTTAATGCTATGGTTAGAATTTATTCTTAATACTTTTCTCATAGTTGCGGATGCTTGCAAGGGGGTTAATCATAAGTAGGAGGTTTGTTCATGTAAGAACATCACCTAAGCAACGGTCCACCCACATATCAAATTATCAAAGTAGCGAACACAAATCAAATCAACATGATGAAAGTGACTAGATGAAATTCCCGTGTACCCTCAAGAATGCTTTGCTTATTATAAGAGACCGTTTTGGCCTGTCCTTTGCCTCAAAAGGATTGGGCTACCTTGCTGCACTTTTGTTACTACTATTGTTACTTGCTCGTTACAAATTATCTGGCTATCGAACTACTCTGCTACTTACAATTTCAGTACTTGCAGACATTACCTTGCTGAAAACCGCTTGTCATTTCCTTCTGCTCCTCGTTGGGTTCGACACTCTTACTTATCGAAAAGGCTACAATTGATCCCATATACTTGTGGGTCATCACCTCCCTGGGCTTTTGTCCTAGTGGATCTTCTAGCTTAAATTTGATTGTCATATTTTTATTTTTATTTTGCTCCAGGAAAATATATTTCTGCAAATTATAAAGTAGGTAAAAAACTAATACTAGGCATTGAACTAATAGGTTAGTCTAGAAAAATGATGAAAATTGATGCCAAAGCTATGCAATAATGATATAAATATAGCAGGAAATAAGCAAACATTATAGATACGTTTGAGACATATCAATCACCACATGGACAAGGCTACAAAGGGGAAGTAGCAATCGCATCAATTATAAAATATTGTTATATTTGGTTTGACAAAGGGTGCACCTTACAGTCTAGAATAACTGCTTGGTAACACTCAATGGGAGAAAGCCATGGAATAAGAATATATGACACTGCAAAAAAATAAAACATGGCAATTGGTTCCTTGTCATGAGGATTTTTTTATTGATTGCAAATGGATGTTTAGGATCAAAACAAAATCTGATGGGACCATAGACCACTATAAAGCAAGACTTGCACCCAATGGCTTCAAGCAAAGGTATGCTGTAGATTATGTATTTTATGTTGTCACCATTTTTCATGTACTGTCTATTGTTGTATCTAGGAGTGGAGCTAGACTAGGGATGACAATGGGTACCCATTACCCATGTACCATGCGGGTAAAAACCCTATTAGGGTAAGGGTATGGGACAAAACGTTACCCATGGGTATATAAATAGGCAAATCTCAAACCCATCAAGTGGAGCGGGTATGGGTATGGGATCACATAACCCATACCTGCATACCCATGTATCCTTATAAAATCTAACAAATATGGACAAATTACCTTTACACTTTGTTGTGAGTTTGTCAATTTAAAATGTATGATTATGTGCTACTATTTATGACTATGTGTTGATGTTTTGATGTGTTGTTGTTTACAAGAAAGTACTGATTTTTACAGAATGTCTTGTTGTTTAGGATGTGTTGTTGTTTATAAGTATGTATTGATGTTATTATGTGTTGTTGTTTATAAATTATAATTATATGTTGTTGTTTATAATTATGTGATGCTCAAATTAATGTTATTCAAACATGGGTATTTTTACCCGCAAGTACCCACTTACCCTGTCGAGTGACGGGTATGGGAAAAAATTGTACCCACTAGCGGGTATGGGTACGGGTATGGGTAAGCACAAATGGGGCGGGTAAGGGTATGGGGTGGCTCCACCCGTACCCAAACCCTGCGGGTGCCATCCCTAAGCTAGACATCTAGATGTGCAGAATGTGTTTCTTCATGGTGTTCTGAAAGAGGAAGTGTACATGAAGCAAACACCTGGGTTTGAGGAGAGGAGTGCACCCTTGCATGTATGCAAGTTTGATAAAGATTTTTTATGGGATGAAGCAAGCTCCCAGGGCATGGTACTCATGCCTGAGTGTAAAACTGCAAGCTCTTGGGTTTATTCCATCCAAGTATGACACCTCACTATTTACCTACAATAAATCCCAAGTATTAAATATTTGTTCTTATACATATCATTGTTCTTAGTTCATCTAATGAAATAGTAACATCACTTCTCAAAGAATTGGACCCATACTTTGCTCTCTAAGATTTGAGAGACTTGCACTTCTTTATGGGTATTGAATAAGAAAAAGAAGGACAGCATTTATCTATCTCATGAAAAATATGCAACTGAGCTTTTAGTCAGAGTTGGTATGCATGGATAGAAACCTTCACCAACTCCATTATCTAGCTTAGAATCATTGTCCTTGGTAGACAGAGAACTCTTGAGAGGAAAAGCACTAGTTATGATAGAGGCAAAGGTGTCTCGTCTTTCGATGAGACGGTATCTGTTGTTTTTGAGCAAGTCGACTTTCATGATCCGACTACGAACGTGCGAAGATGTCACGCCTTAGCAATCGCTAAACCAACTTCGAGAGGTTATTGACCACGCCAGAGCACGATCAACCTGACCACGAAGGTCTATTTCCTGCAGGCAAACAAAGAACAAGCAAGAAACAGAGATTGCAATCTGGATATTGCGAATTTAAGAGGAAAGCTTTATTGATCAAAGTGGGGTTCTGTGACGTCTTTGTCTAGTCATTGAACACAAATGAAGTACGCGAGTTGCAGCTATGGAGAACTTTAATCTAAACAAAACCCAAAGTCTAAACGGTGCCTTAAGGGCTGTATTTGTAGGGGGAAAGAGAGGGGATTTCATCCCCCCTTGGCAAGGTGGGACTAAAACACCTCCTGAGTCGTTTCCCCTACAATACGGACTCTAAAAATAGCCTATAAGTATTATTTTGAAATTACATGGGACTGGCCAAAAAATAAGGTGGCGCAACACCTATATTAAGCTATGGATGAAGGCCATCTTATATATTTTGTCCATGTCCTTGGATGTCATCATGGTGGCTCCAAAGTGGTGAAAACTCTACCAGAAACTCTGTTCTTGCTCCCCTTGCGCACGCCATCTTTTCCTTGCTTGATCATGCTCCAATGTTCATCGTTCTTGTCCATGCTTGGCCCTTCATCTATAATCAAAACAAATGTATCCAATTTAGGCAGCATCATATTCTCATGAACATTAGAATCATTACCAAGAAACGGAAGTACCTGGTAATTCAATTGGCGTGCGCGAGCTCTAGTAATTGGTCTAGTATATGTAGCAGTAGGGGCTGTGGGTGTAACTTTGTTAGTGATGTTGATGTAGGGTGGAAACCCTAGGGCCGATCTTTCACAATTTGGAGGTGATCCCACGAAGAACACGACGAACACACGACAGAAAACACGAGGGGAAACACTCAAATCAACGAGAACAATCACACAGGTGCTAGATCCATGAACACAAAGAGTGATACAAGATTCAAATGCAACAAAGGATGATACAAGAGGCGGTAGTTCTTCCCGATCCGGAGACGGGGTCTTGAATCCACGAGGGGATCTTCTCCTAGATGGAGGGCTTGAATCCACTTGGGGGATCTTCTCCTAGATGGAGGACTTGGCCTCTAATGGAGTAGGTATCAAGTGGATGAGCAATGCTCTATGTCTCAAATGAGCTAAACTATTGCTAACCCTAAAATGTAGGCAGAAGAAGAGTATATATAGTCGAAAGGGCGAAAGGGTACATGGGCCTCGGCCCGAGTCACTGTGCGCAGGCAGGGCCAGAAGTTCCGGGGAAGACCGGAAGTTCCGGGCGCCGGAGGTTCCGGGCCAGGGTTCGGGCAGGGTCTGGGCTAGCCAGAGAGTTGGCACGGTGCGAGCGAGGCTGGGGTCCAGGGGCCAGAAGGTCTGGGCAGGCTGGAAGTTCCGGGCTAGGTTCCGGGTTGGTTCCGGGCTAACCAGAGAGTTGGCACGCCTCGGCTCGTCTGGGTCGTCACAGGCCAGAAGTTCCGGGATGACCAGAGAGTCCAGGGGTCGGAGGTTCCGGGGTCTGGCCGTAAGTTCCGGGCTGGCCAGAGAGTTGGCGCTTGTTCCTTCTTCTCCAGCTCTCAGCTCCATGGCTTGTGCATGCTACCTTATCACACATAGTGTTTCTGACTTAGGCAGCAACCATGTCTCACTCAAATGTAAGGGAATCTCAAGTAGGAGAGATGTCACCTCGGATTGAATAGCACGTGCTCGAGCTCTAGTCATGGGTCCACTTGGTGTTTGGTGAGACGATGGTAGGTCCGTGGGGATGACCTTGGGATGCTCCGCATCATCTCCCCCCCCTTGGGAAAGATCCGACCTCGGATCGAAAACCTCATCACCATGGTAGGGAGAGAGATCCTTGACGTTGAAGATATCGCTCAGGTTGTACTTGTCGCGCGGTATGTCGATCTTGTATGCATTGTTGTTGTAGCGCTCGATCACCTTGAAGGGTCCGTCAACTCGAGGTAGACGCTTGGACTTCCGTTCATTGGGAAAGCGATCCTTTCGAAGGTGTAGCCACACAGGATCTCCGGTGTTGAATATCATGGGATTCTTGTTGATGTTGATCTTGGTTGCGAGGCGTTGGACTTGGCATTCGATGGTGTGCCTTGTATCTTCATGCACCTTCTTGAGATAACTTGCTCGTGCACTCGTGTCCATGTTGATGCGCTCTTGTAGATGTAGAGGTAGAATGTCCAAAGGGGACAACGGGTTGAAACCGTAGATGACCTTGGAGAAGGACTTGCCGGTAGTCGAATGTCTTGCGCGGTTGTAGGCATACTCGGCGACGGATAAGCATTCTTCCCACTCCTTGAGATTCTTCTTGATCAACTCACGTAGGAGAGTGGATAACGTCCGGTTCGTGACCTCCGTTTGGCCGTCGGTTTGAGGATGGTATGCCGAAGAGAATAGGAGCTTGATTCCGATCTTGGCGCATAGCGTCTTCCAAAAGTAGCTTAGGAACTTGACATCGTGGTCCGACGCGATGGTCTTGGGCACTCCATGTGGACGCAAGATTTCCCTACAAAAGAGATTGGCAACATGTGAAGCATCGTCTACCTTGTTGCATGGTATAAAGTGTGCCATCTTAGAGAAACGATCCACAACAAGAAAGACAGAATCCTTGCCATTTTGAGTTCTAGGGAAACCAAGCACAAAGTCCATACTAATATCTTCCCATGGGTGATATGGAATAGGAAGTGGCATATAGAGTCCATGGGATTGAGCTTTAGACTTAGCTTTGCGACATGTAGAGCATCGGTTGGTGAAGCGTGAGACGTAGCGGAACATCTTTGGCCAAAAGTAGTTCTTGGAGAGCGTAGCGAAAGTCTTGTCACGTCCAAAGTGTCCCACAAGTCCTCCACCGTGAGCCTCTTGCAAAAGCAACAAACGAAGAGAAGACTCGGGTATACATAGTTTGTTAGCTCTCATTAGATCATCATCCTTGATGTAATATCGCTCCCAAGATGTATGCGTCAAACATTTGGCATAAGGAATAGCAAAAGTAGGATCATGCACATACAAGTCTTTTATGTGCTCAAAGCTAATGACATTCAATTCAAGTTGGGTAACAAGCATGCATTTGCGGGAAAGAGCATCCACCACAACATTTTCCTTACCTTTGATGTACTTGATGGCATAAGGAAATGACTCAATGAACTCACTCCACTTGGCATGTCGCTTAATCAATTTAGTTTGACCCTTAAGATATTTAAGCGTTTCGTGATCCGTATGGATGACAAATTCATGAGGGCGGAGATAATGTTCCCACTCACGCAAGACTCACACTAAAGCATATAATTCCTTGTCGTAGATGGGATAATTAAGTTGTGCGCCGGAAAGTTTCTCACTAAAGTAAGCTATGGGGTGCTTCTCTTGCATTAATACACCTCCTATGCCATTGCCACTAGCATCGCAATGAACTTCAAAAGTTTTGTCAAAATTGGGCAAAGCAAGCAAAGGAGCATGTGTAAGCAAATTCTTAATCTCATTAAATGCGGTATCTTAGGATGGTCCCCAAATAAATGGCGCATTCTTCTTACTCAAGGCATGCAAAGGGGATGCAATGGTGCTAAAGTCCTTAACAAATCTATGATAGAAACCGGCTAAGCCAAGGAAACTTCACACTTGTTGCAAGTTGGTTGGTTGTGGCCAAGTTTTAATAGCATCAATTTTAGCTTCATCTACATGAACACCCTTAGATGACACAACAAAGCCCAAGAAAACGAGCTTGTCCACACCAAATTTACATTTCTCCATATTAGCATAAAGACACTCTTTTCTAAGAGTTTGCAAAACAGTTTTAAGATGGGTGACATGATCTTTTAGAGATTTGCTAAACACAAGTATATCATCAAAGTAGACCACAACAAATACGCCAATGTAGGGGCGAAGAACAAAATGCATCACACGCATAAAAGTGTCGGGTGCTTTGGATAAACCCATTGGCATGACCAACCATTCATACAAGCCAAACTTGGTTTTGAAAGCGGTTTTCCATTCATCACCTTCTTGAATGCGGATTTGGTAATAGCCCCTTTTAATATCAATTTTAGAGAAAATTGTGGCTCCACTAAGTTCGTCTAGCATGTCATCAAGGCGAGGAATAGGATATCTACAACGAACGGTGATAGCATTGATGGGTCTACAATCGAAACACGTGCGAAAACTACCGTCTTTCTTAGGCACAAGAATAACCGGTATGGCACAAGGACTTAAGCTTTCACGCACATGCCCATTGTCAATGAGTTGTTGTACTTGCCTTTGTATTTCCTTGGTTTCTTCGGGGTTGACGCGGTAGGGTGCCTTGTTAGGTAGCGGTGCGCCGGGGATGAGGTCGATTCGATGTTCGATGCCTTGTAGTGGAGGTAGTCCCGGAGGTAGTTCATCGGGGAAGACGTCCTTGAATTCCTGCAAAATATTAGACAACCCTAAAGGTAGAGGGTGAGAGGTGTTATTCCTTGCCGCTTCATCTTTGCACAATAGGACATAGTGGGTGACTCTCGAGGGGTTCTCACACACTTCTCTCATGTCTCTTTTGGTAACTAAAAGCACTAGGTTTTTCTTGTCACTCATCATGAAGGCACTCATTTTTGGCTTGTGGCGCTCACTCTCTTTTTGGTGGGTCACTCTCTCACTTTTCTCTCCATGATGGGTGGATGATTGCTTATCGGCGATCACTTGACTTGCGGACATAGGTTGTAGCACGTACTCCTTTCCCTTCATCTTGAAGCTATAGTGATTGGTTCACCCATTGTGGATGACACCACAGTCGAATTGCCAAGGTCGTCCAAGTAGGAGATGGCAAACGGACATGGGAACCACATGGCACTCCAAAGTGTCTTCATATGCTCCAATCTTGAAGGAGACTTGAACGGTGTGCTCCACTTGAATGGTGCTAGAGTCGCTAAGCCATTGGACCTTGTAAGGACGAGGATGCTTCATCTTGACCAATTGTAGCTTGGAACATAGCTCGTCACTTGCCAAATTGTGGCAACTTCCTCCGTCGATGATGACCTTCATGGAACGACCGTTGATGCCCGCTTTGGTGTGGAAGATGTGCCAACGTTGGTCTTCCTCTTATTGGTGTTGAAGCGTCAAGACCTTGGAGACAACAAGAGCGGGGCTCGAATCATTGTCACAAAAGACTTGGTCATCTTCGTCTTTATTCACTTGCCGGTGCATGGCCACATGCTCAAGGGCTTCCATTTCCTCTTCACTCATGGAGTCGTAGGTGCCATTGCCGTTTGCGATCATGGTGCGCCGGTTGGTGCACTCGAATGTCTTGTGGCCTCAGCCTCCACATGTGAAGCATTTGATGGAACTCGTCTTGACGGTCTCATCGGTTGGAGTAGATGATGATGAAGCTCTCTGCTTGAAGTTGCTTGTAGTAGGAGGACGACTTGAAGATGTTGAAGTTTTCTTGTAACTTGACTTGTCGCCGTTGCTTGTAGAAGGTTTTGTTGCGCAAGGGGGCGTCGTAGTCGTTGAAGCTTGGTTGTAGGAGGAGCCGTATGACTTGGAAGAGAACTTGGCTAACTTGTAGTCATCTTGCACTTGTCGCTCCGCCTTGGTAGCTTGGTGCACTAGCTCGAGGAGGTTTGAGTAAGGTTGGATGTCGGCGATCTTCTTGATAGGATGATTCAGTCCATTCAAGAAACGTGCCATAGTTTGCTCATCATCTTCCGTGACATTGGCTCGTATCATGGCAATCTCCATTTCCTTGTAATACTCTTCAACACTCTTTGTTCCTTGCTTGAGGAGTTGTAACTTCTTGAATAGGTCACGCTTATAGTAGGTTGGCACAAAGTGCGCTCTCACGACATCCTTCATTTGATTCCATGTTGTGATGGGTGGTTCACCTCTTGCCGCTCGGCGCTTAATGACTTGCTCCCACCAAATGAGGACATAGTCTTGGAACTCAAGGGATGCCATGGCGATCTTCTTTTCTTCTTCATAGTTGTGCAAATGGAAGATCTTGTCGAATTTCAATGCCCATGAAAGGTACTCTTCAGGATCGTTGCTTCCGGAGAACTTAGGCATGGTGAACTTGAGCTTGCTGTAGCATTGCTCTTCATTGTGTTGGGGTCGATGGTGATGATGAGGACGCTCTTGCCATGGAATAGGGTCTTGAGCCTCTTGCTCCTCGTGCTCCACTTGATTAGCTTGACGTTGAGGGTGTGGAATTCTTGCACGGTTCCTCATCTATTGAACCTCCTCAAGACGTGCGGCTTTTTCTTGGCGCTCTCGGCGGATGGCCTCGTCTTGTTCCCGGTTGCGTGCGCAGACGGCTTGGGTTGATGCACGTAGAACTTGTTGGGCTTCAAGGGCTTGTTCCTCACGGTGTTGTCACTCCTTTCGAAGGGCATCGCCATCTTGATGTTCTTGTGGATCTTGGCGTATTGGAGCTTGCTCTTGGACCGGAGGTTCATTGGCTTGTTGCCGTAGACGTTCACATTTACGGAGGCGGCCTTGTAAACCATTGCCATGGAATGGGTTTCATGGAGCTTGATGATCTCCATGGTCTTGGCGATGTTGCGCACGAGCTCGAGGAGGACTTGCATCCGAAGAAGATTGCGAAGAATGTCGACTTGAGTGGCTCCATCTTGAATAGGACGAAGATGTAGAAGAACGGTTGACCAACAAATCACGAATCTCATCCATTCTTGCATCGTTCTCCTCTTTTTGCGTGGCAAGCTTGTTGTCGAAGTAGTCTCTTGTACGTTGCTCGGATTGTCGCAAGTCGGTGGTGAGTAGGTCGATGCGGTCGCTCAAAGCTTCTTGTTCTTGATGCAAAGCTCTTTGCGCGCCAAAGAGGTGGCTCTTGGTGACGTAAGTGTTCGAGTCGTCATCTTGCTCGATGAAGAGTGGATTCGAAGAGGTAGTTGGCCTATCCATCATGTCAAACAAATATGTGAGTGGAAGAAAGGTAAAGAACTATACCAAATGTACCTTGACCGATGTTGAGAATGGATCAATGATCACTCAATAGTGTAGCAAGGAAATAGCACAATTGGTACCGTTGCTCGTCAATTTCTCACACCTACACAAATAAGGCCTTTAGAGTAGCTTGGTGAGGATGGTGGAACAAAATTTATGCAATTGTTAGCGAGATTCAAATAATGTTGAAAAAGATTTGCAAAATTCGCAAATGCAACAAGTAGACCGATAGCAAGTAGGGGTACACGGAAACACAAACACGGAAAGATAAATGGGGTCGTGCAACCAAAAATTGAGCTCAAAATGTGGAATCCATGGAAAATGCTCTTGTTGCACAATACTAGAGAGACGCTAGCACGATTGCTCAATAGGCGGATACAAGACTTGTGCACAACCTACAAAGCAAAAATGCAACGACTTCTATCCCAAGTATGCTATATGTATGGTGTTCCGGCGATATGATCCAAGATGATCGAGTATGACAATCTTAATGTAGTATGATGCTATGGTTCTTGCTTAAAAGCTCTTTGCTTATCTTTCTCTTTTGCTTAAAAGCTTGTTGGGTCTTTCTCTTTTGAGCTCTTTCTTTGGCCTCTTATGCTAAACATCACGAACCAAGATAGCAATTGTGTATATGCGGAGACAAACTTGTGACACAAGAGATGATACCAAGATGCTTGTACCAAGATGGTATAGTATGTATGCAATGGGGATGATGATCACTAATGTGCACAAGTAACGTTGCCAGCAATACTCAAATGGCTAGTCTCGATAGGAAAGTGATGTGAAATGGGCTATGGGGTTATCAATCCAATGGCAAGGAGTACACAAAGGTGTCGTCGAAGTTACCATCCTTGCTTACGGTTGAGGGTGTCAAAATCATGAAGTGGTCGTTGTCGATGATGAGTACATAGTCGGATGACGTGATTGAGTAGTCGATGGCATGGTGCATGGTCTCCAGTACGTTGGCAAAGATGCCGCTGCACCGAGGTTGAAGTTGGCGAAGTAGTGGAAGCAGTCGAAGATGCGCAGACTCTCTATCTAGGCCGGACGTTCCGGGGAAGACGGAAGGTCCGGAGGCCGGAGGTTTCGGGGGGGGGGGGGTGCGGAAGGTCTGGGGGTCGTGAAAACTGATGAACAGGGGAATTTCAGATTGAGGATTTGGGCGGAAAAATCGGAGAAAACCCAAATCGGAAGGGGGAAAAGGAAATTTTTGGGTGTGGAAAGGGTGGGGAAGCTAGATCTATGAGCTACACACGAAATCGCGGATCAAATCCAACAAAACTTCATCAAACCATGAAATTACAAAAAAATTGGGGGCTATTTTTGGTGGGGATTTTCGAAATTAGGATGAAACAAAGCGAAATCAGGCTAGAAACGAAAGGGGAGGCTCCAAAATCGTGATCAACCTTGGCTCATGATACCAAGATGATGTAGGGTGGAAACCCTAGGGCCGATCTTTCACGATTTGGAGGGGATCCCATGACGAACACACGCCGGAAAACACGAGGGGAAACACTCAAATCAACGAGAACAATCACACATGTGCTAGATCCATGAACACAAAGAGTGATACAAGATTCAAACGCAACAAAGGACGATACAAGAGGTGGTAGTTCTTCCCGATCCGGAGACGGGGTCTTGAATCCACGAGGGGATTTTCTCATAGATGGAGGGCTTGAATCCACTTGGGGGGGGGGGGTCTTCTCCTAGATGGAGGACTTGGCCTCCAATGGAGTAGGTATCAAGTGGATGAGCAATGCTCTATGTCTCAAATGAGCTAAACTATTGCTAACCCTAAAACAGAGGTAGAAGAAGAGTATATATAGTCTAGAGGGAGAAAGGGTACATGGGCCTCGGCCCGAGTCACTATGCGCAGGTAGGGGCGGAAGTTCCGGGGAAGGCTGGAAGTTCCAGGCCCCGTAGGTTCTGGGCCAGGGTCCGGGCAGGGTCCGGGCTAGCCAGAGAGTCGGCACGGTGCGAGCGAGGCTGGGGTCCGGGGCCGGAAGGTCCGGGCAGGCTAGATGTTCTAGGGCCCGGAAGGTCCGGGCCAGGTTCCGAGTTGGTTCCGGGCTAACCGGAGAGTTGGCACGCCCGGGCTCGTCTGGGTCGTCGCAGGCCGAAAGTTCCGGGATGATCTGAGAGTCCGAGGGTCGGAGGTTCCGGGCTCTGGCCGTAAGTTTTGGACTGGCCAGAGAGTTGGCTCTTGTTCCTTCTTCTCCAGCTCTCGGCTCCGTGGCTTGTGCGCTGTACCTGATCACACATAGTGTTTCTGACCTTGGCAGCAACCATGTCTCACTCGAATGTAAGGGAATGTCAAGTAGGAGAGATGTCACCTCGGATTTAATAGCACGTGCTCGAGCTCTAGTCATGGGTCCACCTGGTGTTTGGTGAGACGATGGTAGGTCCGTGGGGATGACCTTGGGATGCTCCGCATCAGATGTCCTCGTCATCCTCCCCTTCTTGAATTGAAGTTGTCCTCAACAGAAGCTCATCTTCCTCACCCAAGTAAGGCTTCAAATCTGCAATGTTAAAAGTGGGACTAACCCCAAAATCTACAGGCAGCTCAAGTTTATATGCATTCTCATTTATTTTCTCTAACACCTTAAAAGGAGTGTGACGTCCCCGGCTTAATCGTGCACTAATCATACACGCAAATGCACACGATCAAGCCAAAGGACTCACTTGAAGATATCACAACACAACTCTAGACACAAATTAAAATAATACAAGCTTTATGTTACAAGCCAGGGGCCTCGAGGGCTCGAATAAATAAGCTCGCTTACAAGCGTCAGCGGAAGCATCAGATATCTGAGTACATATATAAAAGATAAAACAGAAAGGACTGTAAAAGGCGGGGCAAAAGAAAACACTATGATCGAAAAGGCGCAGGCCTCCTGCCTGGGACCCTCCGATCCTACTCCTGGTCGTCGGCCAGCTCGTAGTAGTAACCACCCTCGGGGTAGTAGCAGTGATCGTCGACAGGGCAGCTGGCTCCGGGGCTCCGTCATCTGGTTGCATCAAACGGGTATGGGGAAAAAGAGGAAGCAAAGCAACCGTGAGTACTCATCCGAAGTACTCAGCAAGCAAGGATCTACACTACATATGCAATATTATCAAAGAAAGGCTGTATATGTGGACTGGGCTGCAGAAATGCCAGAATAGAGAGAAGGCCTAGTCCTATCGAAGACTAGCATCTTCAGCGGTCTTGCAGCATTAGAAGAGTGTAGATTAGAACAGTATAAAGTAGTAGTAGCAATAAGTATCAACCTCGCCCAGAGATACTTTCTCGACTCCCTGCGAGAAAGCAATCCCAGAGCCATACTATCCATTTCTCATCACAAGTATCTAGTTCTAGTTGTATCGATCGGGATACAACTCCGAGCGTCCGTTACCGAGGATCCAGCTATGCATAGATTAGTTCTTCCCTGCAGGGGTGCACCAACTTACCCACCACGCTCGCTTAACTCCAGCCGGACACACTTTTCTGGGTCATGCCCGGCTTCGGCCAAATGACACACCGCAGCTCTACCTAGAGCTCAACAGAGAGGTCCCCACCGGTCTACATCCTAAGCGCTCAGGGATCTTGGGCCATCGCCCTGTGCACTCCGGTTCGTTGCGTGCAGGGTGGATACCAGCATCGCCTCGGATGGCCGACACGATCCGACCGTGCTGCAATGCTGAACTGGACGTCTGACAGAGCTTTCAGCTGATGCATACGATGCAGAGTGCCCATAACTTTTCCCACATGATGGTTAGTGCTATCAGGCCAAAGGCCCACTCAAATCAAATATCCAAATCGTTAGTGTTTTGGTAGTGTGCGGTAACAAGCAGAGACTCACGATCGATGTGACCCCGTCGCCCCGTCTCGAGGACTTGCGGCAAGGGCTAAGAATGCCCGGCCACACCTCGTATTTATCTCTCGGGTACCGTCCAGGTCAACCCATCTCCACATCACTCGCGGGTACCCCTCAGGGTCGACCCGCCTTTCCAAGTAACAGTTGTAAAGTCCAAGTATCCGTGTGTCCATAACATCAGGGAATCCGAGGTATCACCCTCGTTGGATTCCTACTCGATGTATCCGTCATGGTGAACTTAGGAGGAATCACCCTCGAGGTTCACACTTGAGGTGTTGCACGATGGCGTCGTTATCGGGAGTGGTGAAGGAGGAATCACCCTCGAGGACCACGACCGAATAGCTACTCTACAGAGTTAACATTAGAAGTGCTAAACGAGGTATCACCCTCGGCACTCGATAGTAACGCTCTAGTGTCGTACAACTAATGGGGTGACGTGCGGTGTTGGGGCCTGGTTGTCGATCACGTTGATCGAGTCATCTGATAATCCAGCGGGGCAACTGGGACAAAGTGGGGTCTCTATCCAGCCTATACTAAGCAGTTTATGATAAACAGGTAGGTATCAACAGCGGTTACAAAAAAACAGGCTATGCATCAGAATGGTTAAAGTAGCAACAATAGCAATTCTAATGCAAGCACAAGAGAGAAGAGAATAGGCGATATAGGCATGCTCAAGGGGGGGGGGGTGCTTGCCTGGTTGCTCGGCGGCAAAGGCAAGGTCGTCAACGGTGTCGTCGGGCTCCTGAGCTGCGTCGGTCTCGGGAACTGCGTAGATGTTGGGGTCTACCGAGAGAGAAGAGGTGGAGAAAACAGATAAATACACAGCAAACATATGCAACATAGAGCATGCTATGCTAACGTGCAGTGCAGGGTTGCCTAAAGACATGTCTAAATCATTTTAGTTATTTTAGGATTAAAGTTGAAATTATTAACCGGTATGTATGCACTATTCATCTACCGGAAATAGGCTAAAAGTTACGGGTTCACCTCCATAGAGGGTCCCAACAAGAAAACGGATGGCACGGTTGGATTCGTCTCGTCGTTCTGATCAACTTTCATGTAGAAAGTTTTTCGATCCGAGCTACAGATTATTTTCTATGAATTTCTAAAGATTTTAGCATTTTTTGAAATTATTTCAATTTAACAGAATTATTGAAAATGATTTATGACATCAGCATGACAAATTGATGATGTCAGCAGTCAACAGGACGCTGACCAGGTCAAACCTGACCTGTGGGCCCCACTGGTCAGTGACTGTGTTAATTAACAGAGTTTGATTCAATATAATTATCCTAATTAACTGGTGGGCCCGCACTATCAGTCACTGCTTAAACTAATTAATTTCTATTTAAATTTAAACGGGATTAATTAGGCGTGGGACCCACACGTCAGTGGGCCACTGTGAACAGTGCGCACGCGTTGACCTGGTCAACTGGTCAACGGGACCCACCGGGCCCACTCGTCAGCCTCACAAAGGAGGCCACGTGGGCGCCATGTCGTCGTCGGCGCCGGAATACGCTCCGGCGAGCGCCGGGCGCGGCAGAGAGCTCCGGCGAGCTCGGACTTCTCCTGTGGTGCACCAAAACGGCCGCGGTTTCTTGCTTTCGATCGGGCTCTTCACGCCGCGTCGAACGGCGGTGGCCACGCGAGCTTCGGTGGCCGGAATCGGGCGGTGTGACATCAGCGGTGGCGGCGGTTTCGGGAGCTCTACGGGAACGGCGAAACGGACGCGCTCGAGCCAAATGGCTAGGCCAGAGGGCATCTACGCGCGCGGGCGAACACGAGGAGCAGCGCCACATAACCATTTGGTCATCGACGGCTCGCTGGCGACAAGCTCTACGGCGGAGCGTTCGGGCGTGCTAAGTACGGCGAGCACAGAGGCAGATCCGCACGGGGAAGAGGGGGAAAAGGCGGTGACTGCTCACCGGGCCCTGCAGGTGTGCTCAAATGGGCTCGGGGAAGCTTGCCGTCCCCGGAATCCTTGCCGGAGTCGAGGTGGCCGAAGGAGGAGGACGAGGTCGCCGGGCTCGACTCGGTGGCTCTCGTCTCGAATGGCTGGGCGTAGCCGACGGAGAGGGCTGCGGCGAAGCTTCACGACCCATCGGCGGAGCTTGAGGACACCGGAGAGCGCGGGATCGATGGGGTACGGCGGCGCACGCTCGGGACAGAGAGGGGATCGAGCGAGCGCGCGTGGGGGAGAGAGGAGAGGAGGAACTGGGGGTTAGGGTTCGAGGGGGGCCGAGGTGGTACTTATCCACCTCCATACGCCGACAGATGTCCGACGCGTGCGGCGTCGTCGCCGTGTTAGTGCGGGCGGCCGACAGCGAGCTAGGTAGGGGACGAGCGCGGTGGTGGGCTGGGCTGGTTACTGTAGCCCAGAGGCTTGAGTGCACAGTACGTCAAGCCTTTTCCCTTTTTCTGTTTCTGTTTTTCTTAACAGTAGCTATTTTGCATTTATTTTGAGCCATCAATGACTTTGCCAAAAATGTGCCACTGATCAAAACAATTTCAAGGGAATATTGTGCACTACTACGAAAAGTTCGAACCTCATTTGAATTCATTTGATTTATGGTTGGAATTTAAAAGTGATGGAATGGTGCTGTTGGGTCATTCAAAAATAGCTAGGGTCATTTTTGGAGTCTCAATTAATGCTGGTTTTATTTTTATAATAGCTTGGGGAATTTTTGTAATACTATGAACATTTTAGTTTCTTGATTAGAACAACTTTTATTTGCATTTTAAATTGAATTGCAATTGAAATTGGAATATGAAATGAGATATGATGCTAATGATGATCAAGCACTGTTAATCATGATGACTTGGCATTATCAAGAGGGTAATCACTGTAGTGTGAAGCTGGGGATGTTATAAGGAGCATCAGCAGGTGGCATTATCTTTGACTTGTGCAAATCAGGAAACCTATCCTTACGCAAATGTAACCAAACAAGATCTCCAGATGCAAAGACAACACATTTTCTACCTTTATCTCTAGCAAGTTCATATTTAGCATTCATGCGCTCAATATTTTCCTTCGTTAACTCATGCATTTTTAAGATCAATTCAGCATGTCGTTTAGCATCAAAATTAACCTTCTCCGAAGATGGAAGAGGCAACAAATCAATGGGTGCACGATGTAGGAAACCATACTAAATTTCAGAAGGGCACATCTTAGTAGTAGAATGCAGCGAATGATTATAAGCAAATTCAATGTGAGGCAAGCATTCTTCCCATATTTTATGATTATTCTTCAAAACAGCCCTAAGCATAGTAGACAATGTTCTATTGACTACTTCAGTTTGTCCATCGGTTTGGGGGTGACATGTAGTACTAAAAAGCAGTTTATTCCACAACTTAGCCCATAAACATCTCCAAAAGTGGCTAAGAAACTTAGTATCATGATCTAAAACAACAGTATTTGGCACACCATGCAAGCGAATAATTTCGCGAAAGAATAAATCAGAAACATTAGCAACATCATCGCTTTTATGACATGGTATAAAGTGTGCCATTTTCGAAAATCTATCCACGACAACAAATATGCTATCCCTCCCCTTCTTTGTTTGAGGTAAACCTAAATCAAAGTCCATAGATATGTACTCCCATGAAACACTAGGTACATGCAAAGGCATATATAAACCATGAGGATTGAGTCGTGACTTAGCTTTTTGATATGTAGTGCAGCGAGCAACAAAACACTCAACATCCCATCTCATCTTTGGCCAAAAGAAATGTGTAGCTAGTACGTCCTTCGTCTTATTCACGCCAAAGTGTCCCATTAATCCTCCTCCATGTGCCTCCTGCAATAACAAAAGATGAACGAAGCTAGCTGGAATGCATAGCTTGTTAGCACGAAACACAAATCCATCATTAACGACGAACTTGTTCCATGTTCTCCCTTCTTTACAATTCTGCAATACATCTTTAAATTCAGCATCATGCACATCTTGATCTTTGATGGTCTCCAAACCAAATATTTTAAAATCAAGTTGTGAAAGCATAGTATAGCGATGAGACAGTGCATTAGCAATAACATTTTCTTTACCCTTCTTGTGTTTTACGACATAAGGGAAAGTCTCAATGAATTCAACCCATTTAGCATGTCTACGGTTCAGTTTTGTTTGACTTTTAATACGTTTCAAAGATTCATGATCAGAATGTATAACAAATTCTTTGGGCCATAAATAATGTTGCCATATTTCTAAAGTCTGAACAAGAGCATATATCATAAGTAGAATAGTTCAGACTAGGCCCACTCAATTTTTCAGGAAAGTATGCAATAGGTTTACCATCTTGTAATAACACACCTCCTAACCCAATTCCACTAGCAGCACATTCAAGCTCAAAAGTCTTATTAAAATCAGGAAGTTGAAGTAAAGGAGCATGTGTCAACTTATCTTTCAATACCGTGAAGGCTTCTTCCTATGCGGTACCAAAAACAAAAGGCACATCCTTCTTTGTAAGCTGATTGAGAGGTGCAGTAATGGTGCTGAAATTCCTCACAAAACGCCTATAGAAACCAGGGAGGCCAAGAAAACTCCTCACTTGTGTGACCGTTTTGGGCTGCGGCGAACTCTCAATAGCTTTATTCTTGGATTTATTAACTTCAATTCCCCGCGGAGTAACAACATAGACAAGAAAAGATACTCGGTCGATGCAAAAGGTGCACTTCCCAATGTTACCAAACAAATGCGTGCATCATGGAGAGCAATAAAAATGGCACATAAATGTTCCTCCAAAGATCTGCTATAAATCAGTATATCATCAAAGTAAACTACCACAAATCATCCAATGAAATCACGTAAAACTTTGTTCATTAATCTCATGAAAGTACTAGGTGCATTAGTTAACCCAAAAGGCATGGCTAACCACTCATATAATTCAAACTTAGTTTTAAATGTTGTTTTCCATTCATCTTCCAATTTCATACGAATTTGATGGTATCCACTACGCATATCAGCTTTGGAGAAAATTGTAGAGCCACTCAATTCATCAAGCATATCATCTAGCCTAGGAATAGGATGACGATAACAAATAGTAATATTATTAATGCAGCTACAATCAACACACATACGCGATGTACCATGCTTTTTCAGTACTAGTATAATAGGAACAGCACAAGGACTAAGGGATCCGTGTATATAACCTTTATCGAGCAGCTCCTGTACTTGACGCATAATCTCCTTCGTCTCCTCCGGATTGGTACGGTATGGTGCACGGTTGGGTAGCGATGCACCGGGAATTAAGTCAATTTGATGCTCAATCCCTCGAATAGGTGGTAATCCCGGTGGCACGTCTTGTGGAAAGACGTCAGCGAACTCATGCAAAATGTTAGTGACAACAAGAGGCAAAGAGGGAGGCACGTCCTCGAATGAAAATAATGCCTCTTTGCACATGAAAGCATAGCAAAGAGATTTGCTAAAATCTAGGTCATCAATATCAATTTTGGTGGCATGTAAACATCCAATTTTCAATTTAATTTGAGAGGCAACACTAGATAATGGTTTGTTATGCTTATTGTGCTGCTCAAACTCTTTTGCCATCATCTGATTTTCACTCTTATTTTGCTCCTGTTTTGCTTTACTAGCTCTAGTAAGATCATCTTTCAGAATGTGTTCAGGAGACATAGGAAGCAAAGTAATATGTTTATCCTTATGAACAAGAGTATACTGATTCTTTCTACCATGGTGTACAGAATTTTTATTGAATTGCCATGGTCTACCAAGTAATAGAGAGCACGTTTGCATGGGTACCACATCACAATCAACATAATCAGCATATGTAGTGATACTAAAATGCACACGAATAGTACATGTTGCCTTAACCTTGCCGCTATTGTGGAACCATTGTATGTAGTAAGGATGAGGATGTGGTTTGGTGGTGAGAGACAACTTCTCCACCATCTCC
The DNA here is from genome assembly GCA_011799875.1 of Thinopyrum elongatum. Classification (NCBI taxonomy): domain Eukaryota; kingdom Viridiplantae; phylum Streptophyta; class Magnoliopsida; order Poales; family Poaceae; genus Thinopyrum; species Thinopyrum elongatum. The sequence continues at coordinate 211,806,943 of CM022301.1, read as the reverse complement.
ATGCTAGCCAAATTGTTGCAACTCCCTCCATTGATGATGACACAGACAGAACGTTTTTTCACAACTTCCTTTTATGGAACAAATTGTGCCTCTGATTTTGCTCAACTTATGTTACCTGCACACTCAAAACACGTTGAGTAAAAAAACTTTCATACCTGTCAGCGTCTTCAACACCATGTATTGTGTCTCATGTTCAGAATCATGTCCACCCTGCTCTTCACTAGTAATAAGAGTCAAAGTCTCCTCATCATAGTCACTAGTGGACTCATAGCCACCATCCTCAGTAGTAATCATCACACGTGGAGATGGGCATTTGCTCGCATAGTGACCTCCACCCTTGCAACGACGACATATAACATCATGTGTTTGTCCTGTTGATGCCATGGATGAAGAAGAGCTTTGTGCAGGACCAGAAGGTGTGCTCTTGGCGGATGGTGGTGGTGGTGTCTGTTTTCTTGTATCTCGGTTGGAGTTGGCGGATGAAGTAGGCGGTGCTGCAGTAGGACATGTGGAAGTAGAAGATGTACATGGCATCCATGATGAAGATTGTCCTGCAGAAAAATTAGTTCGCGCCAAGGCCTGTCGATCCTGTAGTTCACGTTCAGCTTTGCAAGCAAGATGGAATAAACGAGTGATATTGTTATACTCCTTATACTCTAAAATGGTACGAATCTCTCTATTTAATCCACCAATAAAACATGCAAGTATAGCTTCATTATCCTCTACAATGCCACATCTAATCCTGCCAGTTTGTAATTCCTGATAATATTCCTCTATAGAATTTTTTCCCTGTCTTAAACGCTGCAACTTCTGGAGTAATTCACGTTGATAATATGATGGAACCCAACGTGTACGCATAGCAGTTTTCAAAGCAGCCCAAGTAGCTGGGATATTATCATGATATAATCTACAATGTTCAGACCACCAAACACAAGCAAAACTAGTGAATGCACAAATAGCAGCAGCAACACGTCTATCCTCGGGATATCGTAAACATGTAAAACGTAGTTCCGTTTCTAACTCCCAAGTAAGATATACATCAGGAATGTATCTACCCTCAAATGGGGGAATATTCAATTTTACTTTAGGAACATGGTCATGATCTCGTACCTGAGGTGGTGGTGCAGCCCTACCGTTGCAATTATATGCATGTGGGCGACCTGGTGCTGGTGGTTGCACATAATTCTGATGTGAATCAGTCTCATCCTCGTAATCGCCCTCATAATCGTTGTCCTCCTCGATAGGAGCAGCAGGAGCTAGAGAAGCAGCAACAACAGTAGCAGCGGCACCCGAATTTTGGCCTTCCTCAAGAGGAACACGCTTCGCTCGTCCCGGTGGATCGCGACGTGGAGGTGGTTGTGGTTGTTGTTTCAACGGTGCAGCAGAGGCAGCAGTTGGTGGTAGAGGGGCGAGCACTTCACTGAACTTGGCATCCAACTTGGTGTCATTTGTCTTCTCAATTTCATCTATCCTCTCCAGTGCCTTTCCAAAGCTGCCCATCACATCTTGCACCTGTTCACCCAACATTTGCTGAAATTTATCATGGAGCCCCTTATTCATCATGTTCTCCCAGTCCAGCTCATCGGCTTATGATCCTGTCATGGTTAGCAGCAATAGAAACACACAAATATGATCCTACAGACTACTAGGAAGGGGTGGTGGTGTGATGGAGAATCACAAATCCGTCAAGCCAATCTCAAATTCTTACCAGTTCTTACCATGCAGCAGGCGGTGATCCACAACCGTTGTAGTGAAAACTCTCAAAGCTTGGATAAAGCGATTGACAGGTGGTGTCAAACGCATGATGTAGATATATGTGGAGCTGGGAAGGCTTATATATGGTATCAAAAAGGGTCAGCAATAATTAATTCAAAGATGCAAAGTTGAATAAATGCTCAACAATGGTACTGTGCTGGTCCTAGGCTTGACCGTACTAGAGACGCGAGCCTAGAACACTAACAAAATCACGATGCGTCACGTAAACAAGGGCGAAGCACACTCTGATCTCTTTTTTTTTACTGTTTTTTTGCCTCTTTTTTGCTCCGCAATATTTTTTTTTCAAAAAAGTCTACAAATGGTCTAAAAACTGCCTAACCAGAATTTTCCAGACTTAGTTTCTTTTGAAACTGGAACTAATTTTCTTTTACGGGTGGCACGGAAGATAGGGAGTCCAACTTGGTCACGACTCGTACTAGTACGTGATCTGGAAATCAATAACAGAGAAGTAAATACTGGACTCGGAATAGGATTGGTGACGGTGTTGAATCTGGTGGAACTCGGACTGGTGGCGAATCTGTGATGGAGGTGGACTCGGATTGGCGCGATGGCGATGTATATGTGGTGGTGTATATGGACTCGGATTGGCAGCGGATATGCAATGGTGGTATATGGCAGCGGTGATGACGATGGTGGTATCTAGCAGCGGTGATGACGATGGTGCGGCGACGACGTGACAATCTGTGAACAGAACTCGAAACTCTAAGGGACTAGACGCTAAGACTAGCAACTTGACACGACGATGCAACCGCAAATTCAACAAAGCAAAACACTGAAAAGATTATGGAATGGCTCGGACTGGTTCGAATATGATGAACTAACCGTATTTTTTTGGCTTTTTTGTGGACTGTAGGTATGAAGAACAGAAGCAATCTAGACTACGAAAACTGGTAAAATCTCACCGAGCAACCTGGAAATATGATACCACTTGATAGAGGCAAATGTGTCCCGTCTTTCGATGAGATGGTAACTGTCGTTTTGGAGGAAGTCAACTTTGACGATCCGACTACGAACGTGTGAAGACGTCGCGCCTTAGCAATTGCTAAACCAACTTCAAGAGGTTATTGACCACGCCGGAGCACGATCAACCTGACCAGAAGGTTTGTTTCCTGCAGGCAAACGAAGAACAAACAAGAAACTGAGATTGCAATCTGGATATTGCAAATTTAAGAGGAAAGCTTTATTAATCAAAATGGGGTTCTATGACGTCTTTGTCTGGTCGTTGAACACAAATAAAGTACGCGAGTTGCAGTTATGGGGAACTTTAATCTAAACAAAACCCAAAGTCTAAACGATGCCTTAAGGGCTGTATTTGTAGGGGGAAAGAGACGAAATTTTGTCCCCACTTGGCAAGGTGGAACTAAAACACCTCCTGAGTCTCTTTCCCAATAATATGGACTCTAAAAATAGCCTATAAGTAGTATTTCGAAATTACATGGGTCTAGCCCAACAATAATGTGGCACAACATCTATATTAAACTATGAACAAAATTTATGAAAGGCCATCTTGTATATTTTGTCCATGTCCTTGGATGTCATCATGGTGGCTCCAAAGTGATGAAAACTCTACCAGAAACTCTGTTCTTGCTCCCCTTGCACGTGCCATCTTCTCCATGCTTGATCATGCTTCAATGTTCATCGTTCTTGTCCATGCTTGACCCTTCATTTAAAGCAAAACAAATGTATCCAATTTAGGCAGCATCATATTCTCATGAACATTAGAATCATTACCAAGAAACAGAAGTACCTGGTAATTTAATTGGCGTGCGCGAGCTCTAGTAATTGGTCCAGTATATGTAGCAGTAGGGGTTGTGGGTGTAACTTTGTTAGGGATGTCCTCATCAAGTTATAGAAGTATAGTTGGTGCACTGCAGTCTATGCTCAAAGAACGTGTAGTGTCACAAGTGTAAACTCCAAGCCTTCGGTGTGATAATCTTGGTGCAACATGTTTATCTGCTAACCCAATGTTTCATGCCAGCACCAAACATGTTGAAATTAATTTTCACTTTCTTAGCGAACGAGTTGCTAGTAAGAAACTAGACATCAGATTTATTCCATCAAAAGATCAGATTACAGTTTGCTTTACAACAACATTGCCTTCAGGAAATCTAGAAGAGTTCAAGTGTAATCTCAACTTGCAAAATTGTGGTTAATTGAAGTACGTCATGCACATGCCGTGTTAAAGAAAACTCTTCCGGTAGTTCTACACGGATTCGATATGGACTAGCACCTTAGGATTCAGAGATAGCTTCAGCTTTAATCTTTCTGTTTCTTTCTCCATATCCTTCCCATGTATCTCTCTCTCGTCCAACAACTTGTACGCATGATCGCGACAAGCCCATATCTATAATATAATCCCACACGGCCGTCCAACGAGGACTTCACATAACTCACATTGATGTTGTCGTACATTATAGATCCAATGCCAAACACCTCAAGAGTTGTTGTGATCTTCTCACGAGGGCGTCAGAAAAAAAATCCAACAGTGAAACAACAGAAATTAAGATAAACTATCTCCTTTTCTCTATATCCTACAAATGAAACAAGATTGCTCCCTCGCAAGCACGTGTTGCGACGCCCGAACGACATGCATGGAGCTCCATTCCCTTTTCCTTTCCTTTTGTTGGACCGACAGGGTCATGAGTGGGGCCCACCACGTGCCAAATGAGTCAACGTGCGGAGGGTGCACAGCAGGCTAGCTGTCGCATGGAAGGGACCTTTTACCGTCCCCTAAGGTCCTTCCATGTGCTCCACCTAGTACATGTGCTAAGCTTCTCAACTAGACAAAAACTCTTATGTAGCAAGGTAAGGTCCTTCCATGTGCTCCACCTAGTACATGTGCTAAGCTTCTCAACTAGACAAAAACTCTTATGTAGCAAGGTAATTAAAAGGAGAGAGAAGAGTTTTGTGACCCCATAAAGAAAGATGCTACACGCGTGTGCTTAGACAAAAGCACAGTTTACAGTCTACAACTCATTAAATGAAGGGAGCTTAGCAACAAGAAGCTGAGCATCTACACATTAGAGAGTTTAGTTGTTAAGCTCTTTCATGCACTTAGCACCTTATCTAAGCACGCGTGCATTGGAAGAGGCTTATTTCCCCCCCCACCCCATCCCTCCCCCCCCCACCACCCACCCCCACCAACCCCCTCCACCCCCACCCATTTCTCCCCCCCCCGCCCCCCCCCCCCCTTAACCGCCCCCTCCGCGCCCCCCCCCCCCCTTTTCCTTTCTATGCCTTCTTTTCTGCTCCTTTTTTCTTTGTCCCTTAAGGGATTTTTTGTACTCGCCGTTTTTTCCCTTACCCTGTCGCCTGAGTCCCTTTTTCTTCTGATTCTTGCCCCCTTCCTAATTCCCCCTCCCCTGAATTTAACCGATGGGCCCAATGTGTCCCTCAATCCGTCTTCCCTGGATTTGCAAAAAAGTGGAAAGCCAGTTTTGGTTGGAAACCGAAAGCAACAACGCACACGCGAGATAACATAGCCAATCTCCTCCATGCAAGTAATCGCATGGGCAGCCGATTGTGTGCGGTGGTTGGCTTTAGTAATTGCATGGTCTTTATCTCCTCAATCTCAACATGAGCCCATATCAACCAAAATTCACAGGGGCACACACCTGCCCGGCCGTTCCCGCACACATGATTGCTCTGTGATCTGCAAAATCTTTGGCTTCTGTACAAGGGCACACTAAGTTTTTTGTTTTAGTTTCCGAAACTCGAGGATTTTGTCGTACATTCGTATCAAATTTCAGCAAATGAAACTTGGTGTAGTTTTAAAAACTCATCAAACGTATTCAGAAGTGGTCTCAAAGCCCTCGTTGCAAGGAACACGAATATGCAAACGAAAATTAATTTGAGCTTTTGATTCAAAAGTATAAAAGATTCAAAATCAAATGCCAAAACAAAAATGAGGCATGTGCCCCACATCTGCGTGTCACAAATCTTCTCTCCTCATATCATCACCGTTGTACTCCTATGTTGCAATGGACTTGCACCAAACGGAAGCTAGCTAGCTAGCACGAGAATACAACCGGAGTAAGCAACCAAAAGGAAAGTGGGAGTGATCATACACTGCACATGCATGCTTAGCTTCGAATCCATCTTTCTCTGTGTCCTTCCATTTATCTTCTTAAGCAATACTCGTACAAAGGTTTTCAGGCATCTCGGATCGAATCATCTCCACTGTCATCTCCCATCTTTCTGAAGGCACATATACCATTTTAAATAATATGCAGTCAGTGCTGCATTAATTTGCTGCCGAAAGGCACATGTTTCCTTCTCTCCCCCAAAGCAAGTGAATCCTTATCATTTCGAGGGAACATGGGCCACACCCACAAAGAAGCCACTATCTCAGCATCTGTCGTGTAAAGCCATTCATGGAAACTTCAGAAAGAAAATACAGTCCTTTACAAGAAAGATGGCGACTCCAAGTAATATATTCTGCAATGTTTTCAGAAAGTCGCATGTGTAAATTCAGTTCCATGACGTGATGTAAACCTACATACCGACTGTAATTGTTCGACTGTTAAACTACTGATGACTAGTAACGGATTGCAAAGTCAAAGTTCATACAACCGATTTTTTTACCAAGAACATATGCTTCCACATGTGGATGCCAGCGTATCATTGGCAATTGGCACATATAGGGATTAAAGAAACAAAACGGTTTCCGCAAACTAACATTTGTGTTCCCAATGTTTCATATGATCAAACTCCATGTGAGTGAGAGGGACTATCCAACTACCTTTTGTTCTTGGACATGGGATCACAAACACAGAGTTCCCATTTGTACTTTCTCCGAAGCTTCACCAAATCTCAGACCATGGGAATGCTGCCTAGGATTTGGTTGTTGACACCAAACCACCAAACAGAACTCCAAAATTCTAGTACAGTACTACTACAGTTATCAAACAACTCATGTGCATTGTCCCATGATTTATCAATGGGAAGTAAATGGTAAACCATGCACCCCTGCTTTACACTTATAACCCCACATATAATAGTGTAATTATTGCCACCGATCTGTGCCTCTGCGGTCACTATGGTATACAAGCCAAGAAGAAACCTACCTCTCGCCGGCGACTGGACCGCCGGAGCTAGCTGTGATAAAACTAGACCTCTACGTGGCAGTAAGTGGTCGTCTGGAACTTGAACCCGCTAGCCCCTGGTGCGCCGTTGCCGCCACTGGTGACGAGGAAGGCCGGGCAGGTGACGAAGAGGTGGTAGTGGCCAGAGATCCAGCTGCCGACCTTCCACCTGACGCGGCCGTCGATCTTGACCTGGAGGATGAGGTAGCCAGCCTGGCAGTCCTGGGAGATGGCGCTGGCGAGGTACGGCGCGAAGGGCACGTTGGGCCCGTCGAGCACTGGTGACCATACGTCGACGTCGCCGTGGCCCTGGTAGACCGCCGGGAGCGAGGCGGCAACGGTGATCTGCTGGTACTTGTAGGAGGCGTAGACGTCGAGGCGGTCGTAGTAGACACCGACGCGGTCGTTGGGGTTGCGGGAGGCTACGGTGACCTGGAGGGAGGTGGAGAGGAGGCCCGAGGAGTTTGAGAGGTTGAGCTGCTGGAGGGAGGCGTCCTGGAGGAAAAAGCGCGGGTGGGTGGGGCGGAGCACCAAGTAGACGATGAGGGCGATGATGGCGACGATGAAGGCCAGGCCCAGGAGCACGGCCAGGAGGCGCCGGCAGCCGTTACGGAGGTGGTCGTCTCCGTGGTTGCCGCAGTCCTTGCCCATGGCTAGCTGGCTGCTTTGATCAGTTGATTCGCGTGTGATTTGGTTGTGTCTCCGATGAGCTCTTATTCTGAGTGGTTCAAAGGTGTAGTGGAAGGAGGAGGGAAAGGAGGTGAGGTGCGGGGGCTGTGGTGTTCGGGAAGCAGAGTAGATTGAGCTTACGGGTCACACATTAATAGGCTCTCTCCTCCGAATCCCACGGTCACGGTGGGGCCTGCCCAGCGACGTGCCTACTAATTCTCGTTAGACGACCATAACGTAAACCTACACTTTATTTTTTTCTTAGCTTTTTTTTCTCGAGAAACTTTCGATCTATTCATCAACTATCAAGTTAGTACAAAAACACCAGAAATAAAAAATTACATCTAGATCCATAGATCACCTAGCGCGACTACAAACAGTGGGGCGAGCCGAAGGCGTGCCGCCATCATCGCCCCTTCCTCATTGGAGCTGGGCAAAGCTTAGTAGGCACAGTGCGCTTAGGAAGACGGAATAGAAAGCAGAGTTGGCACGTAGGGGTTGATGGATGGTGTCAGCATAATCTAGTCGTTTTCATAGCTAAATAAGCGCAATATACGCTTAGTTGCTTTAGCGTGCCATGGCAACAAATTTCGCTGCCAGGGCAGCTTTTTCACTTAGGTAGTTTTTTTTTCGTTTTCTGTTAGGGATCGTCACATGAAACGGGTTATGCGGGCCAAGGCGTAGTTTTAGGTCGTAGGATGACACGGTCCGATAGAAATGCATGCACCATAGCGAGATTTGCTTGGTCTCTGAATAAAAGAAAGGAACAAACAGAAAAGCAGCAAGACTTATGCTGCGCAAACTCTATCTCTCTCTCTCTCTCGTGTTGAACTCTGATCCTAAGAGACTACAAGTGGAATTAGAGCAATGTTAGACACTTCGGCAACCGTCGATCGCTCACAGGCGCCCCAAAGTCTTCATGCGGCATCGCAGTATCGAGGCCGGAGCAGGACCCGCCGCCATAGCGGTGAAGTAGTGGTGTAGGAGGCGAGCTCAAGCGGCACCCTCCGAATGTTGACGCGCACCAATTACGCCGATTGGGCGTTGCTGATGGGGAAAACTTTGTTTTTGCCACTCTAACTTTTGCCAATTTTGCTTATGCCACTCTAGAATTTGACATCTCACTTTTGCCATTCTTGACTTTTGACAATACATCACAAATACCATTCCATGGCAAAAACGATAAATTTTCATTTCACTTTTGCCACTCTTAACTTTTGACAATGTATCACAATTGTCACTCTGAAATTTTTGCTTTTGCCACGGAATGACAAAAGTGATATTTTAAGACATTATAATTGGGCACCCTAGGAGCTCCCTCACGCTATCAGCCTTCGAAGCCATCCGATTTCACATTATGGTTGTCCCTGGCCGTTGGATGCACAGTTTTTTTTTAAACGTACGCTCCTGTCCCCACAGCTTCTTGAGGGCAGCTACTCCCATAACATTTTCTGACTAACGTTGTTAATTGGGCCAAACAGCCCACCTGTCGGCTGAAGCGAGGGAGCATTCCGCGAGGAGAAAGATCAGTCCAAAAAGCATCAAACCGATCAGTCGTGGGCGATTGGTGTGCTCGTTAACCCTAACCACGGCCAACGGCGATGGCGGCGGCGAACCGAAACGTCATCGGAGTTTGAGCCCCTGCTGCTATTCGCTAAAGGGGTCCATCACTGAGGGATCTAGAGGAGCGACCGTTTGTGCGTCCATCCAGTCGCAATTTGAGGCGCACAGAGGAGCGGCCGGCCGTGTGCCAGATGCGAGGCGCTGGATTGGAGCGGCCGGATCGAGCGGAGTAGTGGGAGCAAACTCTAGCACGGCGGCCGACGCTGGACGGGAGCGGCGGCGCCTCTCCCGCAACCTTCACCTCCAGCCGTGGAGCCAACTGTGACTTCCCAGCTCGCCTTGCGGTCGCGCCTTGCAGTTTGAGAAGAAAAGGGGTGTGGTGGCAGCAAGGACGAGAAGGTTGGCAAGGAGAAGAAGAAGGCTTATGTTCCAACGACCGCTTAAGGAGAAGGGCAGAACGCCACGTACAGGTAAATGCTTTCTTGGTGTCTCTTTCAATGTATTGTTGCTCAGCAGATTCTACCGTTCTCTGTGGTTACAGTGCGCAAGCGGGTCTTCCTGGCATCATGGAGTCTACGAGAGAGGAAGGAGTACATGGTGATCGTGATGTGCACTGCACACAACGGATGCTGGTCAGTATACCAGTCCATCCATCTTGCTATTTAATTTAGATGCATGCTTTGGATCTTTTAGTGTTTTCAGAAAATATGATTATGAGATACCGCTGAATAATGAATACAGAGGCTCTTCGTAAGATAGAAGATGATGTTCTTCATATGTTTCCTTAATCATGCTTTCCTGATCAGCCAAGAAATCCTGAAAAAATGCGCATCTACTGTTCAATTTATGCATATAGAGGCTCTTCGTAAGATACAAGATGATGTTCTTCCTTCATGCTTTCCTGAAAAGCATAACATATATAACTGACATCACAGTATATAGGCCGGGTGTATTATTGTGATCTCTGAGTGTCGACGTGCGACACCTATGGGACCCCCAAGGGACCCCTTTACGATTCGGCAGGGAGAGAGGTATGCACGAAGAGCAGAACCAACGATCGACGCGGGGCGATTTTACCCAGGTTCGGGCCGCTGATCAGCGTAAAACCCTACTCCTGCCTTGTTTTATTATGAGTGTTCTTGAGCCCAGGCTCCAGTAGCGCTTGCGATGAACAGTACGTTCAAAGAGCAGCTACGCATGCAGAATGGGCTAGAAGATCCTCCTCCCCTGTAGCAGTTGCCTTGGGCCTCCTTTTATACGCTCAAAGGGGTCACCACAGTGGCAAAATGTACATACATTAAGGTGTAAAGTAGCTACAGGGTCATCATACCTAACCCCTGACGGATTAGGACAAACGCATTTAATGCACCGTGAGGTGTCCGTTTAGGTGTCCTCACTTTCTTGGGGATGGAAAAATGAGCCATCCCATCAGCACCGCTTAAGCTCTCCTCCACTGGCGTGTTGCCACGCATCCAGAGAAGGACCCAAAATGTCGGGCTTGTTGCTGTGTCTAAGCGGTGGCACGGTAGCATAACCTTGCCGGGCGCCGAATCTTGCCGGGCTTCGCAGGCCACCCCGGCAAGATCTTGCCGGGGAGGCTGGCTTTCGGATTCCAGCTCTTCCTATCTGCTGATCCTCAGATCTTTGACTTGAGAATTTCTTTGATAGCCTGAGTCAACCGCGAACTGTTCCCCGACAAGCCTTGCCGCGAGTATGGCTACAACTGCCCGTGCACAAGTACGGGGTACTAATGGCCCAATACTTAGTACACCGACAGGAGCCCCCGGGCCTAGGCCACATACGAGTGCGAGGCGTTGTTGTGCTAGGCCCAAACAGTGCATGGGCACACGTGGTAGGAAATTAACTGCTCACAAATATCCCGCTTACTGTGCCCCCACTACGCGCGCTGAACGCGCGACGTGGGAAGCGTGCATCAAAGGCTGCAACTGCAACGCGCCTGCAGAGGCGCATTCACATTGGGGAGGAAAAGAGGCGGCCTCGCACCTTCCCCATAAAAAGGGAAACTGCAAAGGCACAGTCTATTTGCCTCCCTCTTCTTCTCAATCTGGCCGCCGCCATTGCCTTCCTTCTCTCGAGCTCAGAGCAAAGCTTTCCCTCATCCGCTCGTCGCCTCCACACCCGTTCCATCCCCGGCTTCCGCCCCTGCAGCCGTCATGCCGCCCAAGGTCAGCAAAGGCAAGGGCAAGGAGACGAAAGCCGATGTCCCGGAGAGTGAGCTGGTGAAGATGCGGAAGAAGCACGTCGTCTTCGCCCCGTCGCTTGATGCGAAAGCTCTGAAGATGCGGTACCAGTGTATGTGGGCGAGGGAGACGCAGGCTCACCCCGCCACTCGCGTGATTCCAGGTTCTTGCTCCAAGAGCGGGTCAGACAAATATCCCTTCTTCGCTGCTTATTTCTATTGCGGGCTCTGTCCCCCATTCTCTGACTTCTTCAACGACATTATGTACACATATGGCTTCCATCTTCTTGATTTCACGCCGAATGCTGCACTGTACATGTCCATCTTTGCTTATCTTTGTGAAATTTTTACCGGAGTGGTTTCCAATACTGCCCTTTTCCGCCACTACTTTTTTTCCCCGTATCCAAAAAGGGGAGGCCCTCTCTGGTTCTATCGCCTGGATTCCAAGGGCTTGTAATAAGGAAATATACCCAGAAGGGGTTTACCGCGAGAAGTGGGACGAATGGCAGGCTGAGTGGTGCTGGATCAATAAAGCAGATCCCCATCCGTTCTGTTTGCCTCGACAGCAGAAGGCGGTCCGCGGCAGTGGCTGGAGCGATCTCGCTGCTGAAGATGAAAAGCTCACGATTGCCACCACCAAGATCCTTCGCCTGAAAGCTGCCGGGCTAACAATGGAGATGATCGGCCTCGATTTCCTCCGCCACCGCATCGCCCCTTGCAGAATAAAGGGAGACCAGCTTGGGAATACCGAAACGCAGCAGACATCATGAGACTGCGCCCCGGATTGAACAACAATTTGACTGCTATGTAGCTTGGCGCTCTCCGTCAAAGGCTATTCCAGCGTGACAACAAGCATCGGTTGCCAGCAAGAATTGTCCCTCTGTGCAACAACTCTGCCCTGGGGTCGATTATCGCCACCATGCCACTGTTCAATGCCCACAGTCTTGACGCGACATGGGTCGAGCCATCCGAGGAAGAGGCACAAAAGTTCTTTGATAACTTGACGGAGAGAGCCGTCCGGGAAGAAGCAGACCTCATCCGAGCCACCACCGACGAAGAAGTGGCATACATCGCCACTAGGGCGGAGGAGGCGAATCTTGCCGCGGAGGGTGGCAGCGCCGGCTTCACAGAATGGGAAACCAGTGACGCAGAGGTAGTGGTGGAAGAAAATCCTCCCGAGAAGGACAAGGCTGCCGGGGAACAGAGCAGCATAGCCGCTGAGAGCTCGTCCGACGAAGACGCGGCTGAAGAAGAACCGCAAGAAGAGCTCCCAGCCCCGAAGAAGACAAAGCATGTTCTTCGAAAGGCTGCATCTGGCATAACTGCAAGCCAACCTTCCTCGAGCAGCGAGGCTCCCGGCAAGAAAGCGGCCGGCAAGACTGCGCCGCGGCAAGGAGTTCGACAGCAACCTGCGCGGCGTGCGAGACCCACACCAGCGGCAACTGCTGAGGCGGCAGGGGTGTCTCGCACTACCGCACCGGAGGCTGAGGTGGCGGAAACACGCCAACCCTCCGCGCCTGCTACAGCCAAGTGACCTAGGACCCTCCTCCGCCTCCCCACACAGACACTGCAACGGAGATCGATTTCGACATCTCCAGCTTCAGTTCGGAGCGAGAAGAGGAAGAGTGAGTATCTTGCCATAGCCTTTATCTTCCAAATTCTGGATCAATCTTGTTGATTTGCTTGTTTTGTCTCTGCAGTGATGCAGAACCCTGGCGGAAAGGATGGCTAAGAGGGCAAAGACTTCCACGGGCGACGAGCCCCCGGCAGGCTTCATGAGCGCGCCGGAAAGTATTACCATCAGCCCGGAGCTTAGTCCTCGACGCAGCCCCCAGCACAGCCCCCAGCGTAAGTTCATTACTCTTTTTCTGTTGGGGAATGCTGAGGTTCCTATCCTTGCCGCTGATATATTTGGGCTTGCAGAAGAAGGACGGCAACAAAGGGAGTTATCAGGAGATACCCTCGTTGCGCCACCTCCGTCAACCACGCCGCCCACAAGCGCATCCCCGGCAAGAGATCACACTGACGAGCTTGTCTTGGTTGAGGAGGAGCCGACAACCATGGGTACTGGCATCCCACCCCCGGCAACCGAGGTTGCCGGGAGGGGCGAGGCCACCTCTCGACAGCTCGATGCAGGTAACCAATTGCCTCAGAGCGCTTGCTATTCTTTCCTTTATCTCTCTTTCTTTTGTCTTCCTGAACTTCAATCTTGATCTCATTCTGTTTCTCTCCCTTGTCCTTTAGAATTCCCTGAGATGGAACACATGGACATCGACGCTATCATCGAGGAGACCGCCAGGGATGTTGCCGCCGAAGCCGACAAAATCGCTGCCAGCGAGGCCGCCATGGATGCCACCGTAGAAGCCGGCGGTGCCTTTGCCGATGAGGCCGCCAAGGCCGCAGAGGAGGAACCCGCGAAGGAGTCTACTGAAGAGGGCGGCAAGGAGGCTGGTGACCGCACTGACGGCATTCCTGCCGCAGGAGCGCCAGGCGCTGCGCCGGCCACGGAGCCCCCTGCTACTGGTGAGTCGGTTGCTAAGGATCAACCGTCAACATCCGAAGTCCCCTCATCCAGCAAATATCTCAAAGTTGGCGAGAACCTGTTTGTCAACTTGCCGGGGACGGCAAGCATTGGGGCACCAACCGAAGGGGAAGTCTTTGATGAAGAAATCATCGCCGCTGCCGGGCTCGAGATTGTTGATGATCCAAGCGCCAGTAGTGGCAAATCTGAAGAGGATCAGCTCCTCCAGGCCATGGGCGAAAATTTCCGCAAGCTCCAGGCACTTCACCGTGCTCGAAAAGAGAAAACAGATTCCAGAATGGCAGTTGTCGAGGTGGTCGAAGCAGATTTTCAGAGGCGCGTCGAACAAATGCAAGTCTGGTATGCCGAGGCCCTTCAAGAGTTGACTACCAGCCGGGAACAAGTGAGCCAAAACTTGACAGAGATCCTCTTGAAACGATCTGACCTGGAGAAAGCGCAGGAAGAAGCTGCACAAAGAACTGCCGTTGAGGATGCTCTCCTGACGGAGCATCGCATCGCACTTGACGCCCATGAGGAAGATCTTGTCGCACATGAGCAGGCACTCGCCGCCAAGCTTCGCAGCAAAGACGAAGAAATCGAGAAGCTTGCTGCGCGGCGGACCCAGGAGCTGGAGCAGAAGCATAAGGAGGCGCTCGAAGCTCTGACTGTAGATCATGCCGGCAAGCTCAAGAAGGCCGTCGATGCTACCGAGGCTGCAGAGGCCGCCAAGAATGAACTGAGCGACAAAGTCAAGAAACTGGAAGTGGATCTTGAAGAACACGGCAAGGAGCTCTCGATGCTCAAAGGTGACAGGGAAAAAACCCTCCACACCCTGGCGGAGATGCAAGTTGCCATGTCTAACAAGACCAAGCAGCTTTCTTCAGCAAATGATGCTATTGCCGATCTGAGGCTGAAACTGACCACACTGGAGAAATGACTTGAGGACACCAGGGCCCGCGAAAAGGCCCTGAGCAAGGATCTCCAAGACGAGAAGAACCTGCTCAAGAGCACCGCCGCTGCCCAAGTTGATTACGAAAAGGGGGTGAAAATCTGGACTGGACGCCTCATCGATGCTGCAGAGAAGCTCACGGCACAATTATCATCCATGGGCTTGTCAAACTTCAAGTATTCCTCCGAAGAAAGAATATCCTCGAGCGCCAGGTTGACCATGTTCTTCGAAAGCATCATTGATGCTCTGAAGCTTCTTCAGTCTAACCGGGCGACCAAATTGGCCAACGAGTCCCGCCAGCTTTGCCGGGCCGTCCTCCTCAAGGTACTTATCAAGGTGGTGCACAATAATCCTGGCATCGACCTCACCAACGTGCTCGGCCGCCTGCCAAAGGACGCAAATCTCGAGGCACTTGAGGAGCTTGTTGCACCCATCCTTGAGAAGGTGGATTCAATCAAAAGGGTCGAAGGCCAACGCAGAGATTAACTGCTCCACCTCTTCTTGCCGTCGCCATTCCATGCCAAAGACAATTAAGTCTTAAGTTAGAACTGTGGCAACCTATTAATGTAATATAACTTGCTTATGTTTGGGTACATGTATGCTATCTCCCTTTTCTGATTCCTTTATGTATGGACCTCACCCTACGCTTACTAAAAAACTTGCCGGCGCGCAACCTGCCGCGAGCGCTGGGTGCGGGACTTCAGCAGCCTGCTGAAGGTGCAGCGGCCGGCAAGACTCCTTGGCGTTCTCAGTGCAGCCACTTAAATCGTTGAGCGGACTCGAAACAAAATAAGGGCGCAACCGATTACAACAAGGGTTCCTTCGCGTGCAGGTTTTCCATACAAAAGTCGAAATCGTCCAAGGAAAATAACTTTGCAATAAAGGAAACTTGCCCTAAGTTTTAGAACTTAGCTTTCTGTCGCTGTTCTTCCTCCGGTAAAGCGTCAATTCTGAACGTCGCCAACTGGTACCCATATCCTCCTCCCCCCCGGCAAACGTGCACATGAGGAATCCTTTCGTCTTTTAAGAAAAAGAAAGAAGAGAAAATAAAGATATGGAGAGAGGTATGCACGAAGAGCAGAACCAATGATCGACGCGGGGCGATTTTACCCAGGTTCGGGCCGCTGATCAGCGTAAAACCCTACTCCTGCCTTGTTTTATTATGAGTGTTCTTGAGCCCAGGCTCCAGGAGCGCTTGCGATGAACAGTACATTCAAAGAGCAGCTACGCATGCAGAATGGGCCAGAAGATCCTCCTCCCCTGTAGCAGTTGCCTTGGGCCTCCTTTTATACGCTCAAAGGGGTCACCACAGTGGCAAAATGTACATACATTGAGGTGTAAAGTAGCTACAGGGTCATCATACCTAACCCCTGACGGATTAGGATGAACGCATTTAATGCACCGTGAGGTGTCCGTTTAGGTGTCCTCACTTTCTTGGGGATGGAAAAAGGAGCCATCCCATCAGCACCGCTTAAGCTCTCCTCCACTGGCGCGTTGCCACGCATCCAGAGAAGGACCCAGAATGTCGGGCTTGTTGCTGTGTCTAAGCGGTGGCACGGTAGCATAACCTTGCCGGGCGCCTAATCTTGCCGGGGAGGCTGGCTTTCGGATTCCAGCTCTTCCTATCTGCTGATCCTCAGATCTTTGACTTGAGAATTTCTTTGATAGCCTGAGTCAACCTCAAACTGTTCCCCGACAAGCCTTGCCGCGAGTATGGCTACAACTTCCCGTGCACAAGTACGGGGTACTAATGGCCCAATAATTAGTACACCGACACTGAGTCGTACCTATGTGCATCTCTTTTTTAGCTAATCCTTGTTTTGCAGGCCTCAATGTGGTTCAATTCAATAAAAAGAATGTGCTCTATAGCATTTTTTCAATGTGACGAAACGACATCTGAGAGGGTCAAGCGCTGGACCGATAGGTGTCTATACGAATCTGCAGATTATGTTACACTTTGATATGATCCTCCATGGAGCGAAATTTATTGTCATGGGTCACAGAAAACAAGTTTGATTTGTGCTAATGGTGTTGCTGCTATGAGTAGTCTCTTCAGAGCTAAGTGTATGGACTTTGAGACAGTTTTTTTGCGAAATGCTGCCTTCTGAAGGAGGTGCCCACAGATCCATTCCTTATTTCAGAAAAATATCAGCTTACTATGATCATGCTTTTAGTCGTTCTGCTTTAGCAGGGATGCAGATTTCTGTTTTTTGCAATAGAAAGGTTATTTCGTTGCTCATGTCTTTTATGTGGTTGGGCTCTTTCAAGCAACAGGAAACACACATTTTGGTAGGGAATCACACAGCTTTCAGCAGTGATGTCCAACAGGCTATCGTTACACTCAACAAAATAGGATAGGGATGCCAAGTTGCTGATTTTCTGTCACGTAAAGCAATTGTTCATGCAAATGCATGTTCAGCTCTATTTTTTGTTACAATGTTGAATTCTCTTTTATTTCAGTGTTCTCCTTGCGGACGTTCATTCCTGTGGATAGCCTCAGCTTTGGATAAACATCTATTATGTTCTCTAAGGAATAAGTAATAGCCCTGTCACGCGACTTATCATGTGTTATTCCTTTGTTGTTATTATGGTAGTCTGTATGTACGAACCCAGTTTGTTGTTTGGTTTATCTAAATATAAGACAACATGGTTTCCATACATTGTAAATTACAGAACATGTTACGCTTATGGTGTACAATATATAGGTAAGATGTGTATCCTTTGTGACAAAGATTGCTGTGAATTTTGCCATCTTTGTCCGGACTGCTCTGTCATGCTAACAAAATGCAGGAAGAGTAATGCTTCGTATGATCAGCAGGCATGCCCGCCTGAATTGGGCGCCATGTTTCCTTGCAATAAAGGACTTTCTGGTATACTTGAAAAGTAGCTTAAAAAATTGAAACAAGAGCTTGCTAATTGAATTTTGAAGGACTTTGTGCGTTTAGAGTTTGACATTGATAGACAACGGTGGAATGACCATGATCACTCTACTTTGTTGCTTCATCTTGCAGTACCAATAATGATATGCCAAATTATTAGCATTATGATTTGGAATAAAGAATTTTAGGCGCCATTTATTTCTTGTTACATTAGTATTTGGAATAAACATTCCCTTGATTCTTAAGGTATTCAGATGAATAGTTGTTCAAATAGTATGGTCCTTCCATTTCTAGAATTATCTTTTCCTTGCATTATATTTTAGAATAAATAGCTCTTACATTTTATGTTTGTTTTTTGCTAAATGGATTCTTATGCTTGTCTTATTCAGAACATCTACAACAGTTTGTCATGAGCATATGGCATTGTGTACATATTTATCACAATTTTCCCTTTATGGTGCATCTTTAATTTAGTCCAGTTTAGTTGTGACATATGTTCATCTTCTTGTTCATCAGATTTGATGAGAGACTGCTGCTGCTGCGACCATAAGTGCTAGTGATTTCTGACATGCACTGAACCAACTAAAGCTAACATTGATTCTGTAGCTTCTTCCTAGGTAAGAATAATGTGCTCTCATCTTTGCATAGTTTTTCTATAGTTATAGTTTGTAATGTACATGACCAAGTGGGGCCAGATGGCTCACCAAATAGTATTTGTTGTGTCTTGGACTGTTATTTATAAAAAAATCATTTGTATTGACCTGAACAGAAAGGTGACATTTGCATTTAGGTTCCGTATATGTAGTACTTTCATTGATCTTTTTTTCCTATACAAATATACAGGGCGCAAGCATTGGGAGTATCAAATGCACCAAAGGCCGAAGGAGCTCATCCATCCAGTGAAAGCATTGCAGCTTTCCACATGTCGTTGATTAATCCATCTGCTTTAGTTGCATCAGATAATCCATCCTTCAATTGTATTGCCGATGTCACTTGCACATATGTAATTAAGAGAAAATAGGACTTTGCAAGGATGTCACACTACAATTATTTTGATATGTTTTGCGGAGAAGCTTTGTCAAGATTATTAGTATAGTGATCAGTTTCATGGAATGCCATTTGTTTCCACTTTCCTTGCACGGTCACCTCTTGACACATTCATGGTCATGAAATGCCTATGTTGTAGATTTATGATCCAATTTATGAGATGCTAGAAAAAAACTTTGTAGACATGGAACTAAGCGGATGGTTAATATGACCCAGAAAATATACAATATGATAGCTATATAAAATAATAAATAATAATGTAGGTTGAGAAGTTCTTTCCCTGAAAATAGAAATTAGTTCTTACATGTCTATCTATTTGTAAAATTACTATCACTTTGTTGGAAAAATAGGCGGGCGCAGCAATGCGCGCCAATCATGGTCTAGTATTATCAAAAACTAAGAGTGGCAAAAGTGAAATGTCAAATTCTAGAGTGGCATAAGCAAAGTGGGCAAAAACTAAAGTGGCAAAAACAAAGTTTTCCCTTGTTGATGAAGGTGTATCTCCAAGCCCATGGCTGGTGGGAGGCCTTCACGGCCGAGACCGGATCCTACCACGACGAGCGCAATGTCGCGATCAAGATTCTCCGTCGTTTGTCATTGGATGTGTAGATCAGCATTGGTGAGAAGGAGAATGCTTAGGCCGCATGGGATGTCATCGCCATGCAAAGCATGGGCACGAGCCGGGTGCATGTGGAGTTGCACCATGATTTCGAGGGCATCACCTTCCGAGATGGCGAGACCATGGATGAATTCTCGCTCTGCCTCTCATTTATCATCACCAATCTGTGTGCACTTGGTAACATGCTCGAGGAATCCAAGTTAGTTGCCAAGTTCATCCGTGTTGTGCCACCTCAGTTAGCGCATGTCGCCATCGCCATCGAGACACCACTCAATGTGAGCATGTTGACCCTGGACGAGGTCACCAGGTGCATGTGCGTTGTCCAGGACCACCTCGACGACATCGGCCGCAGAGGTAGCAATCAAGGAGGCCGTGTGCTCCTCACGAAAAACTGGGAGGCCCGCAAGCAGCAGCCCCATGGAAACGGAGGCCCATCCTGTGGCGAATGCAATAACCGTCGAAGGGGTGGTGGCCATGGCGGTGGCGGCAGTCGCGAAGCCAACCCCGTCGACAAGAGTGGTGGCGACAAGGAAAAGTGTCGTTATTGCCGCATCAAGGGTCACTAGGCCCATGACTGTAGGAACACTAAAAAATCTGCTCTATTCAGTGAGAAAACCCTGGTGATGGACCAAAAACCGTCGCCTAAAATCATTTTCTGTGACGGCCAACCGTCACCAGCTTTTTTTCCTCCCGGGGTAGCCCCCTTGGGTGCGTTGGTGATGTTCTCTCCTTGTTTTAGGCAATGTTCGGGATATCGCTTCTCGTTAACTTATCGGTCGACCCAAGATAAGAGATAAATTAGCTTATTGGCCGATTTATCGATTTTATCGGTCGACTATTTATCGGCAAGGTTTTCTATAACTCTCGGGTTTTCATATCATCAGGATCAATCAACATGGAAAACTCGTAAGCCATGTCATCTTTATTCCTCTTAGGCGACTTAAGATGTACCGGAAGTAGTCATCTACACAAATAGAAGGTATCAAGACTACAAAAACTCAACCAAAATAAAAAATTCACGAGCTAAATTGGTTGGGTCCCACAGATTTACCGCTGAATATTGTCAAGCCGATTTATCGGCGAGTCCGGTAAATGCCGACGCTATTCGCTTCTCTTATCGGTCTGACCCCGATAAGCGATAAACCAGCCGATTTATCGACTTACCGGCTGATGTTTTGAACAGTTAGGCGACGCATTTGGTCGTCACTACGTATGTCCATATTCTGCGACGATTTGCGGCGTCACATAAAATGATCGGTGGGTTGGGAAAGGATAAAAGAATGTTCGATGGGCTTGAAAACAAAGTTTTGGGTTATCCACAAAAAAAAAAGTTTTGGGTTTTATGTAATGGACGTTAGTTGAGATGCTCGTAATGAAATTCATTAATTCTTTTCATGCATGCTATCATTATACTAAACTATGAGAAGAAATATTAATTCTCAAATAAAGTATGAACATGAAAATATGACCACAGAGAATAATATATGGAACAAACATTTGGTACATCAACATCATCATTCCCAAAAATATCGCACATCACGAGTAGGAGTGTTTGAGCATTAACAGGAAGTGCAACAGCAATAGAGAAGTAGTCTCACTACTACACCTGAGCACTATTAAGCCCCCTGAATCGGACACAATGGTGAAAAACTTTATGCAAAAGTCGCATCAAAGACGCTTAAAAAATAGAATGGTTTGCAGAAAAAATAATTGTGTGCAATCGAAGATCCATCATGCGTGATCAAAAAAATTGTATGCGATAGTATTCATACAGTTCTTCAAAATGAAATGTATGCGATGATCTAATCTATTGCACATGGTCTTCACTGGCTGATCGTGGGCTAAAACTGGCAAACGGGTGGAGTTCTGGAATTGTGTATGGTGACAACAACACATCATATAATCAGCTGCCATAGTTAATCCGTATGCGATACAGTTCATAAAATTATTGGAAATCAATTGTGTGTGATGCTTGAAGTGTCACAAACAACTATTTTCAAGAGAACGTCTTTAAAGAGCACGAAGCCTCATGTGTTTTTGTAGCCAAAATCACATACAGTTAATATTTCTGAAACATGCGTGATTGACATCACTAGAGATTTATTATTAGAAGGTAGTTTGACTAAAAAAAGATATTCAATAGGAAAATAAGATAGAAAATCATCATACAATACTCCATCTGATCCAGTTTGTTACATAATATTTATATATATCATCACACACATATACTTGTGATGATAATCGTTACTACAAATATGTATATAATTTGAAAATAAATTCACTCAAATTCAATAATCCCTTCTGAGGGCCCTTTCCCTGCTTACGGACTCCCTGATGAGCACAGGCTTCCCAGCGCGGAGGGAGTTGGCCTCGTCTTCTGCCTCGCACTCCGCGACGTGCTTTGCGGCGGCTTCCCGGCGGGCGTAGGCCTCCGACGAGGCCAATGCAGAAGGTGCATACAGCCGCTCCTTCTTGGTGGCCGCCTCGACGTGATCCTGCCACCTGCATGCCACGATGAGGCGGTCCCGCCTTTGGCCCTCATGGCGAGGAAGCAATCGTATACGTCGACCTTCTTCACGCATGCACGCGCCTCCCACCACATCTCTAGCTCCTTCACCTTCCAGGCAGCCTCAGCCGCCTCTCTCTCCTCCCGCCTCTTATCGTCCTCCTTCATGGCCGCCACACACCTAGCTTTTTCATCCATCGGCAAGGTCTTCAAGAGAACATGGTCGTACTGACTCCAAAACCACTCCTTGGTGGATGGATCAGGTGCGACCTAGTCTGATGGTGCATAAGGGTCCTCCATGTCGCTACTTGGCACGCCGTCATCGTTGCGGAGTGGCGCCTTAAGCTTCTCGTTAGTGTGTGGGCTCACCGGCAGCACCATTGCACGGATCACGCGAGATCGAGAGAGAGAGAGAGAGAGAGAGAGAGAGAGAGAGAGAGGAGGAAGCGATTGTCTTGGGAGACGAGATGCACGACGGTCATCGGAATTCAATGGCATCGTTTACATTTGTAGACACTTCCCAATAGGAAGACGTGTGTGAATGCTTATCACCAACGGTTACAGCCCTAGAACCGCGTGTGATTTATAACTTGGGTGTTCTCACACCTTCCTGCCATTGGACACGAAGCAGGGTTGCCAATCATGAGGGACCAACTTTTTTGATATTTCCCTCACACAAATTGACAGATTTTCATTTTCTTTGTAAAATAGTTGTAATACATATACTTTGAAATAAATCCATCAAAACATTTTCCCGTGGGAAAGCTACATCAGGTGTGATTTTTTGGAGTTTATTTTTTTCGCATAATTCGCTTACCCGTAGTTCTTTTTTGAATTACTTTCAATAAATGCGATAGAAAATGCACTAAATGGCTTAAATATAGCAAAGGAGGCCCAAAAAGGTCAAATTTGAACATCAATTTCTCCATGGTGTAAGAATAGCGTGCAAAAAAAATTCAAGGCAATCGAACGAAGGATGACAGGAATTTCTTCAAATAGACACACCCCCCCTCTCAAAACCATGATTCTTCATTGGAGATGAGTCTGTTTCTAAAGAGTGTTCATCACAACTTTCTCCAAACCATGTCAAACTTTTACCACGTCACTCCGAGCTCATATCTTGACACCATGCCAAAAATCAACCTTTTCGGAGCTCGTTTGCATTTTCAATGTTTTTGAAAACCAGGAAGGGGCCATTCGCGTGCACGATATCGATTGTGTGTGGTTTCCGCGAGAAAACTATGTGTAATTTCTGCCCACGTGTCATCCACATTTGCAATGGACATCAGTTGTGTTTTTTCGAAGTATTTTTGCGCACTAATTCGCTTACCCGTAATTCATTTTTGAATGACATTCAATAAATGCGATAGAAAATGCACTAAATGGCTAAAATATAGCAAAGGAGGCCCGAAAAAGGCCAAATTTGAACATGAATATATTCATGGTGTAAGAATACTGTGAAAAAAAATTCAAGGCGATCCGACGAAGGATGACAGAAATTTCTTCCTAAATTGACCCACGCCCCCCCCAAACCATGATCCTTCGCTGAAGATGGGTCTGTTTCTAAAGAGTGTTCATCACAACTTTCTCCAAACCATGTCAAACTTTTACCACGACACTCTGAGGCCATACCATGACACCAAGCCATGATTCGACCTTTTCACAGCTAGTTTGCATTTCAAAGTTTTTGAAACCAGGAAGGGTCCATTCGCATGCGTGATATCGAATGTGTGTGGTTCACGTGGGAAAGCTATGTGTAATTTCTGCCCACGTGTCATCCACATTTGCAATGGACATACGGTGTGACTTTTTTGAATTTTTTGCACTATAATTCGCTTACCCGTAGTTCATTTTTGAATTACTTTCAATAAATGCAATAGAAAATGCACTGAATAGCTTAAATATAGCAAAGGATGCCCGGAAAAGGTCACATTTGAACTTGAATGTCTCTATGTCTAAGAGCAGCGTGCAAAAAAATTCAAGGCGATCCGATGAAGGATTATAGATTTTTCTTCCTAAATTAACGCACTCCCCTTCTCAAAACCACGATCCTTCGCCAGAGATGTGTCCGTTTCTAAAGAGTGTTCATCACAACTTTCTCCAAACCATGTCAAACATTTACCATGGCACTCCGAGGCCATATCATGACACCATGTCAAGATTCGACCTTTTCGGAGCTCGTTTGCATTTTCAAAGTTTTTGAAAACTGGGAAGATGCCATTCACGCGCATGATATCGATCGCGTGTGGTTCCCGCGGGAAAGCAATGTGTAATTTCTGCCCACGTGTCATCCACATTTGCAAAGGACATCATGTGTGATTTTTGGAATTTTTTGCGCACTAGTTCACTTATCCATAGTTCTTTTCTAAATTACTTTCAATAAATGCGATAGAAAATGCACTAAATGGCTTAAATATATCAAAGGAGGCCCGGAAAAGGCCAAAATTGAACATCAATGTCTCCATGGTGTAAGAATATTTTGCAAAATTTCAAGGCGATCCAACGAAAGATGACAAAAATTTCTTCCTTAATTCACGGACTCAACCTCTCAAACCATGATCCTTCGCTGGAGATGGATCCGTTTCTAAAGAGTGTTCTTAAAACCTTTCTCCAAATGATGTGAAACTTTTACCACGGCACTCCGCGGCTATATAATGACACCATGCCAAGATTCAACCTTTCTGGAGCTCGTTTGCATTTTCAACGTTTTTGCAAACTGGGAAGGGGCCATTCGTGTGCGCGATATCGATTGTGTGTGGTTCCCACGGGAAAGCAATGTGTAATTTTTGCCCACATGTCATCCACATTTGCAATGGACATCGGGTGTGAATTTTTTGAGTTTCTTTTTGCGCACTAATTCGCTTACCCGTAGTTCATTTTTGAATTACTTTCAATAAATGTGATAGAAAATAAACTAAATGGGTTAAATATAGCAAAGAAGGCCCGAAAAAGGCCAAATTTGAACATGAATGTCTCCATGGTGTAAGAATAGCGTACAAACAAATTCAAGGCGATCCAACGAAGAATGACTGGAATTTCTTCCTAAATTAACGCAATCCCCCTCTCAATCCACGATCCTTCGCCGGAGATGGATCTGTTTCTAAAGAGTGTTCATCACAACTTTCTCCAAAGCATGTCAAAACTTTACCACAGCACTCCGAGGCCATATCATGGCACCATGCCAAGATTCGACCTTTTCAGAGCTGGTTTGCATTTTCAAAGTTATCGAAAACCGGGAAGGCGCCATTCGCGCACGCGATATCAATCATCCGTGGTTCCCGCGGGGAAGCAATGTGTAATTTCTGCCCACATGTCATCCATATTTGTAGTGGAGACCAGGTTTGATTTTTTTTGGAGTTTTTGCGTGCTAATTCGCTTACCCGTAGTTCATTTTTTGAATAATTTTCAATAATTGTGATAGGAAATGCACTAAATGACTTAAATATAGAAAAGAAGGCCCCAAGAAGGGCAAATATAAACATGAATGTCTCCATGGTGTAAGAATTATGTGCAAAAATTTCAAGGCGATCCGATGAAGGATGATAGGAATTTCTTACTAAATTTACGCACTCCCCCTCTCAATCCACGATCCTTCGCCGCAGATGGGTCACTTTCTAGAGAGTGTTCATCACAACTTTATCCAAACCATGTCAAAATTTTACCACAGCACTCCGAGGCCATATGATGAGACCATGCCAAGATTTGACCTTTTTGGAGCTCGTTTGCATTTTCAAAGTTTTTGAAAACCGGGAAGGGGCCATTCGCGTGCGATATCGATTGTGTGGTTTCCGCAGGAAAGTGATACGTCTCCGACGTATCGATAATTTTTGAATTTTAAATGCTATTATATTTTTGCTTTTGTATGCTTTATATGCCATTTTATATTATGTTTTTGGCCTAAGCTATTAATCCAATGCCCAATGTTAGTTCCTGTTTTTTGTTTCACGGAAAATCCATATCTAGGAAAGTCCAAACACGATGAAAGTTTACGATAATTTTTTATTCACTGAGAAGGACCCTAGAAGCTTCGGGAGGCAACCAGGGGATGCTTGAGGGGCCCACAAGCCTCCCTTGCATGCCTTGGGGAGGCGCGCCCCCTGGCTTGTGGCCCCTCATGGCTCCATTTGGAGTGATTACAACACTGAAATATCCTATAAAACGAGAAACCCCCAGAAAAAATCTAGAAATTTTACTCCGCCTCCGCAAGCCTCTGTTCCGAAGCGATCTCATATGGAGGCCTTCTCCGGCACCCTTCCAGAGGAAACCATTGAGGACGAGATCTTCATCATCCTTGCTGCCTCCATGGTGATGTGTGAGTAGTTCATCCTTTGGGCTAAGAGTTTGTACCAGTAGCTATGTCTTTGATCTCTCTATCTCTTGCTCTCTCTCTCTCTCACACACTCTCTCTCGTGTTCTTGATTTTACACAATCTTGCTGGATCATGAGCTTCGGATCACATGATGTCCACCTCCCTCTCTTATTGTCATGGTGAATTGAGTCTTGCTCTTTGAGGTTTCTTTATGTTGGATTGAATATTTTGGATTTGAGATCACTTGATGCATGTCTTGACTTGCGGTTACCCTGGGTGACATTGGGTTGTTCTAGGTGACATAAAATTCAATTGATGTGTACCATATGGTGTTGTCGTAGTATGATCTCTAGAATTATTCGTCACACTTTGGGGTGGTTCAAGTAATTAATTGGTAACACAACTTTGGGGTAGTTTACTACCTACACGATTTGATCGTACTTTCTTTGATACGAATATAGACTCTGGAGTGATTCTTTGTTGCACTTCAAGGGATTTTTATGTGATCCATTTATGTTAATGTTTGTTGAGAGATTGCAGTAGCGAAAGTATGAACCCTAGGCCTTATTTCTAAGCATTGAGATAATGTTTTGCTCGCTTTTTCCTACTTGCTACCTTGCTGTTTCTAATTTTCCAGGTTATTGAAAGCTATTTCTATCATCCATATTACACATCTGTCATCATCTCTTTGCCGAACTAGTGCACCTATACAACTATCAATTGTATTGAGTCTGTTGGGGACACAAGAGACTCTTCGTATTTGATTGCAGGGTTGTTTGAGAGAGACCATCTTCATCCTACACCTCCCACAAACTGATCAACCCTAGGTCGTCCACTCGAGGTAAATTTTGTGTTGTGCAACAAAACTCCAAGCTTTGAGGCCCAACAGACTCTAGAAGAATAAAGTTGCATAGTAGACATCAAGTTGTTACTTGCGTCATTGCTGGGGAGGTGAGTGCTTGAAGGTAACTTCTTTAGATCTTGCAATTGAATCTTTTAGGATTTTTTAATCACTTGCTTGGTTTATAAAAGAAATCTACTAAAAAATGGAACTGAAGTGGCATCAAATTCTTTATCTTTATGAAGTCTTTCTTGAAAATATGGATTTCGATAATTGCCATGAAATGTTGAAAGAAGAATTTAACAAAATGTTTAATGTGAGTTCCTTGAACGATAAGAATGATCGCAGTGTTCTTAGTTTGCTTTCTATGAATATCCATGAGACTAATGATGATTGCGCTAGTCATGATAAAAAAATATATAGAAAAGTTTCTTATAAGCATGTCAATTTCTTTGGAGAGCATAGACCTTGTGAATAAGTGCCAATTAGGGATGATAAAATTTGTAAGGAGCATAAACATGACAAAACTAAATGTTTGCTTAAGATATTATGTGATTATGCTTGAAAATTATGTTCTTTTCATCCCATTACTTGTGAACTTTGCAATAAAGTTGGTTATCTTGATTTTCAATGCATGCGTTTTCATGATCAAATCGTCGCCAAATATTGTAATGACATGATCACCCTTGAACTTTATAATGAGTTTTAGTTTATTTTTGAGGTGTGAAGAAGTGACACATAAAAACAATTTGTTTGAAGTATTCATTCTCATGGAGGACATTGAAACTAATCTAAGGGAAATTTGTATGTTTTGCATGGTAAATTGCAATGATAATACTTATATAGCCAATTATAGAAAGACATGAACTCCAATGAGATATAAAAGGAATGATGTTACTACTAATGAAAGAGAAAATATTTCCCAATTTCCTCCTATTGTTTCTCATGATGAATCAGGTGATAAGGAGGAGCTCCTTTCCAACCAATCTCCCCAAGAAGAAGGTCGAAAAAATTAAGTAAACCCACACTTAGTGTGGTGAAGAAGAAGAAAAAGAAAAAGGAAAGAAGGAGAAGCAAAGGTAAAAAGGTATCTCTCCCAAATAATGTTTCTCCTAAGGTTGTGTCCTATGTGACTAAATCATGAATTGTGGAAGATGATACACTTGATGAAAATATTGATTTTTATTATGAAACTATGTTCGTAGGAACTATTGATGATGATTTTATTATGCATACTACTTGCTATGATGATTATAATTGGGGAGATAATATTGATACTTCTTATGATCTTGAAAATCTTTTTGGCACCAACCTGGAAAAATATGATAATAATTATTGTTATACTATTGATGCTATTGATGCTATTTATGATGAGAATGATTATTTATAAGGAAATGCTAATGATACTTCTTATGTTCTTGAAAATCTTTTTGGCACCAACTTGGAAAAATATGATAATAATTATTGTTATACTATTGGTGCTATTCATGCTATTGATGATGAGAATGATTATTTATAAGGAAATGCTAATGATATGCAAAACCATAAGCTTGGGGATGCTATGTTTGATGAGGATGATATGTTTGAGAATATATTTGATATAAATTATTCTTATCCTAAATTGGGGATGCTAGATTTGATGTTGTAGGTTTGAAACTTTATTTGCTACAAATTATGCTTATCCTCTTGCTTAAAATGATGATTGCAATGATGATGAAAGTGGGCTTGAAAGAATGTCTACTCTAGGTAGTAATGATCCCACTATTTTGGAGAGTGTTGATTCTTATTGGAATAATGATAAAAGTGGATTTTAGAGGTCATAACTTTATTTAGTGATGGTTACACTATTTTGGAAGAGGTTTCAATTGATTATGATGAGAACAAAGTTGCTATTTATGATGATTATTGTGGTGACACTTATCCTATAAATAGTAGTGATAATTATTCATGTGAAACTTGTCATAATTATGAATATCCTTTTACTGAACATCACTCTTTTAATGTGGAATTAATTTATAGTGTTCAAGTTTTATATGATGATCCCACTATTATGAATGAGAAGAAATTTCCTTATGTGGTGAGTAATAAAAATTCTATGCTTGTGGATAATGAAACTAATGCTTTGTGTGATAGCTATATATTTTTCATGATGCTACTGAAAATTATTATGAGAGAGGGATATACGCTTATTTACTAAAACCCATTTCCCATATTTACTAAACCCCTAAATTTGCTCGTTGTTTTTATTTTATTTTATATATCTACCACTATCAGATTTAATCCTTGCAATTGGCAAGAACTAGGGGATTGACAACCCTCTTACTGTCATTGGGTACAAGCATTTGCTTTGTGTGTGTGTGTGTGTTGAGGTAGAGCTTATCTTGTTTGTATGGTGTCTCCCATTGGTTCGATAGACCTTGGTTGTTAACTGAGGGAAAACTATCTGCTACTATACTACATCACCCTTCCTCTTCAGAGAATCCCAACACCTATCACAAATAGCAGTCCCCCTGACAACTGGGAGACTGGGACCCACACTACTGCAGGATGCTGCTAACGCCTCACTAGCTACAATCAGAGACCCTTCGACGAAACTATGTGCGATGCATTAATCGCAAATGATGATAATAAAACCGTCAAAAATGATACGAAACATTTGCGATGGAGGAGACATCAAACATGATTCAGATTATAGTTGCGTGTGCGATGTGTGCCACAAAATTCACTCGAATAAACTGTTTGTTATGAGCATAACAACAGAAACGGTCAGCCAGATGAAGGCGTGTGCGATATACGACATACAGTTCACCCGGATGAACTATTTGTATTAGGCAACACAACAGAAATGGTTGGGCAGATCAAGGTGTGTGCGACAAACGACATATATTTCACATAGAGTAACTGTTTGCGATGAGCCAAAAGAACACAAACGATTCGTGTAAACAAGATGTGTGTGATACTTGGCAAACATGCCACTCGGATGAACAGTTTGCGATGAGAAAATATAACACAAACGATTACTACAGTTATTTCATGTGTGATTGTGTGTGTAGAAAAAACTTTGAAAATGCAAATGATTTGCTTGCAATGGCTAGGAGTATCGCACACGTTGCATGGTGCGAGTACTTGATTGCTTGTATCTGCGTTGGTATTTTCCCCGACGAGGAGAGGATGATGCAGCACAGCAATGGTAAGTATTTCCCTCAGTTATGAAACCAAGGAATCAATCTAGTAGGAGGATCCACCAAACTATGTAAGTAGTACCTTCAAACAAATAAAAAAAACTGGCAACCCAACGCGTAAGAGGGGTTGTCAATCCCTCCTCGCTATTGAGATAGATTAAATAGTATAAGATTGGATAAATAGATCTGATGAAAACACAAAGTAAAGTAAATAAAGAAAAAGTGCAACAAGGTATTTTTGGGTTTTTGGATAAATAGATCTGAAGCAATATGATAGAAAATAGACCCGGGGGTCGTAGGTTTCAATAGAGACTTCTCTCGAGAAAATAGCATACGGTGGGTAAACAAACTACTGTTGGGCAATTGATAGAAAAGCAAATAATTATGACGATATCCAAGGCAATGATCATATATATAGGCATCATGTCCAAGATTAGTAGACCGACTCCTGCCTGCATCTAATACTATTACTCCACACATCGACCGCTATCCAGCATGCATCTAGTGTATTAAGTTCATGAAGAAATGGAGTAATGCAATAAGAACGATGACATGATGTAGACAAGATCTATTCATGTAGGAATAGACCCCATCTTTTTATCCTTAATGGCAATGATACATGCGTGTCATGTCTCTTTCTGTCACTGAGATTGAGCACCGCAAGATCGAACCCATCACAAAGCACATCTTCCCATGGCAAAAAAATCAATCTAGTTGGCCAAACCAAACCAAAGTTTCGGAGAAGAAATACGAGGCTATAACAATCATGCATATAATATTTCAAAAAAGACTCAAATAATATTCATAGATAGATCTGATCATAAACTCGCAATTCATCGGATCCCAACAAACACACCGCAAAAAGTCATTACATCAAATAGATCTCCAAGAACATCGAGGAGAACATTGTATTGAGAATCAAAAAGAGAGAATAAGCCATCTAGCTACTGCCTACGGACCCGTAGGTCTGTGGTAAACTACTCACGCATCATCGGAGGAGCACCAATGAGGACGATGAACCGCTCCGTGATCGTTTCCCCCTCCGGCAAGGTGCCGGAAAATGACTCTAGATTGGATCTCGTGGTTCTGGAACTGGCGGCGGTGGAAACTCTAATCTCTCGACTCCTCTAGGGTTTCTGGAATATTTGGGTATTTATAGAGCTGAGATGCGGTGGAGAGGGGGCCTGTGGGCCCCACTACCCACCAGGGTGCGCTAGGGGCCTCCGGCGCGCCCTGGTGCCTTGTGGGCCACACGGGCCTCCCCTCCGGTACTTCCTTGGCTCCCAAGTTGTCTCCTGGGCAGAAAAAAATCTCCAAAAAGTTTCATGGCATTTGGACTTCGTTTGGTACTGATATTCTGCGAAGTAAAAAAACAAGCAAAAAACAACAACTGGCACTGGGCACTATGTCAATAGGTTAGTCCCAAAAAATGATATAAAGTTGCTATAAAATGAATATAAAACATCCAAGATTGATAATATAACAGCATGAAACAATAAAAAATTATAGATACG
This sequence comes from Thinopyrum elongatum, assembly GCA_011799875.1. Classification (NCBI taxonomy): domain Eukaryota; kingdom Viridiplantae; phylum Streptophyta; class Magnoliopsida; order Poales; family Poaceae; genus Thinopyrum; species Thinopyrum elongatum. Next base: position 211,775,284 of record CM022301.1, on the reverse strand, counting down.
TTGAAGACGTATCAACATCCCCAAGCTTAATTCCTGCTCGTCCTCGAGTAGGTAAATGATAAAAACAGAATTTTTTGATGTGGAATGCTGCCTAACATGTTCATCTCATAATCTTTTCTTTTGTAGAACGGACATTTGGACTTTTAGATGCTTCAAAGCAATAGTCTATATTTGACATGAGGACATCAATACTCAAGCATATCAACAAGGAACCATGTGTTTCAAAATATCAACACTAAAGAAAGCTATCCCTAGCCCATTATGGTCAATCATTGATCCATTCATGAAACACACTAAAATATTAACTATGCTTAATGCACAAGTATGATAATAGTGTTCCCTAGTTGGTGCTTTATAAGAGAAGATGGAGACTCAATAAAAATAAAAATTGCATAAAGCAAATAGATAGGCCATTCATAGAGGGAAGAAGAGATTTCTAGAGGTGCCAGAGCTCAAAGCTTAAATTGAGAGATAAAATTATTTTGGGTGGCATGCTTTTCCCTTCAATGAAAACGACCGAGAATTCCCAATAATTTCCATGCTAGATAAATCCATGGCTAGCCGTATCCACCAGAAGATAAATCCATGGCGGTTCCCAAACAGAAAATAAAGTTCATTCCTTTTTCCACCATTCTTTCACAATCCATGGCTAGCCGTATCCACGGGTGCCCTCCATACCAACACTTTCCAAGGAATTTATTATTGAACAACATAAATAAATTGTTTTTTGCATTTCGGGACTAGGCATCCCTATTACCTTTGCCACACTCTCATGCAATGACAAGTGAATAAATACTCATCTTGAGAATAAAGTATCTAGCATGGAAAATATTGGCCACCCCCTGCCGCTTCATGAGCGGTACGAACACACAAAAAGGAAATTTATTTTGAACATTAGAGTTGGCACATACAAATTTACTTGGAACGGCACGGAAATACCGCATATAGGTAGGTATGCTGGACTCATTTGGCACAACTTAGGTTTAAGGATTTGGATGCACAAGTAGTATTCCTACTTAGTACAAATGGATGCTAGCAAATAGGTTGAGAAGTGACCAACCAAGAAACAAAACGATCATAAAAGAGCATTAAACATAACTAACACCGAATAATGCACCACAAGTAGGATATAATTTCACTGCATAACTATTTACTTTCATGCTCGCATAGGGAATCACAAACCTTAACACCAATATTCTTACTAAAGCATAATTACTTACCAACATGACTCACATATTACTATCATCATATCTCAAAACTATTACAAGGTCAAGTTTTTAATATCCAATGATCTTCATGAAAGTTTTTATTATATCCCTCTTGGATATCTATCACTTTGGGACTAATTTCATATATTGCCATTGCTACTAGCAAAGCTCTTAAACAAATATAAGTGAAGAACAAGAGCACATATTTCTTCAAAATAATTTTCATCTCTCAAAATAGTATAAGTGAAGCATGAGAGGATATTTCTCTAAAATTCTACTAACTCTCAAAATAATCTAAGTGAAGCATCATATCATATTTCTTCAAAATATAGAACACCATCGTTCTCAAAAAGATATAAGTGAAGTACTAGAGCAGTTCCATAGCTCAAAAAATTTGAGTGAAGCACATAGAGCAATTCTAACAAATCATAGCATCATTATGGCTCTCTCAAATAGGTGTGTCCAGCAAGGATGATTGTGAAATCTAAAAAGCAAAGCAAGAAAAGACTCATATAATACAAGACGCTCCAAGCAAAACTCATGATATGTGACGAATAAAAATATAGCTCCAAGTAAAATTACCGATGGTCGTTAGAAGAAAGAGGGGATGCCTTCCGGGGCATCCCCAAGCTTAGTTGCTTGGTTCTCCTTGAATATTACCTTGGAGTGCCATGGGGCATCCCCAAGCTTAGGCTCTTTTTACTCCTTATTCCTTCATCCATCGTGATCTCACCCAAAACTTGAAAACTTCAATCACACAAAACTCAACAAAAACCTTCGTGAGATCCGTTAGTATAAGAAAACCAATCTTTACTTTAAGTACTGTTGCAAACCCATTCATATTTTGTTATTGCTTTATACCTACTGTATTTTAACTTTACCATGGCTTATACCCCCCGATACAATCCATAGATTCATCAAAATATGCACACAATGCAACGCAAACAGAATCTTTCAAAAACAGAATAGTCTGTAAAGACGTGAATTTTACTCATACTTATGTAACTCCAAAAAATCTGAAAAATTAGGACAACGTAGGAAATTTGTATATCAATCTTGTGTAAACAATTCCGAATTTTTCGTCGCTTCTGTGAATTTTAACAATTCTGCTACTAGACGCAAAAGTTTATGTTTTTCAACAAGATCAAATCAACTATCACCCAACATGATCCCAAAGGCTTCTTGGCACAAACACTAATTAAAACATAAAAAACACAATCATAACAGTAGCATAATTGTGCAAACACTCAAGAACAGAAAGAAAAACACAATTTTTTTTCATTGGGTTGCCTCCCAACAAGCGCTATTGTTTTATGTCCCTAGCTAGGCATAATGCATAGATTCAAGTATTGTCATCTTATGTTTTTGCTCCATAGGTTGCCCTCATGATTGATTCATATGGTGGCTTAATTTTAGTTCTAGGGAAGTGTTTCATACCCTTCTTTAGAGGAAAATGAAAACTAATATTCCCTTCTTTCATATCAATCATGGCACCAACAGTTCTTAAAAACGGTCTACCAAGTATTATAGGACAAGACAGATTGCAATTGATATCAAGCACAATAAAGTCTATGGGCACATAGTTCATATTTGCAAGAATAAGAACATCATTAATTCTTCCCAAAGGCTTTTTAATAGTAGAATCCTCCAAGTGCAAATTAAGAGAATACTCTTCAATATTGGTAAAACCAAGCACATCACATAGATATTTTGGAATTGTGGAAATACTAGCACCCAAATCACATAAAGCATTGCACTCATAATTTTTTATCTTGACTTTAATGGTGGGTTCCCATTCATCATATAATTTTCTAGGAATTGAAATCTGTAACTCCAATTTTTCTTCTAAAGCTTTTAGCATGGCATCCACAATATGTTTAGTAAAACCTTTATTTTGTTCATAGGCATTGGGTGAATTCACTAGTGCAGAGACGTGCTATACAAACGGTTTTTACCCCCTTTCCGTGATGGAGTTTTAAACTGTCGCCTAGTGAGTGTGTGCGATAGGGGGGTCCTTCCCACACGACCCAGAAACCATCGGGGATAGGCCCTCCGGCCACACAGGCGGGGGCAAAATGAGCTCGTGTGCGATCGGGCAAGGCATCGAAGCCCAATCGTTTCCGTTCGTATGTACATCCCACACGGTGAATCCCAGAAAAACATTTCCGTTCGTCTGTATATCACATATAGTTTTTTGTGTGGAAACGTTTGTGCAAGGTGGCCTAACGCAAACAGTTCTCTGTCGGAAGCCGTTTGTGATTGTTAGTTGATCCAATATGCCTACTTTCTAGAAACCGTGTGGGTTGTTTGAGTTCATCGCCCACGGTGTTGTCTGAGTAACCGTCTGCAATAGAAAACCCCAATAAGCAGGGTAATTAGCCTATTATTGATAATCCATGTAGTAATAAAATTGACATTTCTTATAAAACACACCAGATATTTCATATCCTATAACGACAACCAGGATTTCATAATCAAATTACATCAGGTAGCTTCAGCACTCAGTTACACCAAAGAGGGATATAGCTAGCTACGCCATTACACAACAACACCAAGTTTCACATGCAACATCGAAAACCTTTGGAAAAGTAGCATCATACACGGTAAATAGACAGATGAATCTCATCTGGGAAACTGCAGAAGCGGAAGGCGAATATTGAGCTTTCAGTGATGTTGAATGTCCTTGCAACTTTAGGCCAGTGGCTATGGATAATTGCCCGCCCAACCTGCATCCTCTTCAGGAAGACTTCAATATTGTACCGTGGGTGTTGAATGAATACCTTCCTCGCCTCTTGACCATGCAGGTGTTTTGAGAGGTAATCATCGGGGAACTACTTTGAAAAGTACTAAAAACAAAGATATGCATAAATCGCTGTTATAAATTTTGAAATGGCGCAAGGGGTAAAAACAAGGTAAAAGAGTTAGTACCATCCTATAGTTGACTGATGTCTTCTTCATTGTGCAAACAAAGATCTTGCTGTTATTCGTCGCAAGTTTCTTCATCCTAACAATCTTTCTAAGTTTCTTGACTTGACTGATACTCATGGACATCTCATTTCCCCATATGCAAAATGGGTCGAACAGTGGGTCTAAGCCCCTGACAGTAGAACCTACATGTGCAAGACAAAATTGTAAGAAACCTAAATATTAGAATGATTCCTGCAACTGCACAATAATGTGCTATTAGCGAAAGGACCATGCATGAGCAAACCTTGATGGTAAACCGCAGTGTCTCCCATTGTTTCCCTGCAACACATATAAGGAAGATCTTGATCAGGTTAACTGAGAGTTGCCATACTATCAGTAGAATATGTATTGAGTACAGTCAAATTCGATTTATTTCTCACATGCATAACAATACAAAATTGTACCCACAACAAATGAAAATCAAATTGCCGAATTGAACCAAACAGTTAAATGGACAGCAGACCAAATGAACCAAAATAGTTAACTGAGCACGACATTGCAGAATAGAAACATGTACTAGAAGATAAGACAGTTAACGAAACAAAGAATGCTTGAGAACAGTACTACAAAATGTAGCAATTGTTGGACCAAACTGTTAACTGAACATTACATTTCAGAATATCAGATTGCATATTAACATTATAGAGGACAAATCACTAGAAGGCACTGGCGGTGGCCTCGAGAAAACATCATGAACTGTATTTTAAAGTAGACAACCATGTGGCGATGTCGATGGTGACCTGGAAGACGAGGTGCTCCTCCAAGATCTGGCAGTCGGCACGCATGGCAACCATAGCGACCTCGTTCGCGCGTGCGGCCGTGATTTGCTTCCCAGCTGCCAGATGCTACTGAGCTCCACGTTATACTGCGTGCAAAATGGCTGTGGGTGGCGCTTAATTGGAGGATGGGGCCAGTGATTTCAGCGGAAGGTGTCGCGCCGTCGGTCGAGGCATGTGGGACGAGGAAGGAGGAGGATGGTGTGGGTGGGGTGTGGATTACCTGACCATATCGACGAGGCTGCGCAACAAGAAGAAGGGTCACCGGTGAGGTGGCCGCGCAGCAAGAAGAAGGGTCGGTGGCGAGGAGGCGGCGCTGCAAGAAGAAGGGTCGCCGGCGAGGAGGCTGAGCTGCCAGTAAGCAGCAGTGAAGGTTTGAACTTGGAAAGCAAGGAGGAACAGTGGAAATGTGGCTTCTGGTGGGAGGGAGGGACGGGGAGATAGATATTTCTACGGTGGCAGAAAAATTTTGCTTGGTGCCACGAGAAACTGGCGCGCAAGTGTGGTTCAAGCGCAGGTGATGGACTATAGACGACGAGGCTTCCTGCGTAAGCCAGACAAGACGGTGCGCCAAGATATTTTATATCGCATCCGACATGATTCTTGCTAGTAAACTGTTTGTGGTATACCTGATTTTTTTCATGATGTTTTGAAAGACAAAATGGTGTTACAGAGGGAAAGGATGGTGTTTGAATTGGTGGAACATTTATCTACAGTGAACATGCAACTACATGAGTGTCGTGTTAAAATTTGGAATGGTTCCGGGTTCGTTTGACATTTTTATGCATTAATTGAGTTTCTAGGCATTTAATGTGCATAATTCAAATTTGAACTACAAGCACATGCTCTAGTGCACCAAAGTTTGTTGAAAAATCACATGTGTGTCTTTGGGTGAATTTATAGGTCCCATGCAAGAATGGGAATGAAATTCAAACATCTGGGCGTCGTGGCTCGGCCGGGAACATTGAGAAACTTGGTTTTTAAATTCCTGTAAATCCCAAACTCGCCTGAAAATCATGAAACTTGGCATGGTGTCAATTCATGGCACCAGCATGCTGTGGTAAAAAATTGGCCGAATTGGGACAAGTTTTGGCATAAGCTCTTGCAAATTGTAGCTTCTCTGAAGAAGGCGTGTGGTTTCGAGAGGGAACATTTCACCTTTGTGTGCGAAACGACATACGCTGCCCCCCTCTTGATTTTTTACAAAGCAAACATAGAACTATATGAGTGTCGTGTTTAAATTTGGAATTATTCCATGTTCGTTTGGCCCTTTTTATGCATTAATTGAGTTTCTGGGCATTTAATGTGAATAATTCAAATTTGAACTACAAGCACATGCTCCAGTGCACCAAGGTTGGTTGAAAAATCACATGTGTGTCCTTGGGTGAATTTCTAGGTCCCATGCAAGAAATGGGAATGAAATTCAAATATCTAGGCGCCGTGGCTCGACCGATAACATTGAGAGACTTGGTTTTTTAAATTCCTGTAAATTTAAAACTCACCTGAAAATCATGAAACTTGGTATGGTGTCATTTCATGGCACCAACATGCTGTGGTAAAAAAATTGGCCGCATTTGGACAAGTTTTGGTATAAGCTTCTTGCAAACCAGAGCTTCTCTCAAGAAGACTCGTGGTTCCCGAGGGGGATGTGTTACCTTTGTGTGCGAAACGATATACGTTGCCTCCCCCCCCTTGATTTTTTACTGAGGCAACATAGAACTATATGAGTGCCGTGTTAAAATTTGGAATTATTCCGGGTTCGTTTGGCCTTTTTATACATTAATTGAGTTTCTGGACATTTAATGTGCATAATTCAAATTTGAACTACAAGCACATGCTCCAGTGCACCAAAGTTGGTTGAAAAATCACATGTGTGTCCTTGGGTGAATTTCTAGGTCCCATGCAAGAAATGGGAATAAAATTCAAACATCTGGGCATCGTGGCTCGGCCGGAAATATTGAGAAACTTGGTTTTTTAATTCCTGTAAATCCAAAACACGCATGAAAATCATGAAACTTGGCATGGTGTCATGACATGGCACCAACATGTTGTGGTAATTTTTTTGGCTGAATTGGGACAAGCTTTGGTATAAGCTTCTTGCAAACCGGAGCTTCTCTCAAGAAGGCTCGTGGTTCCGAGAGGGAACGTGCCACCTCCGTGTGCGAAATGACATACACTACCTTCTCCCCCCTTGATTTGTTTACACAGGCAGCTTAGACCAAATAGGAGTTTCATGCTAAATTTTGGAATTATTCCGGGTTCGTTTGGCCTTCTTATACATTAATTGAATTTCCAGGCATTTAATGCACATAATTCAAATTTGAACTACAAGTGCATGCTCCAGTGCGCCAAAGTTAGTTGAAAAATCATTTATGTGTACTTGGGCGAATTTCTAGGTCCCATGCAAGAAGTGGGAATGGAATTCAAACATCTGGGCATCTTGGATCGGCCAAAAACATCAAGAGACTTGGTTTTAAAATTCCCGTAAATCCAAAACTCGCCTGAAAATTATGAAACTTGGCATGGTGTCATGACATGGCACCAACATGCTGTGGTAAAAAATTTGTCCGATTTGCGAAGGCGCACACATTAACAATCAACAAAGTCATTTTGGAACAAGTGCTGTCACGTTACAAATCGGAAACACAAGTATTATTCAAACCGTGGGCGTTCTACTTACCATTTACGTGCCGCCACGCGTCCCCTTTTTTTATTGGCTAGGAGGTGCCGTGCGGGGTAGCTATTTGACTACGGGAGGCGTGCGATCAGACCCCTGCGCATGCTCATCGGGAGGAGAGCCCTTTGACCTCTATCCACCGCCCACCTCTCTCCCAACGTCTCCATTAATGGCGCCCGAGCCCCTGCTTCATGGCGTGGCTATGTCTCACTCGATAGAGATTTAAGAGAGAAAAAAGAAAATCCGAAAAGAAAGTTTTGCACGGATCTTGATGTAAGATCCGACAGACCTATATAGCATCGACTGTGACTTATAGCAAGACTGATGAATATAAGGGCGATGACAGTGGATAATAATTGTCTTGCATATTTAGGAAGATAATTAAAAAAGCCACATGCGGCAATGCCCAAAATACACAAGGGCAAAAGAAGAAGGAAGACAACGATCTGGCTCGCTGATCTCTACTTTCTTGATGCGTTGCTGCAGGCCGCGGAGACTAGTTCCCGCGGCGAGTGGCGATGAGCTCTTTCGTGTCCTCAAGACGCTGCTTGAGAGCATCCACGGATTCCTCCACCAGCTTTTGGCGCTCGATGCAGAGCATGGCATTCTCGTCCATAAGTTTCTTGACAATGACGCCACTCCTCTGCAACAAGGCAGTGGTCTCCTCGTGCTGCTTCATCGTTCTGGCGATCTTCGCCCTCAGCAGGTCGCGCTTGATGCAGAGCTTCACCTTGTCCTCCCCTAGTCCCCAGATGACACTGGTAGCATTTTCAAATGAGGCATTCATCTCGTCCTGCTGCTTCATCCAGTCAGAGATCCGACCCATCAGGTCATCGAGCATAGCGCGCATGTGCCTGTGAGAGTCCTCGCCTTCCCGCGAGACATTTTCCCAGGCCGCCGCGGCACGGGAGGACATCTCTGCTGCATTCACGGCGCGACGGGACATCTCTGCTGCTTCCGCAGTGTGGCCGGACCAGTCTGCTACATCGACGGCGCGGCGGGACCTCTGTGCTGCTTCAGCGGCGTGGCGTGACCTCTGTGCTACTACGGCTGCGCGGCGGGACATGTCGGTTGCTTTCACAGCGAGGCGGGACATCTCTCGTGCTTCCGCTTCCATGCTCGCCTCTCCCTGGTAGTAATCTCTCGACCCAGAACTCACGCTGGCCATGGCAGACGCAAGGGAACGACGATGAATGACTTGTTTGTTTTTGTGGATGAGGAGTTGAGGAGGAATGTGCAGTCATCTTGGAGTAGTAGTATTTATAACCGAGTACTAATATGCTCCTAAGTGGGAAACCGTTTAGGTTTTGATCGATGTGAACAGATTTGCAATTAAATATAGCGTGGTAGTAATTTGGAATGTGACGGGACACAAGCTCAAAATTTATTGACGTTTCTATAATTTCTAAGTGTGGCACTATTCCCGGACGGCGTAACGTGGGCACGCTTTCTCGGCCGTGTACGTGGCATTTGCACCGTAGGGGACACCGCAATAGGCGATGTCAGCACACATCTTGTTCCAACAACCGTGCACGCTCGTTATTACCATCACGCACGCTTCTTTTAATTAGATTGTGTGCCCGTCTAGCGCACACGGGTTGATCTGTCTAACTGTTTCTGTTTGTTGTGGCTAATTGCAAACAGTTCGTCCGTGTGAAGTGTCACTACTGCAGGATGCTGCTAACACGACACTACGATCAGAGACCCTTTGACGAAACTGTGTGCAATACATTAATCGCAAACGATGATGTAAAATAACCATAAAAAAAGATGCAAAACATTTGCGATGAAGGATACATCAAACACGGTTCAGATTTTAGTTGCGTGTGCGATGCGGGGCATACGGTTCAGTTCAATGAACTATTTGCGATGAGGCAGAACAAAAGAAATGGGCAGCCAGATGAAGGCGTGTGCGATATACGGCATACAGTTCACTCGGATAAACTATTTGTGATGATGCGGAACAACAGAAATGGGCAGCCAGATGAAGGTGTGTGCGATATATGGCATACAGTTCACTCGAATGAACTGCTTGCGTTGAGCCAAGAGAACAGAAATGGTTCAACTTAACAAGATGTGTGTGATACGCGGCAAACAGGTCTGTAATCGGAAATGTGTGGGAAGACCGATAACAACACAGACGATTCCTGTTAACAAGCCGTGTGTGTTGTGAGCAAACGATTACTGGTATACAATTGTCAGTGATTGATGAAATCATCACCGACGGGTTCCATTGTTTAGTCCGTGTGCGATGTGATTTGCTCTGTCTACAGAGCATCAACATATATACTTAAAAAGACAGCATTGCATAACCAAATTAAGCATACAATTACACAAGTGACTACACACATAACATTTCCACACACCAAAGTAAGCAATTACATGCATACTAAACTAGGAGAAACGAGGATCTAATCATCTACTTGTTGTGACGACGCTTGCCATTGCTCTGCTTCCGACTGGATCCCTGACTGTTTTGGGGAAGGAGACACTTCCTCATGTCAAAGATCCACCTGTACATCTCGTAACTTGTGTACGCCTCCTTGGCCGCGTACACGACGTGAGCTTTGTCAAGTTTCTCCATCCAGGCCGAGTGCCAGACACGCTTGTCCTTGTTGCAGGAATCCTTCATGTCTCTATAGTAGAGATCGATGATGGCCTCGGCGAGGTGAACCAGTGAGTCCTTCTCATGGTGGTTGCTGCACCAGATCTTGTATTGGCCCTGGATGTTGACAAGATTCTACCAGGTGATGCCTGAATTCTTGAGCACCTTTACATCATTGGTGATGTCCACCATAGCGAACATGTAGTGGGGGCTGTTGACAAACCTGGCGAAATGCTCGCAAGGCCTTGTGGCCAGGCAGTAGTGGTAGACAAGGATGTGATTGCGCATGCACATCTGGGCGACGGCGGCCTTGGGACGAGACCCGGCACGAGCGCGGGTGTACTCGAGGTCGAATCCGACCACCTTGTACTTCTCCTCAGCAAGCAATAGCTCCATGATGTGGATGGAGTGCTCCACCCAGACCGGGTTGTTGGTGTACACCACCAAGAGCTCCATGAACCTTCTGTGGGTGTCCACCACGGCATGCATGGTGAACTGCTGCTCGTTGTCGGTAGCCGCTCGGAGCGCCATTGGAGCCGGGCAGGATACCCTCTAAGAATTTTTCATGGTGGGTGTCCTTCTTGCAATGGTGGGGCGCGATCGAAAGGTTGAAGAGACACAAGGGTTAAATGGCAGCTGTAATAAATGGGGGCCTGCCGGCCTGTAATCATCACGTCTTGTCATCTCGTTCATAGCGGAGGATTCCAGTGCACGCTTGACAACAGCGCACGCGTTTCGTTTGACCACACATGGGCTTGAAGAGGCGCCAAATGTATCGTCGGTGAGCCTGTTCCCGTGCTACCATGCAGTTTACCGCGCAAGCTTCCCGCCCGGCTAGTTTGGCCACGCGTCAGCAAGAAGAGGGACAAATCATGGGCGTTTATTGGCAAATAGCTTTGTAAAAACAAAGTGTGTGGAATGACTTCAGTCATAAGTTTACCCGTGGGTGATGAGGTCAAAGTTACACAGAAGGGTGATGACTCGAGTGCGATAATTAATTCTGGGCTCTATAGGGCACATGTTTGAAGAAAACAACTGTGTGCAATAATGTCGAAGATCGCAGTCGAGTTAGCTGTACAAATCGTGTGCTATGAGATCGACAAGGTAAACGGATTCAAGAATGGTTAATAAAATCTAAGTCCATTGCATATTAAGGTCAAAATAGTGCTACCAATATACGAGTCTCATACGATGCCATTTCAACGATTGTACCACAAAAGATCAAAATATTACAAGGTTCAAATTCCAGAGTTATATGGCTCAAATTCGAAGATTACAAGGTTCAAACTGATAGTAGAAATGAAATTCAGCTCATCAGCTGCAAATGCTCGCGCTGATCCGCTGAACATAGATATAAGAGAGGTTCAAACTAATATTACCACTTGTAAGGCTGGTTTCGAAACCTCATAATTTTCACAAAGGGGTCAACCACTGAGAAGTCATGTATAGGGTTGACACGATGACTTCCGTTTACTTTGTCATCTGAAGTTCCAAAATGAAATTCAGCATTTTCGGAGCCTATTCCATTCTGCCGCAGCCGCCAGCGCTGATCAACAAACCATTCATTTTTGCGAAATAAATGTAGGGCAAACCTCATTACCTTCAGCACCTTTGCTCTGACAACAAAGAACCTGGCAAATATAATCTCCAGTAAAGTCCCTCGGTAGGAGTTCAAAGTAATTTTTGAGAGATGCAGATCTAGGCATTCGATGTGATTGTTATATTGTATCACATTATCCACCACTGGGCCTAATCTTATCTGCAAAAGAAGAAAACGTGTTAGTGCCTACATGCAGTTTTGAACACTACTACAGGCCTATTTGGTTTGCAGGATTTGTAAAATGCACTAACGTGCCATCTTCGATCCGACATGATTAACATGGGCATTTGATTACAATCTAGAAAAATGTAGCCTTCTGCACAAGAGGTTGTAGTGGATGAAAAGTTCCCTAAGAAAACTAGTACAGATGAATCCAAAGGAGAAATGCTTATGGATTGTAACCATATGGATCAAGCAACCAATATGGGGGGGGAAACATGTATGTACTAAAATCCTCCAAAAATCCTTCAGAAATCATAGTACATTATCATTGTAAACTTGGAAAAAGGTGTCACAAATTGAACTCCCTTATGGTTAACATTTAACAGGAAAGGAACATCACCTCGATATATAGCTTCACTAGGCATGGAAAGCATCTCAGGAAACTGACAATTTGCTCCAGGTTGGGGCCGATAGATTCTAGTGCCAAGACCTTCACTGTGCGCAGTTTCGGGGTCAAGCTTGTCGGAATCATTTTCTGGATGACAGACGAACATACATCTTCAAAATTAGAAATAATGTTAATTTCTAGAAGGAGAGGTAGAAGGCGGCTGTTGTACCTCAATGGGTGTGGATCCAATAACAAGTTTGGAGTATTTGTCAGACGAGTAGTCCACCACTGTCAGTTTCGGCGCAGAAATGACATTGATTCTTGTTGGACCTTCTTGATCAACTACAAGTAATCTCTCATGTGAAGGTGTGTCCTCAATGACCATATCGTGGTACACATCTTGTGATGTCTTCTTGTAGCACCAGCAACACACATAAATAGTCCGGAGAGTCATGGAGGTGATGTGGAAGCTACTCAACCCATTGATCGCCTGAAGACGAAGGTACTCGAGTGCAGTAAAGCCACGGAGCAGGTGCTCCATGTCACCGTTTGGGAGGCAGAGGGCAACGAGCTCGAGGTGCTCCAGTCATGGTAGAATAAGAGCGGGCGCGTCATTAAGGGGGATGGCAGTTCCTGAACTTGGCAACGCGCAGCGTGGGCGCAAGGCGGAGCGCAGATGTTGGCAGCGAGCGCATATGCCCATCATCAAAAGTGAGCTTCTTGAGCTGATCTAGGGCAGGGGATCAGAACCAGTCATCAAGCTTGGCTCGGTCCTTGCCGTTGGAACGGAACTTGCCCATGCTAAGGCCTCTGGTTGGGCCAGGGTGACTGCCGAGGATCTTGGAGAACGCATCCAAGCTTTTGCGATAGCCATGGCAGAGCTCGTGGGTGTCGATGAGGTCGAGAGGGGTGGAGTTCCATAGGGGGCGCCACCGCCGGGAAAGGACGTTTGTTCGCGCCCCATATTTCATTGGGAGGAGGGAGATGATGACTGTCAACATATCATCAGGGAGGCTGCTGATGAAGTCTAGGCCTGCTGGAGTCGCTTGCGATTCTTGCTCGACCCGCCTCTGCTTGTTGGCAGCCCCGTTCTCCACCTCCGGAGTCTCCTCATCAGCGGCGCTTTCTGATAGAAGTGGGAGTACATGGAATATTTAGTTAAAACAGGGCAATAGAAAAGTGTATTGGTAACTAGAAGTTAGTAGGTAGGAATAGAGTAAGAAAATGGAATAACAGTTGGTTGCTTAAATACTACACAATTCCTTTGATATTGCTGGGTAAGTCAACATGCAGATACTTGAAAAGAACACTTACTTCGAACAAAGTCTGGACAGATGATATCGTCGGGGAAGTTAGCATATATCTCATGACCAGGGTCTTTTATGTGCAGTGCAATTTTAGTGCCAGCTTTCAGTACATAAAACTTAGAAATTTCTGTCCAAAAGCCCTTGGCAAAATAGGAGTGACCACATTCATCAAGTCTTACAGAAGCAACGATTGTAAATCCATGGTTTGTGTTCAGTATGACATCCCTGCAGTCTTGATTTATGTAAAGGGAAAGATTGTGTACTACAGATTCTGTTGCATAGCAAGGGACGCGCTGCAGAAAATGGTAGGATTGTTAAAGAATATGGTAACATGCAAATATGGGCGAAATTGAAAGAACTGTACATCAGTTGAAATCAAAGGACAAAAATCTATAATTAAACAGATAGGGTAACCATGATGACATGGAAATATGAGAGTAATCGAAAGAACAATACATCATTCATTTGCCTAATATAGAAAGAAGAGGAAAAGAATCCCCTTTGATGTATATGCTACATGTGGCACCTTTTATCCAAATGCAGCAATATATAGTATATGTTCAGGAAAGTAGGCCATGCCAACCGATTTAGGGTGAGATTGAACATACCGCGCGCATCCTCAAGTCATCTGGTACGGTGAGATGGAACTCCATGGATGTCTGGCCAAGACCGCAAAGTCCTGATGTGTCCGTGCACTGTACACCCTATGAATGAAAGAAAATCCTCAAATCATCTTGAATAAAAATGAATTCACGGTGATTTCGGCCGGGTGATTAAAGGAGGCAGATGAACTGGGATAAGAGATGAGATAATATCTCATTAAATTAGTTACCTTGTTGTCCATGAGAAAAAACCCTCAATACGGCGGATTCCCCAACCGGGCAGAGCTGGGTCGACCGCGAGCAGCGTCGAGAAGGTCGATGGCAATAGGCGGTGGCAAGCGGAAGTGCCGAAATGCGGTGGGGTTTGCCGACAGCCTGGCGGCGGCGACAGGCGTCGAGGTAAGTGGTTGCCGCGGCGATAGGCGGTGCCATGCATAGACGCGGAGGGGCTTGTGCTGGTGTGAATGGGGACCGGAGGGGGTGGCGGGAGGGGTGAGGGTTTTTGTGACGTGGGGATGGTGGGGGTTTTCTTTTTTCTTTTTTGAATTGGGTGGTGAGGGTTTTCTGTCCCACAAAGAGTTTAGGAGGCAACGGTTTGCTAGAGCCAACCGTGTGTGACTGACGTAACAGGGAAAATGAAAGTCATTGCACATGGTTCCAATTTTGGGAACCATGTGTGATTGACGTACTACCTCCGTCCTGGTTTATTGGTCCCCTTTGTAATTTGTGCCAAATTATGACCAAAGATTTAACTAACAAATGTTTATGCATGTCACCAAAAATTATATCATTGAACACTATGTTCAAATACGCATCCAACGATATAGTTTTTGCTGACCTGCACTAACATTTTGTCAGTTAAATCTTTGGTCAAAATTTAACACAAATTACAAAGGGGACCAATAAACCAGGACAGAGGTAGATTCCATCAACCGAACTGATTGTATCCATATCCCACATTTAGACATAAGTAAATATAGATTAAACATACTCAACCGTAGATAATAAGCGTACACAAGCATAGTTCAACCATAAGTACATAGTTCAACCGTCATTAAGCATACTTAAGCGTACATAGTTCGATCCCACATCTCATCTCATCTGCCGGCATGATCCTGAAGCTTCTCCAGGTACTCAGCATACACGGCGTGCGCCACCCTGCGAGAATACTTCTTCCTGAAGGAGCCAACGGCTCGTCCTCTTGCATGCGCCAGAACACTTTGATACGCGTCATGAAGCTTTTGGTTGCAAAATGGGCATTGATAGCCGCCGTCCCAGGTCCTAATACGCCTGTTATGCATTCCCGCATAAAGCTCCCTGAGTATTTGCCTCTTGTACCTCCTCTGGCCATCTTCATCCTCGCTGTCGACATCGTCAGACAGCACCTATACATATAGTAAAAAAAATGTGGCGTCAAATTAATGTTTACAAACTAATCTCTAGCAAACATTTGGCAGTTGCCAAAATTTGGCATCAAATCAATGTTTACATGCCGTAAAGTAGGATTAGGAATTTATGGAATTTATGGCTATTTTCTAGACATATCCAAAGATTATGGTTCGATTTTTAAGCACAATCGTCTATGTACAGACCAATCTTGAAAAAAAATGGCAAAAACATATATTTATGTCACTCAAAAATCAATTGTCAAGCCCTGGCTAGGAATTATTAGCACGAAACACTAACCCTAGTCGGATTATTAGCAAAAATCATTTGTACAGATGAAACAACTAATCACTTATCATTTCGACCATTCAAACAATCAATACACTACACGGATCTAACGAAACATACTCAGATTTCATGGATTGAGAGAACATAACCATAGGATTTCTATTTCAAAAAGGGGGAGGCAGGAGTAACCAGAGAAACCCTAGGATGTATTTGACACATAAATGGGTATAGATGACTAACCGGTTGTCTGTCGTCGTAGGAGTCATCGCCGAAGTGGTCGTCGGAGTCGTCGGCGGAGTCGTCACCGGGGTCGTCGCCGGAGTCGGTGCGGACCTCCGGCTCCGGCTGTGGAAGCACGACACCATCGATGATGTCAGGGTGCAACGAGACATCGGCAGTGGCGACGGCAACCTCTGTCTCCATCTGCACGCCGTGCTCCGGTGCTTTCGCAGCGCCGGCGTCGGCACTCCCTCCGATGGGGCGCCTCGGCGGCATCCTCATACACATACGGCGGTGAGGACTGAGAGCGGCGTCGAGGATGCAGGTGGAGAGAGAGGATTGTGTGTGCGGTGAAGATGGGGGGTGTGGTCGCTCGGGCGTGCGTGCGATTAATATGGAGTAGTGGGAGAGAGGCGGGCGGCGGTCAAACCGCTGGCTTGCCTCCCTGTGAGCCTGCGCACCGGACTGCTGGCATGCCTATCGTCATTTCACACAGCTACTCGCACGCCTCCCGATGACACTGCACAGCGAGCACGCCTCCCGTCAATTCACACACTTCCACGCACGCCTCCCGGTCTGCCTGCGCGGTGGACTGGTCGCATGCGTCCCGTCAACTCACGCCTGCTCGCACGGCACAGGGGTCGCGTGGCGGCACGTATATTGTTTTTTTATTTTGATGATTAATGCTGCCGCTTTATTGCTTAACCGAAGCATGGCACATATCCATTGTTGGTCTAACGCCCACGGTTCGAATAAATAATCCGTTTGCGATATTGGTTCCCAATTATTAATAATCTCCCGTTTGTAAGAAGATAAAGATTACATCAAAACTGGTCTCAAATTTGACAAAAAAAAGTACAATGCCACTTTGTATTGGTGTCCATATGACAACATGATAAGTTTCATGAATTTCAAATAAGTTTTGGATGTACTAGAATTTAAAAATCAAGATTCTCAATGTTTGAAATTTCTTGCACGGGGAGTAAACATGCACCCAGTGAGACACATGTGTTTTTTCAATCCATTTAGGTGCACTGTCACGTGTGCATGTAGCTCAAATTTGATTTTTGTACATTATACCCCTAGAAAATCAATCAATGTACTAAAACATCTTGATGATCTCTGTTTTTTTTCAAAATTAAAACGTTCCTCCTTTGGTAACATATGTTCACCGCGGGAAAATTTAACATGCATCGTAGTTGCGGTGGATGCGCGGTGTGTGTGTGTGTGTGTGTGTGCGCGCGCGCGTCTGGGGGCTGGGGGGTGGCTGGCAGTACACTATGAGTCGTGAGCCACCGTGTGGCCGTTTTGTGAGGCAGGTGCCACAACAGAGTCGTGAATTCATTATTTAAAACATTACACAACCGTTTCATACATACATGTTTTGGCCACATGTAGTCGGTGGTTGTCCTACATGACACTCTCTCGCGTGTGACGCTTTCTGCGGGCCCGCGAGGTCGTCGTCCATCACTTTGACCAACAGCCGGCAGAGAGGTTAATTTGACCAGCAAGGTAGAATATTTTTTGTTTGTGTTTTGGTGGGAGTATATAGTACGCGTCGAAGAGGTGGGAGGGTACTAGCATATATACTATACGTACGCATTCATGAACAAGTACACCTCACTCAGTGTCGGGACTTTTCGGTTTCCGAGGCACGTGCCACATCAAAGTTGTGAATTGGCTATTCAAACATCACACAACACCTCTTTGGGCCACATGCATGCAGGCGGTGGTTATCCTAGGACACTCACGTGTGACGCTTCCATCTGTGGGCCCGCGAGGTCATCATCGATGCATGCATCACTTTGACCTACATTGGGATAGGTTAATTAATTTCACCATCAAGGAGGATTCTTTTTGGGTTGTATTACGGTAGGATCATATAGTATGCGTCGAAGAGGGGGAAGGGGACCATCATATGTAGTATGCTTCATGAACCTCGCTCTGTGTGGGGACTTTACGGTTTTCGAGGCATGTGCCACATCAAAGTTGTGCATTTTGGGTATTCAACATATGTTTGGCCCACATGCAAAACGATGGTGGTTGTCCTCTCGCACCCACTCACGCGGTTATCAGCGATATCGATGCTTTCCATTTGTGGGCCCACTTGGTCCATCACTACTTTGTCTGACAACGAGAGAGGTTAATTTTACTTAGGAGGGGATTATTTTTTTGTTTGTAATACGGTATATATAGGTCATGCTCTGGGATGACATGATACAGTTTGAGCACACACATGCATGTGTACGCATGAGTCCGGCCCTCCCATCGAGTCAAAGTGGCTAGTACCACGACATGTCATGAACCGATCTCGCTCTGTGTGGGGACTGTACTATTTTCGACGCACGCGCCACATTAATGTTGTGAATGGTATTCAAACATGCATGCACGCATCACCTCCTTACATATGCATGTAGTGGTTGTCTTCGAACGGTACACTCCCTCGCGTGGTTATCAGCGACAAGCCTATATATTCGTGGGCCCGCGTGGACATTCGTGATCACTTTGACCGACAACAAGATAGGTTACCATGGCAGATTCTTCCTTTGGTTCGTGTTATCGTAGTATAGGTCATGGTGAGATTTAGACCTAATTAAGTTTGAGTGCATACTATGCACACATGCATGCATGAATCCCCGTCATCGGCTCGAAGTGTCGTGTGACATACATATGCATCGTCAACTAACCCTCGCTCCATGTGGGGATTTCTGGTTCGAAAGCACGGTGCCACATCAAAGTTGTTCCATTGTGTATTCAAACATCAACACCTGTCCATACATATGTTTGGGCCACGCGCAGGCAGTGGTTGTCTTCGGGGACTAGCTACTTGCGTGATTATTGGCGAGCTAGCCCATCTCTGGGGTCGCATGGACGTCCATCACTTGGTTGTACGACCAAGGTGGATTATTCTTGGTCCGTTTTACGATACATCTTGGTGAGATGCCCTCTCCGGCCCGCCAACTAAAAGTGTGTGTGTGTGTGTGATGGGGGGTTGCTACTTCACACTTTGCTAGGTGAACCTCCATGGGGGGGGGGCATGCGTTCATAGCTTAGGATTCCCCTCCCGCCGACATGAGGGGGGGGGGGGCAAGCAATACCGTGCGCTTTGCGAGATAGGTGCCACATCGAAGTTGCATTTGGTATTTGAACATCAAACCACCCTTTTCATACATATATTTGGTCCACATGCAAGTGTGTTCGTGTTCTGACCCTTTCCCGCGTCATTTTCGC
The DNA here is from genome assembly GCA_011799875.1 of Thinopyrum elongatum. Taxonomy (NCBI): domain Eukaryota; kingdom Viridiplantae; phylum Streptophyta; class Magnoliopsida; order Poales; family Poaceae; genus Thinopyrum; species Thinopyrum elongatum. The sequence continues at coordinate 211,755,868 of CM022301.1, read as the reverse complement.
CAAATTTATGAACATTAGACAAGTCGGATGACGCAACAGACACGGTTCACTCACACTAACCGTGTGCCACGCCGGTGCCCCTGTCACGCACATCCGCATCGTACATTGGGCTCCACGAGGATTCCCCTCTCAAAAATATCTACCCGCCCGCAGGTTTTTTCTGTTTGATAACACACGGTTATTATGTTCCGACCGTGTGTGATGTTTGTTGTTCCTGCTCCCGCCTGCATCCCTCGAAAATATCTGCCCGCCTCGAGGGTTTTTCTGTTTCATAACACACGGTTGTTATTTCCGGACCGTGTGCGATGCACCATCATCCAAATTTTCAATAGCCCCGGCATTTCACTCCCGCGTTTGACTCCCGCGTATTAAAATTTTCAGTAGCCGCATCATTTCCTCAAACACCCCCCGCCCTCCCCTCCACACACCCCCCAAAACCTCCTCGGATGCGTGCGCGTGCGCGTGCACACACACACACACACACACACACCCCACCACAACCCCTCCCTCGCTCGAAACCCTAGCAAGGTCGCCGCCGCCACCGCAAGGCCTCCATTGTCAACATCTGCTGGTTTGCCCGTGCAGCTTACCCACCGATCTCCATACCCAGGGCGCCCTGAGTTTCTTAGATGATGCCTGCCAAATGCCCCCTTTCCCACAGATCCCCATCCCCCACTCTAGAGCGTCGCAGCCTAAGCCCAGCTACGCTTCCTGTGGAGCTCAAGGAGCGACTGGCCCAAAAGAGGTGTATCGCGGTCTCTTCGCCCGATGTCGCCGAGGTGGCCGCCGAGGAAGCTGACGACCATTACTGGCCGCAGGCACTCAATCAGCAGGCTAGAGTATGCGGGTATGTCGCGGACACCGGCTACGACATCGAGGTCATCGACAGTGACGGCCTGACGCGGGCTATGTCATAGGTTAAGTGGCCCACCCCCAACCCCTCGGGTTCAACCGCCGTCGATCTCATCCATGGCCCCGTCACTGATCTCCTCTGGCTCACAGTCAAGAATTTGCCATCCTACATCACCATCGAGCCCCTTTTGTCATTTCTGAAGGACACGTTCTGCGACGCTGGCATGGGATCCACAACTTCCAAGTCAGACCTCATCGATGGCGACCACAAGGAGGGCACCCTCTCCGGCTCTTCCAAGGGGAAAGAGTGCATCTGCTCTTCCAAGGGGAAAGATACCGTCTGCGACCTCAGGGAGGGCACCCTACAGCCGTGCTCTTCCAAGGGGAAGGAGCCCATCTGCGACAACATGGAGTGCATCCAGGGTCCGTGCTCTTCCCACGGGAACAAGCCCATCTGTGACAAGTGAGGAAACCCATGATTTGTTTTACCGTGTCTCTTCACAGGGGGGAACCCATAATTTGTTTTGTCGAGTCCCTTTTGTAGTGTAGTGAGAATATGTCCAGTTTTAATTGCTATATTTGGTTGTTTGCAGTATGCCTTGTTTATTTCAGTTGTTCACAATGTGATGCTCTATATGTGCAACTATTTACTGTGCAGTACATTTTCATCAATCCAGTTTTAAACATACCGATAGGAATGCATATATTTGCTTGCCGTTAAGCCTGTTATAGCTAGCATATGCCTCTTTTAAAAAAAATTGGTTGTTCGGTTGTTTGTAGTTAGCACATGTCCAGTTTCAAATGCTATCTTTGGTTGTTCGTAGTATGCTTTGTTTATTCCAGTTATTCACAATGTGGTGTTCTATATGTGCAAGTATGAACTGTGCAGTTAAATTTCATCAATACCAGTTTCAACAATACCACTATGAATGACTACATTTGGTTGCTGCATTTTGTAGTTAACACGCCTTTCCATTTATATTTAACAATAACCAGTGTACTTAGACCGGCACAATACCAGTTTGAATGACTATGTTTGCTTGTTGTTAAATGTTAGGCCTGTTGCAGTTAACACACCTTTCCACTTGTTTTGCTTTACTAGCGTGCTTAAACCTGCACACTGAAGCTATCTTTTGGAGATTATTTTGTCTGCCATGGATATGTTTGGTTGATGTTTAGCCTGTTGTGCTTAACATGCCTCTCGATGTACTTACACAGGAAAATTTTGGGAACGACTTCTATTTTTCATCGAGGTTAGTTTTATCCCATGGCTTATATATACTCACTGTTCAGGATATCGGTAGATGGTACCATATAGGCCGGGGGCTGATAAGGGACTAATCGATGAATCGGACTTTTAACTGAATATATCTGTAACCCATTTATCGTTATGTTAACTAGGGTCATATGTAATATATCTGAGGCTACATAGCAACATGCATTGTACTTAATGTCTAAATATGCAATCCTAGGCTACATAGCAACAAGAGTGTTACCTTAATATTCTGATGATAACGTAGAAGAGCATCAGCAACAACAACAACGACATAGCCCTGTTTGGATACTCTAACTTAGCTAGAGGTTAGAGTTAGTTTCTAGCTCATGACTAACCCTGAACTAACTCTAGCCAAAGAGGTGTTTGGATGACAGGGTTAGATTGACAATAAATGCACCAGGAGAACTAGCTCCAATTAGCACCTCTTGGGTGGGATAGTTTTTTTTGGGTGGGTTAGATGCAACTAGCTCAAACTAGCCCTCATGTTTGGATATAATTTAGGGCTATTTGAGCCCAAACTAGCTCAAACTAACTCTAACCCATGGATACAACAGCAGTTAATCAGCCGATAATTTGTAAGAATGCAATAAACTCCCTGCATCCCATAATATAAGATGTTAATTCATCTAATATGTGACCGAGGGAGAGGGGATGTTGTACTACATCATTGTGCAATTGCTGTTTAGCTTCTAATATTAACTTGGTGCTTTTAGGTACATATGTCATTGGTAAAGATCCGCGCTTCGACCCTTTCTAGATTGGGGCAATGAGATATTGATGAACCAGCATCAAGTGAGGAAGCTGATAATGATTATTAGTAAAATGGGTCAAAAGATGGCAATTAAACTATTTGTTTACACTTTATCCAAGACAACAGCGAACTGCAGGATGGTAAGTAAGAACCCTGCAGCCTTCTTTTTACTGCCCATAATGAGTTGTGTTAGATGACAATGTCTGAATCTTTTTCCTTTGCAGTGGTTCCCAAAGCAGTTTACTCAAGGTTACCTCTCAAACTACATGATTGGTGGGCATGCAAAGGTTAAAGTATTTCTACCATAACACGATGATTATCTAGATGTGTTCATGAAGACAGTGAAGGATGGCCGGTCGGCCATCATAAGGGGTTGGACTAGAGTCATGCGTGCCTTCTGCATGGAGGAGGGCACAATATGGGCATTCTGCTTCACCTTGTTCAGCAACCAAAATGTATTTCTCCTCTTTCTTTACCGTCTTTAATAGTACGAGTATACAACTGTGGTTCATCATTCTTTATTTGGTGCTTATGTAATTCTTGAACATATGTACCTGTGAATCGAATAATGCATTGGTTGTTTGAACCTGATGGATATGAATAAAGCTATAGCATACTTTCAAATTCATATCCGGTACAATTTGAAATAGCAGCAATTAAATTACGATGAAATTACACTCCGCAGGTCGTTACGGCGCACACGGTCGGTAAAACACAAACGTTTGTGATATAAACCATAATCCGACACAGTTCACAGAGAGGAAACGTGTGCGAGCATGCACACAGTTGCCGTTTGCAAACTGTGTGTGATGTCAGACAATATCACAAACGGTGCAGGCAAACTAAAAGTTTGTGATAGTTGCCTTATCGTACACGATTTGCAACCATGAACTGTTTCTGATGTGTTATGCATCATAAACGTTGCACCACAAAATAACGTGTGTGATAGTTATCATGTACAACGATGTTACGACGGTCCGACATTTCGTAATCCTATACGACACTCGTACGATGATTAGCTAATCTTCTTAATTAGTTATCGCACACAGTTCGGGAAAAGTGAATGTGTGTGATTGTCTGCTTATCATAGACGTTCTATAATCGCAAACCATTTGTGATGGGCCGCGCATCGTAAATGTAGCACCACAGAATACCGAGTACGATGGCAATGTGAGCACAAACGAGTAGGGACAACTGTATGCACCAAGGCTCCCTATCCCCAATGGTTTCTGGGTCGTGTGGGAAGGACCCCCCTATCGCAGTCACTCACTAGGCGACGGTTCAGAACGCCGTCGCGGAAAGGGGTTAAAAACCGTTTGCATAGCACCTCGCTGTACCAGTGTGTATGCCGTCAATCGCAGACACGTTGATCTGGCTGACCGTTTTTGTTGTGTTGCCTAATCGCAAAGTTCATCCGTCTGAAGTGTATGCCCTCAATCGCACACACCTTCATCTGGCTGCTCATTTCTGTTGTTCCGCCTGAACTGTATGCCGTATATTGCACACGCCTTCATTTGGCTGCCCGTTTCTGTTCTTCTTCCGCATCGCAAACAGTTCATTGAACTAAACCGTATGCCCCGCATCACACACGCAACTAAAATCTGAACCGTGTTTGATGTATCCGCCATCGCAAACATTTTGCATCTTTTTTGACGGTTTTTTTACATCACTGTTTGTGATTAATGCATCGCACACAGTTTTGTCGAAGGGTCTCTAATTGTAGTGTCGTGTTAGCAGCATCCTGCGGTAGTGATTTATCATGGATTGCAACAAAGAAATACACTCAATCAAAGAGCAACTATCATAATTAAAGTCTTTGTAATCCAAAAGAGTGGGCACATCAGTAGTTAAAGTTTTGACCTCTCCAAACCCACTTTTATCAAAATTTTCAACAAGATTTTCACCCTCCGAATTATGGAGATGCCTTCTAGCTAAAGTTGACTCTTCTTCAGTCCCTTTATCATCAATTTTAATATTACTACACAAGGAATCAATAGAAGAAACACCAATCATTTCAAGATCTTCATCATTATTAATCTCTAAAGATTCTGGCTTAGCTGCCATTCGATTTACTAATGTTGCTTGTACATCGTACATCTTTCCCAATAAATTTTCAGTATGAGCAACTTGGGATCGAAGATTAGCAGCTTCTTTACTAACATGATCAAGTTGCTTTGTGATGGCATTAAGCAAAACAGAGTGTTCCTTAAGTTCATCGGTGAAAAAATTGTTATGCTCAAACTGAGTAGACATGTAGGACTTAGTACTTTTTTCAATTTCTACCAAGATATTAGGATAAGAAATACCATGATAATCCTCTTGAAACATGATAACTTACTTCAACAAGATTGTAAGCAAACAAGAGGTACGACGAGAAAAAGGCGAACGAAAAAGAAGGCAAATATTTTTCTAAAGTTGGGGAGATGAAAACGAGAGGCAAATGGCAAATAAAGTAAATTGCAAGGACATGAGATTTGTGATTGTGCACCTGATAGATCTGGACTTGATCCTCCCCGGCAACGGCACCAGAAATTCTTCCTGATTGCTTGTATATGTGTTGGTATTTTCCCCGAAGAGGAGAGGATGATGCAGCACAGCAACGGTAAGTATTTCCCTCAGTTATGAAACCAAGGTATGAATCCAGTAGGAGGATCCACCAAACTATGTAAGCAGTACCTTCACACAAATAACGAAAACTTGCAACCCAACGCGTAAGAGGGGTTGTCAATCCCTCCTCGGTATTGAGATATATTAAATAGTATTAAGATTGGATAAATAGATCTGATGAAAACATAAAATAAAATAAAGAAAGAAAAAGTGCAACAAGGTATTTTTTGGTTTTTGGATAAATAGATCTGAAGCAATATGATAGAAACTAGACCCGGAGGTCGTATGTTTCACTACAGGCTTCTCTCGAGAAAATAGCATATGATGGGTAAACAAATTAGTGTTGGGAAATTGATAGAAAAGCAAATAATTATGATGATACCCAAGGCAATGATCATATATATAGGCATCACGTCCAAGATTAGTAGACCGACTCCTGCCTGCATATACTACTATTACTCCACACATCGACCGCTATCCAGCATGCATCTAGTGTATTAAGTTCATGAAGAAACGGAGTAATGCAATAAGAACGATGACATGATGTAGACAAGATCTATTCATGTAGGAATAGACCCCATCTTTTTATCCTTAATGGCAACGATACATGCGTGTCATGTCTCTTTCTGTCACTGAGATTGAGCACCACAGGATCGAACCCATCACAAAGCACCTCTTCCCATGGCAAGAAAAATAAATCTAGTTGGACAAACCAAACCAAAGTTTTGGAGAAGAAATACGAGGCTATAACAATCATGCATATAAGAGTTCAACAAAGACTCAAATAATATTCATAGATAGATCTGATCATAAACTCACAATTCATCGGATCCCAACAAACACACCACAAAAATTCATTACATCAAATAGATCTCCAAGAACATCGAGGAGAACATTGTATTGAGAATCAAAAAGAGAGAAGAAGCCATCTAGCTACTGCCTACGGACCCGTAGGTCTGTGGTAAACTACTCATGCATCATCGGAGGAGCACCAATGAGGATGATGAACCCCTCCGTGATTGTTTCCCCCTCCGACAAGGTGCCGAAAAAGGCCTCTAGATTGGATCTCGTGGTTCTGGAACTTGCGGCAGTGGAAACTCTGATCTCTCGACTCCTCTAGGGTTTCTGGAATATTTGGTTATTTATAGAGCTGAGAGGCGGTGGTGAGGGGGGCTATGGGCCCCACTACCCACCAGGGCGCGCCAGGGGCCTCTGGTGCGCCCTGGTGCCTTGTGGGCTCCACGGGCCTCCCCTCCGGTACTTCCTTGGCTCCCAAGTTGTCTTCTGGGCAGAAAAAATCTCCAAAAAGTTTCATGGCATTTGGAATTCGTTTGGTACTGATATTCTGCGAAGTAAAAAAAAGCAAAAAACAGCAACTGGCACTGGGCACTATGCCAATAGGTTGGTCCCAAAAATTGATATAAAGTTGCTATAAAATGAATATAAAACATCCAAGATTGATAATATAACAGCATGGAACAATCAAAAATTATAGATACGTTGGAGATGTATCAGTACTCGTGTGCGATGATTAGTAAGTCGCACATACGTTTCCTTATGTTAACACGTGTGTGATAACACGTGACACCGCATACTTCTGTGCTCCACTTAGTCTTCCCGCACTCCAGCGAAGGCTTCCCGCGCTCTACAGGGGTGAATTGTAAAATCCCCAATCCCCTAGCCAACTGCTAGCTATAAATAACCACAACAGTGGCCGGCGGCGTCGACTAGCTACCGATCCACTTGCTAGCTAGTTACCGACACATACTGGCATACCCTCATCGGCCGACGACAGGATTGAGTTGTGCGACGGGAACTGGCGCCGAAGATCATAGTTTAGGTTAATTAATTATACCTCCAGAGCCGGACGAGTGTGGATGGGCATGCGGTGATCATTCGGCTCTAGAGGTATAACTAATTAACCTAATCTATGATCACCATCGCCCGTTCCCCGTGTCCGGCTGAGATCAAATAACTAAAGCTTCCCCAATGTGATCGTGCGCCGGCCCCAAACACTGGCAGAGTGCGCGCAGGGACGCGAGAGAAGAGCGCACGGAGGGATGCGGCCCGTGCGCGCCTTGGCGCCTAAACGGCGAGCAGAGCGTGTGGAGGGATGCGACCCGAGCGTGCCTTGGCGCCTAAATGGTGAGCAGAGCGCGCGGACGGACATGAGCAGAGCGTGCCACGGCTGCCTCAAAGACGAGCAAGCACATGCTTAATTATTGCATATAGCAGTTGAACATAGTAAGGAATAGCCGTCCACAAGCCGGTGGATGCATATATAGCAGCTCGTACTACGTCCTGGTTTATTGGCCCTCTTTGTATTTTGTGCTAAACTTTGACCATAGATTTAACTAAGAAAATATTAATGCATGTAACCAAAAAATATACTGTTGGATTCGTATTTGAACATAGTTCCCAACAATATTATTTTTGATGACATGCATTAATATTTCTTAGTTAAATCCAAGGTCAAAATTTGGTACAAAATACGAAGGGGACCAATTAACTAGGACGGAGGAGGTAGTACCTACCAACAAAGATGCCCAGTGCAGAAATTAATGGCGTTTTACACGTGTCCCGCAATCCACGCCAATGCTTCCTGCCTGTTCCCTCATCAGTTTCCCGCCACCAGCTAGTGGCTAGCTCCATATGATCCAGGTGGCAACGCACCATAGCAACACTGTGCGCAGATCTAGTCCACACCCATCTACCATTAGTTATTCCAAGCATGCCAGGCAACCATAGCTTCAACATCGACCCCTTCATGCATTACATCTTCAGCGATGAGAACGAGCCAGAGCAGGTCGGAGAGCAAGAGCTTCATCAGCCGGTGCAGGTGCCATGGCCCATCGATAGTGATATCGCTATGCCGTTCCTTGGGCACACAATGGACATAGTACAGAGGAAGTGTCATGAATAATTTGCCATCCACTGTGCAAAAGATCCAGAGCTGCTAGGCAGCATGATCGACGACCCACCCGAAGAGCCGCCATCACCGGTGCTCATCGAGAGCCTGATGCCCCACCAGGAATGGGCAGAGGTCCTCTGCGATTCAATTATGAGACAGCCTGTCTGCGACCTCACATTGCCGCCGGCGACCGTGTCAACATCGATCCCGATGATGTGGTGGCCAGGCTGGAGCGCATCCTTGGCGGAATTGACGTCCCCGATGAAGTAGAACATCGCCAACGTGATATCTTGAGGATGCAGCTGATGGACGGAATTTGCTACCAGTGCAGAGACATGGAGATGGGGCGGTTCCGCGGGCGTGTCATGCGCGCGATTGCATGCTGTCAAGCTCTACTGGAAGAGGCCCAGCAGCCCCAAGAGCGTCACAGTGCCAGCAGCTCTGCAGGCGGAGACGGGTACCATGGTCGCGGGTCCAGACACTCGGAATGAACGGCCGCAAGGGTGCTATATGCTGATCAAGGAGTCCGAGAAGACCATCGTGAGAAGGCCACCAGCTCAGCCTTTTAGCCTATATTTTATTATAATTATATGCAAATGTTGCTATCAACATTTTAAGTCACTAATCATATGTAGGTCATGTGTGTTTTGGGCATTGTCGCATGTGGCATTTTAAATCACTAATCATATGTAGGTCATATGTAAGACAATTATTAACCGTTGCCATTGTAAATTTGCCTTAACGGCAAGCAGAGCAGGCGCATGGATGCCAGAGCGGAGCACGCCGTGGCTGCCTCAATGGCAAGCAAAGTGCACGGACGGACGCGAGAAGAGTGCGTCGTGGCCGCCTTAACAACGAGCGGAGCGCGCTGCGGCCGCCTCAACGGCAAGCAACCACACATGCATATTGCAATTCTGGTCAACCTTCTGGCACCCCGTGGGAGGCGTGGCGGCCCATCCATCGGACACGATGGTGATATCTGGACCGTGTGTGATAGTGCGCAGACATGCACACATCCGAGAACACGGGCCGACGTACGCCATCCGGGAACCGTTTCGGGCTTCGAGCCCAAAACCATCAATAAATTTTGAGCTTGTTTCCCATCACACTCCAGATTACCATGCAATAAGTAATTGCAAATCTGTTCACACCAATCAAACCTAAACGTGTTCACACTTAGCATTGGGCTATAAAAAATAGCCACTCGAAAATTACTAGACATTCCTCGGATCTCCACATTCCTCTCTTCATCACCAAAAAAACAGGTCTTTCCTGTCAAGTCGTTCCACCATGACCGGTAGGAGGAGTTCTGGGTCGAAATATAACTAGGGAGCAAAGATCAAGGCCGCGGAAGCACTAGAGAGGTCCTGCCGCTACGCGGCAGCCGCAACAGAGATGTCCTGGCGCACCGCGAAGCCCTCGAACGAGCTCTCACGGGCAGGCGAGGGCTCTCACAAGCGCACTCGCCACATCGGCGAATGCGACGAGCTGGAGGTGCTGAAGTCCTTGACCAGCGACGACGACATTCTCGCTGGCCTAATTAATCAGCAAGAGCTGGTCACTACTAGGGAAAACCCTATACACAGAACCTTAGCAGTAGCGCTGGCTAAAATGAGGCGCTACTGCTAATTAGCAGTAGCGCATGTCCACAGTCGGCGCTACTGCTATTCTTTTCTGGCGTCGTTGCCGGGGAGCTGAGTGCTAGAAGGTATATCTTTAGATCTTGCAATTGAATCTTTTAGTTTCTTGTTTTATCACTAGTTTGGTTCATAAAAGAAAACTACAAAAAAATGGAATTGAGGTTGCATCATATTGTTCATCTTTATAATGTCTTTCGTGAAAATGAAGGAAAGGAAAATTGTACTCAATTGATAGAGGAAGAATTCTATAATATGTTTGGCATAAATGATGAGCATGATTGCAATGTTGTTAGTATGAATTCTTTGAATATCCAAAATGCTAATGATGATTGCACAAGTCATGACAAAAATGTTTCTTATAAGCATGTCAATTTTTGTGGAGTGGAAAGACTTTGTGAAGACGTGCCTTATAGGGAAGATAGATTTTGTAAGAAGAATAAACATGATAGAACCAATTTTTTCCTCAAAGTGATAGATGAATTTGCTACAAAATTATGCTCTCTTTGTCCTATTACTTGTGAACTTTGCAATAAGGTTGGTCATCTTAATTTCCAATGCAAACTTTTCATGATCGAATCATGGCCAAATATTGTAATGATTTGATCACCGTTGAAGTTTATAATGAGCTTTGTCTATTTTTGGGGAGTGAAGAATTGACACATAAAAATAGTTGGTTTGAAGTACTCATTCTCACGGACGACATTGAAACTAATCTAAAAAATATCTATATGTTTTGCATGGTAAATTGCAATGAGAATGCTTATATTGCCAACTACAGAAAGATGGGGAAACCAATAGAATATAAAAGGAATACTAATGAAAGAGTAAAGATTTCCAATTTTCCTCCTATTGTCTCTCATGATGAAATAGGTGACGAGGAGGAGCTCCCTATTCAACCAATCTCATCAATAAGAAGCTTGAAAATTTTAATTAAACCCACACATGATGTGGTGAAGAAGAAGAAAAGAAGAAGGAATAGAGGTAAAAAGGTATCTCTCCCAAATAATGTTGCTCCTATTATTGTTGTGCCTCATGGAAATGAATCAAAAATAATTGTAGAAGATGATGCACTTGATGATGATATTGCTTCTTTGTCTTATGGCACAATGTCCGAGAGCACTATTGATGATGATTTTGTTATGCCTATTGCTTGTTGTGATGATTATGATTGGGAAGATACTGATACTTCTTATAATCTTGGAAATCTTTTTGGCACCAACTTGGGAAATTATGATGATAGCAATTGTTATACCGTTGGTGCTATTCATACTATTAATGATGAGAGTGATTATGCTTATGATATGCCAAGCCACAAGCTTGGGGATGCTATGTTTGATGAGAATGACATGTTTGAGAATTTATTTGCTGCAATTAATGTTTGTCCCAAGCTTGGGGATGATATGCTCAATGAAGATGATCTTTTTAGTCCCCCTACTTTGAATGATCAAATTTGCTATGATGATTACATGCCTCCTATCTATGACGAGAACAAGTTGCTACTTATGATGATTATTGTGACGATACTTATGTTATAAAAAGTAGTGATAATTATTGTCATAATTTTGAATATCCTTTTACTGAACATTAGTCTTTTAATGTGGAAGCAATTTTTAGTATTCGAGTTTCATATGATACTCCCACTATTGTGAATGAGAATAAAATTGCTTATATGGGGAGTAATAAATTTTCTATACTTTTGGATCATGAAAAGAATGCTTTATGTGATGGTTATATTGATGAATGTATTCATGATGTTACTGAAAATTATTATGAGAGAGGAACTTATGATTCATGATGCTCTTGTTATGTTTCAATTCTTATCTTTTATGCGAGCATCTTTGAAATCATCATGCCTAGCTAAAAGGCATTAAAGAAAAGCGCTTGTTGGGAGACAACCCAACTTTTACCTACTGTTTTTTTATGTTCACATGATTAGGCTACTGTAGTAATCATGTTTTATAACCTTTATTTCAATAAAGTGCCAAGTAAAGCCTTTGGGATAGTGTGGATGATAGTTGACTTGATTCCGTGCAAAAACAGAAACTTTTGCGCCCAGTAACAGAATTGTTCAAATTGACTGGAGCGTCGAAAAACTCTGAATGTTTTAGAGTTGTTGGGTATACAAATGGTATACGTTTTCCTAAATTTGTAGAATATTTGGAGGTATATAAGTATGACCTTAATTCAGATCTTTACGTGCTGTTCTGTTTTTGACAGATTCTGTTTTCAATGCATAGTTTGCTTGTTTTATGGTTTCTATGGCTTATATTGCTTAATATAAATTGTGGAAATTGTAGAGTACAGTAGTAATTGTGTGAGAACATTTATGAATCTTGTCTTTTACAGTACCAAAGTGAATGATTTGTCTTTATCATACTAATCCATCTCACGAAGTTCTGTTAAGTTTTGTGTGATTGAAGTTTTCAAGTTCTGGGTGAGATATCGATATGAGGAGAATAAGGAGTGGCAATACCCTAAGCTTGGGGATTCCCAAGGCACCCCCAAGTCAATATTCAAGGAATATCCAAGCAACTAAGCTTGGGGATGCCCCGGAAGGCATCCCCTCTTTCGTCTTCAACATTATCGGTAACCTCACTTGGAGCTATATTTTCATTCCTCACATGATATGAGTTTTATTTGGAGAGTCATTTTATTTTATTAGTATTTGCTTGCTGTTATTTATAATAATGTTTTACATATTTTATTTCAATAAAAGTGGCAAGGATAGCCATCACCATGCTTATTTTGCAAGTCTATGAGTTGCTGTTTCAAAACAGAAAGTTTATCACTGTTGCAAAAATTCTCCAGAAAATTCAGAACGTGATAAAATATTGAAAATTTTTGCACAATAATCTACGATAAATTTTATACATTTTGGTAAATTTTCAGAATTTTTGGAGTTAGTTAAGTATGAGTAAAATTGCACTCTTTACAGACTGTCCTGTTTAGACAGATTGCTGTTATGTTCGCATTGTTTGCATATGTTTGCTTGTTTAATGATTCTATTTGAGGATAGGAGTATTAAATATGCAGAGGAATTTAGTATGCAATGTTGAATAATAATTTTAGTGATTTTCTACAGTAGAGAATGATAAGGTTTTGCATTGATTTATACTAACTTATCTCACGAGTTCTTGTTGAGTTTTGTGTGGATGAAGTTTTTAAGAATTAGGGAAACCGTGATTTGAGAGGAATGAAGAAGACACAAGAGCTCAATCTTGGGGATGCCCAAGGCTTCCCAACTTAATATTTCAAGAAGTCTCAAGCATCTAAGCTTGGGGATGCCCAGATAGGCATCCCACCTTTCTTCATCAACAATTATCTGTTAGCCTCAGTTGAGCCTAAGTTTTTGCTTCTTCACATGATATGTGTTATTCTTAGAATGTCATTTTATTTTGTTTTTCTTGCTGTTTTAATAAAATACTTAGATATGAAACTTTTAAATAAGAGAGAGAGAGAGTCCTCAAATATCTACCCATTTACCTAACTACTCACTTGATCTTCACTTATATCTCTTTGGAGTCGTTTGTTATTTACTCTTGTGCTTCACTTATATTACTTTGAGAGTTGATAATAGTGATGACAATATGCACAAGCTATGAATTTGGTCCTAATATGATGAATATTCAAGAGGGATATAATAAAAACTTTCATGAAGATCATTGGATATGATAAGTTTGATTCCTTGCAATAGTTTTGCGATATGGAGATAATAATATGTGAGTCATGTTGGTGAGTAATTATGATTTAGTAAGAATATTGGTGTTAAGCTTTGTGATTCCCTATGCAAGTACGAAAGTCAATAGTTATGCAATGAAATTACATCCTACTTGTGGTGCATTATTCGGTGTTAGTTATGCTTAATGCTCGTTTATGAGAATTTTAGTTTCTTGGTTGGTTGCTTCTCAATCTTTTTGCTAGCCTTCAATTGTACTAAGTGGGAATACTACTTGTGCATCCAAATTCCTTAAACCAAGTTTTTCCATATGAGTCCACCATACCTATCTATATGCGGTATTTCCATGCCGTTCTAAGCAAATTTGTATGTGCCATCTCTAAATTTTCAAAATAATTTCCTTTTTGTGTGCTCGTACCGCTCATGAAGCGGCAGGGGGTGGCCAATATTTTCCATGCTAGATGTGTTATTCTCAAGATGAGTGTTTATTCACTTGTCATTGCACGAGAGTATGGCAAAGGTATTAGGGATGCCCAGTCCCGAAATGAAAAATGAATTTACTTTATGTTGCCAAATAATAAATTCCTCGGAAAGTGTTGGTATGGAGGGCACCCGTGGATACGGCTAGCCATGGATCATGAAAGAATGGTGGAAAAAGGAATAAACTTTATTTTCTGTTTGGGAACCGCCTATGATATATCTAGCATGGAAAGTGTTGGGAATTACTCGGTCGTTTTCGTGGACGGGAAAAGTATGCCTCTCAAAACTTTTATCTCTCAATTTAAGCTTTGAGCTCTGGCACCTCTACAAATCCCTACTTCCCTCTGCGAAGGGTCTATCTATTTACTTTATGCAATTTTTATTTTTATTTGCGTCTCCATTTTCTCTTATAAAGCACCAACTAAGGGGCACTATGATCGTACTTCAGTATTGGATGTAGCTAATATGTGCATAGGTTTTGCGAATGGATCAATGATTGAGCATGATGGGCTAGGGATAACTTTCTTTAGTGTTGATATTTTGAAAGACATGGTTGCTTGTTGATATGCTTGAGTATTGATGTCTTCATGTCAAATTATAGACTATTGCTTTGAATCATTCAAGTGCGAATGTCCATGCTACAAAAGAAAGAGTATATGATGAATATGATAGGTAGCCTTCCACAACAAAAATTCTGTTTTCAACTGCTACTTTATCATGATGAGTTTTATGAGAAAGAATTGATGTTTTGATGCTAGGAAAAGTGATTGAAATTATCATTGATCAAACTTATGCATTTTGCTAGCATTCACACTTCATAAATTATTTCTTTTATCATTTACCTACTCGAGGACGAGTAGGAATTAAGCTTGGGGATGCATGATACGTCTCCAACGTATCTATAATTTATGAAGTATTCATGCCATTATATTATCATTCTTAGATGTTTTACAATCATTTTATAGCAACTTTATATCATTTTTTGGGACTAACCTATTGACATAATGCCCAGTGCCAGTTGCTGTTTTTTGCTTGTTTTTTACATCGCAGAAAATCAATACCAAACGGAGTCCAAACGCAGTGAAACTTTTTGGAGATTTTTTCTGGACTAGAAGACACCCGGTGGGCCAAAGAAGTACCAGAGGGGAGCTCCAAGGGGAGCATAACCCACCAGGGCGCGCCTGGGGGCCCAGGTGCGCCCAGGTGGGTTGTGCCCACCTCGGTGGCCTCCCGCACCGCCTCTTCGCCCTATAAATTCCCAAATATTCCAAAAACCCTTGGGGTAACCCTAGATCAGAAGTTCCATCGCCGCAAGCCTCTGTAGCCACGAAAAATCAATCTAGACCCCGTTCCGGCACCCTGCCGGAGGGGAAAATCATCACCGGTGGCCATTTTCATCATCCCGGCGGCTACCATGATGAGGAGGGAGTAGTCAAGCCTCGGGGCCGAGGGTTTGTACCAGTAGCTATGTGTTTAATCTCTCTCTCTCTCTTGTGTTCTTGAGATGGCACAATCTTGATGTATCGCGGGCTTTGTTAATATAGTTGGATCATATGGTGTTTCTCCCTCTCTATCTTGTTGTGATGAATTGAGTTTTCCCTTTGAGATTTTGTTTTATCGGATTGAATATTTTTATGGATTTGAGAGCACTTGATATATGTCTTGCATATGAATACCCGTGGTGACAATGGGGTATTATATTGATTCACTTGATATATGTTTTGGCACTCAACCTGCGGATTCCCGAGGTGACATTGGGGTAATCTATGCATAGGGGTTGATGCACGTTTTCGTCCTTGTTTCTCTGGTAGAAATCTTGGGGCCCTCTTTGAGGTTCTTTGTGTTGGATCGAGTATTATGAATCTGGAATTGTTTGATGCGTATCGTATAATTAACTCATGGATACTTGTGGTGACATTGGAGTATCTAGGTGACATTAGAGTTGGTTGATGCGTATTATATGGTGTTATTTTAGTATGAACTCTTGGATAGATCGAACGGATAGAATAACTTTGCGTTATTTTAGTACGAACTCTTGAATAGATCGAGCGGAAAGAATAACTTTAAGGTGGTTCTGTACCCTACAAACAATTTCTTCTTATGTTCTCCGCTAGATAGGAACTTTGGAGTGATTCTTCATCGCACGTTGAGGGATTGTTATGTGATCCAATTATATTAGCATTGTTGAGAGATTGCACTAGCGAAAGTACGGACCCTAGGCCTCATTTTCAAGCATTGCAATACCATTTGTGCTCACTTTTATCAATTCCTACCTTGCTGTTTTTTTATTGTTCTTATTACAAAATTCAATATCTACTATCATTACTACACTTATATCACCATCTCTTCGCCGAACTAGTGCACCTATACAATTTACCATTGTATTTGGTGTGTTAGGGACACAAGCAAGATTTTAAATAGCGGATAGCGGACTGGTTGCGGATTAGGGTCCGCGTAGCGGAATGCGGATAGCGGGCGATATTGCGGGCGCTATGTCCACATAGCCAATTATTAAAAAACACTCATAAATTTGAGATTGTTGTGTATATTTCTAGGCCATTGACAAAAAATATGACACTTAATTTGAGAAATCACCATTTATATAAGAATATAAACTATAATTGAACAATATTTGGTCGTGCAACCATGCAAGCAAAACACATTTACCAAAATAGATTACACAACAGAACAACAAGGACTTATATAGCGGGAGATATTGCGGATAGCGGATGATATAGCGGTCTAACAAGTGATATTGTGCCCGCATCATGACAACACGCTATTTTCTAACGCAACCTTAAACTAATAGCGCAGGGTGACGCTGCACCTATTGCGGCCGCAATAGCGGAGGTAGCGGACGCTATTTAAAAGCTTGGACACAAGAGACTTTTTGTTATTTGGTTGCAGGGTTGGTTGAGAGAGACCATCTTCATCCTATGCCTCCCACGGATTGATAAACCTTAGGTTATCCACTTGAGGGAAAATTGCTATTGTCCTACAGAACTCTGCGCTTGGAGGCCCAACACGAGTCTACAAGAATAAAGTTGCGTAGTAGACATCAAGCTATCAACATAGCAGTAGCGCGGCAAGGACAAAGAGCGCTACTACTAAAATTGCCCCACCATTGCCGCCAGGCTAAGTGTAGTAGTAGCGCTTTCCCCTAACACGCGCTACTGCTAGGGAGTTTAGCAGTAGCGCTTTCCCCTAACATGTGCTAATGCTAAACCCATCCTATCTTCTCCACCGGCCGCCCCTCACTCTCCCCCTCTCCACTCCACTCTCACTCTCCCACGCACCCTGTCGTCCACCACCGCCGACGTTCGGCCCTCCCCGACCACCGTCGTCGCCCGCCGCCGCCGACGCTCCTGCTCCTCCTCCACCGAGGTAGTTCCTCCATCCCTCCTCCTTCCACCTTCCTCCCCTCCTCGTCCCTCTCCCGATCCCTCCCTCCTTCCCTCTCCCTCCTCACGGGAGCCTCCTCCCTCCCACCTCCCTTCCTGCCTCGTCCGTCCTCTCCTCCCTACCTCATCTGTCCTCCTCCTCCCTGCATCATCCGTCCGCCTCCTCCCTTCCACCCTCACTCACCCCTCCCTTCGTTCCTACTCCCTCCACCTCCCTCTACTTTTGAAATTTTAAGATTAGAAATTTTTTGGTATTAAATTTAGTAATAGAAGTTTGTAGTAAGAAAATTTAGGGTAGAACTAGGGTAATAGAAATTTTAGTAAGTGTTCAATAGAGTAGAACACTTACATTGCATTGTTTTTAGTAAGTGTTTAATAGAACTAGTTTATTTAGTAAGTGGTTAATAGAACTAGTTTATTTAGTGAGTGGTTAATAGGACTAGTTTATTTAGTAAGTGGTTAATAGAACTAGTTTAGAGAAAGACATATATTGGCAAATTTAGTTATGTTAGGATTATATATAAGATATATTGAAATCTTTTTGTTAATATTTTCAACCATTGAAATGCAATGACAATCAAGTTTGAATGCTCATATGATGTAGATATAAACATGTATATCTAGTGTTGCTCAAATAGGATATGTGCTTGCCCAAGTGGCCATGTTTGCAGGGAACACCTCCGAGTGGCCTATGTTTTGCCGGAGTGTTGATTTATTTCCGTTCCTGCAAATTTCAGACGCTCGATATGTCCTTTTTTTAGCAAAGGTCCTGCCGGATTTTTCCGTGAATTTTGGCATGGCTTGTGCTATAATATGGGAAATATAGAGTGCATTGGAAATGCCGGAAAGAGCATTAAATGACATTTTGGGTTGACTTTAAGTCTGTTGGGGCTCCATATATGATAGTCAAAAAACAGTGAGGGAGTGTCCACCATATATGAGAGAAGAAGAATGCCGACTGTTGTCGTGGGGGTCGTTCTTCCTCTTCTTTCTTGTGATAGACCTTTTGGTAATGCACGGGAAGGAAGAGAAGAACGACCATCACCGACGGTCGCAAATGTCAGAGAGGAATCTCTGAGGGAGAGTCTCCACCATATATGAGAGGATGAAGAATCCCGACTGTTGTCGTGGGGGTAGCTTCTCCTTCATTCCAAGGTGCTTGACATTTTGGTGTAACGCACTTTGGAATGACAGGAGTAGCTACCATCACCGACGGTCGCAAATGTCAGAGATGAAGAATCCCGACTGTTGTCGTGGGGGTAGCTTCTCCTTCGTTCCCGTGTGCTAAACAATTTGGTGTAATGCACTCGGGAACGAAGGCAGGAGCTACCATCACCTACGGTCGAATATATACACCACTTGAGCTGAGAGTTTTCAAGAAAATACTCGACAGACCGATAGTCAACCCGTGCTGAATAATAATGATCTAATTTAGTTTTTGTAGTACATATATTGAATTTTAGAAGTTTAATCTTTGAATTATGAACATAGGAAATGTCTGACGACAATGATAGGATCTCGGAGTGCGACTACTGCGGTGACGACCGGGGTCTGTGCGACAGGCCTCACCTAGTAGACGGTCGGCGCTTCAGTATTAAGCTCGATGAGACCTTCGATGTTGAAACGGTAAGCAACAACAAGTCTTTTTTCGTAATTAAGAATGACTTCTGCTTCTTCAACGTGTAATTTCCGTCTTTTACAATTCGACTAGCTTATCCCATGCCATGCAAGATGCTATGTCTTGGAGCATCTAAATTTCAAAGATCTTGAAAATATGGAGACAAAGATAGTTCATCTCAGGACCCATCATGGTTATGATTTTGCTGTAAATCTATACAATTCGGAGAGCGTATCCCATTTTGGTTGCTCCAATTGGGAAGCACTATGCAAGGTGTATGATTTTCAGGAGGGTATGCATGTCACCTGCGATCTTGATGATCCTGAAGATGACATCGACGAAGAGAATATGGACATTTGGGTCCTTGTTGATACGCTTCCACTTCTACCTCTATGTGAGTTTCTCAAACATATTTATTAAGTAATTTATATTGTTTATTTCAAAATAGTTGACATCTTATTTCCATTGACAGCTTATTTTCATTCTTCAAAAAATGTACAGAAGATGGTAGACAGAACCTACTACACTAATGGCACTGAATTAACTTATGAGGAGAAAGATCATCTTATCTCATTTATTATTGATGTTGAGAATTACAATATCAATTATGAAACTCCAGCACATTATGGTCAATACGTGCCACTAGTGCACATGTTGAACTACGGTAACATCCATGGAGATGGCATGGTAAGATTTTTTACTATTACGACATCTGTGCATCTTTTACATATATTCTTCTAAAGCTAAACTACATTGCTAACTACGACATTATTATTATGTTTTTCAACAGAAAATCCCGAAGGATTGTGTGCCTGATCTGATGTTTCCGAAAGGTCACCTTGATGTTATTAGCTTACGGCCAAGTCTGCCTAGGCTTCACCGCTGTTCATACCGGATTTCTAAAATCGATGAAGTCATGACAATCAAAGATTGGAAAAAATGTATGAACAATCATAGGGAGATACTTGGAAGCAACATTGTGCGAAGCGCAAGAATTGGAGACAGGATAATCTCCATTCTCCATAATGGAGCGTCAGGGGCTATCTTGTTTTATGCTATTTTACCTTAGAGAGGGTAGTAGGTCCTAGCTAATACTCATGATCATGTGCTAAGAACAATTAAGTAGGGTTGGTTAGATGACTATGATGATGATGAGTATGACTTGTTATTATGATAATGAGTAGAAGTTGTTAGATGAATATGATGATGATGAGTATGACTTGTTATTATGATAACGATGATGAGTTATTATTAATGATGATGATGCTTAGTTGTTATATCATTATGAGCATGATCTGTTATTATATATATATCAGTGGGTGAAATAAACATGGATTAGATTCAAGTGGAGGCAACATGGTGCATATCCAAAGTACTACTAATCCAAACTTGACGTGATCAAGTTTGGATTAGTAGTACTTTGGATATGCACCATGTTGCCTCCACTTGAATCTAATCCATGTCTCTTTCACCCACTGAAATAATAACTCATCATGATCATAAAATCATATGATGAGACTACTATAAACCAGTACAAAGATAGCGGCAATATGCGGTAGAAAAAAATAGCAAACTTTACCAGTAGCGCTGGTAGCCCACCAGGCACTACTGCTAGGGAGGTGTAGTAGTAGCGCTAGGTGGAGAAAGACACTACTGCTAGGAAGGTGTAGTAGTAGCGCTGGGAGGGAAAACACGCTACTTCTATGCAGCATAGTAGTAGCGCGCCCCAACCCATGCTACTATTGAACATTAGCTGTAGCACCGTATCAGTAGCGCGCCCCCCATCGCCACTACTACGCCTCCAACCCGCACTACTGCTAGGCTTTTCCCTAGTAGTGGGTTGACGGCTTGGTGAAGCTGCTCGAGATTAGCGATGCCTCAGTTGAGAAGGCGACCGGCCTCGTCGTGTGACTCATGGGTGACAATGCAAAGCTCCACAAGGAGCTCACCAAGAAGGAGGAGGAGGCCAGCGGCTGGAATAAGCTTCATGAGAAGAGCACTGCCTCGCGGATGACGCTAAAATCCCTCGTCGAGGAACTTATGGATGACTAGAAGAAGCTCCGCATCGAGCGCGAGCTGCAGGTGGAGGAATCCATGGCTATTGTTAAGCAAAGTCATGAGGATGTGAAGAAGTAGCTGGAGGAACTCCTCGCCCAACGATCCATCGAGGAGTAGAGACAGTAGTGACCCAGATCGTTGTCTGTGATTTCCTTCTTGTCTTGCCCCTGTGTCTTTCGGGCGTTGTTGCATGTGGCATTTTTAGTTATCTGGAATATGTAAGACAACTATTATCCGCGCCATTGGAAATTTGTCGTCGTATTATCCATTGCCATTGCAAATTTGTCATCGTATTATCGTTTGTCACATGTGGCATTTTAAATTATCTGGAATACGAGTTGAAAATAGGCTAAAATCACATTCTCAGCGAGGTACGAACAAAGCAAATGCTAACGTTGAGCGGGGCCATGGGATCACAAGCAAACACTCTCCGTCCTTCTAGGTACTTTAACCGCATGTTAAACAACGGCTCGGCCACCATTAATGGAGAAGTTGTGAGCGAGGCGGGCGCCGGGTGGATGGAGGCCAAAGAGCTTGCTTCCCGGTGAGCATGCGCGGCGAACTGCTTGCACGTGTCCCGTCGAGCCTGCGCGGTGGAAAGGTCGCACGCGTCTCGTCAAGCCTGCACGGCGGACTGCTCGCACGTGTCCCGTTGAGCCTACACGTCGGACTTCTCGCGCTCGTCCCGTCTAATCAAACAACTGCATGCACGCCACCGACTATGGTTAAATTTTGGCACAAAATACAAAGAGGACCAATAAACTAGGACCGATGTAGTACTCTCCAATAAAAGAGGGATGCATGGCCGCACTTAAATGATTACAGGAACACACACGGTTCAAAAATTACAACTGTTTGCGATAGTAACGTGTCAGCTATTTGTTCACAAAGGCCTACGTTGGCTATTAATTTGTGCGCCTTGTCTCAAATTGGACGTTTTTTTACCACAACATATATGTGTCATGTCATGAAACCATGCCAAGTTTCATGGTTTTTGGGTGAGTTTTAGATTTACGGGGATTTAGAAATAAAGATTGTCAATGTTTGAGGCTGAGCCATGATGCCGAGACGCTTGTAATTCATTCTCATTCCTTGAATGGGACCTAAACATGCACCCAAGGACACATGTATGATTTTTCAACCCATTTTGGTGCACTGGAGCATGTGCTTGTGGTTCAAATTTGAATTATGGACATTAAATGCCTAGAAAACTCAATTTATGTATAAAAAAGGCCAAACAAACCCTAAATAATTTCAAATTTCAACATGAATCTCCTCTTGTTCCATGTTGCCTATAAAAAATACAAGGCGAGAAGAGGCAGCGATTATCGTTTCTCCCACAAGGGGGACACGTTCCCTATTGGAACCACGAGGCTTCTTGAGAGAAGCTCCGGTTTGTAAGAGGCTTGTAATAAAGCTTGCCCCAAATTGGACAATTTTTTTACCACGACATATATGAGCCATGTCGTGACACCATGCCAAGTTTCATGATTTTCGGGTGAGTTTTGGATTTATGGGGATTTAAAAACCGAGATTCCCAATGTTTGAGGCCGAGCCAGGATGCCGAGACGGTTGTAATTCATTCCCATTCCTTGCATGGGACCTATACATGCACCCAAGGACACATGTATGATTTTTTTAGCCATTTTGGTGCACTGGAGCATGTATTTGTAGTTCAGATTTGAATTATGGACATTAAATGCCTAGAAAACTCAATTAATGAATAAAAAAGGCCAAATGAACCCTGAATAATTTCAAATTTCAGCACGAATCTCCTGTTGTTCCATGTTGCCTGTAGAAAAAAATACAAGGCGAGAAGAGGCAGTGATTATCGTTTCGCCCATAAGGGGGACACGTTCCCTATCGGAACCACGATGCTTCTTGATAGAAGCTCCGGTTTGTAAGAGGCTTGTGTCGGGGTACGACACCTATGGGATCCCGAGAGACCCCTTTACGATTCGGTGGGGGGAGAGGTATACGCAAAGAGCAGAACTAGTGATCGACGCGTGAGGTTTTTACCCAGGTTCGGGCCGCTGATCAGCGTAAAACCCTACTCCTGCTTTGTATTCTTATTGATGTTCTTGAGCCCAGCCTTCAGGAGCGCTCGCAATGAACAGTACGTTCAAAGAGCAGCTACGCATGCAGAATGGGCCAGAAGTTCTCCTCCTCCGTAGCAGTTGCCTTGGGCCTCCTTTTATATGCTCAAAGGGGTCTCCACAGTGGCAAAATGTACATACATTGAGGTGTAAAGTAGCTACAGGGTACCATACCTAACCCCTGACGGATTAGGACAAGCGCATTTAATGCACCGTGAGGTGTCCGTTTAGGTGTCCTCACTTTCTTGGGGATGGAAAAAGGGGCCATCCCATCAGCACCGCTTAAGCTCTCCTCCACTGGCGCGTTGCCACGCATCCAGAGAAGGACCCAGAATGTCAGACTTGTCACTGTGCCGAAGCGGTGGTACAGTGGCAGAACCTCGCCAGGCGCCGAATCTTGCCGGACGCCAAGCCTTGCCGGGCGCCAAGCCTTGCCGGACCCCAAGGCTTGCCAGGCGCCAAGCCTTGCCGGGCACCTAGTCTTGCCGGGCTCCACAGGCCATCCCGGCAAGGATCTTGCCGGGGAAGCTGGCCTTCGGATCCCAGCTTTGCTTATCCGTTGATCCTCAGATCTCTGACTTGATGATTTCCTTGGTGACTTGAATCGACCTCGAGCTGTTCCTGGCAAGCCTTGCCACGAGGATGGCTACAACTGCCCGTGCACAAGTACGGGGTACTAGTGGCCCAATACTTAGTACACCGACAGCTTGTAACAAAGCTTGCCCCATATTAGACAATTTTTTTACCATGACATATATGTGCTATGTCGTGACACCATGCCAAGTTTCCTGATTTTCGGGTGAGTTCTGGATTTACGGGGATTTAAAAACCGAGATTCTCAATGTTTGAGGCCAAGCCAGGACGTCGAGACAGTTGTAATTCATTCCCATTCCTTGCATGGGACCTAAACATGCATCCAAGGACACATGTATGATTTTTCTAGCCATTTAGGTGCACTGGAGCATGTACTTGTAGTTCAAATTTGAATTATGCACATTAAATTAATTCCTAAGAAACTCAATTGTAATGTATAAAAAAGGCCAAACGAACCCATAATATTTAAAGCAGTTCTGGTCAACTATCTGGCACCCATAGGTAAACACTATGCGCACGCGTCGTGCTAGCTCGCGCTTCCTTCTTTTCTAAGTTTTCCATATTAATGGTGTTATATATCCAAACACGCTACCGTTTCCCTCCACTCCCCCAATCGGTTTCCCGCCACTCCTCCCATCGGTTTCCCGCCACTCCTCCCATTGGTTTCCCGCTGCCAGTGTCAGTGGGCATAGAAGGCTAGGCAGCGACACACCGGTCATTCCGCAGTATACCATTCCAAGCATGCCAATCTGGCAAAGTGTTGCCGTTATCATCAACCTCCTTGATGAAGAGAACGAGCTGAACCAGGCCGGAGAGCAAGAACAGCCGTGCGTGACCGAGCAAGAGCGACAGCGCGCCGCCGAGCATGACGGTATCAACGCTCCCTAGTGTTTGAGCGGGCCAATGTCTGCACATGTGTTTGTCGCCCCCCATGGAGCGGAGCAGAGCAAGAGTTTCAAAGCGCTGCCGTGCAAGAGCAGGAGAACACCACCGCGCATCAGCTATGGTTTTCTGCAATTAACTGGGCAACTATGTTGTTCTTAATTAATGAAAAGGCAAAACTTTTGCTTCTTCCGTCTAGTTTTTTGTAAAAAAGTAATGGAAGTTTAAATGGAAGTGGTCCGATATGTAAAGATTGCACACAGTTTCTAACATCACAAACATGTGTGATAGTAGGGAGTAGGTCCCACACAGTGACTAGTGGGAAACGCCTTAAAGGAGAGGAGGCAACTCTTATCAGCAAGGGGCGGCTTCCCATCCGCTAACCGAGTCGAATAGAACGCATAATCTAAGCGTGCTGGGGCTGGAGGAGTCTAAGGATTGGTGACCGAGTGAGAAGTTGCATATCTCAAGCTTCATTTAAGGGCGTGACACGGTCATTACAGACATTTAGCATCTAAATGTGTCTATAGTGACCCGTCATGTCGATTATATAAACCTTGAGATCCTTGTTTTGGTAATTTGTATAATAATGTTTTTAATTTCTTGTTTTGAAAATTCGGAGGATGATCGAGATCTGTGGGCCCACACAATCTATCCCTTTGATCCTTCTCGTACCTTGAGATCCTTGTTTTGGTAACTTGTAGAGTGATGTTTTTTTTGTTATTTCTTGTTTTGAAAAATCAGAGAATGATCGAGATCTGTGGGCCCACAAAAACTATCCCTTTGACCCAACGTACGAGAAGGGTTTGACCATGACGGGTTCCTCATCTAACCCTTTGACCCAACATACGATAACGGTTTGACAATGACGGGTTCCTCTTTCTCTGTGTGGCATGTTAGACCAAATTACGTTTGAGCACATGCGTTGGATACCGCCTCCTCCCGCCTCGAAGTTGGGGAACTGGCATCGTACATCTTGAACCTGGCTTGGGGGTACGGTGTTTGGTTTCTAATGTAGTTGGTGCCCCATGGAAGTTGTGCATTGGCGATTTGAACACATCACACACCACCCATACATATTTTTGGGCCGCATGTAGGGTATAGGGGTCTTCTAATTGACCCCATCTCCCTTGTGCGGTTTTAGACGACATGCATATCTGTGGGCTCCCTGTGGTCTATATATATCAGCCCTTTGATCGACAACGAGGGGGTTTGGCCATGAATGGATTCCTCCTTGTTCGTTTTAGAGCGGGTCACGATGACATGTTCGAGCAAAGTTCGAACTCACGCGTTCTCAGGATTCCCTCCCACACGCTCGAATTGGTGGGTTGGACCGACACCCTACGTATGTTGTCCTTAATTACCTAGCTTTCATGGGGGGTTTCTATATCGAGAGGTAGGCGCCACATCAAAATTGTACATTATTTGGCATTTAAAACACATCACCCCTTCCAGCGTACATCATTTTGGGCCGCATGTAGGTAGTGCTGGTTTTTTGGCCCCTCTTGTGCGGTTTTTGATGATGGTCCAATCTATGGGCCCGAGTGGTCTATTCTATCCCTTTTTTATCGACAACAACAGTGGTAGTTTGACCAAGCGATAGATTTACTTATCCATCGTATGGTAGGTCATGGCGACATGCATGTATGACCAAAGTATGAGTACGTGCATGCGTCCCACTGACACGAAGTGGGGGTGGGGCAAGCACCCTCACTACGACCTTAGCTTGTCATTATAGATATATCCAAGGGGGCTTTCCGGTTTGCGAGGCAGGTGCCACCAAAATTGTGCATTGTGTATTTAAACATCACACCCTTTATTCCTACATATATTTGCCCACTTCTAGGTGGTTGTTGTCTTCTGGCCCCTCTCACTCGATTTTCGATGACCCGCCCACCCATGGGCCCGCGCGGTCAATGTTGTGCATTGAGAATTTGAACATCACACACCATCCTTTTCATTCATATATATTTGGGCCACATACTGGTGTGGTTGTCTTCTGACCCTCTCTCTCGTTTTTTTGTTGCTAAATGGTGCTATAAGAAATAGCAGACGACTCGGATGACGCGCAACGGACACGGGTGCACTGGCTTAACCATGTGCAATGCTCGTGCCCTATAAAATCACCACGACTTCGCAAGCGCGAGCAAGGGTGAAGGTACAGGATATTTAGGATGAATTCTATGTCTGCGTCTGAAAATTAGGATGAACCATGTGTGATAGACCAGCTAGCTAGAAATCTAAAAACAAACTACCCGCCTTGAGCGATGCAAAAATCGGTGGTTCCGCGGCTTTTCCTTATTATCATACACAATTATTCTTTTTGGACCGTGTGTGATCTTGGTTGCTCCCACCCCGCTTCAATTTCTTTACCCAAATTTTAGTAGCCATGGTATTTCGACCGTCGCCCCCACTCCTCCACCACCGACCTTATAGTAAAACTCCAGTAGCCGAGGCATTTGAACCGGCGCCCTCCCTCGTCCACCACCATCTCCACCCACCATTACTAAAAAATTCACTGGCCGCGGCGTATCCTCAAACACCACACCGCCCCCTCCATAGTCTACCCCCCTATACCTTACCCCCACCCTCCCCCCCCCCCCCCGCTCGAACCCTGGCTCACCGCCGCCGCCAACCCATGCCGGTCTGCCCGTGCCTCCAAGCTTAGATAATAAAGTTTAGGTTACCCAGCGATTCCCATACCCTCGCCGCCCTTAGTTTTTAGATGAGGCCTGTGGTGTCCTTCCCTGCCAGATCCACATCCCCTACTTCAGAGAGTCATAGCCTAAGCCCGACCACATATCCCAGGGAGCCCGACGAGCGTGCAGCCAAAAAGAGGTTTATCATGGCCTCTCCGACGGACGATGGCGAGGTGGCCGCCGTTCATCCCGACATGTCGATCCCAGAGGAACACCTAGCCGTGGAAGCCGGCGAGGACATTGACTACGTTGCCATGCCAAAGGCTTCACATAAGCGGGCTCGCGTATTACTGTATCTCGAGAAAGCTGTCTAAGACATCAAGCTCGTCGACTGCAACGGCTTCACGCGGGCCATGTCACATGTTAAGTGGTCCATCCTCATCCCCTCTGGTTCAACGGCCGTCGATTCTCTTCGAAGGCCCTGGCGCTGATCTCCTCCACCACGTGGTGAACGATTTGCAATCCTTGTACGTCATCGAGCCCATTTCGTCATTTTTGAAGGACACGTTCAATGGCAGCGACATGGGATCCACAGCTGCCAAGTTAGATCTCATCGACCACGACCACGAGAAGGGCACCCACAAAGGCTCTTCCAAGGTGAAACAGCCCATCTGTGACATTAGGGAGCGCACCATGGGTCTGTGCTCTTCCAAGTTGAATGATCGCGTCCATGACAAGTGAGGCAATATCCTATCAACAAATCTTACTTTTTCTAGTTAGCCAACCCATACCCTTTGTTGTATTAGCTTTTGCCATGCGGTGTTTTAACTGTGCCTTGTTTAATTGTTTCAGTTATGCAAAAATGTAATGTTCAATATGGCTATGTGATGTTTAAGTATGAATTGTCCACTTCAGTTTGACGAATGGCTATATTTGGTTGTTTATAGTGAGTAGATGCCTTGTTTATCTGTATTTGGTTGTTAGGTTGGTTGCAGTGAGCATTTGTCCATTTATCAAGCAGATGCCTTGTTTATTTGTATTTGGTTGTTAGGTTGGTTGATGTGAGCATTTGTCCGGTTTTCAAGCAGATGCCTTGTTTATCTGTATTTGCTTGTTAGGTTGGTTACAGTGAGCATTTGTCCAGTTTTCAAGAATATGCCTTCTTTATCTGTATTTGCTTGTTAGGTTGGTTGCAGTGAGCATTTTTCCAGTTTCCAAGCATATGCCTTGTTTATCTATATTTGCTTGTTAGGTTGGTTGCAGTGAGCCTCTGTCTAGTTTTCAATGGCTATATTTGGTTGCTATAGTGATCATATTTTCCTTGTTTATTTCAGTTATTCACAGTGTGATTTTCATTATGTGCAAGTCAGAACTATGCAGTTTGATTTCATCAATACCAGTTTGAACGGCTATATTTGGTTCCTGTTATGCCTGGTGTAGTTAACACATACCCTTTATTTCAGTTTTACACATTTATCCAGTGTGATTTTTAAGCATGAGCTACATTCTATTCATTTTCGACAATACCAGTTTGAATTACAATATTTGGTGGTTG
This sequence comes from Thinopyrum elongatum, assembly GCA_011799875.1. Classification (NCBI taxonomy): domain Eukaryota; kingdom Viridiplantae; phylum Streptophyta; class Magnoliopsida; order Poales; family Poaceae; genus Thinopyrum; species Thinopyrum elongatum. Next base: position 211,726,832 of record CM022301.1, on the reverse strand, counting down.
TTAAGCATGTTGTAGTTAACATTCGCTTCCATTTTTTATCTGCTTTAACAGCATGTTGAAACCAACACATTCAAGCTATCATTTGGAGATGATGTTGTTTACCACGACTACATTTGTTTGATGTTAAGCTTGCTATACTTATCATGCCTTTCCATGTACTTATGCAGGACAACAACGGGAGTGGCCAGCATTTTCTGCCGAGGTTAGTTTCATCCCTTGGTTTGTACTCCCCCTACCTTTCCATAATGTAGTGCATATAGATCCACACATGCAATGAAGGTTAAAGTATATTATTGAGACCACAATGAGCATAGGGAATTCCTAATGAAGACAGTGAAGGATGGGTGAGCGGCCATCACGAGGGGTTGGCCTAGAGTCATGCGCGTAGTACGCATGGAGGAGGGCACAATATGGGCATTCCGCTTCACCTTCTCTAGCAACCAGAATGTCTTTCGCCTCTCTCTTTACAGTCTTTAGTACAATTGTGGTTCATCATTCTTTACTTGCTGCTTCTGTAGTTCTTCAGAATATGTACTTGTGCATTGAATTATGCATTCGTCCTTGAACCTATATTTGTAATAAATATGGTTCGATATGAAACAAGTGATTGCCTACTTTCAAATTCAAAATATGTGAATTTTAAATACAGGGATTATATTAGGGATAAATTATGCTCTGTGGGCCAGTACACTGCACAAGGTTTGCGAAAGCAAAACGTCTGTGATAAGCATCAAGATCAGACACGTTTCTTAGAGCCACTATGTGTGCTATTAACAACAACAGTGCACACAGTTCCTTCTTAATAAATGTTTGCGAAAGTCACCTTATCACACACGCTTGGCAATTATGGACTGTTTATGATGTCGTGTGCATCATAAACATTTGCTCATAGAAGAACGCCTGCGATAGGCCTTCACCCGACATGGCTATGACGGATGAATCATGTGGGATATATTCAAGCTTCACATACAGTTTTATAGGGACAACTGTATGCACTCTTACATCGAATCGCATACAGTCGAGAGAAAGTAAATGTGTGTGATTGTCTGCTTATCATACATGTTCTATAATCGTGAACTGTTTGTGATGGGGCGTGCATCGTAAATGTAGCACCACAGAATACTAACTGCGATGGTAATGCGAGCACAAATGAGTAGCAAGGATGGAGCGTTTGGGATATTTGACATATCACAAACAGTTTTCTGATGACTCACGTTTGGGATAGATGTCGGCATTGCATACGCTTAGTTATGCAAAACATATGCATTGCTACTCCCTATCCCCGACGGTTTCTGGGTCGTGTGGGAAGGACCTCCCTATCGCACACACAGGCAAGGCGAAAGTTTAAAATGCCTTCGCGGAAAGGGGTTAAAATCCGTTTGTATAGCAGCTCGTTGTACCAGTGCCACCAGCTACATGGTCGCACGCGTTCCTCCTTATTACGCCCAAAAAATGATTCCCCCTGACAGCCGGGACCCACCAGCTACATGGTCGCTCGCAAGGAAGTGCCTCCTTATTACACGCAAAAAATGATTCCCCCCTAACAGTTGGGACCCACTAGGTTGAAGCATACGTAGCGTTATGTGTGTGGTCGCAAACGTGTATGTACATACTAGTTGGTCTCTCTACAATGATGAATCGTGGCCGAGGAAGGAGCGACACATGTTGTACTAGGATATTTGGCCCTCGACGTAGCAGATCACGCATTCTCGTGTAAATTATGTACTCGTACGTACAACCACAGTACAAAAATATGGGCCAAGTATTCGTGTAGCGTTCAGCCGAACTCACGTATATATGTCCGTTCGTACTAGTGTATATACGGGCGGCTGCACGCAGCAACAGGGTCCTATTCAATGAGCGCCAACAAGCTGGAGTTGGACGGCCAAAACGGAATCTTGTTCACCGGCTGGGGGTGTGGCATACCATAAAAAATACAAAACAGGGTTCTGTTCAACCGCCTATGGCCAAAACGGGGATCCTGTTTACTGGAGGGGTGTGGCGTACCACAAAATGGCCTCCACAGGGTAATGTTCATCCATCGTTAACTTCCTACGGCCTCCATGGGCAACTGTTCATCCACTGCCTACGTCCCTCCTATACGGGGTCCTATTCATCCACCCCAACCGGCTAGGGTGTGGCTTACTGTAGAATGGCCTCCTCGGGGTTCTTATCATCTAGCGCCAACCACCCACAGCCTGGTCTTCCACGAGGTCTTGTTCATCCACACCCAACCGGCTCGGGTGTCGTGTATCGCGGCACGGCCTCCTCTAGGTCATGTTCATCCAGCGTCAACCGCCTACGACCACGGGCTGGCCTTCCAAGGGGTCCTGTTCATCCACATCCAACCGGCTAGGGTGTAGCGTACCATGGCACGGCCTCCTCTGGGTCATGTTCATCCAGCGCTAACCGCCTACTACCATGGGCTACAACCGGCTGGGGTGTGCTACTTCTTGAGCTTGCGTTGGTTTTTCCCTTGAAGACGAAAGGGTGATGCAGCAAAGTAGAGATAAGTATTTCCCTCAGTTAAGAACCAAGGTATCAAATCCAGTAGGAGATACAAGCAAGTCCCCAATCAATGCACCTGCACAAACAATCAAACACTTGCACCCAACGCGATAAAGGGGTTGTCAATCCCTTCACGGTCTATTGCAAGGATGAGATCTGATAGAGATAGATATAAAAGATTACTAAAATGTAAAACAAAATAAAAGTAAATAAATTGCAGCAAGGTATTTTTGGGGTTTTTGGTTTATAGATCTGAAAATATCTGACGGAAAATAGACCCGGGGGCCATAGGTTCCACTAGAGGCTTCTCTCTTGAAGGCAAATAATACGGTGGGTGAACAAATTACTGTCGAGCAATTGATAGAAAAGCACAAAGTTATGATGATATCCAAGGCAATGATTATGCATATAGGCATCATGTCTGTGTCAAGTAGACCGAAACGATTCTGCATCTACTACTATTACTCCACACATCGACCGCTATCCAGCATGCATCTAGAGTATTAAGTTCATAAAGAACGGAGTAACGCCTTAAGTAAGATGACATGATGTAGAGGGATAAACGTAGACCGAAACGATTCTGCATCTACTACTATTACTCCACACATCGACCGCTATCCAGCATGCATCTAGAGTATTAAGTTCATAAAGAACGGAGTAATGCCTTAAGTAAGATGACATGATGTAGAGGGATAAACTCAAGCAATATGATGAAAACCCCATCTTTTTACCCTTGATGGCAACAATACAAATACGTGCCTCGCTACCCCTACTTTGTCACTTGGTGAGGACACAGCAAGATTGAACCCAAAACTAAGCACCTCTCCCATTGCAAGAAGAACCAATCTAGTTGGCCAAACCAAACCGATAATTCCAAGAGAAATACAAAGATATCAAAACATGCATATAAGAATTCAGAGAAGATTCAAATAATATTCATAGATAATCTGATCATAAATCCACAATTCATCGGATCTCGACAAACACACCGCAAAAGAATATTACATCGGATAGATCTCCAAGAACAACGAGGAGAACATGGTATTGAGAATCAAAGAGAGAGAAGAAGCCATCTAGCTACTAGCTATGGACCCGTAGGTCTGTGGTAAACTACTCGCGCTTCATCGGAAGGGCAATAGAGTTGATGTAGAAGCCCTCCGTGATCGAATCCCCCTCCGGCAGGATGCTGGAAAAGGCCCCAAGATGGGATCTCACGGGTACAGAAGGTTACGGCGGCGGAAAAGTATTTTTGTGGACTCTTCTGGTCGTTTGGGAATATTTTTGAATTTATAAGCCAAAGATTAGGGTTGGAGGACTCCAGTGGGGCTCACAAGCCAGGGGGGCGCGCCCTGAGGGCTTGTAGAGCCCTCGGGACTCTTCTGACTTCCTCTCCAAGTCCTACGTGTGTCTTTTGGTCCAAGAAAAATCATCGTAAAGTTTTATTCCATTTGGACTCCGTTTGATATTCCTTTTCTGTAAAACTCAAAAACAAGGAAAAAACATAAACTGGCACTGGGCTCTAGGTTAATAAGTTTGTCCCAAAAAAAATATAAAATAGCATATTAATGCATATAAAACAGCCAAAACAGATAATATAATAGCATGGAACAATAAAAAATTATAGATACGTTGGAGACGTATCAAGTATCCCCAAGCTTAATTCCTACTCGTCCTCGAGTAGGTAAATGATAAAAATAGAATTTTTGATGTGGAATGCTACCTAACATATTTATCCATGTAATTTTCTTTATTGTGGCATGAATATTCAGATCCATAAGATTCAAAACAAAACTTTAATATTGACATAAAAACAATAATACTTCAAGCATACTAATAAAGCAATCATGTTTTCTCAAAATAACATGGCCAAAGAAAGTTATCACTACAAAATCATATAGTCTGGCTATGCTCCATCTTCATCACACAAAGTATTAAATCATGCACACCCCCGATGACAAGCCAAGCAATTGTTTCATACTTTTGATGTTCTCAAACTTTTTCAACTTTCACGCAATACATGAGCGTGAGCCATGGATATAGCACTATTGGTGGAATAGAATATGGTGGTTGTGGAGAAGACAAAAGGAAGGAGATAGTCTCACATCAACTAGGCGTATCAACTGGCTATGGAGATGCCCATCAATAGATATCAATGTGAGTGAGTAGGGATTGCCATGCAACGGATGCACTAGAGCTATAAGTTTATGAAAGCTCAAAAAGAAACTAAGTGGGTGTGCATCCAACTCGCTTGCTCACGAAGACCTAGGGCAATTTGAGGAAGCCCATCATTGGAATATACAAGCCAAGTTCTATAATGAAAAATTCCCACTAGTATATGAAAGTGAAAACATAGGAGACTCTCTAACATGAAGATCATGGTGCTACTTTGAAGCACAAGTGTGGGAAAAGGATAGTAGCATTGCCCCTTCTCTCTTTTCTCTCATTTTTTTCTTTTCCTTTTTTTTGTTTGGGCTTCTTTGGTCTCTTTTATTTTTTTGTAAAGTCCGGAGACTCATCCCAACTTGTGAGGGAATCATAGCTTCCATCATCCTTTCCTCACATGGGACAATGCTCTAATAATGATGATCATCACACTTTTATTTACTTACAACACAAGAGTTACAACTCGATACTTAGAACAAAAATATGACTCTATATGAATGCCTCCGGTGGTGTACCAGGATGTGCAACAATCTAGCATAGCAATGACATCAAATAATGGACAAGCCATGAAAACATCATGCTAGCTATCTTACGATCTTGCAAAGCAATATGACAATGATGGAGCGTGTCATAATAAAACGGAATGGTGTAAGTTGCATGGCAATATATCTCAGAATGGCTATGGAAATTCCATAATAGGTAGGTATGGTGGCTGTTTTGAGGAAGGGTATATGGTGGGTGTAATGCACCGGCGAAAGTTGCGCGGTACTAGAGAGGCTAGCAATGGTGGAAGGGTGAGAGTGTGTATAATCCATGGACTCAACATTAGTCATAAAGAACTCACATACTTATTGCAAAAGTCTATTAGCTATCAAAACAAAGTACTACATGCATGCTCCTAGGGGGATAGATTGGTAGGAAAAGACCATCGCTCGTCCCCGACCGCCACTCATAAGGAAGACAATCAATAAATAAATCTTGCTCCGACTTCATCACATAACGGTTCACCATACGTGCATGCTACGGGAATCACAAACTTTAACACAAGTATTTCTACCAATCCACAATTACTCACTAGCATGACTCTAATATCACCATCTTTATATCTCAAAACAATCATAAGGAATCAAACTTCTCATAGTATTCAATGCTCTCTATATGAAAGTTTTTATTATATCCCTCTTGGATGCCCAACATATCAGGACTAAATTCATAACCTAAGCAAATTACCATGCTGTTTAGAGATACTCTCAAAATAATATATGTGAATCAAGAGAGTTCAACAATTTCTACAAAATAAAGCCACCGCCGTGCTCTAAAAGGATATAAGTGAAGCACTAGAGCAATATTGCCTAGCTCAAAAGATATAAGTGAAGCACATAGAGTATTCTAATAAATTCACAATTCATGCGTGTCCCTCTCAAAAGGTGTGTAAAGCAAGGATGATTGTGTAAAACTAAAAAGCAAAGACTCAAATCATACAAGACGCTCCAAGCAAAACACATATCATGTGGTGAATAAAAATGTAGCCTCAAGTAAATTTACCGGTAGACGAAAGAGGGGATGCCATCCGGGGCATCCCCAAGCTTAGATGCTTGGTTGTCCTTGAATATTACCTTGGGGTTCCTTGGGCATCCCCAAGCTTAGGCTCTCGCCACTCCTTATTCCATAGTCCATCAAATCTTTACCCAAAACTTGAAAACTTCACAACACAAAACTCAACAGAAAACTCATGAGATCCGTTAGTATAAGAAAATAAATCACCACTTTTTGGTACTGTTTTGAACTCATTCTTTATTTATATTGTTGTAATATCTACTGTATTCCAACTTATCCATGGTTCATACCCCCCGATACTACCCATAGATTCATTAAAATAAGCAAACAACAAATAGAAAACAGAATCTGTCAAAAACAGAACAGTCTGCGAAGATATGAATTGTTCTAATACTTATGTAACTTCAAAAATTCTGAAAAATTAGGAAAACCTAGGAAATTTGTATATAAATCTTTTTTAAAACATTCAGGGTTTTTCCACTCTCCATTGAATTTGAACAATTCTGTTACTGGATACAAAAGTTTCTGTTTTTCAGCAAGATCAAATCAACTATCACCGTAAGCCATCCCAATGGTGTTACTTGGCTCAAACACTAATTAAAACATCAAAACACAATTACTACAGAGGTAATTATGTGTATTTATTGAAAAACATAACCAAAAATAAAAAAATAAAAAATAAAATTGGGTTGCCTCCCAACAAGCGCTATTGTTTAACGCCCCTAGCTAGGCACAAAACATAGATCTAGGTATTGTCATCTTTGGTATGCAATCCATAAGTAGCCATCATAATAGATTCATATGGCAACTTAATTTTCTTTCTTGGAAAGTGTTCCATGCCCTTCCTTAACGGAAATTGAAATCTAATGTTTCCTTCTTTCATATCAATAATTGCACCAATCGTTCTAAGGAAAGGTCTACCAAGAAAAATAGGACATGTAGGATTGCAATCTATATCAAGCACAATGAAATCTATGGGCACATAATTCCTATTTTCAACAATAAGAACATCATTAATTCTTCCCATAGGTTTCTTAATAGTGGAATCCGCGAGATGCAAATTTAAATAACAATCATCAAATTCACGAAAACCTAGCACATCACATAAAGTTTTTGGAATCATGGAAACACTAGCACCCAAATCACACAAAGCATGGCACTCATAATATTTAATTTTATTCTTAATAGTAGGTTCCCACTCATCATAAAGCTTCTAGGGATAGAAACTTCCAACTCAAGTTTTTCTTCAAAAGATTTCATCATAGCATCAACGATATGTTTAGTAAAAGCTTTATTTTGATTATAAGCATGAGGAGAATTCAACATGGATTGCAACAAGGAAATACAATCTATCAAATAACAATTATCATAATTAAAATCCTTGAAATCCAAAAGAGTGGGTTCATTGCTACTTAAAGTTTTGACCTCTCAAATCCCACTTTTATCAATTTTTGCATTAAGATCTAAAAACTCTGAATCATTGGGACGCCTTCTAGCTAAAGTTGACTCATCTCCAGTCCCATCTTTATCAAGATTTATATTAGAAAACAAAGATTCAATAGGAGTCACATCAATCACTTTAAGATCTTCATCATTATTATCGCAAGAAATCGAAGAACACGCTTTAACAAACCAATCTCGCTTAGCACGCATCCTAGCGGTTCTTTCCTTGCACTCATCAATAGAATTTTAATAGATTTTAGAGATTCATTAATATCATGCTTGGGTGGCATAGATCTAATTTTCAAAGAATCAATCACAAGAGAAATTCTATCAACGTTCCTAGCCAAATCATCAATCTTGAGCAACTTTTCTTCAACCATAGCATTGAAAACTTTTTGCGAATTAATAAATTATTTAATATTGTTCTCAAGATCAGAGGGCATCTTATTATAATTTCCATAAGAATTGTTGTAGGAATTACCATAATTATTAGAGGAATTACTAGGAAACGGCCTAGGGTTGAAATTACCTCTATACGCGTTATTACCAAAATTGTTCCTACCAACAAAATTCACATCCATAGATTCATTATTGTTCTCAATCGAAGTAGACAAAGGCATATCATTAGGATCAATAGGAGCACTCTTACTAGCAAACAATTTCATAAGTTTATCCATCTTTCCACTCAAAGTATTAATTTCTTCAATCGCATGCACTTTTTTACTAGTAGAAGATCTTTCGGTATGCCATTGAGAGTAATTAGCCATAATATTATCTAGGAGTTTAGTAGCTTCTCCTAACGTGATTTCCATAAAAGTACCTCCCACGGCCGAATCTAAAAGATTTCTAGATGCAAAATTCAATCCGGCATAAATTTTTTGTATGATCATCCATAAACTTAAACCATGAGTAGGGCAATTTCTTATCATCAATTTCATCCTCTCCCAAGATTGTGCGACATGTTCATGATCAAGTTGCTTAAAATTCATTATGTCGTTCCTAAGGGAGATGATCTTAGCGGGGGGGGGGGGGGCAATACTTGGAAATAAAAGCATCTTTACACTTATTCCATGAATCAATACTATTTTTTGGCAAAGATGAAAACCAATTTAACAATATCATTATCCACATCTTTATTCTTTTGCATATCACACAATTCAATGAAAGTATTTACATGGGATGCGGCATCTTCACTAGGAAGGCCAGAAAATTGATCTTTCATAACAAGATTCAGCAAAGCGGGATTAATTTCATAAGATTCCGCACTAGTGGCGGGAGCAATCGGAGTACTAATAAAATCATTATTATTAGTATTGGAAAATTCACACAACTTCGTATTTTCTTGAGACATCGTAACGAAGCAAGCAATCTAACAAACGAGCAACCAAAAAGCAAACAAAAGGACGAACGGAAAAAGGGCGAATAAAAAGGCAAATCTTTTTGTATTTTTCTAAAAATCATTTTGGAAGTGGGGGAGAGGAAAACGAGAGGCAAATGGCAAATAATGTAATGCAAGAGATGAGAGTTTATGGTGGGTACTTGGTAGGCTTGATGTAGATCTCCCCGGCAACGGTGCCAGAAATTCTTCCCGCTACTTCTTGAACTTGCATTGGTTTTTCCCTTGAAGAGGAACGGGTGATGCAGCAAAGTAGAGATAAGTATTTCCCTCAGTTAAGAACTAAGGTATCAAATCCAGTAGGAGATACAAGCAAGTCCCCAATCTATGCACCCGCACAAACAATCAAACACTTGCACCCAACGCGATAAAAGGGTTGTCAATCCCTTCACGGTCACTTGCAAGGATGAGATCTGATAGAGATAGATATAAAAGATTACTAAAACGTAAAAAAAATAAAAGTAAATAAATTGCAGCAATGTATTTTTGGGTTTTTTGGTTAATATATCTGAAAATATATGATGGAAAATAGACCCGGGGGCCATATGGTTCACTAGAGGCTTGTCTCTTGAAGGCAAATAATATGGTGGGTGAACAAATTACTATCGAGCAATTGATAGAAAAGCACAAAGTTATGAAGATATCCAAGGCTATGATTATGCATATAGGCATCACGTCCGTGTCAAGTAGACCGAAATGATTCTGCATCTACTACTATTACTCCACACATCAACCGCTATCCAGCATGCATCTAGAGTATTAAGTTCATAAAGAACGGAGTAACGCCTTAAGTAAGATGACATGATGTAGAGGGATAAACTCAAGCAATATGATGAAAACCCCATCTTTTTACCCTTGATGGCAACAATACAAATACGTGCCTCACTACCCCGACTTTGTCACTGGGTGAGGACACCGCAAGATTGAACCCAAAACTAAGCACCTCTCCCATTGCAAGAAGAACCAATCTAGTTGGCCAAACCAAACCGATAATTCGAAGAGAAATACAAAGATATCAAATCATGCATATAAGAATTCAGAGAAGATTCAAATAATATTCATAGATAATCTGATCATAAATCCACAATTCATCGGATCTCGACAAACACACCGCAAAAGAATATTACATCGGATAGATCTCCAAGAACAATGAGAAGAACATGGTATTGAGAATCAAAGAGAGAGAAGAAGCCATCTAGCTACAAGCTATGGACCCGAAGGTCTGTGGTAAACTACTCACGCTTCATCGGAAGGGCAATAGAGTTGATGTAGAAGCCCTCCGTGATCGAATCCCCCTCCAGTAGGATGCCGGAAAAGGCCCCAAGATGGGATCTCACCGGTACAGAAGGTTACGGCGGCGGAAAAGTATTTTTGTGGACGCTTCTGGTCGTTCGGGAATATTTCTGAGTTTATAGGCCAAAGATTAGGGTTGGAGGACTCCCGTGGGGCCCACAAGCCAGGGCGACCCCCTAGGGCGCGCCCTGAGGGCTTGTGGAGCCCTCGGGACTCTCCTGACTTCCTCTCCAAGTCCTACATGTGTCTTCTGGTCCAAGAAAAATCATCATAAATTTTTATTCCGTTTGGACTCAGTTTGATATTCCTTTTCTGTAAAACTCAAAAACAAGGAAAAAACAGAAACTGGCACTAAGCTCTAGGTTAATAAGTTAGTCCCAAAAATAATATAAAATAGCATATTAATGCATATAAAACATCCAAAACAGATAATATAATAGCATAGAACAATCAAAAATTATAGATACGTTGGAGACGTATCAGGGTGGGGCGTTGATACGTCTCCAACATATCTATAATTTATGAAGTATTCATGCCATGTTTACAACAATTTTATATGGTTTTGGTATGATTTGCATGGAACTAACCCGGACTGACGTTGTTTTCTGCAGAACTACCATGGTGTTGTTTTTTGTGCAGAAATAAAAGTTCTCCAAATGCAACAAAACATTTTGATGATTTTTTTTGGAACAAAAGAGGCACTAGAAGCTTCATGGGAGGACTAGAAGGTGAAGGAGGTGTGCACAAGACACCTGGGCGCGCCAGGAGGCCCATGCGCACCCGGGTGGGTTGTGCCCACCTCGAGGCCCATCTTCGCGTGATTCCAACGCTGAAAAATCCTATAAATAGAGAAACCATCAGAAATAACCCCGGATCAGAAGTTCCGCCGCTGCAAGCCTCTATAGCCACGAAAAACCAATCTAGACCCCGTTTCGGCACCCTACCGGAGGGGAAAATCATCACGGGTGGCCATCTTCATCATCCCGGCGGCCACCATGATGAGGAGGGAGTAGTCCACCCTCGAGGCCGAGGGTTTGTACCAGTAGCTATGTGTTTAATATCTCTCTCTCGTGTTCTTGAGATGCCATGATCTTGATGTATCGCGGGCTTTGTTAATATAGTTGGATCATATGGTGTTTTCCCCTCTCTATCTTGTTGTGATGAATTGAGTTTTCCCTTTGAGATTTCATTTTTTATCAGATTGAATACTTTGTTGGATTTGAGAGCACTTGATCTATGTCTTGGCACTCAACTCGCGGATTCCTGAGGTGACATTGGGGTAATCTATGCATAGGGGTTGATGCATGTTCTCTTCTTTGTTTCTCCGGTAGAAATCTTGGGGCACTCTTTGAGGTTCTTTGTGTTGGATTGAGTATTATGAATCTGAAATTGTTTGATGCATATCGTAAAATCAACTCATAGATACTCGCGGTGACATTGGAGTATCTAGGTGACATTAGAGTTGGTCGATGTGTATCATATGGTGTTATTTTAGTACGAACTCTTGGTTAGATCGATCAGAAAGAATAGCTTGGTGTTTTTTAGTACGAACTCTAGGATAGATTGATCGGAAAGAATAGCTTTGAGGTGGTTTCGTACCCTACAAACAATTTCTTCTTATGTTCTCCGCTAGATAGGAACTTTGGAGTGATTCTTCATCACACGTTGAGGGATGGTTATATGATCCAATTATATTAACATTGTTGAGAGATTGCACTAGCGAAAGTACGGACCCTATGCCTCATTTTCAAGCATTGCAATACCGTTTGTGCTCCGTTTTATCAATTGCTACCTTGCTGTTTTTTATTGTTCCTATTACAAAAATCAATATCTACTATCATTACTACGCTTGTATCATCATCTCCTCACTGAACTAGTGCACCTATACAAATTTCCATTGTATTTGGTGTGTTGGGGACACAAGAGACTTTTTGTTATTTGGTTGCAGGGTTGTTTGAGAGAGACCATCTTCATCCTACGCCTCCCACGGATTGATAAACCTTAGGTCATCCACTTGAGGGAAAATTGCTACTGTCCTACAAAACTCTGCGCTTGCAGGCCCAACATGAGTCTACAAGAACAAGTTGTGTAGTAGACATCAAGCTCTTTTCTGGCGCTGTTGCCGGGGAGGTGAGTGCTTGAAGGTATATCTTTAGATCTTGCAATTAAATCATTTTGTTCCTTGTTTTATCACTAGTTTGGTTTATAAAAAGAAAACTACAAAAAAATGGAATTGAGGTGGCCTCATATTGTTCATCTTTATAATGTCTTTCTTGAAAATGATGGATTGGAAAATTGTGCTCAATTGATAGAAGGAGATTTCAATAAAATGTTTGAAATAAAATCATTGAATGATGAGCATGATTGCAATGTTGTTGGTATGAACTCTTTGAATATCCATGATGCTAACGATATGCAAAGCCATAAGCTTGGGGATGCTATGTTTGATGAAGATGATATTTTTAGTCCCCCAAGTTTTGATGAGAAAATTTATTATGATGAAAGCATGCCTCCTGTTTATGATGATTATATTGATGAAAGTGGGTTTGGAAGAGTGTCAACTCTAGGTAATAATGATCCCATTATTTTGGAGGGTATTGAATCTTATTCTCATAATTATGAAAAGTGGATTTGGAGAGGTCATGACTTTATTTAGTGATGAATCCACTATTTTGGAAGAGGTTTCAATTGATTATGACAACAAAATTGCTATCTATGATGATTATGGTGATGACATGTATGCTATAAAGAATAATGATAACCATGAAACTTGTCATCATGATTTTAATATTCAATTTGATTATGTCAATCAAGTATCACATGATAGCTATTTTGCTGAGTTTGCTCCCACTACTATTCATGAGAATAAATTTGCTTATGTGGAGAGTAATAAAATTTTTATGCATGTGGATCATGAAAAGAATGCTTTGTGTGATAGCTAATTTTTTGAATTCATTCATGATGCCACTGAAAACTATTATGAGAGGGGAACATATGCTTTTACATATTGCAATAATACCAAGTTTCCTCTCTATGTGTTGAAAATCTGGAAGTTTTGCTTGTTTTGCCTTCCTATGCTAGTTGATTCTTGTTCCCATAATTTGTTTGATCACAAAATCCCTATGCATAGGAAGTGGGTTAGGCTTAAATCTTCTAGTCATATGCTTCATGATGCTCTCTTTGTGTTTCAATTCTTATCTTTTATGTGCGCATCATTGAAATCATCATGCCTAGCTAAAAAGGCATTAAAGAAAAGCGCTTGTTGGGAGACAACCCAACAATTACCCCTACTTTTTTGTGTGTTCACATGATTAGGATACTGTAGTAATCATGTTTTATAGCTTTTATTTAAATAAAGTGCCAAGTAAAGCATTTAGGATAGAGTGGATGATAGTTGACTTGATTCTGTGCAAAAACAGAAACTTTTGCTTCCAGTAACAGAATTGTTTAAACTCACTGGAGCATAAAAAAACTCTGAATTGTTTACATTTGTTGGGTATACAAATTTTCTACGTTGTCCTCATTTTTCAGAATTGTTGGAGTTACAGAAGTATGACTAAAATTCAGATCTTTACGTACTGTTCTGTTTTTGACAGATTCTGTTTTCAATGCATAGTTTGCTTGTTTTATGGTTTCTATTGCTTATATTGCTTAATATAAATTGTGGAAGTTTTAGAGTACAGTATGCATTGTGTGAGAACAATTATGAATCTTGTCTTTGACAGTACCCAAGTGAATGATTTGTTTTATCATACTAACCCATCTCACGAAGTTCCGTTAAGTTTTGTGTGATTGAAGTTTTCAAATTTTGGGTGAGATATCGATATGAGGAGAATAAGGGGTGACAAGATCCTAAGATTGGGGATGCACAAGTAACACCAAGGTAATATTCAAGGAAGATCCAAGCAACTAAGCTTGGGGATGCCCCGGAATGCATCCCCTCTTTCGTCTCCAACATTATCGGTAACCTTACTTCGGGCTATATTTTTATTCGTCACATCGTATGTGTTTTGCTTGGAGCATCATTTTCTTTCATTCAGATTTTCTTTCTGTTATTTAGATAATGTTTTATATCTTTTACTTCAATAAAAATGTCAAGGATAGCCTTTGCTATGCTTATTTTGCGAGTATATGTTGCTGTTTGAAAACAGAAAGTTGCACGCTAGTGCATGAATTCTTGAGAAAAGTAAGAATGTGATAAAATGTTGAATGTTTTTGCACAATAAGATATGATAAAGTTTCTACAGTTTGGTAAAGTTTCATAATTTTTAGAGTTAGGGAAGTATGAGGATAATTGCACTCTTTACAGACTGTCCTCTTTAGACAGATTGCTGTTATGTTTGCATATGTTTGCTTGTTTAATGATTCTATTTGAGGATAGGACTATTAAATATGCAGAGGCATTTAGTAGGAAATGTTAAATAATAATTTTAGTGAATTGATACATTAGAAAATGATAAGGTGTTGCATTGATTTATACTAACGTATCTCACGAGTTCTTGTTGAGTTTTGTGTGGAAAATGTTTCTAAGATTTACGGAAACCGTGATATAAAAGGAATTAAGGAGACACAAAAGCTCAAGCTTGGGGATGCCCAAGGCATCCCAAGATAATATTTCAAGAAGTCTCAAGCATCTAAGCTTGGGGATGCCCCGGTAGGCATCCCACCTTTCTTCATCAACAATTATCGGTTAGTATCGGTTGAACCTAAGTTTTTTGCTTCTTCGCATGAGATGTGCTATTCTTGAAATACCATTTTATTTTGTTTTGCTTGCTGTTTTAATAAAATACTTAGATCTGAAAGTTTTTTTAAATAAGAGAGATTCCTCAAATAGCTACCCATTTACTTAACTACTCGTTTGATCTTCACTTATATCTTTTTGGAGTAGTTTGTCGAACACTCTCATGCTTCACTTATATTATTTTGGGAGTTGATAATAGCGATGACAATTTGCACAAACTATGAAATTGGTACCAAAGTGATGAATGTTCAAGAATGATATAATAAAAAGTTTCATGTAAGGTCATTGGATATGATAAGTTTTATTCCTTGCAATAGTTTTGCGATATGGAGATAATAATATGTGATTCATGTTGGTGAGTAATTATGCTTTAGTTAGAATATTGGTGTTAAGGTTTGTGATTCCCTATGCAAGCACGAAAGTCAATAGTTATGCAATGAAATTACATCCTACTTGTGGTGCATTATTTGTTGTTAGTTATGTTTAATGCTCGTTTATGCTCGTTTTCGTTTCTTGGTTGGTCGCTTATTGTTAGGACCGAAAGTATATCGACCAGAGGGGGGGGGTGAATGGGAGATTCAAATTTTCTTTCGTAAGCTTTGAAGCAAAACCCAATCACAGCAGCGAAATATAATATCGAAGGGTACAGACTAAGTCAATCTTCTTCGACAGAAGCATATTCATCGATGAAAGCATTGACAACAGTATGAGCTTGGTAGATCACAGGTTTAACCATAATGAGAGTAATACAACATGCAAACAAATGTAGCAGAATGAGGCACAACATGGATGAAGCTGAGTGAAATGCTATAGAACTATTTTACAAGTAGATCTAAATTACAAGAAGGTGACGAAGAATACAGATGAAGATAAAGGACGCCGGGAAACACAGATACACAAAACAGAGAGATCAAGAATACTATCGGCACAGATCACGAAAGATAACTGCTGAAGGAAATGCAGTAGAGTAGAAATAACCAGTGGTGCTCGATGGCGACAGAGAGATTTGGTAGACCAGTTCACCCTTCTGCCAAAGGGCTATGTCTGGTTGGAGGGGCTGTGACTTAACACGGAAGATAAACTCTCTTCACCCTATTCTCCTTCAACACAGAGCTGATCAGACTCAGGTTGATTTCACTCATGGTAGATCCTTGTTGGCGATCTCCAAACCTTCGGTCGACCTTCGCGAACCACAATCACTCTTGGTTGCTGAAGATCAGGCTCGGTGAAGACAACAACTCTTCATCACTCGAAGCCTAAACCTATCCGTCTAGAGAGTGCGCAGCTCTCAAGAGTAATAGGTACAAGAACTCTCACTCAGAACTACTGTGATGCTAAACCACTATCTAAGCTTGGGCTCTTGGTTTTTCTCTCGGTGGATCTTAAACTCAAATCACTCGGGGAGGGGTTGCTCAAATCAATCTTCTCAGAAATCTCAAGCGGAACAGCCAACGGACAACGTTGGAGCGGGGTGGCTATTTATAGCCGCAGCCTTCCCTGATGGGAAATGACCAAATTATACATCAGGCTCAGCCAATGGCCGAACAACACGATTCCAACAGTCGGATTTGAGCACAACGGTAACATTTCTTGCGGAACAAGTAATGCTAACTCCTCGATCTGAGACAAGTCTCTCGCAGCGAAGAAGAACTCAGTCTCTTGCTGACGAGTATTTGCTCGGAGCACAAATAGATTTCTCTTGCAACTTTCATAGGTTTTGGCTAAGCATCACAACAGATCTAAGCATCGAGAACCTATACCCCTCTTAATAGTACGGAGGTCCTATGACTCAAAAGAGTGAAAGAAGAACACCTAAATGAATGCTACATCTTCACTTAGTCTTTGACTTCCATCACCGCAGTCAATTTCTTCGGACGACAGTACCGAATCAAAAACTTCGCTTCAGCAGTAAACTTTCGAGGGGTCGATTTCTTCACATCAATCTTCTCGACTTTATAACTTCAACAAATATAGCTCGTTCTTCTCTGCGACGTAGATGTACTTCGGTGAAGTTCCTCGAACTCAGCACCGGAGACAGCATATCCGTCGGTTGTGTATGGACTTTTTCTCTCTGTATGCACTAGCAAACAAATCAGTCCATACCTGTTTCTATCAACAATCTCCAAAACACAAGGTAGGCAGATATTGCACCAACAATCTCCCCCTTTTTGGACGATTGTTGACAAAATAGATTACATCGAATGATAGATAAAGAATGGAATGTAATGCAAAGAATAATGAAATACAAGAGATAAATACAAGGATAATATATTCTCCCCCTTAAGATATGCTTCGAAGGTGATTTTCCTGCAATATAGATGATGCAAATGATATATGATGAGGAAAAACACTTTGTCAGTCATATATATAGCCTTCAATAAGGCATTTGTGCATAGGCTGACTTTATCTTCCTGCACGGTTAGATAATGAGAGACAGCAAGAAGAGCATATCCAACCACAACAGTTATGGTTCATTTAGTACTTGAGATACTTCTTAAAAAATATCATCAATTGATGATTCTCTGTTCTTCTTTGAGGAGCAATTATGTGTCCCTGTAAGATAGATAATCGTCTGTGATAAGCATTCACAGCACAGACACATTTAAAGGTACCTGTAGACAAATAGTGCGAAGCAAATGATATTGCAGGCGGGGATTATTAATGTTACATGATGATCGAGAGTTTCAGCACCACATGCGGTGCGATAAAGTTCTTGAAGCAAATTGTTCGAGGTAAAACCAAGTAGCGAAAGAAAATACACCCTGCAACCCCTGATAAACTATCACTTGATGTAATTCTCCCCCTTTTTGTCAACAAGTGTCAAAAAGGAAAGAGAGAATATTCCAGGAATTACTCCATGGGAGAATCTTCTGAATCAGAATTGAAACCACTCGAAGAATCAGAGTCAGAAGAATGCAGAATGGTCGAGGCAGAAGCAGGAGTAGCAGCCTTGGCCTTGGAAGGTTTGGAAGGATGGACATCTGTCTTGTAGATACGAGTACTGGCTGTATCTAAAATTTCATCATCATGATTGACAAACAGCAGATCCGTTGATGCAGAACGTTGAGGGAGCAAGAGTTTGTCTTCGGATACGCGGTACTTCAAGCAAGTCCAGATGATCATATTCCTTGAAAAGGCCCTTCTTGGCTAGATCCTTGCGAGAGTAATGCTTCCGCAGGAAGGTCCATGATCACTTTCTTGCATCCTTCTCATGCAGAAGAATTTGACGCGTGTGATTATGAATCAGATTCAGCTCAGCCATCAATTCCACCTTTTCTTTTCTGTCCATCTTGATGTGTGTTTCCAGAGTCTGCTACGTGTGAATACAAATCTCATAGATTGATGGATTTTCTTCACAAGGGAATTCAATCCTGGCTTCCTTAACCTTCGGTGCATTTTCAGATGCAGAAGTATTTGCAGCAGCATCGACTGGTTCCTTCCCCTTTCAATTATCCTTCAGCATGCGCAGAGTGTCACGAACAGGTGGCATGAACACTTTAGGCTCGTAAGCCCAGAAGAATTTCTCATTTGTGAGCTGCTCAATGGCGAACATTATCCATGGAGCATACAGCTTCAGCGATTGAGGACTATCTACAGCACATGCCAGGTTCCGAATAATAAGATCAGGAATGTCAAACTTGATTCCCTGAGATATTGCTACAAGAGCATTTCCTACGATGCCTTTGATGGAGTTGGTCCGGTTTGTTGGCATGGTGGTATTGCACAGAATGTGGTATAACACTTTGTTGTCATAGGCCAACTTCTTTGGATCAACATCGATGCATTCGTCGCCCACCATGGTGGGATCCATAAAGACATGGTTCTCTCTCTGCCCAAAAATGTAGTCTGTGCTCTCTGTCGTTCTGAAATTCACATTGAGGCGAATTTAACAAAGCCAGAAAATGATCTGCCGAGCATTTGATTCTCTCTCTGCCAGTCATCCATTCAAGTATCCAAGTTGAGGTAATTCCCATTTCTCCTGTGATGTACAGTGTGGCATAGAACTGAAGAATAACTTCCTTGTTCCATCCATGATTAAAACGCATAAACCCCTTCAGAAGATCATGTTCAATATGATCAATTGCATTAAGGAAACATGGCATTTCTTCGAGCTTGGCGAAGTTCAACATCTTATGATTGAAAATTATATGCTTGCCAAACAAGATCCAAGCATAATAGATTGCTTGTTCTTCTGTCTAGAACCTCGGTGACAATGAAGTCCTTTCTCCTTCATACGGGCTGACCCCAAAGAATGTAAGGTTTGATGAATGAAGCTATTCATTAAATGCCGGGCCATTGGGGCTATACTCAGCTGAAAATAGCGGGAAAGATTCCTGAGGATTTTTCTTAAGTTCTTCCTTGCTAATTTCCATCGGTTGAACATCTTCAGAGACAGGTGCATTCTCATCAATGGGCTTCAATGGAGCAAGAGGCTTTGAGCCCTTTTCTGAAGCCGATGTCATAGGATCACTAGACTGACCATCATTTTTCTTTGCTGGAACTCCTTCAGCGGCTTTCTCAGATTCAGGCACAAGGGCCTTTTCTTTTGGTGAGGTCTCAACTGAGGATGGTACAACAACCTTTTCAAACTCTTGAGTCACAACTTGATCTCCTTCAGTATATTGAGGCAACACTGGTGGTACAACTTGGTGTGGCAAAACTGGTGGTGCAACTTCTTGTCCTTTCTCTTCGGGAGCCATGGGCTCTTCAAATTTCTTATTTTCATGTTCTGGCTGTGAAGCCAAAGAACCAGGAGCAGGGTCAACCTCCATCGGGGCAGGGGCACCAGATGAGGAGACCGTAGGGATATTTCCTTGGGAAGCAATAAGCTCCCCCTCAACCTTCTCACCCTCCTTGGTGGATCCAGAGGGTTCTGCTTGAATTTCCTTCAAAGGCGATGAAGTTGCCTTTTCCATTTCAATCTCTTTGTTACTTTTTCTTCAAGAAAATTTTGCTCGGGCACGATATTCGCTTCATCAGGATTAACCAGATAAATGTCCACTACATCAGCTTCTTATGCAACTGAGGTAGGAATGATGACTACCGTAGGCACAGACTGTTGTTCGGTAACTTCCTCGGGACGAGGGGATGGTGGAATCTGTTGTAGTGGGACACTTGTATCAATGGGTGCATCAGTAGTCACAGATTGGATACGACGATCCTTGATCTCTTTTGGCTTATTGGCTCTAGCCTAAGTTTTCTGACATTTCTCTTCTCTTTCTCTGCGTCGAGCAAGATCTTGACGCTTAATCTCATCGTTCCTACGATCACAAAGCTGAGAGACATCCATCTTCATCTTGGAGTGCCAATCAATCTTGTTATTTCTCATGGTAGTGAGGGCTTTGGTGATCTCAAGGATTCCCTTGTTGACGTCTTTTCTTTCAGACTCGGACTAAGCTTCCCTTCTCATTTTCTCAAGAAGCTTCTTATCATTGACTGCTTGATTGAGTTCTTTGGTAATTTCTCTCATTTCAGAGAAGTGCTTTTCTACCATCTTGGTAACATCTTCAGGCAGCCCCAGACTGCTCAACTCAGCGGGGTTTGCATCATAGGAGGCACCTTCAATGATGTCAAATATAAGATCAAAATCATATTCCTCTGTGGGAGCAGGAATGATTTTCTTCGCCTTCTTGGCAGGAGCAGCAACTTCTTCATCAGTAATCAACTTTCTCTTTGCCACTTGAGCAGCAGAACCCGAAGGTTTATCTGAGGGGACGGGAGCAAGCCTTGGTGAAGATCTCACTGGAGGCAAAATCTTTGCTGGAGATGGAGTTTGGTACGTCTTATCAAGCAACGCCTTTTGATCATACATGGGAATTTCTTCGCCAGCATTATCATCAGAAGAATCCTCATCAGACGAGGCTGATGCAACCTTTCTAGATTTACTTGCAACAGACTTCTTCTTCGGGGCTCGAGGGGAAACAGACTTCCTCTTCTTATTTTCTTTTCGGGCAGACGCCCTCTCCTTCTTCTCTAGCACATCATGTTGAGTCAATTCAACATTTCGCTGTTCCACTTGATTTTTCTTCGCCTCTTTGGCATCACGCTTGGCCTTGGCCTTTGCACGTTTCTCAAATTCCTCGGGAGAATCAGCTATAATCTTCAACGAGCCTGTATGAGCATTGGGAGGAGGAGCTGGTCTGGATTTTTCATCATTAGGATCTAGGCAGCCCTCCGCAATGCAGCCATTCCATGGAGGAGTGAATGCAAACAGGATCTGGTATTTTCATCGGATGTTCTCATAATTGAACCATTTCTTTGCCCAATGATGGCGAATCTTTTGTAGCCTGTTGTTCCTTTCCTGAGCAGTTTCTACTCGAGGTGGAGTCTTATACGTTTCCTGATCAGACATCTCAACTGCAATATTCCTTTCTCTTCCGCAGCCACCCTTCTTGGGATTTCCATCAGAGAACGTGGTTTTGGAGTCTGTGACTAGCTCATCCTCTGGCTGACTTTGAGCTGAGGGAACATCATCATCTTCTTCAGCAGATTCTGATTCGACCTTTTTCTTCGGTGCTTTGGGTGGCTTTGTAGATTTTCTTTCAACCACCTTTGCTGTGACAGCCACACGAGGCTGCTGAGAAATATCTTCCTCTGACCCAAAATGCTCATCCGAGCTATTTGCCATGACCACTCCTAAGAGAAAAATGCAAATACGAAAGAAAACACAGGAAGAAGTCACAAACATGCACAGACGAATTTTAACACAAAACAGATAAGTTTTCTGAAGAATCATGGGATCCATGGCATACACTTGCAAGATAGCATCGAGTGAATTGCAATATGCCTAAAGAAGACATAACCAATCCTCTAATCTTTAGATGTACACACAGTGAACCCTAGATCCAAGAGACTAGTATGAGGAACTACTACAAACCGTACATGTCATAACTTAGAGAACCTTAAAGATCTACCGCAAGAATATAACCCAAGATAAATGGCGTCGGGATGAACTGCCTTAGAACAGGGAAGGAATAGGGCAAGTTCAAGATCTGAATGCCCTAACTTGGCGAGACATATCAACTACGGCAGCATGGGAGAGAAGAGATACCACGCTGGCACGACCAACGATGACGGAGCTCCTCCGGAGTTGCACGGCGAGGGTGGACGTCGATGCTACTTTGAGCTTGGGCTCAGGAGGAGAGCGAGAGGAGAGTTTGAGGCCAAACAGGGAAAGAGCTAAGGAAGAAGAGACCCAGAGAGGGGGTTTATATAGCCCGAGGAAGAAACCGCCCACTCCGAAATCTACGGACGAAAAACTCGGGACGTTCCACTTTCAACGGACGGGATCACGATCAAGAGATTGTGGGCACGTGTCAGCCGTTTCCTGCGAAAATCTCAGTAACTGAACTGGATGCCGAAAGGTTTGAGGAAGCGCAAGCGCCAAAATAGATGAAATATTGAAGTTAATTTCATTCGCGATCAAGGACGTCGGAATGAAATCTTCTTTAGATCAAGTTGCATGTTTATGACACGACGAACCGAGAATAAACCAGAAAGAGAACAGACTCGAAACACAACCCTACCAAAAGAAAAACACAAGCACTTTGAGAGAAAACCCAGAAAGATAAGCACCAACAATAATTGATCTCAGGGCCTGAGATAAACAAGAGATATCCCTGAGAGAGTTTCCTGCATGAAATTATTAGTTCTTCTTCACAACCCACACTTGTGTGGGAGGTGAGGATCTTATCTTCTTTGTCTGGCTTGGAATATTTCTTCTGTGAGTCCTGCGAGACACCTGTGCACTGTGATAATAATCATATGAATAGGCATTGAAGTTGTTTCCAGATACATGAGTGTAATGATTTGAAGATGTATGCATGTACTCCTTCTGACATAGTACAGGGTGATAATCATTCGAGAATGATATTCGAGATGACTTGGAATGACAACCATTTCCTCGTCGATGATTATCCTGCACTGTCAGGTTAGCAGTAACAGATAAATTTTCAACGATGCACTTCTTTACCCAAATTTGCTTCATGGGTAAACTTGTCCTGCAGTTAGTTCCAACATATCGAGCAAAAACCTTACCATTCTATTGTTTGAAGAGTTTGTAATTTGAGTCATCAGACTCGTCGGTATCAATAGGAATGGGTGAATGATACCTAGTTAGAGTTTTAGGTTCGAGGGTTTTACTCTTTGCACGAATCCACGTCGTACGAGGATACTGTTCGGGAGTCTAATACGATCCATCCACATTAAGTTTCTTTTCAAAACCTAATCCTTCCTTCTAAGGATTTTTGTGAAGTATGGACTTCTTGAGCACATCACAAAAGGTTTGATGCCCTTTTAGACACCTTAGCATTCCAGTCTCAAGTAAGCCCTTTAACCTGCAATTTTCTTCAGTAATAGCAGCAAAATCCTCGGAAGAGGGGTCAGTGGTGATGCCAACTTCAGTAGTAGCAATATTCTCTTTGGCAGCATTAGAGGTTTCAGCATGAGATTCATTATTGCTATGTTTTAGACATTTTAAGCACAGGGGCACAAAACCATCAGGAATTTGAACAGATTGCTCAGCGAAGAGAGAAGCTTTCTCTAAAACCATATCGTTATGAGACTCTTTCAGTGACACGAGTTGTTGATTCCTGTTAAGGAGTTCATTTGATAAACCCTCGTAGTCAACTGTGAGTGAGTCATACCGACTGGTGAGATCATCAATAGTTGATGAAAAAGCATCTTGCTCTTCAATCAACTTTTGATTCTTCTCCATCTCTTTGACCAGTAATCCTTCAGTTTTCCTGAGATTTCTTTCAAGCATTTCAAGTTCATCATGTTGGGATTTAGCAATCTTGACCAGCTTGGCATAAGATATATATTCAGGAGAATATTCGTTCATGGATCTTAGGTGTTTGGTAGATACCTGATCCTTTGAAGATTTTGCCATGAGACAAAAGGCGATCGGTTCATCGTCTCTTGAATCATCATTACTCAAAGCATCACCATCAGTATCTGATTCGCTGAAGTTTTTTGATGATTCAATAGCAACATATGCATTACTTCTCCCAATCCTTTTGTAGAATTCTTCATCATCTGATTCAGTGCCAGTAGCTTCTTCTTCAGAATCCACGGTCAGATCCGCATACACTCAATTTATTCGTGACATCCTCTTCATATTTGATTCAATGATAGCTCTGGCTTTCATGTCAGTGACTGGTCTCGTCAAAGAAGATGATGGAGTTGCAATTTCCTTCGAGAGCTTAATATGACGATCCATTCGAGTAAAACCACTGCAGTGAAGGTATTTCCATCTGCTGCTAGGTTTTCCTTCCCAACCAGGGCAATCAGCGATGACATGGCCGTATAACTTGCACTTGAAGCACTTCATATCTTTCAGAGGCAATCTTCTTCTCGATGATTCTGGCTCATCAGGCTCGTCATTATTTGTGAGATAGAGATTGTGTCTTTTTAGACCGCTTAGCCTTTGAGTGAGCATTTCAAGTTCTCTGGTGATGGTGTGTTGATTCTCGACATCTTCTTCTTCAGAACTGCCATAGTGTGAGAGAATTTCTCCTTCACTTTCCGAAGAAGATTCTTGATTGGCATTTTCTAGCTCCATCTTTTCTTCATGAATGGATAGCAGTGTCATGACCTCAACATAGTGAAGCTCTTCATAGTCAGGTCTTTGTTTGATTTCAGACACAATGGGATCGAAGGATTCATCAAGTGTGCTCAGAAGCTTGTTGACTACATCTCTATCGGTGATATCAGTTACTCCTCGCTGATGTAATCTTTCGACAATGTTTGTCAATCGATCAGTGAGTTCCATGACACTTTCTTTACGAAGGCTTCTGAATTCAGTGAACATAGCTCGAAGCATTTTAGTGTGAGGATCTGATCGGGTGACAAATTCTTCATGGGCACTGTTGAGAGCATCCCAAATTTGCTTTGCTATGTTGAGCCTGTGGAACCGAAGGAAAATTTCTTTTAATAGACTACCACAGATGATATCTTTAGCTTGAGCATCCAACTACAGATTTGTTTTATCATCGGAAGTTAGATCATTTTGTTGTTGAATGGTATAGCCATTTTCCACAATCTTCCACAGATCATAGTTGACAGCTTGAATTCGGATTCTCATTTGTTCCTTACAGTATAGATAGTCATTTCCATCGAAGATGGGGAACCGTTCAGAGTGTGAGGATCTACCTGCAAGAGACATACTCAAAACTCCAAGGATGTTAGACCTTTAATAAACAGAGACAGGGAGAACCTGCTCTGATGCCAATTGTTAGGACCGAGAGTATATCGACCAGAGGGGGGTGAAAGGGAGATTCAAATTTTCTTTCGAAAGCTTTGAAGCAAAACCCAATCACAGCAGCGGAATATAATATCGAAGGGTACAGACTAAGTCAATCTTCTTCAATAGAAGCATATTCATCGATGAAAGCATTGACAACAGTACGAGCTTGGTAGATCACAGGTTTAACCATAATGAGAGTAATACAACATGCAAAAAAATGCAGCAGAATGAGGCACAACATGGATGAAGCTGAGTGAAATGCTATAGAACTATTTTACAAGTAGATCTAAATAACAAGAAGGTGATGAAGAATACAGAAGATGATAAAGGACGGTGGTAAACACAGATACACAGAACAGAGAGATCAAGAATACTACCGGCACAACGCATGAAAGATAACTGCTGAAGGAAATGCAGTAGAGTAGAAATAACCAGTGGTGCTCGATGGCGACAGAGAGATTTGGTAGAACAGTTCACCCTTCTGCCAAAGGGCTACGTCTGGTTGGAGGGGCTATGACTTAACACGGAAGATAAACTCTCTTCACCCTATTCTCCTTCAACATAGAGCTGATCAGACTCAGGTTGATTTCACTCGTGGTAGATCCTTGTCGGCGATCTCCAAACCTTTGGTCGACCTTCACGAACCACAATCACTCTTGGTTGCTGAAGATCAGGCTCGGTGTAGACAACAACTCTTCATCACTCGAAACCTAAACCTATCCGTCTAGAGAGTGCGCAGCTCTCAAGAGTAATAGGTACAAGAACTCTCACTCAGAACTACTGTGATGCTAAACCACTGTCTAAGCTTGGGCTCTTGGTTTTTCTCTCGGTGGATCTTAAACTCAAATCACTCGGAGAGGGGTTGCTCAAATCAATCTTCTCAGAAATCTCAAGCGGAGCAGCCAACGGGCAACGTTGGAGCGGGGTGGCTATTTATAGCCGCAGCCTTCCCTGATGGGAAATGACCAAATCAGACATCGGGCTCAGCCAATGGCCGAACGACACGATTCCAACGGTCGGATTTGAGCACAACGATAACATTTCTTGCGGAACAAGTAATGCTAACTCCTCGGTCTGAGACAAATCTCTCGGAGCGAAGAAGAACTTAGTCTCTTGCTGACGAGTATTTGCTCGGAGCACAAAGAGATTTCTCTCGCAACTTTCATAGGTTTTGGCTAAGCATCACAGCGGATCTAAGCATCGAGAACCTATACCCCTCTTAATAGTACGGAGGTCCTATGACTCAAAAGAGTGAAAGAAGAACACCTAAATGAATGCTACATCTTTACTTAGTCTTTGACTTCCATCGTTGCAGTCAATTTCTTCGGACGACAGTACCGAATAAAAAACTTCGATTCAGCAGTAAACTTTCGAGGGGTCGATTTCTTCACATCAATCTTCTCGACTTTATAACTTCAACAAATATAGCTCGTTCTTCTCTGCAACACAGATGCACTTTGGTGAAGTTCCTCGAACCCAGCACCGAAGGCAGCATATTCTTCGGTTGTGTATCGAATTTTTCTCTCTGTATGCACTAGCAAACAAATCAGTCCATACCTATTTCTGTCAACAATCTCCAAAACACAAGGTAGGCAGATATTGCACCAACACTTCTCAATCTATTTGCTAGCATCCACTTGTACTAAGTAGGAATACTACTTGTGCATCCAAAATCCTTAAACCAAGTTGTGCCAAATGAGTCCACCATACCTACCTATATGCGGTATTTCCGTGTCGTTCCAAGTAAATTTGTATGTGCCAACTCTAATTTTCAAAATAATTTTCCTTTTTGTGTGCCCGTACCGCTCATGAAGCGGTAGGGGGTGGCCAATATTTTCCATGCTAGATGCGTTATTCTCAAGATGAGTGTTTATTCACTTGTCATTGCACGAGAGTGTGGCAAAGGTAATAGGGATGCCCTGTCCTGAAATGCAACAAAAATATATTTATGTTGTTCAATAATAAATTCCTTGGAAAGTGTTGGTATGGAAGGCACCCGTGGATACGGCTAGCCATGGATTGTGAAAGAATAGTGGAAAAAGGAATAAACTTTATATTCTGTTTGGGAACCGCCTATGATGTATCTAGCATGGAAAGTGTTGGGAATTCTCGGTCATTTTCGTTGACGGGAAAAGTATGCCTCTCAAAATATTTTATCTCTCAATTTAAGCTTTGAGCTCTGGCACCTCTACAAACCTCTGCTTCCCTCTGCGAAGGGCCTATGTATTTACTTTATGCAATTTTTATTTTTATTTGAGTCTTCATCTTCTCTTATAAATCACCAACTAGGAAGCACTATTGTCATACTTGTGCATTGGGCATAGTTAATATTCAAGTGTGTTTCATGAATGGATCAATGATTGAGCATAATGGGCTAGGGATAGCTTTCTTTAGTGTTGATATTTTGAAAGACATGGTTGCTTGTTGATATGCTTGAGTATTGATGTCCTCATGTCAAATTATAGACTATTGCTTTGAATAATTCAAGTCCAAATGTCCATGCTACAAAATAAAAGAGTATATGATGAATATGATACGTAGCATTCCACAACAAAAATTCTGCTTTCAATTGCTACTTTATCATGATGAGTTTTATGAGAAAGAGTTATTGTTATGATGCTAGGAAAAGTGATTGAAATTATCATTGATCAAACTTATGCACTATGCTAGCATTCACACTTCATAAACTATTTCTTTTATCATTTACCTACTCGAGGATGAGTAGGAATTAAGCTTGGGGATGCTGATTCGTCTCCAACGTATCTATAATTTATGAAGTATTCATGCCATGTTTACAACAATTTTATATGGTTTTGGTATGATTTGCATGGAACTAACCCGGGCTGACGTTGTTTTCAGGAGAACTACCGTTGTGTTTTTTTTTGTGCAGAAATAAAAGTTCTCCAAATGCAACGAAACTTTTTGATGATTTTTTTTGGAACAAAAGAGGCACTAGAAGCTTCGTGGGAGGACCAGAAGGTGAAGGAGGTGAGCACAAGACACCTGGGCGCGCTAGGAGGCCCAGGCGCGCCCAGGTGGGTTGTGCCCACCTCGAGGCCCATCTTCGCGTGATTCCAACGCTGAAAAATCCTATAAATAGAGAAACCATCAGAAATAACCCCAGATCAGAAGTTCCGCTGCTGCAAGCCTCTGTAGCCACGAAAAACCAATCTAGACCCCATTCCGGCACCCTACCGGAGTGGGAAATCATCATCGGTGGCCATCTTCATCATCCCAGCGGCCACCATGATGAGGAGGGAGTAGTCCACCCTCGGGGCTGAGGGTTTGTACTAGTAGCTATGTGTTTAATCTCTCTCTCTCTCATGTTCTTGAGATGCCATGATCTTGATGTATCGTGGGCTTTGTTAATATAGTTGGATCATATGGTGTTTTCCCATCTCTATCTTGTTGTGATGAATTGAGTTTTCCCTTTGAGATTTAGTTTTTTATCGGATTGAATAAATTGTTGGATTTGAGAGCACTTGATCTATGTCTTGGCACTCAACTCGCGGATTCCCGAGGTGACATTGGGGTAATCTATGCATAGGGGTTGATGCATGTTCTTGTGTTTGTTTCTCCGGTAGAAATCTTGGGGCACTCTTTGAGGTTCTTTGCGTTGGATTGAGTATTGTGAATCTGAAAATTGTTTAATGCATATCGTAAAATCAACTCACGGATACTCGCGGTGACATTGGAGTATCTAGGTGACATTAGAGTTGGTTGATGTGTATCATATGGTGTTATTTTAGTATGAACTCTTGGTTAGATCGATCGGAAAGAATAGCTTCATGTTATTTTAGTACGAACTCTAGGATAGATTGATTGGAAAGAATAGTTTTGAGGTAGTTTCGTACCCTACAAACAATTTCTTCTTATGTTCTCTGCTAGATAGGAACTTTGGAGTGATTCTTCCTCACACGTTGAGGGATGGTTATATGGTCCAATTATATTAGCATTGTTGAGAGATTGCACTAGCGAAAGTACGGACCCTAGGCCTCATTTTCAAGCATTGCAATACCGTTCGTGCTCCGTTTTATCGATTGCTACCTTGCTGTTTTTTATTGTTCCTATTACAAAAATCAATATCTACTATCATTTACTACGCTTGTATCACCATCTCTTCGCCGAACTAGTGCACCTATACAAATTTCCATTGTATTTGGTGTGTTCACAAGAGACTTTTTGTTATTTGGTTGCAGGGTTGTTTGAGAGAGACCATCTTCATCCTACACCTCCCACGGATTGATAAACCTTATGTCATCCACTTGAGGGAAAATTTCTACTGTCCTACAAAACTCTGCGCTTGGAGGCCCAACAAGAGTCTAGAAGAACAAGTTGTGTAGTAGACATCAGGCATACACATGGCCGGCAACAACGGGGACTGCTCATCCACAGCCATGCAACCGGCTAGGTCAAGACGTCTCGTGCAAGGAGTTGGATTGATGCAACTGGCTGCTAGTCTCGACTAGATCTATGTATCACGTGCGCGGCAGCTGGCAACGTGGACTGTTCATCGAGAGGCAGCGAACCGGCTAGGTCAACTCACGTCCCGCGCGGGGGCTCGATGCAACACATCGATCGATCAGGCCAGCAAACTATGTACATGCACGAGTCTCGCTCGCATCGATCGAGTTCAGTAAGCAGCGAAGGGTTCAATCGCTTGAGTTCAGTTAGCAGCGAAGGGATCACTCGGGTTACGTAGTGCGAGGGATCGATCGCTTGGGTTCAGTACATAGTGTGAGGGATCGATCGATCAATTGGGTTCAGTAAGCAAATGGGTCGATCAGGTTTAGTTAGAGAAGGGATCGCACACACACACGTATGAGAGAAACGCGCAAACCACTGTATCGTGTGGGCCCAATGACCCACCGATTACCCACCATATACCAAGAAATCCCCCTCCCCCCACACACACACAAAAACCTCGCCCTCACTTCTACCACGATTTCTAACATCTTGGAAGCCCAAAGAATGTCATGCAGGTCCGCCTCTAGCCCTCCCAGGACGAGAAGCCCATTTTCTATCGTAATTTTTTGTCATAGAAACAGGAGCCCACCACATGTCATCATGGAAGTGTCACTTCCATGATAGAAATGTTTTTGTTCGGGCCATAATGTCATGGTGGTGTTTTTTTATGTAGTGTCATTTTTAAATTACTTTCAATAAATGCGATAGAAAAATGTAGTAAATGGCTTAAATATAGCAAACGAGGTTCAGAAATGGCCTAATTTGAACATGAATGTCTCCATGGTGTAAGAATAGCGTGCTAAAAATTTAAAGACGATCCGACGAAGGATGAAAGTTTTTTTTTTCAAAAATTAACGCACTCCTCTCTCAAACAACAATCCTTCATCGTACATGGGTTTATTTCTAAAGTGTCTTCGTCACAACTTTCTCCAAACCATGTCAAACTTTTACCACGGCACTCCGAGGCAATATCATGACCCCATGCCAAGATTCGACCCTTTCGGAGCTCGTTTGCATTTTCAACGTTTTTCAATTCTTTTCCTACACACATAACGCACACGAAAAAGCTATAGCAACTGTCTGCAATGTTCTACGGACACAATAAATATCCTCTCTCCACTCTCTATTTCCTTTTCCTCTCAAAGCCCCCAAATCCGGCCTTCGTCTCCCCTGTGCCCTCGCCACCACAAAATCCTCCACATTACACATGTGCTCAGAAACTCGAACCACCTTCTCCATCTCAAAATGCACGAGGGTGATGGAGCCCGCTTCAGCGGCGACACACGTTGAAGAGGGTGCGACATCCTTGACAGCAAGCGCGGAAGGGATGGCGGTTGTAGCTGATCTGATGGTGCCACGCGCACTTCTGTATGCGGAATGAGCGGTTGAGTATGCGGCCAGTGCGGTACGCTATGATAAGGCCGCCGTTGCCTTGGCGGCACATGCACATTTGGCCGTGGTAAGGGCGACAACCTCATTAGAGACTTCTCGCGCCATAGCGGTGCGCGCGTATGAGCCTTTGCTTTTTACGGCCTCTTGGAACATGTTCGTCAAGGGAGCCTTGCACCCGCCCGTTCGGCTATGGACAGGATTTTCCCTGAGCCTGGAGCTACTGTGATGGAGTAGGAGCAGTGGAATGGCCGAGCCTATGAAATGTTCAAGGACATGGTCGACGCCGACCCAAATCTGGATTCTTCCTTCTAAGACAGGATGTTGCATCAGCGTAGAGAATATTTCAACATCGCACCGACATGTGAGCCCCGCAACAGCACCAACGAGTAGTTGTTTATTTCTTGTTGTTGTCTGAACCTTGCTAATAAGTAATGTCGCTATTATGGTGTTTATTTGATTATGTATGAGTACGAAAGTGAATTTGTACAATCATTTTCTGAATTAGGTGCTTTTTACAATGAATTCTCAACATCACATACTTATGTACCGATCAGACCGCCTCTGATGGATGCCCGTTGACGAGAAAATTGAACTCGATGAACTGCCATCACCCATGGTTCTTGTATTCCCAGTGGTGTGTGATATGTTTTGCCCCTCCAGTATTTTTTCACTTGAGCCAAAAAAATTGACCGCCGCACCCATCGCCAATGACTTTAGCTCAAAATTTCGCCAACCGCGCCATTCTCTGACACGCCGCCCTACAAATTAAGTTCAAACTCCATCCACCCTTCATTTTAGCAATTTTTTTGGCAAGCCGCTCCATTTCTCCCCCTACGAGCCCTCATCACCTACTCCTCGGTCGGCTCAGGTAACACCCCCTGCCCCTGTCCCCCCTTCCCCTCTCCGTACCCTCCAATTCGTTGCCGGCTAGATCTGTAGTAGTGCCACTTGCAAAACACCCTCTAGCCACTAGATCCTATCCCCTCCCCCAAAGCAGCACCGCTGGCTCTGGGAGCTCGAGGAGGATATCGTCGTCGAGAGGCAAATAGCTACTACACTGGCGGATGAGTCCATGCTAGCCTCCATGCCCACCAACCCAAAGGTCCTGTAATACCACCTCATCGTCGAGGCTGGCGCGCGCGAGGAGTACCTAGAGCGGTTGAAAGCGTCGAACATGCGTGCATTTTTACATCTTGCAAGGGACTATGACATTGAGCTCCTCGACGATGACCTGTTGCATTGTGTGCTTCGAGGTCGATTCCTTCAATAGCGCTCTCTATCAGAGGGCTATTGCGTTCTTGAAGGCCACATGCAGGGTCGACTATGTAGTCGAGTCAATTTTGGCTAAGTTGAAGGCAAAGTTTGGCGACAGCGACTCTGGATCTTTGCCAGCCGAGGTTGAGCCCCTCTTCTCCGATGAGGCCAAGGTGGGCACCCATGACATGGAGGATACTTGCGCTTCTCAGGAGAAGGATCTGATATGTCTCCAACGTATCTATAATTTTTGATTGTTCCATGTTGTTATATTATCATTGTTGGATGTTTTACAATCATTTTATAGCAACTTTATATCATTTTTTGGGACTAACCTATTGACATAGTGCCCAGTGCCAGTTGCTATTTTTTGCTTGTATTTTACTTCACAGAATATCAGTACGAAATGGATTCCAAATGCAACGAACTTTTTGGAGATTTTTTTTGGACCAGAAGACACCTTGGGGGCAAAGAAAGTACCAGAGGGGATCCCCATGGGGACCACAAGACACTTGGACGCGCCCAGGAGCCCAGGCGTGCCCAGGTGGGTTGTGGGCCCCACGGAGGTCTCCTGCATCGCCTCTTCACCCTATAAATTCCCAAATATTCCAGAAACCCTAGGGGAGTCGACGAAACACAATTCCAGCCGCCGCAAGTTCCAAAACCACGAGATCCAATCTAACACCATCACAGAGGGGTTCATCATCCTCATTGGTGCCTCTCCGATGATGCGTGAGTAGTCCACCATAGACCTAAGGGTCCGTAGGCAGTAGCTAGATGGCTTCCTCTCTCTTTTTGCTTCTCAATACAATGGTCTCTTGGAGATCTATTTGATGTAACTCTTTTTACGGTGTGTTTGTTGGGATCCGATGAACTTTGAGTTTATGATCAGATCTATATCCATGAATATTATTTGAGTTTTCTTTGATCTCTTATATGCATGATTATTTATAGCCTCGTATTTCTTCTTTGAATCTTTTGTTTAGTTAGGCCAACTAGATTGATTTTTCTTGCCATGGGAAGAGGTGCTTTGTGATGGGTTCGATCTTGCGGTGTCCTCTCCCAATGATAGAAGGGGCAGCGAGGCACGCATGTATCATTGATATTAAGGATAACAAGATGGGGTCTGTTCCTACATGAATAGATCTTGTCTACATCATGTCATTGTTCTTATTGCATTACTCCGTTTTTCCATGAACTTAATATATTAGATGCATGCTGGATAGCGGTCGATGTGTGGAGTAATAGTAGTAGATGCAGGCAGGAGTCGGTCTAGTAATCTTGGGTGTGATGCCTATATATTGATCATTGCCTTGGATATCGTCATAATTATTCGATCTTCTATCAATTGCTCATCAGTAATTTGTTTACCCACCGTGTGCTATTTTTTCGAGAGAAGCCACTAGTGAAATCTACGGCCCCCGGGTCTATCTTTTATCATATTGCTTTCGGATCTATTTTTCATCGCATTTGTTTTCAGATCTATTATTCCAAAAACCCAAAAATACTTTGCTGCACTTTTTATTTGCATCTTTTATTTCGCATTTTATTCAGATCTATTGATCCAAACACATACAAAACAATCTATCTTTTACCGAGGAGGGATTGACAACCCCTCTTACGCGTTGGGTTGCGAGGATTTGTTCTTTGTGTGCAGGTACTGTTTACATAGTGTTGCTTGGTTCTCCTACTGGATTGATACCTTGGTTTCATAACTGAGGGAAACACCTACTGTAGATGTACTGCATCACCCCTTCCTCTTTGGGGAAATACCGACGCAGTTTCAAGCCGCATCAAAAGGAATTTATGGCGCCGTTGTCGGGGAGGATCAAGTCAAGATAGTCTCCCGTCAACTTGCCAATTTCTGGCGCCGTTGCCGGGGAGACATCATCAACATCTATCAGGTTCCTAATCACAAATCTCATCTCCTTGCAATTTACATTATTTGCCATTTGCCTCTCATTTTCATCTTCCCCACTTCACAAAATTTGTCATTTTATTTGCCTTCTCTTTTTCGCCCGACTTTTTCTCGTTAGATCTGTTTTTCGTTTGCAATCTTGTTTGTGTAGTCACGATGTCTCAAAGAAAGTACTATGATGTTCCTTAGCCCAATATTTTGCTTGAAATTGAGAAAAGTACTAAGGAATATATGACTACACAATTTGAGCACAATAAATATTTTACCGAAGAACTTAAGGAACACTCTGTTGTGTTAAATGCTATAACAAAACAACTTGATGATATTAGTAGAGAAGTTTGTAATCTCCAATCCAAGTATGCTCATGCTGAAAATTTGCTCGGAAAAATATCCGATGCACAAGCTACCCTAGTAAATCAAATGGTCGATAAGCCAATTTCTTTAGAAGATAAAAATGATGAAGATCTTAAAATAATTGGTGTTTCTTCTATTGATCCCTTGTTTAGTAAAATTAAAATTGATGATAAAGGGCTTGAAGAAGAGTCAACTTTATCTAGAGGGCGTCCCAATAATTCGAAGGGTGAAAATTTTGATGAAAAAATTGATAAAAGTGGGTTTCGAGAGGTCAAAACTTTAACTAGTGATGTGCCCACTCTTTTGGATTACAAAGACTTTAATTATGATAATTGCTCTTTGATTGAATGTATTTCTTGGTTGCAATCCATGATAAATTCACCCCATGCTTATGAACAAAATAAAGCTTTTACTAAACATATCGTAGATGCCATGATGAAAGCTTTAGAAGAAAAGTTGGAGTTAGAGATTTTAATTCCTAGAAAATTACATGATGAATGGGAACCTACCATCAAAGTCAAGATTAAAAATTATGAGTGCTTTGCTTTATGTGATTTGGGTGCTAGTGTTTCCACAATTCCGAAATCTTTATGTGATGTGCTTGGTCTTACCGATATTGAAGAATGTTCTCTTAATTTGCACTTGGAGGATTCTACTATTAAGAAGCCTTTGGGAAGAATTAATGATGTTCTTATTCTTGCAAGTAGGAACTATGTGCAAATAGATTTTATTTTCTTGATATTGATTGCAATCCGTCTTGTCCAATTATACTTGGTAGACTGTTTTTACGTACTATTGGTGCCGTGATTGATATGAAAGAAGGCAATATTAAATTTCAATTTCCACTAAGAAAGGGTATGGACACTTCCCTAGAACAAGAATTAAGCCACCTTATGAATCAATCATGAGGGCATCCTATGGATCAAAAACTAAAGATGACAATACCTGAATCTATGCATTATGCCTAGCTAGGGGCATAAAACGATAGCGCTTGTTGGGAGGCAACCCAATGAATAAATTTTATTTTTGCCTTTTTCTTTCTGTTCTTGAGTGTTTGCACAATTATGCCTCTGCTATGATTGTGTTTTTTACGTTTTAATTAGTATTTGTGCCAAGTAAAGCCTTTGGGATAGCTTTGGTGATAGTTGACTTGATCCTGTTGAAAAACAGAAACTTTTGCATCCAGTAACAGAATTGTCTAAATTCACTGAAGTGACAAAAAATTCTCAATTTTTACACAAGATTTATATACAAATTGCCTCTGTTTTCCTAATTTTTCCGAATTTTTGGAGTTATAGAAGTATGAGAACGATTCACATCTTTACAGATTGTTCTGTTTTGACAGATTCTGTTTTCTTTGCATTGTGTGCTTATTTTGATGATTCTATGGATTGTGTCGGGGGGTATAAGCCATGGAAAAGTTAGAATACAGTAGATATAATGCAATAACAAAATTAGAATGGGTTTGCAACAATACTTAAAGTAAACATTGGTTTTCTTATACTAACGGATCTCACGAAGGTTTTGTTACGTTTTGTGTGATTGAAGTTTTCAAGTTTTGGGTGAGATCACGTTGGATGAAGGAATAAGGAGTGGCAAGATCCTAAGCTTGAGGATGTCCCATGGGACCCCAAGTTAATATTCAAGGAGAATCAAGCAACTAAGCTTGGGGATGCCCCAGAAGGCATCCCCTCTTTCTTCTAACGACCATCGGTATTTTACTTGGAGCTATATTTTATTCGTCACATATCATGATTTTTGCTTGGAGCGTCTTGTATTATATGAGTCTTTGCTTGTTTTCATTTTTAGTTTGTCACAAGTATCCTTGCTGGACACACCTATTTGAGAGAGCCAAAATTATGCTATGATTTGTTAGAATTGTTCTATATGCTTCACTTAATTTTTTTTAGCTATGGAATTGCTCTGGTGCTTCACTTATATCTTTTTTAGCACGGTGTGCTTTAATATTTTTGAAGAAATTCTCTCATGCCTCACTTAGATTATTTTGAGAGTTAGCAAATTTTTGAAGAAATTCTCTCATGCTACACTTATATTATTTTGAGAGAAGAAATTTTTTATGCTCATGTTCTTCACTTAAATTTATTTGAGCTTGTCAAAAGCAATTCCAACATATGAAATTAGTCCCAAAGTGATAGATATTCAAGAGGGATGTAATAAAAACTTTCATGAAGATCATTGGACAAAATAAACTTGATTCTTTGTAATAGTTTTGAGACATGATGATAGTAATATGTGAGTCATGTTGGTGAGTAATTATGCTTTAGTAAGAATATTGGTGTTAAGGTTTGTGACTCCCTATGCAAGCACGAAAGTCAATAGTTATGCAATGAAATTACATCCTACTTGTGGTGCATTATTCGGTGCTAGTTATGTTCAATGCTCGCTTATGTGAATTTTTGTTTCTTGGTTGGTTGCTTCTCAATATTTTTGCTAGCCTCCACTTGTACTAAGTGGAAATACTACTTGTGCATCCAAAATCTTTAAACCCAGTTTTGCCATATGAGTCCACCATACCTACCTATATGCAGTATTTCCGTGCCGTTCTAAGCAAATTTGTATGTGCCAACTCTAATTTTTCAAAATTAATTTCCTTTTTGTGTGCCCGTACCGCTCATGAAGCGGCAGGGGGTGGCCAATTTTTTCCATGCTAGATGTGTTATTCTCAAGATGAGTGTTTATTTACTTGTCATTCCACGAGAGTATGGCGGTAATAGGGATGCCCAGTCCCGAAATGAAAAAGAAATTTACTTTATATTACCAAATAATAAATTCCTTGGAAAGTGTTGGTATGGACGGTACCCATGGATACGACTAGCCGTGGAATGTGACAGTATGGTGGAAAAAGGAATAAACTTTATTTTCTGTTTGGGAACCGCCTATGATATATCTAGCATGGAAAGTGTTGGGAATTACTCGGTCGTTTTCGTTGACGGGAAAAGCATGCCTCTCAAAATATTTTTATCT
Organism: Thinopyrum elongatum; assembly: GCA_011799875.1. Taxonomy (NCBI): domain Eukaryota; kingdom Viridiplantae; phylum Streptophyta; class Magnoliopsida; order Poales; family Poaceae; genus Thinopyrum; species Thinopyrum elongatum. The sequence continues at coordinate 211,689,115 of CM022301.1, read as the reverse complement.
CTAAATTTAAGCTTTGAGCTCTGGCACCTCTACAAATCCCTACTTCCCTCTACGAAGGGCCTATCTATTTACTTTATGCAATTTTTATTTTTGGAGTCTCCATCTTCTCTTATAAACCACCAACTAGGGAGCACTATGATCATGCTTGTGCATTCGATGTAGCTAATATTCAAGTGGGTTTCATGAATGGATCAATGATTGAGCATGATGGGCTAGGGATAACTTTCTTTAGTGTTGATATTTTGAAAGACATGGTTGCTTATTGATATGCTTGAATATTGAAGTTATCATGTCAAATATAGACTATTGCTTTGAACCATCTAAAATGTCCAAATGTCCATGCTACAAAAGAAAAGAATATGAGATGAACATGTTAGGCAACATTCCATATCAAAAATTCTGTTTTTATCATTTACCTACTCGAGGACGAGCAAGAATTAAGCTTGGGGATGCTGATACGTCTCCAACGTATCTATAATTTTTGATTGTTCCACACTGTTATATTATCATTCTTGGATGTTTTACAATCATTTTATAGCAACTTTATATCATTTTTTGGGACTAACCTATTAACATAGTGCCCAGTGCCTGTTGCTATTTTTTTCTTGTTTTTTACTTCGCAGAATATCAGTACCAAACAGAGTCGAAATGCAACAAAACTTTTTGGAGAACTTTTTTGGACCAAAAGACATCTTGGGGGCCAAGAAAGCACCAGAGGGGATCCCCGTGGGGACCACAAGACACCTGGGCGCGCCCAGGTGGGTTGTAGGCCCCACGGAGGTCTCATGCACCGCCTCTTCACCCTATAAATTCCCAAATATTCCAGAAACCCTAGGGGAGTCGACAAAACACAATTCCAGCCACCGCAAGTTCCATAACCACGAGATCCAATCTAACACCATCACGGAGGGGTTCATCATCCTCATTGGTGCCTCTCCCATGATGCGTGAGTAGTCCACCATAGACCTAAGGGTCCGTAGGTAGTAGCTAGATGGCTTCCTCTCTCTTTTTGCTTCTCAATACAATGGTCTCTTGGAGATCTATTTGATGTAACTGTTTTTGTGGTGTGTTTGTTGGGATCTGATGAACTTTGAGTTTATGATCAGATCTATATCCATGAATATTATTTGATTTTTCTTTGATCTCTTATATGCATGATTATTTATAGCCTCGTATTTATTCTTCGAATCTTTGGTTTAGTTAGGCCAACTAGATTGATTTTTATTGCCATGGGAAGAGGTGCTTTATGATGGGTTCGATCTTGCGGTGTCCTCTCCCAGTGACAGAAGGGGCAGCGAGGCACGCATGTATCGTTGATATTAAGGTTAACAAGATGGGGTCTATTCCTACATGAATAGATCTTGTCTACATCATGTCATCGTTCTTATTGCATTACTCCGTTTTTCCATGTACTTAATACACTAGATGCATGCTGGATAGCGGTCGATGTGTGGAGTAATAGTAGTAGATGCAGGCAGGAGTCGGTCTACTAATCTTGGACATGATGACTATATATTGATCATTGCCTTGGATATCGTCATAATTATTCGATCTTCTATCAATTTCCCAACAGTAATTTGTTTACCCACCGTGTGCTATTTTTTCGAGAGAAGCCACTAGTGAAATCTACGGCCCCCGGGTCTATCTTTTATCATATTGCTTTCCGATCTATTTTTCATCGCATTTGGTTTTAGATCTATTATTCCAAAAACCCAAAAATACTTTGCTGCACTTTTTGTTTGTATTTTTTTATTTGTATCTTTTATTTCGCATTTTATTCAGATATATTTATCCAAACACATACAAAACAATCTATCTTTTTACCGAGGAGGGATTGACAACCCCTCTTACGCGTTGGGTTGCGAGGATTTGTTCTTTGTGTGCAGGTACCATTTACATAGTGTTGCTTGGTTCTCCTACTGGATTGATTCCTTGGTTTCATAACTGAGGGAAATACCTACCGTAGCTGTACTGCATCATCCCTTCCTCTTTGGGGAAATACCGATGTAGTTCCAAGCCGCATCAGGATCCCATCATCACTTCTGATGACGAGTGGTAGCTCGTTTTATGAAATCAATCATCCCTAGTATATTCTAGACATGTTAGTCATATTGTAGCTAATTTAGCCCTCCTATGCACTCTCTTTTGTTGATTATGCATTGCCCTATTTAACTATATGACCTATATTATTGAATCACATGCACAATATGTACATGATCAATGGATCAGCTGACTCTATTTACAGTATGTATTCTATCTGGTTCAGATGTTCCTTTAGGCAATATGTCAGTATATTTGGTGTCTGTTTGTAAGCACACTAAATTGAACAATCAATGAAAATCTTGAACTTTTTAAATATGCTTTGGTAGCATCATGGCTAGCGTCCCCGTTACTTATGCCTTTACCCAGGCGCCATCTATGTTGGTGTTTCGGGGGCTCTTTTTTATCCTCATCCTTTTTAGGTGTGTCTACCATGTAGACATCGTAGGTAGAGGTGGCCGCCCACTTGCCGGTATTGGAAGTGGATAGGGGCGAAGTAGTGTAAGACATGTCATCGGTATCTTCATCCATGTTGATGGCCTCCTTGGAGGTGTGCTCCAGCACATCGGTTAAATCTTCAACTTTGGCCACTAGGTGGGTGGCAGGTGGGGCGAAAATTTCTGCACCTCCAGATTTACATCTGATCTGATTGTAGATCGAGGTCTGCCCGTTCAAGATTCCAAGGCTCTGGATTCTATCCAACATCTCATTCAGCAAGGTGAGGTTGACCTTGCCCATCTCTTGACAGTAGGGGAGCTGACCTGGTCACCTAGAGTTTATCTGAGGTGCTACCTGACGTAGCCTCAAGGTTTTTGCTGGTAGCACTTAATGCCTGATCCAACAGGATGGTACTCGGATCCGAGATTAAAGCCAGATCCGAAGAACAGATTGCTTCATGGCCCTGCTCCAAGATTAAATCTGGTGCAGGGACGATGACATCTGTAGGATTTTTGGGATGGTGTGATACCCAACTCGAGAAAGCAAGCTCCCTGCGGGAATCAGTCGCGTACTCCAGGTTTCGAAACTGGATGTTCTGGACTAGGAAGAAGTTCTCTATCTGGCCGAGGTGGCCAGTCGAGTCGGCATGCAACACAATGCATTCGAAGGCAAAGAGCTGGCCGGGGATGAAGATCTCCCCGCAGTCGATGCTATCACTGATCCAAAGATTCGACATCGAGCTTGTTGTGACCACACAGAGGGACCTGTATGGGCAACAAATGTCGGTGCTAAAACTGGCGGATCTCGGGTAGGGGGTCCCGAGCTGGTGTTCTGAGCACGATGGTAACAGGAAGTAAAGGGGACACAGTTTTACCCAGGTTCGGGCCCTCTCGAAGAGGTAAAACCCTGTGTCCTGCTTGGATTGTATTGATTGTGGATGGGATACAAAGTACAGGATGATCTACCTCGAGATCATATGTGTGAGTTCTAAGCTCTAAAAACCTTGCCTCTACAGACTAAACCTCTCGGCTTATATATGCACCGGGGGTATCTAGGGTTATAAGTAGGTCGGCTACAACTAGGGATAACATGCCGACCATTTCAAACATGCCTTGAAGTGTATGCCAAGTCTTCTGATGATTCCATCTCAAAGTACGCCGAGGGCTGGGATATGCATGGCCCATTCTTCAGTTGTTGGTGTGCCCTTGGCCCGGCCCATGACTAGCACGCCGGCGTGGTGAGCACCCCCCCAAATCCAGGACACCGTCACATGGCACTGACAACCACCCATTCTGTGCAAGAGGCATGGAGCCTGTCCATGGGTAACACCCTTTCAGTGACAACCCACACCCCGACAACAACATTCTCAGGGCCTATTTACTGAGAGGCGATGAAGGCCTGGGTGTGGGGGAGCCACACCCCGGCAACGATGTCCCCACAACCTTGGGACCCGACAAAGCCAGGCAAATTGTCATGGTAATGTCGCAACTGGTAGACCATGCTTCGACCCTGATGTTGGTGACCATCAAGTCTGTGTAGTAGCGCACGGCGACTCAGGTCACCCACGCTCCGACAATGAGCTGCTCGGGGTCTACTGCATTGACAGGAAATGGCTCCTAGACAACAGCATGTGTGTACAGCTTCATCATCCTCAACGACGAGAGAGCCGTGACCACACCCATGCTTGCAGGCGGCAAGCAAAAGTGAGGGTTGGTTCTTCGACACTGGCGCCACGAAACACATGACTGATTTAGTCGATGCGTTCACGGAGTTGGACCGCTCAATCACTGGGAAGGTGCGGTTCACGAATGGATCCATGGTTGACATCCACGGGTGCGGGACCGTCCTCTTTGCCGACAAAGGGCGTAATCACAAGGCGTTCAGGGACGTCTACTTCATCCCGGTGCTCAGCAGCAGCATTATGAGTGTCGGGCAGCTCAATGAGGGTTGGTTCGACATCGACATCCATCATGGTGTGCTCACTGTGCACGATCAACAAAAGAGGTTGCTCATCGAGGTAATCCGCTAGGCAAACTGCCTCGACAAGTTCTTCTTCCGATCCGTGTAGCCTGCACCCTATGTGCCTTGCTGTGGGTCATGTTTTTCGACGCGGGGCGTTGGCATGCCCGACTAGGACATCAACACTTAAACGAGCTGCGGAAGATGGCGTGAGGCAATCTCGTTTGCGGCTGCCTCAAATTGAGCACGCTGACTAGCTCTGTGATGCATGTCTTGCGGCAAAGCAGGGGCGTATGCCCTTTCCCGAGAAGGCACGTTATCGGGCGAAGAAACCCCTGAACTAGTTCACGGGGACCTCTATGGGCCATTCACCCCGGCAACACCAGGAGGGTGTCGCTATATCCTACTACTCGTCAACGACTACAACAGGTTCATGTGGGTGCTACTCCTCGCCTCCAAGGGCGAGACGGAGCGAGCTATCATCAAGCAACAAGCAATAGCGGAGGTCAAGTGCAGCCACAAGCTGCGCATGCTATGCATGACCGTGGTGACGAGTTCACATCGGCCACGTTCTACAAGAACTACGATGATAAAGGGGTGCAACATCATCTCACGACACCTTACACGCCACAGCAGAATGGAGTCGTCGAGCAGAGGAACAAAATGGTGCTCGGGGTGGCACTCTGCATCCTCAAGCAAAGAAGATGTTGATCACATATTGGGGGCGAGCGTACTCGTTGCCGTCTTCATCCTCAACCGCTCCTTCACAAGGAGTGTCGACGACAAGACGCCCTACGAGGCATGGTATGGGAAGAAGCCCGACGTATGCTTCCTCCGCACCTTTGGCTGCATCGGGCATGTCAAGATGGTGTGCCCACAGTTGAAGAAGCTCAATGACAGGAGCACCCCAATGGTGTTCATGGGCTACGAGACGGGGTCCAAGACGTACAAGATGTACAACCCCATCATGAAGCGTGCACACATCTCCTGCGACATCATCTTTGACAAGGATGCATGTTTGAGTTGGGCGGCACCGGGGGAGACCCCGGCAAGCATATCCTTCACCGTGGAGTGCCCAATTTACTGTATGGCCCTTGGAAGCAAGACATCGGGAAGTGTGTCCTCGAGAAGCAAAACCCTGGGAAGCACGGGAGGTGTGGACCCAAGAACTACAATCCCAAGAACACCCCCAGGTACAATGTTCCCGGACACCCTGTCATCAACCAAGGTGGTTCTCGGGAGGCAGTTCGTAACCTCGCCAACAACAAGGTCTGAGTTGTTCGACTCTGATGACAGCATTGGCGCCCCACACAGGTTCTGATGCATGGGGGATCTTCTCAGCGAGGCTGCAACAGCGCTGCAATAGCCCAAGAACGAAGACGTTGATGACGATAACATCCTTCATCTGATGGTCGGCGAGGATCCGACCGCGTTCGTGGAGGCTGAGCAAGAGAATTGTTGGCGTCGCATGATGTTGGACAAGATGGCATCGATCAACGATAACGCCACATGGACACTCACCACACTGCATGCAGGGTACCGAGCCATTGGGCTCAAGTGGGTGTTCAAGGTGAAGAAGGACGAGCATGGTGCCATTGTCAAGCACAAGTCACGCCTGGTTGCAAAGGGCTACGTGCAGCGCGAGGTGGTGGACTTCGAGGAACTTAATATGTCTCAAACGTATCTATAATTTTTTATTGTTCCATGCTATTATATTATCTATCTTGGATGTTTTATATGCATTTATATGCTATTTTATATGATTTTTGGGACTAACCTATTAACCTAGAGCCCAGTGCCAGTTTCTGTTTTTTCCTTGTTTTTGAGTTTTACATAAAAGGAATATCAAACGGAGTCCAAATGACCTGAAAATTTATGGTCATTTTTTATGGACCAGAAGAAGCGCCCGAAGCAAAAGAGTTGGGCCAGAAGAGTCTCGAGGCCACCACAAGGGTGGAGGGCGCCCCCCCTAGGGCGCGCCCTCCGTCCTTGTCGTCGCCTCGTGGGCCCCCTTGACTTGAAACCGACGCCAAAAATTCCTATAAATACAGAAACCCCCAGAAAGAAACCTAGATCGGGAGTTCCTCCGCCGCAATCCTCTGTAGCCACCAAAAACCAATCGAGACCCTGTTCCGGCACCCTGCCGGAGGGGGAAACCATCACCGGTGGCCATCTTCATCATCCCGGCGGTCTCCATGACGAGGATGGAGTAGTTCACCCTCGGGGCTGAGGGTATGTACCGGTAGCTATGTGTTTGATCTCTCTCTCTCGTGTTCTTGATTTGGCACGATCTTGATGTACCGCGAGCTTTGCTATTATAGTTGGATCTTATGATGTTTCTCCCCCTCTACCTTCTTGTAATAAATTGAGTTTTCCCTTTGAAGTTATCTTATCGGATTGAGTCTTTAAGGATTTGAGAACACTTGATGTATGTCTTGCATGTGTTTATCTGTGGTGACAATGGGATATTCACGTGATCCACTTGATGTATGTTTTGGTGATCAACTTGCGGGTTCTGTGACCTTGTGAACTTATGCATAGGGGTTGGCACACGTTTTCGTCTTGACTCTCCGGTAGAAACTTTGGGGCACTCTTTGAAGTTCTTTGTGTTGGTTTGAATAGATGAATCTGAGATTGTGTGATGCATATCGTATAATCAAACCCGTAGATACATGTGGTGACATTGGAGTATCTAGGTGACATTAGGGTTTTGGTTGATGTGTGTCTTAAGGTGTTATTTTAGTACGAACTCTAGGGCTATTTGTGACACTTATAGGAATAGCCCAATAGATCGATCAGAAAGAATAACTTTGAGGTGGTTTCGTACCCTACAATAATCTCTTCGTTTGTTCTCCGCTATTAGTGACTTTGGAGTGACTCTTTATTGCATGTTGAGGGATTGTTATATGATCTAATTATGTTATCATTGTTGAGAGAACTTGCACTAGTGAAAGTATGAACCCTAGGCCTTGTTTCCAAGCATTGCAATACCATTTTTGCTCACTTTTGTTACTAGTTACCTTGCTGTTTTTATATTTTCAGATTACAAAAACCTATATCTACTATCCATATTGCACTTGTATCACCATCTCTTCGCCGAACTAGTGCACCTATACAATTTATCATTGTATTGGGTGTGTTGGGGACACGAGAGACTCTGTGTTATTTGGTTGCAGGGTTGTTTGAGAGAGACCATCTTCATCCTACGCCTCCCACGGATTGATAAACCTTAGGTCATCCACTTGAGGGAAATTTGCTACTATCCTACAAAACTCTGCGCTTGGAGGCCCAACACGAGTCTACAAGAAGAAGGTTGCGTAGTAGGCATCAAGCTCTTTTCTGGCGCCGTTGCCGGGGAGGTGAGTGCTTGAAGGTATATCTTTAGATCTTGCAATCGAATCTTTTAGTTTCTTGTTTTATCACTAGTTTAGTCTATAAAATAAAACTACAAAAAAAATGGAATTGAGGTTGCCTCATATGCTTCACCTTTTTAATGTCTTTCATGAAAATAAGGATTCCGATAATTGTGCTCAATTGCTAGAAGAAGAAGTCTATAAAATGTTTGGCACTAAATTTTTTAATGATGAGCATGATTGCAATGTTGTTAGTATGAATTCTTTGAATATCCATGATGTTAATGATATGCAAAGCCATAAGCTTGGGGATGCTATGTTTGATGAAGATGATATTTTTGTCCCCCAAGTTTTGATGAGCAAATTTATTATAATGAAAGCATGCCTCCTATTTATGATGATTATATTGATGAAAGTGGGTTTGGAAGAGTGTCAACTCTAGGTAGTATTGATCCCACTATTTTGGAGGGTGTTGAATCTTTTCACAATATTGATAAAAGTGGATTTGGAGAGGTCATGACTTTATTTAGTGATGAATCCACTATTTCGGAAGAGGCTCCAATTGATTATGAGAACAAAGTTGCTATCTATGATGATTATTGTGATGACATGTATGCTACAAATAATAATGATAACCATGAAACTTGTCATCTTGATTTTAATTTTCAATTGGATTATGCCTCACATGATAGTTATTTTGTTGAATTTGCTCCCACTACTATTCATGAGAAGAAATTTGCTTATGTGGAGAGTAATAAAATTTCTATGCTTGTGCCTCATGAAAAGAATGCTTTATGTGATGGTTATATTGTTGAATTCATTCGTGATGCTACTGAAAATTATTATGAGGGAGGAGTATATGCTTGTAGGAATTGCAATAATATCAAGTTTCCTCTCTATGTGCTTAAAATCTTGAAGTTTTGCTTGTTTTACCTTCCTATGCTAGTTGATTCTTGCTCCCATAAGTTGTTTGCTCACAAAATCCCTAGGCATAGGAAGTGGGTTAGACTTAAATGTGCTAGTCATATTCTTCATGATGCTCTCTTTGTGTTTCAATTCTTATCTTTTATGTGAGCATCATTGAAATCATCATGCCTAGCTAAAAGGCATTAAAGAAAAGCGCTTGTTGGGAGACAACCCAATGTTTCTACCTACTGTTTTTGTGTGTTCACATGATTAGGCTAGTGTAGTAATCATGTTTTATAGCTTTTGTTTCAATAAAGTGCCAAGTAAAGCCTTTGGGACAGTGTGGATGATAGTTGACTTGATTCTGTGCAAAAGAAGAAACTTTTGCATCCAGTACAGAAATTCATATCTTTCACTGGAACGTGGAAATATTCTAATTTTTTTACAGTTAATTGGTATACAAATTGTCTACGTTGTCCTAATTTTTCAGAATATTTGGAGTTACAGAAGTATGACCTTAATTCAGATCTTTACAGACTGTTTGTAGAAATGATAGGGTACAGTAGGTATCATGTGATAATTTTTTTTGAATCTTGTATTGACAGTATCAAAGTGAATGATTTGTTTTATCATACTAACCCATCTCACAAAGTTCCGTTAAGTTTTGTGTGATTGAAGTTTTCAAGTTTTGGGTGAGATATCGATATAAGAAGAATAAGAAGTGACAAGACCCTAAGCTTGGGGATGCCCAAGGCACCCTGAGGTAATATTAAAGGAAGACCCAAGCAACTAAGCTTGGGGATGCCCCGGAAGGCATCCCCTCTTTCGTCTTCAACATTATCGGTAACCTCACTTGGAGCTATATTTTTATTCGTCACATGATATGTGTTTTTCTTGGAGCATCATTTTATTTTATTAGTATTTGCTTGCTGTTATTTAGGTTAATGTTTTTCATCTTTTATTTCAATAAAAGTGTCAAGTTTAGCCTTTACCATGCTTATTTTGCAAGTCTATATGTTGCTGTTTTGAAAACAGAAAGTTTTCTGTCATTGTCTGAATTCTTATGGAAAGTCAGAACGTGGTAAAATCTTGAAATTTTTACACAATGAGTAACAACAAATTTTCTACAGTGTGGTAACATTTCAGAAGTTTTGGAGTTAGGGAAGTATGAGTATAATTGCACTCTTTACAGACTGTCCTGTTTTGACAGATTGCTGTTATGTTTGCATTGTTTGCATATGTTTGCTTGTTTAGTGATTCTATTTGAGGATAGGAGTATTAAATATGCAGAGGCATTTAGTATGCAATGTCAAATAATAATTTTAGTGATTTGCTACAGTAGAGAATGATAAGGTTTTGCATTTGATTTATACTAACTTTTCTCACGAGTTCTTGTTGAGTTTTGTGTGGATGAAGTTTTAAGAATTAGGGAAACCGCGATATGAGAGGAATTAAGGAGACACAAGAGCTCAAGCTTGGGGATGCCCAAGGCATCCCTAGTGAATATTTCAAGAAGTCTCAAGCATATAAGCTTGGGGATGCCCGGTTGGCATCCCAGCTTTCTTCTTCAACAACTATCGGTTAGTATCGGTTGAGCCTAAGTTTTTCCTTCTTCACATGATGTGTGATATTTTTAGAAAGTCATTTTATTTTGTTTTGCTTGCTGTTTGAATAGTATCCCAAGATCTGAAATTCTTAAATGTTAGAGAGTCTTCACATAGTTACATAATTATTCGACTACTCATTGTTCTTCACTTATATCTTTTGGAGTAGTTTGTCGTTTGCTCTAGTGCTTCACTTATATCTTTTTAGAGCACGACAGTGGTTTTATTTTGAAGAAATTGATGAAATCTCATGCTTCACTTATATCATTTTGAGAGTCTCTAAACAGCATGGTAATTTGCTTTGGTTATAAATTTAGTCCTAATATGATAGGCATCCAAGAGGGATATAATAAAAACTTTCATATAAAGTGCATTGAATACTATGAGAAGTTTGATTCCTTATGATTGTTTTGAGATATAAAGATGGTGATATTAGAGTCATGCTAGTGAGTAATTGTGAATTTGATAAATACTTGTCTTGAGGTTTGTGATTCCCGTAGCATGCACGTATGGTAAACCGTTATGTGATGAAGTCGGGGCATGATTTATTTATTGATTGTCTTCCTTATGAGTGGCGGTCGGGGACGAGCGATGGTCTTTTCCTACCAATCTATCCCCCTAGGAGCATGCCCGTAGTACTTTGTTTCGATGACTAATAGATTTTTGCAATAAGTATGTGAGTTCTTTATGACTAATGTTGAGTCCATGGATTATACGCACTCTCACCCTTCCACCATTGCTAGCCTCTCTTGTCCCGCGCAACTTTCGCCAGTACCATACACCCACCATATACCTTCCTCAAAACAGCCAACATACCTACCTATTATGGCATTTTCATAGCCATTCCGAGATATATTGCCATGCAACTTTCCACTGTTCCGTTTATTATGACATGCTTCATCATTGTCATATTGCTTTGCATGATCATGTAGTTGACATCGTATTTGTGGAAAGCCACCGTTCATAATTATTTCATACATGTCACTCTTGAGTCATTGCACATCCCGGTACACCACCGGAGGCACTCATATAGAGTCATATTTTGTTCTAAGTATCGAGTTGTAATTCTTGAGTTGTAAGTAAATAAAAGTGTGATGATCATCATTATTAGAGCATTGTCCCAGTGAGGAAAGGATGATGGAGACTATGATTCCCCCACAAGTCGGGATGAGACTCCGGACGAAAAATAAAAAAATATATAAAAGAGGCCAAAAAAAATGAGAGAAGGCCCAAATAAAAAAAAGAAGGAAAAGAAAAAAAACCAAAAAATAAAAAAAAAATGAGAGAAAAAGAGAGAAGGGGCAATGTTACTATCCTTTTACCACACTTGTGCATCAAAGTAGCACCATGATCTTCATGATAGAGAGTCACCTATGTTGTCACTTTCATATAATAGTGGGAATTTTTCATTATAGAACTTGGCTTGTATATTCCAATGATGGGCTTCCTCAAATTGCCCTTGGTCTTCGTGAGCAAGCGAGTTGGATGCACACCCACTTAGTTTCTTTTTGAGCTTTCATACACTTATAGCTCTAGTGCATCCGTTGCATGGCAATCCCTACTCACTCACATTGATATCTATTGATGGGCATCTCCATAGCCCGTTGATACGCCTAGTTGATGTGAGACTATCTCCTTCTTTTTGTCTTCTCCACAACCACCATATTCTATTCCACCTATAGTGCTATGTCCATGGCTCATGCTCATGTATTGCGTGAAAGTTGAAAAAGTTTGAGAACACCAAAAGTATGAAACAATTGCTTGGCATGTCATCGGGGTTGTGCATGATTTGAATATTTTGTGTGATGAAGATGGAGCATAGCCAGACTATATGATTTTGTAGGGATAGATTTCTTTGGCCATGTTATTTTGAGAAGACATAATTGCCTTGTTAGTATGCTTGAAGTATTATTGTTTTTATGTCAATATTAAACTTTTGTTTTGAATCTTATGGATCTGAACATTCATGCCACAATAAAGAAAATTACATGGATAAATATGTTAGGTAGCATTCCACATCAAAAATTCTGTTTTTATCATTTACCTACTCGAGGACGATCAGGAATTAAGCTTGGGGATGCTTGATACATCTCCAACGGATCTATAATTTTTTATTGTTCCATGCTATTATATTATCTACCGTGGATGTTTTATATGCATTTATATGCTATTTTATATGATTTTTGGGACTAACCTATTAACCTAGAGCCCAGTGCCAGTTTCTGTTTTTTTCCTTGTTTTTGAGTTTTACAGAAAAGGAATATCAAACGGAGTCCAAATGACCTGAAAATTTATGGTGATTTTTTATGGACCAGAAGAAGCCCTCGAAGCAAAAGAGTTGGGCCAGAAGAGTCCCGAGGCAACCACAAGGGTGGAGGGCGCCCCCCCTAGGGCGCGCCCTCCGTCCTTGTCGTCGCCTCGTGGGCCCCTTGACTTGAAACCGACGCCAAAAATTCCTATAAATCCAGAAATCCCAAGAAAGAAACCTAGATCGGGAGTTCCGCCGCCGCAAGCCTCTGTAGCCACCAAAAACCAATCGGGACCCTGTTCAGGCACCCTACCGGAGGGGGAAACCATTACCGGTGGCCATCTTCATCATCCCGGCGGTCTCCATGACGAGGATGGAGTAGTTCACCCTCGGGGCTGAGGGTATGTACCAGTAGCTATGTGTTTGATCTCTCTCTCTCTCGTGTTCTTGATTTGGCACGATCTTGATGTACCGTCAGCTTTGCTATTATAGTTGGATCTTATGATGTTCCTCCCCCTCTACCTTCTTGTAATGAATTGAGTTTTCCCTTTGAAGTTATCTTATCAGATTGAGTCTTTAAGGATTTGAGAACACTTGATGTATGTCTTGCATGTGTTTATCTGTGGTGACAATGGGATATTCACGTGATCCACTTGATGTATGTTTTGGTGATCAACTTGCGGGTTATGTGACCTTGTGAACTTATGCATAGGGGTTGGCACATGTTTTCGTCTTAACTCTCCGATAGAAACTTTGGGGCACTCTTTGAAGTTCTTTGTGTTGGTTTGAATAGATGAATCTGAGATTGTGTGATGCATATCGTATAATCAAACCCGCGGATACTTGTGGTGACATTGGAGTATCTAGGTGACATTAGGGTTTTGGTTGATGTGTGTCTTAAGGTGTTATTTTAGTACGAACTCTAGGGCTGTTTGTGACACTTATAGGAATAGCCCAATAGGTCGATCAGAAAGAATAACTTTGAGGTGGTTTCATACCCTACAATAATCTCTTCGTTTGTTCTCCGCTATTAGTGAATTTGGAGTGACTCTTTGTTGCATGTTGAGGGATTGTTATATGATCTAATTATGTTATCATTGTTAAGAGAACTTGCACTAGTGAAAGTATGTGTAACATCCCCAGATGTTAACCCTATCATCAAGCTAATTAATGCGCCATGACATCATATTTTACTAAGTCAAAATGCCACTTGTCCCAAATCCAACTTCAAATTCATACTAGAAATAAAGTCAAATATTTATTTCTTTAAACAGCAAATAAAAAATGTTCATAATACTGCAAATAATCCAGAAGCAATTATAAATACATAATCAATATTAATTGAGTTAGTTAAATGACTCTAACAGCAAGAAACAGCAGCAAAACAGAAGTATTTAATCCATTTATAATTAAATAAAATCCAAATGAAAAGATATGGACATCAAACCATTTTCTAGCAGTGACTAATATTGCACTGTAAATATTGGGCTAAATCACATATTTTGAAAAACTTAATTGGTGGCTAAACTATTTGCAAAACAGAAATAAAAGAAGAAAACAGAAAAGAGAAAAAAAAGGAAAAGGCCCACTATGCCTGGGCCTAAGTCTACAGGACGGCCCAGCCCACTCCCCACGTCGCCTCCTTCTTACTGCTCCTCCCACGCTCGCTATCGCCCTCTGCACATACACGCCCGCACCCCGGCCCCCCTTGCTCGCCGCTCGACACCGCGCGCCGCGCTCGCCGTGGATAAGGACCCCTTGTCCTTCCCCCCTAGTCCTCCCTCGCCACTTCTTCCCCTCCCCTTCCCCTCGCGCTCACCTCTCTTCCCTCTGCTGAGCGCCTCCGCCGCCGCGCTGCCGCTCCACCGCGGCCACCACCACGACCTCGCCTCGCCTCGGTGTCCCACTTCTTCATCGGCGTCGTCTTCTTCGACACCATCCACGAGCACGAGCTGAGGCGCCTCGCAGCTCCCGCTTCGGGCTCATCCCCAACCTTCGGCCACCGAGGTCGCCGCCGTCGATTCGTCGCCGTTCTGTGCTCCTAAGCCCCCGCAGGCCTTTCGTGAGCCACACGGTGAGCTCCTCCCCCGTCATTTTCTCTCCGTTCGCCCGCGCAGTCTTCCTAGCCAGCAGTCCCGCATTTGCCGTACTCGTCGCCGCCGTTTGCTTCGCCGTCGTGGCCACACTCGGTCAAGCTCGCGTTCGAGCACGCCGTCGTGTTTCTGGGGCTCGCAGGAGTCCAACAACCCCTTTAGCTCGCTTTGCCATGCCCGGTTGCGCCGTTGCAAAAACATCACGAATATCGCCGCCGCTGACCTCGTCGCCGTTTCCGGCGACCATTTGGTCAGGCGCCGCCACCAACCGACGCGGGGTGAAGTGCCCGATCGAACGCAGCTGGAATCGGACGAAACGGCCCATCGTAGAGCGTTTCCGACGCCCTCCGGTGAGAGCGCCGCCGCGGGAGCTCGCCGGCGCGTTTCCGGCGGCCGGCGCCGACGTGGCCAGCTGGGGTCCGCCCCCAGCGCCACTGCCACTGGGCCCCAGTGGGGTCCGTTGACCAGTCAGCTCTACTGACTGGGCAACCCGTGTCACTGACACGCGGGCCCCACCGCTAAAATGTTTTAAAAATAAATAGAAATACTTATTAAAATGCTAATTAATCTAAATAGCTAATTAATTCACTAATCAGTAACTGACTAATGGGGCCCATCCCCTAATTAATCTGTAGTTAGTTTAGTTAATCCCTAGTTAACTACTGTGACACTGACATGCGGGACCCACTGGTCAGGTTTGACCAGTCAACTGGTTAGCTGACTGCTGACATCACAGTGACATCATGCTGATGCAATAATCCATTTATGTTAATTAAAATAATTCCAGAAATTCAGTAAAACTTTGGAAATTCGTAGAAAATAAACCGTAGTTCGGATCAAAAAACTTTCTACATGAAAGTTGATCAGAACGACGAGACGAAGCTGACCGTGCCGTCTGTTTCCATGTCGGGATCCTCTACGCAGGTGAACCCACAACTTTTAGCCTATTTCCGGTAGGTGAATAGTGCATATACACCGGTTAATAAATCCAACTTTAATCCTAAAATAACTAATATGACTTAGACATGTTTTTAGGCAACCCTGCGCTGCACGTTAGCATAGCATGCTCTGTGTTGCATATGTTTGCCGTGTATTTATCTGTTTCCTCCCCCTCTTCTCTCTCGGTAGACCCCGCTACAGACGCAGTTCCTGAGACCGACGCAGCTCAGGAGCCCAACGACACCGTTGACGACCCTGCCTTTGCCGCCGAGCAACCAGGCAAGCCCCCCCTTTGATCATCCCGATATCGCCCATTCTATTCTCTCATGCTTGCTTTAGATTTTCCTACTGTAACTAATTGCTCCTAATCTGTTGCATAGCCTGTTTTTGTAACTACTGTTGATACCTGCCTGATAACCAAACTGCTTAGTATAGGCTGGTTAGTGACCCATCAGAGACCCCACTTTGACCCAACTGCCCCGCTGGATTATCAGAAGACCCGATCAACGGGATCGAAGACCAGGCCCCGGCACCGCACATCACCCCCTTAGTTGTACGACACCACTGGGTTACTATCGAGTGCCGAGGGTGATACCTCGTCAGCACTTCTGATGTTAACCTTGTAGGTTAGTTCATCGGTTATGGTCATTGAGGGTGATTTCTCTTTCACCACTCCCGATAACGACGCTGTCGTGCAACACCTCAAGTGTGAACCCATCGAGGGTGATTCCTCTGAGTTCACCTTGACAGTTACATCGAGTAGGAATCCAACGAGGGTGATACCTCGGATTCCCCAGATGTTATGGACACACCGATACTTGGGCTTTATAACTGTTACTGGAAAGGCGGGTCGACCCTGAGGGGTACTTGCGAGTGATGTGAACACGGGTTAACCTAGAGGTTACCCGAGAGATGAACACGAGGCGTGGCCGGGCATTCTTAGCCCTTGCCACAAGTCCTCGAGACGGGGCGACGGGGTCACATCAATCGTGAGTCTCATCTCGTTACCGCAAGCCCCTAATCCACTAACAATTTGGATATTTGATCCGAGCAGGCCTCTGGCCTGATAGCACTAACCATCACGTGGGAAAAGTTATGGGCACTCTGCATCGTATGCATCAGCCGAAAGCTCTGTCGAACGTCTAGTTCAGCATCGCGGCACGGCTGGGCCAGCGCCATCCTGAGGGGTGGTACCGAGATTCGCTGTGTACGCAACTACCCAGAGGGCACAGGGCGATGGCCCAAGACCCCTGAGCGCTTAGGGTATAGACTGACGGGGACCTCTCTGCTGAGCTGTAGGTAGGGTTGCGGTGTATCATTTGGCCGAGGCCGGGCATGACCCAGGAAAGTGTGTCCGGCCGGAGTTAAGCGAGCGTGGTGGGTAAGTTGGTGCACCCCTGCAGGGAAGAAAACATCTATCGATAGCCTGCTCTACGGTAACGGACACTCGGAGTTGTATCCCGATCGATACAACTAGAACTTGAGATGATACCTGGATATGTGGCTCTGGGATTGCTTTCTCGCAGGGAGTCGAGGAAGGATCTCTGAGTGAGGTTGATAACATTACTACTACTTTATACTCTGCTATCTACACTCTTCTAATGCTGCAAGACCGCTGAAGAAGCTTGAAGATGCTGAAGATGCTAGTCTTCGATAGGACTAGGCCTTCTCTCTATTCTGGCATTTCTGCAGACCAGTCCACATATACAGCCTCCGTTTGATAATGCTGCATATGTAGTATAGATCCTTACTTGCTGAGTACTACGGATGAGTACTCACGGTTGCTTTGCTTTCTTTTTCTCCCCATATCCGTTTGGTGCAACCAGATGACGGATTCCTGGAGACCGCTGCCCCCGCCGACGACTACCATTACTACCCCGAGGGTGGATACTACTACGAGCTTGCCGACGGCCAGGAGTAGGATCGGAGGGTCCTAGGCAGGAGGCCTGCGCCTTTCGATCGTAGCTTTTATTTTTGCTCTGCCTTTCTTAAGGCTTCTCTGTTAACTTATGTCTGTACTCAGATATCTGATGCTTCCGCTGATGCTTCACTACAGGAATCAGCTACTTTGCCATCTGCCACGGCAGACGGCAAAGGCAGGAACGGCGGACGGCAAAGGTCTTTGCCGTCTGCCGCGGACGGCAAAAGGCTCCGGCAAAGTAAGGATCGGCAAAGAGCTACTTTGCCGTCTGCTTTCGGCGGCTGACGGCAAAGGGACCTTTGCCATTAGTAGCAGACGGCAAAGAAAGCAGACAGCAATAATTACGCTGTTAGTCCATTATGTGGCTAACGGCAGCCTTTGCCGTCCGCCGCTGACGGCAAAATTTGTCCGGCCTTTGCCGTCCGCCGAATGATGTCAGCTGGACGTCACTACACGGCAGGCCTTTGCCGTCCGCGGCTGTAGGCAAAGTTGTTTACTCTTTGCCGTCAGCCACTGTAGGCAAAGCCTTTGCCGTCCGCCGCTGTAGGCAAACTGGCCAAATGGGTCAGTTCTCAGGAGGCACAGGTGGCAGCCACGTGGCTGCTTTGCCGTCCGCGGCTGTTGGCAAAGTTGCCTTTGCCGTCCGCGGCTGTCGGCAAAGGTGGCTTTGCCATCAGTGGCTGACGGCAAAGATCCTACTTTGCCTCATTTTTTTCTGTTTTTTTTAAATGCAACAATTTTGATAGCAAATATATATGACATATATATATATTTCACAGGGCTATTTAACAGCAAACATATGACATATCCAGCACATAAGTTTCATCGTACGTACATATATAGTTCCATCCATTCATACATAGCAAGTTCCATCAAGTTGCACATAC
Organism: Thinopyrum elongatum; assembly: GCA_011799875.1. Taxonomy (NCBI): domain Eukaryota; kingdom Viridiplantae; phylum Streptophyta; class Magnoliopsida; order Poales; family Poaceae; genus Thinopyrum; species Thinopyrum elongatum. Next base: position 211,670,727 of record CM022301.1, on the reverse strand, counting down.
ACATTGTTCCATCCATACATATTACAATGCAAAGTTTCATCTAGATAGCAAGTTCCATCATAGCAAGCTAGAAGAATACTTGAAGAGAATGAAAGAAAAAACAAGCACTCCATCATAGCAAGCTAGCTTCCGTGAAGTGAATGAAATCTGCAAAATGGCAAATAAGAAAGTTAGAAAAAGGGGCTCGAAGAGAAGACTAGAAGAAGAAGACTAAGAACCAAGAAGAAGACTGAACAAGAAGACTAGAACAAGAAGACTTAGGTGAAATGGATCATATATGAGAACTTAGGTGAAATGGATCGTTTAGAGCTAACTAGGAAATGGATCCTTATGAGCTAACTTAGGTTGAAATGGATCGTTTATGAGCTAACTTAGTTGAAATGGATCATTTATGAGCTAACTTAGTTGAAATGGATCATTTATGAGCTAACTAAGGTGAAATGGATCGTTTATGAGCTAACTAAGGTGAAATGGATCATTTATGAGCTAACTAAGTGAAATGGATCGTTTTTTTTTAGCTAACTTAGGTGAAATGGATCATTTATGAGCTAACTTAGTTGAAATGGATCGTTTATGAGCTAACTTAGGTGAAATGGATCATTTAAGAGCTAATTTAGGTGAAATGGATCGTTTTTGAGCTAACTTAGGTGAAATGGATCGTTTGTGAGCTAACTTAGTTGAAATGGATCGTTTATGAGCTAACTTAGTAAAAAGCATCATTTTAGAGCTAACCTAGGTGTGATGGGTCATTTTGGAGCTAGCCTAGGTAAGATGGGTCATTTTGGAGCTAACCTAGGTGAAATGGGTCATTTTAAAGCTAACGTAGGTAAAATGGATAATTTAGGAGCTAATCTAGGTAAAAATGGGTCATTTTAGAGCTAACTTGGATAAAATGGATCATTTATAAGCTAACTAAGGTAAAATGGGTCATTTTAGAGCTAACTTAGGTAAAATGGATCGTTTATGAGCTAACTAAGCTAATTATGCAATTTTTGACATAAGTAAGCTAAGTACAGATCGTTTTAGAGCTAACTTAGGTAAAATGGATGGTTTTGGAGGTCAGTAAGCTTATTAAGTCATTTTGGAGGAAAAGAAGCTAACTCTAGGTCATTATGGTAAGCATATTGGAGGAAATAAAGCTAAGTCTAGGTCTTTATGCATTTGTTAAGCAAAACACTAGAGAAACTTACCGTGATCATGGAGGTGTAGGAGCGGGCTGGCTCGTGACGGTAGCTGGAGAAGGATCGTGCGATGCTTGTCTGGAGTTACGCTGCACCAAAGATCATTTCCAATGTCTCGTTAGCATGATGACACTCAAATGTTAAGACTAGCAAGTAATGTCCATTCAAATTAAACTCACCGTGCTCCCAGGAGCAATCACTGGCATCGGCGGAGCGGTCTGACCGGACTTCTCGCACACAGACTGCACATTTGGTTTTGACAACTCAGTCATACTAGTTAGTAATGAGACAAACACTATATGAATGTTTTGGCTAATCTGCAGAAGAAACTTACCACAAGGAGCTCGTACATGGCCCTTACCTGCATGTCATTCCGTGCCCTCTCCTCCTCCAACATCTTTGTCGCCCTCTCCTCCAACTCCCGCTGCCTCTCCGCCGCCTCCGCCAGAAGTTTCTCCATTCTATCTCTCTCACTCTGTATAGCAGCCTGCAACACCACTCACATGACCATTTGTAATCATTGATGGAAGCGCACACAATGTAATGGAGAAAGATAGCTGAGTACGTATAACTAACCTTGAAGGCGAGTTGGACTGGCCGTTCACGAGGCCTTATCTCAGGAGCGGAGCTCGACTGGCGCGCCTTGATCTCCGGGAGAGTGCTAGGACAACGGATAAGTCCATCTCCCATGGCTATGGAGCCATGGGACCTCCCACCACCAGATATCATCAGCAGCTCTGTATCAATGGGACCCTGGCTCGGGTTAAAGTCCTCCCCTTTCCTCGCCTTCCCCTGATCTCTATATTTCACGAGCTTGTCGTGGGAGGAGATGTTGGTGAAGTTCTTTGGATCATCGAGGTCAGACGCAGAGAATGCCTTGACTTTCTTGTAAGGGCCAGTGTGGGCCATGGCATACAGGTCGTACACCTCTGGCACCTTATCCGCCTTATTGTAGCGTGCCTGAAAGAGAGAAACAAAGTAAATTAGTAATTAAAGGGCTAAAGCTAGCATGATGAATGAATTGCATGAATCATGAAGCAAACCACATACCCAGTTCTGCCCGAACTGATATAAGTTGGAGCTGCCTTAATGGTGTGGCACACCTTCCATTTGGGCACGTTTGTCCTTGGCCTGTTTGTGGAGGGCTAGCCATTCTTTTGAGCACCACTCATTGACCAACACCTCCCAACAATCCATCCGATCCGCACACCATCTCGGAGGGGCCTAAGTTAGCAAATAGAAACTTGAGCGCTACGGCTATGAATTACTAAATGAAGGAAGTAAGTACAAGGCCTTAAGAATTACCTTCATGTACTCCTCCTTACTCAAGAACTTCTCGCGGCACGCCGGCTTGGTCTTCTTGATACCACGCGAGGCGTAGTAGTCTCGAATAGCCTGCACCCAAGCCTCGTGCCGTAAGTTCTGTAGTAGGCGCTTGCAGACGTTATCGATAACATTTGCCGCTTCCTCCTCGTATCCCTCCTCACACCTGTAGATTGTCTGCAATCAAATGAGACAATATTGATTAGTACAATTAATAACTAGCTAGTTTAAGATTTTTAATTGTGTAAAGGAGAAATTACCCAGAACTTTCTGATCACCACGTCTGCCCTCGTCTTGCACAAGACACCATCGATAATCTCACCCGGCGGGGCCGAGGCAGCCAAGTAGTGCTCCCAACTCAATCCAAGCTCTGGAAGCCGACCCTCACCAGGCAACGTGACAAACCCCGGGAAGTTTTGCCGACAAAGAACTCCAAGGACGGAGTTGGGCCGGCGGACACTATGATGGTGGTCCCAACCCCTGCAGCATGACAAGGCCAACGCATTAGTTATTTGAAGAAACGTGAATGCAGAAGGTACAAAAAGATTAAATGCACTTACCTCTCCCCATTAGGGAAAATCAACCACCTCTGCTCGCGGGTCGCCGGCACGGACGGGAGCCATGTACAACCACGCTGGTAGACGGTGCCCCCCTCCTCCTCAATATCAGTCGGCTCCCCGCCATCATCAGCATGGCCACTCGGCTCCTCAGACTGATCCGGCCAGGTACCCCATCCAGACGTGTGCTCCTCCGGGGTCTCGTGGGCCGAACTCTCGTGGGCCGAAGGCCCGTCGACCCGAGGCTCGTGGGCCGAAGACCCGTGGACCGGAGTCCGTGTAGCCTCCTCCTCGGACGAGTCCGCCCTAGCAGTCACGTGCTCGGGTGAAACAGCTGTGGGTGGCGGCGAGGAAGGCGCCGTAGCAGGCACCCTACCTCCTCTCCCGCAACCACGTGCTCCAGCTCCTCTCTTCTTCTTACCTCGTCCCCTGCTGGGCACCGCGGTCGACGAAGAAGGGCCCGATGGTGTCGCCATACTGTCCAGCAACGCTCGGCGGAGAGGTGCGTGTGGAATGGAAGACCTCACACCACGCGCCGACGAAGAAGGGGCCTCGGCGCGCTCCCGACCAGCGCCCACCATCTTTCAACACCTGCCATGACAAAGAGTAAACGAAATTAGTACAACATAAAAAAATACCGACATGAATAATAATATGTATATCACTTAAGTGTATCATCATCAAGTACAAGATAAAAAAATTGAATACCTGACACTACTAATAATCTCGATCGGTATCATCAATAAATGCATAATCATCATCATCACTATAATCAATGATGGGCTCATAGGGTTCAGTGGCATCAACATGTGGAAGGCCACCTTGACGTAATCGGTCAAGCATTGACAGGTCATCCACAGCAGTAACCTCTTCTTGTTCCGGCTCTTCTTGTTCCTCCTCTGGGGTGATGTCGGATTCACTGTCGCTGTCTACTTCAATGTTTTGGGGTGAAGTATAGCGGTTCTTGAAACGCTTTTTGGAAAGACGTGTCTCTTGGAAGAATTCTCCTTCATATGTGTCTGGGTTAATGTGAGGTTCATAATCCTCTTCCTTTGGGGGAGATAGTCTAGCACGTGGCGGCACTTCATAAACGACATCCCAACCTTTCAGATTTGGATTAGTTTGGCAGGCCCACGGTAGATAGAATACTTGGGTCGCCTGTTGAGCCATAATATAGACATCAGGAACATCTAAATGGGTGCTTTGGTTGATTTCAACTAGCCCTATATGTTCATGAGTCCTTCTAGTCTCCTTCGGCTGAAACCAATAACATTTGAAGACTACGACATTCGGTGGGTTTTCACCATAGAATAGAAGTTCATAAATTGCTTCAACTCTCCCATAATACTCGGTACCTCCTTCGCCGATAGCAGATACACAACAATTTGTAGACTTTCGGTCGGCCATAGATAGCTCTTTGCCATAGGTACGAAAGCGATACCCGTTGATGTCGTATTTGTCAAATGAACGGACCTTATAGTCAAAACCATTAGCGACTTGTCTCAATTCGGCGCCCATAGACTCTGAATTAGCCTACAAGTTTAATATGAAAGGATTGTTGCATTACACACAAATTAGCGAATGAAATGAAATTGTCTGATAGAAATTACCGTTTGTTTGAACCAAGAGATGAAACTGGGATAGCCGCCTCCTTGCTTTGCGAGAAGCTCATACTCTTTGACGGAATCCTTTTGGATCACCGCTCCATACGAGAATATGGCGACGTATCGACTGTATGAAATATCCAGGAATAAGAGCAGTTCAAAGGAAATAGAAGTTGCGAAACAATGTACCGAGAACTTACTCGATGTATGGCCGCACTTCTATCAGGTTGTTGAAGATATACAACGAAATGGTCCGCCATTCTTCGTTATCCAAAGATACTGGATTTGAAACACTGGCTGGTGCGAGATTCCCTTTGAATAGGCTGAGGTTGGATCCACCCTTTTTAGGGTCGTCAGCATTGTACCGAGGCTTCGGATTATGCAAATGACGATTTTTGGCTTCGTAGTGTGCTGTCACGAAGTTTGCCACCTCCTCAGTGATGAATGCCTCAGCCATCAATGCTTCAATTCTACGTTTATCTTTACATTTTTCTCGAAGCGTCTTCTGCATCCTCTCAGTTGGGTAGCACCAACGATTTTGCACGCCCCCCCCCCCCAATCTTGCCTCGGTCGGGAGATGCAAAATCAAATGTTGCATTGGATTAAAGAAGCCCGGTGGAAAGATCTTCTCTAACTTGCAGATCAACTCCGGCGCCAACTCTTCCATTTCTTCTAGCACGCCAGGCGATAGTTCTTTCGCACAAAGAACACGGAAGAAATAGCTGAGTTCTGCCAGTACTAGCCATTCATCCTCAGGGATGAAGCCACGCAACATCACCGGCATTACCCGCTCAATCCATATGTGCCAATCATGACTCTTGAGACCAAATATCTTCAATTTATCAAGATTCGCTCCCCTCTTTAGATTCGCTGCATACCCATCGGGGAACATCAACTGCATTTTCACCCACAAGATAATTTCCCTCATAGCTGGCCTTCCAAGATTGAACCATGCCTTTGGCTTCGTCCAGTTCTGCTTTCCTTTCGGTTCTTTCATGTTTTGTAACGGCCTATCACATAGCGCCTCCAGATCGACTCTAGCCTTAGTATTATCCTTTGACTTCCCATCTATGCCGAACAATGTACCAAAAAGTGCCTCGGCGATATTCTTCTCAGTGTGCATCACGTCGATGTTGTGTGGGCAAAGGAGGTCTTTGAAGTAAGGCAGATCCCATAAGCATGTCTTGTGAGTCCAGGCGTGCTTAGAATTATACCCCTTGAAGTACCCTGGACGCTCTGGATCTGGCTCAAGAGCGTTTAACTGATCCAGGGTCTATTGGCCTATCAACGCAGGTGGTGCAGAGTTTTTGATAACTCTACCTCTGATGAAGTTCTTTTTGTCTTTCCTGAACTTATGGCGAGGATCCAGGAACTGTCTATGCATGTCGAAGCAAGAAAACTTGCGACCGGCCTGAAGCCAACGAAACTCAAGAGCTCCCTTGCATGTGGGGCACGGGAACCTTCCATGCACACACCAGCCAACGAATAGCACATACGCCAGCAAGTCATGCGTCGAGTACATGTACCAGACACGCATTATGAAGTTCCGTTTGCTATAGGTGTCGTATGTCTTGAACCCATTATCCCAGGCTTCTTGCAATTCGTCCTTAAGCGGCTGCATGTACACATTCATATTTTTCCCCGGATAGTTGGGCCCTGGAATTATCAACGTCAGGAAAATGTTCTTTCTTTGCATAATCTGTCCGGGGGGGAGATTGAGTGGAAAGACAAATACGGGCCAACAACTGTATTGGGCTGCCGTCATACCAAACACACTGAACCCATCCATGCTGATGCCGACTCGAGGATGCCTCGGATCTGCCGCTTTGTCAGCATGTAATTCATCAAACTTTTTCCACGCAACACCATCCGATGTGTGTACCATCATCAGATTCCCATCTGCATCTAGTTCGGTTCTTTTGCCTGTTTTGTGCCATGTCATCTGTCTGGCCGTCTCTTCGAACATGAAAAGACGTTGAAGTCTTGGTACGATTGGCATATACCGAAGAACACTAACGGGGATTTTGGTCTGTGTCTTCTCACCCATACCGTTGTCTACCACAACATACCTGGAAGACTTGCAAATGGGACAATAGTTCAAGTCCGCATAGTCAAGCCTAAATAAGGCACATCCTTTCTCACAGGCATGTATCTTCTCACAGGGCATCTTCAGTGCACGGAGGATTTTGTCCGACTGGTACAGGTTTGCAGGCATTACATGGCCTTTGGGTAGAAAGCGTCCAAATAATGTCATCATTGCGTCGTAGCATTCTCTGCCCAAGTTGAACTGAGCCTTCAGAGCCATTACTTGTGAGATGGCATCCAACTCACAAAGCTCCGTGTGCTCGTGGAGCGGACGTTTTGAAGACTCCAACATTTCATTGAAGGCCTTTGCAGATTCCTCCATCTCCTCGTCCGAATCCCGAGCATCATCATAGTCTTGCACCATGTTTTCCATCCCGGTACCATGCTCGTCGGTGCGACGACGATCCACCTCAGCTCGGTCACGTTGGGCAGACTCACCATGATATGTCCACACCGTATAATCGGGCGTAAAACCACTCTTCTGCAGGTGTTTGCCCATTTCAGCCTCTGTCCTCTTTTCCCAATTGCCGCACCGGAAACAGGGGCACCAGGTTTTCCTCTGGCCATTTGCAAATGCGGCTTGCACAAACCCCTTGGTTTTTGTGAACCATTCAGCGCTCCATTTGTTCTGACCAGTGTGACCGGTATACATCCACGCACGATCACTCATCTTGACTTTCAGAGCTACTGGACACACAACAAATATATATATAATTCACCATGTATATATTCATCAGTTGATCTACTTTGTCAATTTTATTACATCCATGCAACCTACACTCTAATAGGTAATGATAGGTCCTAATCCCACCCGAGTATGTGTAGATTGGGTTCATTTTCCCATGCTATGCTCCGGATCCGACGCAAAATTTCGGCAGCACCTCCCCCCTGTTCTCCTGATACACGTATCTGCAATAAACAGAGAGGATGTGTACCCGGAGAACAACAGGGGAGGCACTGACGAAATTTATGCGTCGGATCCAGAGCAAAGCATATGGGAAAACGAACCCAATCTACACATACTCGGGCTGTCCATGGATAGCGTTGGACAATTCGAAAGAATCAAGGTTATAAATATGCAAATGCATGCATATTTATAACTATAACGTTTTCGAACGGGAGACACATATTGGTTACGCATACTGATGATTCAAGACACATATATAGCTAGCTATCAAGTTTCATCGGCACGAACACCGGAACAGAGCAAATAATTAATGGGGGAGGAGGACATGTCATTTGTGCTCACCCACGAACGAAGGGGCAGAGCTCGTCAAACACACGGCGAGGTCGTCGAACACCAAACCTCGCAGCGATGAAACAACTGCACATTTAAATCTACCCGATCAACACAATTATATATCATGTTTTTCATAACAAAATCGAAAAATATATGACCTAACTAATAATTCACAAATATATGACCCCGTCGGCCTCTGGAAGGCCAAAGAACACCTTTTCGGGAGGTGTCGGGGGTCGGGGTGTCATGTCGGTGTCGGGGTGCCGTGTCGGGGTCGGGGTGCTGTTCGGGGTTGGGGGGTAGGGGGGTGTCGGTAGGGGTCTGGGGCGGGTATGTAGGGGGGTAGGGAGGTAGGGGAGGGTTGTAGGGGTGTGATGGTGTCGGGGTCGGGGTTTCGTTGTATGTGTGGTGTCGGGTCGGGTGTCGGGGTCAGGGGGGTCAGGGGGTCGGGGGACGTGTCGTGTCGGGGTCGGGGGGGCGGGTGGGGGGCAGGGAAGGAGTAGGGGGTCGGGGGGCAGGGGGGAGGGGTGGTGTGGTGTAGGGGGCGGCGTGTCAGGGTGCTTATGGTATACGGGGTCGGGTAGGGGGGTCAGGGGGGAGGGGATGTCGGGGTGTTGTGGTAGGGGTGGGGGGTGTGTAGGGGTGTTGGTGTCGGGGTCGGGGTGTCGGGTACAGGGGGGTCAGGGGGTCGGGGTGTGGAGGGGGGTGGAGGGGGGAGGGGTACAGGGGGGGTGGGGGGAAAGGGAGAAGGCGGAGGAGGGGGGAGAGGAGGAGGAGGAGGAGAGGGAAGGGAGGAGGAGGAGGAGGGAAGGGGGGGAGAAGGCGGGGAGGGGAGGAGGGGAGGAGGAGGAGAAAGGAGAAGAGGGGAGGAGGAGGTTTTTCATCTTTTTTCTCACTTCTTTTCTTTTCTTCCTTTCTTTCTTCTTATATTCTTTTCTTCTTCTTCTTTTTTCATCTTTTTTCTACTTCTTTTCTTTTCTTCTTTTTACTTCTCTACTTCTTTTTCTAACACTAACACATATGTAGCACTAAATCTAACACTAACACATATGTAGCACTAAATCTAACACTAACACTAACACATATCTAGTACTAAATCTAACACTAACAATTAAACAGCAACAAAAATGAAAAAACAGAAGAAAAAAAAAAGAAAAAAAATAACTCAAGGAGCAATGGGACGGGCGAGGGAAGGGGGAGGGAGGCGGGGTTCGGAAGGAGAGACGGCCAGAACGGGGCAGAGGGGGAAAGGGAGGGGAAGGGAAGGGGAGGGGCGGAATGAGATAAGGCTCTCCCGGGGCGAGACGGCGGAGAAGGGAGAGGGAGGGGGGAGAAAGGAGTGAGGAGAGAGGACGGAGGGGGGTGGGGGATGGAGGGGGGGGGGGCGAGGAGGAGGAAACAGGGGGGATGGCGGGACGCACCGGGTGGGAGCGGGGAGGAGAGGCGAGAAGGAGGAGGCGAAGGGAGGAGGGCAGGGGGAGGGATAGAAGGCGATGGAGGAGGCGGGGGGGTGGGGGGCGGAGGGGGGGGGGGGGAGCGGGGAAAGAGGGGGGAGGGGGAGGGGGGAAGGAGGGCCCCCAGGGGGTGGGGCGGAGGGATGGAGGGGGATGGCGCCGGGCGGCGGGGGCGGCTGTGGGTGGATCTGGTGGCGGGGCGTCGGGGAGGAGAGAGGGAGAGAAGAGAGAGTAACGGGCGGGGGGTGGGGGCTCGACCGGCCGTTAGGTTAGTTAGCCTTTGCTGTCCGCCGAGGCTTTGCCGTCCGCTTTTTTTTATCTTTGCCGTCTGCTAGCAGACGGCAAAGAGGGGGGCGTTAAGTTTTTCTAATCGGCTCGTTACTGGGGGGCACCTCTCTCTTTGCCGTTAGACAGCTGACGGCAAAGATTCTTTGCCGTCAGCCAGCTGACGGCAAAGAAGTGACAGATGGCAAAGACCGTTTTTGCCGTCTGCCAATTGTTTGCCGTCTGCTTTTTGGTACCTGATGGCAAAGACCTTCTTTGCTGTCTGCTAGCAGACGGCAAAATCCCTGATTCCAGTAGTGCTTGTATGACTTGAAGCTTATGTATTCGAGCCTTCGAGGCCCTGGCTTGTAATATAAAGCTTGTATGTCTTTGTTTATGTTTTAGAGTTGTGTTGTGATATCTTCAAGTGAGTTCTTAGGCTTGATCGTGTGCATTTGCGTGTATGATTAGTGCACGATTAAGTCGGGGGCGTCACAGGTTGGTATCAGAGCCGACTGCCTGTAGGAAACCCCTTTCCAACTCCTTGGCCGAAGTTCAGTCTAGTCGTCCAAAATTGTTTTACTAACTTGGTTGTGTGGCTTACGGGCCCACGTCGCCAACTGGTTGGTGTTAGGATCTTTTATTCCTTGTCTATACTCTAGGACTCTGATCTCCCTTCTATTCGGGTTAAATGATTTTGCTAACTCTGACATTAGGTTCTCGTAACCACTTCATCCCGGAGAGCCCCTTCACCACAGATGATCGTCTGCTTCATCAGAAGACTCTGTAGATACTCCTCGAAGTTTCCCGAGACCATTTTGCCCACTGCTTTGCCAGTTCCCTACTACCGATGATCCCCGTGAACAACTACACATCCTTGCTGTTTGAATCTTCATTCCCAGTTACTTCTGTATGTACAAGATACCCCATAATACTCTTCGTTAATTCGAGAATTCTTCGAACTTACTGCCTTGCAGTTCCTTTCTGCGTGAAAACACCTACGAGTAAATCTTCATACTTACCGGGGATTCGTTCATCCCCAGTTGTTAATGTGTTTCTCAAAATACTTCATAATGCTATTCGTTCTTTCGAGAACCCTCTGCAACCAATTGCTTTGGAAAGTCTTGCTTGCGCACATTATGGTTAATTCCATATGTCTAGCAAAATTCATTAACCTCCTTTGCCTCTATCATTTTGAGCTCCTTGATTCATTGTGTTGGGAATTCTCGCAATCATCAGTCGAACCCTCAAATTTGTTCTTCCTGCTCAGACATCATTTGGACCTGAGCGGGTTCTCGGGCAATCAAGTTGCAAATGATTGTCCATCTAGTTCCATTCTACTTACCCATCTTTTTATCCGAGCGTCTCCTTCTGATCCCTTGCTTTGTAAATCATAAACCCTTTATAATTGAACACCGAATTATTCAGTTTCTTCTACAATCTGATGCCTTTGCATTCTTCTTCTTCTATTGAGTACCGATACTCACATCAGATCCTTTGCTGACCAACTGATCTTTTGTTGGGTTATTATCCGACAAAGTCTTTCATATTCAATAATGTTGCGAGTCCTTTTCTCGGATACATAACGCCTTTGGTAAATGGTATCCTCTGCTTTGTCAACCTTGCTCTGCTTCCGAGCTTGAGTTCATTACTCCTGCAGTTTGAGGTATATGTTCCTAAGATGCCCCGATGGGTTGAACATACGCCTTCCCTATTCTGTATGAATTGAAAGTTATACGAAATATATCTAGTCGCGTTCCGTCGGATAAATTTTCAACTCTACAACTTCTTCAAAGATGAGAAGTGAATGAAAGGTTATGCATTGAAGAAGTGGGAGTCGACCTTGAACCTTTGTGTTCATGCTCATGGACCCGATGTAGAACTTATCATGGAAGCTGCTCGTAAAAATAATTATTTCCTTGGTACTAATTCATCTCGTATCTGTGAATTGATCCTTTGCACTCGTGGTTCCGACCATATCTTCTCCTTGATTCCATCCCTCAGATAGGTTAAAATATTTGTCCTCTGCAGATCATTTCACCTGTCCAACCTCTATTCTGATCAACCTTCGAGTATTGCCCCCTGTTATCTCGAGGATATCGTGTCATTGCACTACCTCTTATGAAATCTTATCGGAGTAATACTCCTCACCGATTTAGCCCTTCCACGGGTTCTGGGTGGTTTGTCCACCGAGAACACCAATAAGCGAATCAAATCCACCCTATAACACATTGACCTTCTGCTTCCCTACTTCTTCTGCTTGATCATGTTATGGTTCAATTACATCTTTCTGAAACCTTTCGATAAATCGTGTTGTGATCATTGTCAACATCTTTGACTTATCCCAAGTTATGAATTTAATTCGTAATACTTCCTTTTACCTAAATGGTGATCCACTTGCTATCCTGTCATGGATATCATGGTCTGCCTTCCTTGGGAGAGATATGCTCTTGATACTTATGTATTATTACATTTTCTTTCCATTGGTTTGTTTAACCTTTCTTGTGTTCTATATGATATAAGCAGAAATAATTCCCTGCTTATGTAAACACCTCGGCGTACAACCCTGTCAGGAGACCCCGTTACTATTGTTGATGACATACCGGTAACCACCGATGGACGAGAACTTTGCCTATTGGTCCGCCTCGTTCAACGAGCAGGAAAATGGTTCTCTTCGTCCCTCGCCCTTGGTACCGATGTTGTTACCGACATAGCTGACAGACTATCCTCTGACATACCTTGTTGTCGTGACCGATCAGATGTCACCGTTCTCCCTACTCTCGAACGATCCTCATCACAGTTCCACAGGATCGCAACCTGACTCTCCTATATATCTTTGATTCCGAAGTATCATATGCTCTTGGCTTTGTGTGATATCACGAGCCATCCTCCGAGAGATGATCTATTCCCGATGCTCTGAACCCCCTTCTCCCACTCTGTTCAGGTATCGATCGTTTGTCCATTCGCTTGAAACTTCCTATTGTAAATTCATACTTTGCTATCGATGTTTTCCAAAGTTTCAACTCGAGAGGTACTTCTGCCACATTCCCTGAATTGTTCACCAGATAATTAACCCTGTAAGTGTCAGTTCTCCCGAGGTTACCCTTTTCTTCCCCACTTAAATCTCGGGACGAGATTTCTTGTAGTTGAGGAGATTTGTAACATCCCTAGATGTTAACCCTGTCATCAAGCTAATTAATGCGCCATGACATCATATTTTACTAAGTCAAAATGCCACTTGTCCCAAATCCAACTTCAAATTCATACTAGAAATAAAGTCAAATATTTATTTCTTTAAACAGCAAATCAAAAATGTTCATACTACTGCAAATAATCCAGAAGCAATTATAAAAACATAATCAATATTAATTGAGTTAGTTAAATGACTCTAACAGCAAGAAACAGCAGCAAAACAGAAGTATTTAATCCATTTATAATTAAATAAAATCCAAATGAAAAGATATGGACATCAAACCATTTTCTAGCAGTGACTAATATTGCACTGTAAATATTGGGCTAAGTCACATATTTTGAAAAACTTAATTGGTGGCTAAACTATTTGCAAAACAGAAATAAAAGAAGAAAACAGAAAAGAGAAAAAAAAAAAAAGGAAAATGCCCACTGTGCCTGGGCCTAAGTCTATAGGGCGGCCCAGCCCACTCCCCATGTCGCCTCCTTACTGCTCCTCCCACGCTCGCTGTCGCCCTCTGCACATACGCGCCCGCACCCCGGCCCCCCTGCTCGCCGCTCGACACCGCGCGCCGCGCTCGCCGTGGATAAGGACCCCTCGTCCTTCCCCCTGGTCCTCCCTGGCCACTTCTTCCCCTCTCCTTCCCCTCACGCTCACCTCTCTTCCCTCTGCCGAGCGCCTCCGCAGCCGCGCTGCCGCTCCGCCGCGGCCACCGTCACGACCTCACCTCACCTCAGTGTCCCACTTCTTCGCCGGTGTCGTCTTCTTTGTCACCGTCCACGAGCACGAGCTGAGGCACCTCGCAGCTCCCGCTTCGGGCTCATCCCCAACCTTCGGCCACCGAGGTCGTCGCCGTTCTACGCTCCTAAGCCCCCGCAGGCCTTTCGTGAGCCACACGGTGAGCTCCTCCCCCGTGCTTTTCTCTCCGTTTGCCCGCGCAAGCTTCCTAGCCAGCAGTCCCGCCTTTGCCGTACTCATCGCCGCCGTTCGCTTCGCCGTCACGGCCACACTCGGCCAAGCTCACGTCCGAGCACGCCGTCGTGTTTCTGGAGCTCGCAGGAGTCCAACAACCCCTTTAGCTTGCTTTGCCGTGCCCGGTTGCGCTGTTGCAAAAACCTCCCGAATGCCGCCGTCGCCGTTTCCGGCGACCATTTGGTCCGGCACCGCCACCAACCGACGCGGGGTGAAGTGCCCGATCGAACGCAGCTGGAATCGCGCGAAACGGCCCAGCGTAGAGCGTTTCCAACGCCCTCCGGTGAGAGCGCCGCCGTGGGAGCTCGCCGGCACGTTTCCGGTGGCCGGCGCCGATTTGGCCAGCTGGGGTCCGCCCCCAGCGCCACTGCCATTGGGCCCCAGTGGGGTCCGTTGACCAGTCAGCTCTGCTGACTGGGCAACCAGTGTCACTGACACGCGGGCCCCACCGCAAAAACATTTTAAAAATAAATAGAAATACTAATTAAAATGCAAATTAATCTAAATAGCTAATTAATTCACTAATCAGTCACTGACTAATGGAGCCCATCCCCTAATTAATCTGTAGTTAGTTTAGTTAATCCCTAATTAACTACTGTGACACTGACATGCGGGACCCACTGGTCAGGTTTGACCAGTCAACTGGTCAGCTGACTGCTGACGTCACAGTGACATCATGCTGACGCAATAATCCATTTCTGTTAATTAAAATAATTCCAGAAATTCAGTAAAACTTTGAAAATTCATAGAAAATAAACCGTAGCTCGGATCAAAAAACTTTCTACATGAAAGTTGATCAGAACGACGAGACGAAGTTGATCGTGCCGTCTGTTTCCGTGTCGGGATCCTCTACGGAGGTGAACCCGCAACTTTTAGACTGTTTCCGGTAGGTGAATAGTGCATATACACCGGTTAATAAATCAAACTTTAATCCTAAAATAACTAATATGACTTAGACATGTTTTTAGGCAACCCTGCACTGCACGTTAGCATAGCATGCTCTGTGTTGCATATGTTTGCCATTTATTTATCAGTTTCCTCCCCCTCTTCTCTCTCAGTAGACACCGCTACAGACGCAGTTCCCGAGACCGACACAGCTCATGAGCCCGACGACACCGTTGACGACCCTGCCTTTGCCACCGAGCAACCAGGCAAGCCCCCCCTTTGATCCTCCCGATATCGCCCATTCTATTCTCTCATGCTTGTATTAGATTTTGCTACTGTAATTAATTGCTCCTAATCTATTGCATAGCCTATTTTTATAACTACTGTTGATACCTGCCTGGTAACCAAACTGCTTAGTATAGGCTGGTTAGTGACCCATCAGAGACCCCACTTTGACCCAACTGCCCCGCTGGATTATCAGAAGACCCGATCAACGGGATCGAAGACCAGGCCCCGGCACCGCACATCACCCCCTTAGTTGTACGACACCACTGGGTTACTATCGAGTGCCGAGGGTGATACCTCGTCAGCACTTCTGATGTTAACCTTGTAGGTTAGTTCATCGGTTGTGGTCATCGAGGGTGATTCCTCTTTCACCACTCCCGATAACGACGCTGTCGTGCAACACCTCAAGTGTGAACCCATCGAGGGTGATTCCTCCGAGTTCACCTTGACAGTTACATCGAGTAGGAATCCAACGAGGGTGATACCTCGGATTCCCCAGATGTTATGGACACACCGATACTTGGGCTTTACAACTGTTACTTGAAAGGCGGGTCAACCATGAGGGGTACCCGCGAGTGATGTGAACACGGGTTAACCTGGAGGTTACCCGAGAGATGAACACGAGGCGTGGCCGGGCGTTCTTATCCCTTGCCACAAGTCCTCGAGACGGAGCGACGGGGTCACATCGATCGTGAGTCTCTGCTCGTTACTGCAAGCCCCTAATCCACTAACGATTTGGATATTTGATCCGCGCAGGCCTCTGGCCTGATAGCACTAACCATCACGTGGGAAAAGTTATGGGAACTCTGCATCGTATGCATCAGCCGAAAGCTCTGTCAGACGTCCAGTTCAGCATCGTGGCACGGCTGGGCCGGCGCCATCCTGAGGGGTGGTACCAAGATTCGCCGTGTGCGCAACGACCCGGAGGGCACAGGGCGATGGCCCAAGACCCCTGAGCGCTTAGGATATAGACCAACGGGGACCTCTCTGCTGAGCTGTAGGTAGGGTTGCGGTGTATCGTTTGGCCGAGGTCGGGCATGACCCAGGAAAGTGTGTCTGGCCGGAGTTAAGCGAGCGTGGTGGGTAAGTTGGTGCACCCCTGCAGGGAACAAAACATCTATCGATAGCCTGTCCTACGGTAACGGACACTCGGAGTTGTATCCCGATCGATACAACTAGAACTTGAGATGATACCTGGATATGTGGCTCTGAGATTGCTTTCTCGCAGGGAGTCGAGGAAGGATCTCTGGGTGAGGTTGATAACATTACTACTACTTTATACTGTGCTATCTACACTCTTCTAATGCTGCAAGACCGCTGAAGAAGCTTGAAGATGATGAAGATGCTAGTCTTCGATAGGACTAGGCCTTCTCTCTATTCTGTCATTTCTGCCGCCCAGTCCACATATACAGCCTCCGTTTGATAATGTTGCATATGTAGTGTAGATCCTTGCTTGCTGAGTACTTCGGATGAGTACTCACGATTGCTTTGCTTTCTTTTTCTCCCCATATCCGTTTGGTGCAACCAGATGACGGAGCCCCAGAGACCGCTGCCCCCGCCGACGACTACCATTACTACCCCGAGGGTGGATACTACTACGAGCTTGCCGACGGCCAGGAGTAGGATCGGAGGGTCCCAGGCAGGAGGCCTGCACCTTTCGATCGTAGCTTTTATTTTTGCTCCGCCTTTCTTAAGGCTTCTCTGTTAACTTATGTCTGTACTCAGATATCTGATGCTTCCGTTGATGCTTGTATGACTTCGAGCTTATGTATTCGAGCCCTCGAGGCCCTGGCTTGTAATATAAAGCTTGTATGTCTTTGTTTATGTTTTAGAGTATTGTTGTGATATCTTCAAGTGAGTCCTTAGGCTTGATCGTGTGCATTTGCGTGTATGATTAGTGCACAATTAATCCGGGGGCATCACAGTATGAACCCTAGGCCTTGTTTCCAAGCATTGCAATATCGTTTTTGCTCACTTTTGTTACTAGTTACCTTGCTGTTTTTATATTTTCAGATTACAAAAACCTATATCTACTATCCATATTGCACTTGTATCACCATCTCTTCGCCGAACTAGTGCACCTATACAATTTATCATTGTATTGGGTGTGTTGGGGACACAAGAGACTCTTTATTATTTGGTTGCAGGGTTGTTTGAGAGAGACCATCTTCATCCTACGCTTCCCACGGATTGATAAACCTTAGGTCATCCACTTGAGGGAAATTTGCTACTGTCCGACAAAACTCTGTGCTTGGAGGCCCAACACGAGTCTACAAGAAGAAGGTTGCGTAGTAGACATCAGAACACTTTGCTCCGATGGCAACTCTGGAGTTTGTGCGGCTCATCCTTGCGGTGGCTGCTCACTGCGGGTGGGAGGTACACCACATGGACGTCCAGTCAGAGTTCCTCAATGGAGACCTTAACGAGGAGGTGTATGTCTCCCAGCCACCAGGGTTTGTTGCCAAGAACCATGAGCAGGGCGTGTACTGCCTACACAAGGCCCTGTACGGTCTCGGGCAAGCCCCAAGGGCATGGAACGCCAAGCTCGATGCAAGCCTTGCATCCCTTGTGTTCTCTCGCAATGCTTTTGAGCATGGCGTGTACTCGTGTGGCACCACAAATACGCTGCTCATCATTGGCATCTACATCGATGACCTGCTCATCGTCGGGGCAAAGCCTGAACAGGTTCAATGCTTCAAGGGAGAGATGCTTCATCTCTTCAGCATGACGACCTCGGGCTGCTCCGGTACTACCTCGGGCTGGAGGTGAACCAAGAGGGTGGTCGCATCACGATCATGCAGGCAACCTAGACCGCCAAGATGACCGAGCGAGTAGGCATAAAGGACTGCCATGTCGTGCACACTCCAATGGAGGCACGGCTGAAGCTCACAAGGATAGCTCCGAGAAGGTGGTCGATGCTATGCTCTACCGCAACATCATCGGGAGTCTCAGGTACCTCTTGCACACCTGACTGGACATCAAGTTTGTTGTCGGATACCTGTGTAGGTTCATGGAAGCCCCGGCAAGCGATCACTCGCTACCGTCAAGCACCTACTCTGGTACATTGCGGGTACACTCACGCATGGATGCATGTATCATCATGGCAATGGCGAGAGCTTGGTCGGCTACAGTGACCCCGACCACGCTGGTGACGTGGACTCCCGAAAAAGCACCTCGGGTGGGCTATTCCTTCTCGGGAGTAGTCCCGTCAGCTGGCAATCAGTGAGGTAGAAGGTTCTCGCCGCGTCTTCGTGCGAGGCGGAGTACATCATGACAGCTACAGCGGCATGTCAAGGCATCTGGCTTGCTCGCCTTCTTGGCGAGATGCTGAATCAAGACACCGCCCCTATACTCATCTTCATCAACAACAAGTTGGCAATTTCCCTCTGCAAGTACCTAGTGCTTCACGACCACAACAAGCACATCAATCTCTGATATCACTTCATATGTGACTATGTCTAGAAAGGCATGGTGGTCGTGGAATTCATTAGGATTGGTGAGCAGAAGGCGGACATCTTGACGAAGGCACTTAGTCGCATCTGATTCATGGAGCTACGCGACAAGGTCGGCATCATCAACATCAAGCTCCTTCGACAAGGTTGAGGGGGAGATTGTGGGCTCAACCATGTCTCCGATGGCATGCAACACTAGCGGCAATGCTTACTTAGCTAGGAAGTAGCAGCTGTAGGTCGGCAAGTTGTTCTTACTGTTTACTAGATGAGGTCAGCAATGACGTACCATCAACAAATAGGTAAGCCGTGACTTCATCCAGCCCCATAGTAGGTTTGGTTTCTCCTATATAAGGAGCACCACACTCCGATTGTAAATCAGTCCATCCAGCTTCAATACAAGCCAAGCAACCATTTGAGCTATACAAACTAGTACTACTTCATGAAGCAACTCACTTTGAGAGAGAGAGAGCGAGAGAGAGAGAGAGAGAGAGAGAGAGAGAGAGATAGAGAGAGAGGGAGAGAGAGAGAGAGTGAGCGAGTTTCACTAGTGTGCCAGATAGTATGCTTTGCATATTTAGGAACCTGTGTGACTCTTAGACTGGTACTAGCTGGTAAGCTACATAGAAAAATAGTTCGGGCTAAGAGTCCTCGCCCATCTCTTGACAGTAGGCGGGGCTTAGTTGAAGTTTGCGCGAGGTTCCACCTGACACAACCTCGGGGTTTTCGATGGTCAGATTTGAAGCTTGATCCGACGGGGTAATGCTCGGGTCCGAGATGCCTGGTGCTAGGACGGTTGCGTTGGCGATATCCTCAGTTTGGTCTAACACACAACCCGAAAAACCAAGTTCACCACGGGAGTGGGCGGCATACGTACTCCAGATTGCCAAACCAAATGGTCTGGCCTGGAGCAAGATTCTCGACATGGACGAGGTGGGTAGTCGAATCGGCATGTAGCACGATGCCTGCCGAGGGTAAAATTTTTTCCGGGGAAGAATGTCTAGCCAATGTTATCGTCGATCCAGAGATGAGCCATCGAGCCTTCGTGACCACACAGCGGAACCTGTATGGGCCACCAATGTCGGGGCTAAATCCGTCAGATCTCGGGTAGGGGGTCCCGAGCTGGTGATCTTGACTTGATGGTAACAAGAAGTAGATAGACACAATATTTACCCAGGTTTGGGCTCTCTTGAAGAGGTAAAACCCTACATCCTGCTTGTATTGTATTGATTGTGGATGGGGTACAATGTACAGGATGGTCTACATCAAGATCGTATGAATGAATCTAACCTGCTTCTATGGACCTAAACCCTCGTCTTATATAGGGGCCGAGGGGCACCTAGGGTTACACATGGTCAGTTACATCTTGAGATAAACATGCCGAATATTTGAATACATGCCAAGTCTTCAGAGGATTCTATCTTGAGTACGTCGAGGGCCATCGCCAATGTGGCCCATTCTTCGGTTGTCGATGGTCCTCGGCCCGACCCATGAATAATAGGCCGACGTGGTGAGTACCCCCTAATCCAGGACACCATCACATGGTATGATGGCATACTAGTGGTTGGGGCGCACCCATGGTGCACCGCCTTAGAGGAAGCTGGGGCGGTGCTAGGTAGGGTGCGCCCCTTTCACTTTCTTATCTGGACTAAGTATTGTTATTGGATCAGACTCAAAGTAGAGGAATATGAAACTAGTTGTACATGCAACTTGATGACTGGAACAATAAGACAGAGCAGTGCAAATGCAACACATTCAGAGAATAGGCTGGCACCAGGGAACGACCCTTTCAGTTTCCTTTTTGGATCTGGATATGAAATTCTTCATAAACTTATTATATTTATGCATCGCGTGAGAAAGAAACTAAAATTCCATCACAGACAACGCACAACAATATAATACCATCGACAGAAGCATCTTGCTGCATGGCAACTAATAAGATACAACAATAGAAATTGCGCATGTGTCGGCCCCAGGGGCGGCGGTGTGCCTCTGATGCCTCCGACTGTGTGGCGACTATGAGAGGAGCTCGCTCACCTCATCCGCTATGCGCCTCATCACTCGGTGCGCGTCGCCAATGACTCGCCACATCCTTGCCAGCCTGTACATACAACACAGCAACAAGAAACATCGATCAAACACCTACAGCATCAGGGTTCTTGAGAGGGGGAGGGCGATCGAGCAGCCTATAATAAATACACGTACATTTGGATGAGTCGTCACGGACGGCAACTACCCTCCGGGACACGTCTTCGACAAAGGCGACGGTGATGTTGAGCTTGGTCCGGAGATTCCTGATGGTAGCCCTGGTCCTCTTGATGGTGAACGGCTCTGCACCGTTGGCATCCTGGGTCCTCAGCTGCGTGCACTTTTTCTCATACAGCAGCGGAATGCACTCCCCTTCCTGCAAATGCATACCCGTTCATATCTTTTCCTTGAATTAAGTAGACGCATTACCCGAGAAACAACCATTTGATAGGCAAATCCATTTGGAAAAATCAAAACTGAGACGACAAAGCTCTAATGTCAAGTCAGTGATTATTAACAAAAATAAACATGATGGTGCCCTTAGGTGTATTTGACAACAAATAATAAGAAATATTAGGTAGAAGTACTCGGTAACAAGCCATAAGCAATTAAGAACTGACATTGCCATATATAATGGATTAGGTGTATTTCCAATAAGACTTCACTTTTATTTCATTTGTCAAGAAGTCAAACTAAAGTGGAGAATATCTCTTATATTACATATTTCTTCACCAAAACGTTCTAACAGGCAATGCAAGCAAGAGGTAGTTGATCTCCTTGCACCAAAAGTTCAACAAATCAATTTGCAAACATAAGAGCTGAGATAAAGCTCCAAATAATGTGGTTAACCTTTTCTTAATTAACACAAGAATATACAGAAAAAGGGACATGCTCATGAACAGCAGCAGAATGGAAAGCCTAAAATGTTTTCTCCGAACTAACGACCCAAAGTACTAAAGTAACCTCTAAAAATTTTCTTGGACAACTGAACTGTCATATATTTTAACCGCAAAAAGAAAAATGACAGTACAGACTATACCTTGACTACAGTATGCTATCAAATATGTACCTACCAACATAATTTTTTGGAGTGGTCACTCTCAAGATATTTGCTGCACAACATAAAACTTATTTTAATCTCATTACTTGAGGCAAAAACATTGATGGTACATATGAAATATCAAGAATACATAGCTGACTTATCTGGACACCAGTATGTAAAAAAGTTCTCATATATAAAACATTCAGAACAAAAATAATAGCTATTGATCTGAAAACTTTGATCGACAAACACAAACAGGATAATGCTAGCTAGTACCTTTGAAATGCAGAGAGGGGTATTCAAGATGGGATGGGATAGGATTCATCATCAAATGGATCCATAAATGCATCATCGATGACCAACCTCGCTTTTCTTGTTTAATGAAATGAAAGTTCAGATTGTGAAACTGCATGGGCACTTGTTCAGTTCAGTGCAAGACAAAAGTCAGAATCCATTCAACAAAAGCCAATCAGAGGTAGTAAACATTATCTATCTATCTATCTATCCTAGTTATACTTGCACACTAAATCTATCTATCCCCTTTTTCTTTCGGGAAAATTCCATTTTCGCCTCATCGATCGACACAACACCGCGATCGAAACCAGGGTCTACACGTACCCCCTCGGCCTCAACCACTTCCTCGATCTCACCGGGGAGGAGATGGTGCTGCAAGTGTCAGCTATATCTATTATTTTACATTGATCTAGAAGCCATCTTGGTTAAAAGTTGCACTTCCCATTCGTTGTGTGAGCATGATTCCGTTGGTTCTTTTCTGCGACTGGTTCTAAACCGACCAGATTGTTGGTAGGCGTTAGTAGTTGGTACATGATTTCAGGTAGTTCTCCTTTCTTGCAACTCTTTGAACCTGGTTTGTGCGGCTTAGAAAAACAAATACGTTTAGATGGCCACATGCTAAGAATTTTTCACAGATAATTAGTATCTGGTATATATTCTATTGGTACCTCTTTTCACCCTACATCTAAAGAAAATATAATAATTTGAGCTAAGTGCAACACAAAATAAAATAGAGTATCTGCCAACATTGGCAGTACTGGTCATCACTCTGAAATAAAAGTAGCACAAAAGCTCATTGCCGATGCGTACACACCAATGAAATGCTAATCTGCCCTTTCTTATGCATGATCTAGTCTCTTTCACATGAAAGTTACAATGGGATTTAGAGGGAGGGGCTGGAGGGGGACAAAGGTGAGAAAGATAACCCTCGTTGGGAGGCTCCTGTAGTGCAAGCAGTCGTCGCAGAGCATATAGAGCACTCCCAACTCCTACAACAATTACTCAGGGTAAACCAAAATCCAAAAAGTTCTCCTCACATGTCGGGCCCATTTCTGAGAATAAATCCCAGAATAGCCCTAAGTCACACCAGCCCCAAGATCAACACAACTGGTGGACTTTCTTGATACAGATAACCAGTACAAGATAATATTACACAGGGTTGAGTCTGAGGGCTCAACAAAGTTTATTACAAACTCGCCAATATATGGCAGTGGCGGAATATGACAGTGGTGTGGTGGTGATACAATACTAGTACAATAATATAGAGCCAAGCGTCAGAGTGAGGCTTGACTATTTATTTGTGTAGCGGAAGCTCAGCGGATGATACATGTGGTAGACTCCTATCTCACAGGTTGACTGACTGGGACTCCTCTAAGCGTCGGGCTCGCTAGCGCAATCCTCCTCCACAAGCTCGTCCTCCTCCAAGTCTGGCCAAGTAGATAGCCAGGGACAAGCTAGTGAGTACGTTGGAATGTACTCGCAAACATTATGAACAAAAGATATAATGGGTGCATATGCTCATGCTGACTAAAATTTAAATCATGACAATAAATGATATGAATGTGAGCATAGCATGTTAGTCATGATCAAACTTAAAGCAAATGAATGCCACGGGTAGTCTAGCTAGCCCAAGTGACATTCAGCAAAATAAAAGAAATGCCAATCGGGTGTCCACAAGAGTAGTGGCGGGACCGCCTGTAAACTCGAGGGACGTCACGAAAAGGTCTTGAAGAGAAATGCCAGTCGGGTGTTGTCGGCGTGCGACACCTATGGGACCCCCAAGGGATCCCTTTACGATTCGGCATGGAGAGAGGTATGCACAAGGAGCAGAACCAACAATCGATGCGGGGCGATTTTACACAGGTTCGGGCCGCTGATCAGCGCAAAACCCTACTCCTGCCTTGTTTTATTGTGAATGTTCTTGAGCCCAGGCTCCAAGAGCGCTTGCAATGAACAGTACGTTCAGAGAGCAGCTACGCATGCAGAATGGGCCAGAAGATCCTCCCCCCTGTAGCAGTTGCCTTGGGCCTCCTTTTATACGCTCAAAGGGGTCACCACAGTGGCAAAATGTACATACATTGAGGTGTAAAGTAGCTACAGGGTCATCATACCTAACCACTGACGGATTAGGACGAATGCATTTAATGCACCGTGAGGTGTCCGTTTAGGTATCCTAACTTTCTTGGGGATGAAAAAAGGGGCCATCCCATCAGCACCGCTTAAGCTCTCCTCCACTGGCGCATTGCCACGCATCCAGAGAAGGACCCAGAATGTCGGGCTTGTTGCTGTGTCGAAGCGGTGGCACAGTAGCATAACCTTGCCGGGCGCCGAATCTGGCCGGGCGCAAAATCTTGCCGGGCTTCGCAGGCCACCCCGACAAGATCTTGCTGGGGAGGCTGGCTTTCGGATTCCAGCTCTTCCTATCTGCTGATCCTCAGATCTTTGACTTGAGAATTTCTTTGATAGCGTGAGTCAACCTCGAACTGTTCCCCGACAAGCCTTGCCGCGAGTATGGCTACAACTGCCCGTGCACAAGTACGGGGTACTAATGGCCCAATACTTAGTACACCGACAGGAGCCCCCGGGCCTAGGCCACACACGAGTGCGAGGCGTTGTTGGGCTAGGCCCAAACAGTGCACGGGCACACATGGTAGGGAATTAACTGCTCGTAAATATCCCGCTTACTGTGCCCCCCACTACGCGCGCTGAACGCGCGACGTGGGAAGCGTGCGTCGAAAGGCTGCAACTGCAATGCGCCTGCAGAGGCGTATTCACATTGGGGAGTAAAAGAGGCGGCCTCGCACCTTCCCCATAAAAAGGGAAACTGCAAAGGCACAGCCTATTTGCCTCCCTCTTCTTCTCAATCTGGCCGCCGCCATTGCCTTCCTTCTCTCGAGCTCGGAGCAAAGCTTTCCCTCATCCGCTCGTTGCCTCCACGCCCGCTCCATCCCCGGCTTCCGCCCCTGCAGCCGTCATGCCGCCCAAGGCCAGCAAAGGCAAGGGCAAGGAGACGAAAGCCGATGTCCCGGAGAGCGAGCTGGTGAAGATGCGGAAGAAGTACGTCGTCTTCGCCCCGTCGCTTGATGCGAAAGCTCTGACGAGGCGGTACCAGTGTATGTGGGCGAGGGAGACGCAGGCTCACCCCGCCACTCACGTGATTCCAGGTTCTTGCTCCAAGAGCGGGTCAGACAGATATCCCTTCTTCGCTGCTTATTTCTATTGCGGGCTCTGTCCCCCATTCTCTGACTTCTTCAACGACATTATGTACATATACGGCTTCCATCTTCTTGATTTCACGCCGAATGTTGTACTGTGCATGTCCATCTTTGCTCATCTTTGTGAAAATTTTGCCAGAGTAGTTCCCAATACTGCCCTTTTCCGCCACTACTTTTTTCCCCGTATCCAAAAAGGGGAGGCCCTCTCTGGTTCTATCGCCTGGATTCCAAGGGCTTGGAATAAGGAAATATACCCAGAAGGGGTTTACCGCGAGAAGTGGGATGAATGCGGGCTGAGTGGTGCTGGATCAAGGAAGCAGATCCCCATCCGTTCTGTTTGCCTCGACAGCAGAAGGCGGTCCGCGGCAGTGGCTGGAGCGATCTCACTGCTGAAGATGAAAAGCTCATGATTGCCACCACCAGGATCCTTCGCCTGAAAGCTGTCGGGCTAACAATGGAGATGATCAGCTTCGATTTCCTCCGCCGCCGCATCGCCCCCTTGCAGAATAAAGGGAGACCAGCTTGGGAATACCGAAACACAGCAGACATCATGAGACTACGCCCCGGATTGAACAACAATTTGACTATTATGCAGCTTGGCGCTCTCCGTCAAAAGCTATTCCAACGCGACAACACGCATCGGTTGCCGGCAAGAATTGTCCCTCTGTGCAACAACTCTGCCCTGGGGTCGATCATCGCCACCATGCCACTGTTCAACGCCCATAGTCTCGACGTGACATGGGTCGAGCCACTCGAGGAAGAGGCACAAAAGTTCTATGATAACTTGACGGAGAGGGCCGTCCGGGAAGAAACGGACCTCATCCGAGCCACCACCGACGAAGAAGTGGCATACATCGCCACTAGGGCGGAGGAGGCGAATCTTGCCGCGGAGGCTGGCAGCCGCGGCTTCACAGAATGGGAAACCAGTGACGCAGAGGTAGTGGTGGAAGAAAATCCTGCCGGGAAGGACAAGGCTGCCGGGGAACAGAGCAGCACAGCCGCTGAGAGCTCGTCCGATGAAGACGCGGTTGAAGAAGAACCGCAAGAAGAGCTCCCAGCCCCGAAGAAGACAAAGCGTGTTCTTTGAAAGGCTGCATTTGGCATCCCGGCAAGCCAACCTTCCTCAAGCAGCGAGGCTCCCGGCAAGAAAGCGACCGGCAAGACTGCGCCGCGACAAGGAGTTCGACAGCAACCTGCGCGGCGCGCGAGACCCACACCAGCGGCAACTGCTGAGGCGGCAGGGGTGTCTCGCACTGCCGCACCGGAGGCTGAGGTGGCGGAAACATGCCAACCCCCTGCGCCTACTACAGCCAAGCGACCTAGGACCCCTCCTCCGCCTCCCCACACAGACACTGCAACGGAGGTCGATTTCGACATCTCCGGCTTCAGTCCGGAGCGAGAAGAGGAAGAGTGAGTATCTTGCCACAACCTTTATCTTCCAAATTCTGGATCAATCTTATTGACTTGCTTGTTTTGTCTCTGCAGTGATGCAGAAACCTTGGCGGAAAGGATGGCGAAGAGGGCAAAGACTTCCACGGGCGACGAGCCCCCGGCAGGCTTCATGAGCAAGCTGGAAACTATTACCATCAGCCCGGAGCTTAGTCCTCGACGCAGCCCCCAGCGTAAGTTCATTACTCTTTTTCCGTTGGGGAATGCTGAGGTTCCTAACCTTGCCGCTGATATCTTTGGGCTTGCAGGAGAAGGACGGCAACAAAGGGAGTTATCAGGAGATACCCTCATTGCGCCACCTCCGTCAACCACGCCGCCCACAAGCGCATCCCTGGCAAGAGATCACACCGACGAGCTTGTCTTGGTTGAGGAGGAGCCGACAACCATGGGTACTGGCATCCTACCCCCGGCAACCGAGGTTGCCGGGAGGGGCGAGGCCACCTCTCGACAGCTTGATGCAGGTAACCAATTGCCTCAGAGCGCTTGCTATTCTTTCCTTTATCTCTCTTTCTTTTGTCTTCTTGAACTTCAATCTTGATCTCATTCTGTTTCTCTCCCTTGTCCTTTAGAATTCCCTGAGATGGAACACATGGACATCGACGCTGTCATCGAGGAGACCGCCAGGGATGTTGCCGCCGAAGCCGACAAAATTGCTGCCAGCGAGGCCGCCATGGATGCCACCGTAGAAGCCGGCGGTGCCTTTGCCGATGAGGCCGCCAAGACTGCACAGGAGGAACCCGCCAAGGAGTCTACTGAAGAGAGCGGCAAGGAGGCTGGTGACCGCACTGACGGCATTCCTGCCGCAGGAGCACCAGGCGCTGCGCCGGCCACGGAGCCCCCTACTACTGGTGAGGCGGTTGCTGAGGATCAACCGTCAACATCCGAAGTCCCCTCATCCAGCAAATATCTCAAAGTTGGCGAGAACCTGTTTGTCAACTTGCCGGGGACGACAAACATTGGGGCACCG
The DNA here is from genome assembly GCA_011799875.1 of Thinopyrum elongatum. Taxonomy (NCBI): domain Eukaryota; kingdom Viridiplantae; phylum Streptophyta; class Magnoliopsida; order Poales; family Poaceae; genus Thinopyrum; species Thinopyrum elongatum. The sequence continues at coordinate 211,643,243 of CM022301.1, read as the reverse complement.
GCCGAAGGGGAAGTCTTTGATGAAGAAATCATCGCCGCTGCCGGGCTCGAGATTGTTGATGATCCAAGCGCCAGCAGTGGCAAATCTGAAGAGGATCAGCTCCTCCAGGCCATGGGCGAAAATTTCCGCAAGCTCCAGGCACTTCACCGTGCTTGGAAAGAGAAAATAGATTCCAGAATGGCAGTTGTCGAGGCGGCCGAAGCAGATTTTCAGAGGCGCATCGAACAAATGCAAGTCTGGTATGCCGAAGCCCTTCAAGAGTTGACTGCCATCCGGGAACAAGTGAGCCAAAACTGGACAGAGATCCTCTTGAAACGATCTGACCTGGAGAAAGCGCAGGAAGAAGCTGCATAAAGAACTGCCACTGAGGATGCTCTCCTGACGGAGCGTCGCATCGTACTTGACGCCCATGAGGAAGATCTTGTCGCACGTGAGCAAGCACTCGCCGCAAAGCTTCAAAGCAAAGATGAAGAAATCGAGAAGCTTGTTGCGCGGTGGACCCAGGAGCTGGAGCAGAAGCATAAGGAGGCGCTCGAAGCTCTGACTGTAGATGCTGCCGAGGCTGCAGAGGCCGCCAAGAATGAACTGAGCGACAAAGTCAAGAAACTAGAAGTGGATCTTGAAGAACACGGCAAGGAGCTCTCGACGCTCAAAGGTGACAGGTAAAAAACCCTCCACACCCTGGCGGAGATGCAAGGTACCATGTCTAACAAGACCAAGCAGCTCTCTTCAGCAAATGATGCTATTGCCGATCTGAGGCTGAAACTGACCACGCTGGAGAAATCACTTGAGGACAGTAGGGCCCGCGAAAAGGCCCTGAGCAAGGATCTCCAAGACGAGAAGAACCTGCTCAAGAGCGCCGCCACCGCCCAAGTTGATTACGAAAAGGGGTGGAAATCTGGACTGGACGCCTCATCGATGCTGCGGAGAAGCTCACAGCACAATTATCATCCATGGGCCTGTCAAACTTCAGGTAATCCTCCGAAGAAAGAATATCCTCGAGCGCCAGGTTGACCATGTTCTTCGAAAGCATCATTGATGCTCTAAAGCTGCTTCAGTCTAACCGGGCGACCCAATTGGCCAACGAGTTCCGCCAGCTTTGCCGGGCCGTCCTCCGCAAGGTACTTATCAAGGTGGTGCACAATAATCCTGGCATCGACCTCACCAACATGCTCGGCCGCCTGCCAAAGGACGCAAATCTCGAGGCACTTGAGGAGCTTGTCGCACCCATCCTTGAGAAGGTGGATTCAATCAAAAGGGTCGAAGGCCAGCGCAGAGATTAACTGCTCCACCTCTTCTTGCCGTCGCCATTCCATGCCAAAGACAATTAAGTCTTAAGTTAGAACTGTGGCAACTTATTAATGTAATATAACTTGCTTATGTTTGGGTACATGTATGCTATCTCCCTTGTCTGATTCCTTTATGTATGGAGCTCACCCTACGCTTACTGAAAAACTTGTCGGCGCGCAACCTGCCGCGAGCGCTGGGTGCGGGACTTCAGCAGCCTGCTGGAGGTGCAGCGGCCGGCAAGACTCCTTGGTGTTCTCAGTGCAGCCACTTAAATCGTTGAGCGGACTCGAAACAAAATAAGGGCGCAACCGATTACAACAAGGGTTCCTTCGCGTGCAGGTTTTCCATACAAAAGTCGAAATCGTCCAAGGAAAATAACTTTGCAATAAAGGAAACTTGCCCTAAGTTTTAGAACTTAGCTTTCTGTCGCTGTTCTTCCTCCGGTAAAGCGTCAATTCTGAACATCGCCAACTGGTACCCATATCCTCTCCCCCCCCCCCCCCCCCCCCGGCAAACATGCACGCGAGGAATCCTTTTGTCTTTTGAGAAAAAGAAAGAAGAGAAAATAAAGATATGAAACCTTGGCGGTTCGTTAGAACTTACCGGGAGCAAGTGTCATACAACTTCTTAGACAAACATGCATATATATATGAACATGGAAATCAATAAGGAAATGCACAACACTTAAATATATTCATCTGGGCGCAGGGTCTGCGCCTGGCTTTGTACAAAGGATTACATGCCTTGCCGGCAAGACTTGTACAAAAGGGGGTTGCCGAGGGCCCCCGGCAACCGCGCTTGCCGGGGGCCCCCGGCAACCGCGCCTTATGGGTAGAACTTGCGAAGATGTTCGATATTCCAGGAATTGCTCACTGGAACGCCATCTTCGGTCTCCAAGCGGACAGCGCCGGGCCTGGTGACTCGTACTACCCGATAAGGGCCTTCCCACTTCGGCGTCAACTTGTTTGAATTCTTGGCGGACTGAATCCGCCGAAGAACAAGGTCACCTTCCTCAAGGCTTCAGGCATGAACTTTGCGGCTATGGTAGCGGCGCAAAGCTTGCTGGTAGCGTGCAGCTCGCACAGCAGCCTGAAGACGATTCTCCTCAAGGAGCACAGCGTCATCTTGCCGCAGTTGCTCTTGCTCAAGCTCATCATAAGCGAGCACTCGAGGTGATCCGTACGTGAGTTCCGTGGGGAGAACTGCTTCTGCTCCGTAGACCAGAGCGAAGGGTGTCTGGCCGGTGGCTCGATTTGGTGTCGTTCTGATTGACCAAAGAACCGCCGGCAACTCATCAATCCAGCGTCTTCCGCACTTTCTCAGCCTGTCAAAGGTTCTGGTCCTGAGACCGCGCAACACTTCAGCATTAGCCCTCTCCGCTTGCCGTTGCTTCTCGGGTGAGCAACAGAGGCAAAACAAATTTTGCCGCCAAGGCCTTGGACGTACTGCATGAAGGTGCGACTTGTGAATTGCGTACCATTGTCGGTGATGATCCTGTTGGGCACACCAAAACGGCAAACTATTCCTTTAAAGAACTTGACGGCTGATTGTGCTGTCACCTTCCTCACCGCTTCCACTTCCGGCCACTTTGTGAACTTGTCAATTGCAACGTACAAGTACTCAAAGCCCCCGGTAGCATGGGGGAAGGGGCCCAATATGTCGAGCCCCCAGACCGAAAATGGCCAGGAGAGAGGGATCGTCTGAAGAGCTTGAGCTGGATGATGTGATTTCTTCGAATGAAACTGGCACGCATCACACTTGGTTACTAGTGCAGTTGCATCTTGGAGAGCGGTGGGCCAAAAGAAACCTTGCCGGAATGCTTTCTCGACAAGTGCTCTTGATCCTATGTGAGAGCCACATATGCCTTCATGTATCTCTGCCAACAGCTCTAGTCCATCCTCCCGAGGAATGCACTTCAATTTCACACTGTTCGGTCTCTTTCTATATAGGACGTCATCGACGAACTTGTACATAACAGACCGACGGGCTACTTTTTCCGCTTCTTCCTGTTCCTCCGGGAGTTCTCCTGTTTGAAGGAAATGGACAATGTGCTGCGCCCATGCTGGAGCTTGGGGCTCGACAGCTAGGACTAAAGGCATCTCCTCCGCCGGGGGAACATTTGTCTCGATAGCGAAAGCGTGAGGTTCCACCGGAGCCTGTCGTTCCCCGGCAGGTTTGTCGTTGATCCCGGCAAGTTCCTTGCCAGCGGCTCCGGGGAGCTCTGCCGGAAAGTACTGTCTAGAATTCAACTTTCTTCTCTTTTCTTGCCGCATTGATGGCGCCACGGATGGTTGAGTCAAATGGAGCACAAAAGTTCCTGGTTCCACAGGCAACTTGAGAGCGGCGCGCTTTGACAGGTCGTCAGCAATACTGTTCTCGGCATGAGGGATGTGCTTCATTTGCAGACCGTCAAGGTGCTCTTCCATTTTTCTCACTTCATCCACGTAGGCTTGCATTAATGGACTCTGATAACTCTTGTTAACTTTCCTGACGACAAGCTGCGAATCGCCTCTGATGACGAGCTTCTTGATACCAAGGTCTGCCGCGATCCTGAGACCGGCAAGCAAGCCCTCGTACTCTGCAGTGTTGTTCGTCGAACTCTCCCGGGGAAAATGCATCTGGATTACGTACTTGAGGTGCTCTCCGGTGGGTGCGACAAGCAGCACGCCAGCACCGGCGCCTTGCAGCGAAAAAGCCTGGTCAAAGTACATACCCCATTCCTGATCGATTTCCTTGCCGGGGAGAGTTGTTTCTTGAACCTCTTCATCTAGCGTTGGGGTCCATTTTGCAATGAACTCTGCCAAGGCCCTGCTCTGAATTGTCGAAGTGCTTTCAAACTTGAGACCAAAGCTTGACAACTCCAACGCCCACTCCACAATCCTGCCGGTTGCTTCTGGATTTCACAAAATCCGTTGCAACGGGAAGCGAGTGACGACGGTGATTTCATGTGCTTGAAAATAATGGCGCAGCTTCCTCGAGGCCATAAGGAGGCCGAAGAGCAACTTCTGCACGCCAGAATATCTTGACCTAGCTCCTTGCAAAAGAGAGCTAACAAAATAAACTGGGCGCTGCACCACCATTTTCTTCTGCACTGGTTCTTCTGATTGCGCAGATTCTGTCTTGCCGGGATCAACCCTTGCCGGGGAAGTTCCTGCCGCGTCGCCTGACGGTCCTGCCGCTGGTGTTGCTTCTTCATCAGCTTCTCTCTGCGCCACTAACACAACACTAACCACTTGATTTGTCGCTGCCAAATATAGCAGCAACGGCTCTCGTGGTTTAGGCGCGACTAGCGTCAGCGGAGAAGAAAGGTATTTCTTCAAATCTTGCAGCGCTGCCTCCGCCTCCGGAGTCCATTTCATTGGACATGCCTTCTTCAAAATTTTGAAAAAGGGCAGGGCGCGCTCAGCAGATTTGGAAATAAACCTGCTTAGAGCAGCAACACAGCCAGCAAGACGACGGACATCCTTGACGCGTCTTGGTGCTTCAATCTGCTCAATAGCTTTGATCTTGTCGGGGTTCGCTTCGATCCCTCGTTGAGATACAAAGAATCCGAGAAGCTTGCCGGAAGGAACACCAAACACGCACTTCTCAGGATTGAGCTTTAAGTTGATCTTGCGCAGATTTGCAAATGTCTCTTCTAGATCTTGTATGAGTGTCGCTTTGTCCTTGGTTTTGACCACTATATCATCCATATATGCCTCCATATTTCTATGGAGCTGAGGCTCAAAACCAATTTGGACCGCTCTCGCAAATGTAGAACCAGCACTTTTCAACCCGAAAGGCATTCGTATAAAACAATACGTACCACATGGGGTGATAAATGCGGTCTTTTCTTCATCTTCTTTTGCCATGAAGATCTGATGATACCCTGAGTAGGCATCAAGGAAGGACAGTAGATCACAACCAGTGGTGGAGTCCACAATCTGGTCGATGCGCGGCAAGGGAAAGGGATCTTTTGGACAGGCTTTATTGATATCTGTATAATCAATACACAGCCTCCATTTCCCATTCGCCTTGCGCACTACAACCGGATTAGCCAACCAGGTTGGGTGAAGTACTCCTCTGACCAATCCTGCCACCTCCAGCTTCCTGATTTCTTCGGCAATGAATTCTTGCCGCTCCAAGGCTTGCTTCCTGACCCTCTGCTTGACGGGCCGCGCGTGAGGACAGACAGCAAGGTGGTGCTCAATTACCTCCCTGGGAACACCGAGGATGTCAGACGGTTGCCATGCAAACACGTCGACATTCGCCCGTAGGAAGGCAATGAGCGCGCTTTCCTATTTGTCATCTAGGGTGGAACTTATGGTGAAAGTTCCTCCCGTTCCGTCCTCCCTGACGGGCACCTTCTTGGTCTCTGGTGGAGCGGCCTTGGATCTCTTGTTCTTGCCGGTGGAACTCTCTGGTGCATCCTCAACGGAAGCGCAGCACTCCGAGGAGGTGCGCTTGCCGGAGTTCGCGCCAAGATTCTCGCCGGTCTTCTTCTTCCCCCGGGAGTTCCAGTGGTAGGAGCAGATGCCTTGACGGTAGGTGCTGCAACTGCTTCCCGGTAGAGTTGGTCGGCACAGATGAGCGCGTCCTTCTTATCGGAATGGATAGTAATGACACTCAACGGCCCGGGCATCTTCAAAACATTATACGCGTAGTGTGATGCCGCCATGAACTTAGCCAGCGCTGGCCGACCAAGGATCCCATTGTATGACATAGGGATCTTGGCGACATCAAACACTACCTTCTCTGTCCTGTAGTTGAGCTCGCTACCAAATGTCACCGATAACGTAATCTTGCCCTTTGGCTGGGTTCTTCCTAGATTGACCCCTTGAAACGTGTCCATTTCCTCGAGATCTTCATCAGGAATTTGGAGCCTCTTGAGCACATCTGGTGAGATTAGGTTCAGCCCGGCCCCACCGTCAACTAGCATTTTCATCACCTTGAGGTTGCGGATTGTTGGTGAGACCAACAATGGCAAGCACCCGACCGCGGTTGTGCGATCAGGGTGATCCTCGGCGTTGAAAATGATAGGCATGTTGGACCACTTCAGGGGCTTACATGCATCCAGTGATGGCTCTGTTGCATTAACTTCTCGCACCCACTGTTTAAGCCGACGGTGGGAAGAATGCAACGAGGCGCCCCCGTCGATACACATGGCCTCTGTAGCTTTCTGGAATTCTTGCTCACTGGACTCATCATCTTCTTCATCATCATCACCTTCTTCTTTGTCACGGCCTCAAGCGGGCCTCTCCCTCTGTTGCTTGGCCTTGCCGCGGCGACCCCCTCGGCCACCGCGCTTCTTGCCGGACCCCTCAGCACCGTCATGGGCATTCTCCTTATCTCGCCTTTCATACTCAGCCCTCTGCTTCTCGACAAGCTGCTCAACTTGCCGGTAGTTTTGGAGATCGTGGCCCTTGGTGCGATGGATCTTGCAATACTGCTTGCTGGAGTTTTCCGACTTGTCGGCAGCCGCCAAGTCCTGGCATGAGGAGCACCCGGCAAGTTCCTTGCCGGGGTCGTCAACCTTGGCCTTCTTGGCGGCGCCGGGGTTGCCGGATTCCTCGACAGCAAGCACGGCCTTGCCTCTGCGCTTCTTGTTCCGCCGCCGGCTTTTCCTTGACGGGGTTGCAGCGTCTTCATCTTCTGATTCGCCCCCCTCGCCAACAGCCTCGCCAGGGAGTTTCCTCCCCTCTTCAGCTCGAGCGCACTTGTCGGCCAAAGCGTAAAGCTCGGCAATACTCCTGACTTTGTTCATTGCCAGCTCTTCCCACATTTTGCGGTTACGCACGTTCTGGTGAAACGCGCTAACAACAGCGGCAGGGTGAACGTCAGTAATATTGTACTGCACCCGGCTAAATCTCTGAATAAACTTGCGCAGGGATTCGCCCTCCTTCTGAGGGATGTTATGCAAATCACTCTCTTGGCCAGGAGCTTGGTGGCCTCCGACAAAGGTGCCAACAAACTGATGGCACATATCTGACCAAGAAGAAATAGAATTCTCCGGCAGATGCATCAACCACGACCTGACGTTGGGTTTGAGCACCAACGGGAAGTAGTTGGCAAGTATCTTGTCATCTCGGCCCCCGGCAGCCTGCACCGCAATGGTGTAGATGCTCAGGAACTCCGAGGGATGAGTCTTGCCGTCATATTTCTCCGGGACCTCTGGCTTGAAGGTTCCGGAATTGGGCCACTGGACTTGCCGCAGCTCACGGGTAAACGCTGGAGTCCCTACCTCGTAAGGCAAGCCACCTGCCTCCCCTGGAGCAGGCTCGTCGACAGCGGGCCCTGCGCGCTTATCAGACTGATAGCGCGCTTCCTGTCGCCGCTTGATGGTGGTTCGAGTGTCCTCTTTGCTTCGTTCCTGGAGAACTTGACGTTAGTCGCGGCGCATCTGTGGATCGGACGATGTCGTGGAATCATCATCACGGCGATCAACTCGCTGGGTTGTCGACCGCCGCTGGTGCCGCGGGGGAGAGTGCACCATGGTTGCACCACCTCCGGTTTTCTCCACATCGGCTCGCGCCGGATCGATGGACCGCTGCTGTGAGGGCCCTGCCTCCTGTGGCCCATCTTTTTTGGCGAAGCCAATGAGGCTCTGGATAGTAGCTCGCCACTCCTCCATCTTCTCCGGAGCAGGAGGGAAATTGAGGAGCAGCTGCGCACGTGCCAAAGCTTCCACTGGCGTAGGCGGCGGCGACAGGTGCGAGGTACGTGAGGTGCTCTGACTCCTAACCATGTTAGAAGGAGCACCGTCACGGTCATGCGACCGCGCGCCACTTCCGCCGGCAGCTCGGCGTGCATGCTGGGCCTGCGCACCTTGGGATCGATGCGCAGAAATCTTTTCATGGGGACGCCCTGAACCACCAGCGCCATGATGTTGCTCATCGTACACGGCATGGGAAGGCCGTGACGCTGGTGCCGGCGCGGGAGCCCCAGAAGGCGTCCTCCGATCTCTGGAATTCGTTGTGCCGCCCGTAGGCAACACAGCTCCATCTCTGGATCCAGTGGCGTGTGGGTTGCCGCTGCCGCTGCGAACGATGCCGCTCGCCTGGCTTGGATCACCGGAACGCCGTGGAGGCTCTAATCCTCTTCCTTCTGCACCCACGCCATCGCCCGTACGCGAGGGCACAGGCAAAACAGACGTGGATGGTTGCGCCGTTGCGGCGCTCTTCTTCTTGGGTGGCATGATGATGAAGATGATGAAGAAACTAAGGCGCCGATCACTGGATCAGGTTCACACAACCTGCTTCCCCCTACCTGTCGCGCCAAAGATGTCGGCGTGCGACACCTATGGGACCCCCAAGGGATCCCTTTACGATTCGGCAGGGACAGAGGTATGCACAAAGAGCAAAACCAATGATCGACGCGGGGCGATTTTACCCAGGTTCGGGCCGCTGATCAGCGTAAAACCCTACTCCTGCCTTGTTTTATTGTGAATGTTCTTGAGCCCAGGCTCCAAGAGCGCTTGCAATGAACAGTACGCTCAGAGAGCAGCTACGCATGCAGAATGGGCCAGAAGATCCTCCCCCCTGTAGCAGTTGCCTTGGGCCTCCTTTTATACGCTCAAAGGGGTCACCACAGTGGCAAAATGTACATACATTGAGGTGTAAAGTAGCTACACGGTCATCATACCTAACCACTGACGGATTAGGACGAATGCATTTAATGCACCGTGAGGTGTCCGTTTATGTGTCCTCACTTTCTTGGGGATGAAAAAAGGGGCCATCCCATCAGCACCGCTTAAGCTCTCCTCCACTGGCGCATTGTCACGCATCCAGAGAAGGACCCAGAATGTCGGGCTTGTTGCTGTGTCGAAGCGGTGGCACAGTAGCATAACCTTGCCGGGCGCCGAATCTTGCCGGGCGCAAAATCTTGTTGGGCTTCGCAGGCCACCCCGACAAGATCTTGCCGGGGAGGCTGGCTTTCGGATTCCAGCTCTTCCTATCTGCTGATCCTCAGATCTTTGATTTGAGAATTTCTTTGATAGCATGAGTCAACCTCGAACTGTTCCCCGACAAGCCTTGCCGCGAGTATGGCTACAACTGCCCGTGCACAAGTACGGGGTACTAATGGCCCAATACTTAGTACACCGACAGGAGCCCCCGGGCCTAGGCCACACACGAGTGCGAGGCGTTGTTGGGCTAGGCCCAAACAGTGCACGGGCACACGTGGTAGGGAATTAACTGCTCGTAAATATCCTGCTTACTGTGCCCCCCACTACGCGCGCTGAATGCGCGACATGGGAAGCGTGCGTTGAAAGGCTGCAACTGCAACACGCCTGCAGAGGCGTATTCACATTGGGGAGTAAAAGAGGCGGCCTCACACATTCCCCATAAAAAGGGAAACTGCAAAGGCATAGCCTATTTGCCTCCCTCTTCTTCTCAATCTGGCCGCCGCCATTGCCTTCCTTCTCTCGAGCTCAGAGCAAAGCTTTCCCTCATCCACTCGTCGCCTCCACGCCCGCTCCATCCCCGGCTTCCGCCCCTGCAGCCGTCATGCCGCCCAAGGCCAGCAAAGGCAAGGGCAAGGAGACGAAAGCCGATGTCCCGGAGAGCGAGCTGGTGAAGATGCGGAAGAAGTACGTCGTCTTCGCCCCGTCGCTTGATGCGAAAGCTCTGAAGAGGCGGTACCAGTGTATGTGGGCGAGGGAGACGCAGGCTCACCCCGCCACTCACGTGATTCCAGGTTCTTGCTCCAAGAGCGGGTCAGACAGATATCCCTTCTTCGCTGCTTATTTCTATTGCGCGCTCTGTCCCCCATTCTCTGACTTCTTCAATGACATTATGTACACATACGGCTTCCATCTGCTTGATTTCACGCCGAATGCTGTACTGTGCATGTCCATCTTTGCTCATCTTTGTGAAAATTTTGCCGGAGTGGTTCCCAATACTGCCCTTTTCCGCCACTACTTTTTTCCCCGTATCCAAAAAGGGGAGGCCCTCTCTGGTTCTATCGCCTGGATTCCAAGGGCTTGGAATAAGGAAACATACCAGAAGGGGTTTACCGCGAGAAGTGGGACGAATGCGGGCTGAGTGGTGCTGGATCAAGGAAGCAGATCCCCATCCGTTCTGTTTGCCTCGACAGCAGAAGGCGGTCCGCGGCAGTGGCTGGAGCGATCTCGCTGCTGAAGATGAAAAGCTCATGATTGCCACCACCAGGATCCTTGTTTTATTGTGAATGTTCTTGAGCCCAGGCTCCAGGAGCGCTTGCAATGAACAGTACGTTCAGAGAGCAGCTATGCATGCAGAATGGGCCAGAAGATGCTCCACCCTATAGCAGTTGCCTTGGGCCTCCTTTTATACGCTCAAAGGGGTCACCACAGTGGCAAAATGTACATACATTGAGGTGTAAAGTAGCTACAGGGTCATCATACCTAACCACTGACGGATTAGGATGAATGCATTTAATGCACTGTGAGGTGTCCGTTTAGGTGTCCTCACTTTCTTGGGGATGGAAAAAGGGGCCATCCCATCAGCACCGCTTAAGCTCTCCTCCACTGGCGCATTGCCACGCATCCAGAGAAGGACCCAGAATGCCGGGCTTGTTGTTGTGTCGAAGCGCTGGCATAGTAGCATAACCTTGCCGGGCGCAAAATCTTGCCGGGCTTCGCAGGCCACCCCGGCAAGATCTTGCTGGGGAGGCTGGCTTTCGGATTCCAGCTCTTCCTATCTGCTGATCCTCAGATCTTTGACTTCAGAATTTCTTTGATAGCGTGAGTCAACCTCGAACTGTTCCCCGACAAGCCTTGCCGCGAGTATGGCTACAACTGCCCGTGCACAAGTACGGGGTACTAATGGCCCAATACTTAGTACATCGACAGGTGTCAAATGACACCACGGTCGGACTTGAAGAGAAATGCCAGTCGGGTGTCAAGTGACGCCACGGTCGGACTTGAAGAGAAATGCCAATCGGGTGTCCACAAGAGTAGTGGCGGAACCGCCTGTAAACTCGAGGGACGCCACGAGAGGTCTTGAAAATAAAGTTGAGCGCCCGGGGTAGTCTAGCCAGCCCCTGAGACACTCAGGAAGTTCAAAATAAGAGAAACGGGTTAGTCCTCAATAATATGCATAACCATAATAATATTTAACATGCATAAAATATTCATGGTAGCATCAGGGTGTCAATAATTATCCTGCAAAATATTTCACGCATATTAAAATTATTTCCTCCGGAGACCGACATCGGGACCGACACTTGACCCACCCAGCTAACGCCCTTGACCGTGGACAACGACTATTCGAATAGGTTTAAACTCTGCAGAGGGTGTACTCTTTACCCACAAGTAAAGGATTTCCTTAGTCAGTACCGTCACACTGACTAATTCCCATTACGGGCTTTCGGTTGAAAACACACCTGACCAGCACACAACAGATTAACTTTCCGGATGCCAGGAATCACCCAAAGCTTCGTTCAAGAAAAACTCTAAGACGGAGAGACCAACGTCCTGCATGGGATCACTATTAATACGCGCGGATTACAAGGGGTGACCCCCTCTTGTTTACAACCGAAAACACCCATGCCCCCTGACCCGATGACAGGATTTAGTCCAAGGCCCTGGAAACCCTCATCGTGGCCCTCTGTACGGTGTGTACCTGGACAGGGGTTAATAACTTACTCAGCCGTACCTTCCTTGCGGAAGGACTCGTGGCAGCACGGGATCCAGCTAGGTGTAACGGAACAAGACTCGATCTAGGCCGACTCAGGAGGTGTTAATTATCTTCACCGGTATATTCCACATACGTCATGTGACACCACCGTGTCAAAAATAATGGCCCGTGCCCACCGGCACGTCCAAGGCAGGAGACACTCTCCTGAATATCTCACAGCTATACCAAGTCAGTAAGTTTTCTTGTTTGAGTGAAGTGCAAGACAAGCATAAGAAGTGATATGACCAAACATGCATGCACTTGTGATATATGTGGTGCAATTCCAACCGATGCAAACATGCAAAATGCAATCACTATATCCCAAGTTCAATAATGCTTGCCTTGTCCAAAGTAGTCAGGTGAAAACCCTTCGAAATTCTCGGCAAGGTTTCCCTCTTCTTTTTCTGAAAATATTCAAATTCAACTCAAATTAAAAATTTGACAACAGTGCAAAAATTTGCCTCAAAACATTTTTAAATAAACACTAAAAAAAACTAGAGAGAAAAATAAGAATTTCAAAAAAAAGTTCAACTCAATCAGAGTTGTGGTTTAAAAGTTATTAAACTTTCAAAACCAGGGGTTTTTCGGCAAAAAAGCCAGTCCATGTGCGTTTATAAAGAAAACGCTTCGGGCCAAAGTACGCTTCTCATCGTGGAAGGCGTAAACAAAAGAATACGCCTTCTGTTTTAAACAGAAAAGAATAAAACACTGACGGGTGGGCCCCACCCGTCAGGTTTAAATTCAAACGCGCTGCACGCGCGTATATAGAGGGGAGACGGTGATCACCGGCGTCGATCGCTGGGGTCTTGGAGGGTGGCGATGGTCGGGACGTGCTCAGGGAGTCCGTCCGCGTCGGTGGGTGGCGGTGGTGGTCGCCGGCGAGCAGTAGAACGGCGGCGAGGTCTGCGACGGCGGATGGTGGTTCGGGTGGGGTTGGAACTCGCCAGAGAGAGCTCGGATGCTGGAATTGAGGTGCGGGATCGATGAGTTGATGCAAGAGGTGGCTTCTGGCAAGATTTGAGTGGTGGAGGTGGCGGAACGGCGTCGAACCTATCGGAGACAGAGGCGGCGGAGCGGTGACCGTAGAGGAGGGAGGAGACCTCCTCGAGGTCAGGGGAGGTGGCGGGGGGGCGATTAGGAGGTGGTGGAGGCGATGGGTGGAATGAGTGGAGCTCGGGGGGCCTTTTATAGGCGATCCGAGGCGGTCCGGCGAGGTTCGAATTACGCCGGAGTTACGGTGGTCGGCGAAGTAGGTTTGAGCGGTGGTCATGGGCGGCGAGGGAGTGATGAGGGCGGTGAAGAACTCTGGAAGGCTCGGCGTGGACGGGCTCGAGCTCTTCGAGCTTCTCCCGGAGCGGAGCTCCCATACGGTGCGGCGGCGCTGTCCTGGTTCCGGCGACTGCCAGCGGGCCAGGGAGGGGTTGGACAGTGCAGACGGCGTGCGAGGACGCGGAGAGGCACTGCACGTGGCCAGGAGGTAGGCAGGGAAGCTGCGGCGCAGTAATGGAGGTCGGTGGCTGAGGCGACTCAGCTTGGTCCGCCGCGGATGAGCATGGTGTAGGGGGTTGCACCGGCCAGCCGCCAGCTCACCGGCAAGGAGAGACTGCGGAGTGGGCAAAGGAGGGGTGATGCATTGATGATCTTTGGCGTCGCCATGAAGGAGAAGGAAGGGGAGGGGTGCACGGCACCGATCTTCTCTGCCACTGCCTCTGAAGATTTAGTTAACTGAATCTTATTCAGCTATGAACAGTGCACATCCATTCATATGATCTATAGCAGAGAGTGCTAGGGATTTTTAGAATTTTTGGAAATTTTTGTGGTGATGTGTTGATGCAAATGAGAGGGCCTGACCAAGTTTCAGAATTTTTGGAGAAGTTTAGGTTTGGTTTTGAGCAAGAAAATGGTTTCTGGTCCAAATTTCAAATGTATGAATTTTGAAAAATTTGAACTTTGGACCCCAAGGTTTTTGGTGAAATGGATTTTGGGTACCATCTAGTTGCTAGGATAATTTTTGTCGGGATAGAAAAGTTGTAGAAATTATAGTTCCTTTGTAACTCAAGGAAACCATGGATATTGCAAATTCGAATTTTGGAATTTGTTTAAAATGAGAAAATATTTTTTGTGGGGTCGAAAGAAGTTGGATACTGCCCTAGAAGATGTGAGTGACTTGTGGGATGAATTTTGGTGTGGAAGAAAAATTGTTGGATGGATTTTAGAAGGGTTAGAGGGAAGTGAAAAGGGCCATTTCCTTTGAAAAAATTTAAATCATTCCCAAAAACTTTTCTAAATGAAATTGTTTGAAAACCCCCAAATTAATTATCCAAATAATTTTAAACCTTTCAAACAGAATCATTAAAGAAAAATTTGAAACCCAATTAAAATTTGAGAGGGTTTTAAAATGGTAGAAAAGTAATATGATCAAAAATGATTTTCAAAGCATTTATTTTTAAAGGAAAGATTTCAAAAATTCAGAAAATATTTTTGGGGTGTTACAACACCTACCCCCTAAAGAAAAATCTCGTCCCTGAGATTTCGGCTATCCCTCAAACAGGTACGGATATTCAGTCCTCAGGTGATCCTCTCTTTCCCAAGTAGCTTCCTCCTCAGTGTGATTACTCCACTGAACCTTGTAAAATTTTATCACATTTTGCCGGGTTCTCCGTTCAGACTCCTCCAAAATCTGTATAGGGTGTTCCCTATAGGTAAGATCTGGTTGGATATCCAGGTCTTGATGCTGGACTTGCTTTTCTGGGTTACTGACACATCTCCTTAGTTGTGACACGTGAAACACATTATGAACATCTGATAATTCTGCCGGTAGCTCTAGTTGATAAGCAACCTTGCCTCTTCTTGCGATCACTCTAAATGGTCCAATAAACCTCGGTGCCAATTTTCCTTTGACTTTAAACCTCTGCAGTCCTCTTGTTGGAGATACTCTGAGATACACATATTCATCGGGCTCAAAACTGATTTGGCGGTGCTTCTGATCATAGTAACTCTTTTTACGGCTCTAAGCCACTCTTAGTCTGTCCTGAATAAGCTTCACTTTTGTTTCTGCCTCCTTAAGAACTTCGGGACCGAAAATTCGACTGTCTCCGGTCTCAGACCAATTGAGTGGGGTACGGCACCTTCGTCCGTACAGTGCTTCAAAAGGTGACATTTTCAAACTAGCTTGATAACTGTTGTTATATGAGAACTCCGCGTATGGTAAACTGTCTTCCCAACTAACTCCGTAAGTGAGCACACATGCTCTCAGCATGTCCTCTAATATTTGATTTACCTGCTCAGTTTGTCCTCCGGTCTGCGGGTGGTATGCTGTGATGAATGTCAGTTGAGTCCCTAGGGCTTGTTGTAGGTGCTCCCAAAATCTAGACATATTGGGTGCCTCTATCAGAGACTATGGTCTTGGGTACTCCGTGTAGGCAAACAATCCGGGAGAGGTATAATCTGGCAAGCCTCTATGTGGAGTATGTGGTTTTTATCGGAATGAAATGTGCCACCTTGGTTAAATAATCTGTTATAACCGAGATAGCATCATTTTCGTGTCATGACCTTGGCAATCCGATGATAAAATCCATTCCTATTACGTCCCATTTCCATTCAAGTACTCTGAGTGGCTGCAATAGTCCTGCTGGCCTCTGGTGTTCTGCTTTTACACGCTGGCATGAATCACAACGTGCGACATATACGGCTATATCTCTTTTCATCCCGTGCCACCAATAATTTTCTTGTAGATCCTTGTACATTTTTGTCCCTCCTGGATGAATAGAATATGGAGTGGTATGGGCTTCTGCCAAAATTTGTTGCTTTAAATCTTCCTTATTAGGCACGCACAATCTTCTCCCGAACCATAAAATTCCCTGGTTGTCTATGGTAAATTCAGTCGCCTTGCCCAATTTTATTTTCCTCTTAATCCCTTCAATACTTGGGTGTCCTTTTTGGGCTTCTTTGATCTGATCCTCTAATGTTGGTTTTATTTCCAGTTGGGCAATGGTTCCTTCTGTGACTAGGACCATATTGAGTTTGACAAATTCCTGATTAAACTCATGATGTAAGAATTGCGCACTATTATTGTCGGTGCAGGGATTTTGGCTGAGGGCGTCTGCCACGACATTTGCTTTACCCGGATGATAATGAATTCCGATGTCGTAATCCTTTATTAACTCAAGCCAGCGACGTTGTCTCAAGTTTAATTCTGGCTGGGTGAAAATATACTTAAGACTTTTGTGGTCTGTGTATATTTCACATCGTTTACCGAGAAGAAAGTGTCGCCATTCTTTGAGTGCATGTATTACTGCAGCTAGTTCCAAATCATGAGTAGGATAATTCTCCTCGTGTCGTCATAGCTGTCTTGAGGCATATGCCATGAATTTTCCTTCTTGCATCAATACACATCCAAGGCCTTTCCTGGACGTGTCACAGTATATCTCAAAAAATTTGTGCACATCGGGCACGACCAGAACGGGTGCCATTGTTAGCCTCTTTTTCAATTCTTGGAAACTTTTCTCACAGAATTCAGTCCAATCAAACTTCTTATCCTTCTTAAGTAATTGGGTCATGGGTTTAGCTATGGTGGAGAATCCTTCTATAAATCTCCGGTAGTAGCCAGCCAGACCAAGAAAACTCCTGACCTCTGTCATGTTTGTGGGTTGCTTCCATTCTTGGACAGCCTTTACTTTACTTGGGTCCACTGCTATCCCATCTTGTGTCAGTACGTGTCCCAGAAAACCAACTTCTCGCAACCAAAATTCACATTTACTGAACTTGGCATATAGTTGATTTTCCTCAATTCTTCCAGGACTATTCGTAGGTGTTGCTCGTGTTCCTCGGGTGTCTTGGAATAAATAAGTATATCATCGATAAATATAACCACGAACTTGTCCAAATATTTCATGAAGACCTTGTTCATGAGATGCACAAAATAAGCAGGAGCGTTGGTTAAGCCAAAAGGCATCACTGTGAACTCGTATAATCCATATCTGGTAGTAAAGGCAGTCTTGGGTATATCTGACGATCGGATTTTTAATTGATTGCAGCCTGACCTCAAATCTATTTTTGAGAAAACCTTGGCTTCTGCTAGCTGTTCAAACAAGTCATTTATCCTGGGCAGCGGGTATTTATTTTTTATGGTGACCATATTGAGTGCCCTGTAATCAATACATAGCCTTAGGGTACCATCCTTTTTCTTAGCAAATAAAACTGGCGATCCCCATGGTGATGAGCTGGGTCAAACATAACCCTTTTCCATTAGTTCCTTAATCTGTTTCTTCAACTCAGCCAATTCCGTCGGAGCCATTCGGTACGGCTTCTTATAAATGGGTGTTGTTCCAGGTGCCAATTCAATAACAAATTCAATTTCACGGTCCGTGGGCATTCCTAGTAGCTCCTCAGGAAAATACATCGGGGTATTTGCAGACTACAGGAACCTTACTTAATTCTGCCACATCCACTTGATTTAATTTTCCTTGTGATGCGGAAATCCTCCTTGTGCCAAATTTTATTGTTTTTCCTTGGATTGTTCCCAAGTCATATTAGCTCCGTTGGGGTGAGTGTGGCATAAGTTTTCCCACCATGATGCTGCTGTACCAGAAAAATAGTATGGGGTATAAAGCACTTTTTTCCGGTCCGTACACTGGGCAATAACCAATTTTCTTTCAATATCACGTAGCCAATCATCTGCCTCCAATGGTTTGTCGGTGTGAGAAAACACAGTAGGATTGGTCTTCTGGAGCTCAGACAATTTTGACCTGTTCAGATTTTGTCCTTGGTGATTTCCCATATTGATTAAATGCTGCATCATCTCTTGGTGTTGTTGCTGGCTTTGTTTGTACAGATGGCACACTTGTGAAAATGCTGAGTCACTGCCCTGTTGACTAGTCTGTCCTTGTGTAAAATTATTTCCCATTTGTCCATGGTTGTTCTCTGGCGGATTTGGCATAGAACAGGTCCAGGGGCGATGCATTTTCTTTCTGGGGGTATTTGTGTAACACCGATGAGAAAAGAAATTATAAAGGCAGCATATAAAACTTTTAAGAGACCGAAAATAAATCTCCCTCCAGGACGCAAGTACAACAGGTTATATCATACATGCAGGATTTAATTATACAAGCATGACTTAATTATACAAGATGCTTGTAGAAACTGTACACTACACGACCACTTATTCAACTAGCGTACTACATCCTCTCAACGTGCTGTGGTCTGAGTCTGTTACTCGCCATCTTACAAAAAGAAGAAGAAATAGAAAATAATATCTTACAACCATGTCATCATAAAAAGACTACTGCGGTGCTGACGCTCGATCTGTCCTCACGCGGTGTCCGAGAAACTGTAAGCTCCGCTGAGGGTGAGTCCCAGTTATGGTCCTCGAGACTCAACCTCCTCCTCTTCTGGAATGGTCTCCAGTCGAGTAAAGGTCCATGCTACGCCTACCTGAGGTGGCACCTGCGCGTCGGCAGTGGAGCTCTGATCGGAACAGGAGCAGCCAAGCGACTAGCCTCATCACTCGGGGATGAGTGCTGAACCGCGGGCTGAGTAGGAGAATAGTGTGGTGTAGTCAGAATACGAGGGGCTCGTGGTGAAGGTGAACGGAACTCACTCCTGCGAGGGATCCTCGCACGAGCCAAGTCCATCCGTGCTGCAAGATGGTCGTCCACCAGTGCGGTGAAGACCGATTCTAGTGCCATGATATACTGAACAAGGGGCTCGATCGCCTCATCCCTTTCTCCTGTGGTGCAGGAAAAAGCATAATGGTTGGTATAAGGAACATGGCATGGAAGGTAGTGATAGGGACGGGTCTGCATAACAGGCAGGATGTCCCTGAGACGAGCAATAGCCTCACGGGCGGCCATCTGGATAGCATGCCTCTCAGAGGGCATGACTCTCCCCATAAACGGTAGTTGCGGAAAGACAAGGTACTTCCACCCCGAATATATACCGAAGCCTGGTACATAGTCAGAGTGTCTGTGATCCTGTCAGGAAAAACAGTGTACTCTGGACGGCTCGGAGATCTCATCGCATCTCTAGCGATGACGGTAAGAAGATGGGAGAATCCCGCAGGCTCGTTGGCGAAAATCTGGGATGGGCAGTTGCCGCCAGACATCTACATCAGTAGACAAAAATCCAAATAGTCATATCATGTGCATATGATGACCATGGGAAAATGCTACAATGCATGAGATGCATGCTAAAAATGTTAGTACTGACTCGAGTGCTAGCGATCGTGACTAGGGCTTCCTACAGTCAGCTTGGCTCTGGTACCAAGGTCTATCGGGCCCATTTCTGAGAATAAATCCCAGAATTGCCCTAAGTCACACCAGCCCCAAGATCAACACAACTGGTGGACTTTCTTGATACAGATAACCAGTACAAGATAATATTACACAGGGTTGAGTCTGAGGGCTCAACAAAGTTTATTACAAACTCGCCAATATATGGCAGTGGCGGAATATGACAGTGGTGTGGTGGTGATACAATACTAGTACAATAACATAGAGCCAAGCGTCAGAGTGAGGCTTGACTATTTATTTGTGTAGCGGAAGCTCAGCGGATGATACATGTGGTAGACTCCTATCTCACAGGTTGACTGACTGGGACTCCTCTAAGCGTCGGGCTCACTAGCACAATCCTCCTCCACAAGCTCGTCCTCCTCCAAGTCTGGCCAAGTAGATAGCCAGGGACAAGCCAGTGAGTACATTGGAATGTACTCGCAAACATTATGAACAAAAGATATAATGGGTGCATATGCTCATGCTGACTAAAATTTAAATCATGACAATAAATGATATGAACGTGAGCATAGCATGTTAGTCATGATCAAACTTAAAGCAAATAAATGCCACAGGTAGTCTAGCCAGCCCAAGTGACAATCATCAAAATAAAAGAAATGCCAATCGGGTGTCCACAAGAGTAGTGGCGGGACCGCCTGTAAACTCGAGGGACATCACGAAAAGTTCTTGAAGAGAAATGTCAGTCGGGTGCCAAGTGACGCCACAGTCGGACTTGAAGAGAAATGCCAGTCGGGTGTCAAGTGACGCCACGGTCGGACTTGAAGAGAAATGCCAATCGGGTGTCCACAAGAGTAGTGGCGGAACCGCCTGTAAACTCGAGGGACGCCACGAGAGGTCTTGAAAATAAAGTTGAGTGCCTGGGGTAGTCTAGCCAGCCCCTGAGACACTCAGGAAGTTCAAAATAAGAGAAACGGGTTAGTCCTCAATAATATGCATAACCATAATAATATTTAACATGCATAAAATATTCATGGTAGCATCAGGGTGTCAATAATTATCCTGCAAAATATTTCAGGCATATTAAAATTATTTCCTCTGGAGACCGACACTTGACCCTCCCAGCTAACGCCCTTGACCGTGGACAACGGCTATTCGAATAGGTTTAAACTCTGCAGAGGGTGTACTCTTTACCCACAAGTAAAGGATTTCTTTAGTCAGTACCGTGACACTGACTAATTCCCATTACGGTCTTTGGGTTGAAAACACACCTGACCAGCACACCAGATTAACTTTCCGGATGCCAGGAATCACACAAAGCATCGTTCAAGAAAAACTCTAAGACGGAGAGACCAACGTCCTGCATGGGATCACTATTAATACGCGCGGATTCCACGGGGTGCCCCCCTCTCGTTTACAACCGGAAACACCCATGCCCCCTGACCCGATGACAGGATTTAGTCTAAGGCCCTGGAAACCCTCATCATGGCCCTCTGTACGGTGTGTACCTGGACAGGGGTTAATAACTTACTCAGTCGTACCTTCCTTGCGGAAGGACTCGTGGCAGCACGGGATCCAGCTAGGTGTAACGGAACAAGACTCGATCTAGGCTGACTCAGGAGGTGTTAATTATCTTCACCGGTATATTCCACATACGTCATGTGACACCACCGTGTCAAAAATAATGGCCCGTGCCCACCGGCACGTCCAAGGCAGGAGACACTCTCCTGAATATCTCACAGCTATACCAAGTCAGTAAGTTTTCTTGTTTGAGTGAAGTGCAAGACAAGCATAAGAAGTGATATGACCAAACATGCATGCACTTGTGATATATGTGGTGCAATTCCAACCGATGCAAACATGCAAAATGCAATCACCATATCCCAAGTTCAATAATGCTTGCCTTGTCTAAAGTAGTCAGGTGAAAATCCTTCGAAATTCTCGGCAAGGTTTCCCTCTTCTTTTTCTGAAAATATTCAAATTCAACTCAAATTAAAAATTTGACAATAGTGAAAAAATTTGTCTCAAAACATTTTTAAATAAATACTAAAAAAACTAGAGAGAAAAATAAGAATTTCAAAAAAAAGTTCAACTCAATCAGAGTTGTGGATTAAAAGTTATTAAACTTTCAAAACCAGGGGTTTTCTGCAAAAAAGCCAGTCCCTGTGCGTTTATAAAGAAAATGCTTCGGGCCAAAGTACGCTTCTCAGCGCGGAAGGCGTAAACAGAAGAATACGCCTTCTGTTTTAAACAAACAAGAATAAAACACTGACGGGTGGGCCCCACCCGTCAGGTTTAAATTCAAACGCGCTGCGCGCGGGTATACAGAGGGGAGACGGTGATCACCGGCGTCGATCGCCGGGGTCTTGGAGGGTGGCGATGGTCGGTACGTGCTCAGGGAGTCCGTCCGCTTCGGTGGGTGGCGGTGGTGGTTGCCGGCGAGCGGTAGAACGGCGGCGTGGTCTGTGACGGCGGATGGTGGTTCGGGTGGGGTTGGAACTCGCCGGAGAGAGCTCGGATGCTGGAATTGAGGTGCGAGATCGATGAGTTGATGCAAGAGGTGGCTTCTGGCAAGATTTGAGTGGTGGAGGTGGCGGAACGGCGTCGAACCGATCGGAGACAGAGGCGGCGGAGCGGTGACCGGAGAGGAGGGAGGAGACCTCCTCGAGGTCAGGGGAGGTGGCGAGGGGGCGATTAGGAGGTGGTGGAGGCGATGGGTGGAACGAGTGGAGCTCGGGGGGGCCTTTTATAGGCGATCCGAGGCGGTCCGGCGAGGTTCGGATTACACCGGAGTTACGGTGGTCGACGAAGTAGGTTTGGGCGGTGGTCATGGGCGGCGAGGGTGTGATGAGGGCGGTGAAGAACTCCGGAAGGCTCGGCGTGGATGGGCTCGAGCTCTTCGAACTTATCCCGGAGTGGAGCTCCCGTACAGTGCAGCGGCGCTGTCCTGGTTCCAACAACTGCCAGCGGGCCAGGGAGGGGTTGGACGGTGCGGACGGCGTGCGAGGACGCGGAGAGGCGCTACGCGTGGCTAGGAGGTAGGCGGGGAAGCTGCGACGCAGTAATGGAGGTCGATGGCCGAGGCGACTCCGCTCGGTCCGCCGCGGGTGAGCACGGTGTAGGGGGTTGCACCGGCCAGCCGCCAGCTCACCGGCGAGGAGAGATTGCGGAGTGGGCCAAGGAGGGGTGAAGGAGAAGGAAGGGGAGGGGTGCACGGCACCGATCGTCTCTACCACTGCCTCTGAAGATTTAGTTAACTGAATCTTATTCAGCTATGAACAGTGCACATCCATTCATATGATCTATAGAAGAGAGTGCTAGGGATTTTCAGAATTTGTGGAAATTTTTGTGGTCATGTGTTGATGCAAATGAGGGCCTGACCAAGTTTCAGAATTTTTGGAGAAGTTTAGGTTTGGTTTTGAGCAAGAAAATGGTTTCTGGTCCAAATTTCAACTGTATGAAATTTGAAAATTTTGATCTTTGGACCCCAAGGTTTTTGGTGAAATGGATTTCGGGTACCATCTAGTTGCTAGGATAATTTTTGTGGGGATGGAAAAGTTGTAGAAATTATAGCTCCTTTGTAACTCAAGGAAACCATGGATATTGCAAATTCAAATTTTGGAATTTATTTAAAATGAGAAAATATTTTTTGTGGGGTGGAAAGAAGTTGGATACTGCCCTAGAAGATGTGAGTGACTTGTGGGATGAATTTTGGAGTGGAAGAAAAATTGTTGGATGGATTTTAGAAGGGTTAGAGGAAAGTGAAAAGGGCCATTTCCTTTGAAAAAATTTAAATCATTCCCAAAAACTTTTCTAAATGAAATTGTTTGAAAACCCCCAAATTAATTATCCAAATAATTTTAAACCTTTCAAACAGAATCATTAAAGAAAAAATTTGAAACCCAATTAAAATTTGAGAGGGTTTTCAAACGGTAGAAAAGTAAAATGATCAAAAATGATTTTCAAAGCATTTATTTTTAAAGGAAAGATTTCAAAAATTCAGAAAATATTTTTGGGGTGTTACATCACAATAATCCAAACTCCTACAAAATAATACAACAATTATTTGCTTTAGCATATGATGCGTACAGTTTGAGAAGAATTCAAAACTATCATACAAAATCTTGCAATTCTTTCTACTCTACTAAGCATGTAAAATCGGTGATGTAAAAGAACGAATGGAAGTAATCAATGCATATTTCTGAACCATCATCAAATGAAAATAATGATGTTTTTGAGTATGTAGCCACTAAAGTAGTTAGGAAAATAGATTAGCACCTTCTAACAACATACATATATTATCAGGAAGCATCAAGCACATGTTAAACTACTAAAGTGTCTTGCCGCAGAACATTCAAAGAAACATCTTTATTGCCATGCTACTTTGTTGAACTGGATTTGCCAGCTACTTGGATGCTTGGTTTGAAAACAAGTATTCATCAAATAGCAGCGATATAAACCTGTTATGTCCAAACAAAAATTTGTCAAGACGAAAAAATGGCATACTGCATAAGACAACAATAATAACTCAACCTGAAGTTGCTGACCCAAGTCTTAAAAGAACACCTAAATCAGCATGATGTTTCAACTTCAAAATGGGTGGTTTAATTGAGACCAAAATATCTTAAGCACACAGGAATTAAGAAAAAAATTTAGCATAAAGTGGGACATGCTTATCGTAGTAATGGTAGGGATTTGATGGAACCAAACAGTCCAAATTGGAGCTTTGACTCTCCCCAAGGCTCCTCTCTAATGATTTACGCCACAAGAAACAATTATGTATATCTATCTTGCCCAAAACATCACCCATGGGGCTGTGGTTCCCTTGGTTTATTTGCTAGCATCAAAGCAGGCTTCAACATGTATGCATGCAATTTTTCAGGGGATGTAAACTACACAATGGTCTACAAAAGACTTGATTGATGTGTGGCCGGTCGCATTGACTAAGAAGGTGTGGCATCAATAAAGAAAACACAAGGGCGAACAACAGATCATTGTGAACCACCAAGCACAAGCAGCAGAATAGATTGAGCAATCAGACCACAATCATAACCACAGTCGGAATAAAAACAAACACATGACATGCGAAGCATACATAGTAGCAAGTAAATACGCAAATAACAACAGATAACCAACTGTAAAACACACAGAAAAGAATTAAGAGGGTCAAGAGGAATAAGTGTGATACCTCAACATGAACCAAAGACTAAATCCAAATTCTAAATGTGAGAACGATCATTGTAGCACATGCAAGGAGGCACAGAAATTGATCTTCCTCCTGATCAGCGACTTAGCCTTTGTGGCAACCACTGAAACATTAGTTGCTGATGCTTGTTTTAGCCTAGTTATGGAATCATTATGCTCAGCGGTCCCTCTTGAGCCCTTCTCTCCATCGGTAGGTATGTTTTCAGCACCGTTAGGTCCTACAAGACAAAGAGATGCCACAGAAAAGGAAATCAAATGATGAAAAATTGAACCACCAAGAGGATTGGCCTATGAAGCTAATTATGTTTTCTAAATTCTGGCCCACTCTTTAATGACTGCATTTTCTAATTTATACGACTCCGTTTACTTCACTATAGTCAGATACAACAAAGCTCTCATCGGGCCATTCTTAACATGAAATATCTTCACCTTCATGTAAGCACAAAGTTGATTATGTTCTTAGCCATTTCTACCATGAGGCATATGTTCAGAAGAGCTGACCCTTTCTTGCAAGTTAACAAACTGCATAGGCACACATCTGTTGTTCCCCTGAGTTGACAAAAAAATTTGGAATCAACATGTTGGGGAAAACAGCACAATTAAATGACAAAGCATTTATTTTACCCAAAGCAAATTATATGCTTTTCCTGAGATTGTTGCTTCTGCTTATTATGTTTTAATTCTAGCTTTCATCCCAGCATTGATAGGAATGGCCAAAATTGAAATAGGAAATTGCTTGGTTAAGAAAAGATAAGAGACGTGTGAGTGTATCCTTCGTTCTTAGGGAAACAGAGAGTTCCTAGGGATCAATACTATTACCTAAGTGATTTTACCAACAGTTTCCCAAACACCACCATACTGGTTCATGCCCAGACCTGAAGCCACCTTGTAACTGCTATCTTCATGATGCAAGTCCTTGAGGGTCTCCACTCTCCAGGTTCCTTCGCTGCAGCTCGTCCTGTGCGCCGTCGTCAGTGTGGAGTGATACAGAAATGCCAATCAATCAGACCTAAACCCAAACTCTAACAAACAAAACAAGGGAACAAGTCTCATGAGACTTCCTGCTTGGCTCCGGCGGAAGCAAGGGGATCTAGGTTTGGGAGGGTGCGGCTTGCCTCGAGGACGCGGATCTCGTTGTCGAGGAGGCGGGAGGCCCGGACGATGTCCTTCGTGGATGTTGAGACCAGCTAGTCGTCATCCGTGCCGTCCACGGCCATCGATGGTCTCTTCGACCAAGGCCACCCTGCAGCCGGCCGCTGCACCGACCCGATGCTGCAGCTCCTCTTCGTCTTGTTCGACCACTACAACCGCGGCAAGGAGGTCCGTGAATTGGAGCGACGACCGACGAGGAGAGGTGCAGAGGAGGAGGCCGGCGGCATGGGAAGAGGAGGGGTACAGAGGAGGAGGCCGGCGGCATGGGGAAGAGAAGGGGCTCGAAGCAGGCGCGGATGCAGAACGAGGGTGGCGGCGCAAGGAGAATCGAGGGAGAGGAGAGGAGGCGGCGGCAAGGGAAGAGGGTCTCGACCCGTCATGTGGAGACCGGTCGAGACCCTGGGCTAGGTCTTGCCCAAGTGCTTTTGTCTCCTATGTACTACCGTCCCGTTTTTTTCTATCGATAGCACAGTAAAAGGACACGTAGGCATCACGGTTACTCGCCCTTTGCGCGACTCTTAATGGGTTTAATTATAAATAACAAAGCTTGTACTATGAACGATGAAACAAATAAAAACATTACCAACATTTCTTCTGAATGTTGGTCTCGGTTAGAGTGTGCATCCGTAGCTTGTACGGTGCGGAACTTGGTTCATGTGTGTGTATTCGCATAAGTGAGTCAACAAAGTCAGCAAAAGTGACAACATACCGCATCTCTTTTCACGTATATGTGGTTCCAGCAGTGAGTTGCATGTTGTTTATTATCTCTTGTGTTTCTTCCGACATAGCATAGTAAGCTGAGAAGATATACATTGAAAAGATTGACAACATGTGCAGATATTCATATTTCAGACTATTAAGAATAGGCAAGTAAACGTAAGTCTACGTAAGCAAGGTACGTATGTTTGAGAACACTTACAGGGATGAACGATTGGAACATTGTCCAAATACACATCGATTTGATGTCCACGTGTGCTAATATCGAAGTACAACTTCATACCAACTTGGAATTTGTATACTTTGGCAAATTCTCTTCAAGTTGGTCCAGTGAAAAACTATTTCCCTTTATACTTTACGAGAGAATAATAGAAAAGAAGGGCATGGTTTGTTTTAAGCTGAGGCTTAGCAGAGGTCTTTTGAAATGAAAACAAGACCAGCTTCTTCAAGACTTGTTTTTTTTCTTCTGCAAAGCACGAGATAAATTGTGGATAAATGGAAGAATTATAATAGTTACACTTACAAGTCATAAATAACTACATATACTAATTGTCCTTTAATTCACAGTGGCCTATGTGAGCTTGTTTACAAATTTATTAATGGCTTACTCTTTTTACATACTTGCACAAAATAACAAGATGAATGTGCAACAGATCAATATGCCTATTCAAGCATTAACAAAAATGTGCACTATGTGGCACAAATTTCACAAAGTTGTAATGTTCTATTTTTAGCATTTGTCCTAATTTATACATGGTTAGCTATTGTTAGGATTTTTCAGAAAGCAATGTGAATGATCTAAAATCTGATCAATGCTCTTTTGTAATTATGAAGCAATCATCAAAACTAGCTGCATGTATGTTTACATATCAATTGGATTGTTTGTCAGTTCCATGCAGGCTGGCCATGGTCATGACCTGAGCAATGACCTAACTCATAGACCACTAGTACAGTTTCATCAAGTAACTAAAAGCAATTTGGGCACACCATGATTGATAGAACAGCCAATGTAAACAAACATACAGTCTTGTCTTCAAAGCCAACTAGAAGGCTTATGTCCCGCAAAAAAAAAACTAGAAGGCTTATGAAGAAGTGTTTGACATGCATTATGTGGCCATTGTCGCACAAACCACTGGCGTCCAAACACTTTGGGCACTGCGAATCCAAACCATTGCACACTTGATTTAAACCGGAATCGAAGACATGGAAGAAGGATTTAGCTGCATTCTCTCTCGATGATTCGGCCTGCCTAGGGTTTCTCGAGGTCGTCGAGGTGGTCGACGGCGATGAAGGCGGTGGCGATCTTCTTTGGAGATGAGAGGCGGCGAAGGGGGCAGTAGCCTCGGACAGGACTCGACGGTGAGAGGGGGATTTGGGGATTGGAATGGGGAGCGGAGATGGCTTAGTGTGGAAGAAGAGTGGCGTGATGTTGATGAGACTATAGGTGAGCGTCTCCTTGCCTGGGGCCACTTGACAGCGAAAAAAAATGAAAAACAAATCATTAGCAAAAAAATTGACTTCCTACAGTCAAACGAAGGACCTGGCGCACTTACGTATTTGCACTTAACCAGTTGGATCATATACGAGTAGATCCACAGGTACCATCCCATGCCCATGATCACCGCCTGAAATTGGATGCCGGTACCCTGGTGACCACCTGAGTTGCAATGCAATGGCGTGGTCACCACTTGAAATTGGATGCCAGTGGCGTGGTGATAGCCTAAGTTGCATGCCAACAGCGTGGTCACCGTGTAACACCCTGGGTTTTGCCCTTTTTCTTTTTCTTCTTCTTCAGTTGGCTTTTCTGCAAATCGCATACCATGGGAGGTGCCTAGGATCTCGTTTTGCCACCTAAACCACCAAACAGAACTCCAAAATTCTAGTACTACAACAGTTATCAAACAACTCATTTGGACCTGCGAGACAAGCTTATGGAGCAGGGCCAATATAGACAACGTGATGGAGCTAAAGATGATTTCGGCTATAGAAAAGGCAAGGACCCATATTTTGCATATGAGCAGGATAGACATGCAGACTCGCGTCGCGGGTACAAAGCTGACCACGGGGAACCGGGTGGTGAACCCGGTATGCATGGGAGACCCGATATGCATGGGGGCCAAGGCAGAAGAAGGGGCTACTACGTAAAGAAGCACAGAGAGGGAGCTGAATTTCATCAAAACAGGTCTGCACAAGATAGGTTTGAGCATGAGAGTAAGAAGAGAAGGCCAAGGCAGATGTGGGTGGCCAAAGGAGATGGGGACGGGCAGGGTACACAGGATGCATTCATTCGCGAGACGAGGCGTAAGACGTTGACAGTGTTTGAACGCATTTCAGAACAAAATGACCAAGCGGCGGACCCCGAACAACGGGGCCGCCGGGAACAATGAATATCCTAGCCTGGAACTGTCGAGGCTTGGGGTTGGACTCGACAGTGGGCGAACTTCGAGACCTGATTAGGTCCTACAACCCAGCGGTGGTGTTCTTAAGCGAGACTAAGAAAAAAGCAAGGGCGATGGAGAGACTAAAGTGGAGACTAGGGTTTAAGGAAGGAGTGGCAGTGGATTGTGCTGGGAAGAGTGGAGGACTTGCTATGTGGTGGAGAGACAATGTTCAAGTCACGGCGAAACCTTGGTGCCAGTACTTCATTGATGTTAATGCAGTTTTTGAGGGTAAAACTATGCGAATCACTGGATTCTATGGTGAACCTCGAACTGAGCTGAGAGAGAAATCCTAGGATGCACTAAGATATCTTCGGAGGCAGGATGACCAACCGTGGTTATGCGTTGGCGACTTCAATGAAGCGCTACTCCAATCAGAGCAGCATGGGGGTAACCCAAGGAGCTTCAAACAAATGGATGAGTTTAGGGAATGCTTGGCCGACTGCGGCCTAGCTGACCTAGGGTTCCATGGATACCCGTATACTTGGGACAACATGAGAGTCGGAAGTGAGAATGTACAGGTCCGACTGGACCGTGCTACTTGTAACGATGGATTCCTGGGATTGTTCCCGGACACCTCTGTTGAACATGTCATGACGGAGGAGTCGGACCACATTGCTCTTATTGTGTCAGCTAGGGAGACGGCTCCTAATGCTGGCCATCAAGCTCCTAGGAAATTTATATATGAGGAGATGTGGACAAAGCACGACCAATACGATGAGATGGTGACTGCAGCATGGCTCCGAGCAGAATCAAACGGGCAAGGAGCGACCAAGACCTGTGGGAAGCTGAAAGCAGTATCAGGAGAAATGCAACAGTGGGGTCGGAAGGTTTTTGGCTCAGTCCGGAAGCAAATCAGCAAACTAAAAGCTCAACTACAACATGCTAAAGAGAGAGCTCTCGTTACTGGTATCTCACTGGAGGTACGAGATCTGGAAGATCAACTTAGAGAATTGTTTGAGAGGGAAGAAATCATGTATAAGCAACGGTTCAGAGTGGGATGGTTGAAGGAAGGGGATCAAAATACCAAATACTTTCAGAATAGGGCTTCTCACAGGAAAAGGAAGAACACGGTAAAAGCACTCAGGCGGGAGGATGGCAGTAAATGCATGGTTGATGAAGAAATGCGGGCTATGGCAGCAGCGTTTTATTCCAAGTTGTTCGCATCAGAGGGGTCCCAAGGAGCTGGGCGCATGCTAGAGTTGATAGATGAGTTGGTGAACGCTGATATGAACGCGAAACTGACAGCCCCAATCTCGGACTGCGAAATTGAAGCAGCTCTTTTCCAAATGGGGGCTACAAAAGCTCCCGGGCCGGACGGACTGCCAGCCCTCTTCTACCAGAGACACTGGTCTTTGGTCAAAGACGATGTTTGTGCAGCAGTCCGCGATTTTTTGCAGGGGGGATGCCCTCCCGAAGGGTTTAATGATACGGTGCTGGTTTTGATTCCGAAAGTTAACTCACCGGAGTTACTTGCACAATTTCGCCCGATAAGTTTATGTAATGTACTATACAAGATAGCAGCAAAGGTGTTAGCTAACAGGCTAAAAGGGATTCTCCCTATTTTGATCTCTGAGGAGCAGAGCGCATTTGTTCCTGGAAGGCTTATTACGGATAATGTGATCGTTGCTTATGAGTGTGTACATGCAATCAGACATAGGAAGAAAAAGAACCCTTTGTGTGCTGTCAAATTAGACATGATGAAGGCGTATGATAGGGTTGAGTGGATTTTCCTTGAACAAGTGATGCAAAAATTTGGATTCGCAAAGGAATGGATCGATATGATCATGCGGTGTGTGAGAACGGCCAGGTTCTCGGTGAAACTTAATGGTGGCTTCTCTAATATTTTTGATCCATCTCGTGGCCTTCGTCAAGGAGACCCCTTGTCACCATATTTATTTCTCTTTTGTGTGGAGGGGTTCTCAGCTCTGCTTAAAAAAGCTCAACAAGACAAAAACATTTGTGGGGTGTCATTTGGGAGCACTGGCCCCATGTGACACACCTATTGTTCGCAGATGATAGTATTGTCTTTTTGGAGGGGTCACAAAGCAATTTGGAGTCACTCCGAGACATTCTCCAAGTGTATGAGCAAGCGTCTGGCCAGAGAGTTAATCTTCAGAAGTCATCAATTTTCTTCGGGAAAGGAAGCGCTGAAAGTAACAAGGAGATGTTAAAAGGAATCGTTGGGATCCAGTCAGAGGCGCTTAGTGAGAAATATTTGGGGCTGCCAACAGTTGTAGGTAAATCAAAGGAAGGTACCTTCAAACATGTGAGGGAAAGCTCGAAGGGGAAGGTACTGGGCTGGAAGGGTCAAGGCCTCTCGAAGGCGGCAAAGGAAGTGCTTGTCAAATCCGGGCTACAAGCAACACCAACTTTCACCATGAGCTGTTTTCAACTCTCAAAGAAAATGTGCCGGAACCTGTCTACCATCTCGTCAAATTTCTGGTGGGGTTCAGCAAATGGTGAGAAGAAGGTGCACTGGGTGGCTTGGGATAAGATGTGCATGTCCAAGAGGGAAGGAGGAATGGGCTTTAGAAACTATGAGGCTTTTAACCAGGCGCTTCTAGCGAAACAAGCATGGAGGATTCTTCAAGTCCCGCAGTCCCTCTGTGCAAGAGTGCTGCAAGCAAGGTACTTCAAACATGGGACCATTATGAATGCAACCTGCCCGGCTAGTGGCTCGTTCACGTTCAGAAGTATTCTGTTTGGACGAGACCTACTCAGAGAGGGGGCGGTTTGGCAAATTGGCAACGGGTCTAAGGTACTGATCCACCATGACAATTGGATTCCTAGAAGGGGTAGCCTTCGGCCACTGGGTCAAACGTATGTGCACGGCACCACACGGGTGAGTGACCTGCTTACTACAGGGGGGGATGGCTGGGACCATGCTAAGATTGATGGAATGTTCACTCCTGATGATGCTCAAGATATCAAGCAGATCCCGATAGGTGGAGCAGAGGTAGAAGACTATATGGCGTGGAACTACACGAAGGATGGGGTGTACACTGTTCGGTCAGGCTATCATCTTCTAATGAATATGAGGAGGGCGACCACCGGACGGCCAGAAGCCTCGTCGACGGTGCATACCCACAGGAGCTGGCTAGCTCTTTGGGGCACCCACGCGCCAAATAAGGTGAAGGTCCACATGTGGAGGCTCATGCGCAATGGGCTCGCTGTTGGGTCTGAACTTCACAGGAGAAGAATCAAGCCGGGCATCTTCTGTGTAGCTTGTGGAAGGGAGGAAACTCTGTTGCACAGATTCTGGACATGTCCCCATTCTAGGCTGTTTTGGCAACAACTATCTGAGACGAGAGCTCTCCCAGCTATGGCCCCGCCTGAGGCTTTGGAGTCTAACCATGCTGTCGGGCGGTGGCTGCTCAATTGGGTGAACTCGGCTCGGGACGAAGAGAAAGAAATGGCGTTGCAAGGGATATATGGGCTGTGGCTCGCAAGAAATGAAGCAAGAGAGGGCAAGAGAATAGATGATGCGCACAACGTAGCGAGCTCAGTCTCAAGGTTCATGGATGAATGGATCGAAGCCGTCCAGAAGAAGCCTAGTCCAAGCAGGAAACCGCAAATGGAGAAATGGATCCCCCCGGAGCAGGGTTGGATTCTGGCCAACGCGGATGGGGCAGTTGCAAAGAGTGCGGACAAAGGAGGTGGCGGGGTAGTTTTGCGAGATCATGATGGAGCCTTCCGTGGTGCCGCTGCTCAGTTCTTTCCGAACAGTTCGAGCCCTGAAGTTGTCGAGCTTAAAGCATGCAAAAAAGCGCTGCAGTTTGCTCGGGAAACCGGAGTGGCGAAGATCCATGTCGAGCTAGACTGTAGAGAGGCAGTTTGCATGATTAATGGACCATCCAGAAACCTCTCTGCAGCCGGCCCAATTGTGGAAGAGATTAAAGGACTAATGCAAGGATGGCAGGGATGCAAAGTAACCTGGAGGAGGCGATCTGCTAACCGAGCTGCTCACATTTTGGCTAAGTTAGCTGTAGGAGATGAGGTGTGTCAGGAGTGGCGGCATGTGCCACCTGATTGTATCTTGGCTGTAATAGCTGATGTGATTCCAAACTTCGTTTAAATAAAGAACTAGTTCCCCCCCTCAAAAAAAAAAAGTGATTGATTACCAAGATAATTGGTTAGTTTACATGAGGCAGAGGATGCATACATCCCTATGCGCAAGAGAGGGAAACTTTACAGTGAACGGCAAGGCTTTTTTCTCTTAATTGTGCCAGAGAAATGGTTTATTGACAATTAAATTTTGTAGTAGTAACTCCCTCAAAAAAAAAATTGTAGTAGTAACAGAAGAGTAACCAGCTAATGAAGGCGGCATATAAGCATCGTGTTAACTTTCCCTAAGTAAACGGTAAACCATGCACCCCTGCTTTACACTTATAACCCCACATAATAGAGTAATTATTACCACCGATCTGTGCCTCTGCGGTCACTATGGAGTACGGACACAAGCCAAGAAGAAACTACCTCGCCGGCGACTAGACCGCGGGAGCTAGCTGTGATGAACTAGACCTCTACGTGGCAGCCAGTGGTTTTCTGGAACTTGAACCCGCTGGCCCCTGGTGCGCCGTTGCCGCTGCCGGCGTGGAGCAAGGCCTGGCAGGTGACGAAGAGGTGGTAGTGGCCAGAGATCCAACTGCCGACCTTCCACCTGACGCGGCCGTCGATCTTGACATGGAGCATGAGGTGGCCAGCCTGGCAGTCCTGGGAGATTTTGCTGGCGAGGTAGGGCGCGAAGGGGACGTTGGGCCCGTCGAGCACTGGCGACCATATGTCGATGTCGCCGTGGCCCTGGTAGACCGGAGGGAGTGAGGCGGCGACGGTGATCTGCTGGTAATCGTAGGAGGCGTAGACGTCGAGGCGGTCGTAGTAAACACCGACGCGGTCGTTGGGGTTGCGGGAGGCGACGGTGACCTGGAGGGAGGTGGAGAGGAGGCCCGAGGAGTTGGAGAGGTCGAGCTGCCGGAGGGAGGCGTCCTGCAGGAAAAAGCTCGGGTGGGTGGGGCGGAGCACCAGGTAGACGATGAGGGCGATGAGGGCGATGATGAAGGCCAGGCCCAGGAGCACGGCCAGGAGGCGCCGGCAGCCGTTCCGGAGGTGGTCGTCGCGGTGGTTGCCGCAGTCCTTGCCCATGGCTAGCTGTCTGCTTTGATCAGTTGGTTCGCGTTTGTGTCTCCGATGAGCTCTTATTCTCTGTAGTGAGAGGAGGGAAAAGTGTGGTGTTTAGCTGGGAAGCAGAGTAAGCTGGGCTTACGGCCGGGTCACACCTTTAATAGGCTCTCTCCTCTGAGTCCCACGGGAATGGTGGGGGCTGCTCAGCGACGTGCCTACTAATTGTCGTGACGTGCCTACTAATTGTCGTTAGACGACCATAACGTAAACCTACTTCTTTTTTTTACTTAGCTTCTTGAACCTCTTTGGAGCTTAGCACAGTGTACGCAGGCAGGACGGATTAGAAAGCAGAGTTGGCACGTAGTGGGTTGATGGATGGATTATAAAATCGTTGCGTTGGAGAAGAGAATAGAAGCGTGCAAAGGACAGAGAAGACGGTGCAGAATCTTTGGCACGTAACGGGGACTCGATTCGTTGGACTCGACCTGCCTGCCACCGCCAGATGTGTACTGCGCAACTGCGCATGTGCTTGTCTACGCAAGTAGGAGTGGTAGAAGGTGCCAATCATGTCGCCGATTCCGACGTAACGGAACGACGATTTCTTTACTGTCTTTATTTTCGGGTTTGATATGTGTCTTGATCGCAGCAGGTGGTCAATGAGTCCACGCTGCTCTTGGTTCACTGGTCAAGGTACCTGGTAATGGTGAGTAATAAACAGATAAAAGGGAGATACTCGACTCGGGAGGATCTAATAGGCAGAACCAAGAATCATAAACGTTCTCGCTAAATCAACAAGAAACTTGGTGAAATCTGTAGACCCAAAACAGGTTTCCGCGCGCGTTCGTTGACGTGCATGTGCATGTGCATGTGCGCCACATCCACGGGGAGTTAAACGTGCGGAACCAAGAAACTTCGTGCGCGCCCACCACCCAGGGCTACACGTACTCGGCGAGCGCATGTGGGGGCGACGCGGAGGTAATGCTAAACAAAGGCCTCGGCAATTTCTGGCGGCGAAGCCCTTTAGGCAAAATGTCAGCACACACAAACACATTCTTTGACGTCGGGGTGATACAGCGTAGACCACGTCGAAGAAGACCCAATTGAAAGCACGGTACGTAGAACATCCAACGGGCGTTTTTGTAGATCCGGAGCCCCGTCAGGGCTCGCAGGGCTATGCGTTACTTCAGGTCGATTCGTTCCTCTCTAGAGCCTCGTGGATCCGTAGCCCTCCGGCATGAAGGACTTACAAAAAACGAGAAGCATGATACAAGGGCAAGAGATAAAATAAATGAATGAATGTGTAATTGATAGATTGATTCGATTGGTATTGTTTAATCGGCCGTCACCTCTTTACACATATGTGATGCTGACGGGCTTCCCGTATAAATAAAGAACTCATCTAGACTTTTCTTACAAGAAAAGTATAACAATTCACGTCATAAAAACCTAGGTCTTTCCCAAGCAAGACTCATGTACGGATTCGCATCACCCTCATGCCCTGCTCTTTGTCGTGGCTGTAGAAATCGCATACTAATTTGAATGGAGTCACGTCCAACATCAAATTTGTTCTTCTGAACGAGCCGAATAACTAAACACGAGCCGCTTCTCCATCTAAGGCACTCCTGATGACTCTACGGGCCCATCTTTAGCTTCGGGTAGGAATCCAGCATGTGGCAGGCTGAATCATTTGGGTCTTGTCATGACTCTGTAGGTTGCATACTAACCCGGATCACGATGACTCCAAAGGTAAAGTTATACGTCTCGATGATGCACACATCTTTCATGTTGGGCACTTCTTCCTTTGTGGCCATCTTTAGGGCGTTCTGGTGCAGGTCTCCACATGTTGTCCTCCCAGTCCTTCTCGAGCTGTCAACATAACCTGCTGGTAAGTCTGATTGTGGTATGACTCGACGCTAAGCATGATGACTTGCTGAATAGGTATAACAAGATGGGTGGAGCAGAATGGCCTCCTACCGGCTAGGCATAACAACAGCCAGATAGAGCCTGTCGGCTGAGACATGACGACATACCGGGTAGAGCCTGCCGACTGGGACATGACAACATGCCGATCGGAATATAGAACCGAATCGGTGAGTCGCTTGTCGATTGGGGCATGGCAACTTGTATTACCTTGGGAGAGCTAGAATTGGTCAATGTCAGACTTAGTGTGCGCGTTGCTCCTGAGTGTTTTCTGCATATCTCATGCCTATTCTTCACGTTTTGACTATCTTCCCGAGTGCGCCTCACCAGAGTCGCTTGTCATGGAAGAATGTCTCGTTTGCTCCCCCCCCCCCCCCCCCCCCCCAAAGAAAAGCTAGCTTGCTAGAAAATAATTTGTCCACAGTCTTGGCCTATGGACGATTGCAACACTCCATCGCCATGTATGGTATATATGTTCAAGCTTGCTGCCACTTGGGTGGAATTATTATTTTTGAATAGTTGTCGATTGAGAACAACCACTCAATGAATGTCACAAACATCTATGTATGCATCCCATGGCAAGTTTCGCTTGGTTTCAGGTATTCCAAAATAGGATCATCAACCGTCCGACAGTAATGTTATGTATCAAAAATCACCTACTGAACGATCTTGTCCAAATACACCACTGGAATACTGTCAACTATTCGGCAATACAGACCATCAATGATCATATGAAGTCATCCACTGAACAGCCATATATGTCTCCCGACTTGGACCCTGCAAATAAGCAACAATAGATTTCCTCAGGTCAGCCATCCAACTCGCACTAGATCCTTTGTCATTGGACGGATCGATTAAGGAGTCGATCATGTGTAATTTATTTGGCCGATAAAAATATAAGACGGGCATACTTTCCAAATAGGCCAAGTCAATAAACAAGTCAACCATATATGAGTCTGCCACATCAAGCATCGGTTGTTCAGATGTGAAAAACACGCCTCGACATGGATGGTAGGCAGATACTTGTTGCGCCAACATAGTGAACTCTCAAGACGATAAATAAATACCGGTCATATTTGCCTAGAAAGAGTAAGTTTTTCCTCAATAAGTAAATCAGAATAGAATTGCCCCCCAATGCTTTTAGACTGCTTCGGCAATGATATTGCCGACATTCTGACTTTTTGTTTTATGCAAGCTCTGGATCAAACTCTACACATATGAAAAGTTTTCTTGGATGCTTCGACCTTTCAGGAAAGCGCTCTAGCGGATTGAAATGAGGTTTTACAGTTTAGAAGCAATTCTGCTGGCAAGGAGCATCTCAAGAATTTTGGCCACTCTATGAGCGAGACACATGGGCCTGTAGTCT
Source organism: Thinopyrum elongatum (assembly GCA_011799875.1). NCBI lineage: Eukaryota > Viridiplantae > Streptophyta > Magnoliopsida > Poales > Poaceae > Thinopyrum > Thinopyrum elongatum. The sequence continues at coordinate 211,606,171 of CM022301.1, read as the reverse complement.
TCAGGTGTGAAGACATTTTCCTTCTTTGGGATTACAGCAATGAAGGTTGTGTTGGGCATGTTCCGGTTTCTTCCATTGAGCGCTGACAATTGGTTGATAGCATTCAGAACGTCTACTTTAGTAGTATGCCAACATCTTTTGAAGAACATGCCAGCGAAACCAGTGCTTTTTCGGACGCCATATCTTTTATAGCATGCATCGATCGAGACGGGCCGGCCCATTTAAAAGCGAGGTGTGTGTTCCACCGATATCGGTTTTGGGAATGATCTGGAAGGTTCCAGCAAGTTTTTTCTAGTTTTGGGAACCTTCTAGAAGGTTCCTGAACCAATTATTATTATTATTATTATTATTATTATTATTATTATTATTATTATTATTATTACTATTATTATTATTATTATTATTATTATTATCATCATCATTATTATTATTATCATATGTTCCTTTTTGTTTTTTGTTTTTTCTAGTTTTTTCTTTACTTTTCTTTTCTCTCCTTTTTCGTTTTTATTTTCCTTTCCTTTTCCTTTTCCTTTTTTCCATTTTTCTGTTTTCCCTTTTATTTTATTTTCTTTCTTTCGTTATTATTTCCTTCATTTTTACTTATATTTTTATATATATTTTCCTTTTAAACAAATGTCAGAAATTAGAAAAATGTTAGCACCTTTAGATTTTGTTCATTTTTTCAGGAATTTTCCTGTTTTAAAATTGTGTTCACAATTGAAAAAAATAGAATTTCAAATATTTGTTCACTTCATATCAAAAATGTCCAAAATATAAAAATAGAATTTCAAATTTTAAAATGTCCACACTCTATAAAAAATTGAAAAAAAAAATGTTCCCACTTTCAAAATTCGTTTATAAATTTAACAAATCTTTATGCTTTAAAAATTTGTCCAGAAATTAAAAAAATGTTCCCAGCTTGAAAATTTGTTCACAAAATTATGAAAAGTTCATGTTTCTAAAATTTCTTCTCAAATTCAAAAGATTTTTAGGGGATTTCATAGAAAAGTTTGTATCTTTGATTTTATGTTCTCAAAATCAATAAATGTTCAGAATTTCAAAGAATGTTCCGGCTTTCCAAATTTGTTCATATATTCAAAAAATGTTCATGCTTTCAAATATTGTTCGCAAATTCAAAAACTATTTGGAGAATTTCAAAACATGTTCGTATTTTGGAAAAATTGGTCGTAATTTCAAAAAATATTCTTGTTTTCAATTTTTTTCCTTTTCTCAGAAAATGTTTGTGTGTTTAAAAAAATCATAATTTCAAAAAATGTTCTTGTTTTCAATTTTGTTCCTTTTTAACAAAAAATGATTGAGAGTTCCAAAAACGCGTTTTCACAAAAATTGTGAGGATTTAAAAAAATTCACAATTTTTAAAATGTTCGTGTTTCATTTTTTTAAACTTTTTTCAATAGAAAAACCACGTTCAAAATTTCAAATATATAAATAAATGTGTTGCGGCTTATAGTTCATATACAACGGGTTGCCATTTTACACGCAGATTCCCACGAATTACTGTGGCTAGAGACCTGGTTCACTAGCAGGAGGTCCTCCGATAGGTTTGACGGGACTTTGGTTTCGTGTAATTTTTGTGAATATTTAAGGTTTTTGTCACTGTCGCTTTGTTTCTTTTAAGTGTTACATTGCAAACCTAGCACAAATGTTAGTCGGTCGGCTAGCACAACACGCACATCACTACAAAGTCAGGGGTTCGAATCCTAGCGCTACCGCTCTGTTTTTCGTGACTCTCTGACGGAAAGAGCCTCGTAGGGGCTTCATATATGCAAAATCGCTAGTTAAGGGGTACCCCTCGCAAAGTTCACTCCCACAAGTGGTAACGTGAAAGTTTTCTCTTTTTTCATAGAAGATTCGTTTTTCAAAATATTTTATCTCTTGAACAGTGCGTACAAATCCCGAATCGTTTCACCGTTGGATTCCTCGCGTCGAGATCTCAGAAACTAGATCCCATGTTAATAGGATTCGATGAACTTTTTTTCACGAAAAATCCCAGAAATAATCGATAGAAAAAACCCCTAGCCGAAACACTTTTTCTTTAACTTTTTTCCTTTTTAAGAGGCACAACTGAGCTTCTCGTGGAAGCAAATATCTGTCTCCATGAGAAACAAATCTATGTCTCGTGAAAAAACACATTTTTTCCTTTTCCGAGAGACACAATTGTACCTCTCGCGGAAGCAAACCTTTGTCTTCACAAGAAGCAAACCCGTGCCTCTTGTAGAAGAAAAAAAAACGTGTTTTCCCTTTCCGAGAGGAACAGTTGTGCTTCTCGCGGAAGCAGTGCCTCCACGAGAAGGAATTTTGTGCCTCTCGTGGATGCAAAAGATGCGTTTTTCTTCTTTTACGAAAGGCACAACTGTACCTCTCACGGAAGCAAACATGTGCCTTCACGAGAAGTAAATCTGTGTCTCTCATGGAAGCAAAAAAGAACACGTTTTTCTCACACACACAAAAAACGATATATTTTTCCCTCCAAAATCTTGGGAAAACCAGACAAAAGCCGAAAAGCCGTTTTAAAAAACAAAAATCATCTAAACCCCGAAAACGAGTAAAAAAAATATGAAAAACAAATCCTAAGGGAGCAATCCTCCTCCCCTCCAGCACGTGACACGTGACGGCTGAGAGCGGGTAACCCTTGAGGAGCTCTCGTAAGGGCATTTACAACACAGGACGCTAAGAGCATCTTTAATAGAAGATGTAGATGTAAAAATGCCCAACTTTTGCATCTTCAAGGTCCCAAAACCACTCTCCAACAGATGATATACATGCAAAAAAATACATCTCCGCCTTCCCGAGATGTAAAATACAACACCTCGCGGTGCAAATTTGTATCTTCACCATATGAAGATGTAAAAAGCGCGGCCACACGCCAACCGCCAACCGTCGTTTATTTCGTTTCCGCGCACCCTTTCTTCTTCCTCCCGTTGCCCCGCTGCCGCCCACGATTCGGCCGCCACCCACCACAGCGTGCCACCGTCGCCCCGTGACAGATCCGCCATCTCCTCCACCCCCACCGCCAATCTCGCCGCGATTCTCCCACCGCCTACCGTCCCCCGCCGCGAATCGGGCGATTTCAACCCGAAGCCGCCCCACGATTCGTCAGCCGCCTACCGCTCGATTCGTCGCCGCAGCCTCCGTCGCCGCCTCAACCTCCCCCGCACTGCTTGCTACTTCTTAAGCTTGCGTTGGTTTTTTCCTTGAAGAGAAAAGGGTGATGCAGCAAAGTAGAGATAAGTATTTCCCTCAGTTAAAGAACCAAGGTATCAATCTAGTAGGAGGCACAAGCAAGTCTCCAATCTATGCACCTACACAAACAATCAAACACTTGGACCCAACGTGATAAAGGGGTTGTCAATCCCTACACGGTCAATTGCAATGGTGAGATCTGATAGAGATAGATATAAAAGATTACTAAAACGTAAAATAAAATAAAAGTAAATAAATTACAACAAGATATTTTTGGTATTTTTGGTTTATAGATCTGAAAATATATAAAGAAAAATAGACCCGGGGGCCATAGGTTTCACTAGAGACTTCTCTCTTGAAGGAAAATAATACGGTGGGTGAACAAATTACTGTCGAGCAATTGATAGAAAAGAGCAAAATTATGATGATATCCAAGGCAATGATTATGCATATAGGCACCACGTCCGTGTCAAGTAGACCAAAATGATTCTGCATCTACTACTATTACTCCACACATCGACCGACTCCTGCCTGCATCTAGAGTATTAAGTTCAAGAGAACAGAGTAACGCATTAAGTAAGATGACATGATGTAGAGGGATAAATTCAAGCGATATGATGAAAACCCCATCTTTTTATCCGTGATGGCAACAATACAATACGTGCCTCACTACCCCTACTATGTCACTGGGTGAGGACACCACAAAATTGAATCCAAAACTAAGCACCTCTCCCATTGCAAGAAGAACCAATCTAGTTGGCCAAACCAAACCGATAATTCGAAGAGAAATACAAAGATATCAAATCATGCATATAAGAATTCAGAGAAGATTCAAATAATATTCATAGATAATCTGATCATAAATCCACAATTCATCGGATCTAGACAAACACACCACAAAAGAATATTACATCGGATAGAACTCCAAGAACATCGAGCAGAACATGGTATTTAAGTTCATAGAGGGAGAAGAAGCCATCTAGCTACTAGCTATGGACCCGTAGGTCTGAGGTAAACTACTCATGCTTAATCGGAACGGCAATAGGGTTGATGTAGATGCCCTCCGTGATCGAATCCCCCTCCGACAGATCGCCGGAAAAGGCCCCAAGATGGGATCTCACGGGAACAGAGGCTTGCCGCGGCGGAAAAGTATTTCCGTGGATGCTTCTGATGGTTTGGGAAAATTTGGGAATTTATAGGCCGAAGATTAGGGTTAGAGGAGCTCCGACGGACCCACAAGGCAGGGGGCGCCCCCCTGGGGCGCGCCCTGCACCCTTACTGTCGCCTCGGGACTCCTTTTCCTTGGTCTCCAAGTCCTATGTGTGTCTTCTGGTCCAAGAAAAATCATCGTAAAGTTTTATTCCGTTTGGACTCCGTTTGGTATCCCTTTTCTGCGAAACTCAAAAATAAGGAAAAAACAGAAACTGGCACTGGGCTCTGGGTTAATAGGTTAGTCCCAAAAATAATATAAAATAGCATATTAATGCATATAAAACATCCAAAAAAGATAATATAATAGCATGGAACAATAAAAAATTATAGATACGTTGGAGACGTATCAAGCATCCCCAAGCTTAATTCCTGCTCGTCCTCGAGTAGGTAAATGATAAAAACAGAATTTTTAATGTGGAATGCTACCTAACATATGTATCCATATAATTTTTTTTATTGTGGCATGAATATTCAGATCCATAAGATTCAAAACAAAAGTTTAATATTGACATAAAAACAATAATACTTCAAGGATACTAACAGAGCAATCATGTCTTCTCAAAATAACATGGCCAAAGAAAGTTATCCCTACAAAATCATATAGTCTGGCTATGCTCCCTCTTCATCACACAAAGAATTAAATCATGCACAACCCTGATGACAAGCCAAGCAATTGTTTCATACTTTGGATGTTCTCAAACTTTTTCAACTTTCACGCAATGCATGAGCATGAGCCATGGATATAACACTATATGTGGAATAGAATATGATGGTTGTGGAGAAGACAAAAAGAAGGAGATAGTCTCACATCAACTAGGCGTATCAACGGGCTATGGAGATGCCCATCAATAGATATCAATGTGAGTGAGTAGGGATTGCCATGCAACGGATGCACTAGAGCTATAAGTGTATGAAAGCTCAAAAAGAAACTAAGTGGGTGTGCATCCAACTCGCTTGCTCACGAAGACCTAGGGCAATTTGAGGAAGCCCATCATTGGAATATACAAGCCAAGTTCTATAATGAAAAATTCCCACTAGTATATGAAAGTGACAATATAGGAGACTCTCTATCACGAAGATCATGGTGCTACTTTGAAGCACAAGTGTGGAAAAGGATAGTAGCATTGCCCCTTCTCTCTTTTCTCTCATTTTTTTATTTTGGGCTCTTTGGACTCTTTTTTTTTCTTTTTTTTTCTTCCCCCCTTTATTTTATTTTATTTTTCGTCCGGAGTCTCATCCCGACTTGTGTGGGAATCATAATCTCCATCATCCTTTCCTCACATGGGACAATGCTCTAATAATGATGATCATCACACTTTTATTTACTTACAACTCAAGAATTACAACTCGATACTTAGAACAAAATATGACTCTATATGAATGCCTCCGGCGGTGTACCGGGATATGCAATGACTCAAGAGTGACATGTATAAAAAATATGAATGATGGCTTTGCCACAAATACGATGTCAACTACATGATCATGCAAAGCAATATGACAATGATGAAGCGTGTCATAATAAACGGAACGGTGGAAGTTGCATGGCAATATATCTCGGAATGGCTATGGAAATGCCATAATAGGTAGGTATGGTGGCTGTTTTGAGGAAGATATATGGTGGGTGTAATGCACCGGCGAAAGTTGCGCGGTACTAGAGAGGCTAACAATGGTGGAAGGGTGAGAGTGCGTATAATCCATGGACTCAACATTAGTCATAAAGAACTCACATACTTATTGCAAAAGTCTATTAGCTATCGAAACAAAGTACTACACGCATGCTCCTAGGGGGATAGATTGGTAGGAAAAGACCATCGCTAGTCCCCGACCGCCACTCATAAGGAAGACAATCAATAAATAAATCATGCTCCGACTTCATCACATAACGGTTCACCATACGTGCATGCTACGGGAATCACAAACTTCAACACAAGTATTTCTACCAATCCACAATTACTCACTAGCATGACTCTAATATCACCATCTTTATATCTCAAAACAATATGCAAGGAATCAAACTTCTCATAGTATTCAATGCACTTAATATGAAAGTTTTTATTATATCCCTCTTGGATGCCCATCATATTAGGACTAAATTCATAACCTAAGCAAATTACCATGCTGTTTAGAGACTCTCAAAATAATATAAGTGAAGCATGAGAGTTCAACAATTTCTATAAAATAAAGCCACCGCCGTGCTCTAAAAAGATATAAGTGAAGCACTAGAGCATATTGCCTAGCTCAAAAGATATAAGTGAAGCACATAGAGTATTCTAATAAATTCACGATTAATGTGTGTCCCTCTCAAAAGGTGTGTACAGCAAGGATGATTGTGGCAAACTAAAAAGCAAGACTCATATCATGTGGTGAATAAAAATATAGCCGCAAGTAAATTTAGCGATGGATTGAAGACGAAAGAGGGGATGCCCCGGGCATCCCCAAGCTTAGGCTCTTGGTTGTCCTTGAATATTACCTTGGGGTGCCTTGGGCATCCCCAAGCTTAGGCTCTTGCCAATCCTTATTCCATAGTCCATCAATTCTTTACCCAAAACTTGAAAACTTCACAACACAAAACTCAACAGAAAACTCATGAGATCCGTTAGTATAAGAAAAATAAACCACCACTTTGGTACTGTTGTGAACTCATTATTTATTTATATTGGTGTAATATCTACTGTATTCCAACTTCTCCATGGTTCATACCCCCCGATACTACCCATAAATTCATCAAAATAAGTAAACAACACAAAGAAAACAGAATCTGTCAAAAACAGAACAATCTGTGAAGATCCGAATTGTTCTAACACTTCTGTAACTCCAAAACTTCTAAAAAGTTAGGAAAACAGAGGAAATTTGTATATCAATCTTGTGTAAAAAATGCAGAGTTTTTAGTCGCTTATGTGATTATTAAAATTCTGCAACTGGACGCAAAAGTTTCTGTTTTTCAGCAAGATCAAATCAACTATCACCGTAAGCCATCCCAAAGGTCTTACTTGGCTCAAACACTAATTACAACACCAAAATACAATTACTACAGAGGTAACAATGTGTATTTTATTCAAGAACAGAAGCAAAACAAAAAACATAAAAATAAAATTGGGTTGCCTACCAACAAGCGCTATTGTTTAACGCCCCTAGCTAGCCATAATGCAATGGCGCCTGCTACGAATCAACCGACTGATTTCCCAGAGAAATCAGTCGGGTCTTGGGCCGTCGGATCTGGCGCTTGTCACTCGTTGGATTCGTTTAACGGAATCTCGCGGGGGTCGTCCCCCTCCTCTAATTGCAGACGCAAGGGGAGCAACCGAAGTGCATCGCCGTTGGAAGCAACGCCGCCCCGGCTTGCAGCAGGAATCGCGCCATCTCGCCGCAGCGTAGCCATGCTCCACCGTCGGCGAGGCTACACTGCAGCGCCAACACCGGCGTGGGCAACGCTCCATCGCAGCACCCGACGCCGCCGGCGATGCTTCATTGTAGCGCCAACGCCGGCGTGGCCGTGCTCCATCGCAGCACCCGACGGCCGCCGCTGATGTTTCACTACAACGCGCAGCCGGAGCGGCGGGTTCCATCGCAGCACCCCGACAGCCTCCGACGAAGCTTCACTGCAGCGCCACCACTGCGCGGCGGTGCTCCGCGTCGAAGCTCCATCGCAGCACCCGGGTCGCCGGTGAAGCTTCACTGCAGCGCGGCCACTGGCGCGGCGGTGCTCCATTGCAGGATGACGACGACGGGGTGCTGCAACAAAGCACGTAGCGGCGGTGCGGATGTAGCGATGCAGCACAGCGGCGACGAGTTGCTGCGATGCAGCACACCTGAGGGTGCCAGGGGATCGGGGCGTGGTGAAGCAGGCAGCGACGGCGGCGATGCAGCACGGCGACAGCGGCAGCAGATGCGGCGAGGCAGCATGGTGGTGGTGGCGGCAGCAGATGCGGCGACACAACACGGCGGCGAAGAAATTACTGCGTGTTGGCTGATGCGATGGGTCGCGGCGTGGTGGCTAATGCCATGGCCTGCAGCGGCGGTGGTTGTGTCCCATGGCAAGAGAGATGAGGAGAAAGGAAAGCGACAGGAAGAAATGCCAGCCGAGGGAGGAGATAAGGTTGGGATGAAAAAGCGATGGGTGGACCTGCATGCCAGGTGTCGCGTGGGAGAGGAGGTTTACGTGAGTGGAAAATCATCCAGGTGATTTTAAACATTTTCCTAATGCAATAGATGTAGGTATTGTCATCTTTGGTATGCAATCCATAAGTAGCTCTCATAATGCATTCATATGGTAACTTAATTTTCTTTCTTAGAAAGTGTTCCATGCCCTTCCTTGATGAACCCTAGCGCCCTACCCCTCTCTCTCCTTTCCTCCTCTCGCCGCCACTCTCTCCCGAGCGCACACCCGTCGCGGCCATTGTCGCACCTTCCTCGTCCCCATGGCGACCGGCCGCCGCTAGCCGTTCCAAGATGTCCAGGAGGACCGCCGGGCTCGTCGCTGTCGTCTACAGCACCGAATCGGCATCGGGGAACCCCTGCAGCGCCACCATCGCCTTGTTCCCCTCCGCCTCAGCCGTCGTCGATCCCCGGCGAACACCACCGCTCTGGTCCACCCCGCGTCCACGCGAGCTCTCCGTCGTCTCCCTCGCTGTGAGCCACGCCCTTTTCCCCCTCCTTCCCCTCTGTCTTCCGCCGTAGGGCTCGTCGACGCCTACACGCGCTCGCGCTCCCCTGGCCCGCACAAGCACAGCGTCGTCGCTGCCGTCGCGCACTCGCGCCGGCACGCGCTCGCCGGGATCCCCTACTGCGCCCGGGCCACGCCCCGACTCCCCCGACCGCCCCCCCACACCTCGGTCCGCCCTGCTTCTCCCGCCGAGCCCCTGCTCCTGTTGTGCCCCGCTGCAACCCCCGCTGTTGCTGCCTCCCTCTAGCGCGCGCCTCCACTGCCGCCGGCCGCGCCCGCTGCTCTGCGCTCGTCGCCACGCCCTGAGCCGCCCTCGCCTCTATCCGCAGCCCGCTCTCCCCGGCCGCATCGGCTCCACCCTGCTGTGTCGCCTCTGTCGCATCCTGACCCCGCTCCACGCACTGCACTCGCTGCGTCGGCGCCTCGCTCGCGCATGGCCTAGCCACCGCGCCGCGTCTTTGCTCGCGCCCACCGTGGCCGCGTCCCTGGACTGCACCCTGTAGCCACCCCACGCCTGCTTCGTGTGTCCTGCCCGCGAGCTTGTGCGTGGCCTCGCCATCGCCTGCTGCTGCTCGCTCGCAGCTGCCCGCGCACCGCTGCTTCTGCAAGCGCTGCTGCCCGCTGATGCACCTGCTGCTGCTTGCCTGCTTTTAGCCACCGCTGCTACCCCTTGTGTGCTACTGTTGATTACTGTAGCTATGGCTAGCTTTACAAATATCACACTGAGTAACCCCCTGGGCAGCCCCTAAACTGCGGTTAAACAACTGTTAACAAGGCTAAAAAAATATGAGTAGAAAGTATACTTGACAAACTTCATTTTATCCCACTGGACCAAATCCTTTTGATGCATGGATTAAATCCTATGAAAATCGCAAAATGCTATGTTTTGTTAACTGAAAAAACATAAAAACGGTGATACTACCATAGCTACTTTAGAGCTGGAAATGAACAAGCTACATGAGTCTTTCATGGCATCTAAGGGTATATCCTGATAGTACTCTTATTGTAGAGTAAAATACTTTAGGATGCATCTCCATAGGAGGTATAGATCAATGGCAATCATAACAGTTTCTGGAATTAATATCAAGTGGCACATTTCAAACAATGTTTTGAGAAAGCTAATGGACTCTAACAGTGATGCAAGTGCTACTATCTTGTAGATCACAGAGAATGCTCAAAATTGATAGAAGGCACGAAATCATAGGATGTACAGAATAATAGTTGTAGCCTTTTGAAAACAGCTAAGTGATGTTTAAAACTGACAAATTCTCAGACTTGGCAGAATTTCAGGGATTTTCAAGATATTGCTAAAACTTTAGAAATTCGTAGAAAATAATCCGTAACTCGGATGAAAAAGTTTTATATATGAAAGTTGCTCAGAAAAATATGACGAATCCGAATACGTCCTCCGTTCGTCTGTCACATGCCCCTAGCATAGCGAACATGCAACCGTCCCTCTCCGTTTCACCTGTCCGAAAAATGCGAACTTCGGGAAAACATTCCCGGATGTTTCCCCCCTTCGTCGGTATTACCTAGCACTTCGTTAGAACACCCCTAGCTCTGCCTGTTGTCCTGTCATGAATCAGTGTGCTTTATATTTATTGTTTCTTCCCCCTCTTCTCTCCGGTAGACCTCGAGACTGACGCCGATGCTGCCCCTGTGATCGACTGCGTCGGCGACGACTCTTCTTCCTTTTCAGCAAAGCTTCCAGGCAAGCCCTCCCCTTGATCACTCCGATATCGCCATTCCATTCTCTCTCATGCTTGCATTAGATTTTGCTACTGTTATTGATTGCTCCTATTCCGATGCATGGCCTGCTTTTGTAACCTGCTGTTGTACCTTACCTGCTTATCCTAAACTGCTTAGTATAGGTTGGTTGGTGATTCACCAGTGGCCTCCCACTTTGTCCCAGTTGCCCCGGCTTGAGGACCGATGACTCGATCAACGTGATCAACGACCAGAGCCCGACACATCACATCACACCCCCTTAGTTGCTCGACTCTGCAGAGCTACTATCGAGTGCCGAGGGTGATACCTCGTAACGCACTCCTGATGATAACTCTGTAGTGTGGCTATTCGGTCATGGTCATCGAGGGTGATTCCTCCTTCACCACTCCCGATACAACTCTGTCGTGCAATGCCTCTAGTGTGAACCTCGAGGGTGATTCCTCCTAAGCTCACCTTGAGGATTACATCGAGTGGAATCCATTGAGGGTGATTCCTCGGGGTTTCCCCCTTGATGTTTGGACACACGGTTACCTTGACATTACTTGAGACCTTTGTGAAAGTCGGGCGGGCCTAGAGAGCACCCGCATGAGTTACGGTGGCGGCTGGCTATTTAGCGGTATCACCCAGGAGGGGGTAGTAGCTCCGGACCTGTCCCGACAGCCGTCACTTCATTTTAATAATGCACTAACAGGTTTGGGTATTTGTTCTGAGTTGGCCACTGACCTATACGCACTAAGCACCATGCGGGAATAGTTATGGGCACTCGGCGTCGCAGTATCAGCCGAAGCTTTGTCAGACGTCCAGTTCAGCATTGCGGCACGGCTGGGCCGGCACCATCCTGTAGTGGTGGAGCCTGGTCCGCCCTGCTCGCAACGACCCAGAGTGCAACGGGCGATGGGCCCAAGACCCCGGAGTGCTTAGGATGTAGACCGGCGGGGACCTCTCTGCTGAGCCTAGGTAGGGCTGCGACGTGTTGATCTTCCGAGGCCGAGCATTGACCCGGGAAAGTGTGTCCGGCCAGAGTAATCAAGCATGTTGGGAAATGTGGTGCACCCCTGCAGGGAAGTTATCTATTCGAATACCGTGTCCACGGTAACGGACGTTCAGACTTGTATCTTGATCTATTACAACTAAAAATGGATACTTGAGATATGGGATGGTTATGTGGCTCCGAGATTGCTTTCTCGCATGGAGTCAAGGAAGGATCTCTGGGCGTTAATACTACAACATGTTTGTTAAATATAAACTGCTATTCTATACTCTTCTGAATGCTGCAAGACACTTGAAGATACTTGAAGATGCTAGTCTTCGATAGGCTAAGCCTCCCCTTCTATTCTGACATTCTACAGTATAGTCCACAGATACAATCCTTCCATTTGATACCAATGCATACTTAGTATAGATCTGATGCTTGCGAGTACTTTGGATGAGTACTCACGGTTGCTTTGCTACCCTTTTTCCCCCTTCTTTCTTCTTTCCGGTTGTTACAACCAAATGGTGGATCCCAGGAGCCAGATGCCACCCCGTCGACTACTACTACGTGGAGACCGCCGATGACCAGGAGTAGTTAGGAGGTCCTAGGCAGGAGGCCTTGCCTCTTCGATTATTATTGCTTTTGTGTTTGCCTTCTTAAGGCAGTCTTGTTTAACTTATGTCTGTACTCAGATATTGTTGCTTCCGCTGACTCTGTTGCTTTCGAGCTTCTGTATTCGAGCCCTTGTGGCCCCTGGCTTGTAATATGAAGCTTGTATTATTTTTATTTGTGTCTAGAGTTGTGTTGTGATATCTTCCTGTGAGTCCCTGATCTTGATCATACACATTTGCGTGCATGATTAGTGTACGGTCGAATCGGGGGCATCACAAGTTGGTATCAGAGCCGACTGCCTGTAGGAACCCCCTTTCCAACTCCTTGGCCGAAGTTGAGTCTAGTCAATGAAAAATTGTTTTACTAACATGGTTGTGTGGCTTACGAGCCCACGTCGCCAATTGGGTGGTATTAGGATATTTTATTCCTTGTCCTTACTCTGGGATTCTGATCTCTCTCCTATTCGGGTTAAATGAATTTGCTAACTCCAACATTAGGATCTCGTAATCACATCCACTCAGAGATTTGTGTTACCCTTTTCTCGACTTGAGGGCCAAGTTCTGCTTCACAATGTTCATTGACCGCAGGTTCCTCTTATCGAGGGCATCCTACGTCGGCACTTGCTAATCCCTCACTCTAGTGGTTTTTCTTCGACGCTGATGTTGCCTTTGCTATGTCCCGTTGTTGTATCCCCCCATCACGTGCATGCTTGCTGCCTAGTATGTCTAGGATGTTTCTCTTGTCCGAACTCATACGAACAACGTGTAATTGGCTCTATATATGTATTAGTATGTCTTTAATGACTACTGCTTTGTACATACTGTGCCTTTGTTCCTTGTTCTGATTACATCATGAATGACTCCATACACTTGCTCCACCCCGTGCTAAACTACCCCATGTTGCATTTAAGCAGGATGGTTAAACCCGCTGGTCGTGGCCGTGGTGGCGACAATCTACCACCGCCCGAATACATGGCCAGAATGATACAACAGTTGAGCTGAATCGCCAGTTCATGGAAGGAGTCATGGCTTAGTTTCCGCGCCCCAATATGAATCAGCAACCCGCCCAGTGACTCTGCAATACTTTGCGCATATCAACCCTATCATCTATCGCAGCTCAACTCAGCCCCTTCATGCTGATGACTGGCTCCGTGACATCACTTTTGAGTTGGAGCCTGCTGATGTAGCCCCTTCCAACTATGTCACGTTCGCGGCTTATTACCTGAAAGGTCCCGCTGCTCAATAGTGAAACAGCCACATGCATTCCTTACATGTTGGAACTGCCAGCACTTGGCCGAAATTTCAAGCTGCATTCCGCGGGCCAATGTCGAACCACCATGGTTAGTCACAACGTCCCCGTTGAACTTGAAGGGTTGGAATTCCATGTTTCCCCCATTGTTTTGAAGTCTTCCAACATTAACCTTATTCTGGGAATGGAATGGTCGAAAACACATACCGCTTCTATCATTTGCGCCACTAAAACCGTCCATCTACTACATCCGTCAAGTGAGATAGTGAGCTACCATGCTCATCTTGTACGAAATGCCGAAGCACGGATTTATTCCTTGAACGCGTAAACGCTTCTCCTTTTGAGAGAATTGAAAATGCTACATCGAAGTCTAAAGTATCTGTCCAGTCCGCGTTCTCGATCAAGTTGAACGTCGCACCCGTCAGAGGGCTATCAAATTACTTAAAGTTCAGTGGTCAAATCCTTCTGAAGATCAAGCCACTTGGGAACATGAGGATCGTCTTCGTGACGAATACCCCGTTTTGTTTCCTTCTACCTCCTACATCTCGGGACGAGATTTCTTGTAGTGGAGGAGAATTGTGACACCTGGATAATTAAGCTACAGTAATCCTCTGTAATGATGCCACGTCACCATGATTACTGTTGCTAAACTTGCGTTGATTTGAATCCGGTTCAAATTCAAATTCAAATTAAAGTCCAAAATTTAAATTTCTCAAACATGCAAACAAAATGTTCGGTGGGTTGCGAATATTCACTAGCTAATTTTCATGTAAGAATTAACCTTTTTCAAAATATTTAAATGCCCCTTACATATTCAAAACAGTACCAAACAACACCTTTTAGCTCATTTAATATAAAGATAAATTCAAATGGATTCAATTTGAGCCCAAACTTTTTGTGCCATCTAAGAATATTGTCTAGTATTTATATGACATGTTTCACATTTTTCAAAAGATTGTTTGGTGGGTCAACTAAATGCAAAACATGAGCTAAAAACTAAAACAGAAAAGTTTAAGAAGAAAACAAGAGAAAAGGGAGAAAAGGCCTCCCCCCCAGGCCTCAGCCCACTTGGCCACTAGGCCGGCCCACCTACCCCACCCTCCTGCTCCTCCCTGTTCACGAGAGGTGGTGGCGCGCATCCGACCACCATGGCCGTGGCTGTGAGTGCGTGGCGGCCATCCCGCGGTTCCCCGTCGTGTATAAGGGCATCCACAATGTATGCCAAATTGCTAGTGCCAAATGATAAAGTAGCTTTTGGCATTGCTTCTCACATTGTGGAGGTAGTGCTAAATTAGGGAACAGAGGGAACCGATGCTTCTTCCGTCTCCGATGCCAAATCTTCTCATAGAATAAAATAGCATTCTTTCACCCAGCTTTCAGCAAGAATCTTGCATGGCTCATGGGAAGGGTGACATGCAAGGAGAGAGAACACCAATTTTCTATCCTGCTTTACTCAATACGGGGCCCACCGTAAATAAATTTGGAATTACCTACACTGGAGAAGGCTAGGAGGTTTGGCACCGGTGCCAAATACAACTTGTGTGTCAGATTTGGCATCATCAACATTGTGGATGCCCTAAGGCGGCCCCGACGCCCTCCTCCCTCCCTTGACGAACCCTAGCGCCCTACCCCTCTCTCCTCTCCTCCTCTCGCCGCCACTCTCTCCCGAGCGCACACCCGTCGCGGCCATTGTCGCACCTTCCTCGTCCCCGTGGCGACCGGCCACCGCTAGCCGTTCCAAGACGTCCAGGAGGACCGCCAGGCTCGTCGCCGTCGTCTACAGCACCGGATCGGCATCGGGGAACCCCTGCAGCGCCACCATCACCTTGTTCCCCTCCGCCTCAGCCGTCGTCGATCCCCGGCGAACACCACTGCTCTGTTCCTCCCCGCGTCCACGCGAGCTCGCCGTCGTCTCCCTCGATGTGAGCCACGCCCTTTTCCCCCTCCTTCCACTATGTCTTCCGCCGTAGGGCTCGTCGACGCCCACACGCGCTCGCGCTCCCCTGGCCCGCACACGCATAGCGCCTTCGCGCACTCGCGCTGGCACGCGCTCGCCGGGATCCCCTACTGCGCCCGAGCCACGCCCCGACTCCCCCGACCGCCCCTCCTCCCACCGCGCTCCGCCCTGCTTCTCCCGCCGAGCCCCTGCTCCTGTTGTGCCCTGCTGCCACCCCCGTTGCTGCTTCCTCCCTCTAGCGCGCGCCTCCACTGCCGCTGGCAGCGCCCGCTGCTGGCCAGCTTATCGCGCCCCCCCGTGCACCGTGCCCACGCGCCCGCTGCTCCGCGCTCGTCGCCACGCCCTGAGCCGCCCCCGCCTCTGTCCGCAGCCCGCTCTCCCCGGCCGCGCCGACTCCACCCTGCTGCGTCGCCTCTGCCGCATCCTGACCCCACTCCACGCACTGCACTCGCTGCGCCGGCGCCTTGCTCGCGCATGGCCTAGCCACCGCGCCCCGTCTCTGCTCGCGCCCGCCATGGCCGTGTCCCTGGACTGCACCCTGTAGCCGCCCCGCGCCTACTTCGCGTGTCCTGGCCGCGACCACCTGCGCCCGGCGCGCACTTGCCCGCACGCCCGTGCGTGGCCTCGCCATCGCCTGCTGCTGCTGCTCGCTCGAAGCTGCCCGCGCACCGCTGCTTCTGCAAGCGCTGCTGCCCGTTGATGCACCTGCTGCTGCTTGCCTGCTTTTAGCCACCGCTGCTACCCCTTGTCCCCTTGTGTGCTACTGTTGATTACTGTAGCTATGGCTAGCTTTACAAATATCACACTGAGTAACCCCCGGGCAGCCCCTAAACTGCGGTTAAACAACTGTTAACAAGGCTAAAAAAAATATGAGTATAAAGTATACTTGACAAACTCCATTTGATCCCACTGGACCAAATCCTTTCGATGCATGGATTAAATCCTATGAAAATCGCAAAATGCTATGTTCTGTCAACTGAAAAAACATAAAAACGGTGATACTGCCATACCTACTTTAGAGCTGGAAATGAACAAGCTATAGGAGTCTTTCATGGCATCTAAGGGTATATCCTGATAGTACTCTTATTGTAGAGTAAAACACTTTAGGATGCATCTCCATAGGAGGTATAGATCGATGGCAATCATCCAACAAAGATCGTAAGTTATAACACTTTCTGGAATTAATATCAAGTGACACATTTCAAATAATGTTTTGAGCAAGCTAATGGACTCTAACAGTGATGCAAGTGCTACTATCTTGTAGATCACAGAGAATTCTCAAAATTGATATAAGGCACAAAATCATAGGATGTACAGAACAATAGTTGTAGCCTTTTGTAAACAGCTAAGTGATGTTTAAAACTGACGAATTCTCAGACTTGGCAGAATTTCAAGGATTTTCAAGATATTGCTAAAACTTTAGAAATTCGTAGAAAATAATCCGTAACTCGGATGAAAAAGTTTTGTATATGAAAGTTGCTCAGAAAAATATGACGAATCTGAATATGCCCTTCGTTCGTCTATCACATGCCCCTAGCATAGCAAACATGCAACCGTCCCCCTCCGTTTCACCTGTCCGAAAAATGCGAACTTCGGGAAAACATTCCTGGATGTTTCCCCCCTTCGTCGGTATTACCTAGCACTTCGTTAGAACACCCCTAGCTCTGCCTGTTGTCCTGTCATGCATCAATGTGCTTTATATTTATTGTTTCTTCCCCCTCTTCTCTCTGGTAGACTTCGAGAATGACGCCGATGCTGCCCCTGTGATCGACTGCAACGGCGACGACTCTTCTTCCTTTTCAGCAGAGCTTCCAGGCAAGCCCCCCCCTTGATCACTCCGATATCGCCCATTCCATTCTCTCATGCTTGCATTAGATTTTGCTACTGTTATTGATTGCTCCTATTATGATTCATAGCCTGCTTTTGTAACCTGCTGTTGTACCTTACCTGCTTATCCTAAACAGCTTAGTATAGGTTGGTTGCTAATTCACCAGTGGCCTCCCACTTTGTCCCAGTTGTCCCGGCTTGATGACCGACGACTTGATCAACGTGATCGACGACCAGAGCCCGACACATCACATCACATCCCCTTAGTTGCTCGACTCTGCAGAGCTACTATCGAGTGCCGAGGGTGATACCTCATAACGCACTCCTGATGATAACTCTGTAGTGTGGCTATTCGGTCATGGTCATCGAGGGTGATTCCTCCTTCACCACTCCCGATACAACTCTGTCGTGCAACGCCTCTAGTGTGAACCTCGAGGGTGATTCCTCCTAAGCTCACCTTGAGGATTACATCGAGTGGAATCCATCGAGGGTGATTCCTTGGGGTTTCCCCCTTGATGTTTGGACACACGGTTACCTTGACATTACTTGAGACCTTTGTGAAAGTCGGGCGGGCCCGGAGAGCACCCGCATGAGTTACGGTGGCGGCTGGCTGTTTAGCGGTATCACCCAGGAGGGGGTGGTAGCTCCGGACCTGTCCCGACAGCCGTCACTTCATTTTAATAATGCACTAACAGGTTTGGGTATTTGTTCTGAGTTGGCCACTAGCCTATACACACTAACCACCACGCGGGAATAGTTATGGGCACTCGGCATCGCAGTATCAGCCGAAGCTTTGTCAGACGTCCAGTTCAACATTGCGGCACGGCTGGGCCGGCACCATCCTGTAGTGGTGGAGCCTGGTCCGCCCTGCTCGCAATGACCCGGAGTGCAACGGGCGATGGGCCCAAGACCCCGGAGTGCTTAGGATGTAGACTGGAGGGGACCTCTCTGCTGAGCCTAGGTAGGGCTGCGACGTGTTGATCTTTCGAGGCCGAGCATTGACCCAGGAAAGTGTGTCCGGCCAGAGTAATCAAGCGTGTTGGAAAATGTGGTGCACCCTTGCAGGGAAGTTATCTATCCGAATACCGTGTCCACGGTAACGAACGTTCAGACTTGTATCCTGATCTATTACAACTAGAAATGGATACTTGAGATATGTGATGGTTATGTGGCTCCGAGATTGCTTTCTCGCAGGGAGTCGAGGAAGGATCTCTGGGCGTTAATACTACAACATGTTTGTTAAATATAAACTGCTATTCTATACTCTTCTGAATGCTGCAAGACACTTGAAGATACTTGAAGATACTAGTCTTCGATAGGCTAAGTCTTCCCTTCTATTCTGGCATTCTGCAGTATAGTCCACAGATACAATCCTTCCATTTGATACCAATGCATACTTAGTATAGATCTGATGCTTGCGAGTACTTTGGATGAGTACTCACGGTTGCTTTGCTACCCCTTTTCCCCCTTCTTTCTTCTTTCCGGTTGTTACAACCAGATGGTGGATCCAAGGAGCCAGATGCCACCCCGTCGACTACTACTACGTGGACACCGCTGACGACCAGGAGTAGTTAGGAGATCCCAGGCAGGAGGCCTTGCCTCTTCGATCGTTGTTGCTTTTGTGTTTGCCTTCTTAAGGCAGTCTTGTTTAACTTATGTCTGTACTCAGATATTGTTGCTTTCGCTGAGTCTGTTGCTTTCGAGCTTCTGTATTCGAGCCCTCGAGGCCCCTTGCTTGTAATATGAAGCTTGTATTATTTTTATTTGTGTCTAGAGTTGTGTTGTGATATCTTCCCGTGATTCCCTGATCTTGATCGTACACATTTGTGTGCATGATTAGTGTACGGTCGAATCGGGGGCGTCACAAAGCATGAGGAGAATTCAACATGGATTGCAACAAGGAAATACAATCTACCAAAGAACAATTATCATAATTAAAATCCTCGAAATCCAAATGAGTGGGTTCATTGCTACTTAAAGTTTTGACCTCTCCAATCCCACTTTTATCAATTTTTGCATCAAGATCTAGAAACTTCGAATCATTGGGACGCCTTCTAGCTAAAGTTGACTCATCTCCAGTTCCATCTTTATCAAAATTTATATTAGAAAACAAAGATTCAATAGGAGTCACATCAATCACTTTAAGATCTTCATCATTATTTTCACGAGAAATTGAAGAACACGCTTTTACAAGCCAATCTCGCTTAGCACGCATCCTAGCGGTTCTTTCTTTACATTCATCAATAGAAATTCTCATAGATTTTAGAGACTCATTAATACCATGCTTGGGTGGAATAGATCTAATTTTCAAATAATCAATCTCAAGCGAAATTCTATCAACGTTCCTAGCCAAATCATCAATCTTGAGCAATTTTTCTTCAACCATAGCATTGAAAACTTTTTGGGAACTAATAAATTCTTTAATATTGTTCTCAAGATCAGAGGGCATCTTATTATAATTTCCATAAGAATTGTTGTAGGAATTATCATAATTATTAGAGGCATTACTAGGAAACGGCTTAGGGTTGAAATTACCTCTATACGCGTTATTACCAAAATTGTTCCTACCAACAAAATTCACATCCATAGATTCATTATTATTTCCAATCAAAGAAGATAAAGGCATATCATTAGGATCAATATGAGCACTCTTACTAGCAAATAATTTCATTAATTCATCCATCTTTCTACTCAAAGTATTTATTTCTTCAATTGCATGCACTTTTTTACTAGTGGAAGATTTTTCGGTATGCCATTGAGAGTAATTTGCCATAATATTATCTAGGAGTTTAGTAGCTTCTCCTAATGTGATTTCCATAAAAGTACCACCCGCGGCGGAATCCAAAAGATTTCTAGATGCAAAATTCAATCCCGCATAATTTTTTTGTATAATCATCCATAAACTCAAACCATGCGTAGGACACTTTCTTATCATCAATTTCATCCTCTCCCAAGATTGCGCAACATGCTCATGATCAAGTTGCTTAAAATTCATTATATCGTTCCTAAGGGAGATGATCTTAGCGGGTGGAAAATACTTGGAAATAAAAGCATCTTTACACTTATTCCATGAATCAATACTATTTTTAGGCAAAGATGAAAACCAAGTTTTAGCACGATCTCGTGGTGAGAACGGAAATAGCTTCAAGTTAACAATATCATTATCCACATCTTTCTTATTTTGCATATCACACAACTCAACGAAAGTATTTAGATGGGATGCGGCATCTTCACTAGGAAGGCCGGAAAATTGTTCTTTCATAACAAGATTCAGCAAAGCGTCATTAATTTCATAAGATTCCGCACTAGTGGCGGGAGCAATCGGAGTACTAGTAAAATCATTATTATTAGTGTCGGAAAAATCACACAACTTGGTATTCTCTTGAGTCATCATGACAAAGTAAGCAATCTAACACACGAGCAACCAAAAAGCAAACGAAAAGACGGACGGAAGAAGGACGAATAAAAATGCAAATCTTTTTGTATTTTTTTGAAAATTATTTTAGAAGTGGGGGAGAGTAAAATGAGAGGCAAATGACAAATAATGTAATGCAAGAGATGAGAGTTTATGATGGGTACTTGGTAGGCTTGATGTAGAACCTCCCCAGCAACGGCGCCAGAAATTCTTCCTGCTACTTCTTAAGCTTGCGTTGGTTTTTCCCTTGAAATGGGAAAGGGTGATGCAGCAAAGTAGAGATAAGTATTTTCCTCAGTTAGAAAACCAAGGTATCAATCCAGTAGGAGGCACAAGCAAGTCTCCAATCTATGCACCTACACAAACAATCAAACACTAGCACCCAACGCGATAAAGGGGTTGTCAATCCCTTCCCGGTCAATTGCAATGGTGAGATCTGATAGAGATAGACATAAAAGATTACTAAAACGTAAAATAAAATAAAATAAAATAAATTGCAGCAAGATATTTTTGGTTTATAGATCTGAAAATATATAAAGGAAAATAGACCCGGGGGCCATAGGTTTCACTAGAGGCTTCTCTCTTGAAGGAAAATAATACGGTGGGTGAACAAATTACTGTCGAGCAGTTGATAGAAAAGCGCAAAGTTATGACGATATCCAAGGCAATGATTATGCATATAGGCATCATGTCCGTGTCAAGTAGACCGAAACGATTCTGCATCTACTACTATTACTCCACACATCGACCGACTCCTGCCTGCATCTAGAGTATTAAGTTCAAGAGAGCAGAGTAGCGCATTAAGTAAGATGACATGATGTAGAGGGATAAACTCAAGGAATATGATGAAAACCCCATCTTTTTATCCTTGATGGCAACAATACAATACGTGCCTCGCTACCCCTACTATGTCACTGGGTGAGGACACCGCAAGATTGAACCCAAAATTAAGCACCTCTCCCATTGCAAGAAGAACCAATCTAGTTGGCCAAACCAAACCGATAATTCGAAGAGAAATACAAAGATATCAAATCATGCATATAAGAATTCAGAGTAGATTCAAATAATATTCATAGATAATCTGATCATAAATCCACAATTCATCGGATCTCGACAAACACACCGCAAAAGAATATTACATCGGATAGAACTCCAAGAACATCGAGGAGAACATGGTATTGAAGATCATAGAGAGAGAAGAAGTCATCTAGCTACTAGCTACGGACCCATAGGTCTGAGGTAAACTACTCACGCTTCATCGGAAGGGCAATAGGGTTGATGTAGATGCCCTCCGTGATCGAATCCCCCTCCGGCAGATCGCCGGAAAAGGCCCCAAGATGGGATCTCATGGGAACAGAGGCTTGCGGCGGCGGAAAAGTATTTTCGTGGATGCTTCTGATGGTTTGGGAATATTTGGGAATTTATAGGCCGAAGATTAGGGTTAGAGGAGCTCCGAGGGACCCACAAGGCAGGGGGCGCCCCCCCGGGGCGCGCCCTGCACCCTTGCCGTCGCCTCGGGACTCCTTTTCCTTGGTCTCCAAGTCCTACGTGTGTCTTCTGGTCCAAGAAAATTCATCGTAAAGTTTTATTCCGTTTGGACTCCGTTTAATATTCCTTTTCTGCGAAACTCAAAAATAAGGAAAAAACAGAAACTGGCACTGGGCTCTAGGTTAATAGGTTAGTCCCAAAAATAATATAAAATAGCATATTAATGCATATAAAACATCCAAAACAGATAATATAATAGCATGGAACAATAAAAAATTATAGATACGTTGGAGACATATCACTGCCCCGTCGCCGCAACGCCCCGCCCCGTCCCGTCGTCGCACCGCCCCGCCCCGTCTTCGCCATGCCGCCGAGGAAGACCCCGAAGAGCAAGATGGGGTTCTTCGCATGAGGGTGAAGCCCTTCGGCAACTTCGCGGTGGAGTTCAACGGCGCCGGCCGCCGCTTTTGGCTCGACACCTACTCCACCGTCCATGAGGAAGCGTGTGCCTACGACATGGCGGTGTGGCATGCCGGGAGGCCGAGGACGGACCTCAACTTCCCGGAGATCGAGACCCAAGTGGATGCGGAGTTGCTTGTGCCGGGGGGCATTTGCGTGGAGGAGATCACGACGAAGAAGTCGAAGAAGAGGCCCGCCATTGTCGTTAGTCCCGGCAATAGTGATGAGGCGGTGATGGCGAGGTTTGCGCGTGAGCATCCGGAGTATGTGCAGGCTGAGTAGGAGTTCTTCTGGAAGCGCGACGCCGAGAAGAAGAAGGAGGAGGAGGAGGACGACGAGGCCGGCCCCTCGACGGTGATCCCCGTCGAGTCCTCGGAGAAGGACTGGGCGACTCGAAGGAGGAGGACGAGGGGCGCGACGACCCGGACAAGGATGAGTTCTGGGAGCAGTTCGAGAGCTCCAATGATGAGGAGTAGTTTTATGTTCGGTGTAGTTCAAGTAGTAGTTCGAACTAGTAGTAGTAGTAACTTGATGAATGTAGTACCTTGAACTAGTAGTAGTTAAGTTTACTATGTTTTCAATTACAACTATGTTTAATTATTATGTTTGAAATGAAGTAGTAGTTGAATTTACTATGTTTGAAGTATAGGTTTCAAATGAACTAGTAGTTGAAGTATAGTTTTAGGGCATCTCCAAGGCGGACCCGCAAACCTCCCGGAATCGTCCGGACCGTGTTTTTCGGACCGCGGAAGCCATCCAACGCCGACCTGTATCGGTCCGCAGAGCGGTCCGGACGCGATTTCTCCCGCAAAACCGGAGACAAACGTGGGGGAGGTTTGCGGGAGTCCGAACCGATCCCAAGCCCGTTTTCTGACCACCCTAGCCCACCAAAAAGCCCTCCCTCCTCCCGCGCGTGCTCCCGCCCGGCGCCAGCTGCCCGCATTCATGCCGCTGTAGAGCGCGCCACTTAACATTGAAGACGGCTCAGGGCGGACGCGACCACTCACTGTCTCCGCCATTGAAGCGGCGCGGCGGCCAAGGGTGTCGCCCGCGACGCGTCTCCGTTGTCCGCGCCTGTTCAATGCCAGAGATACGTGACTAGACGGGACGGGGCGGATATCTAGCGCACACGTTCAATGCCACCGTTCGTCCGTCTGCCGCCATTAAGCAGGCTCGCCGGCTGAGAAACCCACTCCGGCACCGCGCATTGACGCACCCGGACACCTGGCCTCACCGGAATCCGCTATAAGGCGGCCACGCCCGACTAACTCCACACTAGAACACCAGCCCCTCCACATCCTCCTCCCTTGCACTGCATCCGCCATGACCACCAGTAGGAAAGCACTGTGGGATAGCCTGTCGCCGGAGATGAAGCACACGGTGGCCGCCCTTGCCGCCGCCTGGCATAGCCGCCGTGCTAGGCAGATCAAGGCCGGCTTGCCGGCCAGCTCGCCCGAGGTCTTCAACGACGAGGACGACACCACGATGGAGACGGGCTCCGACGACTCTGCCCCGGTTCCCGCGCCTCCTGTGCACGCCGACTTCACCATGGAGCAGACGCAGGCGCAGTTCAACGCCGCCATGACGGAGGTGCAGCCTGCGCCGGCGCCTTTGCTGATGTTCCAGCAGGCGCAGGAGGAATAGCGGTACAACCTGTTTCTCCTGGAGCAGCACCAGCTCGCGGAGGGCCAGATCTACGGTGAGCGCACGAGCGAGGAGGCCGTGGCGGCCATGCCCGCGACGAACCCAAATTTCGTCGCAGATCAGCGTGCCATCTCCGATGCCGTCCGCGCTCAAGCCGCCGCTTGGCAGGAAGCGGCAGCCGCGGAGACGCAGCTGAAGGCGATTGCGGAGGAGAACAAAGCCAGCTGCGCCTCCTACGCGCCGTCGACGAACCATCAGCTAGCCCGGTGGACGACGACAGCCAAGGCGCCACCATTTCCCTCGTGGACCTCACGTCCACCGGCGACGGACAAGGCGCGGACTCCTCCGAGAATGAGTAGGCCATTGGAGGCGGCGGGGCCTAGTGTCCCATGTGGGTCGGTCCGTCTCCTGTGTTCTACCCTTCCTCGCCGGAGACCGCACCTTCACTTAAATCGGCCTTATCGTCGGTGATCATGGAGACGGCAGAAGGAGGACGACACGGGCTTGGATGCCGGGCGCCGCCGCCGTACGATAGGTTTAGGAGCAGGTCTTTTTTTTGTTCTAAATGTTCTAAATGTAGTTAAATCCGTCGTGTTTGTATGAAATCCGTCATGTTTGTACGAAATCCGCCCGTGTTTGCATGAATTTCATCCGGTTGGTTGAAAAATAGTTTGAAGTGTATGCGGCTAGCGTTGGATGGCTGTCACCCGCATCCATGTCCACGGACTGGTCCCCCTTGTTCGCGGACGGATGCGGGAGGTTTTTTGCGGGTTGCCGTTGGAGATGCCCTTACATCTTCATTTGCATCTTATATTAGAGTTGCTATTTTACATCTCCAATATACATCTTCAGTTGGAGTTATCACTTTTTTGTACTTTTTAGAGATGTAAATTTTTGTATCTTCGAATTTGCATTATCTATTGAAGATGCTCTAAGGCAGGCGCCAGGTTCCTGATTCGTTTTGCTCAGTTCCCGTCCAAATCTGGGAATTCTGCTGGCATCGATGCCATACTAGTCGTGGGGCTCTAGCCCAGCTTCCTGTTCTATTTTTATTATGTGTGCAGCACTCGCATGGCTTTTAACCCAGGCATCAGGAATGCAATACTACTCACTCTGTCCCAAAATATAAGAACGTTTTTACACTACACTAATGTTAAAAACGTTCTTATATTATGAGACGGAGGGAGTATTTTATTGCCGATCAAGCGCCTGATTAGTAGCTAAATTTAGTTGCTCTCCAATATACGACTGACAAGTTTAGTTGCTGACTGACTGGGGATGGGCTGGTTTGAAGGGAGCCCAATGGACCGGCGCGCAATAACGCAGCCATCCTGTGTCTTTTAGCTGTATATATATATATATAGCTGGTAAATTCTGTTCAGCTCGTACACAAAATTTTTGTATTCTCCTCTCTGGGATGTTTTTATCCTTCCTTCGTGAATGAAAACAGCATCTTGCTGTCTTTGGTAAAAAAAAATGTTTAGTTGCTTCGATCTGTAGAGATCTTTACAGAAGTTTGCTACAAGAACTATTAGCAGGATTACCTTTTTACTGCTTCCCGGTGCTTACTTCTTCTGTTCAACAGATTGTTGTCCTTCAAAGAACTCACCCAGCAACTGGTCCAACTCATCTGGCTGGTATTTGAAGTATTTACGAGGCTTCTTTTCATTTTCAACAAGATTCCTGAAAGTTAAGGACAATAGTATGGACGTATGGTTATATAAAACCAGAACCAGCATGAAGAATTGCAATGACAATGATGCGCAAAATAGAAGGGGAGAAATGACTGGGAGCCAACGATGATTGGGCTGCCATTTCAATCATTTGTGAATTATTCAACAACTTAGTGTAGCAGATGGGAAAATGGATGGGCAAGAGACATTGTAAAACCAAGAAAACCTCAATTCTCTTATTCTTCTTAATGAATGGATGAGGCAAAGCTTTTGCCTCCGTTTTGATTTTTTTTTAAGTAAGTATCATATACAGGGCTAAGGTTCTGGGGTCAAAGTCAAACACAATTATGCTAGGGTTTCTTTCTTTGTTTTCTTTAAACCACACTAATATGTTAGAAAAAATAGTTTTTATTATCATGCATGATCAGCTCCGACATGCAGGAATATCCTCACACCTCTCTTTCCTACTTAACACAACTATGATAGAATTTGATTATCATTTATAATCCATTAAACTGAATGAATAATAATATGGAGTGCCTAACAAGATCGAGAAAAGGTTGGTTAACATACCCAAAACGTTTAACGAAGGACATATAGGCTGGCAAGAGAACTTCAGCTATAGAAAGCCTCAGAGTTTCTCTCAGTTGTTGATCAGGTATGGTCCATAGAGATTGCTTTGCACGAAGCTCTTCAAATTGCATATTGAAAGACTTAAACCTGGCAAGGAAAGAACATACAGTTTTGTAACTCCATTACTGGTTTGTTTCTTCAAAAATTAACACAACAAGCTAACATGGCAGTTGACCTTTCTTTGATCATAGCTCTTGAAACTCCACTGCTGCTAAGATCAGACGATGCTGATGTACCACTGCTGCTGGCACCTGGAATGGAGAGCGTCTGAACAGCCTAAATAACGAAATCAGAGTAAACGGAATCAATCACCTCCTTATTCATTATTTCCATTTATGTGAATATAATAGGAAAAATAATTTGGGAACTATCTAATCTACAGGATAAGGTAGTGAACCTTTGCAAATCAATGGGAGCAGTACTGTATTGAAAAGCCAATATGCTTTACGGTTGATCAAAAGTTCTAACATGTTCAAACTTTACAAAATAAATATTGTGCCCAACGACAAAATATAGCATCATTGTCAGGGCAAAATAACATTAATCTGAACATCGAGCAGTAAAATATAAAAGCAAAACATTTAAGAATTTTTTCGAGCAATGCAGTAGAGCTGCATGTATATTCATTAAGGAAGAAGTTGATACAACGCCAAAGAAAGGCATGACCCCGCACAAGCGACACGACCAAACTAAAACGACCTAAGGATCACCACTCAAGACTTGGCAATCCACGACCCGAAGATGACCAAAACAAATCCCAACTAATCTATAACAGCAATACATAACAAGGCAAGAAAGCAAAGGAACATCCGCCACAAGAGCCTGAACATTAGCAAAGCTACAACACGACCAAGCTCGACTACCATGACGACAACGTCGAAATCAACTGAAGCACAGGCACCGAACGGACGAAACCACCACAGGCTTCAGATGCACCACATGCACGAGACTGGACACGGCATCACAAAGCGCCAAGGCCACCAGCCTGACACCGTCAGACCGGCCGTCACCCGGGCCGCAAAGGGAAAAGGCCACGAGGGGACAAGCACAAACCGAGGGGAGCATCCCAAGCCACGACCAAACAAACCACATATCAAAACGACCAGGAAGACCTCACGCCGGTCGGAGCTGAACCGAGGGGGAAAACCCGGATCTTGCCGAGGACGAACAAGGGAGGAAGCGAGACACCATGATGAGCCATAGCCAGGACGACCAAAACGACGACCAACCCCACCACCGCAGCAAGACTAGGCGACGGGGAGAGGAGCAGAGGACGGTTGATGGATGGAGACGGTCTCCAGATCTGAAGCACTAACCTTTCCCCATGCAACCATTTTGTATTGTTTGGCATGTTGCTGTACAACCCTACGATGTCTCTGAATCCAGTCATCACCAAGTATATGCTTGGCTTCTGATCTTGTGATGAGACAAAAAGAAATTATTTGCTAGGTACACTGTCTGGACAAGATAGTGTAGACCTGAAACACACAACATAGCATACCTGCGAACAGAACTAACCATGTAGTGGATGTTGTTCGCAAGAAATATGCTCATCAGCGCAGGATCCTTGTACTGCTTACATTTCCCATCTAAGTTGTTCTGAAGGGCTTGCATTATCTTTGTCAAAACAACTGCAAGTTGGGATTCAGTATCACTTCCAGTTTCAAATTCTTGAAATAGTAGCTTCAGTGTTGACTGATAACTGTCAATTTCAGCGCACATATCAGTTAGCATGCTATTTCGAAAATGATGGCCAAAAAAAACTGAGAAACTAAAAATCACTTCAATAAAAATAATATAATACTCCCTGTAATTATAGTTGAACAACATATCACCTAAGTTTATTTAGAAAATAAATACATGTGGTGCCTATACACGGAAAGAAGAAATGGTAAACATTGATGTATATGACAAGCTCCTAAGCTACGTGGAATAAATGAAGACACTAAGAACTTGAGTAAATAAATGTGTGGACCAACAAATTTCTCGAACTTCTGGATCCACCAGCCATTGATTGGTATTATACATTAAGTACAGTTAATCAGTGTTCGCTTGGTGGAACAAAATGTGAATTCAGAACAGCACATGGCTAACGCAACTAATACACACAAGATAGACCATACATCTCAAAAGTTAAAGAGTAAAATTCCATTCTGATTGACCCTATATTAGTTAACATCTAAGTCAAATAAATCTCTGTGTCTCCAAGAGTTTAATAGCTAGGCGAAATGGGTGATGCTTACTCAAAAAGGAATTTAACATAATTGATCACACGGATAGTTAAAGGATGGACAGTTCCGTCATGGACGTTAGTCTTTGAAGTATCCTTCTCAACTAATTCCTCAAAATCAACAAACATTTCGTGGGCAGTCTGTGCCAAGAGCTTCATCAAGCCCAATGCAACCTCACGCATCTCAGAGCAAAAACTGTCTTGAAAAATTACTTCAACCTGGTAAATGAGATTCAAAAGAAGGCAGGCGTTACTGTTTCCATAGTCGCCAATATCAACATGGTCACAGTTGACAGCATAGCCGCAGAGATAACAACTGCAAACAGTAACACTGCTAGAAGAACCAAGCAAAACATCATTTGCTAATTGTCAGCAGCTAGAAATGTTGCGTATATATGGCCAATAACTGCTATAACTGATCAAAATATGATGGCATACTACATATATACCATATTGGTGTTGCAGGAACACACTGCTTTTAGCATACCTCGGATCTAACTTCATGCATTACTTCATACATATCCAGCAGCACAAACAACTTTTCAGGAGACCTTTTACTTTTAGCAACAGCATCTCCAAAGCTGAGAAGAGTTTTAGCAACAGCAACTCCAGTTCCTGCCAGTTCAGTGAAACACTGATCCTTGTTGAAACTGATACCTTCAAAAACCTCATCACACATTTTTCGTTCTCCAGCAAGGAGTTTCACCTATTGAAGCATAGATAGTTAGTTGGATGTCTAAGCACATACAGCATAAGCATATTTGAAAAAGGGCCCTCACTGTAATTTGCAAATACTTGGTCCACTTTCCAATTTTAGCTTCTAAAGCATCCGACTGCATTCTTTCTACATCATCTTTACTAAGCTTTTCTACTCCCAGTTTCCGAAGACTCAGTTCTAATGCCGAACGACGAGCATCTCTGAAGGAAGAGAAGAAATCTGAGCTTGATTTTGCATAGTATTAAAATGTCAGAAATAACAATAGATGTAAGTTGGAATTGGGAAGAAAAAGGAAGATCATTCATACAGCAAAACATTCCTACCAATAAGTATGGCATAGTAATGTAAACTATACTGTAAGTAGGGAATTTTCTTAACTCAATAAATTTCAAGCAACATAGTGAAAGTTGACCAAAACCTGACTAAGTATAACTCATTGCTGCATATTTTTTCATTGTTAACGTATTTCCAATAACTCAGGTACTCTCTACATTCACTGACCGTCTTGTTTTCTGCAAGCAGCATTTACATAATCAGATTAAAGTCTGTTGGCAATGATGAGATCATGAGAACCATCTCATGTTAAATCCCCAGCTCAAAGCCTACCTGTAAATTTTGTAGCATGACTGCTGGTTTCCATCCTGAACCAATTTCTGAGCTATAGTATGAAGAAGGGGTAATATTCTAGAGGGGATCAGTGCTGGAGTCCTGCAAATGGCAGTTTCCAAGTTTTTGGATGGATGCTCGGAGTGGGCAGAATTTCGTCCATCTGCTTCAGCATCGCCATCTGACGCCCATTGAAGCTTTGGAGGCGAACCCAATATAAGATCACCCTCAATAGGTTTGCTGAAAGAAGAGATATAACAGCACAGATGGAAAATGATATTAGAAGAACTAATATATTATCGTTGAGACTTGGGAGAGGTCCAGGAAATACAGCAATTGTTCCTCTAGCAATATATAAGGAACCAACCAGTTAAGATTTCAGAAATGGGTGTAGATGCATCAACCTGTATGTTGTCATCAACCGCTTGAATTCTTCCTCAACTATCAGAGAAGACTTAGATAAGAGAACGTTTACATCATTCAGAAATCGTTCTTTACTCGTAAAGTTCTCCCTCAAGGAGAAAAAACCAACAGCGTCTTTCAGATGACCCACAGCTTTCAGGTAGCTCTCCAGATCCACATGGGGCCCCCTCAATATCGTAGCTTCTGCCTAAAGCTCAAAAGGACAACATGCAAATAAAAGTTCCAAACAAAGTAATAAACGAGTTTAACAGTGATTACCTGTCTAAAATAGCTCGAAAATAGAACAAAATTCGTAGGTACAAGAGTGCAACTATAACCAATTTAATAGTGATTACCTGTCTAAAAAGAGCAATCTCTGCATAGGAAGTGCTATAGAAATTAATTACCACATGAATAAAACTAACGAAGCTAATCATTCCATTGCTAGTAAACAAGAACAAATGCACTTCACAACTACACCAGCATGGAAGCTATCTCACCACCAATCTATTATCTATGCGCCTTTAATTACCTCCAAATGTAAAATCTGCACGTACCAACCCTTATTAATGAAAGTCCAAGTTCAAAACTAGTCAAGCACATCCTCCAAATGCCAAAGCAAGACAAATTCGGCGCTCTCAATCCCCTCCCAATGCATGCAATGCCTCAGCTCCTTGCCAACCAAACCAAAAGGTGTCACCACCCTTTGTATATAATGGGGGAATCAGTTATAGCCTCTGTGGTGTGTGTGTGTGTGTGTGGGGGGGGGGGGGGGGGGGGGGGGGGGGGGGGGTCATCGGTTCATCACTTGACAAGGAACAGCGACAGTGTTACATGTACAGAGAGCCCAAAGGGGGGCAAAACAAAACAATACGTACTATATAAAATAAAGGAAACACTCTACGCCTCTACGGGGCAGCAGCAGGCGGACAAGCTGCCTGCGATCAGGCACGCAGGCCAGAGCACCGTTGAGGATGGAGAGCATTCAATTCAAAAACGAAGGGGACGAGGAGAGCATTCACGCACTTCGCGGACGATGACGACCTGGGCGAGGATGTCATCGGCGACCTTGATCGCCTTGTCGATGTTCTCATGCGCCATCTGGGTCGCGTGCGCCCTCACCTGCACGACCACCCAAAATCAGACGCCGCACGCTCCCGCGTCTCCAATCAAACGAGACGTCGAGACCAAGCGGAAATGGGCACGAGACGACCTGGATGGGGTGTATGGTGGCCTCGAGCTCGGAGAGGCGCTGGTCGAAGGAGCCGAGGATGGCGACCATGCCCTCCATGTTCCCTTGGCTGTTCTGCAGCGAGGCCCGCAGCACGCTCACCCGCTGCGCCAGCGCGTCCATCGTCTCCGGAAGGTCCGGCGCCACCCCAGTCCTCCCCTACAACAACCCTCCGAGGACCAGGAGTCGTTCGCGTTTCAACCAGCCACGCTGTCCCCGCTGCGAAAGCGCTCCGAGAAGACCCGACCGAGTAGGCGGGAATGCTGCCGAGAACGAAGAGGGTTGGGGAAGGGGAACGGCGAGGAGTCGCGAGTTCGGAAGGGGCGGTGGTGGGACGGGATCCTTCCGGAAGCTTCTGGAAGGGCAGTGAGATACGAAGAGGCGGTGTTTGCTGCGTTGGTCTGCCGGTCTGTGTTGTGGACCCATATCGGCGCGGAGGAGAGGTGCTATGGGATGCGTGCCCATGTGGGTCTACTCTGGGGAGCAGACGGTCCAGATTTGCTTTCGTAGTTTATCATAACGGGCTGTTGCTCGCAGGCCCTACTACAACGGGCTTTTGTTTTTAGGCCAAAGCTATTATAATGGGTTTCTTTTCTTTCTTTCTTTTTTTGGGACAAATGGGAGGCGCCATATATTGATGCTCATGAACATCTTACATTTTTTTCTTCCCGCAAAAAAAAAAGAGATTGCAAAAATCATGAAGATCCAAATTGCATAGGCTATGAATCATAGGGCATTGAGCACCTGTATGATCAGCATTATAAACATTTGAAGTTATTTCTACCTTCTCAATTCAGGTGGTGGGCTTCTTGGGCGCAGTTATGCACTATGATATTTGATTCTCTTCTGATGTGGAACACTTTGGGAGCAAGAATGGCAGAGGATCAAAGGAAATATGCTAGATGAGATTTAATCTCCCAGTGTCCTATATTGGATCTTATCTGTCTTGATGCCATAGCCTTGGCTATTGTTTCATTGTCCATGAGGAAGGTTACGTGTTGAAGCTGCATATGATTTGCAATCTCACCAACTAAGTGTACCGCCTTCGCTTTAGCATTTAAGGGTGATGATGCAAAGCTGCTACTCGCTGATATAACCACCTCTGCTTTCTGTCCTTCCTGTTCATACTGGATGCACGAAGCAATCCCTTTGATAATTTGATCTGCATGGTTCGCAGTCACTTTTCCTCTAGGAGGTATCAGAAAAGATCCTGGCACTTGCATTTAGTAAATCTACATTAACTGTGGTGCCTTGGATTAGTAATTCTGAAGGAGTTTGATCATGGAACATCGATGATGAGGATACCACACCACCTGATCATGTTCTTTTCTCTAGAGACATCCTTTAGAAAAGATCTTGGCACTTGCATTTAGTAAATCTACATTAACTGTGGTGCCTTGCATTGGCAAATCTGGAGGAGTTTGATCATGGAACATCGATGATGAGGATATCACACCACCTGATCATGTCCTTTTCTCTAGAGGCATCCCTTGTAGAATCGCTTGGAATGCATGGTATCTCTGTAAAGGAGAGCCTGGTTTACTGCCAAATAAGTCACTACAGCAGGATGCTGCTAACACGACACTACAATCAGAGACCCTTCGACGAAACTGTGTGCGATGCATTAATCGCAAACGGTGATGTAATAAAACCGTCAAAAAAGATACAAAACGTTTGCGATGGCGTAGCCAACAAACATGTTTTAGATTATAGTTGTGTGTGCGATGCGTGGCATACAGTATACTGGAATGAACTGTTTGCGATGAGCTTAACAACAGAAACAGGCAGCCAGATGAAGGTGTGTTCGATATACGGCATACAGTTCACCTCGATGAACTGTTTGTGATGAGCAAAGACAACAGAAACGGTCAGCTGGATCAAGGTGTGTGCTATATATGACATACAGTTCACTCATATGAACTATTTTTGATTAGGAAACACAACAGAAACGGTCAGCCAGATCAAGGTGTGTGCGATAGAGGGCATACAGTTCATTCTGATGAACTGTTTGCGTTCAGCCAAGAGAATAGAAACGGTTCAACTTAACAAGATGTGTGTGATACACGGCAAACAGGTCCGTAATCAGAAAATGTGTGCGAAGACCGATAATAACACAGACGATTGCTGCTAATAAGCCGTGTGTGTTGTGGGCAAACACTTGCTGGTATACAATTGTCAGCGATTGATGAAATCATCACCGACGGGTTCCCTAGTATGGTCTGTGTGCGATGTCATTGCACACAGAACAACAACATATGTACTTATAACTTATAAGGACTTGATTCCATAAACAGATTGAACATCTAATTACATGGGTGGCTAGTACACACATGACCTTTGCACACACCAAAGTATGTTCCAAAATGCCTAGAAAACTCAAATAATGTATAAAAAGGCAAAATGAACCCTGGATAATTTCATATTTTTAGGACGACGCTCCTGTAGTTGCATGTTGCCTCTGTAAAATAAATCAAGGCGGGAAGAGACAGCGTATGTCATTTCGCACACATAGGTGAGAAGTTCCCTCTCGGAACCATGAGGCTTTTTGAGAGAAGCTCCGGTTTGTAAGAAGTTTATACCAAAACTTGTCCCAAATTGGACTAATTTTTTACCACAACATGTTGGTGCCATGCCATAATACCATGCCAAGTTTCATGATTTTCAGGCGAGTTTTGGATTTACAGTAATTTTAAAACCAGGTTTCTCAATGTTTATTGTCGAGTCGACACCGTCTTGGATAGGCTTTTTCCTCATGGGTCCCAAATGTCAGAATCCAAATATGTCACTACCATGCAACTTTTCTTATTAAGAATTACAGCCCATTTGGTGTGCTAGCTGAAAATAAGTCTGTGGGTGCTGCGAGAGCTAAGAACTTGCGGGTTCTGTAATGAACAATGATCTCAAGGATCCGGCGAGAGTGATGTTCTTTCCCTATGTTGTGATTGCTCATAATATTTTTGTCTTAATTAAAGAAATAGCAAGCCTTTGGCCTAGTATGAAAGAAAATATGGGTCAAAGCCGAGTTGAAAAGGGCAACAATATCTAACTCCAGATTACAAACGGTCCAAAAGTACGAGGATTAATTGTTCATCAGGTTTAGACAAAACCCAGATTAAACAGGGCAATAACATCTAACTATACCAAAGTTTTGGGCAGCCACAATCAAATGGATCGGTCTGATCCATAAAATCAAGATCCCGGGCCATAAATTCTACTGGTACATCAGGACAAGTTGTTGTACATAGAAGCCGAGCACATTCAGAAGCCCTTTTGTCCACCTGAAACTTCTTTTTATGTTGTTCAACACTTGCAGCCGTGAGAAATTTTTCGTTACAAAACTTAATCCTCACGGACAATAGTGCCCTCGCATTCAACATGAAGAATGTGTCAAAGCTAGTGTTTGAAGGGTTGGATGCATATCCTTCCAGCGTTACTGTCGTCAAAAGTATGTCATGAGATCTGAGAAAATCATGGTGCTTCTTGAACCATCGATTGGTTATACCTTTTTCTCCTTGTGTTAGTGGCTAAATAGAGATGAAGATTGAAAATAGTTAATGTATAAAAAAGAGTATGTTGAAAGAGCGATAGCTGAATGATTAATTATAGTAAATTATATATGGGCTTTCAATGTGCGTGAAATCATCACCTTTGTATACAAATTCTCCATACATGGAAAGCATTGCAGTAAGTCAATAATTGTGTTCAGATCAAAACACCACATACTGATATGTAAGGTCTTGGCAGAATCCCCCACCACTGATAGGATGGACAAGCTCTTCATTGAGCATAGAACATAATATTAGTATCAAAAGTGTACTCCAAGATGAGACTTAACTTATGCGCACAAATGAAAAATGCAGATTACAAAAGTGTACGTGAATAATACACAGTACCTCAATAGGTGTGGAGCCAAACACCATCTTGAACCATCTAAAAGGATCATGAATTGCACCCAAGGTCTCCAGTTTAGGCGCAGAAACCACAGTTATTTGCGAAGGTACTATAGTAGAATCAAGGAGCAACCTTTGAAGTGAAGCGGCATCTTTGATGATGAGATCATGTCCAAAAAAACAAATTCCCATGCTTACAAGGTGAGGCGACTTTATTTTGAGACAATAGATACGAATTTCTATTCCAAAAACAAGCAGCAAGCGCTCCAGGGCAGGGCAGCTGGAGTGGATGATGCTGTGTAGTGCGGCCTCCGATAGATCAACCACCACAAGCGCAATTTTTTTAGTAGTGGGAGTCAAATCATTTGTACCAGATTGTCTGCTAGATGGCACCGGGCAAAGGTGGCGGTGTGAAGAGAGGAGGAAAACCATGAGACGGACGTCGGTGGTGAGGGCACAGATACATCGGTTTGTGGTATGTTACATACATAGTCATGGTAGAACTCAAGCTCCTCGAGTTTTTTGAGTTGACAGGATGTCAGCCAGGTGCCCACCTGTGTACAGGGTATGTCCAGCAGGTAGCATGCCGGGATGCGAATGCGTTGAACGAAGCCCTGGTGGGAGGAGATGATGGCTCCGTGGAGTTCAGAATCATCATCGACAGATAACTGACGACAGTCGAGATTAAGAGGCGCGGCACGCCACTGAGATGCGAGGACTTGTGTGCGGCAACCATCCTTGGTGGGGAGAAGGGAGATGATCTCCCCAAGGATGGCATCCCGGAGATCGCTGATGCGGTCCACCGAAGATTCTACGGGTTCCTCAGATCCAGGGGGCCGTGGCCGCTTCTGGCCACGCTGCCGGGTGCAAGATCTACAACCGGCGGCGCCGCTGGCCGGAGCCTCATCTGTGTACATACCAATCTGAAAAAATGGCAGAAACATACATATAGGACATTCAAAATCAATTCTCAAGATCTGGAAGGAAAAAAAGGCACAAACATATATATATAGGACATTCAAAATCAATTCTCAAGATCTGGCCATGAATTATTAGCACGCACGCTAACCCTATTCGGATTATTAGCAAAAATCATTTGTACAGAACAAACAATTAATCACTAACCCTATACGGATACCATTCAAACAATCAATACACCACATGCATCTAACGGATCTTAATTACTCTGATTTCATGGACTGAGAGAATATAACCATAGGATTTGTATTCCAAAAAAATAGAGGGGGTGGGGAGTAACCAGAGAAAACACATGATATGTTTGCCGCACAAATGGGTATGGATGACTAACCGGTTTTCTGTCGGAGTCGCAGTTGTTGCCGGAGTTGCTGTTGACCTCCAGCTCCGGCTGTGGGGGCACAACGACGCCGAAGAAGTCAAGGTTGTGCTGCTGCCCGCGCGAGACCTTGTCGGCGGCGACGGCAACCTCTGTGCCCAGCTTCACGCGTTGCGCGGGTGCTTCACCAGCCCCGGCGTCACCACTTCCTCCGATGGTGCGCTTCGGCGGCATCCTCATACACTCTAGACGTTGGTGACCACTGTGGACCAGGGGTGCGACCACCTATTATGGCCAGGGACTCGCGCGCGCCATTAATACGGACCAGTGGGAGGAGGCGGGCGGCGGTCAAAGGCTGTCTCGCCTCCCGGTGAGTCTGCGCAGCGGACTTCTGGCATTCCTACCATCATTTCACACAGCTACTTGCACGCCTTCAGGTGACACTGCACAGCGAAAACGCCTCCCGTCAATTCCCACACCTGCACGCATGCCTCCCGGTCTTCCTGCGTGGTGAACTGCTCGCATGCGTCTCATCAACTCATTCCTGCTTGCACGGCACACGGGGCGCGTGGCAGCACGTATGTTTTTTTTTGTTTTTTGATGATTAATTCTGCCGCTTTACTGCTCAACCGAAGCATGGCATGGTCTAATGCACACGGTCCGAATAAATAATCCGTATGAGATATTGG
Source organism: Thinopyrum elongatum (assembly GCA_011799875.1). NCBI lineage: Eukaryota > Viridiplantae > Streptophyta > Magnoliopsida > Poales > Poaceae > Thinopyrum > Thinopyrum elongatum. Next base: position 211,568,375 of record CM022301.1, on the reverse strand, counting down.
TTGCCAGTTATTAACAATCTCCCGTTTGTAAGAAGATTATATCAAAACTTGTCTCAAATTTGACGAAAAAACACAATATCACAGTCTACTGGTGTCCATATATGACACCACGATAAGTTTCATGAATTTCAACTAAGTTATGGATTTACTAAATTTTAAAAATCAATATTCTCAATGTTTTGAAATCTCTTTCATGGGGAAACATGCACCCAGGGACACACATATGATTTTGCAATCCATTTTGGTGCACATGTAGCTCAAATTTGATTTTTGCACATTAAATCCCTAGAAAATCAATCAATGTATAAAAACGATTGATTTCTTGTATCTGCGTTGGTATTTTCCCAAAGAGGAGAGGATGGTGCAGCACAGCAACGGTAAGTATTTCCCTCAGTTATGAAACCAAGGTTATCAATCTAGTAGGAGAACCAAGCAACACTATGTAAACGGTACCTACACACAAAGAACAAATACTTACAACCCAACGCGTAAGAGGGGTTGTCAATCCCTTCTCGGTATTGAGATAGATTAAATTATGTGAGATTGGATAAATAGATCTAGTGAAAACACAAAATAAAATAAATAAAGAAAAAGTGCAGCAAGGTATTTTTGGGTTTTTGGAATAATATATGTGAAAACAATATGATAGAAAATAGACCCGGGGGCCGTAGATTTCACTAGTGGCTTCTCTCGAGAAAATAGCATACTATGGGTAAACAAATTACTGTTGGGCAATTGATAGAAGAGCAAATAATTATGATGATATCCAAGGCAATGATCATGTATATAGGCATCATGTCCAAGATTAGTAGACCGACTCCTGCGTGCATCTACTACTATTACTCCACACATCGAGCGCTATTCAGCATGCATCTAGTGTATTAAGTTCATGGAGAAACGAAGTAATGCAATAAGAACGATGACATGATGTAGACAAGATCTATTCATGTAGGAATAGACCCCCATCTTTTTATCCTTAATAGCAACGATACATGCGTGCCTCGCTACCCACTTCTATCACTGGGTGAGAACACCGCAAGATTGAACCCATCAAAAAGCACCTCTTCCCATTGCAAGAAAAATCAATCTACTTGGCCAAACCAAATCAAAGTTTTGGAGAAGAAATACGAGGCTATAACAATCATGCATATAAGAGAATAAAGAACACTCAAATAATATTCATAGATAGAACTGATCATAAACTCGCACTTCATCGGATCCCAACAAACACACCGCAAAAAGTCATTACATCAAATAGATCTCCAAGAACATCGAGGAGAACATTGTATTAAGAATCAAAAAGAGAGAAGAAGTCATCTAGCTACTACCTATGGACCCGTAGGTCTGTGGTAAACTACTCACGCATCATCGGAGGAGCACCAATGAGGATGATGAACCCCTCCGTGATTGTGTTCCCCTCCGGCAAGGTGCCGGAAAAGGGCTCTAGATTGGATCTCGTGGTTCTAAAACTTGCGGCGGCTAGAATTGTGTTTGGTCGACTCCCCTAGGGTTTCTGGAATATTAGGTATTTATAGAGCTGAGAGGCGGTGGAAAGGACCTATGTGGGCTCCACCACCCATCTGGGCGCGCCAGGGGCCTCTGGCGTGCCCTGGTGAGTTGTGGGCCGCATGGGCCTTCCCTCGTGCACTTCTTTGGCTCCCAAGTTCTCTTCTAGGCAGAAAAAATCTCCAAAAAGTTTTGCTGCGTTTGGACTCTGTTTGATATGGATATTCTATGAAGTAAAAAACAAGCAAAAAACAGCAACTGGCACTGGGCACTATGTCAATAGGTTAGTCCCAAAAAATGATATAAAGTTGCTATAAAATGAATGTAAAATATCCAAGAATGACAATATAACAACATGGAACAATAAAATATTATAGATACGTTGGAGACGTATCAGCATCCCCAAGCTTAATTCCTGCTCGTCCTCGAGTAGGTAAATGATAAAAACAGAATTTTTGATGTGGAATGCTGCCTAACATGTTCATCACATATTCTTTTCTTTTGTAGCATGGACATTTGGACTTTTAGATGGTTTAAAGTAATAGTCTATATTTGACATGAAGACTTCAATACTCAAGCATATCAACAAGCAACCATGTCTTTCAAAATATCAACACTAAAGAAAGCTATCCCTAGCCCGTCATGCTCAATCATTGATCCATTCATCAAACACACTCGAATATTAGCTACTTCCAATGCACAAGTATGATCATAGTGCTCCCTAGTTGGTGCTTTATAAGAGAAGATGGAGACTCAAGTAAAAATAAAAATTGCATAAAGTAAATAGACAGGCCCTTCGCAGAGGGAAGCAGAGATTTGTAGAGGTGCCAGAGCTCAAAGCTTAAATTGAGAGATAAAATATTTTGAGAGGCATGCTTTTCCCGTCAACAAAAATGACTGAGTAATTCCCAATATTTTCCATGCTAGATACATCATAGGTGGTTCCCAAACATAAAATAAAGTTTATTCCTTTTCCCACCATTCTTTCACAATACATGGCTAGCCGTATCCACGGGTGCCTTCCATACCAATACTTTCCAAGGAATTTATTATTTGACAACATAAAGTAAATTTCTTTTTCATTTCGGGACTGGGCATCCCTATTACCGCCACACTCTTGTGCAATGACAAGTGAATAAACACCCATCTTAAGAATAACACATCTAGCATGGAAAAATATTGGCCACCCCCTGCCGCTTCATGAGTGGTACGAGCACACAAAAAGGAAATTCATTTTGAAAATTGGAGTTGGCACATACAAATTTACTTAGAACGGCACAGAAATACCGCATATAGGTAGATATGATGGACTCATATGGCATAACTGGGTTTAAGGATTTTGGAAGCACAAGTAGTATTCCTACTTAATACAAGGAAAATGCTAGCAAATAGATTGAGAAGTAACCAACCAAGAAACAAAAATTCTCATAATTAAGCGAGCATTAAGCATAACTAACACCAAATAATGCACCACAAGTAGGATGTAATTCATTGCATAACTATTGACTTTCATGCTTGCATAGGGAATCACAAACCTTAACAGCAATATTATTACTAAAGCATAATTACCACCAACATGACTCACATATTACTATCATCACATCTCAAAACTATCACTTTGGGACTAATTTCATATACTGCCATTGCTTATAACAAGCTCTCAAACAAATTTAAGTGAAGACCATGAGCATAAAATTTTTCGTCTTTCAAAATAATATAAATGAAGTATGAGAGAATTTCTTCAAAAATTTACTAACTCTCAAAATTAATATAAGTGAAGCATGAGAGTGTTTCTTCAAAAATTAAAGCACCATTGTGCTAAAAAAGATATAAGTGAAGCACTAGAGCAATTCCATAGCTCAAAAAATTTAAGTGAAGCACAAAGAGCAATTCTAACAAATCATAGCATCATTATGGCTTTCTCAAGTAGGTGTGTTCAGCAAGGATGATTGTGACAAACTAAAAACCAAAACAAGCAAAGACTCATATAATACAAGACGCTCCAAGCAAAACTCATGATATGTGACGAATAAAAATATAGCTCCAAGTAAAATTACCGATGGTTGTTAGAAGAAAGAGGGGATGCCTTCCGGGGCATCCCCAAGCTTAGTTGTTTGGTTCTCCTTGAATATTAATTTGGGGTGCCATGGGCATCCCCAAGATTAGGCTCTTTTCACTCCTTATTCCTTTATCCATCGTGATCTCACCCAGAACTTGAAAACTTCAATCACACAAAACTTAACAAAACCTTCGTGAGATCTGTTAGTATAATAAAGCAAATCACCACTTTAAGTACTGTTGCAAACCTATTCATATTTAATTATTGCATTATACCTACTGTATTCTAACTTTACCATGGCATATACCCTCCAATACAATCCATAGATTCATCAAAAGAAGCACACAATGCAACGAAAACAGAATCTGTCAAAAACAGAAAAGTCTGTAGTAATCTAGACATTGACCATACTTCTGTAACTCCAAAAATTCTGAAAAATTAGGACAACGTAAGAAATTTGTATATCAATCTTGTGCAACAAATTCAGAATTTTATAACACTTCAGTGATTTTTAACAATTATTCTGCTGGGCGCAAAAGTTTTTGTTTTTTAACAAGATCAAATCAACTATCACCCAACATGGTCCCAAAGGCTTTACATGGCACAAACACTAATTAAAACATAAAACACAATAATAACAGTAGCATAATTATGCAAACACTCAAGAACGGAAATAAAAAGACAAAAATAAATTTTATTCCAAATAAAAACACATAATTGTAGCATAATTACACTCCTTCACTCAATAGGAAAATATATCTCTTAGGGCAGCCAAATGTTTTGAGAATTATTATAATCTCTTTTAGTTACCATTATCTATTATTGCCCATCAACAGTTTCACCTGCTATCGGATCAGTTAAATGGCATCAGGCAGAACAATGATCATGACAACTGGTATTTCAATTGGGGTAGTACTGTCAACATGACCAAGAAGATCTATAACTACCTCATGAAAAATGATGAAGCTGTTGATCCACTTAAATGGATATGGAAGTCATGTTGTTTACCTAAGCATAAATTCTTCTGCTGGTTAATGCTCAATGATAGAATAAATACTTGTGATCTTTTGACCAGGAAGATTTTTCAGCTTGACTCCACCAACTGTTTATTATGTAATGATGAAGATATGGAGGACAGAACTCACCTTCTTTTCTCTTGCCCATTTAGTCAAGGCTTTTGGTGGAATATTGGTTTTGAATGGAACACAGATATAAGCATCCATGATATGATAATTGAAGCAAAACAGAGATACCAACTTGATTTTTTCATGGAAATTATGACTGTGGGCTGCTGGAGCATCTGGAACCAAAGAAATGGATTGATATTTGAAGGAATTCCTTGCTCAATCACAGAATGCAGATATGACTTCATGAAAACTTTCAAGTTGACCATGCTTAGAGCCAAACGTAGTCTTAAGGATGGCATGTCATCCTGGATTGATAATATTTAATTTACTTTCCTCTTGAACCTATTTTGTATTCCTAGACTTCTTTGGTTGTCTACCCATCAACCATTGTAAACCCTTTTATTTTCCTACCTTATATTAATGAAAAATGACACACAGTAGGGCTTTTTCCTTACTATTTTATGGTTAAAAAAAATTATTCATTGGGTTGCCTCCCAACAAGCGCTATCGTTTTACGCCCCTAGTTAGGCATGAAATTTTAATGATGCTCACAAGAAAGATAATAATTGAAACACAAAGAGAGCATCATATATCATGTGAAAATCACACTTAAGTCTAACATACTTCCTATGCATAGGCATTTTATAAGGAAAAGATTTATCAAGACAAGCAAAAACTAGCATATGCAAGGAAGAAGAAAGAAACAATAGCAATCTCAACATAACGAGAGGTAATTTAGTAACATGAAAATTTCTACAACCATATTTCCCTCTCTCATAATAATTACATGTGGGATCATATTCAAATTCAACAATATAGCTATCATATGAAATTTTCTCTTCATGATCAACATGCATGCAAAGTTTACACTCTTCCAAAATAGTGGGATTATCATCAAATAAAGTCATGACCTCTCCAAACCCACTTTTATTTAAAAATTCATAAGATTGAACACTCTCCAAATATGTGGGATTCTTTTTCCCTAGAGTTGACACTCTTCCAAACCCACTTTCAATATTATTGCAAACATATTCATCATGAGGCTTAAATAAATTTTCAAGATCATAAGAATCATTATCACCCCAATCATGATCATTGCAATAAGTAGTGGACATAGCAATATTAGCATCCCCAAGCTTGGGGTTTTGCATATTATTAGCACAATTGTCATTAATAGAATTTATAATAACACCATTGCAATCATGCTTTTCATCCAAGGAGCTATCATGAATCACTTTATAAATTTCTTCTTTTAACAATTCATCACAAATTTTAGATTCACGATGTGATGCCCCAGCTTAATCGTGCACTAATCATACACGCAAATGCACACGATCAAGCCTAAGGACTCACTTGAAGGAATCACAACACAACTCTAAAACATAAATAAAATTATACAAGCTTTATATTACAAGCCAGGGGCCTCGAGGGCTCGAATACTTAAGCTCGCATACAAGCGTCAGCGGAAGCATTAGATATCTGAGTACAGATATAAAAGATAAAACAGAAAGGCCTGAAGAAGGCGGGGCAAAACAAAGACTACGATCGAAAAGGCGCAGGCCTCCTGCCTGGGACCCTCCGAACCTACTCCTGGTCGTCAGCCAGCTCGTAGTAGTAGCCACCCTCGGGGTAGTAGTGGTAGTCGTCGGCGGGGGCAGCGGTCTCAGGGGCTCCGTCATCTGGTTGCACCAAAGGAATATGGGGAGAAAAAAAAAGCAAAGCAACCGTGAGTACTCATCCGAAGTACTCAGGAAGCAAGGATCTACACTACATATGCAACATCATCAAAGAAAGGCTGTATATGTGGACTGGGCTGCAGAAATGCCAGAATAGAGAGAAGGCCTAGTCCTATCGAAGACTAGCATCTTCAGCGGTCTTGCAGCATTAGAAGAGTGTAGATCAACACAGTATAATGTAGTAGTATTATCAACCTCGTCCAGAGATCCTTCCTCGACTCCCTGCGAGAAAGCAATCCCAGAGCCCTAATATCCAAGTATCAACCTCGGCCATAGATCCTTTCTCGACTCCCTGCGAGAAAGGAATCCCAGAGCCCTACTATCCATTTCTCATCACAAGTATCCAGTTCTAGTTGTATCGATCAGGATACAACTCCGAGCATCCGTTACCGAGGATCCGGCAATGCATAGATTAGTTCTTCCCTGTAGGGGTGCACCAACATACCAACCACGCTCGATTAACTCCGGCCGGACACACTTTTCTAGGTCATGCCCGGCCTCGACCAAACGATACACCGCAACCCTACCTAGAGCTCAGCAGAGAGGTCCCCGTTGGTC